>CM040118.1:480902720-482257312 GCA_022559845.1 Amorphophallus konjac
CTCCAAGGCCCTCCTCTCGGTCTGATCCCGCTGTCGCTCGGACCTTCTCTCGGCCTTCTCTCTCTCTGCCTCTCTCCTCATCATCTGCAGAAGAACCCTTAGCTCCAGGATGTCTGGAGAAGGCCTCTCCTCACCGCGATGTCGCAGCTCCGTTACAGTCGCCACCCAGGCATCACGCTCCTCTTCCGCCCGGGTCGCGCGGGCCACCGCACCGGCAAGTTGCTCCCGGAGGGAGGCAATCTCGAGAAAAGAGGCCGAGGAACTGGAAGATGCGCCGCCAGCCACTCCCACCGTCGCTGTCTGCTGGGCACGCTGGAACAAAATAAACAATGGCCGTCAGTGAAACTCCAAATCTGAAGATAAAAGTGCGGCACGTAACTTACCAGGAGCGACAACTCATGTTGAGCGACGGCCAGCTGCCGCCTAACCTCTGACAGTTGGGCGCGCGAGCCGCCAATGCCACGCGTGTCCCCAGCTTGGGGAAGCACCGCATAACTCTCTCTCTGCCGCCGCAGGAATTCGGCGCTATCCTGCACCAGTACACCCCCTTGCTGTCCAGGGAGACATACGGGCCAGTCCTCGAGCCTCGCCTTGCCGCGACTCTCCCTCCTGACGCGGCTCGGCTCGTCCGCACTCGCCCACTCATCGGCCAGGCCCAGTGTCCTCGCCATGTCCTGCACCAAGAAAGGGGTCCCGCATCAGTCAAAAAGAACGCGTCCCCTGTCTAGGACGCGTCCATCATTTAAGTGCGACACTCACCGAACCCTTTCCCCCCTCGCGCGGCCCGCTTCAAAACTCAAAATAGATCAAAGAAGGGAAAACCAAGCACTCACCGAGCCGTGTTCACCTCCTCCCATGCCATCGGGCCCCTCGGGTCCCTCGGGGGCCCGAAGCGGCCCTTCCTCCTCCATGGACGTCGTTACATGTTCTTGCGTGTCCCTCCTCGGGCGAGGAGTTCCTCGTCCCTCTCCACCTTCACCATGGTCGGGCCCACCGAACTCCATCGATCAAAAGAGGAGGAAGACGAAAGGGGGCAAGCGAGTTTCGACGGAAGGCGGGCTCGTTTACGGGTAAGGCACGGGAGAAGAAAGGCCACCCGTCGCTTTAAATTTGAATTCGAGGATTAAAACGCGTCCTCGCGCTTGGACGCGCCCAAAAGGAAGCGAAAAAAAGGGGGGAACAAAAACCCTCCATGCAAAGTAGTTCCCTCCTGTCCAGGGCAAAGTCCCGTGAAGCGTGAACAACATGGTGTGAAAGAAAGCGCAGGAAGGAAAAGTACACACAACACAAAAAAGCCATTTCCATTTCATATAATAGCCAAAAGTACATCATACAGTGAGAAGGGTGACGTACAAGCAACTCTCTAACTCTCACCGTCACCCTCCTGGTCATCTCCTTCCTCCCTCCTCTGACGGGGATCCCTAGGGGGCCTCTGCGACCTCTGTGAACCCTGAGAAGCCGTGCTCGCCTCTCCAGGTGGCACCATGCCAGCCTCCAAGGTGCGGCGACGCTGCTCGGCCGAAGAAACTAGAAAGCTGCCCACAGAAAAGGAACCGGACTGACGAAGTCGCGCCCCGCGCTCCTTCGCCCTCTGATACCGCTCCTCACTCTCCCGGAGTCTCCCCTCCGCCGTGCCAAGACTCAGCCGGAGCTCCGACACCTGGGCCACCAGAGCTCTCCTCTCGTCCCAATCTCGATATCGCTCTGCCATCCTGTACTCCCTTTCTTTCTCCATGGTCTCCCTATCCCTCTCCCTCTCTCTCTAGGGTCTCCCTATCCCACTCCCTCTCTCTCTCCATGGTCTCCCTATCCCTCTCCCTCTCCTCTCTCTCTCTCACCGCCTCCCTCCTCGACAGCTCGAGGGCGATCCGCAGATCCAGCACGTCACGAGGGAGCTCCTCAGCCTCCCGTCGACGCTCCTCCTCCAGCTCCGCAATCCGGGCGTCACGCTCTGCCACCCAGGCATCGCGCTCTGCCACCCAGGCATCGCGCTCCTGCTCAGCACGAACAGCACGGGCCAGGGCCTCCCGAATCTCGGCCACCTGTCAAAGCACGCATGCACCGTAAGAGAACAGTGATAGAAGGAAAGCAGCTAGAAAAGGGTCGGGGCCAAGCAAACACTCACTCGAGCCTCGCGGTCACGCTCGGCCTCCTCAGCCCGAGCCACCGCGTGCGCCAGCTGCTCCTGGAGGGCAGAAACCTCCGGAGGAGGGCCCCGCGAACTGGAACCCGCTCCACCAGCCATCGCGGCTGCCGCTGTCTGGTGGGCCCGCTGAAACACGGGGCAAACGTCAGTCAAAGGCTAAGCATCAAAAATCAGGTCACAAAAAAATGCATCACATAAACTCACCAGGATCTCCAACTCCTGTCGGATGGCCACCAACTGTCGCCTGGCATCCGCCAACTGGGCCCGCAGGTCGGCGATCATGGTATCACGAGCATCCTGCATTACACATAAGTTAGTATCCCATGCATATACATATAGAAAGGTGGAGCAGTTTCATTTCACTTACCCCTGCCATACCACCCAAGGAGAGGCGGTCCCCGTACGTAGCTCAGGTACCGTCTCATGTAGTCTGTGCTGTCCTGTACATGGGACACCACTGGGACCCCGCCCTGCTGCCAGTCCTGGTACTGTGCTGGGAAGCGCATACGCCAGTCCACAATCTTCGCCTTCCCCTTGGTCTTCCGCCCAATGCGGGCCGGCGCATCTACGTCAACCCACTCCTGGGCCAGCCCCAACGTCCTCATGACCAGTCTAAGCCGCAGCGGCTCAATCTCGTTCAGGCAATGGACCCACACGTCCCGCCTGAAGCGAGGAAGACCCGCTACAACCCAGGGCTGGCCAGCATCGCCCATGCCCAGGTAGGGCCTCCACACCACCTGCATCACCATACATACATTATGTTAGTTACCATTCAGTCACATGCATAAACACAAAAAAAATCATACGCATCATACCATGGCCTCGGGATACTCGCTCAGTTCCGACGAAGTGACGCCAGCTGGTAGCCGTGGGGTGCTGCAACCACGACCGGCCTCCACTGCCGCGCCAGAGGCACGGCCCTCCTGTTCCCATGCCTAGCCCTCCCCATCGGGAAATAGTAATAGCTCCACACCTGCATCCATCATACATCATTAGTACAATAATTGCATATTTAACTGTGGGAATGCATAAATAAAATGTTTACCTGAGAAAAGGTGCGAAGCCACTGACTGTCGTCTCCTTCTCCGAAGTCTGGGAGAGATCAGCAATCAAATGGGCAAGCAGAGCCGCCCCCACGCGTAGTGCCCCACTCTGTCAAGGTTCGCCAGAATCCCGAGGAAGCGGCAGTGGATGCCATCCCCCTTCGTCCCCAGCAGAAGGCGGCCCAAGAAGAAGAAAAGAAACCTCCGGAGGTCTAGATCCACCAGCTCCGCTCGCTCGGGTCCTGGGTGAAAGCTGCACGAGCGTCTCCCTCCAGTTGTGCCAGAACTCCGCTCCAGTCTCGCTAACCCGCTGGCGCGGGTCGACGAATCCGAGCACCTCCATGATCTCCACTCGGCCAACTACCCTGCTGTCCCTGTCTGTCACGCTCGTCTCTAACCACAGCAGGTCTAGGGCACTCTCTCGGTAGTCGGGGTAGGTGACCCCGCTCACCGCCTCTCCGTCCACCTGTAGCCCGGTGATCCGAGCCACGTCCTCCAGTGACGGCACCATGTGCCCCCAGGGCATCAGAAACGCTCGGCTCGGCACATGCCACCGCTCCCTCAATGCCTGGATAAGAGGAAGGTCGAGCCGGAAGGGCTCGATCCTAAGGAAAGCTCCAAAGCCCATGGCGTCCACACGCGCCCTCTGGAAGTTCGGCAGCCCGCGGTATGCTGCCACCACCAGGGACCAGCTGATCTGGCCCTTCATCACGCCCTGCACACCACAAAACCAACAAAGAACACATCAGCATCATGAATAGTAATAAACAATAACACTGTATATACTACTTATTCATTTTATTTTTCTTTTTAAAATATTTATTTTTTGTGGAGGCGTCCAGGCCCCTGGACGCCTCCTTTCCTTTTCCTTTATTTTAGAAAAAAACCAAAAACCAAAACAAAAAAATATATATATATATTATCATGGAGGCGTCCTAGACCCAGGACGCCTCCTTATTTTTATTATATTTCTATTACTTTTCGTAAATAAATAAATAAATGAAAAGAAAAAGAAAATGTGGAGGCGTCCAGGCCCCTGGACGCCTCCTTCCCTCACTCCCCGGCCTTCTCTCACAGCCTCTCACCCGTCCGTTTAGCCTATTGAACCACAGAGTGAGAGTTCTGAGGGGCTTACCGGATCGTGCTCGTCTTCTCCCGCGTCGCCAGCGCCCGCAGCAGCCTCCGCGGCCAGGAGAGACACCTCCATCCCCTCCTCCGCAGCAATCTCCTCTGCTGCGGCCTCCTCGGCATCATCCCTCAACCTCCTCGCACGACGAGCCAGTCGTTTCCGCTTCTCTGGACCCTGGCTCGATCCTCCTCGCTCCATTGGGACTAAGAATGGGTCGTTTGGAGTGGCTGGACGGTCAGAGTGAACAGTATAAGTGAGTAGGGGGGGAGCCCTCCCCCCTATATATAGATTGACCTTTTATTGGGGCGTCCAGGCGCCTGGACGCCCCCACACTCTTTTATTTTTTTCAAAATTCAAAAAAATAGGGGCGTCCAGGCGCCTGGACGCTCCCATAAATAAAAAAAATAAAAAAAATCAAAATGGGGGCGTCCAAGACCCTGGACGCCCCCAAAAATAAATTGTCAAAAAAATAAAATAAAAAATAAAAAAAAACTTAGGGACGTCCAGGCCCCTAGACGCCCCCATAATAAAATATATATATATATATATAATAAAAGAAAAAAGATAAGAATATAATCCAAACAAAATAAAAAAACATAAAGAAAAAGAAAAATCACAAAAAAGATAATAATTAACGGAGGTCCAAAACATCCATGCCAGATTTTATTCCATCAGAAAAGCAGAGTGAACTACATCAGGGGTTTAGGCACCTTAGGCCTTAACTTCCCCAGTTCGGTTACATAAGCCCTCCACGGCTCGCATTCTTCCACCACGTGCGCTAAGGCCTTTCCCGCAACACTTGTCTTCCAGGGAGCTTTAATGGCCTTCGCTTCCTTCGCGTCCGCTTCAGTGCCCAACTCCCTTTTCTTCAAAGGAACAATGCCAGTCGGTGGCGGGAACGAATGGCGTGGGATGCCAATCTGGAGGCAGCACCGATGCGCGTTGTAAAGACAAACTCGGTCGCGCCGATCAGTTGAAGATCAACTTCGGGAGAAGGCCTCATGAGGAGATCTAGCGAAAGCAAACATGCCGGTGCGCAAGTAAAGAAGCCTTGTGTCACGGTGCGGAAGTGAGACCGCCAGTCTTCACGTTTCTTCAGCCACGGAACGCGGTTCACTACAGTACCACCGAAGCCTAACACGTCGGCTATGTGATGAAGCGGGCTTTGTTGGAAGAGCTTCGAAGCGGTTGGCATTCCCTCGCGGTGGTCGAATTTGAAATGCAAATCCAGCCAGCAATTCAAGACAAGTGCACAACCAAATGGAGGCTTACCCATGCTCGAGGCAGTAAGACCGCTGTAAAGATAGGCAAGGACGGCGGGTCCCACCCTCTTTCCACGCCAGATCCCGCAGATAGCACCCAGTTGGTCTTCCTCCACGATGTTGTCGGTATAAGGGAACAAGAGAGCACCCGCCAGACAAATGGTGAACCCCTTCATGATTCCCTCCAAATAGTCATCGTCTGGTGACCCTCTCAGGGCGTCCATGACCCACTCCGCAAGCTTTTGGAGATCGATCCCCTTCTGAGTACGGACCTTTCTAGCTGCGTCGGGCGGCATGAAGCTTCCAAGGACGCTTTCAGAAGTCCCCCGTGTCAGCATCCGCATAGCCTTCACCTTCCCGTCACTCTTGAATTTCTTCAATCCAAGCAGAAGTTCCACCTCCTCGAGGAGGATGGTCACCTCGAAGGTCGGGAAGATAAAAGTGTGGGTCTGGGGATGCCAGACCTCCACTAGTGCGCCCATAGCTGCCCAGTCCATACGAATCTTCTCGTAATGCTTGGCGTGAATAAGGAGCCCCTGCAGATGCCACTTCGAGAGTATGGCCCTCATGCCAATGGAGATATTGGAAGTCAGTTTTGAAAGCCATGGCAGCTTGGAAAACTTCCTCGGGCCTGGGAAGAGTGGATATGGCTGGAGAGGAAAGAAGAAGAAATGAAGGAAGTAAGAAGAAGGTTCACGTGCAGAAATTTGAAAAGAGTCGGCTTACCATATGCGACATGATCGTCCCACTCAGATGACCCTCGAGGTCGGAAAGTCGCCTAATCTCGCTGCTAGGCTTGCTCCTCTTCATAACGCGGGAAGACTCTCCTTCCATCCTGAAATCTCTAGATTCTCCTCTCCTTCCTCTCCTGAGCTTCCAAAACCCACCTTGGTGCATTTGAATGAACTAGCCTAAGGGGAGTTCTTATAGGAAGGGAAGGGTGCTACAGGACAGAACATGTCACATCAGTGGTCATTGTCAAGATTTTGTCTGGATCTCCTTTGAACTGTGGTGCGATTCTGCTACCTTTTGATGTTGCTAACCTTTGCTGGCCTGTGCAGGTTTTACTAACGGACGTCTTTGTCCTATCTCCTGTCCCACCTTTCATTGGTTGGTCCCACCATGTCATGCATCATAGTATATGATACCTACGCTACTAGAACATGTCGAGGACCTTGCGGCCCGAACGAATCTGGGATTGAGTTCCCCTTCAACAAAAACGGTGATGATCCCGGAAGAGTTTGGGTTGTACGGATAGGCCGTCAATTTGTGATAGAATGGGGACGACGGTTCCATTCAGTGAGTTGGTGCGCGGATAAACGGGCCCCAGCCCAGTATCAGCTCACCGGGTCGGTATCCTGACCCGTTCTTCACAAGTTGACAATATTATCCTTGGCTATTTTCTATTTTAGTTTGTTTTGAATTTTTCTTTAAACCCAGCATGCATTCATATAGGACTTTGATTTATTGCGGAAGATCATTCAAGTGATTCGATTGTGAAAGCCGTTGTGTTTCAATTCCCACAAATATGAGATATTCCACTCCGAATGAAATACCGAGTTTCCTTGAGACAGCCCGACGCTGCTCTTCCAAAGGAGACCCTTGTTTGGACAGACCCTCAGATATTCCTTTACCTTTTTGACCCACCTTGGCCGCAGCACTTCCACATTGGCTGGTAACCGCTCCCCAAAGGTGAAACCTCCGGTTTATGACCCAGGTACTTCCACACCGAGAAGTTGGTCTCCTTTTGTTTCGTGCCTGAGCGCACATCTCACCCTCCCTTATTTGATCTCCGTCCAAGCAATCGTCAATATTTGAAAGACCTTCTTCAAGGTCGCCTCATTGAAACTCCAGGAAAGATTCCAAACAGTAACGTCAAAAGCGTGTCTCATCACACCTTGGCATCAACTTATCAGTCCGCTCCCACTTCACTCCACTCCACTTCGATACCATTCCACTACGTGTCGCTCCCTTGCAAAGCAGACGCCAAGGCGGGGCAGCTGTAGACACGCCATTCCTGACGTCTCCTGAGAAAGTCTCATATTACTATACGACGTCCCGCGACGGCTTACGCATTTCGAATCACTCGAGTGCTTCCTTTTCTTGAGTCTTCTTCCGCCCTTTTCGGCATCCGGAATCGTCTCGTCATGGCATTCGGACGGCATCAACACCAGTCAGACGCATCAAGAGGTTCCGGAACCAAGAAGTGTGTCTGTCGGGCACCCGCCGACGCCTGATCTAAGGACCCGGGTGGGTCTTAATGGGGGCGTCCAGGCCCCTGGACGCCCCCATGATTTTAATTTATTTTATTATTTTCTCGGGGCCCAAAACAAAATAAACAATATATATATTAATGGAGGTGTAACGACCCGAGAATCCGATTACCGGGAAGGCCCGATAACCCGAGACTCGCACCGCCGCCCACGAGCCAGGAGGGCTCGGAAGGGCTAAAAGGAGTGTGGAGGCACAAAGAAATAGGAAATAAAGCAGGACAACCAACAACAACAAGCTGAAAGAAAGAACAGCAACAGCTACAACAGAGTCCAGTCCAACCGAAAGTACAGTCTAAAGCAGTAAAACGTACCACGTGCCAAGTGAACACTCGGCCCGGCAAGCTGGCAACAGAGAACCTCCGCTCCGCACCCTCGAACCACGAGGAAGAACCGCCACACCTGAAAAGCAGGGAATGAGTCTCCAAAACAGAGACTCAGCAGGGATCCCGCGGAACCCCAACCGGAAACAACGGCGGTAGCGGAAAGGAGAGCTACAACTACAGCAGGAACAGCAAACCGGTGGCCGGTCAAAAACTCGGCACTACAGCTACTCCTACTGCACCGGAAGGTACACCTCGGTCACGCAGACGAAGCTACCGAACCACACTAGTACCACCTACCGAA
This sequence comes from Amorphophallus konjac, assembly GCA_022559845.1. Lineage (NCBI taxonomy): Eukaryota > Viridiplantae > Streptophyta > Magnoliopsida > Alismatales > Araceae > Amorphophallus > Amorphophallus konjac. The sequence goes on from CM040118.1 coordinate 480,911,198, forward strand.
GCAAGAACACACGGCAACCACGCCGTAGAGGCCTGTCCCTCGGACACAGCCGACCTGGACACGCTGTCCAAGGTGCGACCCCGACCATCCGATCGCGGGTACCGCACAACAAGACCCAACCTCGGTAAAGCCACTAGCATTAGACCCTTGGCGCGAAAACCAACACACGCGCCACGGCGAAACAACCGAACTCAACGGTCAACACGACCGAAAACCCGAAGGTCGAAATCACGGAAACTGATAGTCTGTCACTCCGTACTCGACAGGAGTACCACCCACTAGAAGCACAGCCGGTAGCGTCCCCTGACGTCTTACACCGCACCGCAGGTGAACTGCCTGACGTGGTAGCTCCTACCCGAGGCACGAACACCGTACAAGTAACCACAAACAAGTGACTAGCTGGGGTCACGCCCGTCGACGTGGGTCCAACCGCCCCCAACCACGTGTGCACACACAGACCGCGCGTCCCTGGTCTGGTCCTCTGACCGGTTTTCCCCTCAGCCGGACTCTGGCTGCAAGACGTGGGGCCCGACGGCAACCGGTCCACAAACCGCCTCTAAGGGTAAGCCCGTACACCACTCCCTGGTGCGACTAGCACACGCGTACTAGTAGGCTACGACTAGTGGAGGGTCACTGAAGGAGTAGACTCTCAAGTCAACGGAAAACAACGTCCGCATCCGACAAAGTACGGGGACCATCCCACGTACTAGCACCGTCGCACGATGACCACAGTCGGAGAAGAAACGGGACTCACAGTCCACAGCCGCGCACACACCCTGCGCGAGAGTCGAGAAAACCCAAGTGACGCTAAGTCACTGGGCTCTGGACAGTCCTCTAGACGCACTACACCCAACGGTCCTTGAGTCACAAGACTCGGGGTCAAGACCGTTGCACGCAACAGCACAAGGCCGTCAATCTAGTCCAAGCTCTAGGTCTAAAACCACTGTAGCACGAATACCGAGGCAGCTCACGAGCCGCCGAAACCATTCCCTTGGGAAGGGAACTCACAGGACTAAGGCCACACACACGGCCCACGCGGAAAGCACAGAAGCACGATTCCCAAGGCAACTTGCACACCACCAAGCTGTGGCCCAACTCAAGGAAAAGAGGGAAGCCTCCAGCTCCAGACTGGACAACTGGGCTCGCAGCCCAAGGCCTCACACAGGACCCACTCGGGGATCGCTTTTCGGAGAAACCGATGACACACGTCAACACACGGTGACACGAGTCGAGAACTCTACATCCGGGACTCCAACGTACCACGACACCTGGCCCCGACGACGTGCACAACATCCGTCAGGCCACAGGTCGGCACGTGGTTCGAGAACCACACACCCGGGACTCGAATCAGTCAAAACGGAAACACCGGGTTAGACTGGCACATGTGCGGTTCACCCTGGGCCGCTCAAGGGATGTGCGGCTAGGGTACAGCCGCTCAAAAGACATGCGGTCAGGCAGGAGCCGCACAAGGCTCTAATCGGACTAACCCCAAATGGAGGATGGACGGTTAGGGCTGGACCGCCCAAGGGGATGTGCGGCCAAGGATCGTCCGCACAACCTAACCGACCTACTCCAGTGCCGGTCAAAACGGTTTTGACCAAACCGCACAACCCAACCGACACTAAACTGTTGACCAAGGGTCAACTGGGATATGCGGTCAGCTCCTGGCCGCACAAGCCCACGGAAGGACAGACGGCTGGGTACCAACCGTCCATGGGGGAGACATGCGGTTCTCACCTGGCCGCACAACAAATGTGCGGTCTATCGTGCGACCGCACAACCCCAAAACCAAGAGAAAATGAACGGGCCAAAGGCAACCGCCCTCGCGATGGACGGGCCCGGTTCGACCGCCCAACCATCACGGCGGGTAAACCCAGGGGGTCTCCCGATCGTAGCCTTTCCACGCCCCGTTCGTGCCGAAACGAAGGGGATACAACCACAACCACCCTGGCAATCACGTGGACTCCGACCGGAGTCAAAACGACGCACGAATCGCGAGAAACGAGCGATTCTACCGAAGTTACCCAAAAAGGGTTACCGAGCTTCTCGGAGCTCTACCGGTCCAACGGGACCACCAATCGAGACGAAATCAGGGGGAAAAGAACGCTCTCGCCCCAAGGAATCCGTTGACAGTAACCGATCTGGAAACCGTCGCCGTTTCCCGACCGACCCTACGAAACCCACAAAACCACAGTTTCGCTAGAACGGACCCAAACACAGCTGTTTCCGCGCCGAACGACGTGCAATGGCAGGGGAAACGAGCAGAACGCAGTGGTGTTCCGTCACCCTACCTCCACCGAAGAAACCGTGCGCCGAAGCGACTAATCCACGCCGAAAACCGCCCGGAACGCGAACGACGCCATCTCGGAATCCACCGAGGGATCGCGCCCGCCTCCGCCTCGATCCTCATCCATCCTCGCCCGCGCCTCGCCCGCGCCGTCCCCGCCTCGCCCGTACTCCGCCCCGTCGGCCGCCGGAGAGAGAGGGAGAGAGGAGAGAGCGTGAGAAGAGAGAGGGAGAGAAATGAGAAATGAGAGGGGAGAGAGAGAGAAAAGCTATTTATAGGGAAATCCGGAAAATCGGAAAAATCCAGAAAAATAGAAAATCACACCCTCGCGATCCTCGGAACGCACCGATCGCAACGGTACCACTCGCGCCCTGGTGAACGGCCCGGTTCACCCGCAACGAGGTTCCGAAGGGAAAGCCGAAACCCACGCCGGGAATCGGAAAAACACACGCGGAAAAAGCCGCGGAACGCCTCCGGGCCTCCGAAACGACTCCGGATCGCACCGATCCGAACACGAAAGATGTCCGAAACGAAATTTCAGACAAAACAGAGTTGGACAATCCGAGAAACCAGATCCGGAGCCCACGAAAAGGATCCGAAGAATCCGGGGCATTACAGCCCTCCCCCCTTAAAGGAATTTCGTCCTCGAAATTCAGGACCAAGCACGAAGTCCCAGGGGAAGAACACAGAATCACTGACACGCTGTCAGAGCCCCAGCACAGAAAACCTCGATTCTCACGAAAACACCGATCCTGAGGGACACAGCCAGACTTACGATCACAAGCAACACCTCGCTCCTCGCGCCGAGCACACAGGCCAACAGAGCAGGCATATACCAAAGGACACAGTCCGGCATCACCTCAGACAACGCGAGAATCCACCGTGGCGCCGCAGCCACGATCTCGCTCACCGAGGAAACACAACCCTCGACACGAGCAACAGCTACTGATCCACCCCAGGGTCAGCAGACAAAACACACATCAGCTTCACAACCAGCTGACAGGTCGCACACCCTCCTCAAGGGAGCAACCAACACAGAGCCTCCACCAGCTCAAGCAGCCAGCTCAACAGACCGCAACCAGCACATCGGCTCAACACCAAGAAACACCCCACACATGGCAAGCCGAAAGCCGGACACAACACCGTGCCAATTCTCGTCAGAAGACAAACTTCGACAAAGTCCAGATCCCATCCGGAAAGGCACATCGCAGAAACGACCATCAAAGGTCTCGCTGGCACACGGCTCTCGCCACGCTCGAGCCCCAACAACCAGCATCTTCTGTCTCTGAAAAGACCATCCACTGGTCGCCAAATACACGTCAACGGGAAACCTCCACCGGCCCAACAGGCACGATCCAATTCACAGCAGGCCATCCGCTGACTCACACATAGACCGATGCCACATCTCGAGCTACACTCCTCTCGGACTCCGCATCCGAGCTCGATCATCGCGCCAACTCGACCCTCTCGGGGAGCACGACGAAACCAAATGACAGAACATGGCGTCTTCAGTCATCACCTCACGGGACTCAGACTTATAGGGAACCACCCCATGCTAATCACCAAACCAGGGATAACCTTGCGACACCAACGTCCTATCAAGGACCACCAACCGACGCTAATCTCACAGAAGGCCTCCGCCCACAAGCGTCACTCTTACGTCTGGTCTCATCAAATCCTTCGATCAATCCAAGTGGACACCTGCCAATCCCGATTCCGCCCTTACCACAGAGCCACGGGACACCACCTGGACAGCGCTCGTGGGTCCCTAAGCAATAAACATCTCACCGTCACAATCCGACAAGACCGTAGAACCAACGGAAGCCCACAGCCTGCCAGAGACCACTTCTCCAAAAACGATCTTATCCGAGGACACGACTGGGAACACAAGTCGGGCACCAAGCCGCCGACTCTGACCAACACATCCTCGACCATCGTCAGGCGACATCCTCAACAACCCCATCCAGGTCCAACACCGACGCCTGACACGGCTTCCAACACAGGAACATGGTACTCATGCGGCGCACTAGCCAGCACATTCCCCAACACTCCATCCTGCCAGTGCCAAGAACCACGAATTCTCGGGCAACGGCACGGCAACAACACGTTTCACACCGAGGAACCAATCCTCCGATGCTCAACGCAAACTCAGGAATCCGCCCGTAGCAACCAATGCTACGATCCTGAACCAATGGGTTACGAGCCCACCACGCTTCCGCTGCGCACTCAGATCCGCGCGCACAGCCGAGAAAGCAAACACCGCCCAACCAGCACTCGTCCTTCCGGAACAGCGCCAGCACACCCTCACACGACAAGGGAATGGGCACAACTTCTCACAGACAACCACCTTGCCAAGACAAGGAGCACGTCTCGCACGGACTTCATGGCACACAAGGCCAACCAATCCGGGCACACAATGCAAGACGGCAAACCTTAACCCAACACAATCTCTCCAACCAAAGGAGAAACCAGCGCACTTCGACCAACGGAAGAACTCCACGCTCGACCTGACCTCGAACCTCGCGCACGCTGGAAACAGCACCATCCAGCACCAAGGAAAACCATCGCTTCCATCAGGTCAGCGCCTCCGACACACTCGACGAGTGTCACGTCGGACCACCATCACAGCATCTCTCGATGCACCACCGCTGCAATTCCTCGAACTGCAACACGGCATGCCAAGAGCCGCCACACGAGCCATAACCGACAACCGCCGATGCTCACCCTCGAGTCCCGAAACTCACCGCGGAGCCTTCACATCTCAAGCCAACTCCAGGGCGAACACAACCCATCCACTGACAGAAGCACAGGAGCAAAGACTTAACGGGACATCTCTGCCAAATCCTGCCTCGAAATCAGCAGAACAATCTGGACCGACACGTCATTTCTGACGCAACAGAGCACGACAAAACATCAGGCTCGACGAAACAGCAACCCACCGAGAAGATCCTCCGCTCACCCGAGCACACTTCTCGATCAAAACACCTCAGGAGCTGGACAAACCTCAAGCTGGAGTGACCAAAAACCGACAGCAGCTCCCTCAGAGCACGCTCACGGCCACTTAACCAAGAACAGTCCGCACCAGCCACCTGACCACGCTGCAGGTTCCTCGAACGCAGCACCGCGAACTCACGCCTGCCAGCAACCTCTGCCCAACGCAGCACAACCAGGGCCACCACCGATGAGGGAGAAGGCTCTCGACCTCGATCCTTAGACCCCATGTTGGCACGAAAGCCGCGGGCAGCAACCACCTCACAGCGCCGCACAGCGCACCCAAGCGAGAAACAAGGCGGGAAGCGAACACAAAACCCTAAGCCAGCTGCCGACTGTACTGGACCTTATGGACTCTGATCACTGCAATATCTCGAATTCCTATGTACGTCCACAACCACCGCTCTGATACCAGCTGTAACGACCCGAGAATCCGATTACCGGGAAGGCCCGATAACCCGAGACTCGCACCGCCGCCCACGAGCCAGGAGGGCTCGGAAGGGCTAAAAGGAGTGTGGAGGCACAAAGAAATAGGAAATAAAGCAGGACAACCAACAACAACAAGCTGAAAGAAAGAACAGCAACAGCTACAACAGAGTCCAGTCCAACCGAAAGTACAGTCTAAAGCAGTAAAACGTACCACGTGCCAAGTGAACACTCGGCCCGGCAAGCTGGCAACAGAGAACCTCCGCTCCGCACCCTCGAACCACGAGGAAGAACCGCCACACCTGAAAAGCAGGGAATGAGTCTCCAAAACAGAGACTCAGCAGGGATCCCGCGGAACCCCAACCGGAAACAACGGCGGTAGCGGAAAGGAGAGCTACAACTACAGCAGGAACAGCAAACCGGTGGCCGGTCAAAAACTCGGCACTACAGCTACTCCTACTGCACCGGAAGGTACACCTCGGTCACGCAGACGAAGCTACCGAACCACACTAGTACCACCTACCGAAGCAAGAACACACGGCAACCACGCCGTAGAGGCCTGTCCCTCGGACACAGCCGACCTGGACACGCTGTCCAAGGTGCGACCCCGACCATCCGATCGCGGGTACCGCACAACAAGACCCAACCTCGGTAAAGCCACTAGCATTAGACCCTTGGCGCGAAAACCAACACACGCGCCACGGCGAAACAACCGAACTCAACGGTCAACACGACCGAAAACCCGAAGGTCGAAATCACGGAAACTGATAGTCTGTCACTCCGTACTCGACAGGAGTACCACCCACTAGAAGCACAGCCGGTAGCGTCCCCTGACGTCTTACACCGCACCGCAAGTGAACTGCCTGACGTGGTAGCTCCTACCCGAGGCACGAACACCGTACAAGTAACCACAAACAAGTGACTAGCTGGGGTCACGCCCGTCGACGTGGGTCCAACCGCCCCCAACCACGTGTGCACACACAGACCACGCGTCCCTGGTCTGGTCCTCTGACCGGTTTTCCCCTCAGCCGGACTCTGGCTGCAAGACGTGGGGCCCGACGGCAACCGGTCCACAAACCGCCTCTAAGGGTAAGCCCGTACACCACTCCCTGGTGCGACTAGCACACGCGTACTAGTAGGCTACGACTAGTGGAGGGTCACTGAAGGAGTAGACTCTCAAGTCAACGGAAAACAACGTCCGCATCCGACAAAGTACGGGGACCATCCCACGTACTAGCACCGTCGCACGATGACCACAGTCGGAGAAGAAACGGGACTCACAGTCCACAGCCGCGCACACACCCTGCGCGAGAGTCGAGAAAACCCAAGTGACGCTAAGTCACTGGGCTCTGGACAGTCCTCTAGACGCACTACACCCAACGGTCCTTGAGTCACAAGACTCGGGGTCAAGACCGTTGCACGCAACAGCACAAGGCCGTCAATCTAGTCCAAGCTCTAGGTCTAAAACCACTGTAGCACGAATACCGAGGCAGCTCACGAGCCGCCGAAACCATTCCCTTGGGAAGGGAACTCACAGGACTAAGGCCACACACACGGCCCACGCGGAAAGCACAGAAGCACGATTCCCAAGGCAACTTGCACACCACCAAGCTGCAGCCCAACTCAAGGAAAAGAGGGAAGCCTCCAGCCCCAGACTGGACAACTGGGCTCGCAGCCCAAGGCCTCACACAGGACCCACTCGGGGATCGCTTTTCGGAGAAACCGATGACACACGTCAACACACGGTGACACGAGTCGAGAACTCTACACCCGGGACTCCAACGTACCACGACACCTGGCCCCGACGACGTGCACAACATCCGTCAGGCCACAGGTCGGCACGTGGTTCGAGAACCACACACCCGGGACTCGAATCAGTCAAAACGGAAACACCGGGTTAGACTGGCACATGTGCGGTTCACCCTGGGCCGCTCAAGGGATGTGCGGCTAGGGTACAGCCGCTCAAAAGACATGCGGTCAGGCAGGAGCCGCACAAGGCTCTAATCGGACTAACCCCAAATGGAGGATGGACGGTTAGGGCTGGACCGCCCAAGGGGATGTGCGGCCAAGGATCGTCCGCACAACCTAACCGACCTACTCCAGTGCCGGTCAAAACGGTTTTGACCAAACCGCACAACCCAACCGACACTAAACTGTTGACCAAGGGTCAACTGGGATATGCGGTCAGCTCCTGGCCGCACAAGCCCACGGAAGGACAGACGGCTGGGTACCAACCGTCCATGGGGGAGACATGCGGTTCTCACCTGGCCGCACAACAAATGTGCGGTCTATCGTGCGACCGCACAACCCCAAAACCAAGAGAAAATGAACGGGCCAAAGGCAACCGCCCTCGCGATGGACGGGCCCGGTTCGACCGCCCAACCATCACGGCGGGTAAACCCAGGGGGTCTCCCGATCGTAGCCTTTCCACGCCCCGTTCGTGCCGAAACGAAGGGGATACAACCACAACCACCCTGGCAATCACATGGACTCCGACCGGAGTCAAAACGACGCACGAATCGCGAGAAACGAGCGATTCTACCGAAGTTACCCAAAAAGGGTTACCGAGCTTCTCGGAGCTCTACCGGTCCAACGGGACCACCAATCGAGACGAAATCAGGGGGAAAAGAACGCTCTCGCCCCAAGGAATCCGTTGACAGTAACCGATCTGGAAACCGTCGCCGTTTCCCGACCGACCCTACGAAACCCACAAAACCACAGTTTCGCTAGAACGGACCCAAACACAGCTGTTTCCGCGCCGAACGACGTGCAATGGCAGGGGAAACGAGCAGAACGCAGTGGTGTTCCGTCACCCTACCTCCACCGAAGAAACCGTGCGCCGAAGCGACTAATCCACGCCGAAAACCGCCCGGAACGCGAACGACGCCATCTCGGAATCCACCGAGGGATCGCGCCCGCCTCCGCCTCGATCCTCATCCATCCTCGCCCGCGCCTCGCCCGCGCCGTCCCCGCCTCGCCCGTACTCCGCCCCGTCGGCCGCCGGAGAGAGAGGGAGAGAGGAGAGAGCGTGAGAAGAGAGAGGGAGAGAAATGAGAAATGAGAGGGGAGAGAGAGAGAAAAGCTATTTATAGGGAAATCCGGAAAATCGGAAAAATCCAGAAAAATAGAAAATCACACCCTCGCGATCCTCGGAACGCACCGATCGCAACGGTACCACTCGCGCCCTGGTGAACGGCCCGGTTCACCCGCAACGAGGTTCCGAAGGGAAAGCCGAAACCCACGCCGGGAATCGGAAAAACACACGCGGAAAAAGCCGCGGAACGCCTCCGGGCCTCCGAAACGACTCCGGATCGCACCGATCCGAACACGAAAGATGTCCGAAACGAAATTTCAGACAAAACAGAGTTGGACAATCCGAGAAACCAGATCCGGAGCCCACGAAAAGGATCCGAAGAATCCGGGGCATTACAGGAGGCGTCCAGGCCCCTGGACGCCTTCATAAAAACAAAAATAAAAAATATTTGTAGAATGCCACTTGGCATAAAAAAGACAAAAAATAATAAAATATATATATATATTAATGGAGGCGTCCAGGCCCCTGGACGCCTCCATAAAAACAAACATAAAAAAATTAAAATGCCAGCCTTGGCATAAAAGACAAAATCACAATAAAAATAACACATTTTTGGAGGCGTCCAGTGTAATATCCCGGACCTTTCGGATCCTTCTTCATGGGTCCCGGATCTAGTTTTCGGAGTGTCCGGCTCCGTTGTGTCCGAAATTTCGTTTCGGACATCTTTCGTGTTCGGATCGGCGCGATCCGGAGTCGTTTCGGAGGCCCGGAGGCGTTCCGCGGCTTTTTCCGCGCGTGTTTTCCGATTTCCGGTGTGTGTTTCGGCTTTTTCTTCGGACGCTCGCTGCGGGCGAACCGGGCAGTTCCCCGAGGCACGAGTGGTACCGTTGCGATCGGTGCGTTCCGAGGATTCCGGAAATGTATTTTTCTAATTTTCGGTATTTTTCCGAAAAATCGGATTTTCTATATATTCCCATTTTCTTTTCTTTTCTTTTTCTTCTTTTCTCTTTCTTCTTCTTCCTTCCTCTCTCTCCCTCACGCGACCGTGGCCGGCTCTCTCCCTCCTTCTCTCCCGTTCGACCGTGCCGACCCCCGTTCCGGCTGCAGACGGCGGCGGTGCGACGGCGCGAGGACGTGGGTGACGTGGTGGCGATCGTGCGGGCATACGGCGAGCGTGGGAGGCGTGGAGAGGCGAGATTCTAGCGGCGTTCTTCGCGACTTCGAGCTCGGATCGGAGCGTTTCGTCGCGGACCGGAGGTAGGGTGACGTTCCTTAGCCTCATGTCTTCCTTCCCCGTGAGTTTCAGCTCGAGACGAGGTCGAGAGGGGTTTATTTTGAGCCGGGAAGGGTCGATCATGCCGCGGGGTGAGTTCGTCCGATCCATCGTTTTGAGCCCCGATTTCACGGTTTAAGGGCGTAGGAGCATGCTAGGGGGCTTGGGGGTTCTTCTCTCGCCATTTCCCCCTCCGTGGGGTTTGTTTTGAGGCCGATTGGGCGATTCCGGTGAGGTTCGCCATTTTCTCGCCGGTGAGCGATGTGCGGTCGAACCAGTGGCCGCACAACCCCTATGCGGTTCCGTTCGGACCGTTCATCGGCTCGGCGCGCTTTGGGTGAGGCTTGGCGCGCAGTGGGCTTGGGCGGTCTATCGTGGGACCGCATATCCTAATGTGCGGCCCCACAGCTACCGCCCAACCCCAAGGGTTTTGACCGTTGGTTGTGACCGTTGTGCAGTGCTCTGGGATGTGCGGCCAGGAGCTGACCGCATAACCCCTTGCACGGCCAGGTGCTGGCCGTACATCCCCTAGCGCTATGGTTGGATGTGCGGTCTGGCCCTGACCGCACAACACCTGAACGGCTAAGCCGTAGCCGCCCTTCCCCAAGTGCGGCTAAGGACTAACCGTCCAGGCTTTTTACCGTTGGGAGACGAGCGGCCAGGAGGTGACCGTTCCTCACCCACGTGCGGTCAAGAGTTGGCCGCACATCTGTTTGAACGGTCCTGTGTTGGCCGTTTATCTGTCGTTTGGACCCTGGGTGGAACGGTCCTGATATGACCGTTCTAATCCTTGTGCGGTCCCTGTGTGACCGCACATCCCTGAGCGGCCCAGTGTGGACCGTTCAAGGGTACGGGTTGCGTCGGTGTGTCTCTCGTCGTACAGAGTGTACCGGGAGATGTTGTTGTCAGCTGGTCACCGTGCGTCGGTGTTGGTACAAGGAGCGTTCCTCGTACCTGCAGTTGCACCGTTGTTTTCCGAGACTTGAGAGTCTACTCCTTCTGTGACCCTCCACTAGTCGTAGCCTACTAGTACGCGTGTGCTAGTCGCACCAGGGAGTGGTGTACGGGCTGACCTTTAGAGACGGTTTGTGGACCGGTTACCGTTGGGCCCCACGTCTTGCAGCCAGAGTCCGGCTGAGGGGAAAACCGGTCAGAGGGCCAGACCAGGGACGCGCGGTCTGTGTGTGCACACGTGGTTGGGGGCGGTTGGACCCACGTCGACGGGCGTGACCCCAGCTAGTCACTTGTTGTAGTTACTTGTACGGTGTTTGCGCCTCGGGTAGGACCTACCATGTCAGGCGGTTCACCTGCGGTGCGGTGTAAGACGTCAGGGGACGCTACCGGCTGTGCTTCTAGTGGGTGGTACTCCTGTTGAGTACGGAGTGTCAGACTGTCAGTCGTGTGTTTCCGACCTTCGGGTTTTGACGGTTCGACCGTTGAGTTTCGGTCTTCTCGTACCGTGGCACGTGTGTCGGTTTGCGTGCCGTTAGGGTCTAGTTCTGTAGAGTACAGGGCTTTCCTTTCCGAGGTACCTTTCTACCGCTAGAGTAGTGGTTTCTCGTTTTTCGAGGTAGGGTTCGAGTGATCCCTACTGAGTCTTGTTCCGAGACTCATTCCCTGCGTGTTTTCACCGTGTTTCAGGTGAGGCGCCACCTTCGGGGAGCGTGTCAGGAGCGCAGCGGAAGCGTGGTGCGGGTGCCCAGAGGTAGTGCCAGAGGTCAGAGCCGGGGGATGCCCCGTGTAGCTGTACTTTTCTTTCTTGTCACTGTACTAGTCGTGGACTACTGTTGCTGTTGTTGTTATTTTATTGTGGACCATGTAAAATGTTAATTCATTTCCTGCTTAATATCATAACTGTTTAATTTCTGCAATTATTTGTGATGCTTGTGTAGTTTCCACACCATCCTTTTAACCCTTCCGAGTCTTCGGGCTCGTGGGTGGCGGTGCGAGTCTCGGGTTATCGGGCCTTCCCGGTAATCGGATTCTCGGGTCGTTACAGCTGGTATCAGAGCGCGGTTGTGGAATTACATGAGAATCATAGGTAATTGTATTGGTCCACTAGTCCACAACGATGATGTACATGTGACGCTGGCATTGGGCACCGCGTGTTTTATTCTGACCTTCCGTTTCTGAGTTTTCTGTCTTGTGCTTAAGGAGCGAGGATGGCGCCGAGGAGGAGTTCTCGCTCTCAGCAGGGGCAGTCGGCTGGAGGTCAGGAGATCCAGCAGGGGGTCCAGAGGGACCAGGAGGAGCATAGCAGAGTTCCGGGAGCTACCGAGGCCGCGGATGCTGCGAGGGCTCCGGGGGCCGAGGGTTTTCTCCGTGGCATGTACCATCTCATGGCTCAGCAGTTCGGCGGAGAGGCCGGTGAGGGCTCGTCAGTCAGGGGTGGGCCAGGCCGAGCAGTGAGGGATTTCATGCAGTTTCATCCACCTTACTTTAGCGGCCAGGCAGACCCTGATGCGGCTCGTGATTGGCTTGATGAGATGGAGCGGGTGTTCAGTTCTGCGAAGAGTGCTGTCGAGGACAGAGTGGTGTTGGCCTACAACCAGTTGCAGGGTACGGCTCGGAGGTGGTGGTCTTCCGAGTGGAAGACGTCCTTTCAGCTTCGTCCGCTTGAGCAGATCGAGTGGGATGACTTTGTCAGTGCTTTCGAGCGTACGTACTGTCCAGATATTGTTGCTACGCAGCGGATGCGGGAGTTTCTGGAGCTGGTGCAGGGTGACATGTCCGTGTTGCAGTACAGGGCCCGATTTGTCGAGCTGGGTCGGTACGCACCTCATATCATGGAGCATGAGAGGGTGAGGACGACGCAGTTTGTGCAGGGCTTGAGGTTGGAGCTGAGGCACCATCTGATCGCGAATGGGGCCACTGATCTCGAGACGGCGTCTCGTGTTGCGATTTCCTTGGAGATGGATATGCAGAGGACTCGAGGACCGATCAGCCAGGGGCAGTCTGTGTCAGGTCGCAGCCAGCAGTCGGCTACTCAGCAGCAGGGTTTCTTTCAGTCTGCGTCGGGTGGTTCAGGAGTACCGGCATCGGCAGCTTCGGTGACAGGATCTGCGTCCTTTGGCACGAAGGTCAAAAAGTTCTTCAAGAAGGGGTTCGGCAAGAAGAAGTCCAAGGATCAGGGGCAGGCTTCATCGGGCAGTGTGCAGCAGCCGTTTCCTTTGCAGCGACAGGGATCGGTGGGTGGATCGCGAGGACCTTGTCCACGGTGTAGTGGGACCCACCCAGGCAGGCAGTGCACGGCGCCGATCATCTGTTTTCGGTGTGACCAGCCAGGGCATATGGCGCGTGACTGTCCTCAGAGGCCGCCGCAGCAGCAGGTTTCCCAGCAGCAGCAGCAGCAGGGACAGTATCCGCCGCTACCCAGGTCAGCTAGTGTGGGAGGCAGGCAGAGAGCTCGTGGCCAGATCACGCACTTGACCAGGGCAGAGGCAGTAGCGTCGCAGCTCGTGGAAGGTACCGTTCAGATTTTGGGTTGTGCGGCTCGGGTTTTATTTGATTCTGGCGCGTCTCATTCGTTCATTTCGGAGGATTTCGCGTCGAGCGTCGAGGAGCCGGTGACCCAGTTGTCCTGTGATTTGGCTGTGGAGTTGCCTTCGGGTGACTTTATGGTCACTCCGTATTGCTTCGACCAGGTTCCGGTGTGGATCGATGGGCGGAGTATGCCAGGCAGGTTGTATGCGTTGCAGCTTCGGGATTACGACGTGATTCTAGGCATGGATTGGCTCGAGACTCATGGAGCGGTGGTGGATTGTGGGATGAAGAGGGTCTACTTCCAACATCCGAGCAAGAGGACCTTCTATTTCCAAGGTATCCGTTCCGCCTCTTCTCGATTTCTTATCTCTGCTATTCGAGCCCGTCGATTGCTTGATTCAGGTTGTCAGGGTTTTCTCGCGTCTGTGGTTGTGTCTGACCGGATGGAGCCGAATGTCGAGGACATTGCGGTGGTGTGCGAGTTTCCCGATGTTTTTCCTGAGGAGTTGCCTGGATTACCTCCCCAGCGGGAGATCGATTTCGTGATCGAGGTTGTACCTGGTACGGGACCTTTGGCGAAGGCTCCCTACCGTATGGCCCCCGCGGAGTTGAGGGAGTTGAGGGCGCAGTTGCAGGAACTGTTGGCCAAGGGGTACATTCGTCCGAGCTTTTCCCCTTGGGGTGCGCCCGTGTTGTTCGTGAAGAAGAAGGACGGTAGTCTGCGGCTGTGCATTGACTATCGGCAGCTGAATGACGTGACCATTAAGAACAAGTATCCGTTGCCGCGGATTGATGATTTGTTCGACCAGCTTCAGTCTGCGCGAGTGTTCTCGCGGATTGATTTGCGGTCCGGTTACTATCAGCTGAGAATTCGCGAGTCCGATGTGGAGAAGACTGCGTTCAGTACGAGGTACGGGCATTATGAGTTTCTGGTGATGCCGTTTGGGCTCACCAATGCCCCAGCAGCCTTCATGGACTTGATGCAGAGGGTGTTCATCCGTATTTGGACCAGTTCGTGGTCATTTTCGTGGATGACATCCTTGTTTATTCGCGGTCTGCTGAGGAGCATGCGTACCATTTGGGTGTGGTGCTGCAGACGTTGCGAGATCACCAGTTGTTTGCGAAGCTCAGCAAGTGCGAGTTTTGGCTCAGCGAGGTGCACTTTCTGGGGCACGTGATTTCTGGTGATGGCATTTCCGTGGATCCCGCCAAGGTCGAGGCTGTGATGCAATGGCCGAGGCCGAGGTCGGTGACGGAGATCCGGAGTTTCTTGGGGCTTGCGGGTTATTATCGCCGGTTTATCCAGGATTTTTCCCGCATTGCGACCCCGATGACGAGGCTCACGCGGAAGGATGTGCCTTTCGTCTGGTCCGAGGAGTGTGAGCAGAGCTTTAGGGAACTGAAGAGATTGCTCACCTCGGCTCCGGTGTTGGTTTTGCCTTCTGGATCGGGAGGTTTTGTGGTGTGTACAGATGCTTCCGGCGTCGGATTGGGTGCTGTTCTGATGCAGCATGGTAGAGTGGTGGCTTATGCATCTCGGCAGCTAAAGCCCCATGAGGAGAACTACCCTACCCATGACCTTGAGTTGGCGGCAGTGATCTTCGCGCTGAAGATCTGGAGGCATTATCTGTACGGTGAGAAGTTCGAGGTGTTCACTGACCATCAGAGTTTGAGGTATGTGTTCTCGCAGAGAGATCTGAACCTCAGACAGAGGCGTTGGATGGAGTTCATGAAGGACTATGACTTCACCCTGTCTTATCAGCCGGGCAGGATGAATGTCGTCGCCGATGCCTTGAGTAGGAAGGTTGCGGTCAGTACCTTGATGCTGAGGAAGTGGAGGCTCTGGGAACAGGTGCCCGAAGTATCTTTCAGGCTCAAGATTCCCCAGGAGCCAGGGTTGGCAGTGCTTGCGAGTCTGACTGTCACTCCTGCTATCCGTCGTCAGGTGACAGAGGCTCAGCATGCGGACCCTGAGTTGCCCCGGATTCTTGCGATGGCTGATGTGGAGCTCGGCGAGGACGGTGCTGCGAGGTTTCGTGGCAGGCTGTACGTCCCAGCGGAGGAGCAGGTTCGTCGTGCGGTGTTACGCGAGGCTCATGGGAGCAGGTACACTGTGCACCCGGGTGCGACGAAGATGTATCGGAACTTGCGGAGGCAGTTCTGGTGGCCTGGCATGAAGAGAGATGTTGCCGAATTTGTGGCCAGGTGCCTGATCTGTCAGCAGGTGAAGGCGGAGCATCAGCGACCAGGCGGTACTCTCCAGCCCTTGGATGTTCCTGCTTGGAAGTGGGACCATGTGACCACGGATTTTGTGGTGGGGTTGCCCAGAACCCCGACTGGGCAGGACAGTATTTGGTTGCTGGTGGATCGGCTGACGAAGGTGACGCGGTTGCTACCGGTCAAAGTCAGCTGGAGCGTGCCTAAGTTGGCTCGTCTTTATGTGGAGCGGATCGTGCCGTTGCATGGGGTTCCCATTTCGATCGTGTCGGATCGGGATCCGCGCTTCACTTCTGGATTCTGGAGGAGTTTCCAGCGAGCTCTTGGCACGGAGTTGGCATTTAGCTCGGCGTATCATCCACAGTCAGATGGTCAGTCTGAGAGGACCATTCAGACTTTGGAGGACATGCTGAGATCCTGCTGCCTGGAGTGGCAGGGGAGTTGGATTCATCACCTACCGTTAGTGGAGTTTGCCTATAACAACAGCTTTCATTCGAGCATCGGCATGGCTCCTTATGAGGCATTGTATGGGCGTCCTTGTCGGACTCCACTTGATTGGTTTGAGGTGGGTGAGCGTGTTTTGACGGGACCGGAATTGGTGCAGCAATGTGTGGATGTTGTGCACCTGGTTCGTCAGAACATGTTGGCGGCCCAGAGTCGGCAGAAGAGCTATGCTGACCGTAGGCGGCAGCCCCTCGAGTTCGCCGTGGGCGATCATGTGTTCTTGAGAGTTTCTCCGATGAAGGGGGTGATGCGTTTTGGACGGCGTGGGAAGCTGAGTCCCCGCTATATTGGTCCTTTCGCGATTGTGGAGCGCATCGGTGAGGTTGCTTACCGGTTGCAGTTACCCTCTGAGTTGGCGTCGGTGCATGACGTGTTCCACGTCTCTATGTTGCGGAAGTATATGCCCGATGACTCTCATGTGCTCGAGTTTTCCGTTTGGCCTGAGGTGACTCCAGATCTTTCTCTCCCAGAGTTTCCGATCCGCGTGGAGGATAGGCGAGAGCAGCGCCTGCGGAACAAGGTCATTCCCTTGGTAAAGGTCGTGTGGCAACGACACTCTGGTGGTGAGGCTTCGTGGGAACGTGAGGACGAGATGCGTCAGCAGTTCCCGTATCTGTTTGAGTGAGTCTTCCTCTTCTTTCCCCTTGGGTTGTTCTCAATTTCGAGGACGAAATTCCTTAAGGGGGGAGGGCTGTAATATCCCGGACCTTTCGGATCCTTCTTCATGGGTCCCGGATCTAGTTTTCGGAGCGTCCGGCTCCGTTGTGTCCGAAATTTCGTTTCGGACATCTTTCGTGTTCGGATCGGCGCGATCCGGAGTCGTTTCGGAGGCCCGGAGGCGTTCCGCGGCTTTTTCCGCGCGTGTTTTCCGATTTCCGGTGTGTGTTTCGGCTTTTTCTTCGGACGCTCGCTGCGGGCGAACCGGGCAGTTCCCCGAGGCACGAGTGGTACCGTTGCGATCGGTGCGTTCCGAGGATTCCGGAAATGTATTTTTCTAATTTTCGGTATTTTTCCGAAAAATCGGATTTTCTATATATTCCCATTTTCTTTTCTTTTCTTTTTCTTCTTTTCTCTTTTCTTCTTCTTCCTTCCTCTCTCTCCCTCACGCGACCGTGGCCGGCTCTCTCCCTCCTTCTCTCCCGTTCGACCGTGCCGACCCCCGTTCCGGCTGCAGACGGCGGCGGTGCGACGGCGCGAGGACGTGGGTGACGTGGTGGCGATCGTGCGGGCATACGGCGAGCGTGGGAGGCGTGGAGAGGCGAGATTCTAGCGGCGTTCTTCGCGACTTCGAGCTCGGATCGGAGCGTTTCGTCGCGGACCGGAGGTAGGGTGACGTTCCTTAGCCTCATGTCTTCCTTCCCCGTGAGTTTCAGCTCGAGACGAGGTCGAGAGGGGTTTATTTTGAGCCGGGAAGGGTCGATCATGCCGCGGGGTGAGTTCGTCCGATCCATCGTTTTGAGCCCCGATTTCACGGTTTAAGGGCGTAGGAGCATGCTAGGGGGCTTGGGGGTTCTTCTCTCGCCATTTCCCCCTCCGTGGGGTTTGTTTTGAGGCCGATTGGGCGATTCCGGTGAGGTTCGCCATTTTCTCGCCGGTGAGCGATGTGCGGTCGAACCAGTGGCCGCACAACCCCTATGCGGTTCCGTTCGGACCGTTCATCGGCTCGGCGCGCTTTGGGTGAGGCTTGGCGCGCAGTGGGCTTGAGCGGTCTATCGTGGGACCGCATATCCTAATGTGCGGCCCCACAGCTACCGCCCAACCCCAAGGGTTTTGACCGTTGGTTGTGACCGTTGTGCAGTGCTCTGGGATGTGCGGCCAGGAGCTGACCGCATAACCCCTTGCACGGCCAGGTGCTGGCCGTACATCCCCTAGCGCTATGGTTGGATGTGCGGTCTGGCCCTGACCGCACAACACCTGAACGGCTAAGCCGTAGCCGCCCTTCCCCAAGTGCGGCTAAGGACTAACCGTCCAGGCTTTTTACCGTTGGGAGACGAGCGGCCAGGAGGTGACCGTTCCTCACCCACGTGCGGTCAAGAGTTGGCCGCACATCTGTTTGAACGGTCCTGTGTTGGCCGTTTATCTGTCGTTTGGACCCTGGGTGGAACGGTCCTGATATGACCGTTCTAATCCTTGTGCGGTCCCTGTGTGACCGCACATCCCTGAGCGGCCCAGTGTGGACCGTTCAAGGGTACGGGTTGCGTCGGTGTGTCTCTCGTCGTACAGAGTGTACCGGGAGATGTTGTTGTCAGCTGGTCACCGTGCGTCGGTGTTGGTACAAGGAGCGTTCCTCGTACCTGCAGTTGCACCGTTGTTTTCCGAGACTTGAGAGTCTACTCCTTCTGTGACCCTCCACTAGTCGTAGCCTACTAGTACGCGTGTGCTAGTCGCACCAGGGAGTGGTGTACGGGCTGACCTTTAGAGACGGTTTGTGGACCGGTTACCGTTGGGCCCCACGTCTTGCAGCCAGAGTCCGGCTGAGGGGAAAACCGGTCAGAGGGCCAGACCAGGGACGCGCGGTCTGTGTGTGCACACGTGGTTGGGGGCGGTTGGACCCACGTCGACGGGCGTGACCCCAGCTAGTCACTTGTTGTAGTTACTTGTACGGTGTTTGCGCCTCGGGTAGGACCTACCATGTCAGGCGGTTCACCTGCGGTGCGGTGTAAGACGTCAGGGGACGCTACCGGCTGTGCTTCTAGTGGGTGGTACTCCTGTCGAGTACGGAGTGTCAGACTGTCAGTCGTGTGTTTCCGACCTTCGGGTTTTGACGGTTCGACCGTTGAGTTTCGGTCTTCTCGTACCGTGGCACGTGTGTCGGTTTGCGTGCCGTTAGGGTCTAGTTCTGTAGAGTACAGGGCTTTCCTTTCCGAGGTACCTTTCTACCGCTAGAGTAGTGGTTTCTCGTTTTTCGAGGTAGGGTTCGAGTGATCCCTACTGAGTCTTGTTCCGAGACTCATTCCCTGCGTGTTTTCACCGTGTTTCAGGTGAGGCGCCACCTTCGGGGAGCGTGTCAGGAGCGCAGCGGAAGCGTGGTGCGGGTGCCCAGAGGTAGTGCCAGAGGTCAGAGCCGGGGGATGCCCCGTGTAGCTGTACTTTTCTTTCTTGTCACTGTACTAGTCGTGGACTACTGTTGCTGTTGTTGTTATTTTATTGTGGACCATGTAAAATGTTAATTCATTTCCTGCTTAATATCATAACTGTTTAATTTCTGCAATTATTTGTGATGCTTGTGTAGTTTCCACACCATCCTTTTTAACCCTTCCGAGTCTTCGGGCTCGTGGGTGGCGGTGCGAGTCTCGGGTTATCGGGCCTTCCCGGTAATCGGATTCTCGGGTCGTTACATCCAGGCCCCTGGACGCCTCCATCACATCCATCACGGGCGTCGGCCACCGAACGACGGTTTGTCGTGTGTGAAGAAATCTAAATTTTAGAGACGTCCAGTCAGCTGGACGCGCCCATTTCTGAATCACGAGGCGCCGCTCACAAAACCACGCGTTGTGCCAAACCGCGTGCGGCCGTCATCAGTTTTCGGTGGACGTGTTTGAGGCGTCCGGGACCCTGGACGCCTCCACAAAAATATTCCAAAAAATAAATAAAAATAGAATAAAATATTATTTCGGCCCTGATGGAGGTGTCCAGGGTCCTGGACGCCTCCACCCTCCGGAGCCCTATAAATAGAGGCCCACCCCCTCAGTTCTGGAGGAGCTTTGAAGTGATCCGATAGGCTGCCGGAGCCCAGAGGCTACGGAGTCATTTTCTAACCCGTGGGTTCTTTTGTAGGTGGAGGTTCTGCCGGCTTCTCGGGTGCTCACGCTCGCGAGAGGAAGGTCGTCTTCATCCACCGCGCTTCCACGTCATCCCCACGCTGCCGGAGCTCCGCCGGATTTCACCATCGGCACATCCAATAAGCCAATTCTTTCCTTTTCTTCGTAGTTCTTTTGCATTCATCATCTTGCATCCCCTATCCCCCTTCATAATGGCGCCTTTTCTTATACACTTCTTACATCCATCATCTCATTTTACTCCTACTCGAGTCCGAGAGGGGTTTAAAAGATAACACCAACCAGGTGTGTGTCTTGCCATCATTTCGTTATTTTTATCGCAAGGATTTGAATATTACACCTCTATCTTTCTAATTCACTTGTCATTTGTTTGTTGTTATTTTGCAAGGGTAGCCGAGGAAAGCCCTCTCCGTCGGCCGGCCGGAGGGAGAGGAAGAAGCAACCCGCCATCTCTTGCCCTTGAGGTAGGCACGATCACTTTCTTATTTTGGGGTCTTTCGGCCCCTGGCGATCACATCTTGTTTTCGAGGCCGCGGCGAGTCACTTCCCCAATGGCCGTTTAAATTTCCGTTCTTATATTCTCTTTATACTCTGTTATATTCTGCTCATATTCTCGAGGCCGGGACGAGTCACTTCCCCAATGGCCGTTTAAATCCCCGCTCTTTGTATTCTCTTTATATTCTGTCATCTTATTATTTGCTCATATTCTCGAGGCCGCGGCGAGTCACTTCCCCAATGGCCGTTTCAATTCTTGTTATTTAATTTCTGCACCATTCCCGTCCCCCCGAGGCCGCGGCGAGTCACTTTCCGCTATGACCATTTAACCCCCATATTTTGCTATATCACACTTGTCCCGCTCAACCCGCCGGAGCAATCTCCCGTGGTGGCCCCTTCTCTCCCTTCTCTTATTTCTGTGTTGCAGCAAACAAACAATAAAACAAACAAAAAGAGGAGCCCGCGCGCTCCGCGTCCTCTCTCCGCTTCCCGGAACCGCGTGACGTTGCTCACAGCTACCGGCTGTGCTTCTAGTGGGTGGTACTCCTGTCGAGTACGGAGTGACAGACTGTCAGTCTCTGTGTCTTTGACCTTCGGGTTTTTGGTCGTGTTGACCGGTGAGTTCGGTTGTTTCATCTTGGCGCGTGTGTCGGTTCTTGCGCCGTGAGATTAGTGCTAGTGGCTTTACCGAGGTTCCGTCTCGTGGTGCGGTACCCGCGATCGGATGGTCGGGGTTGCACCTTGGACAGCGTGTCCAGGTCGGCTGTGTCCGGGGGACAGGCCTCTACGGCGTGGTTGCCGTGTGTTTTTACTTCGGTAGGCGGTACTAGCGTGGTTTGGTAGCTTCGTCTGCGTGATCGAGGTGTACCTTCCGGTACAGTAGGAGTAGCTGTAGTGCCAAGTTTTTGACCGGCCACCGGTCTGCTGTTCCTGCTGTAGTCGTAGCTCTCCTTTCCGCTACCGCCGTTGTTTCCGGTTGGGGTTCCGCGGGATCCCTGCTGAGTCTCTGTTTTGGAGACTCATTCCCTGCTTTTCAGGTGTGGCGGTTCTTCCGCGAGGTTCGTGGGTGCGGAGCGGAGGTTCTCAGTTGCCAGCTTGCCGAGCCGACTGTTCACTTGGCATGTGGTACGTTTTACTGCTTTAGACTGTACTTTCTGTTGGACTGGACTCTATTGTTGATGTCGTTGTTCTTTCTTTCAGCTTGTTGTTGTTGGTTGTCCTGCTTTATTTCCTATTTCTTTGTGCCTCCACACTCCTTTTAGCCCTTCCGAGCCCTCCCGGCTCGTGGGCGGCGGTGCGAGTCTCGGGTTATCGGGCCTTCCCGGTAATCGGATTCTCAGGTCGTTACAGCTGGTATCAGAGCGGTGGTTGTGGGCGTACATAGGAATTCGAAATATTGCAGTGATCAGAGTCCATAAGGTCCAGTACAGTCGGCAGCTGGCTTAGGGTTTTGTGTTCGCTTTCCGCCTAGTTTCTCGCTTGAGAGATTGAGTGCGCTGTGCGGCGCTGTGAAGGTGGTTGCTGTCCGCGGCTTTCGTGCCAGCATGGGGTCTAAGGATCGAGGTTGAGAGTCTTCTCCCTCATCGGTGGTGGCCCTGGTTGTGCTGCGTTGGGCAGAGATTGCTGGCAGGCGTGAGTTCGCGGTGCTGCGTTCGAGGAATTTGCGGCGTGGTCAGGTGGCTGGAGAGGACTGTTCTTGGTTAAGTGGCCGTGAGCGTGCTCTGAGGGAGCTGCTGTCGATTTTGGCCACTCCAGCTTGAGGTTTGTCCAGCCCCTGAGGTGTTCTGATCGAGAAGTGTGCTCCGGTGAGCGGAATGTCTTCTCGGTGGGCTGCTGTTTCGTCGAGCCTGATGTTCTTGTCGCGCTCTGTGGCGTCAGAAATGACGTGTCGGCCCTGATTGTTCTGCTGATTTCGAGGCAGGATTTGGCAGAGATGTCCCGTTAAGTCTTTGCTCCTGCGCTTATGTCAGTGGATGGGTTGTGTTCGCTCTGGAGTTGGCTTGAGATGTGAAGGCTCCACGGCGAGTTCGGGACTCGAGAGTGAGCATCGGCGGTTGTCGTTATGGCTCGTGTTGCGGCTCTTGGCATGCCGTGGTGCAGTTCGAGGAATTGCAGCGGTGGTGCATCGAGAGATGCTGTGATTGTGGTCCGACGTGACACTTGTCGAGTGTGTCGAAGGCGCTGACCTGACGGAAGCGATGATTTTTCTTGGTGTTGGATGGTGCTGTTTCCAGCGTGCGCGAGGTTTGAGGTCAGGTCAAGCGTGGAGTTCTTCCGTTGATCGGAAGTGCGCTGGTTTCTCCTTTGGTTGGAGAGATTGTGTTCAGCTAAGGATCGTCGTCTTGCATTGTGTGTTCGGATTGGTTGGCCTTGTGTGCCATGAAGTCCGTGCGAGACGTGCTCCTTGTCTTGGCCGGGTGGTTGTCTGTGAGAAGCCGTGCCCATTCCCTTGTTGTGTGAGGGTGTGCTGGCGCTTTTCCGGAAGGACGAGTGCTGGTTGGGCGGTGTTCGCTTTCTCGGCTGTGCGCGCGGATCAGAGTGCGCAGCGGAAGCGTGGTGGGCTTGTGACCCACTGGTTCAGGATCATAGCGTTGGTTGCTACGGGCAGATTCCTGAGTTGCGTTGAGCACCGGAGGATTGGTTCCTTGGTGTGAAACGTGCTGTTGCCGTGCCGTTGTTCGAGGTTTCGTGGTTCTTGGCACTGGCAAGTTGGAGTGTTGGGAAAAGTGCTGGCTAGTGCGCCGCATGAGTACCTTGTTCCTGTGTTGGAAGCCGTGTCAGGCGTCGGTGTTGGACCTGAATGAGGTTGTTGAGAATGTCGCCTGACGGAGGTCGAGGACGTGATGGTCGGAGTCGGTGGCTTGGTGTCCGACTTGTGTTCCCAGTCGTGTCCTCGGATGAGATCGTCTTTTGAGGAAGTGATCTCTGGCAGGCTGTGGGTTCCTGTTGGTAGCTGCGAGTGACTGGTAAGGCTAGTCTCGTAGCCGACCACGGTGGAATGTTCGTTGCTTAGGGACCCGTGAGCACTGTTCAGGTGGTGTCCCGTGGCTCTGTGGTAAGGGCGGAATCGGGATTGGCAGGTGTCCACTTGGATTGATCGAAGGATTTGATGAGACCAGATGGATGAGTGACGCCTGTGGGCGGAGGCCTTTTGTGAGTTTGGCGTCGGATTGGTGGTCCTTGATAGGACATTGGTGTCGCAAGGTTATCCCTAGTTTGGTGACTAGCATGGGGTGGTTCCCTATAAGTCTGAGTCCCGTGAGGTGATGACCGAAGATGCCAGGTTCTGTCATTTGGTTTCATCATGCTCCCCGAGAGGGTCGAGTTGGCGAGCAGTTGGTGACCAGTGGATGGTCTTTTCAGAGACAGAAGATGCTGGTTGTTGGGGCTCGAGCGTGGCGAGAGCCGTGTGCCAACGAGACCTTTGGTGGTCGTTTCTGTGATGTGCCTTTCCGGATGGGATCCGGGCTTTGTCGAAGGTTGTCTTCTGACGAGAGTTGGCACAGTGTTATGTCCGGCTTTCGGCTTGCCATGTGTGGGGTGTTTCTTGGTGCTGAGCCGATGTCCTGGTTGCGGTCTGCTGAGATGGCTGCTTGAGCTGGTGGAGGCTCTGTTTTGGTTGCTCCCTTGAGGAGGGTGTGCGACCTGTCAGCTGGTTGCGAAGCTGTTGTGCGATTTGTCTGCTGACCATTGGGTGGATCAGTAGCTGTTGCTCGTGTCGAGGGGTTGTGTTTCCTCGGTGAGCGAGATTGTGGCTGCGGTGCCATGATGGATTCTCACGTTGTCTGAGGTGATGCCGGACTGTGTCCTTTGCTATATGCCTGCTCTGTTGGCCTGTGTGCTCGGCGCGAGGAGCGAGGTGTTGCTTGTGATTGTAAGTCTGGCGGTGTCCCTCAGGATCGGTTTTTTTTCGTGAGAATCGAGGTTTTCTGTGCTGGGGCTCTGACAGCGTTGTCAGTTGGTTCAGTGTTCTTCCACTGGGACTTCGTGCTTGGTCCTGAATTTCGAGGACGAAATTCCTTTAAGGGGGGAGGGCTGTAATGCCCCGGATTTTTTGGATCCTCGTTCGTGGGTCCCGGATCTGGTTTCTCGGAGTGTCCAGCTCCGTTGTGTCCGAAATTTCGTTTCAGATATCTTTCGTGTTCGGATCGACGCGATCCGGAGTCGTTTCGGAGGCCCGGAGGCGTTCCGCGGCTTTTTCCGCGTGTGTTTTTCGATTCCCGGCGTGGGTTTCGGCTTTCCCTTCGAAACCTCGTTGCGGGTGAACCGGGCCGTTCACCTGGGCGCGAGTGGTACCGTTGCGATCGGTGCGCTCCGAGGATCGCGAGGGTGTAATTTTCTATTTTTCTGGATTTTTTTGATTTTACGAATTTTCCTATAAATAGCTTTTTCTCTCTCTCCCCCTTATTTCTCATTTCTCTCCCTCTCTCTTCTCACGCTCTCTCCTCTCTCCCTCTCTCTCCGGCGGCCGACGAGGCGGAGCATGGGCGAGGCGGGGACGGCGCGGGTGAGGCACGGGGGAGGATGGATGAGGATCGAGGCGGTGGAGGTGCGTGGAAGCACGGCCGTGAGTTCGTGGAACGGCGAGGCTTCAACGGCGTTTTCTTCGTGGATCGGCGTCCACGGTGCGCGAAATCTTCGGTGGAGGTAGGGTGATGGACCCTCAGCCCGTGTACTTCCTTTCCCGCGAGTTTCGTAGGCCGTGGTGAGCCGAGCGGGCTAAACGGGGCGTTTTGGGCAAAATGCATGTTTTTGGGGTGTGAGCCGGATCTCCCGTTTTATGGTGTTTTTGGGCGATCCAGGGGTTTAGATGCATGCCTAGGGGCTTGGGGAAGGTTTCCCCTTTTGTTTCCCCTTCACCTGGGGGTGAACGGGGCGTGGCATGGCTTTTCCCGCGGTTTCTACCGTTTTCGGGCGCGGACTGAGAACGCGCTATACTCCAGTAGCGCGTTCTTGAAGGTCGTGCTGCCCCGATAGAGCGCGTTCATCGGGGAAGATGAACAGTCTGGCGGTTCCTGTCGCGCTATAGGGCTATGGCGCGTTCTGGACTGTCGCGCTATGGAAACATAGCGCGACCTGCCTTGTCGCGCTATAGGCTCCTAGCGCGTTCTGCCTTGTCACGCTAGGTGATCCTAGCGCGATCTGTGCAGTCGCGCTATAGGGCTATAGCGCGATCTGTCGTGTCGCGCTATAGGTGCATAGCGCGTTCTGCTTGAACGCGCTATGGACCTACATCGCGTTCTTGGAGGGAGCAGCCGGACTGCCCGGGGCGGGCGGTCTACGGCTGATCGTGCTCCCCTTGGGCCGTGTGTGCCTTGGACACCCAGTGGAGTTCCGTGACCGTGTTTTGGGGTGTCTGGAGGTTCCGATTACCTCGTTTTACGTGCCCATACGCTTAAGGGTCCGGGTGACCTTTTAGCGTCCGTTCGCATTGTGTTGGTCTCCGGTCGACCCGGTTGGGATCCAGTGGTCGACCTCCGGCCTTGTGAGTATCCCGGACACCCCATGGGTTCTGTGTCTGTATTTTTTTGGGGTGTCAGGAGGGACCGTGTTACCTCGATTAGCGTGCCCGTAGGTGTGGTGGGTCCGGGTGACCCCACGTGTTCCGGGCTCTTGTGTTACGCTTGATCGAGTCACTGTGTGTCGGTGTCTGTGCGGTGGGGTCTCCCCCGCATATCGTGGGTTCCTTTGGAAGGCGATTCCCGTGTGGGCCATGTGTTTGGCCTTGGACTGTGAGTCCAGTTGTCCGGCCTGGAGCTGGAGGTTTTCCGCTTGCTTCAAGATGGGAAATCGTCGTGGCGGCTTGTGTGCTGCCTTGGGAATCGTGCTTCTGTATTTTCCGTGTGGCCCGTGTGAGTGGCCTTTGTCCCTTGCGTTCCCTTCCCAAGGGAATGGTCTTGGCAACTCGTGTGTTGTCTCGGTATTCGTGATATCGTGGTTTTGGACCTAGAGATTGGACTAGATTGATGGCCATGTGCTGTTGCGTGCAACGGTCTTGACCCCGAGTCTTGTGACTCAAGGACCGTTGGCTGTAGTGTGTCTAGAGGACTGTCCAGAGTCCAGTGGCTTAGCGCCACTTGAGTTTTCTCGACTCTCGCTCACGGTGCGTGCGTGGCCGTGGACTGCGAGTCCTGTGTCTTCTCCGACTGTGGTCACCGTGTGACGGGGCCGGTTCGTGGGGTGTCCCCCGTACGTCGTCGGATGCGGACGTTGTTTTCCGTTGAGTTGAGAGTCTACTCCTTCGGTGACCCTCCACTAGTCGTAGCCTACCAGTACGCGTGTGCTGGTCGCACCAGGGAGTGGTGTACGGGCTTACCCTGAGGATGGTTAGACTGGTTTCCGTCGGGCCCCTCGTCTTAGCCAGAGTCCGGCTGCAGGGGAAAACCAGTCAGAGGGCCAGACCTAGGACGCGTGGTCTGTGTGTGCACACGTGGTTGGGGACTGTGGACGCACGCCGACGGGCGTGACCCCAGCTAGTCACTTGTTGTGGTTACTTGTACGGTGTTCGCGCCTCGGGTAGGACCTACCACGTCAGGCGGTTCACCTGCGGTGCGGTGTAAGACGTCAGGGGACGCTACCGGCTGTGCTTCTAGTGGGTGGTACTCCTGTCGAGTACGGAGTGACAGACTGTCAGTCTCTGTGTCTTTGACCTTCGGGTTTTTGGTCGTGTTGACCGGTGAGTTCGGTTGTTTCATCTTGGCGCGTGTGTCGGTTCTTGAGCCGTGAGATTAGTGCTAGTGGCTTTACCGAGGTTCCGTCTCGTGGTGCGGTACCCGCGATCGGATGGTCGGGGTTGCACCTTGGACAGCGTGTCCAGGTCAGCTGTGTCCGGGGGACAGGCCTCTACGGCGTGGTTGCCGTGTGTTTTTACTTCGGTAGGCGCTACTAGCGTGGTTTGGTAGCTTCGTCTGCGTGATCAAGGTGTACCTTCTGGTACAGTAGGAGTAGCTGTAGTGCCGAGTTTTTGACCGGCCACCGGTCTACTGTTCCTGCTGTAGTCGTAGCTCTCCTTTCCGCTACCGCCGTTGTTTCCGGTTGGGGTTCCGCGGGATCCCTGCTGAGTCTCTGTTTTGGAGACTCATTCCCTGCTTTTCAGGTGTGGCGGTTCTTCCGCGAGGTTCGTGGGTGCGAAGCGGAGGTTCTCAGTTGCCAGCTTACCGGGCCGAGTGTTCACTTGGCATGTGGTACGTTTTACTGCTTTAGAATGTACTTTCTGTTGGACTGGACTCTGTTGTTGCTGTCGTTGTTCTTTCTTTCAGCTTGTTGTTGTTGGTTGTCCTGCTTTATTTCCTATTTCTTTGTGCCTCCACACTCCTTTTAGCCCTTCCGAGCCCTCCCGGCTCGTGGGCGGCGGTGCGAGTCTCGGGTTATCGGGCCTTCCCGGTAATCGGATTCTCGGGTCGTTACACTTTGCAACTCCCCCTCCCCCACCGTCGCCAAAGTCTCACCCCCACATCTGCAACCCTCCCCCACCTTGGAACCCCCCCCACCCTCATCAACTCCCCTTCCTCACTGTAGGAGTTCCCTACAACCCCCCTCTTCCACCCTGGAACCCCCCTGCAAGCCCCCTCCCCCACCGCCTCCTCCCTGGCTGCCAAGCTCCAACGATTGCACATTCTCGCCGCCCACTGCCAGCTCCTCCTCTACAAACTCGTCCACCTCAGCCCCGAACTTCACCTCCCCCCCTCGACTTCCAATCCTACCTCTGCAACTGCCACCCCACACTGTGGACACATCCTATGGCCAGGCCTTGAAACTCATTGCCTGGACTGGCCACCCTCGTCACCCCACTCCCCACCATACGGGACCCCAACGACAACCCCCACTACTGCATCATCGATCAGCCACCCAAGTTCAAGCATCTTCGGCTGAGGAGGGGAATCAACCTGAAGCACTGCCATCGGGACTGCCTCCTCAAGTTGCAGAGCTACCGGAGGTGGACGGAACCCCCTCTAACCAAGGGTAAATTAGTCTTTTCCTAATCTTGGGTCAAGTTAACTATGGTTCGGTTAACTTTCGTCGGACAGAACGAACGATAGAGACTTATTTATATAACGGTGAAGATTATAGGGGTTTACAAGAAAATAGTTGTAACTCAGAGACCAATTGGCAATTCGCTAAGTTTGTATGAACTTATATGTAAAAATATTATATATATATATATATATATATATATATATATATGTATATATATAATGTTACGGACCACTGCCAATGGGACAAAAAATTGTAATAATTTCTTATTTTTATAAATATAGTGAAAATTGTATATATTTTAATGTTGTCAATGGGTTGGTCTGACCTGTAGGATTTTGGGTTCAGTTATGGGCTAACATTTTGGGAGTGCAAACTAAAGGGGAACGAGCTTAGCTCAACTCGACCCATTCGTTTTGACGGACTTGGCCCATCTATGTCCACTGACATCCCATAACTATAAACTACAAAATGAAACAATTCTCATAACACAGCTAAGGACCTAGTTATAGCTAGACGCAAGTTGGGTCGAGCGAAACTAATGACTAAATGTGCGTCGGGTTGAGCCGGACTAAATAATATAATGTAGATCTTAATCAGGTCAAAGTTAGGCTAAGTCTGGTCTAACCCATTGATAGTCCCAATATATATCTGCTCTATGTCTTAACTAACGATTAAGTAAACAAATAAGAACACATCGAGGAGAGAAGAGATGAATTTTATTATATTCATCTCATATCTTGTCATTAATCAGTTTGATTGAAAGATATCTCTAAAACTCTGTCACTTCATAATCCATAATTGAGTAGCTTCTTGTTACCTAATTAATGTGATTACCACATAAAAATAGTTGAATCCCTTCTTACATGAAAATGTGATTACCACATAAAAAATAGTTGAATCCCTCCTTAATTACATGACATCATGACCGTTGTAGATGTAAAAATAAGGGGAAGACTAACTTTAAAAATCATTAAGCATCGGAAGAAGAAGAGTGATCTTCTGTATATCCATATTCATTTTTGAAACGTCAGTGATCTCAATTGAAAAAATCGGAGTACCACATACAGCCTAAATTAGATATTAGAAATTAGGGTCTCAAAGAACAAATAACAAAGACAAAATAGGGTGGAGGGGCGGATGGTTAGTTATGCTAAAAGGGTAATTAACATATATATAATAAAATTACTGGTGAAAATATAAGGATGATACGAGGATCGAGAGCAATGGGAGGTGGAAAGTGGTAATAAAAGGTGTATAATCATAGAAAATCAAATCAACTAAAAAAGATAGAGGTGTCAATTGATTGGGCGTAGGCAAAGGCTCGTGTCTAGTTCGGTCTGAAAATGATCAGTGTGGGCCATATAAAGGGCCTGGTTAAGTCTGGCACGGCCTAGGCTTAGTTAACCATGACCCACATTATAATTAAAAATGTATTTTATGAGAAAGGCTCATTACACATCCAGGGTGTGTTGGGTGTACAGTGCCTTCATTTTTTTAAAAAAAAAATTCTTGAAGTGGCTCTCAAGATATATTAACTTGGGATGCAAGTCACGTCACTATTAGATTATTCAAAAAGAAACCACATCGAATGAGTAGTGTTGGGGTCCATTCTTTTAAAAATCGGTTCGTTTTATTTTTATTTTTTTGGATAATCAGATGGTGACGTGGTTTGCATCCCGAGTTAGGATACCTTAGGAGCCACTTCAATTTTTTTTAACAAAAATTAAAGACGTTGCACTTCTGAGCGTTCAACAAGTCGAACTCATATTTTATTCTCTTATGTGCATTTTGACACATTCATACTTAAGCACTCAAGGAAAAGTATATTTCACCTATATCTATACATATATAATTCTCAATTTGCGATGGATTATATTTCTTCCTAATCAAATTATCATAAATTATATTAATATACTTCAAAAGAGGATAAAGAAGAGGAGGACAAAGAAGATCTCGGGACTTCAGTCGATGAAGATGGGCTGTTGGGAAAAGGAAGCACTGCTGGAGAGAATGGCGAGGAGAGAATTGGTCCCGCTAGAGCATGGGGTAAAGGTGGTAGTCTCGAAGATGATGTCGTTGACGTTGAGCTTGACACAGTCGTGAATGGGGTGAAGGGCCTTGACGATGGAGTTCTCGATGCTCGAGAAGTCCTACAATGTCGCTCGATTGGAGAAGGGAGGCCACCCATGGGGGAGGATGCAGGCATTACACCGCTATTTAACTAGAGAGAGAATGATAAGAAGAGGGTGGAGAAGGCATGTGAGGGAGATGGGAGATAGCTTGGGAGGGCACGATGGCTCTTTGACGCTAGTTAGAGAGAGGGGGTGCAGTGGCCCTCTCCTACGAGAGAGAGAGAGAGAGAGAGAGTAGTTATCTACTATGAGTCATTATCATTGTTATGTATATTTTTCATAAAATATAATTTTAGGGATATGATAGTTGTGGTCAGTAGATTTGAGGAGTATCGAGATAAATTCTATACAAATATGGACATGAGAGTAGTATTTAAAGTTTTCAAGGATATAAATAATTTTCCTGAAAACTATAAAAATGATTCAAAAGTATATCATGTCCTCTGATCCACATACGCAAAGTGGATCTTACGTGCATAATTCTTAGTGGTTTGAATTTTTTGACTAAAGAATTATGAGTCTAACTTATCAAGAAAATAAATCACGCGAAGTAGATCTATAGATCCTAATATGACAAAATATATAATTCTTTTTGGTAAAAAAGTAGTAAAAGATATATAATATTCAAATATAACATATAGTGTATGCAAACATGATATGATTTGGATATTGTACACTAAACAATGTGTAATCAAGTTGTATTATAAGTGCTGAGCACCACGTCACGTCCTTATAAAATTACAAAGTTTTTTTTTTTGGTAACGAGAAATCTAGCAGAGTGGTACGGAGAGCTGAGCGATTACAGGGCCACCCGAGTTCGAGTCTTACCCAACGGCATCAAGCCACTCCTTTTTTGTACCACCGCTATAAAACCCCGGGCTCACATCCCTCGAGGATTGAGCCAGGTAAACCCCCCCGTTATAAAATTACAAAGTTTTATAAATATACACTTACAATCTATCATGTTCGTATCCATATTAGACTTGTTGACATTTGTGAGACATATCACCGAATATGTCCAAATGATTATTGTTATACTCTTCCAATTCTTAAATCACAAACTCTGAAATGATGTTTCAAACTGACTTTAAACATAATGGCCGGGTCAATCACTTTTAGCTAACTAAAAACTTTTTTAAATATTGTTACAAATCGGATCATAGTGTGCATTATAGTGACATGTAAGTTGCCCCAAGATAGATCCATAGTTTTTAAAAGCTCACTACACCTTAGGTGTGCAATTCATTTGAATGTGCTGCAATAATGAATATGCAAGTAATTGTGTATAGTCCAATGAGCTTCCCTAAGGGATGTTTGGTTATATTATATCAAATTTGATATTAATTATTTAGTAAAATAATTTATCCTAACAAATCTATATAAGTTTGAGCCTATATTAAAAATATTAGGATATAATATTTGAAAGTCTCAAGAAAACATCTCTCTCTCTATCTTCTCTTCAATCGTATATGTTAATATTTTCTAATTACATAGATCTTAAAAATACTAATATTAAAATTCATAATATATCAAAATTAATACTCTAACCAAATCATACCTTACATCTTAACAATAGATGTAACATTATGGAGTAATGATTGATACACCGTATAATAGTGTAGCTATTTTTTATTTTAAAAAATTTTAGACGTGGTTCTCACGTTAAGTTATCATAACATAGGACACACGTCCCTATCCCCCTCCCTAAGAAATTTAAGAAAAAAAGTATTGTGAATAGTGTACATTGAAAATTACACTGTTCATATGTTTTTTTTCTTGACATGTAAGGAAAGGAAAATGTGATTAAGGTGATATGATTTTCTTCTCTTTTTTTCTTGGCATGTAAGGAAATGAAAATGTGAATAAGGTAATATGATTTTTCTTGGCATGTAAGGAAAGGAAAATGTGAAAAAGTGGTGCCAAATAAGTAGAAATCAAAACCAAACATGTAGGACATTTTTTTTTTGTTTTAAAGAATAAGTATTCTATCTAGACCTAGACTTCTATTGCAAGAAGTTATTATATAGACTTCGTATGCACTTTACGAAGAAAGACATGAATACTTACTCCGTATATTAGGAGGATAAATCTCTTTCCCCTTTTGCTAGGAAGATAATTTGATTAGTAAAATTCTCTTTTGAGAAGGTTCGAGTATCATTGACTACATGTTTCTTGGTCTGTTGGTGACGTGGCATATGCTAATGCTACACATTAGTTTGATTATAGAGGAAAATCGATGGTGACCCAACCCCGCCATGGTGGTAGGGACACCAATAGTCATCAATATTTTTTTTGAAAGTATAGTTTGCTGTGTTAATATAATTTGCATCAAGTTGGTGATATTATATTATACCTAGACCGGACGAAGACGATTAAATCGATATGAGACTACTCGAGTCTCTACAAGTCGACCCAAGTTCATGCGAGTTAAGTCATATCGTATCGTATCTGGGTCAGACTGAGTTAATACGAATCACTCATATAATAAACCTTGATTGGAAGAAAGTAAAGTAAAAGAAAAAGATAAATTTGAGGAAAAAACTATGAAAGAAAATGGAGTAAGAGATACGGATGACCAAGAGGTAGATGTATCAGATGATCTTGAGTGGAGGGAGGACTTCGAACAAAGTAAGATAATAGACTTATCTATTCACATGATTTTAATTCTCGATGACAAGCTCCACAATCACCCACGGAGATCTCCTAATATATCGTAATGTGTATTTTTAATGAAAATATATTATAGTTATGACAAATCAAGGAGAATCTTTCAAGTCTTTTCAAGTCTATCTCATATGAAAAATTACATATTTTCATTTCAATTCCGAGCTTCGCTTATATGTTTTTGTTCCATAATTTTTTCTATTCAAGTTAGAAATATCAAAAAAATTCCATTACTAACGGACTTGGCATTTTTCACTTTATAGGATTAAGGGTTTTATTTTATTAATGCTTTTAAAATTATTTTATAATATTTAGAATATAATTTTTCAGAGTCTCAAGAATACACTTTTTTCATTCTCTTTCTCACTCTTATCTCTCTCTCTCTTCACATTTCTCCTATTTTTCTTCTCATTCTCCTCATATTGTAGATCTTAAAATTACCAATAACAGAACGCATACTATATCAAAATTAATATTCTAACCAAATCAGACTTAACAATAGATGACACTATGACATATGATTCCACTAATTACGAAAAATTAATTATGAAATATAATGAGATTAAAAGTCTTAAAACTAATTACTTTAATATTATCTTTCATTTCATTCTTTTAGTGTGTATTTAGAAAGAGTATTGGAGAGAGATTTTGGGAATTTCAATAATTGAAATCTCTGTCCTTTTAAAATCATTTTTAAATGTCTCAATGTTACATCAACTTTTACTTTACGTGAATTTTGAGATTTAGAGAGAGATAGAGAGAAAGGAGAAGAGATTTTAAAATCTACAAAAGCGTCTCAAGTCAGTTTCTTCTCTCTCTAGAGATTTTGAAAAAAAATTTTTACAATAATCATCATTTCCAAATACATCTTTAATTGGATCTAAAGATAAGGGAAGCAAAACATGGACATAATAATGCAATATTTTTTTCATAGGCCAAATAAGTAGATCTTAAAACCGAAATAGGCACGACAATGACTTGATCTTATAGGGTAATTATTCTATCTAGATATGGAGTTCTCATGTAAGATATAGACTTTAGATATGCTTCACAAACAAAGATATGAATACATATATCCCCATGTATCAGAAGGGTATATCTCCTTTCCCTCATCGTAGTAATATAATTTGATTATTAAAATACTCTTTTAATAAGGTTCAAGCATCATTGGGGCACCAACTAGTCATCAAAAGTTTTAATAGAAGAAAGTGAGGTAAGAGAAAAAGATAAATTTGATCAATAAGACTCATATGATCAAAAAATATATGTATAAGATGATCCTGATTGGAGGGAGAAATTCATATATAGGACAATTCACTAGACTTTATCTTAAATATCTAACAAAAGACTTTATCTTATGGACATAATTAAATATATAGGACAGTTCAATATACTTTATCTTAAATATCTAGCAAAAAAAGACTATCTTATGGACACAATTAGGTTGTTAATAACAAATTCGACGAGCACCAATGCACCTTTAGTAATAATAATGTGTTTCTTTTAAAATAAATATATATTACATTCATAATCAAGGAGATATTTTTAAAGTATCTCTTCTTCACGTATGAAAAATTACATATTTTATAAATATAAATTTGCACATATGCACCTGAAGATGTGCAAATCTTAAGGTCTAATTTTGAGATATTGGTTATGCTACAACTCTTGACAATTAGGGTTTTGTTCTTTTGTTAGAAAAGAAATAACAATTGGAGAATTTAGAACTTTATTTTATGAGCGTAGTTCTCCTTTTGAAATCTCTATACTAGGTAAACTCTTCTCCCTCGGGAGATAAAGATGGGTTTGTACTTAGTGAGTTTTGAGTCTCCATTTGAGATATTATCCCCGCTATATCTCTTTGTGACATGATTTTATCTTTTTACTAGAAAAGACACCTCAATTGATGAAAACTTGAGGCCTTACTTTATGAGCATAGGCTCATTTTTACAAAATCTAATATGGGATCTTGGAGTATTATCTTTTGACGTCCCTATCGCACTCATTATGTGATTTTTTTTAATTTCTGTTAGAAACGTTAAAAATATCTTCATCGACATTTCTTACTTTTCAAATAATTGATAGATGAGAATATTATAATTTGACGTTGTGTTATAACATTTAATGACTTTATCGCTTTTGTCACTTTTTAGTTTATGTAGTTCTTGGGGACGTAGAGGAAGTAAATTATATACTGTTATATTTATATTCGAATTTTGTGAATGAGTATCTATGTTTGTCACAGATAAATATAAAGTAAGAAAACTAATATCCATATTTGTCACAAATAAATATAAATATAAATTACGAATTATATAAGTGTATTATATTAGTGATTTTTATTTAGTAGATATAAATAATAAAAAATGGTATATATCTCTCACTCACAAGAATAACAATTATAGAGTATCAAGTTATTGTCCAAAGTTTTAAAAAAGTCAAAAAAATTATGTGAATATTAATTATTATTTATAAATCTTATTTTTCTATTTATCATGTAAGATAAGTTAGAGAAATATGTAATAAATTAGAGAAATATACCATAAATTAGAGAGGGGGTAGATCTAAACTTTTAAAATTTTTAAATAAAATATTGATGTCGTGTCTTGGGGTGTAATTATCGAGGGAGTACAACAATTGTTACTTGTGATTATAACTTATTTATGTAAGACAACGTTTGGTAATTGCCCTTCTCACTTTTTATTTGCGTAGAGATTCTCTCTCTAATAGCAAGTTTGATAATGTTTAGATTTGTCGGATGACTTTTGAAACTGTCCACCATCTCACTTCCTCTCTCGCTACATTCAATGCTGAGGGTAATACAATTACCTTATGCCCTTTTATTTTACTACGGGGAATGAACACATTGCACAACTTTTAGGGGTAAAAAAGTATTTTTCCTTTAAAATCTCCCATGGACGCAATATTTTAAAATCTGACCCGGACTTTGACCTGGTTAAGTTAGTGGGTCATGGGTCAATGGTTTAACCGTTCAAGTTAACTCGTGACCCGTAATACTAGAACCGTAAATATCAATATTATTTATCTCCATATAATTTTAATATAGCTTAAGTTAATTAGAAATATAAAAGATACACTTTAACATATATTGTAGAAATAAAAATAAATCTATTAAACAACCACTAAAATAGTCTAAAAAATAAAAAAATAAATTTAATAAACACCATATATGACCATTTATCAACTACAATTAGCTTATCATGAAACAAAAATTTCATGGTGTGTGAAGTCAAATTTCTTCTTATTCTAATTTTTCATATGTTAACGAGACTTCATCTTATTCTTTATTTTCATCTCCCTCTATGAGTATTCTCGAGTCTTCATCTTCTTCCTTACGTTGTTCTGCAGATCCCACGTACTCACGTAGGGAATAAGTTAGAATTAGAAAGACTATAAGTTGGAAGGTTAAGAGTCTAAGTCTAAGATGATCCAGATTGGAGGGAGAAATTCATATATAGGACAATTCACTAGACTTTGTCTTAAATATCTAACAAAAAGACTTTATCTTATGAACATAATTAAATATATAGGACAGTTCAATATACTTTATCTTAAATATCTAGTAAAAAAAGACTATCTTATGGACACAATTAGGTTGTTAATAACAAATTCGACGAGCACCAATGCACCTTTAGTAATAATAATGTGTTTCTTTTAAAATAAAAATATATTACATTCATAATCAAGGAGATATTTTTAAAGTATCTCTTCTTCACGTATGAAAAATTACATATTTTATAAATATAAATTTGTACATATGCACCTGAAGATGTGCAAATCTTAAGGTCTAATTTTGAGATATTGACTATGCTACAACTCTTGACAATTAGGGTTTTGTTCTTTTGTTAGAAAAGAAATATCAATTGGAGAATTTAAAACTTTATTTTATGAGCATAGTTCTCCTTTTGAAATCTCTATACTAGGTAAACTCTTCTCCCTCGGGAGATAAAGATGGGTTTGTACTTAGTGAGTTTTGAGTCTCCATTTGAGATATTATCCCCGCTATATCTCTTTGTGACATGATTTTATCTTTTTACTAGAAAAGACACCTCAATTGATGAAAACTTGAGGCCTTACTTTATGAGCATAGGCTCATTTTTACAAAATCTAATATGGGATCTTGGAGTATTATCTTTTGACGTCCCTATCGCACTCATTATGTGATTTTTTTTAATTTCTGTTAGAAACGTTGAAAATATCTTCATTGACATTTCTTACTTTTCAAATAATTGATAGATGAGAATATTATAATTTGACGTTGTGTTATAACATTTAATGACTTTATCGCTTTTGTCACTTTTTAATTTATATAGTTCTTGGGGACGTAGAGGAAGCAAATTATATACTGTTATATTTATATTCAAATTTTGTAAATGATTATCTATGTTTGTCACAAATAAATATAAAGTAAGAAAACTAATATCCATATTTGTCACAAATAAATATAAATATAAATTACGAATTATATAAGTGTATTATATTAGTGATTTTTATTTAGTAGATATAAATAATAAAAAATGGTATATATCTCTCTTCCACAAGAATAACAATTATAGAGTATCAAGTTATTGTCCAAAGTTTTAAAAAAGTCAAAAAAATTATGTGAATATTAATTATTATTTATAAATCTTATTTTTTTATTTATCATGTAAGATAAGTTAGAGAAATATGTAATAAATTAGAGAAATATACCATAACTTAGAGAGGGGGTAGATCTAAGCTTTTAAAATTTTTAAATAAAATATTGATGTAGTGTCTTGGGGTGTAATTATCGAGGGAGTACAACAACTGTTACTCATGATTATAACTTATTTATGTAAGACAACGTTTGGTAATTGCCCTTCTCACTTTTTATTTGCGTAGAGATTCTCTCTCTAATAGCAAGTTTGATAATGTTTAGATTTGTCGGATGACTTTTGAAACTGTCCACCATCTCACTCCCTCTCTCGCTACATTCAATGTTGAGGGTAATACAATTACCTTATGCCCTTTTATTTTACTACGGGGAATGAACACATTGCACAACTTTTAGGGGTAAAAAAATATTTTCCTTTAAAATCTCCCATGGACGTAATGTTTTAAAATCTGACCCGGACTTTGACCTAATTAAGTTAGTGGGTCATGGGTCAATGGTTTAACCGTTCAAGTTAACTCGTGACCCGTAATACTAAAACCGTAAATATCAATATTATTTATCTCCATATAATTTTAATATAGCTTAAGTTAATTAGAAATATAAAAGATACACTTTAACATATATTGTAGAAATAAAAATAAATCTATTAAACAACCACTAAAATAGTCTAAAAAATAAAATAATAAATTTAATAAACACCATATATGACCATTTATCAACTACAATTAGCTTATCATGAAACAAAAATTTCATGTTGTGTGAAGTCAAATTTCTTCTTATTCTAATTTTTCATATGTTAACGGGACTTCATCTTATTCTTTATTTTCATCTCCCTCTACGAGTATTCTCGAGTCTTCATCTTCTTCCTTACGTTGTTCTGCAGATCCCACGTACTCACGTAGGGAATAAGTTAGAATTAGAAAGACTATAAGTTGGAAGGTTAAGAGTCAAAGTCTTTTCAACTTTCAAAAATTACGTTAATCCTTCATTAATATTATTAAATGATAAAGTCTAAATATTAAATTAAAATTAAAATTTAAACTAATGATAAGAAATTAAAAATAAAAAATATGTCTGTGACCTGCTTAGGTCACACTGGTTTTACCGAGTTGGGTTGGGTTAGTCAGGTTGGGTTAGGGTTAACCGAGTTTGATCGAGTTTTAGGCATTGGGCGGTCTAGGCATTACTTTAACCTAGTTTTGAGACTAGGTGGCGGGTTGACTAGTCAGCCTTTCCGAGTCGGGTCGAGTTTTAAAACATTGTATGGACGCCTCAGAAGTAACTCTCCGTGAGATTATGAGAACTGGCTATCATCAATATCACTATGTCTATCTCCCTCATCCGCGAAAATATGTGAGTGCACAAAAGTTGATACTACTCTATACATTTGATAACACTTTTAAGTGTTGTGGGGGATTATCAATTATTAAAACCCCCTCTCTATGGTGTATCAAACGCTGCCTTAGGCCCGTTTGGGAACCCACCTCATTTTACCTCTGTCAGTATAATCTCCTCATGGCATCCATCTGCACACCTGGAGGATTCGTAATCATTAAAAATCCCAGGTTACACCTTTACACTTGCTTATGAGGATTCATGGGCGCACCTAAGTTTTGTGTCCATAATCTCTCTCATCCGAATTTTTTGTTAGCTTAAAAATCTAGACAACCTAATATCATTTGTTATCACTTAAACATGTCAGAGATTTCCAACTTTGAAATTCCTGCTGGCCATTTCCCAAACGCAGCCTAAGGCCCCGTTTGTTTACGCTTGCTGTCAGACGATTTTTTCAAAATTTTAAATTCGTACAGGTATACGGTATGCCAGTTTTTTGTCAGATATTTTCTATGGTTAAAATTGCATTTGGCGAGATGAATGCAATCATCGCCGTCCGTGCACATCGTCAATTGTGCTGGGTTGCAGAAGTGCATGTCACCTACATTTAAACCCCAACATTTATGATAAAAAAGGGGGAAATAAGAGGTTATTGCCCGTTTAATAGAGAGTTAATGACTCTAATGGATGTTAACACATTTAATGGGACGTAGAATCCACGAAAAGCTCTCCGGAATAAGCTTTTGCGGATTATTGAGGTCCAGACTCATTTCTCTCTCCTGACAGATTTTAGGGGGGGGGACAGATGTGTATATAACTTTAACTCGTTTGGTTGAAATTTTGAGGATGTCAGGGATTCCAATCATTGGAATCCCTGGAATCCCTTTATAAAGTGGAACCAAACAGACCCTAAGAATCACGTGAACGATACAAACACTAAAAAATGCTAATGTCTCATTTATGGGGTGTTTGGTTACATTTTTTTACCCTCTTTCTATCTCAAATTTAAAAAAGAGAGAGATAACTCATTAAAAGGTGTTCGGTGTTCATTTCTTAAATTTTAGAGAAGGAACCTCTTCACGTTATAATCTGTTTCAAAAAAAAAATAACTCCTTACCTTTTTTTTTTTTGAGATTACTCTCTCGTCTCTCTTCCCCCGTGCCCCCCTCCCCCATCTCCCTCGCCGGCCCCCCTTGCCTCTCCCCCCTCCCCCTGCATCCTCCCCCCGCCGCCCCCCTCCCCTCTCCCCCCTCCCCCTGCGTCCTCCCCCGCCGGCACCCCTCGCCTCCCCTGCCGCCCCCCTCGCCTCTCCCCCCTCCCCCTGCATCCTCCCCCCGCCGCCCCCTCCCCCATCTCCCATCTCCCACCCCCCTCCCCCTGCGTCCTCCCCCGCCGGCCCCCCTCCGCCCCTCCAGTTGCCCCCTCCGGCGCCGGCTCCCCCCCTGCGCAGCCCCCTCCCCCCCCCCACGCAAACCCCTCCCCCTCCCTCCGGTTCCCCCCTCCGGCTCCGGCTCCCCCCTGCGCAGCCCCCTCCCTCCGGTTCCCCCCCCTCCGGCGCTGGCTCCCCCCTGCGCACCCCTCCCTCCGGTTCCCCCCCTACGGCGTCGGCTCCCCCCTGCGCAGGCCCAGGACGTGCTCCCGCCGGCGGCAGCGGCCCCCCCTCGTCGTTCGTGCCGCCCCCCCGTTGTCAAGCCTCCCAGCGATGATAGCTTCCCCCCACCGCCGACGCGTTGACGGCAGCAGACGATAGCTTCCCCCGCCGACGAGGGCTTCCTCCTCCTCGCCGACGGCAGCAGCAGCGGGCGCGCCCGCGTCGGCTGAGGGAGCAGCCGCAGGGGTGTCCGGCATGACCGTGCAGGGGGCGAGGTCCCGGCAGGTGGACAGCCAGCGGAGGGATCCTCGATGTAGCCACGCCGGCGGAGGTAGATGGAGAAGAAGACCATGAAGAAGAAGACCCTGATCAGATTGTCCATTGATTTTTAATAAAAAAAATTATATGTCAAACATGTATATATAATTTTTAAAAATTATATAATTTTTACCAAACACGTGTGAACCGTTTACATCACTTTTAAAAATTGAGTAAAAAATTACCATGACATAAATTTTAAAATAGAAATAGTTTTAAAGAAAAAACTGTTCCCGAACACCCTATTAGGCCCAGAAGGTTTTACGGACCAGGGTTCGTCTCCCCGCCCTCTCCGCCGCTTCGCTTCTTCTTCCTCCTCCTATACGTAAAGCGCAAACTGGGGCATCGACCCACCCCGAACTCGTCGCAGCCGCGTCCCGCGACCGCCGGCTGCCGCTGTCCGCCTTCCGCGATAGCCCCCGCCACCCGTGCCCGCCATTCGCGGCCGATCTCAGTACCGCGACCTCCCTGGCCCGCCCTGCGATATCGCGCCCTTCCGCCGCCGGCTGCGACGACCCCCGACCGCCGACGGACGCGGCCTCCC
The DNA here is from genome assembly GCA_022559845.1 of Amorphophallus konjac. NCBI lineage: Eukaryota > Viridiplantae > Streptophyta > Magnoliopsida > Alismatales > Araceae > Amorphophallus > Amorphophallus konjac. The sequence continues at coordinate 480,952,905 of CM040118.1, forward strand.
GCCGTCTCCGCGGGCACTCGGACGTAGCGGACCGCCCCCACCGCCATCCTGCCTCCAAGCCGCCCCGCCGTTCCCTTCTTCCCTGTCCTCCTCTTCCGACCTTTCCCTTTCCAACGGCCACGGTAACACCCCCTGCCCCACCCCATTCTTCCCCTTCTCTCCGGCGTCTCCGTTCTCTCTCTGCCACCACTGTCTCTCTCTTTCTCACTCCGTACGGTGCGCCCCACGAGCTTGAACAAGGCGCACTGCACTGCGCCACCCCTCAGCCCCACCCACTCTCCCTTCTCTCTCCTTCTTTTCTCGCTCTCGTCCGTTTCACAACGCGCCGGCGCCAACAGACGTAAAGACATCACGGTCCCGTCTTCTTCGTCCCACATCACTCGTGCTCCTCGGCTTTGCTCGCGGGAGATGGCGGAAGCGGCGGAGACGAGTTTGCCGGCGACGGTAGCTTCGCTGGGGGATGTCCAGTACCAGGTGGACCTTGGGAACCTAATGGCCTTCGACCCCGGGCACCACTTCCCCTCCGTCCCCTCCGACAGGTAACTCCGCCCGGAGCTCCATAATCCTATTTTTACCGACTTGTTTTTTTATTCTCTGGCGGGGGGAACAGAAATAAACATCGCTAATTTCATACATGACGATGTTTTCTTTCGTGTGTCTATCCCGATTTTTTTGTGTTTCTTCATCTGCGGAATTCGATCCTTCCGGAGGATCTTGAAAGTTTCGATTTTTATTGAGTTGCAGGGAGGAGCTGAAAAGGGAGTGTCTCAAGAGGGCGGCCGAGCTAGTCCAGGCGGTGGCTAACGAGCTATTCAGCTTGCCTGCTACTGAGGACCCGGATGGCCCCATTGTAAAGCTGCCGCAGCCCACAACCAGGTTACCCAGGGAGAAGCACGTATGCCTTCCCACAGTTCCCATACCACTTTTCTCTTTCCCTTTAGATGTCGTCTCTTTTCTTTTTTCTTTTCAAAATTTTCCTTTCTGTGGGGTTAGGGTGGGAGATGGTGTTGTCATTGAACCTTGGTCTTGCAATGAAGTGAATATATCTTTCCCAACAATTTTTATACACGCCTGCATTGGGAACAGGCTGCAGACTCATAATCTTGCAAGAATTGTGTTTCCTCGTCAAGTCCAGTCTAGGCCACTCCCAATATCGGAGAGGTAACTGAAAAGGAAAGGGAAAGATAGAACTTGACAAGTAGATTCAGTGATTCAGTCTAGTCTACTCCCACTAAGTACATCGGAAAAATAACTGAAAAGGAAAGGGAAAGATAGAACTTGGTGACTAGATTCATCGATGTCAAAACAAACTTCACTATCTTCATGTCAGGCAGAATGTGCATTAGATTATCAAGTACCATGTTATGAAGCTGTCACAGGAGATGAATCTTGAATGAGCGTAGACATCTGATTAAGAACTTAACAATATGAATTTCACCTACCCTTTTGTGCTTATTGTTATTTTTTGCCTTATGCATACTAGTTCAAGTGTTTGTTTTGCAGCTTCCAAAACCTAAGCCTCCTACAAAGTGGGAATTGTTTGCCAAAATGAAGGGTTTGTCCTTTCGACTTGCTAACGAGTTTTTTGCCACGTTGTTTCTTCTGGTTGTCCGAACTTTGGGTAATCTGGCGACTCCAGCATATATTGTTGCTTATCTTACATATTTAAAACTACAGGGATAAAGAAGCGAAAGAAAGACAAGCGTGTGTTTGATGAACAGACAAGCACTTGGAAACGGCGTCATGGTTATGATCGAGTGAATGATGACAAAGATATCCCAATAATTGAAGCCAAACAAACTGATGGTAATGTGTCCCTTTTTCTTTTGCATAGATTTTTTTTCCACAGTTAAAATGTTGAAGAAAACTTGTTGATGGGAAGGGAAGACAAAGAGACATGTCTAGTGTCTTGTGGTAAAACTATTATTTTGCCCACCAATGCATTCTACTTCTTCAAATTCTTTTTGATATTTGCTTATGCATAACTGCCTTTTGATGAACATAAATGCTATATATGTAAGAAGGATTTTGACTAGGGTAGGGACCATATAATTGGACCTTGGCCATTCATCTCTTTAGAATTTATAAAATCACCGAGAATGAGGGGAGAAGAAAAGAGGCGGGTTGGACAACTTTCAAAAGTACCCTATTGTGCAGCAAATACTGTCCCGTCCGTGTTGATCTCAATCTATAAGATTTTTGAACATGTAAAAAGAATTATACAATTCCAACCTGTACATGTTTTATAAAAGAATTGACACAGACCAAAATGTACACATTTTGTAAAGAATTTTACAGACCATATTACTTACAGAAATTTAGGTTTTTCTTTTTGATAATTTGAAAGTGTAACAAAATTGTTTGCCGATAGAGAAAAATGTTCACGTACTCTCTAGCTGTTTTCTACATTAGTACATATGTCAAGAAATAATACTTACAATATGCATGGACCTCGGCTATGAATTCTATTCTGCCATCAGAAGTCTTGACTTTTAGTGAATCATGAAGAAAACCAAATGCAATAGTTAAAGAGTAACTTGTCTAGACCCTTGCATCCAGGTACTTGGGACGGTGTGATTTGTTTAAGGAACATGGGCTATAAAGTCTACATAGAAAGATGCATTAAACCTAGAATAAGTAGAAATCATGGCCTTATCTTGGCCTTATGGGAAATACAACAAGTAGACAGCATACCACCTCCGAGTCTTATAAGATCATCATTGTCTGGGCTCATTTTAGCCATATAATATCAATGTCATGTTTCTTGATCTCATCCCAGTTGCCCTAAGTTTCTTGTCACTGCCCCCTAATATTCCATGAAGGACCATGATTCCATATTTGTTCTCCACCCACCCATTTTTTCAACCTCAGTTTCCAAATATCCAAGTCCCTCTTTTTAATTTTGACACCCCCAACCTGACCTCTTTTATTTGCATTGTTGCATAGTTGCATCCATTCTTTTAGCTTGCTTTATTTAATATATTCAAAAAATATTGCCTCAGATGCCTAGGCCATTGCCTAAGCGTTTGAGGCTAAGGCGAGCCCTTGATTGCCTCGGGCGCCTCTCGCCTCTGACTACATAATGGGACAGTTTAATCCTAACATGATGGTAGACCAGATGCCTGCATCTCATACATTGTAAGTCAACCAATTCGATTCCTTTTTAATTGTAATATCTACTTTTTAATAAAAGTGGATATGTGCCATTTTCACTCCAGAGTTATTTCAAACACCTAAGTATGGATTACCGTTACTGTTGCAGAGCCAGGTGAAGATCCTTTTAGCAAACGGAAGGCTGAAAAGAAGAAAAGGGTGGAGAAACAAGGAAAAAGCAGGATGCATAATCTGAAGAAGGCCTTGAAAGTTGATGCCTTGCCAAGGTTGGCTTTTACTATTCTACCTTGCAACGATGCTTTCATTTTTATGTCTGAAGTACAGCAAGTGTCAATGTTTACTGCCAGTCTCTATATTCCTTCAGTTTCTGAATTATGAAGCTTCTGTAGTGTATAAATATTTATGTTGGTGCAAGGTGGCTTTCATTGCTGATTTATTATCTTTTTCTGTGGATTCTGAAACTGCCCCGAAATTGCATTACTCTATGATGTTAGGACACTTTTAAGCTGCTTATTGTTTTTGTTTTACAAGTTTAATTTATCTATTATTTAGAGGCAGCATCAGCGAATAATGAACTATATTGGATTGATTGCAGAAGGTACCTAGCAGTGGAGGTTTTCCTAAAAATGGTGCTAACTTAACCAAACAAAAAAAAACCAAACACATCAACACCTGAAGTATGACAAACTTGAAGCTTGGGTCAAAATTTCAAATGATATATTTTTTGAGAAGGACAGGAAAAATATCTAAAAGGGGCAGCTTAAATTTCAAAATATCCAAATGGGACACTCATCATCATCATCAGAGTCTTATCCCATATTTGGAGCCGACTATATGAATCCTATTTTGCCAAAGATTTCTATCAAGTATTATGTTCATATTTAAACCTAAAAAATCAATGTCCCTTTTAATAACATCACACCATCTCATTTTAGGGTTTCTCTGAGTCCTTTTACTAGCATCCACTAAGATTGAGTCACATCTTTTAACTGGCGTTGAGTTAGGGTGACGATACACATGTCCAAATGACTTGAGCCTATTTTCCCCCATTTTACTCTCAATTGGAGCTACACTTAAGTCCTTACGGATGCGTTCATTTCTAATCTTATCTTTCTTAATTTATCACACATCTATCTCCGCATGCTCATCTCTGCTACACACATTTTGTAAAAGTGTTTCTTTCTTACTATTCAACACTCGGTACCATATAATAAAGGAGGTCTCACAGTCGTTCAATAAAATTTCTCTTTAAATTTTACAGGTGTATGACAATCACAGAGGACTTCTAATGCGTTTCTCTATTTTAATCAGCATGCTTTAATCTTATGTGTAACATCATCATAAATCTCTCCATTCTCTTGTATGATAGACCGTAGTTACCAAAAGCTATTACTTTTAGGAATGTTTTATCCATAAGTTAGAATCACGTCTTCTTGTGCCTCTCTCACATTATTAAAATTGCAGTGCATAAACTCTGACGTACTCCTATCAATTCTAAAATCTTTAGACTCCAAGACATGCCTCCAACGTTCTAACGTAGCATTTAAACCATCAATACTCTCATCAATCAAGATAATTATCATCTGCAAATAACATACACGAAGGGATATCATCATGTAATTGTTTTGTTACTTCATCCATAACCAAGCAAAGGGGTACGGACTTAATGCAGAACCTTGATGCAAACCTATAGTAACATGAAATTTACAAGTCTCTCTAGTAATAGTTCTTACACGAGTAATAGCACCTTCATATGAAGCGAGCTCTGGCGGTCCTGGCCTGACCTTTTACGGGTGGCCGTCGGGGGGTGATGGAGAGAGGGCAAGGGCAAGTAGCTTCCCTATGAGGGGCGTTGGTCCTCGTCGGGGCTGTGCTCCAGGTTGGGGTGAGGGTCTCGACTCATCTAGTGGTGAGGGGCAGGGCCCATCTGTTTTCGGTGCCGAAGGAGGGCTCGCCTGCAGAGGTTCTGTAGGTCCCCTCTGGGTGGTGCTCAGATGGCAGCTGGAGGGAGCAAGGGAGTGAGGTCCTTCGCAGACGTGGTGAAGCAGGGACCGTCGCCCCAGCCTCATCTGGGTAGGTGTGAGCCTCTGTGCCTAGGTCCCCTCTCTTCGGAGAGCATGTCGGAGCGGATTGAGTGGCTCGCCCGCTGCATTTGGCTCTCCCCTCTTTAAGGCGGGCTGAACGTGGATAGGATGAAGGCTTGGCTGGACCGCCGTTGGGGTGCCGGTGGACCCTAGGATGTTAGGATGGCTCACAGAGGTGGCCTAGGTGGCCTCTTAGCCATTGCGGTGGCCGTTCAAGGTGCTCGGGAGGCGGCGAAAGCTGGTGTGCTCGTCAGAGAAGGCTCGATCCTGCATGTTCAACGTTGGGCCATTGACTGTGGAACCTTTGCCACCCCGGTGAGCTCTTGTTGGGTTAGATTTGCCGGGGTCCCTCTGTGTTTTTGTGACGATGTCGATTTGCAGTTTTTAGCCAGAGGCTTTGGAGAAGTAGAGCCGGACACCGCGAGATTCGTCCCGGATTGTAGAGTCATCACCGTGGAAGCCATTAACCTTGTGCCAGAGCCTCTTTTGGCCCCGTCGGTGGTCCTTTTCTCCTCTGGTGGCCGTGAGTTTGTTGTCAGGGTGACGACTAGTGACTCGGTGGCGGAGGAGCGGCGGTGGTAGTCGGCCCTAGGGCGACCCTCTCCCCGTCCGGAGGTTGAAGACGACATGGGGGTGGGCAGTTTGAATTCAAACCGGCCTCGTCTACTGCTGGGCTAGCCGCGCCTGTTTTCGAGCCCATGGGTGCTGTTGGAACCGAGGTGGAGCGGGCAGATAGACTCTCGTCGAGGGACCCAGGTGGAAACCCGGTAACTCGCAACTTATCGGAGTTTGAGCCGCGCGGGGTTATCGGGTCTCTCAGTCCCGCAATGCCTCTTCCCTCCCACTTGATGGTGCCGCCCCTCCAGGGGTGCCCTAGCGCGCCGATGTCGGTGGTCCTCTGCCCTCCCCTTTGTGTCATTCGATGACAGGAGGAAAGTCGGCCGGCCTGTTCTACTGTGTCGCCGGTGAAGGCCTTTTCCTCAGCTGGCCCTAACTCTGCAGAGGAGAGGGGGCTCTAGCTCGTCCCTGTCAACTCGCTGGTGGAGCTATATTCACCCGGGCTTACTCGTGCGTCTCTGCCGCGGCAGGTGTAGTCAGTGACGTCCCCTTTCGAGCCCTACCCTTATTATGAGGCCGGCATGCTTGAGCCCCTGCACCTGTTCTCGTCTTGTTCCGTGGGGTCGCATGTTCAGATGCCGTTGATGGGTGACTCGGCTGACCGACGTCGCTCTCAAAATCGGAGGAAGGGGCCGGTGATGTCTGTGGAAAGCCTGACACTCCTATTTAGTACGGGGAGGCCGAAGTCGTTCCTGAGACTCCTCAGATGGGTGGCAGGGCTGTAGGAGGGTTGCCGGAGGCGGATGTTTGTGGTGCGAAGACTGTGATGGGGCGACTTTTGTCGGAGGAGGATGCAGTGCCCCGGACCCTTCGGGAGGGCCTGTGGCCTTGATCACAGCAGGGGAGGGGTTTAAAGGGAGGGGTCGGATTAGCAGAGAGGAGGTGAGGGAGATGGTGGAGGAGGTGGGAAAAATTATAGAGGAGAAGGTGCGGGAGTTGGTTGAGAAGACGGGGCTGACAAGGACGCCAAGGGAGCGTTCTCCAAAATCAGCAAGAGGTGGTATGCCTCTATCATGTAGGAGGAGAGGGCACAACAGAGGAGAGATAAGGAGGGGGGAGGTGTGGGGGAGGAGGAGAACATTCTTTTGTTATCATGAGGATTGTCTCATGGAATGTTAGGGGCTTGGGAGGAACGGAGAAGAAGAGGGCGGTGAAGGAGGCGGTGAGGTGTAAGATCGACATCCTTTCTATTCATGAGTCCAAGTGCGAAAGGGAGGGTGAGTCTCTTATGAGGGAGCTTGGGGGGTCTAGACTCACCAAGGGGTGTTGCTTCCCCGACATTTGGTAGGTCTGGGGGGATTATGGTTTTGTGGAACCCTTTCGAGGTGGAGGAGGTGGAGGTAGATAGGCATGTGAGTAGGTGGGATATCACCCTTCACTTCATTAATGTGAGGGATGGTTTCTCATGAGACTTCACTAGAGTGTATGGCCCACAAGGTAGGGAGGAGAAGCGGCGGCTGTGGGAGGAGTTGTCTCTCTTCCACCTCTCTTCTGGGAGGCCGTGGTGTGTTCTCGGTGACTTCAATGTTGTGGCTACTCCTTGGGAGCGGTTGGGGGAGGTGGGCCAGGTAGGGGAAATGGAGGACTTCTCAGCGTTTATCGAGGCGGTGGCTCTAGTGGATATCAATATGTCTCTTGGTCTTTTCACTTGGTCCAACATGCGAGCAAATGCCTCTAGTTTGAGGTTGGTTGGACATGTTCTTGGTGTCTGTGGATTGGGAGGATCACTATCCTCATGTGCAGGTGTTTCCTTTGGCTAGAGTGGTGTCTGACCACAAACCCATTCTCTTGAAGACCAGTCGGCTAGTGGACATGCGGTCCTTCTCCAGGTTGGAGTGATTCTGGTTCTGGGAGACAGACTTCTTAAACACTGTCAGGGGAGCTTGGCTTTCTGAGGCTGCTGGGCGCTCTGCTATGGCGACTTTGGTGTTAAGGCTGAAACATACTGCACAAATTTTCAAGACTTGGGGGGTAGACAAAATTCTTCCGGGGAGAGCAGCCAAGGATAGAATTTTACAACAAGTTGAGGGCCTGGACAGTTTGGAGGAGGCATGTTTGTTGGATGCAAAGGATAGGAGCCTTCGGGATGTCTTGAGGCATCAGTTTGAGGAGATCCTCTCCAGGGAGGAAATTTATTGGAGGTAGAGATCCAAAGACAGATGGATTCGAGAAGGGGATAGGAACACTGCTTACTTATAGCGCATTGCTTCAGGGAGGAGGAAGTTAATTCAATTACTTCTATAAAGGTGGGAGAGCTCAACATCTCTTCAGATGATCATATCAGGGGGCTGGCCAGAGACTACTTCTCCATACTGTTTTCTGAGGAGGATCAGTTTAGGCCCACCTTAGCAGATGATCTCCTTCCTTGCCTTTCTGCTGAAGAAAGGGAGGATATCACCTAGAGCTTTTCTGTAGAGGAGGTTTGGCAGGCAGTTTTCTCGCTGGCAGGGGACAGAGCACCGGGTCCAGATGGGTTCCCTTTGGTTTTTTTCCAACATTGTTGGGATATCACTAGCTCCGACCTTCTGGTTGTAGTTGGGAGTTTTTGGAGGGTAGGGCCCACTTGGGGGGTATTAACAAAATTTTCATGTTACTCATCCCTAAAAAGACAGAGCACAAGATTTCAAGGACTTCAGGCCCATTAGTCTACCGAATGGTACCTATAAGATCATTACTAAGTTGCTGGCAGGGAGACTGGATATAGTCATGGATAAACAATCGGTTAGATGTTATCAAGGCGCTTTTATCAGAGGGAGACATATTTAGGATAAATTTTTAGTGGTCCACGAGTGCTTGCATGCAATGAAGATTCAGAAGAGAAGGGGAGTGGTCCTGAAGCTAGATTTTGAGAAGGTCTATGACATAGTGAACTTGGTTGTTGTGATGGAGAAGATGGGCTTTGGAGATACGTGGATTGGCTGGATCCGATCTTGTATCACATATGTTTCCTTTGTCGTGCTTGTCAATGGGAAGTCGTCTTCCTTCTTCTTCAGTGGCAGAGGGCTCAGGCAAGGAGACGCTATGTCTCTCCTCCTCTTTGTTCTTGTGGCTAATGTCCTTAGCATGGTTTGGCGGAGAGCAGAGATTGCACAACTGATTAGAGGCTTCCGAGTGGTGAGAGGGGGCTTCTCAGTCACCCACTTGTAATATGTTGATGACACTATTCTGTTCCTGGCAGAAGGTGAACTTTTATGTGGCTAGACTGCTTCTTGAGTTGCTGGAGGAGACTTTCGGTCTAAAGGTTAACTTCAATAAGAGCTTGCTTGTTGGGGCTAACATGGAGGATTTGCCTCTCCAGACAGCGGCACACATTATGGAGTGCCAAATAGGTGTCTTCCCCTTGTCCTGCCTAGGGCTCTCTCTGTCTCCAGGTGCTCTGTGGTGTGCTGATTGGGTCCCTATTGTTCAGAGGTTTGAGGCGAGATTGACAGGGTGGGAGGCTAGATTGTTGTCGTATGGGGGCAGATTAGCTTTGTGCAGGTCTATTCTGGACAGCTTACCTATCTACTTTCTGTCAATGTTTCAGATCCCGAGGATGGTGATGCAGAGGATTGAATCTATTCATGGGAGATTCTTCTGACATCGGAGTGGGGAGAGATGTAGGAGTTTTCATGATATCAGGTGGAGGAGGGTGGCTTCCCCTAAGGACTAAGGGGGGCTTGGGATCAAGAATGTAGGAGACTTTAATTTGGCTCTTCTACGTAAATGGCTTTGGAGATTGAGGTCAGGAGATGTAGGGCTTTGGGCAAACCTGATCAGACAGAGGTACTATAGCAGGAGGAGGGTTTGGGATTTGGATGTTCCACCCAGGTTCCAATATCTCTCATTTGGCGTGCCATCTTGACTTGCAGGGATATTCTTGCTGTCGACGTTCGTGTTCGTCTAGGGACAGGCAACTTGTGCTTGTTTTGGAAGGATAGGTGGTGCGGTGAGCTCCCGATGGAGGTGGTGCCTTTCCCAAACCTTTTTGCTGTTGCTGTTGACCCGCTGGGGACGGTGGATTGAGCTTTTGACCACCACCTTTCAGGGGGCACTTGGTCGCCTACCTTCAGGAGAGATTTCAGGCCTTCTGAGATGGAGGAGCTCTAGGACCCTCCTTCGCCTCTAAGGTCTTGCTCTGAATCCCCTCCGGAGAGATGCTTGGATTTGGAGGTGGAGTAGGGAGGAGATGTTCTCCGCTGGTCTGCTTATACCTTCATTTCAGACGGAGGGGTACGCCACAACTTGCCCCGCAGATTTGGAGACACAGAGCCCGCTGAAGGTGAAGGTCCTCACTTGGAGGATATGTCATGGAGGCTTCCAACCTGTTATCGACTGGCTCGCTTCATCCTCGACATCCAGTTGACCTGCTGTCTGTGTGACATGAAGATGAGAGTCTGGATCTCTGTTCGTCAGTTGCTCGTATTCGAGGAAGGTGTGGGATGCGTTGACTTCGAGGTCCGGTTGTTTCATTACCTGGCAGTCGGACGTGATGCACTTCATCGGTTTGTGGGGCAGGCCTTGGCTCCTCAAAGGAGATGCTATTGTGTGGTGGCTGGTTTGCACGTCACCCTTTGGTCCTTGTGAGGTGAAAGAAATAATATGATTTTTTGAAGGGAAGCTAGAGTTGAAGAGTCTCTTATTTCTTTTATTTCTTATAGAGGGAATAGGCGGAGCTTATGTGTCATGTAAATTCCCTCAACTCCCTTCTTTTTGTTCTGTTGGGGGATTAGGGAGGTCCACACCATCTTGGTGTATCCTCTTTGTATAGGGTTTTTTGGGTGATGCTTGGGCTTATTTGTACATCTCTCTCTCTTTTTCTTTTAATACAATCGTGGTACTACTCACTTTAAAAAAAATAGTACCTTCGTTCATACCTCGAATCAAATCAGCATATCCTTGAGAGATTCATTTCGTTGTTAATATCCACCAAATCAGCTCTCGATACTCGATCATACGTCTTTTTCAAATAAAAAAACATCATATGTAAATCTTTCCGTATCTCTCTATATTTCTCCATTAGCTGCCGTAACAAGAAAATGACTTTGTAGTAGATCTATTCGACATAAAATCAAATTGATTTTCTGATACAGTAGTCGCACATTGAAAGCACTTTTCGATTACTCTTTTCCCAAAGTTTCGTAGTATGATTCATAAGCTTAATTTCATTATAATTATTGCAATTTTGAATACTTCCAAATGAGACACTAAGATCCCAAAATATCCAAAAAGGGAACAGTTTTAACTTTTAACATCAAATAGAGATAATCAAATATATATATATATATATATATATATATCATATTCCAAAAATATCCCCACTCTCCTAATGCACTAGTCAATATTGCTATTAGTCTCTTGCTGAATTCCATGACTGATGCACCTCTAACAAGATTGTTTTTAGTGATGAATCCAAGGATGCTAACATTTGCATGCTTGATCTGGATCATGATATGACATTGTGTTTGTCCTTGATGACGCTTCCCATGTGTGATTTCTTAGGCTTAATGGCTCGTGTGATTCTCAAAGCACGACTATCAGATTAAGTAACTTCTCATAAACAACTTCCCATGGATGCATTTCTCAAGCCTTGTTGGTAGGCTTTGGAAATGGTGTGGTTTGAAGAGCTGAAGCCGGTGGCTATGTTCTCACACTTCAACAGAGCCAACTAGAGTGCACGAGGGAGAGGATATTATAATTGTATGGGTACTTTTGGAGTAAAGACCACAGAATAGTGATCGCCTCTTCCTGATATCAGAAGTTTGAAGTGTCTATTAGAACCCAGGTCTCTCACACTCCGTGTAGACCCGAGTACCACTGTGCTCGGTTCCCCGTCGTCCAAAAAAAAGTGTGTCCATTCTGGATATTATGAAATTGCATTGCCCATTTTAGATACTTCAAGACTTCAACACCCTTTTTAGATATTTTCCAAAGAAATAGCCTCAAGGAAAAGTTACTCTCAAACAACTTATGATGGATATTGTGGCACTGAATAGCAATCGTTTAATCGTTCTTGTCAAACTATAATAGAAATATATTCAAGATATCTGCCATCTGAATATCATGTTTGGACTTGAGCACATATTTGTGAAACATTTGTCCCATTAACTTCTGGTCTGTTCACCAGGTCTCTTTTGTATAGTAGTAAATTGATAGTCATCCATGATGCACATCTTTCCTGATTAAAACCAATACCTGGGTGTCAGCATCTTTTAGGGGTGGCACCAGTAATTACAACATGATGCTTTTGAATTTTGAATTTCTAGAATGCATCCTGTTTGGTCTTTGATTTAGTTGTTCATATGTCTAGATGCGGACCTCTATCTGGACCCTTCTCTTTATTGATTCAGAGAATTTTTTTTGATGTGTTAAGCCTTGGATTTCATTATCTTATGGCAGCCATGTACAATTAGCAGCCACAGCGTTACCCATAACTGGAACCCAGAAGGATGTACCAAAGAAAGCCACCAAAAGTGAGCTAGAGACTGTAGCTGGGATAGCTGCGTCTTCGACAGCCAGTATTGGTAAATTTGATAAAAAGCTATCAGGAGAGAAACCTCCAAAGCATCCCGGGAAGTATCGAAAGGTTTGTCTGAGTCACTTCTTTAAAAGCACTTTTTCCTGTTTTGATTGAGAAAAGTAATAGCAAACTCTGCTTCTCAAATACTTCTACTTTGTATAGTTCCTACCTGTTGTGGAAGGGAAAGGGATGGGGGCACAAGAAAAACAACAAACAGACAAGATTCTAATAAGATCTTGTCAAGAGACTCCAGTGAAATACTTGATGTCAGCAAGGCAAGTTCAGTCTTCAATCTGTACTTGTTCTTTGTGTTTGTAGTCCTTGTACCGTTCACAATTTTTGATTTGTGTAGGCATGTGATGTGAACAAATGATCTAGTTGCTGATTCAGTTCTATTAATGAAACAGGCTGTCAAGGTGTACAATTTACAGGGAGAGAAGAAAAGGAAGCAGGAAAAGGGCTCCTCTACATCTAGCAAGTTGAAAACAAAGAAGAAATCACTGAAAAAATCTTCAAAAAAGAAAAATTAGGTAATACGTGAATGTTTTTAAAAGGATAGAAGCATCTGTCAAGTTTTATCGAGAGATTGAAGAATTTGGGAGGGGGGTTTGACTAATCAGGTGGATTAGAGAGATCTTTTTCTAATGTTGAAAGTGTTTAGGGGTTGAAAATTAAAAATCCCTTGAAAATGATAATTTAATAAAATTAAGGAGGTGAAAACAGAACTTGTTAAGAGGAGCCTGAAGATGAGGGTGCCGGATTCTCATCTAATATGCACGGGACAAGTAGATCGAGACATTGCCCTTGTGTGACTATCAGATTGATTAGACATTGCTCGTGTGACTATTAGCTTAATTAGTTAACAGTTTAAATCAAAGTGAAAATGGTGTGGAAAAAAAGAAAACTCAAGACATAACTTCTCAGATGGAATTGGGTAGAAATTCATGTTGGAAAAATTTTTCTAAATTTGAGGAACATTAGGAAACCTTCTCCCGATTGTGTGGGATGAGAAGAAAGTGAACACAGGATAGCAGTCCTCTAGTGTAGAAAGTTTCACAGTTCCCCTCACCTCCGCCCTTTATGATTGTAAGCAAGGTTCGTCGACTCGGTGATCCGTATCGGATCGGATCTTCCCTGATCCAGTACGGTACGCCCGAGTCACAATTAACTCGACCTGACTCGGCGTGCATCATCTCCTCCCTCTCTCTTCCTCTCTCCCTCTCCCTCTCTCTCTCTCACTGTGACTCGGCCCGACTCGGCCGATCCTGGGGGTGATCCGCAACGTATCGAGTTTTTCTAGATATGGTACGGCACGCCCGACTCGACCCGAGTCGGCAAACCATGATCGTAAGACGATTGAGTTGAATAACTTAACTTCAGTGCTTCTCAATTTAAAATATTTAAATTTTAAGTCATTTTTTCTGCTGTCTGATTTGAAAATCAGACGGCATAAAAGAGGTGTAACAAAAATTGTGGGGAAAAAAGATTACACTGTAGCATTGCTCAAATTTGGTAAGTTCAAAGCTTTGTTGTATTAGAATGCTATATAGCCTGTGGAGTCTCACTTTTTACTGTCTAAATCACGTTCTTTTGTGACTGTCTTGTCTAGAAATCAGATGGCAAAAGATATGAGACTTTAATATTAGTTTCACGAAGGTTTTATTTATCATTGTTTATAAATAATCATAGTTTTTTATAATCTCTCAAATATAACTATTTCTTTTTTAGTTTTTATAATCTCTTAACTCTTACTAAAAAATCTCTACAATTGGAGACCGTTAAAAAAAATAAAATATTCTGAAAAATATTCCACATCCAGAGTAACAAAATATTAGGAATATGTGAAATCTCTCTCTCTCTCTCTCCCCGGTCTCCCCCTCTCTCTCTTCTCTCTCTCTCTCCGATCTCCCTCTATCGATATTCTCTCTCTCTCCACTCCTTCTCTTTGTTTGCACCCTTTGACGAGGGTATCGCCGGAGTCGGACATTGTCACCTCTCTCTCTCTCTCTCTCTCTCTCTCCGAGATGTAGGGAACAGTTCGCCGCCGCACGCCGCCACCACCTCAACTACTGTGGCGGTGGCTCCAACGACGTGGACTGGTTGCAAGAGAAGGTGAGGTGCTACAAGGACGCAGCTGGAGAGGCGGTTGTGGCTGAGGTCGAGCACCTATAGGCTCGCTAGGGCTGCCACTAGCTTGGCGGGAGAATCCCCTCCAGGGTGTTGCTGCATTCCTCCCGGTATATTGTAAAAAATCGTAAAATGGGCGTCTTCCTCCTGGCATTTCTCTGGATTATATCATTATATTGATATCTGTTCCTCTAACTTTGTCTTCTGTGTAACTCTGGGGTTCGTGTTTGGTGTTTGGGCATAGCCCCCTGGGCAATAGTCCCGTATTGGTTAAATGAGTTGTGGTTCATGTGCTTATGTTGAATCCACAAAACCGCGATGTTAAGATACAAGGGTCCAAGGGTCATAAGCACATGAACCACAACATATTTAACCAATACGGGACTATTGCCTAGGGGGGCTATGCCCAAACACCAACACTTTCGAGTTGGATATTCATATGTTACTGTTTGATTGTAGTGGTCATGTTCTGGTCCGTCGATTCCTTTTATGTCATTTGCTCCTTGAATCGATTCCTGATTGGCCTTTCCTGAATTGATGATTGCTTTCTGTCTATGCATAAAATTAACTTGCAGGCACCACAAAATTTGGATTTTGAACTGTTCATCCTGTTCTATTGATTTTTTAATATATCACAATGCCCGGCATCGTCATGGCAGGACCTGATGGGTTTGAGATGTCGAATGAATTGAATTCCCCTTCTGTGAAGGACACCTTGTCGGTAAATAAATCCCCACGGACCCCTGTAAGCTCAAAGAGCCCAGTGAGCGAAGCCCTTGAGCTGCCTTGCGTGGATACATCAATCGAGCAGCTGTATGACAATGTATGTGAGATGGAGAGTTCTGGTGAAGGCTCCCCCTCAAGGCAGAGTTTTGGATATGAAGGTGATGAATCAAGGATTGACTCAGAGTTGCACCATCTTGTTGGAGGGGAGATGAGGGTAGTGGAGATTATGAAAGGAGAGGATAGTGTAAAGAATATTACTATGGAGGAAGAAAATGGGTCTTCTGATAGGAAGTTAGAGAAGACAGACAAAGATCAATCATCTGCTACAGAATCTTCTGTCTCATCAAAACCATCAAAAAAGCATTCCCAGACACAGTTGGAATCCGATGGATCAACTACATCTCCTCCAGATAACAAAGCCTCTCCTGAAGGAGGTGATAGGAGTATAAAGAACCCAAACCCCAGTACAAAGAAGAGGCGGAATGGTACTGGTGGAGAAGCAAAAACACAGAATGGACCTGAGGATCCATCAGAAGCTGGCCTAGATAACCCAGATCTTGGCCCTTTTCTGCTTAAGCATGCAAGAGATTTAATTTCAGCTGATAATCATAGGAGAGCTCTTGATTATGCACTTCGAGCAGCCAAATCATTTGAAAGATGTGCAAATGGGAAACCCAGCTTGGATCTGGTGATGAGCTTGCATGTCCTTGCGGCAACCTACTGTGCTTTAGGACAGTATGACAAGGTGGTACCAGTGTTAGAGCAGTCAATTGAAATTTCTGTGGTGGAAGAGAGCCAGGATCATGCACTTGCAAAATTTTCTGGGTACATGCAGCTGGGGGATACTTATTCTTTGTTGGGTCAGCTTGAGGATTCGATAAAATGTTACTTGACAGGTCTGGAAATTCAGAAGCAGACACTGGGATCAAGCGACCCAAGAGTTGGTGAAACATGCCGATATTTGGCTGAAGTCTATCTGCAGGCACTGCAATTTGATGCGGCTGAGAGGCTCTGCCATATGGCTCTTAACATCCACAGAGAAAGTGGCGAAGAGCCACCTCTAGAGGAGACTGCAGATAGGAGGCTCATGGGTCTCATATGTGAGATTAAGGGGGACCATGAAGCAACTCTTGAGCATCTGGTAATGGCAAGCATGGCCATGGTATCCAGTGGCCAGGACAGGGATGTGGCACCTGTGGATTGCAGTATCAGGGATGCATATTTATCTTTGGGTCGATATGATGAGGCTGTTTTTGTGCCCATATTGGTTAAATATCTTGTGGTTCATGTGCTTATGACCCCTGGGCCCTTGTATCTCAACACCGCGGTTTTGTTGATTCAACATAGTATCAGAGCGGGTCTTGGACCCAACTCCATATATTGCCACCTCCACCTAATTAATGTCCACGGCCCATCTTGGCCGTGAGAGGGAGTGTTGGTGTTTGGGCATAGCCCCCCTGGGCAATAGTCCCGTATTGGTTAACTATGTTGTGGTTCATGTGTTCATGACCCCTGAGCCCTTGTATCTCAACACCGTAGTTTTGTGGATTCAACAGTTCGCTTCGTGTGTATAGTCCAGCAAATCAGCGGGATTTTGATTCTGTTCTTAGTTCATCTTTGAAGCACTCTCTGAAACAATGTCTAGCAAATGGCAGGATTTCCACATGAGGTGCCATGGCCTCTAGATCACAAACACCGTCTTTCCTTCATAGACCCTGTACCAGTAATTGTTTGGCTCAACGGTCCCAAACTTCCTCATGATCAGGTTATCCTTCACACTGCCCAGTTTCATGGGGATGACCCTGAAATCCTCCACCAAGTGGAGACCCAACCCGTCCTTCTGCCACTTGCCCCAATCTGTTTAGAACTGCCGCTGAACCAAAACTGACGCTGACTCCTTCAAGTGCTCCAAATCAAAGCAGAACCTATAAGTCCTTCCCCTTCGCATCCTGATTCGTCGAAGTGTACATGGACAACAAGCAGATGCTCAGATCCATGACCAGAGTGTGGTTCAGAAATTGGGCATCTACAAGAGCACATAGGAAGCTCCACAGGTAGTGATCCATGCTTTTGCACTGGTCACAGACGCCCGTGTAGATCAAGTACTTGCCGCTGCTCAAGGAGCTCTCGGACTCGACCACGGGAGGAAGTAGTTCATTGCTTCGCCCACCACTGGCACCACCATCGCCGACGTGCTATTGTGCTTGCACTTTGGCTCAAAACCTGTGTCCCCTCTTTGGGTCTCTTTCTCTTCTTCTTTCTCGCATTGACTCCGGTGTGGTTATCCCCAATGGAGATGACGTTATGGATGCAGTTCGCGAAGGTAGGAGTGATGTTGACTCTCCCCTTCCACATACGCAAAGGAGAGGTTCAAGTTGCCCATGTACTAATGCTCCACGCTACTGTTGATGATGACCTTGTCCAGCTTCGCCCTGATCCCTCTCAGCAGCCGCTTCTGCAGTGCCACGATGCGCTAGGCATCATACTCAATCTCCTTCATGCCTAGCTCACAGGCGGCAGCCACACCATCAGCGGCGTCGGCACCATCCCACTTCAGATCCCCCTCTTCTCCCCACCGCCCTCATCTGCTGGTGTTGGATTGGGGAAGGGAGAGCCTACTAGAGACGAGACGGTGGGGGTAGGGTTCCTTTTCCTGCGAGAGGAAGGAAAGGGAAGCCCGTGCGAGGACCTAGGGCGACCCGAGCAGAGCAGTAACACACGAACGAGGGGCGACAGGACATGCGAGGGCAAAAGCGACATTCGGCCTTTGGGGTTAACTTGTTCCACCCCGAGAGGTGGGTTAATTTGTTCGGATTAATTGAGGGTCAACTCCTATTCTAACCCGGTTACCTTTTTTTGGCTCTCAAATTTAAAAAAAAACAGAGAAGTTGGGAGTTATCCCCTAGACAAATGGGGGATAATTAACCCCCTATCAAAACGGGGCTAGATGAACTACCATCTGAAGTAGTTGACATAGCCCAAATGTGGCTCCAGATCCACAGAATGTAGCCCAGAAAATTTGATGACTTAAGACCGTGGCTTAGATGGCCCAGAAGATGGGGTGTTTGGAGCATCTCAAAAACCCAAACCTTCCTAGCTGCAGAATCTTGATCTTTGGCGGCTTGACAGGCAGTGAAGGTTTCAAGAATGCCGAATGCTAGATGGCAAACATGCTTACACTTCAGAGAGGGGCATTGTTGATCGCAAAGGGTTGAACAGAATAATCTTCACTCAGTTGCACTTTCATAGAGTAAGTATTGAGGTAAAGGAATTCTCTTGTTGGATCACTCTGCATCTAATTATCATCCAGCCAAGTATGCCAGGACGTGTATGAAATACAGGATGCTGTGAAGAGATGGATAATAGACTTATGGCTATTCTGCTGATGCTAGGCAATGGGAGACGCCGGCTCATGTACATCGCTTTGACATTTCCAGGAGTGCTTCTGTAGCCCTCTTCCAGAGAGAGTAGCAACGATGTAGGAAAAGGTGCATGCTCCATGCTTCCTGGTTATTCACATCTTATACCAGCCAGGGATGGGAGAGACTCCAGATACTATCATCCAAGAGAATGACGCCATGCAACATGCAGATTAATTGGTTATATGTCTCTTATGTCCACGCATGGTTGCCCCTCCTGTTGACTGACATGATACTCCAGGTACTATTATCCAAAAGAATGACGCAGGAGTTGCCAAGATGATCAAGATACCACACCAGTTAAATCCATTGTTGGATTTGTGAGAAACAGGAAACAAGGACCATAATGCCTCTGAAGTTAAAGAACATTGCTGCCACCCAGCCGGGTCTCGAAACTAGCAGCTTCATCGTTGGTAGAGGAGGAAGTAGGTGTTGGAAGTGATAGAGAGTTAAAATAGAATTCAAAGTCTCCGTTAGTAAAGGAAACTCCGTTTTCTGGTGGGTAGGTGGGAGCATTTGTCGCACATTAGAAACTAAGAAAAAAGTGTGAGTGTTTAGAGTTCCAAGGCTCCTTGATAGTTTGTTTCGAGGAGAATGGAGAGATTATGTTGAACCGTATGTATGCATGCATTGTGTCACTAATCTTGTCTTTCTCCTTTGTTGCATGATTTTTATGCATGTGTTTGATGTTTGGCCCCGTGATCTATTCTTGGGTTTGATGTTGACATGTTCATGCTTTGTGTGACCCATCACACGTGGAATTTTAGTTTTATGTATGTCTTGTCTATCCTATTTCTAACAATATTAAAGAAGAAATTGATCATATAGACAGTGTCATCATGGCTTGCATCTTTATCTACGACGAGAGTGGACATGTATGAGATGTCAGAAAATTCTTCAGATAACACTTCAAGCATTGGCAATAACACATAAAGATCTGGTTGACCACCGCTGGCTTGATCTCGTTTATTGAGTCAAATGCTCCTAAACACCCTAATAGTGTGAAAGGATTTAGGGATTGGAGTCAAAAGGATCGGATCTGACATGGTTTCATTTTGTTGGCACAGTCTAATGTGTTGTTTGACGTGTACAGTGCATCCATCACAAATGCTAAGCAATTGTGGGAGTAACTCAGACAAGAAGTATAGCATAGAAGACCTCGATCTTAAGAAGTACTATGTCGCAAAGTTCTTGGAATTTTAAATAGTTGAAGGAAATTCCGTGTTTGAACGAGCACACGAGTTTCTAGTCTTGCTCCATGGTTTGGTTTGAGCCACTGCCTGCCCACCTCTATCGCGTCAGCTCGCCTCCTTCCCCATCAGCCTTCCTCGTCAGAGAGAGAGAGAGAGAGAGAGAGAGAGAGAGAGTTATCAAAGTTAAGGGTAAGTCAGGGATAGGGTTAGTTATTTTCGTCCTCTTAAGTACTCACCTTGAGTTATCGACCGTGACTGATCGTAGACGGCTGGGACACGGTGCGACCTTCACAAAGATTTTAATTAAGGGTTTATAGGTGAACTCCATGAAAATGGGGGTGTCGCAATAATTTAGATATATTTAGGATGATATAGATAATTTTCTCAACATTTAATGTAGCTAGTAATTCTGCATGGATACGATGCAATTACTTTGAATTACAAGCTCACGGCTCCAATCCCCCTGGCATCGAGATATGTACCTTTTTGTACATAGACAATTAGAAGTAAAGTTATATTTTAAAATGTGCGTGTGTGGTGGCTACACCTAAGACTGTCGATGGGTCGTGCTGGCTTGATATACTCATGGGTTTGACCTGATTTTAGGTCAGGTTGTAAGATATTTTTTAATTGTAGATTTTTAGTCGGGTTTAAAAATTCGGCCCGATTAAGTTCACGGATCATACTCGGGCTTTGAATTCGATTCGCAGGTCAATCTGACTCGTTCTATCTCTTTTTTCCTCCTTTCAAATTTTAAAAATCATTTAATTAATATTATATTATATTATATATTTATAAAATTTAAAAATCTCTTTTTAAATAAATTAAATAATTAACCTCCAAACTCCAATTATTTTAGTGAGATTATAAATTTTATAATATTAAATATGTTAATTTTTATTTAAATTTTTAGATTGAGCCGAACTGTAGTTAGATTTTACATCATTTTATTAATGTCAGATTCGATCTGATCTGACATAACTCGGATCTGAATTAAAATTAAATTTTAATATCGATGAGTTAGACGTGAGTCTAACTAATCTAGACTCGGCCCCAGTGACAGACAACCATAATCACACCGCAGCGGCGGGAAGACTTGTCGTGGTCCCCGCCGTTTGGGCAGCCAATGGACGCCGACACCTTGACAGTAATAAGGGAAGGACTAAAGGAAGGAGGATGTGACGGGTCACTGCCCCGGTCGGTGTGAAGCACGGTGTTTGATGCTCTTTTTTTTTTTTTTTGGAGAGGAAGGGGAAGGAATAAAGTAAGTAGGCGATGGGGGGGCATTGCATCCCGGGGATCGATGGAGATCACCGACTAGACATTGCTTAATTTCATGTAGTTGCTTGTGTCTCGTTATCATCTTTAAAAATTTAAACTCCACGATTATATATAATATATAGATATGTGTGTAAATTAAGAAATGAACGACGCTCTAGAAAAACATGGTGGAATATATATATATATATAGTACCAATTTAATTAATTAATCCGATGGGACAGATATCATCCTGCTGTCTAGTTGCATCATTAATTAATTTGCCACAGGTTGTTACATATAGGTCCGTTTGTTTCAGATCATTTGACTCTGCATAATTTCATCTTAATCAAACGATCTAAAGTTATCTTGACTTTTATGTTTTGAGTGTATTTTTTAAAATAAAGAGAGAGAGATATAAAAGGAGAGGTATTAAATAATTAAAAAAAACTCCTCTCACGAGATTTCGGAGTAGATTTTGATGTCTAAAATCTCGGATAATCTGATATTTATTTAATTTTTTTTAAAAAAAATTACTTAAACAATCTCAACCAAAGAACTCGTAGACGTATATGCCACGTGATTGCCTCCAAACACGGAGATACGAAATCTTTGTTTCTTTTTCCTGTCCGTGGATCAGTCACTAGTTGGGGACCACCGGGCTGGGATGCCAGCCGAATGGTGCTGGCGAATTGGAAGGCACAGCCGAATAGACTGGTTGAGGTGGCGTACGTACGTACAGATTTATTAATGAGATCCTCTGGCTACTTTTATTATTATTAGAGAAAGATAACGTGGTCGGTTGGGATTAAGGCGGTGGGTGAGTCGGATCGGGTCGATCGGTTCACACATTTGGCTCGATTTAGAGTCAAGTCGTAAGGTCATTTTTAGCTGGTGGATCTTTAGTCAGATTTAAAAATCGGGTCCGACTAAATACACGGGGTGAACTCGGGTTTTGAATTCGACTCGTGAGCTGGTCTAACCCGTTCTTTTTTTTTCTCCCTTCAAATTTTAAAAAATATCTAATTAAAATTATGTTATTTTATTTAATTAAAAATTAAAAAATTTAACAAATTAAGTAATTCATATCAAAATTTTAATTATTTTAATGAGATTATAAATTTTATATTATTAAATATATTATTTTTTATTTAAAATTTCAGACCGAACCGAATTTTAATCTAACTTTATATTTTTTTAATAATGTCGGACCTTTAAGCCCGGGTCAAACCCAAACTTTAATTTTGAAGAATTGAGCTCGGGCTGAGCAGACTTAATCCCCACTCAAATCCGGCCCATTGAAAGCCCAAGTTGGGATTGAGATCTTCTACTTTATTTTTCTACGTCACGTTGTACTCTACTTCATCTCAACCGTACATCTGCTATGATATTAATACCCCTTTTATTTTGACCGTAGAAATTAATTCCTTATAAAACAGACAACTTTTGAGATGACGTGGAGTAGAAAATAATATAGAAAAATGGAGCAATGATGACCCCCCGAGCTAGCTAGTTTCTTAAGAATCTACGGGGTGATTTTTTTAAAAAATATTTTAAAGTTTATTTTTCTCAACCCACATTAAGGACTTCGATAGGTCAGGCTCGGCCTGAATTTAAGTTGACCGATTCGGATCCGACTTATCAATATTAAAGTCCGAGTCTGACCTGGGCCCGAGTTACGTCCGATCGGGTCGGGTTGGGTCCGATACTTTTAAAAAAATATAAAGTCCGACTAAGTCTCAGCCCGACTCGATAACTTAAATAAAAAATAAAAATTAATGAAAATTAATATATTTAATAATATAAAATTTATAATCTCACTTAATTAACTAAAGTTTTGATATTAATTATATAATTTGTATGAAAATAGAGTTTAAAATTTTTTAATTAAGTAAAATAATATATTTTTAATTAAGTAATTTTTATAATTTGAAGGAAGGAAAAAAAAAGAAAACGGACAGTGTCGACCCGCAGATCGAACTTAAAGCTCGAGCCCGACTCGTGAGCCTAGACAGGCCGGGCTTTTAGACCCGACTAAAAGGTCACGGACTAGAAAAAGGCTTACGGCTCGACCCGGAGTCGTGTTAGACCTACGGACATGTCGGGCTGATCCGACCCATTGACAGCCCTAACTTACACTCACCCATATCTCTCTCTCTCTCTCCCCCTCTCCCTCTCACTCTCACTCTTATTTTTACTTGCATATTTTAGTTATGGTTCACATATTTTATTCTTTAGTTACATTATTTTACTCTACACCTTCGTTTCGACTTGCACAATTTTACTTACACAATTTTACAGTAATGAGCCACATTTTCCCTTTATTTTATGTAATATTACCCCGATCCAGTTATGCACTTTCACTTTTTTTGAAATGTTTCAGTTTGGTTCCATAGTTTTAATTTAAAATTATGCAATTTCATTCCATTATACAATCTGCTTAGTTTTTACATAATTTGATGTTAGATCGCACGAGGGCAGGTTAATCTTTTCCTCTCTAAAAAGTCGTAAGATAACTGGGTTAAAGTAATGCGGGTTATGGTCAGAGTGCAGAGGTAACAATACAATACATATTAGGGGTATTCTTGATAATACGTAAAAATAAGGTCTTATTTGCAAATACACTTTTCACAAGAGTATATATATGTAAAAACCCCTTATTTATATGTATTTATTAAAAGTTAGTGCTTTGTTTAAAGTTTAAACCTTTAAAATAACTGGACTTTTATAATAATGTCCAAAATCCACGATCGTTTCCAACCGATGCCCGCCCAAGTGAAGGTCGCTTCTTCGTTTAGGGCCACGATGGGAAGATAAGATAGGCAATGGACTGGAAAAAAAACAAACGCTGGCCAGTCGTGGCGGCCTGTCAGTGGTGGGGCGGTGGAATCTGACCTGTAGTGAACTCGGAGCTCCACGATGGCATTGCTCAAAAGCCGTAGGAAACTTCCCATGGCATTGTTCAAAAGCGCAAACTTCCAAGCCGGGGTCTTCCGAGTGGCGCCAGGCCAAGCAGCTGTCAATTTCTTGTCCCCCCCACAGTGTTCTGCCACGATATGCCATTCGTTTCCCACAGCTTTACCGCTTGTGTTCTATGTACACTGTATCGAAAGCATGTTATAAGAACAACATCAGCCCGGAGAAACAGAATATCAGGATCAGGACTCCCCACAATCCCTTCCTCTGCGTGCACATCATCTCCCTTCTGCAGCATTCCTTCATTAATTCTATTTCTAGTTTGGTTGTGGGATGGAGGCGGCCATCTGTGCAATCGATGAGGCGCTGCGCTCTCTGGCTGCACAAGGGGCTTCTTTACCACAAGATGATGCGGAAAAGCTCCGGGGAGACCTACTGGCGAACATGTCTGTGATAAGAGCTCTGGATGAGGAGGTATTCACTGGTGAGGCAGTGCAGTCTTGGCTGCGAAGCCTCAAGAACTTCGCTTATGATGCTGATGATGCGCTCGACGAGCTCAAGACAGAAGCTGCTTTACAACAACCCCAATCGCAGCCACATGGAGATGCAGGGGATCATGCAGTCCATTTCATTAATGCAGCCCGTCTCATTAAGCTTGTAAGTTCCTGCTTGCTTTCTTGCTTCACTGTCACTCCAAACTCTGTTATATTTCATCATCGGGTGGTGTCCGTAGTAAGAGATTTAACCGACAAGTTAGATAAGATCATGGGGAGGCAGCAACTTCTGGGCCTCCAACCTTCAGGTGGAAAGAGCCGACCTGGAACTTCTGTGAGAAGAGAAACCTGTGATGTGCTAGATACTCCGGTCCCATTAGTAGGAAGAGATGAATATAAGCAACTTCTAGTGAA
The DNA here is from genome assembly GCA_022559845.1 of Amorphophallus konjac. NCBI lineage: Eukaryota > Viridiplantae > Streptophyta > Magnoliopsida > Alismatales > Araceae > Amorphophallus > Amorphophallus konjac. Next base: position 480,977,767 of record CM040118.1, read on the forward strand.
GTCCCTGTGTGATGTACACGAAAACTTGGGTGAACCTGGAGATGCTGATGTACGTGAATCCTCAACCGGAGGGGTTGACGTGCACGGATCCTTGGGTGAACCTGAGTCGTACAGTACCAGAGGGGATGAGAAACACATACATGTGGTGCCCATTGTGGGCATGGGAGGGGTAGGCAAGACCACCCTGGCTCAGGCCGTCTTCAACGATGAGCAGGTGAAGAACAAGTTCCCCATAAGGAAGTGGTTGTTTGTGGGTGAAGTGTTCGACGGGCTTAGGCTTCTTAGGGAGATAACCGACCAGTATGATGAGAAGCTGAGCATGAACACACTGAGCCACCGGTTGAGAAGTATGATCGGGGACAAGAGTTTTCTGATCGTGTTGGATGATATGTGGAGCGATAAGAGCATGGAATGGGAGGCACTATTTGCTCCTTTGAGACATGCCGGCAAAGGACGCAAAGTTGTCCTGGCGACCACTCGGAGCCATGCAGTTGCAGGGACTATGGGACCTGTGCCTTTCACATACTTGCCACCCTTGACCTATCAGGAGTGCTTGTCCATCTTTGAGAGATGCGCATTCCGGGACAAGAACCCGGAGGAGCATCTTGAGCTGAAATGGATTGGGGAAAAGATAGTTCAAAAGCTGGGTGGGAATCCTCTGGCAGCCAAAGCACTGGGGGGTTCCTTGGGGAGAAAATTATGGAAGGAGGACTGGGAGAAGATCTTGAACAGTGAGATTTGGCTGAAGAGATTGTCTGAGATTGACATTTTACCCATCCTGAGGCTGAGTTACCAAAACCTACCATCCCAGCTGAAGCAGTGCTTCACATATTGCTCCATATTCCCCAAAGATCACAGGTTCGACAGAGAAACTTTGATCCAGATGTGGATGGCGCATGGCTACATTGTGCCAGAAGGAGGTGTGAGGATGGAAGACAGAGGAATCGACTACTTTGAGGAGCTGCTGGACAGATCCTTCTTTCAACACATTGGTGGCCAGCATGTGATGCACGACCTGATGCACGACTTAGCAGAGTCCTTGTCTGTAGAAGAATTCATGAGGATTGAAGAGATTAATGTGCAGCAAGACAGGGCACCCGAGACCATCCGTCACCTGTCAGTGTGTTCTAGGTCGACTGTTCCTAGTGGCCTCCATCCATACAAGAAAACCCGGACTCTGTTCTGCTTTCGAGGGCTCTCTGTCCCATCTGAGGCGAACGCCGTTTCCGGTGGGGGAGCTGCACTCCGAGAGCTGTTTAACAACTTGAAGCGCATCCGTGTGCTACATCTAAGTGGATCTTGGATCCCCCAGTCACTCCCCGAGTGCATTGGAGATCTGATACATCTCCGTTACCTTGACCTCACAAGCACCAGGGTAGCACAGCTGCCCAAGTCCCTGTGTAACCTCTACAACCTTCAGACATTGAGGGTGTACAAAGATTGCATGTTACCCAGAGACGACATGAGCAAGCTGGTCAACCTGCGTCACCTGGAGGCAGGCCAGTTCCAGATCGCAACTATACCTTGGCTCGGGAGGCTCACCTGCCTGCAGGAACTGCGGGCTTTCCGGGTGAACCAGGTGCTGGAGGGGCACACGATGGAAGAGCTGAGGGGCATGACACAGCTCCGAGGCCGGCTCTGCATAGACTACATGAAGGACGTGGGGACGGCGGAGGACGCCGCGCGCGCCCAGCTGAAAGATAAGAAGCTGCTGCACGGGCTAGAGCTGGACTGGCGCAGGGGATCCACCAGGGAGATGACTCCCGAGGAGGAGGACGAGGTGATGGAGGTGCTGCAGCCACACCCGGGCCTGGAGGAGCTGAGGCTTCTCGACTTCGGCGGCACCAAGCCCCCTAGTTGGCTGACAGAGCACTACTTGCCCAAGCTGGCGTCTGTGGAATTGATCGACTGCCGGAGGTGGAAGGCCTTGCCGCCTCTCGGGCAGCTCCGTTCCCTCAGATCACTGAAGATAGGAGGGATGGCGAAGATGGAGGACATTGGCACCGAGTTCTTCTTCGGCCATGGCGACGGCAGCACCCCGGCGTTCTTGTCCCTGGAAGAGCTTTCGTTCCAATACATGGAGCGGTGGGCGAGGTGGGACTTCCCCGACGACGCCGGCGAGTGCTGCTTCCCTCGCCTCCGCCTCCTGGAGATCAACGACTGCCCGCTGCTGGCTTCAGTCTCCGCCTCACTGCGCCAACGCGTGGAGGCGGCGCTTACGAAGAACCAGGGGACCCTGGCCTCCCAGGGGTGCCCTGAGCTGCTCAAGACATGGCCGTCGATCCCGTCGCCGGAGGAGATGACGGTCCGGGACGGGCCGCTGCTCTCGTGGGCTCTCCAACAGTCCGGGGGGAAGCTCCGATCCGTCCAGATCTTGAAGCTGCAAGGGTGCAGCGACCTCACCACCTTCACAGATGCGGAAGTGGAGGCGTACTGGGAGCAGAGCCTCCCGTCCCTCCGGGAGCTGCACATCAAAGAGTGCCCCAACCTCCTCTCCTTCCATGTGGGGCCCCTCCCCTCCCTCCAACAGCTGCACATACACAAATGCTCCCAGATCCAGGCACTGCCGGCGGGGCTGCAACGCCTCCATTCTCTCCAAGTGTTGCGCGTAGCCGAATGCCCCAGCATCCACTCCCTGGAGGAGCTCCACAAACTGCCCTGCCTCCGGGAGTTGTTCGTAGTTGGATGCCCCACGATGGAGAAGCTGCCGGAGGTGGGAGGCCTCACCTCCCTCGAGAAGCTGCATGTAATCAGATGCCCTCTGCTGCAGTCCCTGCCAGGCCTGCAAGGCCTCCACTCCCTCCAAGACCTGCACATAGCCGAGTGCCCCGGCATCCATACCCTGCCAGAGCTGCGATGCCTCGGCTCCCTCCAAGAGCTGTACATAGCTGCATGCATCAATATCCAGTCGCTGCCGGACCTGCAGAGCCTGCACTCCCTGCGAGAGTTGTGCATAATCAAATGCCCGCGCGTCCAGGCGCTGCCGGAGCTCCACGGCCTCCCCTCCCTCCAAGTGCTGCATGTCATCAAATGCCCAGAGATTCGGACCCTGCCGGAGGGTAGCCTCCCCGGCACCCTGTGGACGTTGGTGATCAGAGGATGTCCCCCGTTGCAGAGACGATGCAGAGCAACGAAGACGAAGGGTACCGATTGGCCCAAGATCGAACACGTACCAAACATACAAATCGACTGGGAACCTGTACGTGGCCTCCGGAATGTGTGATTTCATCGGGCCCAAGAAGGGGTGCTGTTAAGGACCCCTGGTTGAGAAGATCTAGAAGGATTGTAGCCGGGGGTCTTTGTTGCTTATCAAGATCTCATTGTTGTAGTTGTCTGTTCTTTTGTGCTTTCCTTTTGAAACAGAGCTATAGTTATCTGTAACCATTATATGCCCATGCTATGTGATCATTCTCCGCACGTCACAGAGACAGAGAAAGCAGGCTCACCAAGATTCTACTTTGTCCTTTCTTCCTGCTTCCCTCTATCGTAAGAACAGAGCCTCTAACAAGGTCCTGCTCGGTCGACCTTCAGCTTCTTCCTCTCCTTCTAATGGACTCCCAAATCATCCATTTCATCTTATGAGATGATTATCCGGTGGAGGTGGGCAATGGTAACAGCATTCCTGTGTCTCATATTTGCACTTCCAGTCTCCACTCTTCTACCTTCTTTAGTTTGGGCATTAACGTTTTGCATGTTCCTAAGCACATGAGCTATTCAACTTCAAGGTAGGAATTGACGGCGTGGCTAAATTACTAATTGGAAGATAACTTCTTCCTACTCGAGATTGCGTGTTCCTACTTTGCATATATATGTTCGTGCATTTGTCAGTAAGAGGCATTCCACGACCGCTTGGCATGATTGCTCCCGCCATGCAAGTGCTGGTACCATCGAATGTCTTTTGGTGTCACTTCACTTGTGGTAATGAAACAAGACTACGGTAATGTCCGATCAAAATGGTATGGCTCAATTTGTTAATCGAACTGTAGATTGGATGCCGCATTCGATGAGAGAGAAAATAATGGGAGACCCACACGGCGTCTCACACACAAGAGGTTAATTCGGGGTCGGGGCACCGACCCTATGAGGTCGAACACGGTAACCCCGCTCGAATTTTAAACTGGGCCATACGGAATGCAACAATACAAAATAGCTTCTGTAAAGTCTGATTACAAAAATCTTCAACCAATTTTTTTTAAATGTATAATTATGTATAATTATTTTTTGTAAGATGTTTCACAATTAACCCATAAAACTACACTGCTTAAGAGACAAGAAAACCCTGAAAACTATACACAATTAAAGCTAGTATAGAGATGAGGTTTTTCCAAAAATTTCTTTCAATTGACTTTTTTGTGTCCATGTCTCTCCTCTTTAAGGTAACTCCATACACAAAAACCGAGATCAAAGTGGAGAATTTAAAGATTTTTTTAGAGATTCTAATGATTGAAGTCCTCGACATAAATATTACTAAATATATTCTTAGACTGATGATAGTTAGATTTACAAGATGGGCAATTAAATACAGCTATGAATCATGATTTGCATCAAGTACTATCACTATTGGAATTGTAATGACATCGAGATGGGTGGGGTCGTTCCTAAATTTTTGAACTGGGCCATAGTTAGCCCGACTTGACCCGTTGACTGTCCTAATAAGAAGTTATCTTCCCTGAACACAATTTAGGAGCTCGCATAATTAATGTCGAAACCGCCAAGTTTGTCGCTCGAATGGAGAGGAGAAAAAGACCTTACTTACACTTGTTAATGACGTACACATAGTTAACCTCGTTATAAAAGAAAATTCATGACATATTCGTTTTTAAAATATTTCATATATAGTCTCCTGTATATCGATTTATGGTATGTTATATCTTTAACTCCATATTATTTTGATTCCAACAGTGTTAGAATGAGAGGAATAGGTCATATTATCTTGATTTACATAAATGGTTAAAAATACCACTGAAGACATCCAAATAGTTGCATCTATACACTTCCGGTTAGTTAACTTTGAAGGCATATCCTTATATAAATGCTACAGAAATCTTTAATAGATGCAAAAATCTAAAAATATTCTTAAGGCCATGTGATCTCATCAATAATCTCTTATAAAATTTAATATACTCATCATTTCAACTCAGGTTACAGTGAGGGTATAACTATAACTATTTAAATTATTTAAAAGTATTTTTGACAATTCATGTAAATTAGGGGTGTGCATGTAACATCGTAAAGATTACAAGGAATCAAGGATATATATACCCCAAAGAAATATAACCAAACCATATCCATCGCAACAAGAGATTAAAGACTATATAATACAATGAGATCATAATTAATAAAGCTTCTATAAGAATACAAAAAAATTGGGTTGTATTCCTATAGGACTAGCACCGTGAGAACTAAATTAAGGGACATTCTATTGAGGAGGTAAAGAGGTGTAAACACTATTATAAGATCTTAGAGGGTTACGTAATAAAATATAGAAAGTTTTAAGAATATATGCATTAATCCCGAACTTCGAGATTTCAAGCAGAGTTTGTCAAATTGGGATGGGAGGGCTCGATTCATCCATCTCGAACCGTCCCAATCACAGATCGGGATGACCGATCTGTGGTACGTAACTAGGACGATATGTAACTATATTATATTTTATAACAAAATATGATCGGCAGGTTAGTTAGTTTAAACCATTTCGTTACAATTGTAACGCCCTATGTTTGAATCTCAGAATATGCATCAAATTTTTAATTTTTTTCACTTTTCTTTAACTATGGAAGGGAAAATGTTAAAACCCCATATGACATTAAGAAGAATCGAACCCAACCATCTCATTTACGCACAACACTACTCAATCAACTGACCTAAAGAATAATTTACAAAATTTTATTTCTAATTTTTATATTAAAGTCTTTATTTCATATCGATATAGAGCGATATATTACCATCCCGGGCTGTGACCGGGACGGCCCGTTCGATCGAGACGACAAATCCTGTTTCCAATAGTCTTTCCCCAAGTTCATATTGATGGGTGGGATATCATACATAGGACATCTCCACAAACCTCCACGCGGCTGCAACGATAATAATCATGTAAACATCACAAACCTCGTCTAAGAGAATATTGCAGCCTTGATTAATTAGAAGAAGTTGAGATAGAAGAGGAATAGAGAAAGAAGAATATAAGAAGGGAATAAGAGTAATTGGGTGTGTCTCTAAGAGGAACACCCCATCTCTTTATATAATATTGTTGTGATACAAGAAGTTCTAAAAAACCAATATGAGACTAAAGATTACATTACTCCCCCTCAAGATGGGGTGAAGATATCATGAAACACCATCTTGCCTACTAATATAGAAAACATAGAAGGATTCAATCCTTTAGTCAAAATATCTGTCGCCTGATCAGATGATTGAACAAAAGGAATGCAAACTTGACCCTGATCAATTTTTTCCTTGATAAAATGACGGTCGATTTCGATGTGTTTGGTGCGATCATGTTGCACTGGATTATTCACAATCTCGATTGCTGCTTTGCTATCACAATATAGACGAAGAGGAGACTCATCCCATAAATGCAACTCCTGAAGTAGTTTCTGTAGCCAGATAAGTTCACATACACCCAGTGCCATTGCCCTATACTCTGCTTCTATTGTCGACCGAGCCACCACAGATTATTTCTTACTCCGTCAAGCAACCAAGTTACCCCCAACATACATATAATATCCAGAGGTAGAACGCCTATCATCCAGTGATCCAGCCCAATCAGCATCAACAAATCCTTCGACCTGAAAGGTACTATGTCGAGAGAACAATAGGCCCCGACCAGGGCACCCCTTCAGATAACGCAACACTCCTATAAGCCTCATCAAAATGTCTCTCTCGTGGATCATGCATATGCTGGCTGATAACACTAACTGCATAAGCTATATCATGTCGAGTGTGCGACAAATAGATCAATTTACCAACCAATCTATGATATCTCCCCCTATCAACTGGCACACCACCATCTGCCTGTAAGCGGTGATTCGGGTCTATTAGAGTAGGAGCTGGCTTACACCCCAACATCTCAGTATCTAAGAGTAAGTCTAGTACATACTTGTGTTGTGACAGAAAAATCCCTTTAATTAGCTGATCTAGCCACCTCTATACCCAAAAAATATCTCAACAGACCCAAATCTTTCACCTCAAATGCTTGTTTCATCTTGAACTTCAACTGCTTGATCTCATGTTGATCATCTCCTGTAATAATAATATCATCAACATAAACAAGGAGAATGGTCGTTTTCCCTTCACGATGCATGTAGAATAAAGTGTGATCTGCATTACTCTGTCTGTACCCCATGTCTCTCACAGTTTTATTGAATCTTTCAAACCAAGCACGAGGAGACTGCTTAAGACCATACAATGATCTCTTCAATTTACAAACTTTCCTAGTAGTCGCTTCACTCTCAAATCTTGGTGGGACCTGTATATAGACCTCCTCTTGAAGATCGCCATGTAAGAAAGCATTCTTCACATCTAGATGATGTAGCTCCCAGCCGAGGTTGGCTGCACACGAGATCAAAATACGAACAGAATTCATCTTTGCCACAGGAGCAAATGTCTCCTCATAGTCCACCCCATATGTCTGTGTGTAGCAGTTTGTAACCAGCCGAGCTTTGTACCTCTCCACCTTGCCTTCAGGTGTTTATTTCACAGTGAACACCCATCTACACCCAACAGGATGCTTCCCAGCTAATAGAGGAACCAACTCCCACGTCTGATTTTTGGATAAAGCACTCATTTCCTCTAGCATAGCCTCCCTCCACTTAGGATCTTCCATAGCCGCTTGCCAGGCATTAGGAATGCAAATAGAGTCTAATGCAGCTGCAAAACATTGATAGGATGGAGAAACCGACTCATATGAAACATAATTAGCAATATCATAACGGTAACGAGCAGGAGGAACAGTTTGGCGAGTGCCCTTTCGCTGTGCAATAGGAATATCAAGGTCAGAAACAACTGAGGGAATGGGACTATTGTTACCGTTATGACTCGACGTAGAGACCTCAGAAGAAGAAGTGTACGGAGCTTCAACCAGTGAAGACACTTGGATAGTAGTAGGATGTGGATGCACATAGGACTGACCTTTTTCATTCTTTCGTTTCCCTTGAACACCATCGACACCACGATGAAACTCCCCTTGGATACCAGAATTACTAGGAGTGAAAAGAAACTCTTCTGGAAGAAGCAATGCTAGTGTCCCTTCATCAGAGGGACGAGTTTCATAGTAGGCTTCACCCTCACGAAATGTAACATCCATAGTGACCAAAAAATACCATTCTGGAGGGTAATAACACTTATATCCTTTTTGAGTAGCAGAGTGGCCAACAAACATGCATTTCAATGCTCGAGGATCTAATTTACCAACAGATGGCCTGTGATCTCGAGCAAAGCAAACGCACCCAAATACTTTAGGAGGAACCACATAATTTGTCGACCCTTTCAGACACTGAAGAGGATATAAAAAATCAAGGGTTCTGAGAGGCATCCGGTTAATTAAGTACGCAGCAGTCAAAACATGTATTTCAACCTCGAGGATCTAATTTATCAACATATGGCCTATGATCTTGAGCAAAGCAAACGCATCCAAATACTTTAGGAGGAACCACATAATTTGTCGACCCTTTAAGACACTGAAGAGGATATAAAAAATCAAGGGTTCTGAGAGGCATCCGGTTAATTAAGTACGCAGCAGTCAAAACTGCTTCACCCCACAAAAACTTTGGAACATTCATTGTAAACATAAGTGAACGAGTCACTTCCAGTAGATGTCTATCCTTCCTTTCAGCCACCCCATTCTGAGCAAGAGTGTCAACATAAGTTGTCTGGTGTAATATCCCATGAGTTTGAAGATACTCATAAAATTCCTTGTTAGTGTATTCGGTCCCATTATCAGAGCGTAAAATGTTAATTTTGATATTGAACTGTGTGCCCACCAACTTATGGAATTCTTTAAAGCAACTGAGAACTTCGCCCTTACTCTTCAACAAGTATACCCAAGTTACTCAACTGAAACAATCAATAAAAGTGACAAACCACCAATGACCTGTAATAGCGACAGTGCTACAAGGACCCCATACATCCGAATGCACAATGTCAAAAGGTGCAGAACTTCTATTCCAAGAAACATGATAAGTTCCTCTGGTATGTTTGGCCAGCTCACAATGGTCACAAACCAACATATGTGAATTACTCTTAAAAGAAGGAAACATACGGCCAAGAATTGGAAATGAAACATGCCCTAACCTACGATGTTGTAGCACAATATCTGAGATAGCATTATCAACAGAAAATGCACACCTCTTGTTAGAATGTAAGGCCCGGATACAGAGGGGGGGTGAATGTATCCCTCTACAAATATAGCCTAATTAAAATTCTAAAGCTCAGTTATGCGGAATTAAAACTGTTGCAGAAATAGCCTGAGGAAACTTAGAAGGATCAAAGCAAGACAACAACTCAAGAAGCCCTCAACCGATCCTAAGCAAGCATCTAATGCGCAGCAATTAAGTGAACATATAAGAAGATCAAACCACAAGGGACACCATGGTTTTTAGGTGGTTCGGTCAACAGACCTACGTCCACCCCTCACTCCCAACCGGAGTGATGCTTCCACTAGTAACACTAGCACAGCAGACTCAGTCTGCAACAAATGCTGCCACACAGCTTGACCAGGGAAACAACCTCCCCTCTTCCTCCCAACCGGAGGGACACCCCAAGTGACTCCCAGCCACTTGGAAACCAGAGACACACGGTCTCTCTTCCTCCAGACCCGGAGGGAACCCCTGGACTTGCTACCCACAAGCCCAGAACCGGAGGACCAAACCTCCCTTCCTCCAAACCGGAGGGGAACCTAGAGACCCAAGTCTCTCTTCCTCTGAACCCCAGAGGGAAACACAAGTGACATTAAGTCACCTGCAACCCAGAGGTCTCGGACCTCTCTTCCTCCCAACCGGAGGGACCCCTGGACTTGAAACCTACAAGCCCAGAACCGGAGGACGAGCCTCCCTTCCTCTAACCAGAGGGAACCCACAAGTAGCACCCAGCTACTTGCAACCGGAGATATCAATCTCCCTTCTCTTGAACCAACAGGAGAGACCCCGACCTCTCTACAGAGAATCGGAAATACAGCAGGTGAATAGTTCAAAAGAAAAACAAAACCCAGCAACAGAAAGCTGAAAAGATAAAAATAAATGTGGCTCTCGCAGGAGCTGGCTGGCCTGGATTTGATCCACGGTCCAGCAGGAACTTCTTCTACTGCTTCTCTCTTTCTCCCAGCACGAACTCCCTTTTCTTCTTCTTCTTCTTCTTTCTTACTTCTTCTTCTTCTTACTGCTTCTGCCTTCTCCTTCTTCTCACTCTCTCTATCTCACTGTCTCTCTTTCTTTTTCTTCTTCTGCTCTCTCGATCTAGCTCTCAGCTTTCTCTATCTCTTCTTTCTCTTCTACACTTCTTCTCTTAGCTCTGGCTGCTTCTACTTCAGTCACTCTCTGCCCTCACGCCTTCTTCAGAGGAAGAAGACACATATATATAGCAGCAGCAGATTAGGGCGGCGTGTGCTCTCCACGATTCCCGCCCAAATGCTTTAGTCCACGTGGAGGCTCCTCTGCATCTCAGATCACGTGCCAGATGCCAACCTCGTATCACGTGCCCACTCTACATAGGCTCCACGAACAGTAGAATAGAGCAAACTGGTTCGGATTTGATCCTGAACCCAGAATCCTTCTTCTTCTTCTTTTTCTTATTCTCCTGCAAAGAGATTAAAAACATTAATACTCAGGGTTCTCTCTCTCTCTATATATATATACCTGAAATAAGTCGGTTGACACTCAAGCTAAAGCTGCACGAGGTGTGTAGGAACAACAAAAGGTGCACTATACTGAGAACGACACGAGGTACATAAAATGACTACAGCACGAGATAAAAAGAGAATGACACGAGGTAAAGAAGAAAATAACACGGAGTAAAACGGTAGAAAGACACACGATCAGAGGAACCTTGGACGAAGATAGAAAGAAGCAACACGAAGACACAAATACAACACTAAGACACAAACACAGAAATAACATGAAGACTCAAACACAAGATTAACACGAAGACATAAAAACAATACGAAGACACAAAAACAAAAGATAACACGAAGATACAGGAAAACGACTCGAACACGAGGACGACACAGGCTGAAAACAACTCGAAGATGAAAACAGAAACCGACACGAAGTGTAATCACAAAGCAAGAAAGACACGTGGTCTTGGAAGAAACAACACGAATACAAAAGACTCGAAGACATAGGGGTGACACAGATGGAGCGACACGAGGTGGCACAGAAAGCAGCACGAGGTGCTGCAGTGTTCAGCACGCGATGGAACAAATAATGACACTAAGGCTCATAGTGTTGTCAACCTCAAAACATGTAAAGATTCAACAATTGAAAGTCTGAAGGCGATGTACAGACTTTATGAGAAGGCAACTGAACACTGTACACACTTCCAATGTACAGACTTCATATGAACAGACCAATGTGCATACTTCCCTTCGATGCATCTACAGTGCAATGTATTGGCTTGACAAATATTATGCAATGTATGGACTTTGATGAATGGCCCAATGTATGGACTTCGCGAACAAGATGCAATGCTGACCGATGTATACACTTGGCTAAGAGAGTGATGCATGAACTGCCCTGTACAGACTTTAAGACTTAATGAGCAACAAAAAGTAGACAAAGCAGCATGGCGTCAACCCAGCTGATCCACTGCGTCAACGCAGCTAGTGAACCAATGACTACTGCGTCAACGCAGTGTCCTTGTAGCGTCAACGCAGCTAGTGAATAGACAGCCAATGCGTCAACCCAATCTCCAACTGCGTCAACGCACTCATTGCACAGAACCCATATTAATGAAAGACAGACATGCAGACATGCAGACATGGTGAGTGTATAATCTATGCCATGTATAATCTATGCCATGCTCATAGTTAAACTATTTTGTGTACCAAGTTCTGAATGAAGTAAACACATATGACATGAGACGGACGCTGTACATACTTGATGCATGTGAACAGTGAGACGGATGTATAGACTTGATGAACTACAACATGAACATTATCAGCAGAGAAGCAATGCACAGAACAGAAATCAAGCACAAACCAATTTATCACAGCATGACTCAAGCATACGCATGCATTCTTCACAATTCAGACATGGCACAATCATGCAATCTCCCACAGAATAGATCAGACATATTCAAGACAAAGTGGTGACTCAATTATGTTGCTATCATTAAAACACCACATCATCAACAAAACACAAGGGGCACAACACCTCTCTGCATCAAGCTTCAAACTATGCATTCCACCTTCCAAGTAGTAGAGTCCATTGTGCATTTTACCACATCCAAGTGTCTTCCCCATTTTCAGCTCCTGAAAGATGCAATAAGAAGGCAAAAAAGTGACAGAACAATTCAAATCTCGGGTAATAGAACTGATGGAAAGTAGATTTGTAGGAAACGAAGGGACATGTAAGACCGAAGATAATCTTAAGATAGGTGTACAGTCTACAGATCCTTTGCCTGAGATAGAGGTAAAGGATCCATCAGCGATACGGACTTTATCCCTACCCGAGCATGGGAGATATGACCGAAAAAAGGTTGATGTATCTGTCATATGACTAGAGGCTCCTGAGTCTATCACCCAGGAGTTGGATTCCTTACCTACACAATTGAATGCATGCTCGATACTAGATGTGATACCTGACTGAGCAAAGTGTGAAGAGTCTAAATATCTCTCGGGTTGACTAGGTGTCTCCGTCGCAGAGGAAGTAGTACTGTGTGGACACCGAAAAAATGCATACCTGGATATCCTGCTCGGCCTCGCGTCAGCAACGGCGCCGAGTGAAGAAACCCCGGAGAAATCAAGCACAAAAGGCCCCACAGCCCGTGGGCCTCAAAGAGAATCAAATGGGCCATGTCTCATGCCCACAATGGGCTCAGAACGGGCCCCGGGTACACACACCCCCTGGGGAGCCCTTCAGCGGCACGCCCAGCCCCAAGGGGCCTCAACGGCACACCCTGGCAGAGCCCCAGCGGCACGCCCTGGAGAGCCCTCCGGCGGCACGCCTCCTTCAGCGGTACACCCCCTGGGGGGTTTCAACGGCACACCCCCTGGGGGGTCTTCAGCGGCACAGCTCCCAGGGGGCTTCAGCGGCACAGCCCTCAGCAGCCTCAGCGGCACGCCCTTCAGGCCATTCAGCGGCACGCCCTTCAGGGGCTTCAGCGGCACGCCCATTTGGGCCCCCAGCGGTACGCCGTTTTGGCTCCCCCACGGCACGCCTTTTCAACTCGCCAGCGGCACATCGTTGAAGCTTTTCAATGGCAAGACGACGTGAAGCCCATGCCCTGTGCATCCTTGGCGCGCAGTGAAGCCGTCTGAGGTGTCAGCCGATCATTAGGCCACGTAGGCTCCTCCACTGACACCCAGGACGGAGCAGGTCGAATGCCATCATCACACAGGCTGTTTCCCGCCGTTTCGAGAGCACTTGAAGGCTCCCGCCGGGGGAGTATAAAAGACTCCCTGCTCCCACAGAGGAAGGGGGGACAAAAAAAAAGAGGGACACCCACAGAGAGAAAACACGGACAAAAAGGAGAAGAGAGAAAAGAAGAAGGGCTTCGGCGGGAGCCTCCTCCGACGACCACCGGGAAGAAGCAAGAGTAAGAGAGAGAGAGCTTGATGTAATAGGGGAGAGAGTTAGGGACGGTGATCCAGATCCCAATCCCCAACGCTTCCTTCCCTCTTGTACTCCGTTCCTCCCCCTCCCGTTCTTCGTCTTCGGATTTCCCCTTGTCCACGGCTTCGTCCTGGGCATTTTTCTTTTGTAATGAGTATGTAGGGCCTCGGCCTTTTGATTCCCATGAATAAAAAAAAAACCACCCTCCACGGGTTTCTCTTGGATTTCGTTGGCTTATGCTAGTCTTTGCAATTTCCGACGAGTTGTCCGTTTCCCCCCTCCGTCTCCCCACTTCTCTGGTGTTATTGGGGCCTCCATGTCGATATGATCGCTCTCCCATGAGCCTTGGCCTCATGGGCCCTTCAATTTCCTCCATGGCCCTCTGTTGTGTTCACCGGTTTAGGGGAGAGGGAGACCCTTACCCTCTCTCCGAATACATAGTAACCAAGTGGCCTACCCCCGGCCTTGAATCCCCCCTCTTTTCCTGAATGGCCTCCAAGTCTCCCAGCTTGCACACTCTGTTTAAGCCCCCAGCGATACACCTTCCCGGCACTTGGCCGGCACACTCGCTTTGGCCCTCAGCGGTACACACTATTTGCCCTTAGCGGCACGCCCCCGTTCAGCCCTCAGCGGTACACCCTTCTGTCTCTTTGGCCGGCACACCCCATGGTGGCCCTCCAGCGGTACACCTTCCCCGTCAGGCCCTCAGCGGTACGCCCTTTTGAGCCCCAGTCCACCTTGTTTAGCCTGGGAGGCCTTCAGCCCGCCGTTGTTCCCTTCGTGTTTTTCGAGGTTCTATAAAGGTGTTGCTGCCCTCAGGCGCCCACCTCCAGTTGTCGGGTTCCGCCACTCCATGTGGGTGCGTTCCCTTTATCTCCCTTACGCCCCGGGTTAAGGGGAGATGCTGCCGAATTTTTTTGTGAGAAAATAACAAAACATTAAAAGAGGCAAAAGGAAGCAACAAACGAATGGAATAATCAATGAACCTCCCAGCTAATCAAGCCACTTCCGGCACCATGACGAGAACCGAACTGATTAACTGTCTGGCAGTCCGAACGCCCGACCCGCAAGAAAAGAGACTGAACCGAGCAAAACGGAAACAAGGGGGAAGTTTATATAAAATTACATGGAAATTAAAACAAGAAGAAAAGAAAAGCCTTAAAAAAAATAATAAGAAATTGAAGACTGATTGAACCTTCACCATCACGCCTTGATTGGCCCTTCAACGGTGCACCCCAGTTATCTTCCAGTGGCATACTCATCCAACCCCCTCGCCGGCACGCTCCTCCCAGCCTTCAGCGGCACGCTTCAAAGCCTTCCCCGGCATGCCCCTTTAACCATCAGCGGTGCACCCTTAATTGCCCATGGACACCCCCTTCAGTGGCACACTCCTCCCGGCCTTCAGCGGTACGCTTCAAAACCTTCAGCGGTACGCCCCACTCCCCAGCGGTACACTCCCTCCCTTCGCCGGTACACCCTCATCCACCGTCTCAACCAGATCCAGTGTACAGACTTGGCAGATGGAGGCACAAATACAGTAGCAAGCAATGTATAGACTTCGTATGTTGATTACATGGGCAATGTACAGACTTTGTGCTGCAGCGTATAGACTTCATGCTGGCCAACGTATAGACTTTGAGCTGCAATGTACAGACTTCATGCTGCAACGTACAGACTTTGTGCGGCAGCGTACAGACTTTGAGCCAGCCAACGTATAGACTTCATATTGCAACGTACAGACTCTGTTGCAGTGTGTAGATTTACAGACTTCATGTCGCAACGTACAGACTTTGAGCGGCCAATGTACAGACTTTGAACTGCAGCCAACGGCCAATGCACAGACTTTGAATCGCAGCCAATGGGCAATGTACAGACTTTGAGCAGCCAATGTATAGACTTCGAGCAGCCAATGTATAGACTTCGAGCTGCGGTCAATAGGCAATGTACAGACTTTAGGCTAAAGGACGCATAGACTTTGTGTGCTGGTTGAATAGGCAATGTATAGACTTGAGGCTGGGGAACGTACAGACTTTATATCACCCCCCCCTCCTTCACCGACACACTCTCCAGCTATGGCCCCTTTTCAGCCCCCAGCGGTACGTTCCTTGAGCCTACAGCGGTACGCCCCCCTTTTGGCCTTGTTGCTCTCAGCGGTACGCCCCTTTTGGCCTCCAGCGGTACACCCTTTTCAGCCCCCAGCGGTATGCCCCTTTTGGCCTCCAGCGGTACACCCTTTTCAGCCTCCAGCGGTACGCCCCTTTTGGCCTCCAGCGGTACACTCCCATTTTTCCTTCGCCGGCACACTGCATGTATATATACATATATAGCATGATAAGGGCATTGACGGTAGCAAATAAATTGATGAAAATTATGCTAATTAAAGGACCCCGAATATGCAACATTAATAATGATTCAAAGGCATAAATAAACAATAAACATCAAATCACAGATCAGAACATGTAACTAAGAAAATCCCAAATAAAAGACGCTAGGGCCCATACTGCAGCCCCCATCTCTCCCCGCGACCCGGGGCAGAAGGAACAATAATGCCGCCCTCTCAGACCGGGCTCGGACCTTGGGAGTCATCCCGACATGGTCCGGTCTCGACCTAGCCCCGGGCCGACATCTTGATCAGACCAGGTTTGCTCCTCGTTCCGGACGCCCTCCGAGTCATCACTAAGGTTGCCGGGTGTTCGACAAACACTTGAACGGATTTGTCCCGGCTTTTCCCGTTGCGTTTCCATCACGGACCCGTGTCCGAATACGAAAAGGTCCACGAGTGACCGACATGACCAGCGGTTTGTGGTCTGAATACAACCCTCAGTGTGATCCATTCCTATCTTTTTCTTGCACAATTAGTATTATTCTTTTCGGCCGCGGGGCCCCTAATTTCAGTAATTAATCAAGGGTATTCCCTCGTATGGGGGATGTAAATGACGTCGTGACCTTTATGGCGCGACGGGATTCGGTCCCGACACGAACCCCACAATCGTCTGGCGAAGTCAGATCGAGCGCACCATGGGCTCCTCGGAGTCCGAATAAATTGTCACTCCGGTGACTGGCACGCCCACGCACTTAATAGACAAGACCACCTGAACAAGCGAATTTAAGCGCGTCCACATACTATAAGATGTTTCATATTTTGCCATCAACCGTCATAGAGTCTGATACTTCTCTGTAGACATATTAGGTATATTGCTCCCAATTTCCTCAGACACGTGAGCCTGCCCAAGGTGACTACCACGACCACGGCTTCCAGCTCGACTACCACCATGATGTCCAGCAATGTCACCACGACCATACTGAGGAGGACGACCATGAAGATCCCAACAATAGGTCTTGATGTGCCCCAGCTTCTTGCAATGGTGACATACTTTCTCTCCTGATAGTTGAGGTTGCACAGTAAGAGTTGATCGCATTGGAGCACTCGATGCTGAGGTGATCCGTCGTCGGGTTTCCTCGCTTAGGATAGTAGAGAATGCTTGGCCCAAGCTAGGAAGAACATCTCGAGCCAATAATTGAACACGAACGAACTCAAACTATGAATTCAGACCATAAAGGAAGTCCTGAACCCGTTCATGTTCGAGATATTTTTGGAAGCCATCAACATCAATTGAACAGGCAGGAACAAAGGTTCTATAATGATCAACCTCAGACCATAAACGCTTCAATTCTGTGGCATATTCTGTCACAGACAAATCTCCTTGACGGAGTTCCCGCAACTGGGACCGAATCTCAAAATATTGTGCAGAATTAAGTTTTTGTGAAAACATTTGAGTTGTTGTCTCCCATACCTCATGTGCAGTCTCCAGTAATTGAACACTCCTGGTGACACTTGGTGCCATGGTATTAAGAAGAAATGCCAAAACAACCGAGTTCTCCATCTTCCATTGTACCATGCTAGGTTCATAATTAGGAGGCTTCTTTACTACACCAGTCAAATATCCCTCCAAACCTCATCCTTGCACAAGCAGACGAGTACTCCTTGCCTAGGTCAAATATGTTGCTGGTCCATCAAGTTTGACTGCCACTTGTAAGGCATTAAGGGATACAGTCTCCCGAGTTGAACTACTTGCAGTAGTGGTTGATTGTGTAGCCGTTATCTGCGCTGAGATAAGACGCTCAATCAACCCTTCAAGATTCTGCATAGTAACTGGGTCGGCCATCCCCGTTTATCGTATATAACACTGCTACACAAGGAGACTGCTCCTTTATACTTCAAACATCAACAAATATTGCTAACAAACCACCAAAAAACATCCATGGACATTCATACACACCATCTCCAAACAACACCTCAAGATGACAGCAGAGTATCTTGGGAAGTGCCGCATACCTCAAGAAGGCGATAGAGAAGATAAGCCCACGACTGCACTAGATCCCATGGCGAGACAGTGAGGAATATGGCGTCCGTGCCGGTGAAGGGCGACGACTTCTTGTTGCACACACAACTCGAGAAAGAATTATTTTGATGGGGGCAACACACTTGCATCGGCATGCCCAGGCGTGCCCGACTGTCGATCCCCCCTCCAAGAAGGGGGGGGGAGGCGACGCACTTGCCTAGGCAAGCCTGGGCGCACCCGATTGGGCGTGGAGTGTCACCCGCCCCTCACACTTGGCTCTGATACCAAGTTGAGATAGAAGAGGAATAGAGAAAGAAGAATATAAGAAGGGAAGAAGAGTAATTGAGTGTGTCTCCAAGAGGAACACCCCCATCTCTTTTTATAATATTGTTGTGATACAAGAAGTTCTAAAAAACCAATATGGGACTAAAGATTACATTAGAAGACTACTTAGTTATGTGCTTGCCAACAGTTTATTTTATCAAATTGCTTCGATAATTTAGAATTCGATCGAGTTCTCTGCAACACTTAGCGTAGCTGTCAAATATTTTTTAATCAACTTCCATCTTTAATTAATCCCACTAACCAAAGCGGAGTTGTTTATCTTTCAACACCGTCGGCACCGCCGTCGCCACCCTTCCATCCGCCTGCTACCACCCTCGCTCTTGCTTTGTTTGGCCCCAAACCTTACGTATACGTCAGTAGCTGCGTAACTGCTCTCCCATTAATTGTTGTAATCGTTTTATTTTTGATCAAATCATTTTTTTTCATTAAGGAAAGTAATAAAAGGAGAGAGAAATACATGGATAGGGGGAGAGGGACGGCACCTAGACAATGGGCCGAGAACAAATGACGACTCGAGAGCTCAATAAAATCGAAAGGAGATCAGGAAGACTAACAGAGAGGTACAACTAGTTAAGAACGAGGACTCCAGTAGCAATTGGGCCTCCAACGATTCCTACAGTTGTTGTAATCATTTCCCGCGCACTATTATCACATATATCGTGAAAGGGGAAGAAGGTGAAGACGGGTAGAGGTCGAGGAAAGGAGAAGAGAGGGATGGAGAGATGAGGAAAGGAGAAAGCCCGGGAACTATGGGTGTCTAACCGCAATAATATTAGGGGTTGATTAGGGGGTTTTGACAATAGCCGGACATGAGGGTGTATAGGCAAATACACAATTTTATAAGGGTTTATATGTAAAAAATTTCTCTGTCACCTCACATTTCACAAACATATCTTGATCACTGGAGACTAACTCTTACCATGGTACAACTCCCGATCAATGTAGACGAACTCCTACCATGGTACAACTATCGGCGTCCTCGTACTAAACGGATCAACTCGGGCATCGTGACGTCGTCCAACGACACGTCATCTCTCGAGCCTCGCACACATAGTGCCTTCTCTCATGCACACATAATGCATCCCTCTAATATTTTATCTCTTTCTCCCATTATCTCTCTTATATTTCTCTTTATTTATTTTTTCTTCACACCTTTCATCAACCCCCTTAGGGGGTATATATAGAGGGGAAGTGAGATCGGGGAGGAGGAGAGAGGGAGGAGGAGATGAGATCGGGGAAGAGAGAGGCGATGAGGGGGATAAGAAGAGGAGGTGGAGTGGATGAGAAGGAAGAGGTGGGGAGGCGTGGTGGCGCCCTACGAACGCGCCACCCAGACGCGCGTGCGCGCTTGCGGGCGGGTGCACGTGGGCGCACGCGGGCATGTGCCCCGCGCTCGCTCCCGGCCGCCACCGCGGCGGGGCGTCCCCTCTGGTGGGGTCCAATGGGCACAGCGGCCCATTAACATATATATATATATATGTGGCCATGTTCACCGGCACGTTGGAGAATGTGGAACTCGTCACTTAGCTTGGACGTACGTCCTCTCTACCACAGCATCTTTAGTGTAAAACAACATGGTGTTATGAGTGAGAGGGAGAGTAGAACTCGTTAATTAATCAATATTGTATTGACAGGGAAGATGTACATATATATACAGTTTACATGATGCATGCCTAAGAACAGTAATGTGCTGTCCAGGGAATTAAGGGAGGACCTCCTATATGTACATGGAATGAATTATGGTGCGATCCAAGGAAAGAGGAGAGTCGGAAATCAATATGCAAACAGGGCCTGGGAATCTTCTTTAAAACACTCGGCACCATCGATCTGCGACAAGAGGAAGCTTAATTACAAGTGTACTCGAGGTTGAATATTGGGAGTGAGCACATGTTTTGGTCTTGGACGATCAGCTTCTATATATCTATTCCTGCGCCAATGCTTGTGCATGCAATGATATATGTCTTTTGATGATGGACGTCGTCTTCAGTGTTGTTGATTGATTAGTACTGCTCACATGAAGTTGATGGTAGCTGTGTACTTCTGCTGCCTCCCTGCCTACAAGCTCTTGATTATTGTATCACCTTAATTTTCCCACTCAAAGAACACGTACGTGAAGGCCTGCTTAAGTGCAGAACATGTGTGTGAAGCCTCTAAAAGGAGGGGGCCATCAGCTGTGTGTGTCTGCTCTTCTGTTATAGCCAAAACCCCCAAGAACAAAGCAAAAACAAAAACGAAGAGTTATCAAATGACATTGTATAAAAAAGATAGCATAACTACAAAGAGCAATTACAATTAACAAAACCTGTTATACCATGCATGTTCTCGCTACTTTGTTCGACCCTCAACATCGTGTGCCATATTGTTGGCCTTGTGAACTACTTGCACACCTAGCTTGTTAACTGATTGATCTCGGGCGATTATATATGATCACACTGACCCACTCTTCCGCTAGCTGTTCAATTAGTAACTTCAAATGAACAAAGGGTTTGTGAAACAACGTACGTGGTTACAATTATTGCAAAACATGGGTAAGGAAAGTTAATTACGAAATAATAATCATTTACTTTTTATATGTTCTTTAATTAATTTGCCGCCACATTAATCTCTGGCTAGCATCGCTTGATGTGATCATTAATTAGCTTTGGCATATGAAGATTGCTTGATCCTTCAGTACACCCAAGGTAATCAGATGCCCTCGCGCAAAAACGAGCATTCATTGGCAATACATTTACAAAGCAATCAACGGAGAGACTAATCGAGAAGAGGAGTTAATTAATTAGGACGTACGTCAAAAAAAAAAACTTCATGCCTTAACTTACAAATAACTTATGGTGGGAACACTAATGGAAGCTTTGACATGCATATGAAGATTAATGTTCTATCTTCCCGTCCCAAGATGATCATCAGATGTCCTTGTACGTACGTTAAAGTGAGCCATGCACGCCAGATGATATATACTCTGTACGCAAACAAAAACAGGGAGCAGGACATTTAGAAAAAGAATCCAATGAAGAGAGCGTTTTTGAGAAAAGCAGTCCCAAGTGTCAAAAACGCTTCCGCCTCAACTTACAAATTAATAACAAGTAGGAAGTAGGAACGATATCCCAGCTAGTTGAAGAATTGATGCAAATGAGTGAAATGTAGGCTGTTTATTTCATATGTAACAATCCCTGGATAATTGATTAAGCTGCCGCAGAGTCCCAAGTTAGTAGCTTTAATTTTGTCGATCGATCGAACAGCCTAAAAAGAAATTGGCTGCAAAGGCAGGGAACAGCAGCATGCGTTTACATGACCGATCGATGAACTCTCACCAGAATGGAATTCCATCACAGAAGTAAATATGTTTTTCTGAAGCTAGTATAATAACTCGGCTAATCAATATATGGGTCTAACATATAGACTATAGAAACCAAGGGGTGCCCTGTCAAAGTTTCGAGAGGGTTGAAGCAGAAGAGAACGAAAACAGTGTACTGTGGCAAAATGCATGTTTAGCCAAATACCTGAAAGAAAAGGAACGAAATTTTGAAACAGGCGCAAGCAGAGGTAACCAGGGGGTTTCATACTGCAAGAGCTGCAGAAAGAGAACGAATTAATGAGACATGTAAATCGGTAAACTTGACAACAGAATAACTGGAGCTGCTAGCTAGAAAATGCTAACAAGGTTGAAGAAATTATATATATCATACCTTACGAAGTCATTCATTCCGGAGGCCACGTACGGTTTCCCAGTTGAGTTGTATGTTTGGTACGTGGGCGATCTTGGGCCAATCAGTACTCTTCGACTTCGTCTTCATGCATCGCTTCTGCAACAGGGGGCACCCTCTGATCACCAACGTCCACAGGGTGCCGGGGAGGCTACCCTCCGGCAGGGTCCGAATCTCTGGGCATTCGATGATATGCAGCACTTGGAGGGAGCGGAGGCCGTGCAGCTCCGGCAGCGCCTGGACGCGCGGGCATTTGATTATGCACAACTCTCGCAGTGAGTGCAGGCTCTGCAGGTCCGGCAGCAACTGGATATTGATGCATGCAGCTATGTACAGCTCTTGGAGGGAGCCGAGGCACCGCAGCTCTGGCAGGGCATGGATGCCGGGGCACTCGGCTATGTGCAGGTCTTGGAGGGAGTGGAGGCCTTGCAGGCCTGGCAGGGACTGCAGCAGAGGGCATCTGATTACATGCAGCTTCTCGAGGGAGGTGAGGCCTCCCACCTCCGGCAGCTTCTCCATCGTGGGGCATCCAACCACGAACAACTCCCGGAGGCAGGGCAGTTTTTGGAGCTCCTCCAGGGAGTGGATGCTGGGGCATTCGGCTACGCGCAACACTTGGAGAGAATGGAGGCGTTGCAGCCCCGCCGGCAGTGCCTGGATCTGGGAGCATTTGTGTATGTGTAGCTGTTGGAGGGAGGGGAGGGGCCCCACATGGAAGGAGAGGAGGTTGGGGCACTCTTCGATGTGCAGCTCCCGGAGGGACGGGAGGCTCTGCTCCCAGTACGCCGCCACTTCCGCATCTGTGAAGGTGGTGAGGTCACTGCACCCTTGCAGCTTCAAGATCTGGACGGATTGGAGCTTCCCCCCGGACTGTTGGAGAGCCCACGAGAGCAGCGGCCCGTCCCGGACCGTCATCTCCTCCGGCGATGGGACCGACGGCCATGTCTTGAGCAGCTCGGGGCACCCCTGGCATGCCAGGGTCCCCTGGTTCTTCGCAAGCGCCGCCTCCACGCGTTGGCGCAGCGAGGCGGAGACTGAAGCCAGCAGCGGGCAGTCGTTGATCTCCAGGCGGCGGAGGCGAGGGAAGCAGCACTCGCCGGCGTCGTCGGGGAAGTCCCAACTCGCCCACCGCTCCATGTTCTTGAACGACAGCTCCTCCAGGGACGAGAACGCCGCGGCCCTGCTTCGGCCGTCGCCGAAGAAGAACTCGGCGCCAACCTCCTCCACCATCGCCATGCCCCCTATCTTCAGTGACTTGAGGGAGCTCAGCTGCCCGAGAGGCGGCAAGGTGCTCCACCTCCGGCAGTCGGAAAAATCCACAGACACCAGCTTGGGGACGGAGAGCTCCGACATCCAACTGGGCGCCTTGGTGCCGCCGAAGTCGAGGAGCCTCAGCTCCTCCAGGCCCGGGTGCGGCTGCAGCACCTCCATCACCTCGTCCTCCTCTTCTGGAGTCATCTCCCTGGTGGAGCCCCTGCGCCAGTCCAGCTCCAGCCCGCGCAGCAGCTTCTTATCTTTCAGCCGGGCGCGCGCGGCGTCCTCCGCCGTCCCCACGTCCTTCATGTAGTCTATGAGGAGCCTTCCTCGTAGCTGCGTCATGCCCCTCAACTCCTCCATCGTGTGCCCCTCCAGCACCTGGTTCACCCGGAACGCCTGCAGCTCCTGCAGGCAGGTGAGCTTCCCGAGCCAAGGTATAGTTGCGATCTGGAACTGGCCCGCCTCCAGGTGGCGCAGGTTCACCAGCTTGCTCATGTCCTTTGTGGGTAACATGCAATCTTTGTACACCCTCAATGTCTCTAGATTGTACAGCCTACACAAGGACTTGGGCAACTCAACTATCCTGGTCTTTGTGAGGTCAAGGTAACGGACATGTTTGAGATCTCCGATACACTTGGGGAATGACTGGGGGATCCAGGATCCGTTTAGATCTAGCACACGGATGCACATCAACTTGTTAAACAGCTCCCGGAGAGCAGCTTCCCCACCGGAGACGGCGTCGGCCTTTAGTGGGAGAGACAGCCCTCGAAAGCACAGAAGGGTCCGGGCTTTCTTGTATGCATGCAGGCCTCCAGGAACGGTCGACCTAGAACACACTGACAGATGACGGATGCTCTCGGGTGCCCTCTGTTGTTGGGTATTAATCTCTTCAATCCTCAAGCATTCCTCTACAGACAAAGACTCTGCTAGGTCGTGCATCAAGTCGTGGATCACATAATGGCCGCTTACGTGTTGGAAGAAGGACCTATCTAGCAACTCCTCGAAGTAGTCGCTTCCTGTGTCCTCGACCCTCCGACCTCCTTCGAGCCTAATGCAACCGTGCGCCATCCACATATGGATTAAAGCTACTCTATTGAACCTATGATCTTTGGGGAATATGGAGCAATATGTGAAGCATTGTTTCAGTGGGGATGGTAGGTGTTGGTAACTCAACCTGAGGATCGGCAGGATGTCACTCTCGGACAGTCTCTTCTGCCAAATCTCACTGTTCAAGATCTTCACCCAGTCCTCCTCCCTTAATCTTCTGCCCAAGGAACCCCCCAGTGCTTTGGCTGCCAGAGGATTCCCACCCAACCTATGAACTATGGCTTTCCCGATCTGTTTCAACTCAGGATAGTCCTCCGGGTTCCTGTCCCCGAATGCGCATCTCTCGAAGATGGACAGGCACTCCTCATAGGTCAAGGGTGGCAAGTACGTAAAAGGCACTTGTCCCATGGTCTCTGCTACTACTTGGCTCCTAGTGGTTACCAGGACAACTTTGTGCCCTTTGCCCGCATGTTTCAACTGGTTAAACAGTGAATCCCACTCCATCCTATTATGGCTCCACACATCATCCATCACAATCAGAACGCTCTCGTCCCCGATCATACTTCTCAACCGGTGGCTCAGTGTGTTCATGCTCAGCTTCTCGTCATACTGGTCGGTGATCTCCCTCATAAGCCTAAGCACGTCGAACACTTCACCCACAAACAGCCACTTCCTTATGGGGAACTTGTTCTTCACCTGCTCATCGTTGAAGACGGACTGAGCCAGGGTGGTCTTGCCTACCCCTCCCATGCCCACAACGGGCATCAAATGTATGTATTTTTCATCCCTTCTAGTGGAGGATCTAGGTTCTCCTAGGGACCCGTGCACATCATCCCCTCCCGTAGACAGTTCATGTACATCACACAAGGATTTTACTAGACGTTGCTTATACTCATCTCTTCCTACTAATGGGATTGTAGGATCGGCTGGTAGGTCACAGGTTTCTCGCATGAGAGCGGGAACAGTTTGGCTCCCCGCATGCGCATGCCGGAGGCTCAGAAGTTGCATCCTCTTCCGGATGTCATTTAATTTCTGTAGTAAGCCTTTCACCATCGACGCCATTCGGCGACGAAACATACCTGGGTTTGGAGAGGAACTGAAGCAAGAAGGGAAGCAACCGCCTACCACCTTGAGGAGACGGGCAGCATCTCCTGCATCCTCCTGCAGCTGTAAGCTGGGTTGTAAAGCAACTTCTGTCTTGAGCTCGTCAAGCACATCATCAGCATCATAAGCGAAGTCCTTCAGACTCCGCAGCCAAGACTGCTCTCCCTCGTTTAGGTATACCACCTCATCTAGGTCTCTGATCGCAGGCATGATGACCCGCAGGTCATCCTGAAGCTTCTCCACGTCCTTTTCGAGGCCCAACTGTAAAAAGAGCTCATCTTTAGCTACTGCGGCAAGTACATCAAGAACTTTGGAGACAACCGATTCCATGGTACTTGTTTTCCCTTCTCCTCTCTCTCGAGTACTGGAAATGTGTAGGACAGAAGGAAAACCCACAGATCATGAGCATGTGAGACTTGACGGATGCAGTGTGGCTGGGTATATATATATACACACATACACACACACACGTACCAAAGAAGGGACTTAATTTGTTGCCTATTCACATGGTACTTTAGCTAGCTTCTTGAGTTGGTTGCCGTGGGGACCTGATCATCCACAAGAATCAATGCTTTGCTTCTGCCACACCGTCTATTAGGTCCCATACTGAGTGTGTCAGGGAAGCTAATTCAACTAGCTAGGATAATTTTGGCTTAATTTGATTTGTTCTAATGGAACTTCCATTGATCTCTGGCCGGGTTAGTGTTATTCTTACAGATGTACATTTGCTGAGCCCCACTTGGAAGACCAACCTGGAGGTTTCCAAAGTTCCATGGCTGGGTTCACTAAAGCGAAAGTAGTGATCGAGCCAACCCAACCAGCACATCACGATCAAGCCAACAAGCAGAATCTCCTGACAACGCAAAAGGAGCCAAACTACAGCATCTTCTAAGGATGCGTGCTTTGGTTCGCAATTAAGACACCAAGGGGATCCCAGAAATCCTCCATCGCGAGCACTGCACCTCTCTTGATTATCCATGCTATTGTACAGTTTCTCTGTCTATTTTTTATATCATCATTGCCTTCTATTAATGTAACCAGCACATCACGATCAACCCTCCATGTTGATCTCTGTCCGGGTTAGTGTTATTCTTACATCTGTACATGTACTGCTGGGTTCCACTCGATCTGAAGACCAACATGGAGGGTTCCCAAAATTCCATGCATGAGTGTTCATCACGAAAGAGACATCACTACCTTATTCCCAATTATACATAAAGCTGCGGGAGTGGGATGTCGGGGGTGAAGGAATCGATTCTTGGGCATTACTGTTTCCAAGTTCCATGCTTCATCATTGTGTTCATGAAAGAGAGAGATATTACTCCTTTATTCCCAGTATAAAAGCTGCGGGATGGGCTGTTGGGGGTCAAGGAATTGATTCAATGCTTGCGCATTTCTTTTCCCACGTTCACACAGCTTTATACTCTCGAACCTTGGCTTTCAAATACCCTTGTGTCTGGTTCGTCTCTTTGCGGCAACGTTTTCTTTTTTCTTGAGAGGGTGGGAGGGAGGGATCCATCTGAATTGGTAGACGAATGAAATGGCATATCCAATCTGAATTGGTTCACCTTTTCTTTGTTCATATATGTTATAGTATCTTGCTATATAATGTGTATGTGGGTTAATTGTGAGAGTAATCGAGTGAAGAGTGCATGCAATATTAAGTAAGCTTTCTTCTTACATTGTGTGAGGATCGACGTAATTCAACAAGTGGTACGTAGCAGAGCAATTCGAGGGTAATTCAACAAAAATAATTTTATGGCACATATATATATATATACATATATATATATATATATATATATATATATATATATATATATCTGACGACCACTTAAATTATAAATGCTTTAATCATCAGTATATGTATCTTGTATATTTCAATATTTCATCATGATTTTGCATGATTATAGCTGTTGGATGTCTGAGGTTCAAGTTCATTAAAAATTAAGCCATATATATATATAAATAATTGGATGGGAAATGATAACCCACTACTAGATCCACACTTTCAATAATTTGTTTATTATAAGTGGAATTGGGAAATGGTAGCCCACTACTCGATTCACACCTCCAATAATTTATTTATTTAGGTTCACGACCCTCGGCATTGGAAAGCCTGCAACCACCGGTGAAAGGTCAGAAGGAGTCCTGGAAGTTATCCTAGGGGACAACCCTCCGACGATCAAGTCAGACAACGACGGAGAGAGAGGAGAGTGTTCGAGAGAGGGAGAGACAGGGGACGAGTAAGTTCTAGGGATCAAGGTTTTCCGCATACCTCCTGGTCATTTGGTTAGGGTCATACTTATCCCATCACTGGGGGAGTTGACCGTTAGATTGTCGTGACCGAGGGAGACGTGAGCTGCCCAACTAACGTGCCTGACGAGACAGGGAGGGTATTTATTGGGCCAACAAGATGGGCCCTTCTCACTAACTCCTCACTCCCGAGCAGCGAGGGTGCCCGATGCTCTGAAGAACCTCGGGCCCCTCCTCGCCTAGGACATAGAAGGTGAAGCTCGTCTAAGGGAATATTGTAGCCTTGATTAGAAGACTACTTAGTTGTGCTTACCATTTACCTGCCAAGTTTATTTTATCAAATTTGATCGTTAATTTGGAAACCGAGTTCTCTGCACCTAGCGTGGCAGTCGAAGTGTTTTTAATCAACTTCCATCTTTAATTAATCCCACTAATCAAAGGCGGAGTTGTTTACCTTTCAAAGTCATTACACCTACCACCCAAAACCCTACTTTCTCGACACCGTGTAAAATGGTAATATAAAGGCTGTTTTTGATACAGTGTAAATAAAATAGAATAACATTATGAATATGAGAAATGTTAAGATACATGGCAACTTAATTTGCCATTCTCTCCTCCCCACGCCATTAATGAAATTCTTTCTCTCACGGTGGCTGCCTCGCTCTGTCACAGGACGGCCCTGTTGCAGGCCGCCGAAGACGCCACCGTTAGCACCACCGTCGCCGCCCTTCCATCCGCTTGCTGCCGCTCTCGCTCTTGTTTTGTTTGGCCCCAAACGTACGTACGTCAGTTGTTGTACGCAGCTACCGCTCTCTCGTTAATTGTTGTTATTGTTCCCGCGCGCTATCACATATACCGTGAAGGGGAAGAAGGTGAAGACGGGTAGAGGACGAGGAAAGGAGAAGAGAGGGATGGAGAGAAGGAGAAAGCCCGAGAACTATGGGTGTATAACCGCAATGATTAGGGAATGATTAGGGGTATTTTGAAAATAGGTGGACAAGAGGGTGCATATGCAGATAAGTAATTTGACGAGGGTATAAATGTATATATGCAGAAAAGTAATTAACAACGGTATATATATAATATTTTGAGATTTTAAATCGAACGTCCGATTTTAGATTGTGTTTTCGCGAGTTTCAGATCATATTTTTAAAATAAAATTAAAATTTAAAATAAATATTGCATCTTCGGATCCTCACATATGAAATATTAACTTTTTTTTGTCATCGTGACGGGAAGGGAGAGTTACACATTTTTCGAGAATCGTGAATTTGAAATTAGATAATTTTTCTATTTTCAGATTTTAAAACCTAAAAATCAAAACCTTATAACCCCCCTTTCTCTCATTCTCTCATCTCTCCCTCTCTCCTCCCACTTTCTCCCTCCTCTTCTCCTTCCCTCTGGCGGTAGTCGACGGCAGCGTGGAGGCGAGGGGCCAGGGTGACGATGGCGGTGACGGCGAGTACGGGAGACGAGGAAAGGCAGTTGTGCGGCGCAGTGCCTTCGTGGAGTTTGCAAACCGGCCATGAGGAAATCGACAATTTCGCGGCGATTTGGCATTTTTAATGTGATAAAGCTTTGTAAAAGATAGGAGGATGGATCCCGGACTTTCATCTGTTATTTCCCCGCATTTTTGTGATGTGGTGAGGACGAGAGAGCGTTTATTTCATGTTTTGGGAAAAAACATGCGCGGGATTCCATTGGCAAATTCTGATCAATCTGAGCGTCGTTTTGTAGATTAAATGTGATTTTCTGGTGGAATGGATGCCCGAGGAGTGTTTCCTCGTTGTTTCCCCTTCATTTTGAGGCGAATGGGAGGTGCAGAGGCACCCCAGAGGGGTGTTCTGTCTAGAAACGCCCAGTACAAGGTGGCCAACTCGATGGTTGCCAGGGTCTGTTGGGCGGCCAAAGGGTTGGCCACCCAGCTCTGGTGGGCTGGTGGGCGGTCAACACACTCTGGCCGCACAGAGGGACTGCCCACATGGGCAGCCAGATGATTGGACGCCCAACACAAGAGGGCGGCCAACTATGTGGCCGCACAGTGAAGGTGCTCTGCTGGGCAGCCAAAGCCCTGGAGGGTGGCCAATAGGTTGGCTGCCCAATTCTCAGTAACACAAACACCGATCTAGATTTGTGTCTCCGGGAGTTCGTGGCCAATGTGGTTCCGCAGAGGGTATCTGCGTGAGTCTGTGCATCCACGGAGGGTCATTCCCGCGTAAATGGGTGTGCCCTCGGAGGGTCATTCTCGCGTGAATGGGTGTGTCCGCAGAGGGTCATTCTCGTGTGAGTTGAATGGGTCGGCAATCGCTGGTTTCTATTATCCAACCTTGTGTATCGGCCGAGGGTCGTGTTCTACCGCAGTTTGGGTGCGTGTGTGAGTACTCCAGTGGTTTCTGTTGAACTACGTGGTTTAGTGTTTTATTGTGAGACAATCTAGTGAGTATAACATGGCAGGACTTAGAGGAGGACAATCTAGTGTGTACGGCGTTGGTAGGACCTAGATGAGGATAGTCTAGAGCATGCGTACACTTGGTTGGGGATAGTGTGCGTTGTTGTCGGACTTAGAGACGCATACCCCATGTCGTGGTAGCAGGACACGGCCGTGTTGTTGGGTGCAGAGACACAGACCCTAGCCAGTCCATAGTGAGAGGTGTGCGTGTGTGCCGCATTGCCACGCTCGAGGATAGGGTGTGGGCCACGCGTGTGAGACTTGGGTGCAGTATAAGACATCGATGGACACATCTGGACTGGTTATGTGTGAGTGATGCGCTTTTTGCCGCTCGAGGTCGTGGCCTCTTGGCGAGCGAGGTAGTGTCTCCACGACGAGAAGGTCGTGGCTTCCCGACAATGTAGTCATGTCTATTTACGGTTGAGACCGAGGTTTCTCCCAACAGCAAGGTCGAGGTTCTTCCGACCATGGTGGTCGAGGGTTTTTGGTGTGTGTGAGTGTGAGTTGCCGAGGAGCGTGGTTTCCTCGGGGCTCGAGATATCGTGTGGTTTACGGGTAGCTTGTACTTGCTTCCTTTTCGCCTATTACCCATTGTTATTGTTTATTATTGTTACATTGTGATGGGGATCCACGGTACCCCTACTGATCGAGTCAATGAGACGAGACTTACCCCTTCTTCTTTCAGGTGTGGTGTAACTCCACGCGATTCAGAGATCTTGTGCGACGTCAGTGGTGGTTCGTAGTTGTCAACTTGCTAGAGTTGAGGTATATATGTCATGTGGCTATGTACGTTTCTCTTTCTTGAATGTACTTTTGGGGACTCTCGGTTGTAGTTGTTTAATTATTAAATGTAAATTTAATTTTGGTAATATGATTAATTCTATATTTAATTTCCTAGGTTTATTTTAAATTCTGATGCACTCCCTCAACGTTAACCTAACCCTTCTGAGATCTACGGCTCGTAGGTGACGGGTCAAGATTTGGGTTGCACAAGTTATTTTTCGGTACTCGGATCTTGAGTTGTTACAGATGGCATCTGAGCGAGGCTATAGAGATGCATAAGAATTTGAGATAACTGCAGTGTCCAGAGAGTCCAGTACAATCGGCAGCTGGCTTAGGGCATTTTGTTTTATTTACTGCATTGTTTTCTGTGCATGTGCTAGAAGAGGGGAGATGGCATCGAGAAGGTGGACCAGACCCTTGTCAGAGTAGTTGGAAGGGTTTAGGAGGAGCAGAGTAGAGCGTTATCTCCTTCGGCGGTAGCGGCCCCAGGTGTGCCGAGTCAGGTGGAATTCTTTGCTGGCATGTATTAGTTCTTTGTGCAGCGCCATGGTCATGAGACTGGCGAGGGCTGTTTATCGCAAGGTGCCCGTGGGCGTGTTTTGCGAGAGTTTCTACAATTTCAGCCACCCCAGTTTATGGGTCAACCATATCCTGATGCGGCGAGGCCATGGATCGATGCTATGGAACGACTGTTCCAATCTATGGAGTGTGTTGATGATGAGAGAGCCCTTCTGACGAGCTACTAGTTGCATGGTCCAGCTCTCTCGTAGTGGACCGTAAACTGGGCGTTCACCAGCCCGCGAGTGGTACCGTTGCGATCAGCGCGTCGAGACGGTCGAGCAGGTGTACTTTTCTATTTTTCGGGATTTTTCCGATTTTCTGGATTTTCCTTATATATCAATTCTTTTTCTTTTTCCTTTTTACCTTTTCTTTTCTTCTTCTTCCTCCTTCCTTCACCGTGAGAGCTCCCCCTCCCCCGCGGCCGATCTTCTTCCCCCCGAGCGACCGAGACGCGGCCCCCCTCACTCCGGCAACGGCGTGGCAGCGGCGGCGGCGGCAAGGCGGTCCCGGTGGCGTGCTTTTCGCGGCGAGAGGCGGGGCGTTCGTGGGAGTAAAAGCTTCATCTTTGATTTCGGCGGTGGTTCGGTGGATTTCGAGCTTCCTTGAGGTAGGGGGACGAATCCTTACCCTCTTTCTAGCATTCCCCGTGATTTCTAGGCCGTTGAGAGGCCGAGAGGGGCTAGATTCATGCCGGGAGGGTTATTTCCATGTTGGGGTTTGAGCGCCGGATCCGTCGATTCGTGAGGTTTTTAATCGATTTGGGGGTCCTAGATGCATGCTAGGGTGTTGTGGGGTGATTCCCCATTATTTTCCCTTCACCAGGAGTGGTGAATGGGCGTGGATCTACGTTTTTGGGCGTGTTTCGCGAAACCGGGCTCGGCCCGTTGTCGCGCTATAGTCCAGTGGCGCGTTCTTGATGAACGCGCCATGTCGTCCGAGCGTGTCCGTCTGAGAAGACGAACAGTAAGGCGGTGGGGAACGCGCCTGGTTCAGGTAGCGCGATGTCCAGATCGCGCTACCCAAAACTAGCGCGTTCAGGTGTGAACGCGCTGGCTTTGGGCGGCGCGACAGGGAAGATCGCGCTAGCCTTAGCTAGCGCGTTCTTCGGTGTCACGCTAGGGATACCTAGCGCGACCATCCCCTCCCCCGAACCGTGTTTTGCGGGTAGCATGACCTCCGGTTGGGTGAGTTGCGGACCCGGTTGTGGCGTGTGGCCCTAGGGATGCCGTGGGCACCCAGTGAGAGCCACAGGGGCGCCCGGGGTTCCCCGGAGAGTCAGTTACCTCGGTAGGGGTGCCGCGTGACTTGAGGGACGGTTGGACCTCATGCATGTCCCCGGCATCTATGCCTATCGTATGATCATCGTGAGTCTGTGCTAGTGCTTGGTCGGTGGTTTCCGTGGATTAGTCCTTACTTCCAGTGACCTGTCCACTAGTCGTAGCTTTCTGCGCACGCGTGTGCGGACCCACCTGGGAGTGGTGGAGAGCGAGACCCAGTGTGACGCGGTTTTTAGGCTGGTTACCGTAGGGCCCCTTGCCTTTGCCACCAGAGTCCGGTGGGGGGGAAAACCAGCTAGAGGACCCGACCTAGAGCAGATGGTCTGTGTGTGCACACGTAGTTGGGGGCTTAGGGCACGCACTGACGAGTGCGACCCCAGCTAGTCCTTGTTGTGGTACTTGTTGCGTGTCTGAGTCTCACGCCCGGGGCGTTGTAGCTAGACACTTGTGACGCGGTGTAAGACGTCAGGGGACGCATCCGGTCGTTCTTCTTGTGGATGGTGCTCCTGTTCACTGGCAGGCGTGGACTCGTGTTTTGTTGGACCGAGGTTCCGTACTACGGTACCGTTAGAGTAGGCGACTTTTCCGTTTATTTACTTTAGCTTGTCGGTTCTACCGTACTCTCGGTTGGTAGGGTTGTCTTCTTCTTCCTCGTTTTTCGTGCGAGGTGGGGATTCGCGGGATCCCTACTGGGCCAATGAGATGAGGCTCACCCCTGCTCTTCAGGTGAGGCGGGGTCGACGGGAGGCGCGGCCGAGTTTCAGCGTGGTTCTTCTAGCCAGGGTTAGTTGCCAGTCTGCCAGAGCCGGGGGATGCCCCGCGTAGTTGTACTCCGGGGGATGCCCTGTGTTGTTGTACGCCGGGGGATGCCCCGTGTAGTTGTACTTTCTTTCCTGTTGACTGTACTTTCTTTGGACATGAGACACTGTGGACCTTGTAGCAGTTTGAATTATTTATTATTATGTGCATTTCCTTTTGATTATTGTGCTATCTCTGTGGACGTTGCAGCTTCTCTTATACCCCACACCACTCCTTTCTACCCTTCCGAGTCTTCGGGCTCGTGGGTTGGCGGGCCGAGATTCGAGACGCGCCGGTTCCTTTCCGGTACTCGGCTGTGACGACCCGAGAATCCGATTACCGGGAAGGCCCGATAACCCGAGACTCGCACCGCCGCCCACGAGCCGGGAGGGCTCGGAAGGGCTAAAAGGAGTGTGGAGGCACAAAGAAATAGGAAATAAAGCAGGACAACTCAACAAATAACAGAAATAAATAAACAACTACAACAGAGTCCAGTCCAACAGAAAGTACAGTCTAAAGCAGTAAAGCGTACCACATGCCAAGTGAACACTCGGCCCGGCAAGCTGGCAACAGAGAACCTCCGCTCCGCACCCTCGAACCACGCGGAAGAACCGCGGAACGCCTCCGGGCCTCCGAAATGACTTCGGATCGGCGCGATCCGGAGTCGTTTCGGAGGCCCGGAGGCGTTCCGCGGCTTTTTCCGCGTGGTTCGAGGGTGCGGAGCGGAGGTTCTCTGTTGCCAGCTTGCCGGGCCGAGTGTTCACTTGGCATGTGGTACGCTTTACTGCTTTAGACTGTACTTTCTGTTGGACTGGACTCTGTTGTAGTTGTTTATTTATTTCTGTTATTTGTTGAGTTGTCCTGCTTTATTTCCTATTTCTTTGTGCCTCCACACTCCTTTTAGCCCTTCCGAGCCCTCCCGGCTCGTGGGCGGCGGTGCGAGTCTCGGGTTATCGGGCCTTCCCGGTAATCGGATTCTCGGGTCGTCACAGCTGGTATCAGAGCGGTGGTTGTGGACGTACATAGGAATTCGAAATGTTGCAGTGATCAGAGTCCGTAAGGTCCGGTACAGTCGGCAGCTGGCTTAGGGTTTTGTGTTCGCTTTCCGCCTTGTTTCTCGCTTGAGAGCTTGGGTGCGCTGTGCGGCGCTGTGAAGGTGGTTGCTGTCCGCGGCTTTCGTGCCAGCGTGGGGTCTAAGGATTGAGGTTGAGAGCCTTCTCCCTCATCGGTGGTGGCCCTGGTTGTGCTGCGTTGGGCAGAGGTTGCTGGCAAGCGTGAGCTCGCGGTGCTGCGTTCGAGGAACCTGTAGCGTGGTCAGGTGGCTGGTGCGGACTGTTCTTGGTTAAGTGGCCGTGAGCGTGCTCTGAGGGAGCTGCTGTCGGTTTTTGGTCACTCCAGCTTGAGGTTTGTCCAGCTCCTGAGGCGTTTTGATCGAGAAGTGTGCTCCGGTGAGCGGGGGATCTTCTCGGTGAGCTGCTGTTTCGTCGAGCCTGATGTTCTTGTCGCGCTCTGTGGCGTCAGAAATGACGTGTCGGTCCCGATTGTTTTATGGATTTCGAGGCAGGATTGGGCTGTGGTGTCCCAGTAAGTTTTTGCTCCTGCGTTCCTGTCAGTGGATGGGTTGTGTTCACCCTGGGGTTGGCTTGAGATGTGAAGGCTCCACGGTGAGTTCGGGACTCGAGGATGAGCGTTGGCGGTTGTCGGTTATGGCTCGTGTTGCGGCTCTTGGCATGCCGTGTTGCAGTTCGAGGAATTGCAGCGGTGGTGCATCGAGAGATGCTGTGCTTGTGGTCCGACGTGACACTCGTCGAGTGTGTCGGAGGCGCTGACCTGATGGAAGTGATGGTTTTCCTTGGTGCTGCTTCCAGCGTGCGCGAGGTTTGAGGTCAGGTCGAGCGTGGAGTTCTTCCGTTGGTCGAAGTGCGCTGGTTTCTCCATTGGTTGGAGAGATTGTGTTGGGCTAAGGTTCGCCGTCTTGCATTGCGTGTTCGGATTGGTTAGCCTTGTGTGCCATGAAGTCCGTGCGAGACGTGCTCCTTATCTTGGCAAGGCGGTTGCCTGTGAGAAGTTGTGCCCGTTCCCTTGTCGTGTAAGGGTGCTGGCGCTGTTCCGAAAGGACGAGCGCTGGTTGGGCGGCGTTTGCTTTCTCGGCTGTGTGCGCGGATCTGAGTACGCAGCGGAAGCGTGGTGGGCTTGTGACCCACTAGTTCAGGATCGTAGCGTTGGTTGCTACGGGCGGATTCCTGCGTTTGCGTTGAGCATCGGAGGATGGGTTCCTCGGTGTGAAACGTGTTGTTGCCGTGCCGTTGCTCGAGGTTTTGTGGTTGTTGGCACTGGCAGGATGGAGTGTTGAGAAAAGTGCTGGCTAGTGCACCGCATGAGTACCCCGTTCCTGTGTTGGAAGCCGAGTCAGGCGTCGATGTTGGACCTGGATGAGGTTGTTGAGGATGTCGCCTGACGGAGGTCGAGGACGTGTTGGTTAGAGTCGGTGGCTTGGCGCCCGACTTGTGTTCCCAATCGTATCCTCGGATGAGATCGTCTTTTGAGGAAGTCGTCTCTGGCAGGCCATGGGCTCCTGTTGGTTCTACGGTCTTGTCGGATTGTGACGGTGAGATGTTTCTTGCTTAGGGACCCGTGAGCACTGTCCAGGTGGTGTCCCGTGGCTCTGTGGTAAGGGCGTAATCGGCTTTGGCAGGTGTCCACTTGGATTGATCGAAGGATTTGACGAGACCAGATGGAAGAGTGACGCATTAGGGCGGAGGCCTCCTGTGAGGTTGGCGTCGGCTTGGTGGTCCCTGATAGGACATTGGTGTCGCAAGGTTATCCCTGGTTTGGTGACTAGCATGGGGTGGTTCCCTATAAGTCTGAGTCCCGTGAGGTGATGACTGAAGACGCCATGTTCTGTCATTTGGTTTCGTCGTGCTTCCCGAGAGGGTCGAGTTGGCGAGCAGTTGGTGACCAGTGGATGGTCTTTTCAGAGACAGAAGATGCTGGTTGTTGGGGCTCGAGCGTGGCGAGAGCCGTGTGCCAGCGAGAACTGTGGTGGTCGTTTCTGTGTTATGTCCGGCTTTCGGCTTGCCATGTGTGGGGTGTTTCGTGGTGTTGAGCCGATGTTCTGATTGCGGTCTGCGGAGAGGACTGCTTGAGCCGGTGGAGGCTCTGTTTTGGTTGCTCCCCTGAGGAGGGTGTGCGACCTGTCAGCTGGTTGCGAAGCTGTTGTGCGATTTGTCTGCTGATCATTGGGTGGATCAGTAGCTGTTGCTCGTGTCGAGGGTTGTGATTCTCCGGTGAGCGAGATTGTGGCTGCGGTGCCATGGTGGATTCTCGCGTTGTCTGAGGTGATGCCGGACTGTGTCCTTTGGTATATGCCTGCTCTGCTGGCCTGTGTGCTCGGCGCGAGGAGCGAGGTGTTGTGTGTGATTGTAAGTCTGGCTGTGTCCCTCAGGATCGGTTTTTTCGTGAGAATCGAGGTTTTCTGTGCTGGGGCTCTGACAGCGTGTCAGTTGGTTCAGTGTTCTTCCCCTAGGACGTCGTGCTTGGTCCTGAATTTCGAGGACGAAATTAATTCCTTTAATGCCCCGGGTTTTTCGGATCCTTCTTCGTGGGTCCCGGATCTGGTTTCTCGGAGTGTCCAGCTCCGTTGTGTCCGAAATTTCGTTTCGGACGTCTTTCGTGTTCGGATCGGCGCGATCCGGAGTCGTTTCGGAGGCCCGGAGGCGTTCCGCGGCTTTTTCCGCGTGTGTTTTCCGATTCCCGGCGTGGGTTTCGGCTTTCCCTTCGGAACCTCGTTGCGGGTGAACCGGGCTGTTCACCAGGGCGCGAGTGGTACCGTTGCGATCGGTGCGCTCCGAGGATCGCGAGGGTGTAATTTTCTATTTTTCTGGATTTTTTCGATTTTCCGGATTTTCCTATAAATAGCTTTTTCTCTCTCTCCCCCTCTCATTTCTCATTTCTCTCCCTCTCTCTTCTCACGCTCTCTCCTCTCTCCCTCTCTCTCCGGCGGCCGACGGGGCGGAGCATGGGCGAGGCGGGGACGGCGCGGGCGAAGCGCGGGCGAGGATGGATGAGGATCGAGGCGGTGGAGGCGCGTAGAAGCTCGGCCGTGAGTTCGTGGAACGGCGAGGCTTCAACGGCGTTTTCTTCGTGGATCGGCGTCCACGGTGCGCGTAATCTTCGGTGGAGGTAGGGTGATGGACCCTCAGCCCGTGTACTTCCTTTCCCGCGAGTTTCGTAGGCCGGGGTGAGCCGAGCGGGCTAAACGGGGCGTTTTGGGCAAAATGTGTGTTTTCGGGGTGTGAGCCGGATCTCCCGTTTTATGGTGTTTTTGGGTGATCCAGGGGTTTAGATGCATGCCTAGGGGCTTGGGGAAGGTTTCCCCTTTTGTTTCCCCTTCACCTGGGGGTGAACGGGGCGTGGCATGGTTTTTCCCGCGGTTTCCACCGTTTTCGGGCGCGGACTGAGAACGTGCTATACTCCAGTAGCGCGTTCTTGAATGTCGCGCTGCCCCGATAGGGCGCGTTCATCGGAGAAGATGAACAGTAAGGCGGTTTGGGTCGCGCCTTACGGCCCCAGCGCGTTCTGGTTGTCGCGCTATAGGATCATAGCGCGACCTGGCCTGGTCGCGCTATGGTCATGTAGCGCGTTCTGGCTGAACGCGCTATGCACATGTAGCGCGTTCTTGGAGGTGACCAGCCGGGCTGCCCGGGGCGGGCGGTCTGCGACTGATCGTGCTCCTCGTGGGCCGTGTGTGCCTTGGACACCCAGTGGAGTTTCGTGACCGTGTTTTGGGGTGTCTGGAGGTTCCGTTTACCTCGTTTTACGTGTCCGTGCGCTTAAGGGTCCGGGTGACCTTTTAGCGTCCGTTCGCATTGTGTTGGTCTCCGGTCGACCCGGTTGGGACCCAGTGGTCGACCTCCGGCCTTGTGAGTGTCCTGGACACCCCATGGGTTCTGTGTCCATGTTTTTGGGGTGTCGGGAGGGACCGTGCTACCTCGATATGCGTGCCCGTCGGTGTAGTGGGTCCGGGTGACCCCATGTATTCCGGGCTTTCGTGTTACGCTCGATCGAGTCACCGTGTATCGGTGTGTGTGTGCGGTGGGGTCTCCCCCGCATGCCGTGGGTTTCTGTGGAAGGCGATTCCCGTGTGGGCCATGTGTTTGGCCTTGGACTGTGAGTCCAGTTGTCCGGCCTGGGGCTGGAGGTTTCCCGCTTGCTTCGAGATGGGAAATCGTCGTGGCGGCTTGCGTGCTGCCTTGGGAATCATGCTTCTGTGTTTTCCGTGTGGCCCGTGTGAGTGGCCTTTGTCCCTTGCGTTCCCTTCCCAAGGGAATAGTCTTGGCAACTCATGTGTTGTCTCGGTATTCGTGATATCGTGGTTTCAGACCTAGAGATTGGAATAGATTGACGGCCTTGTGCTGTTGCGTACAACGGTCTTGAC
Organism: Amorphophallus konjac; assembly: GCA_022559845.1. NCBI lineage: Eukaryota > Viridiplantae > Streptophyta > Magnoliopsida > Alismatales > Araceae > Amorphophallus > Amorphophallus konjac. The sequence goes on from CM040118.1 coordinate 481,016,894, forward strand.
CCCGAGTCCTGCGACTCAAGGACCGTTGGGTTTAGTGCGTCTAGAGGACTGTCCAGAGTCTAGTGACTTAGCGTCACTTGGGTTTTCTCGACTCTCGCGCAGGCTGTGTGCGTGACCGTGGACTGTATGTCATGTTTCTTCTCCGACTGTGGTCACCGTGTGACGGGGCCGGTACGTGGGCTGGTCCCCGTACGTCGTCGGATTCGGACGTTGTGTTCCGTTGAGAGTCTACTCCTTCAGTGACCCTCCACTAGTCGTAGCCTACTAGTACGCGTGTGCTAGTTGCACCAGGGAGTGGTGTACGGGCTTACCCTGAGGACGGTTAGACTGGTTTCCGTCGGGCCCCTCGTCGTAGCCAGAGTCCGGCTGCGGGGGAAAACCAGTCAGAGGGCCAGACCTAGGACGCGTGGTCTGTGTGTGCACACGTGGTTGGGGACTGTGGACGCACGTCGACGGGCGTGACCCCAGCTAGTCACTTGTTTGTATTTACTTGTACGGTGTTCGCGCCTCGGGTAGGACCTACCACGTCAGGCGGGTCACCTGTGGTGCGGTGTAAGACGTCAGGGGACGCTACCGGCTGTGCTTCTAGTGGGTGGTACTCCTGTCGAGTACGGAGTGTCAGACTATCAGTCTCTGTGTCTTTGACCTTCGGGTTTTTGGTCGTGTTGACCGGTGAGTTCGGTTGTTTCATCTTGGCGCGTGTGTCGGTTCTTGCGCTGTGAGATTAGCGCTAGTGGCTTTACCGAGGTTCCGTCTTGTGGTGCGGTACCCGCGATCGGATGGTCGGGGTTGCACCTTGGACAGCGTGTCCAGGTTGGCTGTCCGGGGGACAGGCCTCTACGGCGTGGTTGCCGTGTGTTTTTACTTCGGTAGGTGGTACTAGCGTAGTTTGGTAGCTTCGACTGCGTGATCGAGGTCTGCCTTCTGGCAGTAGGAGTAGCTGTAGTGCCGAGTTTTGACCGGCCACCGGGTTGCTGTTCCTGCTGTAGTTGTAGCTTCCTTTCCGCTACCACCGTTGTTTCCGGTTGGGGTTCCGCGGGATCCCTGCTGAGTCTCTGTTTTGGAGACTCATTCCCTGCTTTTCAGGTGTAGCGGTTCTTCCGCGTGGTTCGAGGGTGCGGAGCGGAGGTTCTCTGTTGCCAGCTTGCCGGGCCGAGTGTTCACTTGGCATGTGGTACGCTTTACTGCTTTAGACTGTACTTTCTGTTGGACTGGACTCTGTTGTAGTTGTTTATTTATTTCTGTTATTTGTTGAGTTGTCCTGCTTTATTTCCTATTTCTTTGTGCCTCCACACTCCTTTTAGCCCTTCCGAGCCCTCCCGGCTCGTGGGCGGCGGTGCGAGTCTCGGGTTATCGGGCCTTCCCGGTAATCGGATTCTCGGGTCGTCACACTTGACCACTTTGGTAGATTTCATGGCAAGATTTCACAGAGGTGCTCGAGCAAGCTTTCAGCCCTGCATATCTGCGGATGGAGAGGTTGTACCATTTCTTGGATCTGACTCAGGGTGATATGATAGTGGTTCATTACTGGGCCAGATTTGTGGAGTTGGGTCGTTATGTCCCGCACGTGATGGCAGATGAGGCATTTAGGACTCAACAATTTATTCGGGGCCTGAGGGAAGAGCTTCGGCAAGTGCTGATCATAGCTCGTGTTAAGGATTTGGATGCAGCATATCAGACAGTGACGGCTCTGGAGGCAGATACTTTGAGGACCAAGGAGTCTAGAGCAGGGCGGTTTCAGCAGAGTCGTGTTCAATAGAAGACTTTCCAGCAGTAGGATGTCCTTCAACAATCTCTGAGTCTGTCAGGATCGTCATCCTTCTCATCCCCTAGTACGAGTTCTCCTTATCCATCGGGATCGAGGTTCAGACAGATGACCAAGTTGTTCAGAAATAGTAGTTCTAAAAAGTTGTGTCGAGAGCAGGAGCTGGCACCGATGGTGAGGATTCAGCAGCTAGTGACTCAACCACCGAAACACGGCATGGTCGATCAGCTAGGGCAATGTCTGAGGTGTGGTGATTTTCATTCGGGCAAGCCGTGCACAGCAGATGTAGCAGAGTTGGTGTGTTTCATGTGTGGTCAGATAGGGCATATTGTTCGTGAATGTCCTTTGAGGCCGCACCAGCTTCAACAGTCGCAATAATGGTCTCCCGATTTAGCGAGGCATGGATCTCGAGGTGTGCGAGACACATGATCAGGCAAACGTAGTAGCATCCTACCTCGTGGAAGCTATGATTGTGTTTTGTTTAATTATGTAATTTATGTTCCATTAAATTCCGTTGTTTCTCATTCGTCTATATTTATTAACCTCCTCAAGCGTGTCGGGGAGTTTGTATAAGAGTGTCCAGTGTGTCGACAGTGGAGTTACCTACAAGAGTTTTATGCTTATCCCTCGTCGTGGTAGGGTGTGTTGGTACTGTTGATAGAGGGTAGAGTTACCAGCCGAGCTACGTGTGTTGCATTGCATGACTGGTGTTATGATTTTCGGTGTAACTTGGGGGGAGACCTAGGGTGTAATAGATGGATTGCCAGTTCAAGAGAGAGTCTATGCTCTAGATTCATAGTGTTTACATTTTTCTCACCCTGTTCTCGTGATTCAGCCAACTGAATTTGGGTATTATTTGATGGAAAATGCCAAACATATATACAAAATATAAATATTTTTTATTTTTATTTTATATACATATAAGTCATTAGAATTATACATATATATAAGATATGAAAATTCGATTTGAACCGAACCTCAGTTCAGTTTGACGATGGAATTCGATTAGGTTCAATTTGAAAAAAAAAATATCCCTAACCGGGAACACCGCTACTTTGAATTTGAAGCATGCGCAACAGAACTAAAGGAAAGTTTACAATGGAATTAAGATCCCTGCTTGTTGGCGTCAGAATCTGCAACATGTTACAGCATAAGAGGAACCCTTTTAAATCTCATGGTCATATGGACGCACATATGATGATGGCACATGCTATCAGAACATACAACAAAGAGTAGGAATGATCAGGTTTGCTCATGGGGCTTCTGCTCTTGCATTCATACTCATGGTGTGCCCGAGAGCATTTATTTACATGCTTTAGAGGATCACCACACACAAACCCAAAGAACCGAGGTTCTACATGTTATTGGAAGACACGAGTATGTAAAACTGCATACATGGGATCATGTTGTCACTTCTTTGGTTGGAAAGTGACGCCTTTAACAATAAGTCCGCCCTTCCAACCCTGATTTTGGTAGAGGGAAAATTCAAGTTCTCCTCCACTTGAAGCTGTTGTCTTGAATTCGCCTGCCACAAGTTCGAGCCATTCCTCTTCTGGTTGGTCCTTCATCTCCACTTGGCATGCTTGCTTGTTTCCGTTGGGGACTATGAGACTAAGATTTACTGGAGCATCCCAACCATGTGGGTCACTAGCCATCAGCACCAAGAAGGCAACTTGATAAGTTGCTCCAGGTGTGAGGTATGACATGTCGAATTTTCCATCAATCTCGAGCCAAACAACTTTCAGTAACCTGGCCACTTCAACAGTTGCAACCCTGGAAGCAGGATACACAATAGGAGGGAGTGAGCCATGGAGACCAGTGAGGACTCCTTGCAACTTGTGCATGATAAAACATTTTATAAATCATGTACAGTGTGCTGTACTAATGCTTTAATACATGAAACAGCGATGTAGGAAAGTACGTACAAAGAAACTTCTTGTGCGTAACAGGGCAAGTTCTTTTTGCCATTTGTTCATGGAAAATGCCATGCAGAATGTGCAATGCTGACAACTAAACCACCTCTAATTGAAGTTACAAAGCTTCTAAAGTTCTACATTTAACCGAGGGGACCCAGTTCTAGTTTCACATCCATGGAGGCATACCTAAAATTATTAGCAGCTAGGCGCCAAGCGTGGTTTTGCATGTTTTGGCATGGGTGATTTTAAGATCGAAATTATCACTGCAGGTCGATTTCGGGGACTTAAAATCAGCCGTTAATTGTCGGGGATTTGAGACAGATTGCAAATGGCCCCTTCCATGGCACCAAAGATGTACTTGTCCCCTTTTGTCAGGGAAAAGACGGAGGAATTCATCTCTTTTGAGTGTGGTGAGTGGCTCATAGAATCAAACAACCACCAGTTGTTAACTTGTTTAAAGCTGGCAAAAGAGTCTTCTTCAGTCCCAGCCCGTCAGCTTGTTCCAATGAGCAGCTTGCCAAAGAACTCATGGAGATGGAGGTGGAAAGCCATTCACCATGTCCAAGCAGAAATCTGCCTGTCACAAGCAACAACCTGCGTTGCTCAGCAGTAAAAGTCCACTCTAGCCAATTCCAGTAGTTCAAGTCTCTTAGTAATTGAACCCATGCATGCCACTTAAAAAAGACCAAGTGTCACCATAACTTTTAGTGTACTCAGAGCATGGAAACAATGCGTTGATGCTACAGCTCAATCCAGGCCCTTTAGTCAGCAAGAGGCAATCCAGTGAAACCTAGGCGGAGTACATAGAAACCACAGCTGAGGTAAGCGACCAATATCCCACTGTCAACAAGACTGTCCATCAAAGATGTCTATCTCTTCAAAGAAGCCATTGCCTGACGGGGATCTGGCCAGTACAGAGTGAAAACAGGAATTCCTGAGCCATGTGGGTCACTAACTCAGAATTTAAAGAGGTAATTGGAAGGGTTTGGAGCAGCAAAGTAATTCCATCCAACCATTGCGGAGGGAAGCAGGTGATGAAGCTATATGAAGTTATCAAAAGCTGGAGAAAGGTAACCTCATAAAGACTTATGATGGAAGGAATCAAAAGGGCCCTTGAACAGATTAGTAGACTTCTTATATCTGAGGAGAATTTACAAAAAGGACCAAAGTGAGACGTGAAGATGACAGTCTTCTTATTCTGTAGGAAGAGGAATTCAGGAAACAGAGATCAAAATCACACTGGCCAATTGGAGGTGATACTAATACAGGTTTTTGTTCTCATCTCAGCTATGAAAGAAAAAAGGATGAACATTGTTTGTTGGATTCAACTAACCAGTGGAGAGGTAGGGCGATTCTATTAAGGATTTTTTGTAAATAACCCCCTGAAGTATAGTGTATTTGTGAAAAACCCCTTATACAATTAATAAATGTAGAAAAACCACCTCCATGGTCAGGATACATGCATACAACCTCATGTAGCTTCACCAAATCAAGGGGTTATTCACATGTGAAGTGAACATAGGGGGTTATTCACATATGTTCCTTGTTCAGGGAATTTTTAAACATGCATGATCTTGTAGGGGTTCATATGCAAAAATCCCCTCTATTTATTGAATATTTGAAAGATAAAGTCTGAACCCTGCACAAATCCCAGAATGTTCTCAGTGGTCTACACTCCCATCAGTGATCAAGAGGATCTGAAGATTTATCCTACGTCCACCTTGGAGGAAATAGAGCAAGCTGTATTCCATGCGGCAGCCATGAAGTCTCCTGGATAAGATGGGCTACTCTTCTACTAGAGATTCTGGCCAATTGTAAAAGATGATGAAATGTGTAGGCATTGCGCCCCTAAACAAAGGCAAACTCTATCTTGGACTCCTTTTTTGGTTAGGAAGAGGTAGAATCAAATGAGTCAGCTATGAAGGTGAGAATGGGAAAGTTGTGTGTGGAAAGTCACCCTTTTGGTAGCAGGAAGAACTGTTCTTATCAAATCCACTCCCAGCTCAATCCCATCTCACACAAAGGCCACATATTCCTTGCCTATTAGCACAACCACCAAATTGCAGTAGATTGCTCAAATGAATTTCTGTCGGGGGGAAGAACTACATGGAACTATCATCACCAGAATGTATCGAAGCATCTCAAGTAGCAGATGCTACTTGCTGTTAACTCTCCAGCTGAATGACTGAATGACATCAATCTTGGTTACAGGAAAAGAAAGTAGACCACACTGCACATGCCCCAACCGTGTCTAAACAGCGTTGTTATATAGGCTCCACGCACGTAGCCATTTGAACTTCAATGATGCGATACAGTAGGACTTCTTAACTACTACACCAAAATCAGAAATACAAGAAACAATAATTATTTCAATCAATAAAGAGAAGATTGATCATTACCTTGTTTCTTGCCACGAATACCATTCCCAGTACCGTTTGTCATTGCCCCAAGTGATTGATAATTCCCTTGCAAACAATGTAAAGCAGTTGCAACCAGACTTCTTGTCAACCCAAAATTTCTGTATAAAGCAACATGAAAATGTTAGATTTCCCTGTGAAATAAGAAGGCATAGCTACTCAAAACCATCTTTCTATTATTTCTCAGCCACCCACAAATAACATTTCAATTAAGATTACTACCTTTTGTCTCCTCAAGAATAGGAACTGCTAGCAGTTCCCTTCTATAATGAGGAGACAATAGCATTTAACATAGAGGCAACACATGTGGCCGGAGAACTGGACCCCCTATTTAGCTCTAAGCTTGAACCTCCAACAGCCTCCAATCTCATGGAAGACTTAATTCCCCCCACCCACCAAAGGCATAAAGTTTTAGTTCGGCTCTGGAACGGTTTTTCTTCTTCTTCTTTTTTTGGCAATATGAGGAGTTGCACATCCTGGCCTCTATTGGGTTTGGTGGAGTCCGATCCTCCAGGCTATTGAGATTTGAGAATACATCAGGGCTTATGACCCACTGTCAAGGTTCCCTAAATCTATCTGTTGTGGTCTGCTTCAATGCATATGAGGCAGACACTGGAAAGGAAAGAAAATGAAAGAAAACTTGAAGCAATCACCGAAGCATACCAAAGCATGAAGAAATAAATATGCTAGGGATAGCCAAGAACTCACCTTTCTCTTATGGTTGAGGAAGATACCTGAGTAGATGTAGTCCTCCAGGTTACCCGTGGGGATATCGTCCGCCTCCGCGATGATGGCCTCGTATTTGTGGGGAAGGTCGAACGGTGGTTTGTCGAATCCCGCTACTGTATCTGGGAGCTTAGGAGTCCCCTCCGGAATAGGCGGCGCTGGTGAAGAAGAGTTCGGACAGTGGTTACCCATGTTGCTCGGCTGTCTTCTTCCTTATGGCTTGTGATGATCACCTTCACCTTTGTACTTGCCCATATACATACAGCTCTTGTTTCGGACTGATGCCTACTTTGAAGAGTGGGGGTCCTCCCCTGGTCAGCGAGGTCGCTACCCGCCGACTGCCATGCCATGCCATGCCAACCACCACCAATAATGCGTCCGCAGCCACACAGATGCCCGGGGGGACCTCCCGCAGCTCTGCTAGAACATTTTTTTTTCCTGATCAGCACACATCCCCACCGTCGTGGTGCGGCCGGGCGAACAATATTGGTATTGGTGAGGGATTCCAACCCCTCACATTCCCTTCCCTTCCAAAGATGCACATGTATTGTTTAACTTCCGTTTTGCTGCAGACATTTTGAGAGAGAGAGAGAGAGCGCCATAGAGAATATATATATATATATATATATATATATATATATATATATATATATATATATATATATATAATATTCAAAAGATATTTAAAGAATGTCTCTTCTCTCTCTAAAAATTTTGAATCCCTTCCGATTCGTTTCAAAGTATGACGACAACTTTAAATTCTCTAGTCCTCGAGGTGCAGTTTGATTAGGAGATAGATTTTGAGGAGAATAAGTGTAATATTCTAAGTTAATTTATCTTTATCCTTATTCTCATATATATTTGATGTGCGAGAGATAAATACGATGATATTCTTATTAATCACGTTGATATTTTTATTATTCGTTTGATAAAAAATAAGAATAAGAATAAAAATAATTGTTAAAAAAGATTATTTTATCCTTCTTATTGATTATGATTAATGTTAATATTTTTTCTTGATGATCATAACTAACATTAATATTTTTAATTCTATTTAATATATTTATTCTTAATGATCATAATTAATAGTAATATTGTTAATTCTAACATGATTAATTATTCATGAGTAACAACGAGATAGTTATAATTATTTATTTAATAAATATTATGTAATATATTTATTAATTAGCTTAAATAAGATTACTTGTATGATTAATTAACACTAATAACATTAATTAGCATAATAAGATTAAGCAACACTATAATAATTATTTATTCAATAATAATTAAATACTATATTTATTAATTAATATTGATAAGATTAATTACTATGATTAGTTAGCACTAATAATATTAATTAGCATAATTAACGTCACGCCTTGATGTAAAAACTCATAGCGTGGTAGTCATAATCATTCATTCAATCAGAGTAAAAATCAAAAATTCAAAGGGACAATACACCGCAATTCCACCAAAACAAATTTTATTGATAATCAAGAAAAATTTTAAAGTTTACATACTAACTCCAACTTAGTAAGATATAAAAATTACAACTTCTTTCCAGACATGAAAGACTCCAAACTTTCTTATGACTAAGACTCATTATATTTGGACACTTTTCAACCGACTTTAAAGACAGATCTTCTAGAGGTCGCTCATATTCACTCCAATCCTAGTCCGTCCGATTGAGGTTCTTCTTTGTAAAAATTATCTGAAAAATATTAAAAACACTATGTGAGCGAACGCTCAGTAGAGATTACTCCTCATTAATCAGGTAAATATCAGTAATTAATTATCTTATGTAATATGTCTATATGCCATGGTATGAAAATTACATGCTAAATCAATAGACAATAGGAGATACAATATGACATGATCAATAAAGGAAGAATATTAGAAGTATGAGACAATATCAAGGAATAAGCCATGAAAAGGATATGGATCATTAAAGAATTCTTTAACAAGCTAGCACAATATATCAATGGATTAGACATTAGGATGAACATATTGGCCCATTAATATTTGAATTTCAATAACAATTTACCCCTTCTGAGTCAAGGACAATATTTCATTCGATTCGACCATTCAATCATTCATTTATTTATTGAAATGTCTAGATTCAATCTTGCATTTGATTTGGTCCAATGCCATCATCACATTAGATCAATATTCTCACGATTATCGAATATTTCGGATGCTCCTCCCAAGACTTGACCGGGCCCTATATACACAGGCATTGGGGTCAAGTTAGACCATAGTCTCATTCATTAGTTTTCTAGATAATTCCATTCATTCATTTGTGGTCAATGAATCCAAAGAAGTTATGTTCCAGTAATATGAAAGGAATCAAATAACTTAGGTCATTACAATATCAATGATCTCATTGAAACACGAAGTAAGTTAGAACTTAGATCAGATTCACGAAAAATTTCAATAAAGTCAAGTATTAAGATACAAGACTCTCGATAATACCTTCAATGGGTCAAGGGGAATGAGGAAATATGTCAAGCATAATGAACCTCGGACTTAGGGACATGCAAGCAATCAATCATTGCAAAAACTCGATCATTGGAAACACTGGGTTGAACGCGGTCGGTCAGCAGATCGCCTTCTGATGAATACGTTCAGGGTGGAAACCTCCTTTAGAGATGAACGCGGTCGAATCGAAGGCCACGATCCACTCAGGGGTTGGAAAGAACACGATCTCTGATTAAGCGCGTTCTCACACAAAACCTGAACGCGATTTTGGAGACAGGTCGCGTTCGGTACAGACTCAGTAGATCACAGATAGAACTTCGTTCTATCCTTCCAAAGGTCGGTTGCACTATATCTTACACAATATGACGTGGATTCGAGTGGTTTTCAAGATTTTTAAGGTACAACCTGCTCAGCGTACTAGTGAGAATCCGAGGCTCGTGGAGACTTATGGAGGGCTCGATAAAGAAAGTTTCAATGCGACGAAATAAATATCTGGCGGAGGGTCCTAACTGTAGATCTTAATTAAAATCCACTTAAAAATATAAAAAGCAATAGATATATGGGTGCAATAAAAATAGCACGAGGTACTAATGTGGAGTGTGTGTGATCGCCAGAGACGCGAGTGCCTCAAAAATATAATAATGAAAACATGGGAGAGATGATCGCGAAAAATACCTCAAAAGTGCGGGGATGTGAGTGCTTCCTTTCTCTTCAAATCGGCCGGCCGATGAAGAGAGTTCTTCCTTTGATTACCCTTGCAAAACAAAGACAACACCAATAAAGAAATTGCATTAGATATGTGGTGAGTGTAGCATCAATTCCTAAATAAAGATGAGCATGAAATCATGGTGAAGAACACACCTTAAGGGTGTTGGCCCTTAAACCCCTATGCAAAAAGGGTGTGGGAAGATATGATGAATGCATGCAAAAGATGATATAAGATAGGAATAAGGGAAAGAGCGCAAGAGATGCACTGTGGGGAAAGCCTCAACGTAGTTGAGTTAAAGGAAATGAATACTATGAATATGCATGTATGTAACGATGCAATAAAAAGAATAATAAAAATAAAAGAACAAAGGAGCCTGTTGCTTTTGGCTTCGATATTCAATGGGGAAAGAACTTCCGATGGGATGAAGACTTGATGAAGCAATGGAGCCTCTCCTTAGCCGAGCAACAGCAACCTGCGAAGGAAAAGAACAAGGAAAACAAAGCCAAAGAAAATAAAACAGAACCAGAAGAAGAACTGAGGGAGCAACAGAAGAAGACAGCGGAGGGGAAGAAAGGGGGAAGAGTCCAACCAAACAACAGAGCCATTGGCTCTATTAAATAGGTTGAGGAAGAGATAAACATGGACAAGAGTCCTAAGAGGGAAATGATAAGAATGGGCAAGAGCCCAAACTAAGTAGGCATCTATCGAAGCAAGGACTCTCTGGGGAAAGGGCTGCGAAGCCAGAAGGTGAAACACGCCTTATGTTAGGGCGTCAATTTATGAATTGACGACCTACACAGAGGGCGTTTCTCAGAAACACGCCCTGCACAAGGGCGTTTCTCAAAAACCAAATTTAGCAATAAGAACTCCCCATATTTGAAAAAAGTAAAACACGCCTTAATCAAAGCCACTTTTTCAAAAACGCGCCCCGGGGAAGGGCGTTAATTTCAAGAGCTCAAATGGGGAAGTCGGTCAAACCAAAAGAATTAACGCCCTTAGGCAAGGTCGTCCTTTCTTTAAGAAACGCCCTAGGTCAAATCATGTTTTAATAAAACACGCCCTTACCCAGGTCGTGAATTCAGAAAATTCATAAAATAGATAAAATGGGGGAGAAATAGATAAAATGGGAAGACACGCCCTAGACCAGGTCGTGTTTCAAAAAAAAACGCCTCTGATGAGGGCGTGAATTCAGAAAATAGAGATAAATGCCCAGAAAATCCAGAAAAATAAGAAATGAGGGAAAAATAGGAGAAATTCAAGAAAAGTGGGAAAAACCACTCAAATAAGCTGATTTGAGGGTCAAATGGGGCATCGCAGAGCGATATGAAATATACTCAAAATAATGTCAATTTTGGCGTGTCTACACTAACTTCACCAATAATTGGGTTCCTATCATACTACAGAAACCAAGTAACAAGCGATAGGTTATTATCATCGTAGTGATAAAACCTTCAAATAATGCAATATACAATCCATCATTAAACCGATCAAAATCATGTGCAAAGATAGAGGATCATGCCATAAGATGCATCAATTTCAGGTTTCAGGATTCTACTACTCTTTTAGGATAACATGGAGATAAAGAATCTCATGAAAAATATAAGAACATAGTTCATGATCTAACTTTAAGAATTAATCTTCTTTCATGATGGCCTAGTTATTTAGTGCGTTCAGATACTATGATCAGTCGAAACAACATGATATTAAATCTATACATGTCAAGAAACCAATCGGACAAGTTAGGGTTTCAAAAATAACTCATTTACAGAACGCGGTAACTATAGGGTTGCAATCAAATCGCGGCCAAGATGGAGGCCACATTCAAGTAAACGTAACTATTGTATAAAGATTTTTATAGAGAGAGAAAATCACATTTAATATAATAATATTTAAGGTCGCGGTCTAGGGGCAAACCACATTCATGAAAAATAATTAATTTTTGAAATAAAAATACTATAAACAGAAAATCATACTTTAAACAAAAACTTATGATCGCGATCTATTGTAGGGTCGCGTTGAGGAACACGGTGCCTATTAGGGCCGTGATTACGAACAGAAACCTCATTCCAACACGGGATGATGGAACATGCTTTAAATCATCAAATTCATGCAATATAAGCGATGAAAATTGGACAATTATCACTTTAAATTTTCTACGCATGCATTTGACCATGATTTGAAACGTTAATTTTTTTGTGCCTTAGAGGAAATCTACCTTTGACTCGATCTAGGGAAGAGGACTACGAACTCCGTTCTCTCCACGAACGTCCCAAATCCTCACCTCCTCCCAAATCCGGTCCTCTCCTTTGCCTCTTTGCCTTGGCACGAACTAAGGGGTCGTCTAGAGTTCGATTAGGTCCTATATATAGGGGTTTAGACTCCCAAACTCGATTTAATCAAGGGATAGAGTCCCCCTCTGAAATACTCCAAAAAACTCGATCTTTTACTCTATCTAGTGCTGCCCAAGCCAACCTAAAACCCTAATTAGGTCAGGATTTCGAAGGATAAGGTTCATCTCTAAGTGGACTAGGGTTTTCCTAAGATTTTAGGCCTGATTAGCTAGGTTTTACCCATCAATTTCTAAGGATTTAGAGTTTCCCCTAATTAATCTAATTTTAGGGTTTTTAGCCCATTATTACTATTATTATTTATCCAATTATGTCATAATTATAATTATCTACTCAGTGTTGTGTTTGAAACTGACTGAACAAGCTGAGACGAAAGGAATTGTCTTGAGAGATTTGTAAGAACGTGTGATAATTTCCGATTGGAAATTATTGGAGTCCGGTCTCTCTCTCTCTCTCTCGCACTAAGAGGATCCGAGCTCATTTATGATAGGACCATTACGTGAGGGATACATAGTAACCTTGTCTGTTAGATCCAACCTCCATAAGTAGAACCATCTTGGCCTCAAAAATCGAAGGATTTTTGCATATCTATCTCCATAAAATTTGATTTTGTCAAATATATCTCTCATCTGAGCATATCATCATGAATCTCCTTGAAATATGAATAATATCACGATTATGTCATCATCGTAACTCCTGTGTGTTTAACTCGAGTTAAGTGTGAGTTAAAGAGTAAGATTTATATATATATCCCTTTAAAGTTCGATTTTGTCAAATATATCTTACATCTAACGACCGTAGACGATATAATTTACGGAATATTCTTCTCCCGTCAACAGTAGTAAACTAAAAGGTATAACCGTAACATTTCTATCTAAACTAAGGATATTCATGATAATATATTGAGAGATATATTTGACAAAATCAAATTTTGTGGGGATATATATATATGTAAAAACTCCAAAAAAAAAAAAAACAGGTCAACACGAAGTGGCCAGGCCTGACCATATGCAAGCGGGTCTGCCAATTGGGCCTGGCCGGTGGGCGGCCTGTTAAAGGGTGCAGGGCCTCTTCAGATCTTTTCATATTCGGCCACAGTAGTGTGAGGCCCGACTCCTGAGATATCCATTAAAGATCAAAAAAATATATATCATTAAGGTGTTAGTTTGGTGTGCTGTAAGATATAGTGAAAAAAGGGTAAACCCCTTATTTTCATCATTTTCCTAGCATTTGATGTATATGCTGTAAATATCTGGGTTTTAAAATAGGAAGATTCTGCATGACACTCCTTTTTCTGAGTGTTGTTTTACAGTCAAACACCACTGTAATTCCGGGTTTTACGCTCCTCTGTGATGAGCTCTCGCATGTAGGAAGAGATTTTTCAAGTAGTTGTTTCTGTACACTAACAGATCATTACATCCGCGAGTAAATTAATATGCCAATATGGGTAGCACTAGGGTTGACTTTCACCTCCCAAAATCAGACGCACGGTGAGTCGGTGACTCGGAATTTCAGCAAACCAAATAAAGTAATGGTTTTAGTTTGGGTTTTTTTTGCATATAAATGATTGACAAAATAGAAATGGCAAAAATATCATTTCTAAAAAATTATTAATGCCAGCATCATTAATTTTAACAAAATGTTACAAAAATATAGTCACGATTAACTATCGTTGACCAAAAGATGAGTATTCCACGAAGATTTTATTATTCCCATTGCTTCGTCGTTATATGACGAAGATACCTTGCTTCAACTCTCCCCTCTCACCAGAGAGAGAGAGAGAGAGAGAGAGAGAGAGGAGAGAGAGAGAGAGAGATTTTCTCATTCATGAGCACCACGACAACCCTGCCAGCCCTCTTGACTACCTCCCTCTCACCAATGGTGAACAGTTTAGAGTGTAGTCTGGGCTTGACCCCTCCTTCGACACCTGCCTCCTTTGGGTCAACCCCCCCCCCCCCCTCATCAGATCCCTCTTCTGTACCACCGGATGAGGATGAGGACCAGACTAGAGACGAGGAGATGTGGCGGCTTGGACTGATGTGTCAGCAACCCACCCACCTGGGATGCACTACCGGACGAGGAGATCTACCAACTGGGGCTGATGGGTCCTTCCGAACAGAAGCAAATAGAGGTGCTTCGTGATACCCATGTTTGAGTCAGTGCCCACTATGTATGACTATTGATTAGTCTTGCTCGACTGAGAAAGCCTCAACTCTCTGATGTCCTATTGACCACGACAAGCTCCCCTATTAGTTGAGCCGCATCGTCACTTCCGAACGGAGAGAATAGGGCACGGGGGAAGGATGAGAGAAGAAGAGACTCTTACAGTGGGGATCACTGAGGGTGGGGATGATGTTGCAAGAGGGGGTGCTAGTGGAAGAGAGGGGGTTCACGAGGGAGGAGGGGGCGCATTGGCAGGAGGGAGAGGTCACAAAAGAGGAGGGGGCGAGTGTTGCGAGGAATGGAAGGGAGGGGAGGTCACGAGAGAGGAAGAGGACATACCAGTGCGGGGGGGGGGGGCGGCGGGGGGGTTACGGGGGAAGAGGGGGGGCCATACCGAATGGGAGGAGGGGCATACCAGCGAGGCAGGAGGGGAGGTCGCAAGGGAGAGTTTAGGGTTGGGAAACCCAGGAAGCTACACACACACATAGGAAGCCATCATCAGAGGGGGGAAACCTACTCCGACACACTCTCTCTCCTTGCTTTCTACCCCTTCTCCACTGTCCTCTCTCTCTCTCTCTCTAACCCGAACGGATATAATTATGGACATTATGATCTTTTCTAGGCCTAGTTAAAAGTAATTATGACTAAATTCACGGGCGGTAGTATGGGGTTACGGCGATGATATTTTTGTAACGATACAAATATTAATATATATGATTTTAAAAATGATGTTTCTGCTATTTCATTTTTCAGGACGATTTACATGCAAAAAAACACTTTTTTAATTTTACAATAGACCAAACAAAATAACATCAGTTTTAAAATCCCCAAAGTTAACCAGTTTTAAAATCGATCATTTTTAAACCAGAGGATCATAGCATTTTACAGCACATCCAAAAAACACCCAAGACTAAAATCTCATCCGGCCACAAAAGATGGTATTCAGATTCTGAAGTCCTATTCATAGCTTCTCATAGACCCATTATTCTAATAAATTATCCGAATTTGCATTCCTAAATAAATAGTCTTAGCTTGGGTTTCACTACTCCACAAGATTATGTGGTCGCTTTGTTGTGGTTTTTAAGTGTGTAACTGATAATGATCGAACACTTGAAAAAAACAAAACAAAAATGAAGATCATACAACTTAAATAGGCTAGAAGTGGTAGATCCATAATCCATTATCTCGGATAACTTAGGATGTCTGATTTTTTATTTTTTATTTTTTATTTTTTTATAACTGTCCAATCATTGATTAAAATGTGAGAACGGGTAGGTTAGACTTAGACCGACCCCAATTTTTTTAAAAGAAATAACTACAGTATCCGTACACTGCCTATTTAAGCATCTCTCTCCATCTCCACTCTAGGGTAATCAAAAAGAGGTCACCACATGGGGCACTGGGCCCAGTTAGGTAAGGCCCTCTTTAAAATTAGGGTTAGATATCGCATTCGACTCTAGAGAGTCGAATACGGTATCCGACTCTAGAGAGTCGAATATGATATCCGACCCCAATTAAGAAGCATGTGTGTGTGAGAGGAGAGTGTGAGCCCCCATAATTCTCTCTCATCCGATACCTTCACTGCCTATCCTAATCCGATAACAGAACATCCCTGAAAGAGAGTATTCTTAACAAGGCAGGCCATTGGGTCATCATGGGTGGGCAAGGCAGGGCCCAAGGAGGGGATAATATGATCATGGGGTCAGCTATAAGTTTCTGACCTAATCCGGTGAACTGGTCAATTTGGTACGGATTTAGGAATGCAAGGCATCGTTATTCATGTTCAAAATATACTCAGGCTATCGCTTTGTTATCGGAATTGTCGAGTGAGATTTATAAATTAATGAGAGAGAAACGTGGAGAGTTCACACTCTCCCCTCACACATATTCTCGTTAATCGATTCCGGACATCGTATTCGATCCTTTGAGATCGAACACGTCTCTCTGAGATCGAACACGGTATCCTGATTTAAATTTTAAAGAGGACCTAACTGATGGGGGGTAATTATATTTTTTCACTAAATATAATATTTTATTTATAATAATATTCTTCTTCTGCGCTCGACCAACGGATGCATGCCAGGACGCTAGAAGGGTCGCTTCGTCTCAGCCGGCCACCCCGCCGCTCCGCTTCGCTCCTCCTCTTCTTCGCATGGGAACGCGAGGCGATGCAGAAGAAAACAAGTCTCGGGTTTTGTGTGGATTTCGTGGAATGTAACAGCCGATGAGCTCTGACCCCACAAGGATAAGAGGTAGGAAGGTGACCTCTGGCCCTGGGTTGAGAAAACTAACAAAAGTGTGTGTTTTTGTGTTACCGAGCCCAATCTCAGCAGCAGCGCCCAACTGACGGCGAGCTCGTCCAGCGCAGGCGTCGCGTCGCGGGGGGGGGGGGGGGGGGGGGGGGCTCTCCATGAACGCGAAAGTGGAATTCCTGGCGTTTCTGACTATGCCCACCTCGGCCCTGCGGGGCCATGTCGCCGCCTCGTGATATAAGCCCAACCTGAAGAGGAAGGGAGGGAAGGCGGGTGTTGGAGGTGTAAGGACAGAGAGAGAGAGAGAGAGAGAGAGAGAGAGAGATGGGTAGGGCGTTCGTTTATGTGATATTGGGGGGTGGCGTTGCCGCGGGGTACGCGGCCCTGGAATTCACCAGGAGGGGTGTCAACCATGGCGAGCTCTGCATCATCTCAGAGGAACCTGTGAGTCTCTCTCTCTCACACACCAAAATCATTATCTCTGTCTAGAGTATATCACAATCAATTCTTTTGTCGTTGTTGCCTTGTTTAGATGGGAATTATTGAGGTCTTTCTTTCTTTCTTCTTGGTGCAATATATGATTCAGATGACTGCGGAGCTCAAGATTTGTTTTCTGGGTTATGCGAAAGCCAGCCTTTTGTATTGGATTTGTGGTTATTTGATATGTGAATTTTAGAAGATCCTTGGGAGTGCCTGCCTTTATCGTTGAAGGTCCATTGTAGATGACTTGATAAATGAAATGTTTGAGACAGCCAGAGGAGACAATTCACCATCTTGGAGTTCCAGCAATGATGTTTAGCAATTGAATGAGTTATTAGTTTGTTTTGATCAATGTGTCGAGGGAGTGTAGTTGATCATGGGACCAATTTCACTGCCTGGTGTCTGCTTGTGGAGTTCTGTTGGGAACTAGATACTAGGTGTTCCAGCAGAGATATGGCCTGTGAGATGAGGCCAGGATCCCGCTGGAGGAGAATCTGTCCAGAGCAGGAATAGAAGCCAAGAGAAGAGTTAGGAGATTGCTGCTCGAGCAACTCAAGGAGGAGATAGGAGAGCGAAGGTCAGGACCTCAGTCCTACACAAGGAGCATAGGATAGTGGGTCCCTAGGGAGGTCCTTCTGCTGGAGATTTTTTTCCTTTTTTTTTTTTGGGGGGGGGGGGAGCCTCTGGTGGTTCACTCGACAAGGTGGGGAGTTTAAATGGCAAAAATAGGAAGTTGTTAGATGATCCCATGCCTGGGAGGATCTTTTCTTATGTAATAAAGGGCTGGTGAGCAGCTTTTAAGAAAGCTAATGTGGGACTGTTATTTGGAATTGACGAACTACAATAACTATAAATGCAGCAGAATTAACATGCGTAGGGCATATCTTTTGCGGAACTCGTAGAGAGTCTCTCACACACATGGAAAGCGACGGAGTAGGCTACTCTAGCCACTCTGCAAGAATTCCACGCTCCAAGTCCCGATGCAATGTGGGGACATCCTCGGCATAGCACGACAAAGAGCACCTCGAACAACAAGGGAATGCAACCCTTGAGGAGAGAGGCGTAGTCACGGAGGGAGAGAGAGGGGGCGCTAGGAGGAGGAAGAGAGGAGAGAGGAAGGGGCTGCCCAAAGCTCCAAGAGGCCACCAAAGGTGGCGCCCCCATGGATCCTCTCCTCTATCTATAATGGGCTTTCTTCCAAATCCCAATGCAAGTTGGACTTCAGCTCCAAGTTGAAGGAGCCCACTACTTGCTCTAATTGAGTTGGTTCTATTCCCAATCCAAATTGGAAAACCAAAGAGAGCAAGCCAATTAGTTTCGTTCTTAGACTTAGGAAAGTCCCAGTCCCAGACCAATTAGGATTAGTGGGCCTATGGGTTTCCCTCTCCAAGACCCACTGTCAAACAGGAATGTTTGGAACATTCCATCAGCCAATGACACGGTACGCTTGTAGACCTAGTTGCTGCTGTCTCTCACTCGTGGGTCAGATTTATCCCACAGGGGTCGACCGTCAGTGGGCTCCAGGATCAGTGCATTATTCGAATTAGTTCCCCAGACTCAGGTCTTCAGTTGGCCTGGCACAGTTCATTGATCAGTCTGTCCTCATTATGGGCCGCCCTGCCAAAACTGACTTGGTAGATTGGGCCTCACCACTAGATAAATTGTGTCATGTTTACCAACCAAATTTTCACGTGCAGTTTCAGATGGTACATTGGCCAACTGAATGCTATTCTCCTTTCCCCAAAAGATGAAAGGACACATAATGACATTTTCCTTGACATATTTCTATAATTATAATTCATTCACAGCAAAGAGGCCCTGAAAATTCACGAAATGTGCAAAATCCTATATCACACTGAAACTGGGTAATGTTTCCTTGTTTGTGCTTTACTGTGCTCTTATGTGATCCTTCTGGTCACTTCTAAGATTGAAATACTATTAAGAACAGAAAGGAGGTTGATTATGAGATATTGTTGTTTCTCAAACTTTCCACACAGTTCAGTTTGTTGGACTCTTCCTCATATTACTGTGCAAATTCTGTAATCAGAGCATGCTCAGCTCTGGAGGCTACATACTTTTTTTCCCGAGAAAAGTGCGGATTGTACCACCAATTTTATGGAATAAACAAAGGTAATATTATGAGAGAGGTGAGGAGAGGTTCCCCATTTTTTTTTAAAAAAAAACATCAAACTAAAACAGAGACTACTGTATCCAGAGATTATAATTTAAGTTTAACTCCAGCTATGCAAAGGCAAATCAAGAATGTGTCTGTACCATGGAAGGCAGAATCACCCGGGATCGGATCGCCCGATCCGATCGGATTTCGGGCGAAACGATCCGATCCCGATCCCACCTCCACCGATCCAACCCGGGATCGGTGGGATCGGCCTGGGATCGGCCGGATCGGCCCGGATCGGCCGATCCTGGGCGATCCTAGGCCGAGTCTGCATTCCTGCTCATTTGTGAAAAAGAATAACTGATGGATACGCATTGAGGCAAATAAAGAATATGTAGGGATATTCATATCCATGCATACTAGATCAGCTTTATCTCAGTCAACTAATATAGTTACATTGTGATAAATAGTGTACATCAAAGAATTAAGTTGTATGAGACAGCGGCTCCATGTACAACAATTTATCATCATTTAACATTCTAAAACATGGAAAGTCAAAAAAGAATTTATCCACACAACAGAATTAGAGAAATCCAGGCACTGATTAATTATATTAATTCCCAAATTTCTTTGCATGCTGATCATCCTAAAAAAATCTGCCTGCTTGTGAGGTTTGAAAACCAGCATCCCACAATAAAAATGCTGCTAAACGTAATAAATTCCAAAACACAATGTCCAAGGAATCCAAGGGTACCCCAGTAAACAACATGATAAACAATTTACATAACAAGTATGATTATTGACGAGTACTACCAGTAAGTGATGCTAAACATGATGAAAGCCAAATAAACAGATGGTTCTATATGACAAATCAAGGCCTCTATGGATGTTCAGAAACAAGAGGAGTTTCAACTTTCAACAGTTAGAATTAGATTAAATCCAAGTAGATTGGTGTAACAAAGAACCATGAACTAAAATTCATCTTCCTGTGTTACAACTATGCAATCCTATCTTCATAGTATACAGTATACACAGCCATGCTCTACTTGTAAATTGTAATCAATGCATGCACATAGATATATGCATGTAATCAATGCATGCACCTATTTCACAAAAAGATTAGCAAATGTCAACTATTTCACATTAAATTTGATATAGATCTATGTTAGAATGATTTTTCTATTTTTCAGATTTTTTCCACAATTGTTTTAGATTTTTTTGACACTTATATCCCTAGCCGAGTCAGCTGACCTGACTCGGCCGGGATCGGTCCGGGATCGGCCGATCCCACCGACCCGGATCGGTTTGGGACCGGGCGATCCGATCCCGATCCCCGATTCTGCCTTCCTTGGTCTGTACTGCTGATAAATGAATGATAATGATCTAATGTTATTCCCCTGAAGATGCTGTTGTTTCTCCCTCTCCAAATACTCCCGCAGATAGAATGAGAAATCAGTCCAAACGAACGCCTGGTAGCTAACGAACTATCTGGATATTGATCAGTTGGAACCGACTGAAATAGTTTGATCAGCTAGACACATATAGCCAGTGGTGGCAATGGTACAAGGATGGATTTCTACCAAGTGTATAAATCACATTGGAAGTTTGACACCTAGTATGTTCTGATGAAACAATGAGAAGCAAGCTGAATACACTCTTATGATGGATTGCAATTGTCTAAATTGAAATACAACATAAAACAGGGTTGATGATTTTACTATAGGGCTTGTTGTTTATTTTTAATAATATTTTCTTCTCAAACACTCTTTCTTTTTATGTTTCCATAATTATATCTTGTTTGATTGATTCTTTTCCCCCCTTTAATTTTTATAATGCAGGTTGCACCCTATGAGAGGCCTGCTTTAAGCAAAGGGTTTTTGCTGCCAGAAGGTTTGTCTATTAGTTAGTAGTTAAGAAGCTAATCAATGTTTTAAGTTAGAGGCTAATCATTGTTTTAAGTGACCATGTAGATATACTCACATTTGGATTGAGTTGATTGGTAGGGCTTGCGCCATGTGCACCAATAGGCTTTGGGTTCTCCCTACCCACACCAATCTTAATTTTTCAATTTCTTGTTAAATCTTTCCTACTTAATCTTCTGCATGCAGTATGCAGTGCTGGATCAGCTATTCAGCTGCATATCCATTTTAACTATATATGGGGTGTACAGTTTTACAAATTTTAGATTTTAATGGGTTTATTCAGGTCTGCTTTTTCACGCTTTCCTTCTGTTTTCATCATTAACATTACCACCAAGCCAATCTTATTAAATTAGCGCCAACATGGGACTTAGAGAACCAAGTCATTGGCCTGGTTGCCAACATGAGTTCAACTTCAACAACAATGTGTTATGCCAAAATTTTGACAGGCATCAGTTGGCAGGCAGAGAAAGCTGGAATCAGCCAAAATTCCTAGCTTATTGTTAGTTGTCTAGTAATGATCACTATTGACACATAGGGGTGTCAAAGGGATAAAAATATGTGAAATATCTATCAAATCAAATCATAAAACATTAACATCACAGTGAATATATTAAAATATAAAAAGTAACTTATCTTCCTCCACATCTTCTCCAAAAATTTGTTGTAGACTATTTCTTTGTTTTCTGCATGGGATCTGGAGGTTTTTTCTTGATTTAATTCCTGAATAGTAACTTTTTAAATTGGTTCTTAAATTTGCACATTTTTTTGGTTGCGATGGAACTTGTTTCAGCATGAATCATCTTGTAAATGGTAAACATATGGCTAAATCCTGCATTTAAATTTACAATCAAGTTTACTCCCAGTCATAAGATATGTGGTGAAAACCTGGGCTTAGATGTACTACCAAGTGCATTTATACACATAGTTAGCAATTTTTTTCTGCAATTGTCAAAGTTTTACTCGCAAAAAAGTTGTTCCAAGTCTGTTCAATCCGACCTGATATTTGAGAGTCAGAGTCTGGCATGGATGCTCTGCCTTTTGAATTTTGATTCCTTTCGGGTTATGAAAGCAACATTTTATCTGTTTCACCAGCTATCTGTCCTTTGCATTATACTCCAATTCCTACATGGAAGATTGTTTTACTTATTAAGGGTATGTTTGGCACAGCATCCAATTAGAAGCATTTTTGGGTTTTTGTAGCTCTCAGCCTAGTTATTTTGAGGAGAGGATGTTAGGACTTGGAAGGCATTTATGTGGGTTTTTGGCTTCCAACAAGAAGCTTCAAATTGCAGTTTCCTAGATTGGGGAAGGGCTAAAGTTAGTTACCATCCAATAATCATCATGTTGAAAATAGAAGCCAAAAATGGCTTCCAAGTTCCAACTAATTTTTGACTGACATGCCCAAGTGTTGTCAGATTTAAGCTCTAATCAACTTCTTTTTTATTGAAACATTTTTAAGGAATACGAAGAAATATTTCAATGTCTATGCGAGCAAGTTAAAGATTGACATCAAAATAATTACACTTCGCAGATACAATGTTCTTGATGCTTTTATGGCTACAGAAATGTCAGTTTTTTAAAATTTACTCTTCTTTGTATACTATTGACTATTTGTTTACATCCTTTATTGTTATTCTACAGCTCCTGCACGGCTTCCAGCATTTCATACTTGTGTGGGTGGTAATGACGAGAGGTTGACACCAAAATGGTAT
Organism: Amorphophallus konjac; assembly: GCA_022559845.1. Lineage (NCBI taxonomy): Eukaryota > Viridiplantae > Streptophyta > Magnoliopsida > Alismatales > Araceae > Amorphophallus > Amorphophallus konjac. Next base: position 481,039,898 of record CM040118.1, read on the forward strand.
AAGGATCATGGTAATATTTATTTTTCCTCTTACAAATTGGCCATATCTCATTTTTGGTCTTTGTAGAGAATATTTACTGACAGACCATCTTGATCTTTATTGACAAAGTGGATTGAATGTGGCTATACAATTGGGTCATAACAATGGATGATATTTTCTAGAGTGATCTTTATGGAACCATTCTGAATGCAAACTTGACTTAGCATCCAACATTCCAAGCCTATAACACATCTTATTAAGTGTAGTAGTTCATTGCTAGTCTGGAGCTCAAAATGTGAGTCAGCATAACTCATGTTCTGGATAGCTAGCCCACAGAAAACTCATTGTGAGATAATGTAAAATTTATTTAATCTTTGAGTAATGCTTGCTGCACCGTAGGCGGTGCAGCCTTTTTTTTGAATTTTTTTAGGCGGGCCCTGAGGCCCAAGAAACCCAACAAAAATCGGGACCCTATAAATAGTGAGAATTTCACATTTTAATTTTCACTATTCACAAGGTCCCGGTTTTTTTTCTTGCCTTCTAAGGCAAGTTGAAATTTTCACAATTCACAAGGTCCCGATTTTTTTTCCCTTGCCTTTCAAGGCAAGTTTTTTGTGGCATGGGCTCCACTCCAAGGTAGAGTGGCATGGGGCCCATGTCTTACAAATTTTAAAAAAAAAGGCTGCACTGTATGCGGTGCAGCAAGCATTACTCTTAATTTTTCAAGCACAATGAATCTAAAGAAGGAAGTGTTATTTCAATGTGCCTTTAGTGCAAGTTGAGATGCTACTTCGAAGCATAAGAGGTTGATTTAACTATGCAGCATGTGGATGCGATGACTGTTGTCTATCATCTGAAATGACTGCAGACAACCCTACCCTATCATGGAATTTAAAACTGGCTGAACAAAACTGTAACTGACAACGGGATCGCTACTGGTCTGGACCCTTCTGGTTTTACTTGTGAGCTCAAACCTGCTGGAATGGCCTGATCCAGGTCTGAAGCAATCTGGACTGTCCGGATTCTGTCAAAAATTACCAAAATTGGCTGATTTTATTATATTTTAGGGATTTTTTTATTATCTTTAGTTATATGGATAGAATTGGTCACACACAGGTAAAATTGGCTACTGCTAAGCTGAACTGGAACTGGAAATTGGCAAGACAAGTCTACTTCCATATCTGGTTTTGAACTCCTTGTGTCTTAAAAATGGAGAAGAATTTGCAATTGTTGTACCTTGTAAGATAAAATAAGAGGAAGATGGTGGTAAGGATGACATCTTTTTTGAAGTTTTGAATCTCTTGATGCCTTGAAGTGCTTAGAGGTTAGCGCTGGATAAAGAATGGCGGCTATGTAGTCAGAGGCGCGCCTAGGCGCTCGCCTAGGCGTTTGAGGTAGTGAGGCGGTCTCAAACCGCCTCGCTTTCGCCTCAAACACTCTCAGTCTTCTTCTTCTTTTGGTCCAGTCTTGGTTTAAATCTCTTTTATTCAAATCTTATCTTATTTGTATGTATGTATTTTTTCCTCAAATCTTGATTACTGTTAGTTTTATTGAAAATTTTGATTGTATGTATGTATTTTCTTTGATATTTAGACATATATTTATATTTTTTGAATTGTATATATATTTTTTTAATAAAACGCCTCAAATGCCTAGGCGATGAGCATTTGAGGCATGAGGCGACCCCTTGGTCGCCTCACGCCTCGGACTACATAGAATGGAGGTGTCCAATAGATAAAAGAAAACTTCCAAGTGTAAAAGTCAAGAAATGCATACAAGCTTCTTGAAAAGGTTTAACTGCCTGTTTGTTATTTCTTCATAAATGCCATCATTCAAAGCATTGCTCATCCCCATGAGTTGCTGGAGGTTTAGAGTCCGGGTAGCAAGCTGATTTTCTCCTACAGTAGGAATACTAATGGAGAAGAGCAGGCCTTTTTAATGCAGGGATCTTTTTTTTTCTTTTTTCCCCTTTTTTTATTGGGAGGGAGTTTCAGCTGCAGGGGGGTAAAGGCTTAGGTGATAGAGATTCAGTCTTCAAGTTAGGACAAAAGTTTTCTTGGACATTGTATTGCTGTATTCCTATTATTATCATGAGTTTTGTCTCTATAGTTTTTAGTTGAATGTGTTTTGTCCAGTAGCGTGGATAACTGAGAGAATTGGAAGATATCTCTCTAAATGAGATGAAATAGAGTAGAACCGGATCCCAAAGGCAAACGTTGAGGGTCTCTTGTGTTAGCTGAGCAAATATTAATTCTGAGAGCATGACGAGGGCTTCATCTATGACATAAAGAGATACGTATAAGTGCTAATTTTAATCATGGTATTAAGAACCAGTCGAACAAGATCGGAACCAGTCCTGCTCTGGTGGACAGTTTTTTTGGCCAGAACTGCCTGGTTTTAGCCAAAACCAGCCTTGGAACCAGAATTGTCTAGGACTAGTCTGATTCCTAACAGCAGCTTTAACCCCTTGATTTTATTTATATTGTTGGAACATATCAGTTTTTTAAGCAGAAAGATCTACTTTCGTTCTCCGAATTGTTAGAAAGGCTTTTTAGTCCCTTGTGCTGCAGTGCCCTCAAACTTTTAACAGATCAAGGAGCAGATGCAAAGTTCAACAGTGACCGTAGGGATTGCATAGCATTTGCCAAATTTTAAAGGCTGAAAATTGAAAAACCCTTTGCCTGCCTATAGCAGAAGAAAGTAGACATTCCTAATGAGAAATTTAAGGATAAAAAGGGTGGACAGGAAGGGACAAATAGTTAAGATTTTTGGGTCTGTATAGAAGTGGGAAAAATGGACAGGGAGAGAAATTATCAGTGAGACAAAAGTTGATTGGATATGTATTGGAACATGATTTGAGATTACATGCAAATGATGGAAGAGATGTTCTTGGGCTTGAACCCTCCCCCCTTCTTTTTCTCTTTCTTTGTCTTCATGCAGAATGGTGGAGAAAAAGATTCAGTGGACATGGTTCTAGAGGAGGGATCCATTGCCACCGGTGGAGTGATGACACTGGTTTCAAAATCACATGATTCAATTATAAATTTTCAATCCACACAGTTAAATCTTCTCTACTATTAGTAAACTACTTGTGGATTAAAAATCATATAGTTCCAACATGTATTTCTTGTGCATCAGATGGACATAAAATGAATGGCTTAGATAGTACAATTTTTTGTATCATATAATATCTATGTTTTTGATATCAATTTTGAATAATTTTTCATGTGTAGTTAAATTTATGATAGTATAGAAGATTTAACGGTGTGGATTGAAAATTTAATATTGAATCATGTGGTTTTGAAACCGGCGGCACCACTCTTCCGTTGCCACCGGTGGCAGCGGATCCCTCCTCATGGTTGATGGTTCTAAATCTGTACTAAAGAAATAGGATACCAGCTATAAATGAGATTTTTCTTTGTTATAGTTCTAACAAAGGTAGGGAAGAAAACTATTTCGGATTATACAAAACACTGCCCGGGCGGTAGCCAATGAAGAGATCACTTGATCTTCCCTCACCCTTTGTATCAACCCCAATTACAGCTTGACTGGAGGAGCACTGGTCAATATGCTCCCAATGACCTGAGACCAGCCAATGAAGAGATCACTGGATTTTGCCTCACCCCATGCATTAACCCCCATTTGCAGGATGAATGGAGGAGCACTAGTTGATATGCTTCCAATGACTTGAGACTGTCTTCTTTTCGAACCTGCAATCTATCCAACAATCCTTGGCTTTTTCATAAATACGTGAGAGGTGTTTTCATAATGATAAAACCACTTGAGATTTTAAGGAGTTATAAAGAAATATGTGGATTGGAGGGACTTATCCGTGCATATGAAAGATTAAAGGGGCTAAAGACTAAAATGCCTACTTTTTTAAAAATGAGATATGGTCCCAACCGTTTTACAGATAGAAAAAAGTGAAGGGGATCAGAAGTTAGGGAGCTTAATACTTTTTGAAAGCAGAAGGTTGCTATGTGTTGAACATACTTTGGATTTTATTCAGGGGAGAAAAGTGTCACTGTCGAACTGCATTTTGATCTGCCTGTTAATGTCAATTCTGACCATGTGATCCATTGATATAAACTGCACGATGCTTCTCTTTCAAATTTGAACTATAATTTTGTGCTTTTTGCTACGAACTCATGAGAATCAGCTCTGGCTTTCTAGGTATTGAACTTGTTCTTGGAACTCGGGTAAAGGGAGCGGACCTGAGGCGGAAGACTTTACTTACAGCTACTGGAGAAACTATCAGTTATAAGATTCTGATCTTAGCAACGGGTGCTCGGGTATTAAATTTGACTTCACATAGATATATTTCAATTTACCTTACTAACTAATTGTGCTTCTTCTCCATCAAATTCATGTTAATATTAGCAACATCTCAGGTGCATGTCTTGTATGTGTAGGCCCTAAAGCTTGAAGAGTTTGGAATAAGAGGCTCAGATGCTGAAAATATTTGCTACTTACGCAGTTTGGCTGATGCAAATAGGCTTGTGGATGTAATGAAAACATGCTCTGGTGGTCATGCTGTTGTCATAGGTGGAGGCTACATAGGCATGGAGTGTGCTGCAGCATTAGTCACAAATCGTATCAAGGTTACAATGGTTTTCCCTGAAGAGCATTGCAGTACGTACTCAGACATATTTTTGCATTCTGTTCTAATAATCATATTTTTGCATTCTGTTCTAATAATCAAATCGCTACATCTTGTTATTCCTTTTCTTGGAAATTTGCATGTCTTTTAATCATGCATAACATAATCTGAGATTAGAAGTCTCTTTGGCATTGACAGTGGCCCGCCTATTCACACCCAAGATTGCTGATTTCTATGAAGAGTATTATGAGTCAAAGGGAGTAAACTTCATCAAAGGAACTGTACTGACATCATTTGAGAACAATTCAGAGGGAAAGGTATGACATACACGCACATTCACTAGTCCATTTAGTTTCTTCCAGGAAAGGGTCGGGTTCAGTGGGGCACTAGATGAGGAGAAGTGTCATGCCTCTAACATAATAGGGTCCTTCCAGTTGAGAAAATATTTAATGTTATTACCTGACATATATAACTTTTATGATACTTTCATAGGATTTGTTTATCGGTTTAAAATGGTCCTTCATTTAATTGTTTTATTTTTCTTTCTTATTTTAGTTCCTGCAAGTTATCATTCAAGGAAGAGTGGGATTGCAACTCTGCTATCTTCACTGCAATTTATCTCCAATGCTTTTGGGTATGGAAAAGGTTTCAGGGTAAAGCACCCATAGAAAATGACACAGTGACAAGACTGAAGACTTTAAACAACCTACATTTGTGAAATTTAGCAAGACAACGAGAGACTGTCATTTTTTTTCTTGTTCATTTGATACGTCTAAGTTCAATGTTAACTTGCGGGCATAAAAAATGCACAAGCTTTGTACGAGGACTGCATGTGGGTGTTGGGTTTTGAAGGGGTTGGGGGAGAGGGGGGGATCTTTTTCTGAAAAGTGTGAAAAAAAATCTCGGAAACAAATTTACTGGAAAGAAGAAAACATGTGTTTGTAAGTTTTTTAGGAAAATGAAATTGGGAAATAAAAACACGTGTTTGCACTCTTATGTGTATATGTAGAGGGAGAGAGTATTGGGAGGTTGATAGAGAAAGACAGCGGGAGCAGTGGAGAGGGAAAGTATTTGTCAGGAAAAATAAGTACTCTGAACATCTGGGAAATATTATTCGGATTACCTTTTTCTTGTGTTCGAAAAAACACACAAAAATCGGTTGTAAAAGCATGGGGGAATTAAGGGTTAAGAATCCCCCATAGTCCTGAGTTTGTTAATTTTTTAACATGAGCTCCAGGATTTCAATGAGATTTTTTATCTGAATATTATTACGCTATCCTGTATGATTTCAATGGAAATTTGTTTTTAAAATTCTTATGATTTCCTTTATCTGCTTTTTTCTTTAACTAGATCAAATTGTTTACATGTGAACACTTTGGGCATGTGATATCTGATCCAGGAAACTCTGCTATATTTATGGAACAATTTGACAAAATCCAAGAATAGCTTCATGAATGAACCATGGAATATGAACTTAATCCAAACTTGCTTATATTCTGGATCTTCAGTTAGATTGTTAAAACTTCTATACATTTGTCTGGTCCACGTTTCTTACATGGTTAAGCACCCCATTCTTAACTATTGGCGGTGGATTTGAAACTGGAGACGTAAATAATTCCTTTGTAAATAAATCATGAACATAAGCCTTTTCTTTGCCAGAGTTTCTTTGCTGTAAACTTGTAATTTAGAGCTTTTAGAATCTTTGAAATTACTTGATTTCAAATTTTGAAATCAGACTTTTTTGGATTACTCGAACTCTGTAAAATTACTTCATCCTTTTTGATGCAGTGATATAAAACTAAAGGTTAGGGGTTCTTATTCACTTGGACAGCCATTTTCTTTAGATAGTTGACGTATGCATCTTTTATCCTTTTATTGTGGAAAGGAATTCTTGCAACTGTTGTTACTCCTTCTGTGGTTCAGTTTTCATTTCTATGTATTGTTTTCTCATGATTTGTTTCTTATTTTGTGTGCTATTTTCTTCTCCAATAAATTCTCATAAAAGTGCCTTCTGTCAGTTCAGATCATCATCATCATCATCATCAGAGCCTTATCCCAATTAATTGGGGTCGGCTACATGAATCCTGTTCCGCCAAAGATTTCTATCAAGTGCAATATTCATATTTAAACTCAAGGAACTAATGTCCTTCCTAATAACATCACACCATCTCATTTTAGGCCTTCCTCGAGCTCTTTTACTAGCATCCACTAAGATTTGGTCACATCTTTTAACCGGCGCTGAGTTAGGGCGACGAAACACATGTCCAAATCACCTGAGTCTATTTTCTCTCATTTTACTATCAATTGGAGCTATCTCTAAGTCCTTACGGATGCGCTCATTCCTAATCTTGTCTTTCTTAGTCTTGCCACACATCCATCTCAACATCCTCATCTCTGCTACACACATTTTGTGGATGTGTTCCTTTCGTACTGCCCAACACTCGGTACCATATAACAAAGTAGGTCTCACAGCCGTTCTATAAAACCTCCCTTTGAGTTTCACAGGCATACGACGATCACAAAGGACACCTGATGCACTTCTCCATCTTAACCAGCCTGCCTTAATCCTACGTGTAACGTCATCATAAATCTCCCCATTCTCTTGTATGATAGACCCTAAGTATCGAAAGCTACTACTCTTCGGAATGTTATGTCCATCAATTAGAACCATGTCTTCCTGAACCACTCTCCCATTACTAAAATTACAGTGCATAAACTCTAACTTACTCCTACTAATTTTAAAACTTTTAGACTCCAAGGCAAGTCTCCAACGCTCTAACTTAGCATTTAGAGCATCAATACTCTCATCAATTAAAACAATATCGTCTGCAAATAGCATACACCAAGGGATATCCTCATGCAATTGTTTAGTTACTTCATCCATAACTAAGGCAAAGAGATACGGACTTAGTGCAGAACCTTGATGCAAACCTATAGAAACGGGAAATTCACCAGTCTCCCCAGTAATAGTTCGAACACTAGTAATAGCACCGCCGTACATATCCTTAATCAAATCAACATATCTTTGACAGATTCCTTTCTTTCTTAATATCCACCAAATCAATTCTCTCGGTACTCGATCGTACACCTTCTCTAAATCAAGAAAAACTATATACAAATTTTTTCTCATCTCTCTATACTTATCCATTAGCTGCCGTAGTAAGAAAATAGCTTCTGTAGTAGATCTATTTGGCATAAAACCAAACTGATTTTCCGATACAGTAGTCATACAACGGAGGCGTTTTTCAATTACTCTTTCCCAAAGTTTCATAGTATGACTCATAAGTTTAATTCCACGATAATTATTACAACTTTGAATATCTCCTTTGTTTTTATAGAAAGGAACTACAACACTTTTTCTCCAAACTTCTGACATTCTCCGTTCCTTTAAAATTTTATTAAAAAATTTAGTTAGCCACTGAATATCAATATCTCTTAGGCATTTCCATACTTCAATAGGTAAGTCATCTAGTCCTAAGGCCTTGCCCACTTTCATTTTTCTTAAAGCATCCTCCACTTCTGACATCTTAATACGCCTGAAATATTGATATTTATCAAATATTGTGGACTCTTGGGTACCTTCTAAAGATAAATCCTTGACGGAATCTCCATTAAGTAACTTCTGAAAATAGCTATGCCACCTCCCTTTAATCTCAAGATCCTTAGTTAAAACCCTTTGATCTTCACCTTTAATGCACCGAACATGATCTAAATCTCTAGTTTTCCTTTCTTTTAATTTAGCAAGTTTAAATATGTCCTTTTCACCCTCTCGGGTTCCTAATTTATTATATAAATCTTCAAATGCCTTTGATTTAGCTTCGCTAACTATTTTCTTAACTCTCTTTTTAGCGATTTTATAGGCTTCTAGGGTTTGAGCATTTTTGTTAGTTTGCCAAACTTTAAAGCATTCCTTTTCTGTCAATTCAGATATTACCCGTTTTTTGGCCAAAAATACTTTGCTACTTTGTTTCATTTGCAAGACATAAATCTTGTTGACTGGTTCTGGATTTTCTTTTTAGGTGACAGCAGTGATTCTTAGAGATGGGACACGTGTTCCCACTGATATGGTTGTTGTTGGCATTGGCATTCGTGCAAATACAAGTCTGTTTGAGGGCCAGCTGAGCATAGACAAAGGTGGAATCAAAGTGAACGGTCAGATGCAAACAAGCGTTGGCTCTGTCTATGCTGTAGGAGATGTTGCTGCATTCCCTGTCAAGCTCTTTGGTGGTGATACTCGCAGGCTCGAGCATGTTGATTCAGCTCGGAGGACCGCGAAGCATGCTGTTGCTGCCATTATGGACCCTGGGAAAACTGGTGACTTCGACTACCTACCGTTCTTTTATTCCAGGGTCTTTGCACTGTCTTGGCAGTTCTATGGAGACAACAGAGGAGAGGTTGTCCATTATGGAGATTTCCCTGGTGCAAGATTTGGTGCATACTGGGTCGACAAAGGCCGGTTAGTAGGGGCTTTCCTTGAGGGTGGGGGTAGGGAAGAATATGAAGCTATAGCAAATGCCATCAGGCTGAAGTTAACAGTCAAAGATCCTGCCGAGTTGGAAAGGTTAGGTGTGAGCTTTGGAATGCAGGCCAGCCAGCAGGCACTCCCAGACAGTGGCCTTCTTATGGAAAAGCCAATATACGCATGGCATGCAACAGCTGGTGTCGTAGTGGCTGCCTCAATTGCTGCATTTGCCTACTGGTATGGTCGGCGTCGCAGAATATGGTAATGACAGGAAAAGGTACCCTGTGTCTTTCTCTGTCTCTGTGTTCTCATGTTTTGCCAACATCCCCATGACGTCGCTGCTGCCGGGCTTTGACAGAGTTAGAAATTACAGTGACGTTATCAGGGGCCTCTGTATTACAAATTGCTACGGGCAGCTGGATCATTGTGTTGGAATGGTATGAACGATGTTAGCCTCTCTTGCTGTTCTTGGCCAAGCCTTTCGTGGGGGTATCTAGTCTGTCTCAAGCACAGGAACTTGCCTTGGAAGACCGACCTTACTTTGTTTGATCCAGGAGTCCTAAATAAGAACCATGGTTTCTTATTTCCAGTCCAAAGAGCTGTATACTTAACACGACTATTCCTGCAATGTAAAAACTCATAGACAACGAATAAGCATGTATTCGTCTGCAACACAAATCTACTCATGGGTTACCGTCAATAAGCATGTATTCCTCTGCAATCCTCTTTGTGACAATGGATACGAGGGCAAAATATTCTTACTTCCTTTAAACAGCTCTTTTATAGGGAAACTTTCTTTTTTTCCAACAAAAGTTCTTTGACAGTCTTCGACACAATGGATGAAAGGGGGCGCTGTTTCTACTGCGAATGGTTGGGCAAACTGTACTGTACCTCGCAGATCATAGCATTTTTTTGTTCAGTATTCCACAAACTATGTAAAGAGATTGTGCTGGTAAACCAGTCCTTGTTTGAAAATACTTTAGGAATGCATCGCCTTCAAATCTTGAAAGGCTAAAACAAATGTCCAAATGCAGCTTGAGCGCATTGCTTTCTTAGTTCCTCCCATTTGATTTGGTTATCAAGAATAAATGAGATACAATAAAAAAGAGAGAGAAAGCATGAGCTCTTTTTCCTTATTATTTCTTATGGAGGCCGTTAAGGCAATTGAGTGGTTGGAGCAGCACGATTCACGATGGACCATTTTGATAATGAAATAAGACAAGTTAAGATGAGTTATTCGTGGGTTAGTGAATTATTCAAGTTTATGAGTTGAAATACATCACTCGAGGTCGAATAGAGTTAAATCCAGTGTTATCAGAACCGGACCAGACCGGCCGGTCGAACCGGTTCGACCGTGAACCGATCCAAGAATTGGTCCGATTGGATCCAGTCCGGTCTAATGTTAAAGAACCGTCCGAACCGTAATTCGACCGGTGAACCGGTCCGAACCGGTTCGACCTAATTCACCTTTCAAAAAAAATAAAAAATTAAAAAAATAAAAACATTCAAAATAATATGTACATGTGAATAGAAGTATCTTATTATTATTGATTTGTTGTTATTTATTATTTTATTTTAGATATATTTGAAGCTTAAATATTTAAAGGGGTATAAATGTCCATTGTGAAGAGTGAACACCAATGAAATATTACAAAATTTTAAGGTCAATTTATTTAACCATGTTATTATTATTTTTTATTTGTATAATTAGTAGTTACATAATCAGGACTAATAATTATACATATATATTTATTTATTTTGATCATTATATCTTATTTTTTATTGTCTTATGTTATAGAATCAGGTAGGACCATATATCAATATTATAATGACATCACGTTTCAAACCGATTCAATTGAACGGTCCAACCGGTTCGAATCGAACCAGTTCATTGTCAGACACCGGTTCGATTATGATAACATTGGTTAAATCCCTTAATTAGGAGTTAAGTCATTCTGTCTCTCTAACAGTAATATCTTATTCGATCTCAGATTGAAAAAAATACCACATTAAAAATATAAAAATCTAATAATAGTCCACCCCATGCTCACCCTAAGTTAGTTTATCTCAACTTATTATCAAAGTGAACCTCCGCACGAAGGATCTTGCGTACCCTGCAATAAAATTTTCGTAACTTTGCACGCACAGCTCAGAATGCCAGGCCATTATGACCTTTCGTTGGAAAAGTCGTTCAGAGGGGCTACATGTTCGATGTTTGCGATCACCGATGCTTTTGGTCCAAGAATCCATCGATTTCTCCTCAGTCATCACGGTCAAAGTCGGAATAGAAAACTATGCTAGCTCTGCTATTAATAGAGTGGGATTTGGAGATCAGTCCAGGTCAGGAAAGTGTATAGAATGGCCTGTTCTTCGCATCTGAGCAGTCCCAGAAGAATTCGGTGTCTTTTCTATTTTTTAGTAATAATTTGCTCTACTACAAAGGGCGAGGTTGCACTCTCTACTCAGTTGAAGTTTTTGGATTGAAACTTCGAAGGATCTCGACCTTCTCTCTCTCGTCCTTCGTTTCCTCTTCTTATGTGACGAAACGCAACAAGGAGGGTTGCGTCACTTTCCCACCCAAAGGATTAGCTCGAAATTAGAGTCGGAGCTTGAGCTCACAGAACCTTAAGGGGGTGTTTGTTAACCGAGCACCGTTAGTGCACCCATGAGAGAGAGCGCGGTGGGTTAGCACATCTGATGAGAGAGCGAGCGGTGGGACCCGCCGCTCTCTCTCTCATCAGGTGCGCTAATCAAATCGGTTAACAAACACGCCCTAAGACGCTGGAAGATGTGGACCCTACGCCCTCCATCTAGACAGAAAAGGTTCCTTCAGAGACAAACTTCTTTTTCCCCCCCCCACATAATAAACCCAACACTGGTTGCAACTAACGACCAGTTGAATACAAGGAGAAAAGGATGGCACTGGGCGGATTCATCCATGTCACAATAAAGATCTAACAAATTACATTCTCCATGGCAACCCTTTACCCTACAAGGCTAATACGGTGGTGGTATACATGAGATTGTCTGCAGAGATTCTTAACATAGCAGATACATTACTTTCTACAGCAGAACATTTTAGGCCGCATCAGCAGCTCTCTCAACTGGGACACCTCCAGCATTGGCAGCCAACTCACCTTTCTTTGTCTCATAGTCTTTTACGGCAGCCTTAATTGCATCTTCTGCAAGCATGCTGCAGTGAAGTTTCACGGGAGGAAGAGAGAGGTGTTTTGCAATTTCACTGAAATATTGAGAGAAAGATATGCACATTGAGGAGAACTGGACATAGACCTATTCACAACAAAATATTCGCTACAGCAATCAACAAAAATCTGTATTTGAGTTGCATAGCATAGGAAATTGTGCTAGGATGCTCTAATACATGAAAACACAAGAATATGTTGAATCCACAAAACCGCGGTGTTGAGATACACAGGTCCAGGGTCATAAGCACATGAACCACAACTCATTTAACCAATACGGGACTATTATCCGCCCAAATTCCAACACTCCCCCTCACGGCCAAGATGGACCGTGGACAATAATTGGGTGGAGGTGACAACAAGAAGAGTTGGGTCATTTAACCTGGCTCTGATACCATATTGAATCCACAAAACCGCGGTGTTGAGATACAAAGGTCCAGGGTCATAAGCACATGAACCACAACTCAAATAACCAATACGGGACTATTGCCCGCCCAAATTCCAACAAAATATATAGGCCGTAAAGAAAGAGGAAACTAGGTAGTTTTTTTTTTTTGTTGTGACGAGGAACCTGGTGAACCAGAAAAGCCCGGGTCACGCACCCCTCGAGGATTGAGCACGTGACAAGGTAAAACCCCCCCGAAGTGAATCGAACCTGGGACCTCCTGCTTCTTTGGCAGGGGGAAACTAGGTAGTTGATTTCATATATCCCCATTTCCAACATGATTCTCATTCAAACAGATAATAGCATAGAATCCTGCCATTACTAATCACATGATTTTCAAACTAGATAAGCTTGCATTTTTCCTTTTTCCCCAGTTTATTTGTTCAGTGCCGATGTAAAGGGTCTTCCAGTCTTTCTTTATGTACACATAAATATCTTCGTATTATCTGTTAATCACATTTGAGTCACCAAGTGTTAATAAAACTGATTATTTGTACCAATGTTACTACAAATATGAGTTTGAAGCACAGAACCAGAGCTAATGAATGAAATCACAATTAATTTTTAGAAAGGTAAATCCCATTTAATTTTTTTATAAAAGGAGTGATGCCTATCTTTCCCTTTCCTGCGCAATGGCCTTCCCCATGTGGAGGAGAGGGAGACCATAACACATTTCTCCCACTTGCAGCCATGCGACTACCCCTTTCCATTTCACTTCTTCATTTCCATGTTAGACTCACCTGCACAACCTCACAGTACCGGTCTTTCTTCCCCTGTTCACATAAGAAATCTGCCAGCCATTCATCAACACCACCTCCCATCCTCATCTCCATCTCCATTCATCCCCCACCAGCCATCTTCATCTTCAACATCAGCCAGTGACCTTCAACGAGCATCTCTAACACTCCAACGCCCTCATCACAAGATGCTAGTTTCCTTGTTCTCTCTCCTTCACCTTCCTCTTCTTCCTTCTCCCAGACCTACTCTGTTTCCTCTCAACAAATCATAGCCAGTCCCCAAGAAGCAATTCAGCATATAATTCAAAGTAATATAAACCTTAAAATCAATATAATTATAATTAACTGTAATCAAACAATGCACTTTCCAAAAAACTATAATCAATGAATGATTTTAATATGTATACATGAAATAAAACAAACATGTAATATAAAGATGAATTAAATATAATCCACTGAAATGCATCACGAGAACTAGAAAAACAAAAGAGAACAAAAATGAAGTACAGAAGGAAATAGATTGAGAGGATAAGAGGGTTCGCAGTCCATCCTGCCATTGTTGTCCCACAGCCATCACTAATCATAGATGTTGTTCTTCATTTTCTCCCTTTCTCCATATATCTCTTCATTGTCCTAGTCACCATCCCTTTCCCCTCATTCCACCACCCACCCACAAGAGAAGGAAACCACCCCATACCCTCCTTGCTCCACTCTTTTACAAATATATCCAATATCCATCTTGCATCTTCTTAAAACCTCCTAAAACCCAAACCCCCACACCATAAGAACTCTACGCACCTACAGCCAAAGCAACCTTGGTGGCTATCTTGGAAGGCCAAACCAATTCACCTATTAAACGAGACTCATGGAAGTTCCACCCGGAGGTAGACAAGGTCCATATCACTGCATCCACAGCCTAAATTTTGTTTAGGCCACTAACCACTGCCCATAGCCAGAATCAAGCCCATTTGCTGCGCACATTAGCCAGCGAATCTATCGTACATCAAGTTGGTATGGCAGCTTATTTATCCTACATCACTCAGTGTTAACAAGCCCATTGATCTTCTGTCACAATAAAAGACTGGTAATTTTCTGATGTCTGTTCCTCACCAATGGCAAACTATGCCCACCATAGAAACTTAAATAAGAATACTGCACAATTTCATAAAGTTTCATAAAAAAGGGCAAGAAATTGGATGTCCTGAAGGCTAACAGAAAATAAGGATAATCGAAAACATTCAAGATAATAACTTTAACTTGTTAGCACACAACTTAGAAATTTCCAGAATGTAAATTTAAGCTCACTTCCTATAATGTGAGACAAATGGAAATGTGCAACCAATTCTGTTTTTTCCCTTCCAGAATGTTCATGGGCTTAAGCCCCTCATGTCCACTTAGTCATCCGTCAAAAATTCTTAGAACAAACCAAGCACTTTTATGATAATATGAACAAAAGACAGTTTTTGAGGTAAAATGAATAGTGTTCCCCCCTTTTTATTGTTTTTCCTATGCAATGGGCATCTAAACAGTATGTAATTTCTCATATGCTAATCTAGGTCACCAATTTATACTTGCAACTGGAGGATAATAGAGCAAGCATCAGTTCTTTTGTGGAAAACCTTCCCCTTAGCCATCTCTGGGAACAAAACCTAGTACCATAGGCAGACCTACATAGTTACATCTGGCCCTATAAAAATGTCACAGGCCGCAAGCTCACTATCAAGCACAACACTAAGATGAATACAAATGTGACAGAAGAGAGTAGGGTAGCTCACGTGTTCTTAATGGATAGCACTTCCTCCATCTGCTTCCCTTTCACCCATTCAGTAGCTGCAGAAGACGATAAAAATCAGATTGCCACAAACAGATAGAAGACATGAAGCAGAAATAACTATGAACTATGCAGTATCATCCACTAAGCAAGTGCAAATATCACTATCATCATCATCACCATTGATGTATGTGCGCCCGAGGATGACCGCCACGTGTCATCACCCCCGCCAAGCCTGGGTTTCTCACGGGATTAAATTCAAAATCGCAATAATGGCGTGCCAACGTCAACATATCCGCGCCCCTTCACAACGCCACGATTCACTTCACTTCCCCATAATGGCTGCGGCTTCAAATGCCACGCCAGGCTGTGTGGTCATTTCAGGAACCGGTAACCCGCCAAACACGGCATCCCTCTCCAATTTTCACCTATAAAAGGGGCTCTCAGCGACATCCTCCAGGTATGCAAGCCAAAGCAGAAAAGCTCCCTTCTACTTAGTTACATTCGTCCAAGGGAAGCTCGGCCTCATCCCGACGGAGCCTCCTAAGCTCCATGGCCACCCCTCTGCACCTCCCTCAAGCCAGCTCCCTTGCTCTGAGTCCCCTCCAGCTCATGAGAACCCCACTCTCACCTCTTCTTCAGTTTGGTGACTTAGGTATCGGAGGGTTCCCCAGCAGAACTATCACCCAGGTGATGAACTTCTATGCAGGTTGAAGCTCGGCACGGCGCACTCAGGGCGGTGACAGGTTCCGGTGGCTCTGCTGAAAAGCTCGGCAAGCTGTACTCATGACCGATCTACAACATAGGGCACTCGGCCTAGTCCTCGACACTGCACGAACTCAAGCTACCCAAAATGGAATGCGGCCACCCTTCAGATTGGGAGTCATTAAGCGTGATTCCAGGAACTCCGCCCCTCCTCGCACCAGCCAAACCGGTGAGATACTTTGAGTCCTCTTCAACGAGGCATCGCCACATGGTTGTTCCAGAACTCTCAAGAGGAGGGGACACCATCGCAACGGCGAAAGCTTGGGGACCGTGGACTAAGCACTATTTCCCTGCCTTTATGGACTCAGGTCCTGTACAAGGCGAACAAAAAGCAAGCATCCTCGGTCCGCGGGGTGGAGAAAGCCACGCTCACCATCCCTTCCCCTCGACCATGGTTGAGGAAAGAGATACCAAGCAGCGATGGCCAACATTGGGTGAGCATCCCAAGCTTCGTCCAAAAAGGCGAAGCCCAGAGAGAAGGGCGTCATATGAAGATTCAAACTGGGTGGAGCTCTTCTCGTGGGGATCGGCCCCACAAAGATGATGACGCCTCCAACACCCTCAGAGCTTCCAAGAAGCCCCCGAGCGAACGAATGACGATCTTAAAGCTTGGCTCATCCTCGGGCGTCGAGGCTGGTCCTTCTCAGGCTCTGTATCCGAGCCTCTCCTCTCCTTCTCAGGCTTTATATTTCGCCATTATTGGCACTGTGTAACCGGTCTCTCCCTTATAAAAATACAAGTGTTTGAAATGTACGCAAAACTTTGGCGCTGTCAGTGGGAAACGACAAGAAGCCATAAAGCCAAGGCATGACTGCACCAGCCGGGAAAGGTGCCCTCTGCCCTCCTTGTTTAGCGAGACACATCCAGCTCTTCGCTCCTCTCCCAGGCAGGGGGGAAATCAGAGGGCCCAGTAGGCTCCCCCGTAGCCCCCTTCGATGCCTGAAGGAGGGTGAGGCCCTAGAAGCCACAAGTACCGCTAGCATCCCTCAACACTGCTTCCTCTCCGAAGGCCAGGGTGGCCTACGTCCCCACTTTTATCTCCTTCTTGCTCAAGTATATGGCAACATAACTAGTAAACTTCACCCACTGCTCGAGTATCCAAGCCAACGAAGAGGCAACCCGCCGTGCCTCAGCTCTTGCAGCCCCCCCCCCTTGCGGCCAATGGCCCAGCTAGCCGATTGATAACTGACCATGTCTTAGCCTTGGTCTCCCTCATCCAATGTCAGAGAAAGTCTTCGACCCCTGAAGATGCCAGAGAAAGATTTCGGCCTCTGCACATGAAGACTCGAGCAAAATCTTCGGTGCTCAGATGCCAAAGAAAGCCTTCGGCCCCTGAGGATCTCAGAGAAAGTCTTAGGCCTCTACGGATGAAGACCCGAGCAAAGCCTTCGGCACAGATGCCAGGGAAAGCCTTCGGCCTCTGCGGATGAAGACCTGAGCAAAGCCTCTAACACTCGGATGTCAGGGAAAGCTATCGGCCCCTAAAGATCACAAAGAAAGCCTTCAGCCTCTGAGGATAAAGACCCGAGCAAAGCTTTCGACACCCGAATGCCAGGGAAAGCCTTCGACTCCTGAGAATCCCAGAGAAAGTCTTCAGCCTTTGCAGATGAAGACCCGAGCAAAGTCTTCGGCACTCGGATGCCAGGGAAAGTCTTCAGTCCCTAAAGATCCGAGAGAAAGTCTTTAGCCTCTGTGGATGAAGATCGGGCAAAGCCTTCGGCACTCGGATGTCAGGGAAAGTCTTCGGCCTCTAAAGATTCCATATCAAACCTTCGGCCTTTGCGGATGAAGACCCGAGCAAAGCCTTCGGTACTTGGATGATAGAGAAAGCCTTCAACATCTGCGGATGAAGACCCGAGCAAAGCTTTCGGCGCTCAGATGATAGGAAAAGCCTTAGGCCCCTTAAGATCCTAGAGAAAGCCTTCAACCTCTACGAATGAAGACCCAAGCAAAGCTTTCGGCACTCGGATGCTAGAGAAAGCCTTCGGCCTCTGAAGATCTCAGAGAAAGCCTTCGGCCTCTGCGGATGAAGACCCGGGCAAAGCCTTCGGCGCTCGGATGCAAGGGAAAGCCTTCGACCCCTGAAGATCCCAGAGAAAGTCTTTGACCTCTGCGGCTGAAGACCCGCGCAAAGCCTTCGGCCCTCGGATGCCAAGAAAAGTCTTCAGGTTTTGAGGATCCCAAGGAAAGATTTCGGCCTCTGTGGATGAAGACCGAAGCAAAGCCTCCAGTGCTCGGATACCAGGGAAAGCCTTTGGCCCCTCAGGATCCCAGGGAAAGCCTTCGGCCTATGCAGATGAAGACCCGAGCAAAGCCTTTGGCGCTCGAATGCCAAGGAAAGCCTTCGGCCCAAGAAGAACCCAAAGAAAGCTTTTGGCCTGTGCAGATGAAGACCTGAGCAAAGCCTTCGGCACTCAGATGTCAGGGAAAACCTTCGGCCCCTAAGGATCCCAGAGAAAGCCTTTGACCTCTGCGGATGAAGATCTGAGCAAAACCTTTAGTGCTCGAATGCCAGAGAAAGCCTTCGGTCCCTGAGGATCCCAGAGAAAGTCTTCAGCCTCTGCAGATGAAGATCCGAGCAACGCCTTTGGGGCTCAAATGCCAGTGAAAGCCTTCGGCCCCCGAGAATCCCAGGGAAGGACTTCAGTCACTACAGATGAAGACTCCAGCAAAGCTTTCGGCACTTAGATCCCGGGGAAAGCCTTCGACCCCTAAGAATCCCAGAGAAAGCCTTCGGCCTCTGCAGATGAAGAGCCGAGGACCAAGGAAGCACTAGCCTACAACATTTGGTCCTGAACTAGAATGTTGTATTTGCCTCAGACCTTGGAGGGAAGTTGCTTAAGCAGATCAACTTCAACACAAAAGGCCCAGGTCATAGCAGGATGAACGATGTTCTCTCCTCAGGCAAAGCCCTAAGCGCGCGATAGACGCTCCCTCTTCCCTTCGGGCAAAGCCTTGGGCACTCGGACACATCTCAAAATTGAGCAAAACCCTCGGCGCTCGATATAAACATTCTCTCCTCAGGCAAAGCCCAAGGCGCCTGACGGACGCTCCCTCTTCCCTCTAGGCAAAGCCTTAGGGGCCCATTCACGCCTTAAAATGGAGCAAAACCCTTGACCTAGGTATAGACGCCCTCTCCTCAAGCAAAACCCTAGGCGCCTAACGGACGCTCCCTCTTCCCTCCGAGCAAAGCCTTAGGTGCCCGGTCACATCTCAAAACCAAGCAAAGCCTTCAGCACTTGGTATAGACCCTCTCTCCTCAAGAGAAGCCCTAGCCGCTTGACGGACACTTCCTCTTCCCTCTGGACAAAGCCTGGGGCGCCCAGTCACATCTCAAAACCAACCAAAGCCCTTGGCGCTCGATACAGATGCTCTCTCCTCAGGAAAAGCTCTGAGCGCTTGACAAACGCTCCCTCTTCGCTCCAAGCAAAGCACTAGGCGCCCAGTCACATCTTAAAACTGAGCAAAGCCCTTGGCGCTTGGTATAGATGCTCTCTCCTCAAGCAAAGTCCTAGGGGCCTAACGAACGCTCCCCCTTCCCTCTGGGCAAAGTCTTAGGTGCCCGATCATGTCTTAAAATCGAGCAAAGCTCTCAACGCCCATTATAGACGCTCTCTCCTCAGGCAAAGCCCTAGATGCCTGACGCACGCTCCCTCTTCCCTCTGGGCAAAGCCTTAGACGCCCAGTCACGTCTCAAAACCGAGCAACCCCTCGGCGTTCAATGTAAACACTCTCTCCTCAGGCAAAGCACTAGGTGCTTGGCGAACGCTCCTTCTTCCCTCCGAGCAAAGCCTTAGGGGCCCGGTCACGTCTCAAAACCGTGCAAAGCCCTCCGCATTCGGTATAAATGCTCTCTCCTCAGGAGCCGCCTGACGGACACTCCCTCTTCCCTCCAGACAAAGCCTTAGGCGGCCAGTCACATCTCAAAACTGAGCAAAGCCCTCGGTGCTCGGTATAGACACTCTCTCCTCAGGCAAAGCCCTAGGCGCCTGACGGACGCTCCCTCTTCCCTCCAGGCAAAGCCCTAGGCGCCTTGTCACGTCTCAAAACCGAGCAAAGCCCACGACGCTCGGTATAGACACTCTCTCCTCGTGCAATGCCCTAGGCGTCTGACGAATGCTCTCTCTTCCCTCCAGGCAAAGTCTTAGGTGCCCAATCACATCTCAAAACCGAGCAAAGCCCTCGGCGCTTGGTATAGACGCTCTCTCCTCAGGCTAAACCCTAGGCGCCTGACGAACACTCCCTCTTCCCTTCGGGTAAAGCCTCAAGCACCCAGTCACATCTCAAAATCGAGCAAAGCCCTCGACGCTCGATATAAACACTCTCTCCTCAAGCAAAGCCCTAAGCACCTGATGGACGCTCCCTCTTCCCTCTAGGCAAAGCCTTAGGCGCTCAGTCACGTCTCAAAACTGAGTAAAGCCCTCGGCCCTCGATGTAGACGCTCTCTCCTCAGGCAAAGCCCTAGGTGCCTGACAGACTCTCCCTCTTCCCTCTGAGCAAAGTCTTAGGCGCCCGATCACATCTCAAAATCGAGTAAAGCCCTTGGCGCTCGATATAGACGCTCTCTCCTCAGGTAAAGTCCTAGGCGCCAAACGTACGCTCACTCTTCCCTCTGGGCAAAGCCTTAGGCACCTGGCCACGTCTCAAAATCGAGCAAAGCCATCGACGCTCGGTATAGATGCACTATCCTCAAGTAAAGCCCTAGGTGCCTAATGGACGCTCACTTTTCCCTCCAGGAAAGCCTTAGGCGCCCGATCACTTTTCAAAACTGAGGAAAGCCCTCGGCGCTCGATAAAGATGCTCTCTCCTCAGGCAAAGCCCAAGACGCCTAACGAACACTCCCTCTTCCCTCCGAGCAAAGCCTTAGGCGTCCGATCACGTTTCAAAACCGAGCAATGCCCCTAGCGCTCGGTATAGATGCTCTCTCCTCAGGTAAAGTTCTAGACGCCTGTCAGACCCCCTCTTCCCTCCAGGCAAATCCTTAAGCGCTCGGTCACGTCTCAAAACCGAGCAAAAGCCTCAGCGCTCTGTATAGATGCTCTCTCCTCAAGCAACGCCCTAGGCTCGCTCTGAGTAAAGCCTTAGGCGTCCGGTCACGTTTCGAAGTCGAGCCAAGCCCTCGATGCTCGGTACAGACATTCCCCCTACCTCGCTATCGCACTCCACCTTTACAGACATCTAGCCAAGCCAACCAATCTAACACAAGCGCAAGATGAGGTAGGAGAAGAGGGGGGTTCATTAAAAAAAGAGTTTTTTTTACAAAGGGGAGTACATTTTAATGGCCATTGTCTGGAGGGCCTAGATAGGGGAAATCATCCACCCTCACTTCTGGGTACCTCTCTCGGATCAGCCCAAGCTGCATTACCCACAAGTTGCGGCATACCCGACGAGAAGCTTGCACCACGTCCTTATAGAATGCCTTCGTCTGCTTGTACTCAGTGATCGGCTCGTTCTAGCCTGCTCATTGGCCATGGCGGCATTCTCATTTGCCTCCTCGAATAGGCGCTCGAGCCTCCTCACCTCTTGTTGGTCCTCCAGTATAGCCTCACGGAGCCAATCGAAGTCAGCACGGACAGTCTCTACCTCTTTCCACACAGCGAGCGCTTCTTTGCCACTGTCCGCCACCTGCTTCCTCACCGCCCTAGTGTGAACTCGATCCCCTCCATTTGTTGTTTGTTCTCCGCCGCCTCAAAGGCACGACACCCACATAAGGTAAGCACCTTGGACATGGCCGCCAGCAGCTAGTACGTCACCATGTCAAACATCCCCTGCATCGGCATACCCCAGAGGCGTTCCACCTCTTCGAAGGGTACCAATTGCCTCACTAGCCCACGGATCCTTTCGTCTAGCCATTCCGACCCCTCTGGCGTAACCCGCGAGGGCCCCTCCCCACTGCTCGTGAGAGCCCTCGACGGGGCCCTAGCGCTAGAAGGGCTCGGAGTAGGTGCCACTCTCTGGCGCACCTCGAAGGCTCTGGCAGCACCGCTATCACCAACGGCCAGCCAGGGCCTATCCCAGAAGGGCCCGCTCCTTCTTGGTGACAGCCCTCTCCGCTTCCTAGCCCCCGACGGAATCGGCGCATTCCGACCACCTCCCATGGGAGTCCCGGAGATCTCTTCCAGGCTGACTTCCATAGCAGTCGAGGAGAGAATCGACGAGATCAGCACGTCCCAGCAGTTAATACTCCACTGCCTACAGCTAGAACCGTTGTGGTTAATGCAAGTGTCTAGAAGCTTCTTGGGAACCCTAAGAGGCACCACACGAACCGTCACCCTTGGCCCCATCCGCGTATCACACATCGCACCACAGGCTGGGGGGGAAGTGATGTGTGTGCGCCGATGGATGACCGCCATGTGTCCTTACCCCCGCCAAGCTTGCGTTTCTCACCGGATTCCAAAATTCAAAATCACAATAATGACAGGCCAACATCAACGCATCTACGTCCCTTCACAACGCCACGATTTGCTCCACTTCCCCATAACGGCTAAGGCTTCGACTGTCACGCTAGACTGTATGGCCATTTTAGGAGCCGACAACCAGCCAAACATAGTATCCTTCTCCGATATTCACCTATAAAAGGGGGTCTCAGCAATCTCCTCCAAGTATGCAAGCCAAAGCAAAAAAGCTTTCTCCTACTCAGCTACATTCCTCCAAGGGAAGCTTGGACCCCTCCTGACGGAGCCGCCTGAGCTCCATGGCCACCCTTCTGTCTCCCTCGAGCCAACTCCTTGCTTTGAGTCGTCTCCACCTCATGCGAACTCACTCTCGCCTCTTCTCCAGTTTGCTGACTCGGGCATCAGAGGGTTCTCCCAGGGAATTACCACCCCGATGAAAAACTTCTATGCAAGTTGAAGCTCGGCACGACGCACTCATGGCGGTGGCAAGTTCCAACGGCTCTTTTGAGAAGCTCGACAAGGTGCATTCACGACCGATCTATGGCGTGGGGCACTCGACCTGGTCCTCGGCACTGCACGAATTCAAGCTACCCAAGGTGGAAGGTGGCCACCCTTTAGATTGGGAGTCATCAAGTAGGACTCCAAGAACTCCGCCCCTCGCACCAGCCAAACCGGTGCGACACTCCGAGTCCTCTTCAAGTAGGCATCGCCACATGGTCATTCCAGAACCCTCAGGAGGAGGGGGCACCATCGCAGTGACAAAAGCTCGGGGATCGGGGGCCATGTACTATTTTCCTGCCATTATGGACTAAGGTCTTGTGCAGGGCGAACAAAAAGCAAGCATCCTCAGCCCGCGGAGAGAAAGTCACGCTCGCCAACCCTTCCCCTCAACTATGGCTGGGGAAAGAGATACCAGGCAGCGATGGCCGATGCTAAGCGAACGTCCCAAGCTTCATCCAAAAGGGCGAAGCCCAGAGAGAAGGGTGCCATATGAAGATTCAAACTGGGTGGAACTCTTCTTGCACCTAGGGATCAGCCCCGTGAAGACAAGGACGCCTCCAGCACCCTCAGAGCTTCCAAGAAGCCCCCTAGCGAACGGATGACGGTCTTAAAGCTCGGCTCATCCTCGGGCGTCCAGGCTAGTCCTTCTCAGGCTCTGTATCCGAGCCTCCCCTCTCCTTCTCAGTCTCTGTATTTGGCCATTATTGGCGTTGTGTAACCGGTTTCCCCCTTATAAAAATACAAGTGTTTGAAATGTACGCAACAACCATCAAGAAAACTCATCTCACAAATCAGCGAAATAGAATTGCAGACAGCAAAAGCTTGTACAGAAGGATCAATTCATTCCGTCTTTACGTAATCAATAGGAAATTTTGAGCTCACGAACCAGCAATCCACCATGCTGACAGCATATAAGCCCCAGAAAACAGATGTCCGACGATCGGGCGTGGATAGAGAGAGAATACAGAAGTGCGACGATCGGGCGTGGATACGCCTCTACGTACCGACGGAGGAGGAGGCGATGGCGGAGCCGCAGCCGAAGGTCTTGAAGCAGGCGTCGACGATCTTACCGCTCTGCTCGTCGACCCTGATCTGCAGCTTCATCACGTCCCCGCAGGCGGGGGCACCCACCAGCCCCGTCCCCACCGCGGGGTCGTCCTTGTCGAAGGACCCCACGTTGCGGGGGTTGTTGTAGTGATCCACCACCCTCTCGTGGTACCCCCTCGCTCCGCCGGCGCCGGAGGAGACGGCGGAGGCCGGCGCCCTGCCCAGCCCCAGGCCGCCCAGGGCTCTCCTCCCGGCGATCCTCAGCAACATGGCTGCCATCTTTTCTGTTCTGCTTCCCGCTCCTTCCGATTCCGCTTCCCAAACAGAGTAAGAAAATGTACACGCAACGGATTCCTCCACCGAGGGCTGTCTGCAACAGTGGAAGTGGAACAACATAGGTGTTTTTTTATCATATACACCCCTATGTACTATTTATATATATTCTTTGCTTTTATGAATTGTCAAAATGCCTTTTAATGTCTCTAAATACTTCGGTTATACTCTTATTGTAACTTAACTACAGTTTAAATCATAATTTAAGCATAGTTTAAATCATAGTTTGTCGGATATACTTAATGATCAGAGCCGGATGACTCATATGGAATCATGGAAAATTTGATATGTGACAATAACAAGTCGATCTGAGTCATTTTTTTTTTAAAAAATGAAATATAAAATAAAATAACTCAATTGAATGACTCGATCCAAGTCGAGCCAACCCATCCTACGGGAAGATATATCTGAGTTAGTTCCTCACAACGATGAGAAAAATCTTAATTGAAATGTTAAAAAAACAACCCTACAATCACTTTAGGTTTTATAGGGGCATGTGAGAGAGATGACATACTTAAGACTAGTCTTAGCATATTTTAATAGTATTATAATCTAAAGTGTATAATTAAAATTATTTACAAGTATTTAGAAATATTTTGATAATTCATAAAATTTGGAGACATATATATATAAATATAATAGATTATAGAGGTATATGTAAAAAAAGTTCAAATATATCCTCCCATCGCATATGTGGGGTCACTTGCGCCCACCTAACTATGCTTGAAATTTAAAAGATCATAATTTATTTTTTGTTTGATCGTCGCCGATCATGGAACTATAACCATTGAACATGTACGTTAAGCAAGATTTGTCAAACTGGGATAGGATCATCTCAGTCATAAATCGAGACTATCGATCCGTGAGACGTAATTGAGATATTTTATATAGTATTTTAATTTTTTTATAATAAATTTATTTTATAAGTCAATTGGTTAAAGATCTCATGATTAATCGTGAGATTTTGAATTTTGAAAAATTATTTTAAAAAACGTTTAAAACAGTGATAAAACTAAGATTTGAATTAAGGATGTCTATTTAAATCACACAACTACTAACCAACTGAGATAGAATATCATTTGAACTATTTTATTTTGTTATATATATATAATTTATTTTTCTATCTCAATACGTAATAGTACTGACCCGTCTCATCCCGTCCCGTCCCATGCCGTGATCGGGACAGTCGGTCCGACCGGGACGACAAATCCTGCGTCTAAGTAATAATCATAAGAATTAAATGACATAAACGATATATGATGCATGAAAGTTACCTGTGTTTTTATGGATTGGGACACTTAAGTTGTTCTGTTGGATCCTACTTTTTCTTTTACATTTTCAAGTAACATTAACATTCCCACCACTTGTCATTTCTATTTAATAAGAAAAGTAAGTAAAAGAGCACTATTTTAGCTCTGTAAAATTGGTATTTAGGATGCCGCATCAAAGCGAAAACAACATAAACATTGATTAAAAATTAAGTAATAGAAGACACTATTAATGCCAATTCCGATAAAAATGTTGACAATTAAAATTTAATCCTAAATGATTCAAATTAGCAAATAATATTAAGATATTTTATATAATTATAAAATAAAAATTTTCTATTAAAGTCCATAATGCTTTTCGGTAAACATTATAATTCGTGTTTTTACACGAATAATATATTATTTTGATAGGAGGGAGAGAGCTTCGGAGCAAAAGGATAAAACATAAAACATTGAGTTAAGAAATCATTTAATTAATTGTGGTCTCGAAGGTGATCACGTTTCTAATTGTATGTGTGTGTCTTTTGATAAATTTTGACGTCAAGATATCTGAACATTTATGCTTGTTTCTTGCATGTCCACGAGCATACCCTTTCTCTCTTATGGATATCGGGGCACATCGCACTCTTCTTACAATAATTCAAACTCTGCTTGTTTAGGCAGCCAAGACAATATCCCACATCAACTCCCCAGCATCATTTTGGTGCGAGAATGAATGCCTTTGTGTTCTCTAGGCTTACGTGTGGATTTCAAAATTTTTAGGAGCTCATTTTTTCTATAATCTCGTGCCGTCCTTAGTGAGAGGGGGTATAATTCGCTAGCCCGCTAAGGCCCGCTTGGTTGGCCCACTACGGAGGCTCAGCCCTCCGAGCCCCGCTCCCAGTGCTCCAGCTCATCACGCATCCTGTCTTGGGGCGGGCTCAAGCTCAGGCGCCGTACTCGCGTGCATCTCTCCCGCCAACGACCACGACGCACGTCTACGGCAACACATTAATGACTAAAGGCACACCAATCCGACAACGGGAAAAGGGAGGATGCTGCCCACTCACTCTCCCTGCCAGGTCACGCATCCAGTGAGACCTGCTGTATTAATGACGAAGGTACCTCCTCCGACAAAGAAACGGCGAGCCAACATCCACGTCTCTCTGCCTCGCTAGGCACACAGGTAGGGCGACCCACATCTCCCCTAGCCATGGCAACCTTGTGAAGGCAATGGTCAACTCCACGGTGACGGTATAAATAGAATCATGGCTCGTCGGTTAGGGAGGTATGTGACCTAACCCCCTCAAGCTCTCACTCCACCGCTTTGGTCTCCCCTCTCCCTTTCCTCTCAAGTGCTCGCCTTCATCTCGTCAGTCGCCTAACTTGATCGTCGGAGAGTTATCTCCTGGGGTAACTCTCAGAGCTCTTTCTGACTATTTACTCGTGACTGCAGGCCTCTTTTCATCAAACGTTCCTTTCTTCTCCCGCCAAATAAATCTTTAGAGATATGATTCGTGTTTTGGATCACCAATGTCAATCGCTACACTTGGCATTAATCATCAATCCAAATAATAACATAGATGTTTTAAAGATAATGAATTAAAAAATCATGACTAAATTCTATAAAAAGAATCAACATCAACTTTCGAAAACTGAACTTATCACACTATGTCATTTTGCATACAATGAGGTTTATGCTGAATAGGCACTACCTATGTCAACCATATGCTTCTATATATATGTATCCCCCTTGATCTAGGGAAATCAAGTCCATATTCTCTCCAGTTTTGTT
This sequence comes from Amorphophallus konjac, assembly GCA_022559845.1. Lineage (NCBI taxonomy): Eukaryota > Viridiplantae > Streptophyta > Magnoliopsida > Alismatales > Araceae > Amorphophallus > Amorphophallus konjac. Next base: position 481,067,178 of record CM040118.1, read on the forward strand.
TGGGAGTATTAATTCCATTTAATGGGTCTCACTTGTGTCCCTAAAACAATACAATTATATGTTTAGCCATTACCTCTAAGTTAACTATATAAATATAACTGAATAATATGTATATAACCAGGGATTTCAATGCACAAGCGGTCAGAAGAATCACTACGACCTCGTGCATGCACCACAGGTGCTCATCAGTCAACAAGTGTCTGGGTCGATTGTGGCTTGTTTCCCACTCTGTAGGCACTGGATGGGTGGAACAATGGGGCTCTGCAGCTCCCCATAGGCCTTCCAACACAAGGGGTCATACATATGGTGTCGCTCTTGTAAGGGCTCGAGCTCTATGTTGGAGAGGCTAATGTCGGCACAGGGTGTGACATCACTGCATGCCAAATGAACAGGTTGTACCGTGTACGTCCCTTTGATGCCACTGTAGGCAATGCCCGCTAAGGCCACGGCTGAGGATTGATTCTTACAAGTAGAGCGGTCACAGTAGTACTGGTCAATGATGATGGGGGTCTGGACCTCGGCCACCTTAATGTTGGAGAATCTTATGTTCCTGACAGAGCCTGAGCCACCCTGCATTGATCGCACCAAAATTATCATGAGATAAGGTATTAACTAACAAGATTCAATCACATCATTTATACTGTTCGTAACGATGTTTCTACCTATGAATCGTAAATTAGAAGATATTCTTCATTTCTTCTTTCTTATTCTGATCTTGTTGTTCCTCCCTACTCTATGGCTGTGTTTGGAGAGGAGATAGACTTCTCTATAATCCACAAAATCACCTTTCCGCATTTTCAATGTAAGAGTCAGAGATTTTTAATCATTCAAAATCTCCATAAGTTACAGGGAGTTTCTACGGATTAAAGAAATGCAATGCGTTTGTGCATGTCTTCTCTCTCCTCTAACAATCAACTTTACACCAAAGCCAATGTATTACCGTGTTTATTTGAAAACGCTTAAAGGTTGGTCGGGGATTCCAATGACTGGAATCCCCCCCATCTCCTCTCCGTGGCCTATGTTTCTAAGGTTTTAGGTTTGTCTAGAGGTGGGTGACAATGGGTCAGAGTCATAAATGGATAATCTAACTTGATTTGGCTTTAAGTCATAATATTATAACCTATATTTGACTTGGTTCGAGTTGGGTTAGATGGGTTTGGATTAGTCAACATTATGAGTTAAAACAAGTTCAGTAGAAATTTTTTGATCTTAAATTGACCTAGTGGAAAATCCAATCAAATGACGTAGGCTATATTTGGAAATGCTCGTGGGAGATATTATGACTTTGGAATTCCCACTTCTCATAAGTCTTTTCAAATAAGTCAATGTCCCATAGGATTTTCAGCAGGAGGATTGTAATGATAGAGAGACATAAGGAGAAGAAAAGATGCCTTTTCAAAATCTGCAAAAGTTATAAAAACCTAGTTTCTTCTCTCTCTAAATATCATGGAAGGAATCTATAATCCCACCGTGTTTTCAAGCACGACCTTAGGCCGCATTTGGGCAGTGTTTTAGCCTTGACTTTTGAGTTCAAAGTTCCGACAGTTGTTAATTTCTACCGAACGTTCAACATGTGTCTCGATTTTTGAGTTGGTTAAAAATTTTGAGGAAAGAGAATATAGGAACAAAGTAGGACTCCGATTGCGAATCTGGAGAAACAAATGTTGAGAGGATTTTGGAGATTTTAAATGATTACAAATCTTCAATTAGTCATAGATTTGAACGGTGGGTAGATTTTTTGGAGAATGGAGAAGCAAACTCCATTCTCATACGGGGCTTTAATCTAAAATAGATCCGGCCATTAAGTTTATGGTCTTAACCCATTTTCCTAAGGGCCAAATTAGATGGGTTCGATGGGTTGGCAAGTAATTATGTATGGATTTTTGGCACATCAAAAAAGATGCAGACCTAATTGCATTGCTTACCTGCAGGGTCTTAATTCGGACACCCATCATTGTTCCCTGTAGGGTGACATCTTGGACGGTGATGTTGTAGACGCATGCCTTTGTGTTATCCTTACCAAGCCCACCAATGCTAATGCCGTGGCCCGGCCCACAAGTGATGTTATGTATGTCCACATTGGAGCACCCAGTTTGTATGGAGACGCAATCATCACCTGAAGGAATCATGCAAAACCAGGAACCATGGCAGCAGGTGGTCAACTTTCTTCCCCTCTCCCAGATGGGATGATCTGCATTATGAGCAAGTGGAGTAATGTATAAGGGTTTACCACAACCCAGATCATTGTGGTGGATGGAAACATCCCTGGAGTTTTGCAAGTGTATCCCATCAGTGTTAGGGCTATCGCCGGGGGATGTGACTGTGACGTTGAAGACCTCGACAGCGACACAGTTGTCAAACTTAAGATGGCATTGAGGGCTGTTCTGGATTGTTATGCCAGTGACTATGACGTCGATGCTGCCATAGAACCTCAATGCCTACATCAACACGAGGCATTGTCAACATAGCAAGTTCTCTGCGCTCGTTAAAATATGAAGAATAAGGAAACAGAGAGTCCTCACCGTCGGTTTGATGTGTGGCATCTTTGTGGCCAACGAACTACTCATCTGCAGCATTCAGGTATGAAAGTTCAAATGTTTGATAGTAACATGCATTTGGTTTTGAGTTGGGTGCTCCAAGAAAGATGAGCTTACATGTTTATATTCGAATTGCGACTCACTCCACCAGACAGCTCCTTGGCCTTCTATAACACCTTTTCCTTGGATGGTGATCCCTTCCAGCTTGGTGAACTCAAACCATTGCAACAAGCCAGAGCCCCAAGCATTGGCATTGGTCGGAGCAACGATGGTGCCATCCAGCTATAAGGGAGATCGTAGCTAATTAATCACTTGGGGCTAGTTATGTTGTTATTCCTATCTAAGGCCCGGTTTGAAAATCGAATATCAAAAGTGGAATAACCACCCGATGAGAGAGAAAAGTTGGGGCCCCACCTTTTCTCCTCACACACATACCCCTTTAACTAGGGCGGGACGGCGTATTCGAGCTCACCCCCTCGAATACACCATCCCACCCGATTTTCAAACCGGGCCTAAAGGTTGTTGCAAGGAGTAGTACCTTAAAGACAATGTTGGGTTGGCAATATGGGCCGGAGAATGAGATGGGGCCGACAAGGAACTCTTGTTTTGGGGGCACCAACACAATGGATTGTCCTTCCTTACAGGCAGCTGCCCATGCTGCTTGGAAAGCCTGCCCATTTGATGTGAACATTTGGGTTAGAACCATACTAACTTAACATCTTTTTATCATTTGTTCTTCTTGTGAAGTTGCAAGGATAGTTTGCTAAAGTGCTCACCAACCTATTTGTCTATTTCTCTACTTACCTATCAAATGACTCTTTAACTTAAAAGGCAAAAAATGTGAAAGCATTTCAAATGAGGAAGAGAATACCACCTTAGTGTCATCTGATACGCCATTCCCCATAGCACCAAAATCCATAACGTTGAACACGGTCTGCCCACCTGGTGGGTTGCTAGGTGCTGGTGATGGTCCCGACTCTGGAGCAAGAGTAGGACTTGGTTTTGGGCTTGGACTCGGGCTTGGCTTTGGGCTGGGTTCAGGGGCTTGGCTTAGAGTTGGGCCCAGAGTTAGACTGGCACTCGGAATTGGACTTGGCTTTGGGCTAGGACTAGGGATAGGACTTGGACTTGGGGTGGGACTTGGACTCGGACTAGGGCTAGGTTCATTGCTCGGACTTGGCTCTAGGGTTGTACTAGGGGTGGGCCTTAGACTTGGGCTGGGACTAGGACTCGGGTTAGGTTCAGGGCTCGGACTTAGCTCTGGGCTAGGTTCAAAGCTCGGACTTGGCTCTGGGCTAAGACTAGGGGCGGGGCTTGGACTTGGGTTAGGATTAGGACTCGAGCTAGGTTCAGGGCTCAGACTTGGCTCTGGGCTAGGACTAGGGGTGGGGCTTGGACTTGGGCTGGGACTAGGACTCGAGCTAGGTTCAGGGCTCAGGCTTGGCTCTGGGCTGGGACTAGGAGTGAGATTGGGACTAGGACTCGGGCTTGGTTCAGGGCTCGGACTTGGCTCTGGGCTAGGACTTGGACTCGGGCTAATTTTTGGGCTTGGACTTGGCTGCGGGCTAAGGCTAGGACTGGGACTAGAGCTTGGGCTAGGACTGGGAATTGGGCTTGGTGTTGGAGGAGGGCTCGGGCTCGGCTTCTGGCTAGGGGTCGGCTTCGGGCGAGGGCTTGGACACGGCTTGGGGCTAGGTCTCTGCTTCGGGCTGGGTTTCTTACCAGACCCTGACCCCCCGCCGCTGTGGTGGTGGCCGCCACTGCCCTTCCCTTTGCCTCTCCGTTTGGCCATGGAGGAACCGGTTGTCCTCCGATGCTTGCCCCTCCTAGCATGGCAGGAGTCGAAATTGGAGGCCATCACCACGAGGACGAGGAGCACAAGCGCGAGGCTCTTCACGCCGAAGCCCTTCATGTATTGTTGGCGACGCCTTCTCATGGACTGCTACGTGCTTGGTGCAGGCCTGAGTAGCTAGTGTGTTTGTGTTCTCGTGGGTTGTGCTGGGTTCTGTGATCGATGCTGGTGGCCGAGGTTTATGTATAAGTGCAAAGCTTTGGACGCCCCCAGAAAGAAACCACTACCCGACCCCACTGCATTCACAAGCAAAATATATGTAGTGAGTGATGATTGCAAGACGCCCATTAATGTCGTATTCCCTAGCTCCCTCCATTGTTTTGCTTGAGCTAGCTAAGGTCTCACCGATTCCAATATCTGCACTCCATTTAATTAAGACCTGTTATATATATATATAAACTGAGCTCAATACTGTTCACGCCCTTTCTGACCACAATCAGTCTCATTTTCGCCAACTTCATGCAAAACATACGGTTACGTGACATACAGTAAAATCTGCGCCTTGATTATCTGTAAAGGACGACATACATATAGGCCAGCCTGCATGCTCTTAATTAGTCATCTTATGAGATTATTCGAGCCGCCAACATTATTGCGCGCGGTTGTGTGTGCATCTACTTTCTGGTTGAGAATTAAACCTCAAGATGCCAGATCTCGCGCCAGCCCCCGTTCGATCTAGGGCGATCACAGGGCGGTCAGTCTAGCAAAATATATTGCAAATAGAGAAGAAGATGACCAGAGGATTCAGGATTGAGCGGTAAAAGCATGGTGCGAAGGGAGCAGGAAAGAAAAATGATTCTATATTTCTCTTCGTCAGTTGAAGTGGCTCAGAGTGATTTATCTTTTCGAAAGGATTTTTTGAATTTATATAGCGGCTCGCTCCCTCCCTGGAGCAAAGGAAGCCTGAGGGATTAGGGGGCACTACGTCTTTGGTGAGGATTCTTCACCGTTCGATGACTCTTGCCCTCTTTTTATCCTTTTGAGCTTCCTACTCTCGGGTAACAACGTAACATTCGTCTGGATAAACGTCCAATTGCGAGGAATACGCCCCACCCTCAAGAGAAGTCTTGGTGGCGAGATGATCCATTACTTACAAAGGATATCCCCTGTTTACATTGGGGGTCCGAGATTGGGGCGCCCTTTTAGGGAGCATTCGTCCACCTACAGCCAGCTACACTCGATCGCTTTCCCGAGTAGTGAGAGTGCCATCGGTCGGGCGTCCAAGCCAGAGCATGGGTGGGCGATCTTGGCCTGAATATTTTATGCCTTCTATTAAGTGGGTCCTACTGAGACTGTCATTCGTTGGGCCGTGTGACTCTCGATAGGCTATTTGAACTGTGCGTGTAATAGATTGCAAATTTCCCCCTCTACAAAATCATTTATAATTGTTGTAGTGACAGGATTTTCTGTCACTCACCGTAAACTGGTATGAAAATGGAAGATATGGTATGTTATTAGCAAATATTGTTGCACTACCTAAAAGGATGTAACTTGTACGGAAATGTCATTACTTAGCTAGTTACTTCCCTATAGTTTTAATTTGAAACGAGAAGACAGGAGGCCAAAACACTGACGCTAGCTCCCGATCCACGGGTGTGGCCTATTAATTAAATTAATGTGACTTCACTTGGAAGAACGAGTTACCAACAGCCAGCTCCGGTCCCAGCAATTAATATTTGGTCAGAAGATGATGCCAAAGTTTCGTGTTCTCTCTTGCTCCAAACACTAGCTTCGAGGAAATCGGATGCGCGCGCGCTCTTTCCTGTACTCACACTCATCACATGCAGATGCTTGTTAATGGTGTTAATTACTTAATTAATTTGATGGTTTAAGTAATAATATTTCAATGCAGCCAGGGAAATCTGCAACTTTTTGGCATTATCCACCCTGAAATCTATCGTAACCTTAAATAAAAGGATGTCACCAAACATCAGAGAAGACGAACTTATGAACGGCACCAACTCACTGTCATCATTAATTAATTACTCACTGTCATCATTAATTAATTAAAAAGATGATGCATACATGGGGACATACATACACTACCACATTAACGATGATGCAAGATAGAAAAAAATAGCAACGCTGTTAATTAAGAAGAACTGACATCTTAACCTCCATCCCATGAAGGCGTTCTGCATGCGGTAGGTTAGTTTAAATTTTTATAAAAAGATAGGAGACGAAGCTAAATTACACCGATGGCTTCCAATGCATATACATACATATATGTCACAGTATGTAGGCGGCATCAAGTACCATAAAGAGGACAAATCAGCATGCAAGTGGTTGTTTTAGAGGAGAACTGTTTTAGGAGGAGGTGTTTGTCGAGAGATACGTATGAACAAATTAACTCGATAAGGGACAAAAAAGAAACAAACATAAATGCTTACGAATTACACAAACTACCGTATGCACTTGGAATCTAACTTGCATGCAACAAGCTCCGCTAGCTGAGACCTCGTATAAAATAAGACATACCGCAACATCGAATATAATTAATAATTAATGTATATATCATGGCAAGTTATATAACCTGTTAATGGGCCGAGGTGCCTATTGGGCCGGGGCGCGCCGCCGCGGTGGCGGCTAGGCGCGCGCGGGGTGCGTGTCTGCGTGCGCCCGTCCACGAGCGTGCACGCGCTCCGCATGGCGCGCTCGCGGGATGTCACCGGGAGCTCACGATAAGGATCGCGAGCTCCCCCCTCTCTTCTTATCCTCCTCCTCGCACTGTCTCTCTCTCTCGCTCGCGTCTTCTCTTGCTCTCTGACCCCCTCTCTCTCTATTATCTCTTCCCTCCTCTCTCCCTTATCCTCTATCTCTCTCCTTCCCCTATATATATACCCCTTAAGGGGGTTGATTAATTAAATGAGAGGAAGAAAAATGATAGAGGGGGACTTTGTGTGCGAGGTAAGGGAGATGGCGTGTCGGTGGATGACGTCACGCTGCTGAGTTAGTCCGTCGAGTACGAGGACGCTGGGAGATGCACCATGGTAGGAGTTCATCTCCATTGGCCAAGGTAGGGGTCGACTCTGGTAGCCGATCTTGCATCTGGATGCTGAAGGTATAGACGCGTTTATATTTCTATTTTCGCAAGTACGTGTGTACGTCTTATTTTCGCTGCAAGATATGTTCTCCAACTCTGAACTCGTTTGGTTATATATATATGAAGAGGCGTGATCTTGTGCTGAAGTCTAAGCCGTCCGATCTGGTTCGTAGTCACGCTTGAATAGAATAATGCAACGTAGGAAACGGATCAGGGGGCCCAGGGGGATGACCCTGAGAAAAATCCTCCGATGCTTAATTAAGTCAGCAAGATAATAGAACTTAATGCGGAGAAGGGGAAGAAGGAGATGGTAGATAGGCACGAGACCACTCTTAACAAGAGTGACGAATAATGCTCAGAATGACTTACCTTTTCGAAAGACTTCCTTTGATTTTTATAGTGGCTCATTTCCTTTTGAGGGAGGGGAAGAGGGAGTGTACAGGGGGCGTTTGCCCTCCTCTCCTCTTGACCTCCGGGTTTCTCTCAGTCGGTTATGCTCGACTATCGTTTGGACTCTTCCGTGAGCGATTGTTACTCGGACTCCCGGGCCAACCTTAAGATCACCTAAGAAGTGTTGGACTGAATGATTTGGACTTCAAGATAAGTGGACTTATTAATAAGACTGTCACTCGTTAGACTGCTTTAGGTCACGCATCTTTTAGACTACTAATTCACCTCTCTCTCCAATATATATTTGTTGTATATATCCGAAGAGGTTTTCTAACATAACTCAATTACAACCCTCTGCATGCCCACTGTATGTTGTGCTCATGCTGCCATGCGTCTGGCTAGGTAAGCTTCTCTTTCTTCTCTTGTTTTGGTCGTAACACGAAGTAACCTCCCCGCCTTCCAAGTGGTTCGAGTGCATGCATGGGTTGAGGAATTCGTGTGGAAGGTTAAAATCGATGCGTGCACGTGACTATATATATTTAATCCCTTCAAAATCTAATTGAAATGACCAGGTCAAGTTGGCAAGTGAGGTCGAGGTGTACCCATCAAAGAGGGGCCCCACATGCAGGATCTTTCATACTACTCAGGTATATATATATATATATTCCTAGTACTCTTTTGGCACGCCGGGCCCCCCATGCTCACTGGTGGCCGGTTCCTCCCTTCACATGTATTTGTTGGGCACGTTTTGTCGCATAGCGTACGTACGTTCTCTCTTGTTGCAGATCCTGTCGTGGAGACATGTTCCGGCGTGCAGTTTTACTCGGGAGTCAGGAGGAACATCACAAAGTCCGATCGGACGAGGCGAGAGTCCGTAGCCAACAAGAATCTGCCATCTGGAGCTGGAGCAGGGTCTGTAATCATTCTGAGAGGGGTGGAGTACGTACACGATCAAGCGACCAATCACGATGTCTACATAGATTGAGATTTGAGATTATCAGCTCTGTTTCCTCTATGCTATTTACACTCTATTTCGTATACTGAGTTGTGTTTATGTTATTACATTTACGTCTCTTTTATTTTGATACGGTAAATTAAATTAGTTAAAAATAAAAAAATTAAGATAAAAATCACTCTCAGAGGAGAAATTACAGATATGTTGTTCATAAAAATATATCAACATATATATCACTAATATTTAAAAAAATAAATATGTCATCGCTATAATCTCACGTTACTACTTGTCAATCTTGTTGAATCCACAAAATCACGATGTTGAGATACACATGTCCATGGTCATAAGCACATGAACCACAACTCATATAACCAATACGGGACTATTGCCCAAGGGGGACTATGCCCAAATATTCTAACACTCCCCCTCACGGCCAAGATGGGCCGTGGACATTAATCGGGTGGAGGTGACAAGAGGAGTTGGGCCAATACCATGATCTGATATCATGTTGAATCCACAAAACTGCGGTGTTGAGATACACAGGCCCAGGGTCATAATCACATGAACCACAACTCATATAACCAATACGGGACTATTGCCCGAGGGAGATTATGTCTAAATATTCTAACAAATCTAACCATAGTTTGGCTTAACAGATGTTAAAACTGATAATAATATCCCTCCTCCCACATAAAAATCCCCCACATGGTCCCCCACCCTCCTCCCTCCGTCCCCCCTTCCCCCACTTCTCTCTCTCTCTCTCTCTCTCTCTCTCTCTCTCTCTCTCTCTCTCTCTCTCTCTCTCTCTATGTGCGGTGCATGTATGTGTGTGATGCAGAGAGAGATATTTTGATCATTTAACCTACAATTAATGAGAATATTGATATCTTTAAAGAATATTTGAGATTTCGTCAAAGTAAGTTAATCGTTGTGATATATTTATAAAAAATTTTAAATGTAATGATATACCTAATAATATGTTTCTAGAAATGATGTCTATAATTTCGTCTCTAAACATGATTTATGTGCACAAAAAACCCAAAATATGACTTAGAGAAAGTGGAGTAGACAATGTCAATCTGAAATCTATTAACTCATGTTTGATGAGATATGCTCACGTTGATATGATCAGCATGAAAAAAAAAACCCTCGCCTTTTAGGTGATCTCCATCGCCTTGGAGAAAATAAACTCTTTCGATGATGGGGGTTGATGCATCTACGCCATGTAAACGGGCCCCTTTGGAAGTGGAATTGGATTCGGCTATATAAGCTTGTTAATGATTTTCGAAAGTTTAGCAGCAAGAATTTAAAGAGAGTCCTATATTTAACATTGCAAAGACTGAAAAGCCTGAAATCTCTTATTGTAGTTGCTAGGCTTATCTGTTCCAAGACTAATGCTACGTTTCTACTCTTCCACTCTTCGTCGAGGACCCAATATGTGGGAAGGAAACTTGATGAATGCTTCAAAATGATCATCAATACTACCCAAAAATGCTGAAAGAAATGATGAGTAAAATCATTAGGCCATGGAGACTTATCAATTTGTCATAGAGAGTAGTATATATTGTTTGTTTTCTCATCTTAGGTTGTGTCAGAGAACAGCAGTGGGGGTGATTTTTGTTAAGTCTGTCAACGGAACGGATATAAAATGAATTTATGACTATCAATATTTGTTCTATTTTAAAATTTGAATTATTTAATTTTAATCTGTTATCTGATGAATTCTTATATTATTTATCCATATTCGATTCAAATTAAAAATTTTAAATTATTTGAATTATCCGCTCTGATTTCAGAATACTCCACAAATTTTACATATTTTATATATGAGATTGCTCTCAACTTTATTAAGACGATGGATAAAAAGGGGAACAACAACACTAAGTAAAAAATAAAAGGACACTTATAATAACTCTAAGGATAATAATTTTGATGAAATAAATATAAAAAATTTAATAGATATCCACCACATTAATTGTTCCATAGGAAACATAATTTCTAGTAATGTGGATAATAATAAAAACTTTCACGGTCAACGAGACATTCAAAAATCAAAAGTATATAAAATAAATTCTAAATTAAAATACAACTATAAAATGTCTACATTTCTTTATAATATTATTTATTTTTATACTATATTGTTTAAAACTATATATTATATGATATATAATATTACGAACTGATATTTTATGAAACGGATATTATAATATCCGTATCCGCTCCGATTCAAATTCAGATATTATCCGTATCCGAAAAAATAAATATGAATTTAAATATTATCCACTAATACGGATTCGAATTCGAAGTGGATTCGGATAATATCCGAATCCGTTGACCGGCCTAAATTTTATCTTCGAAAGCTCCACCCCACAAGCAAAAATAAATGAGCATGGATCACATTTAACTTCTCAAAAGTCAAATTTTCACTTTTAGACAGATATGATTGAAAAGTAGCAATTTTCAAAAGTTTAAGAAACTCTTCAAAAGGAGCTTCCTCTCTCTCTCTCTCTAAAGATCTTAGGCAGAAATCAAAACCCAAGGTGTTTCTCAAGCGCAGCCTTAGAAAGACAATATTTGCCTCTCACAGCATGTTTAAGTCCGCATTTAGAAATGTCACTGTAATAACAAATTTTTTGAAAATCCTATTCTCTGACACAGATGTATTCTGTCAGAGATTGTGAATCCTTAAAAATCTTAAGAATCTGGATTAATGCAGCTTCTGCATATTCAAGAGTTAGAGAGTCTTTTGTGTCTAATATCTCTCTCTTCACAAAATTTATTACACACGTAAACTTATGGAAGTAAAATTTCTTTTGATAAAAAAATTTTATTGTCAAAGATTTTAATGATTGAAATTTTCACAACAAATGTTATCAAACGCAACCTAAGATCGATGTTTGTCCAATTTAAGTGCATGTCTTGTATCCATGTCTTTCTCCAACTACATGCGTTTAGGTGACAAGACTTTGGTAAACCTACTCTTCCTCCACTAGAATATGACTGTGAGTTCATATATATATATATATATATATATATATATCACACCAAGATTTACCCATTTATTTCATATCTCTCCTTATGCTGAAAACTGAAAAGTAAAATAGGAGAATCAAATTATATATATAGTTTTGACGAGAAGCTTTGGAGTTCTTCTCCTTTTCTTCAGCTAAACCAATTGGAGACTGTTTTGCTTGCACCGTTTTAAGATTATTAAGCTTCCAAGAACAAGGTTTCCAACATTTTTCCTCCAAACAGCTGAAGTCTTTTTGGATTTAACCAGTAGATTGTAGAAGGCAATGGATTATTTTACTGAGTTGGAGTTATGCCAAGCACCTTTCGGCCCATCTTCAATATCCTTGATTTAACCATCTATGTTCAAAACACCCCTACTTTGCTTGAGGGAGGATCTGTCAAAAGTCGAGGCGAGCGATCAAAAGAAAACCTGGGTAATTAATGCAGCTGGAAATGTTTGGAAAGCAGACCAAACCAGCCCTGGTCGATCAATGCTCTATCTAGCACATCTCACTTGGTCCATTTGGCATGTTATATTTTTTGTGGATTTTTAATTTTAAATAGGGCTGTCAATGGGTCGGATCCGGGCCGAACTTAGGTCGGCCCGGCCCGGACCCGACTTATCAATATTAAGATCCGAGCCTGACCCGGGCCCGAGTTATGTCGGGCCGGGCCGAGTCGGACCCGATATTATTAAAAAATTGTAAAGTCCGACTAAGGCTCGGCCCCGTCCGACAACTTAAATAAAAAATAAAAAATAAAGAAAACTAATATATTTAATAATATAAAACTTATAATCTCACTAAATTAACTAAAGTTTTGATATTAATTACATAATTTGTATGAAAATAGAGTTTAAAATTTTTAATTAAATAAAATAATATAATTTTAACTAAGTAATTTTTAAAATTTGAAAGAAGAAAAAAAAGACAAAGGGTCGGGCCGGCCCGCAGGCCGAACTTAAAGTCCGAGCCTGACCCGTGGGCCTAGTAGGGCCGAGTTTTTAGACCCGACTAAGAGCTCACGGGCCGAAAAAGGCCTTGCGGCCAGACCCGAAATCGGGCAAGACCCGCGGGACTGTCGAGCCGGCCCGACCCATTGACAACCCTAGTTTTAAGTCACTATTTTTTTTGAAATTAAGAAAAAGCACCCATAATCCATCTATTTAGTCAAAATCTCTTAAAATCTTTAGACCTTATTAAAAAGTCACTCGAGTTATTAGCCATTTAAAAAATGAATATTACGAAGAGTATTCCTTCCCTACATTGTTAATTTACGTATTCTCCATTCTACCCCCCGTTCCCTCTCTCTTTGGGCTCTCTTTCTCTCTGGGCACTCTCTCTCTCGTCCCTGGAGGAGACATGACGTCAACGGCTGAGGATGGGGGACTGCGAGCTCCTCCCACCCGCCTCCGCTCTCCCCCTCCCATATGTCGATTCTCTCTCTCTCTCTCTCTCTCCCCCTTTCTCTCTCTTTGCGACCCCAATGGGGTATGGCGGATGTCGGACGGGGAGACCCCCTCCGATGCCCCTCTCTCTCTCTCTCTATGGTCCCCCCTCTCTCTCGCACTCTCTCTCACACTCTCTCTCTCATGCTCTCCCCCTCTCTCTCCCTCTTTCTCTCTCCCCCTCTCTCTCTCTCCAACCCCCAGTGGGGTGTGGCCGGCGTTGGAGGGGGAGACCCCCTCCAGTGCCCCTCTTTCTTTCGCACTCTCTCTCTCTCTTACTCTCCCCCTCTTTGTCTCTCTTTCTTTGGTTCTCCCCCTCTTTCTCTACGAGCCCCCAGTGGCGGCCGTAACTGGAAGGGGATACCCCCTCCGGTGCCCCTCTCTTTCTCGCACTCTATCTCTTACTCTTCCCCTCACTCTCTCTTTCTCTGGTTCCCCCCTCTCTGTTGCACTTTCTCTCCCTCCCACCCTCTCACTCTCTCTCTCACGCCTCCTCTTGCAACTCTCTCTCTCCATCACACCTAGACGGTAGGCACCGAGATGGCCGATCCCACTTTGACGTCCTCCCTCTTTACTACTTTCTCTCTCTCCCTGTATCTCTTTGTGGGGTTAGGTGGATTGCCGGTGTCAGAAGGGAGGGGCTGTCCCCCCCTCTCTCTCTTTATATGGGAGGGGGTATTATGATATTTTCTCTCCCCTAATTTGGTTAGAGCATGGTTAACTTAGCTAAATCAGACTTTAACTCACGGTAAGAGACGGGAAGAATTTTTTCATGTAATGTTAAAAATTTTAAGAGCTTTTGACTAAATAGATAGATCATGGGGACTCTTTTCTAATTTTAAATGAATTTGATGTTTACAACAAAAAGGCCCTAAGTTTTAAGGTAGAAAGATTTTTTTTAAAAAAAATGCTTCTAAACACCTTATAAAACTTGTACCTTCATAGATAGCAGGTAGAGTGAGAGAAACACATTCTTCAGTGATAATAAGATGTACTTGTTTGGAAGCACAAGACACTTTCCTTAGATAAAGAGCCTTCCCTCCCTCAAAAATAGACCAAAAAACTTTTTAAAATTTATAGTAAACCCATACTATGAAACTGAGTTTCTAACAAGCATAAAACATCAATACTAAATTCCTTCATTTTGAGCTAACTTCTTCAGTGTGCCATGCATGTGCATGTCTTTGGGTTGGAACAGGGCGCTTTTTGTTGGGAGAGCTTTTGGCCTGTCTAGTTTCCTTATAAATCTTTATTTTTGCTTAATTACTGCATTGAATTCTTATCGACCATGTTCTCTACAGACAACTTATGCATGTGCAGCTATCTTATTTAATTCCATTTTTTCTTCCTGCTCCACACCTTTCCCTTGATCCTCCCACATTCCTCTAAGGCCAGAAACCTTCATCTTGTATAGGAATCTCCTCTTGCACCAACTTCAATTCTCCCAAATTCCTTGAGTCACCCACTTACATCATGCTTTAAAATATGCACATGGTCAATTCACATGACCTCCTTAAATCTCATTCCCCGAGACGACCTTTCCTACAAAATCTCCTCGAGTTTAGGGCGCCTCAAAATCGTTGAGATGCAGGGTTGCATTGATCCGGTGAGAGCTCCCATGGGAAGCCACATCCCCAAACTATCTTTTCTATACTTCCAGCATAAATATTCGAGAGTCTTAGGGCACGATTGGTAGGGCTTCTATCCTGGGTAATATTTGAAAATTTTATTCACCATACTGGCTAGGGGTGAATTATCATCATTGCAGAATCCTCGTAAGCTCATCCTTCTCAGTTTTGAAAGATTAGGGAAATTGGTTCAAGATGAGTATGCTTCTCTTTCATGTTGGATTTTTCACAGTCCAAAAACTCATATATAACTGAGTCGATAATATCCTTGAAAACATAATAATCTTCAATTGAATGTCTCAGTATCTGATGGTAAGGGTAAAATCTTGGGCTATCTCTCCTCTTCAGGTCCTCCGGCCTCTTTGGCTCAGGAAGGGTGACCTTATCATACTGGATAACCCAATCAAACAAGATCTTTATCTTCTCCTTCTCCTTCGAGAAAGAGTAGGCTTCCACATTTATGACTCAATCCCTCCGATCTAAACATTTGTTTATGAACTCTCATAATTACACATCTATTTGCTAACTACTCTTTCTAAGAAGTTCTTTGTAAATATATGAGCAGATTTTCGTAATGCTGTGGGAAGTTCAATTAAATAATTTGAGATTCTATAAGAAGTTATGAAGAAATATTTAAATTAGAAGGGCTAGTTCATAAATATGAAAGATCATGGGAGTAAACATTAAAATCTCTAAATCTTTTTATAACCTAACTTTGATACTAACTTATGTCGCTGTTATATAATTATAACGTCAAGGTAATATGAACTAAATTTGTTTGAATCGCCTAATGGGGAGAGGCTGTCCTTGCCCGCGGCCTTTTTCCCTGTTCTTATTTTTGTAATTGTGACGGTGGCACATCGAATCATAGCCCACATCATGCGTCTGCCTCCCGTCCGACGTGGACGGGAGTGGGGTCCTATTGACTCTTCCACGTGTCAAAACAGAAAGAAATTCCGAATCACGCGCGTGCATCCGGCGGACGCGAGAACCCCCACCCCCAACTGGATTTGATAACAAGTCTCAGATCCCGCTCCCGGTGTTCCCCCTCGTTGTCAGGTGGGTATAAAACGGCTTCTGGCGCTGTCAACCTGCTGCTGAGAGAGAAACGAGAGAGAGAGAGGAGAGGGAGGTGTTCGTCTGTTTCTGGTCAAAGTAGAGCCGGCTGGTTGCGGACTGAAGGAACGAAGAAGACTGTCAACTGGCCACTGGCTAGGGCTACAGGTGGCCTCGGCCTCGGCTCCGGCTCCGGAAGGGCTTCCGCTCTCTTGCTCGTGCTCGGCGTCCATGGCGGGCAGCTCATGCAGTCTTGCTCTCCAGTAGAAGGTCGGTTGCTGTTCCTTCTTCCTACTCGTTTGGTTCATCCTCCATTTCTGGTGTAAGATCGGCGAGAAGGAGAGTTTTCCGTCGCTTTGTTGTTGTGCACTTGAGTGTTGATTTTGAGGAGGGCGTGGGACTTTCAGATGCCAAGTTTTCCTGTTCTGTGTTTGAAGTCCCGGGTCGTTTTGCTTCCTGGTTGAGGAATCCGTGTGGCTGAGTGCGAGGGGGAGCAGCATTGAGTGGGTTTTCTGAGTTTTTCGTAGTTCCCAAGGTCTGCAGTGGGAAACGAGTGACCAAGTTTGACCGAGGGGACTGTAGGAGAGTTTGCTGTCATTTGTTTTCGAGATTCTTGAGGTACGTGTTGAGCTCTATGTTGCAGAACTCCTTGAATTGAGGATTGGTTGTTTGGGGGGGGGGGCTGCAACAGATCCTCACCTTAACTGCTGTTTCAGTTCACTGTCCGTATGTTTTTCAGTGCCTGTCTTGTAAATGCCCTAGACTCGGACATGTTTTGAGTTCATATGAGTTGCATGGAGTGTGGATTCGTGTAGTTGGCTTTGTGGAAAAAAGCTGATGTTGCCCAAGAGGCAAATGCCTGCCAATGTGTTTGTTTGGCGCGTGGCCTAGTCAATAAAATCTTTAGAAGAGATACATATTTTGTCACAATGAACTTACCGTTGATACATCATAGTTTTTGAAAGAGTAGATGGAAGGGAAGAGCCTGTTGGAGGCCAAGGAAAAATAAACTTAACATATCCTGACATAAAGAAGAATGACGAGAATCTTTACTTCTGTAATACTTCCCCTAAGTGATACAATGGGACCCTTACCTAATGAAGTGACAATTGTTCATAATTAGACAATAAGAATGTGTAGGTCATCACGAACGTGCAGCTCATCGGGCATATGTTCTGTGATAGAATTAATATAAGCATCTAGTATTAAACAACTTACAGGGAGTAAAGAAACTCCCTAGAGAGATGAAGTACTACATGACAGATTATAGTAAAATAGTAGAAAGAAAATGGGATAAAACATGTAAAGAAAATGAGGGAGGAAATGGATACACGGAGAAGGAAATAAAGAACAGGAGCATGAAGGATGCGTCTAGGCTGATTTTTTGGAGCAGCCATGAGTAAGCCAGAGATTGTGAGCATGCATGGTGTGAACTGTGCTAAAGCCAACATGTAATATTGGGAGCTTATGTCTAGCATGACATTGTACCTTGCCAACTCCCAATGCAAATCTCCTCTTTATCTGTCTGCCCACACAATCATCATGGGTTTTATATTTTAGCTTTACGAACATTTGATTATTCATGTAACATGATGAATAATAGTTTCATACATGATGGAGGATCTGATTCCTGCTTGCAAAGCGACTTTGTGCCACCAAGAGCCTTTTGAAGTTGTGGATCCTCATGTGGAGGATTTCTCATAGGAAATTTTATGTGACCGGTTAGCTCATTTTTTGGAGGATATTATGTTGGGTGGAGGAGAGCATGGACCACTTATTTTTCACATGCTTTTTTCTGCAAGACGTATGGGAACAAGTTTTTCATGAGCTACATTGTGTGCAACAGCTGCCTGCCTGTCCATGTGGAGAGGCTTTTGTTGAGATAGGATCGTAGATGGGCCTTGAATGGGACTGTAAAATCTGGTGGCTGGTTTCACCATGCTACTTTATGGGCAATTTGGGTGAAAAGAGTGCAAGGATCTCTGGGAGAGGGACCAAGACCTCCAAGCAGATACTTTCTTTCATTTGCTATGCTTGATGGAGTGGGGCATGTCTCTTTGTAATGTGAATGCCATGCGGTCCTCTTTTTTGGTGTTTTTTGGGGGGTTAGACACTTAGACTGTCACACACCATGTTTGTATGCTTTTCTAGAGGGATTTTGAGAGGTTACTCATATCATATTTATACATTTTATTCAATAATCTTTGTGGTCCTATCCACCTTCAACCCCCCAAAAATGTATAACCTCATGAGCAACATTTCACCATGAAATATTCACTCAAAACCTCAACCAAAATGTTATAAAAAAGTGTAATCTGCGACTCTCATTAAAAGAAAATAGACTTAGAGGTTTCCACATAGTGTCCATTCTCTAACATACCAGTTCATTTGCCACTTTACATGCAGATTAATGATTTGTTACTCTTCAGGCTATGAGAGTGAATACATCAAGCAGTTAAATCCAAGCTGCAGCAACTTTGCTTGTTGATGATATTATGGCTTCTTCCGGTGGAACATCACTCTCTGCAGCTGGGAAAACTGGTGCCAACGTGATGTCTGTGGATAAACTTCCAGAGGAAATCAATGAGATGAAAATCAGAGATGATAAGGTTGAATTGATGATCTCCACAACTGGTTCAGGTTCTTTGAAGCCTTAATGACTTTCTTCTGTGATGAACAGGAAATGGAGGCTACAGTGGTGGATGGAAATGGAACCGAGACCGGGCATATAATTGTGACAACCATTGGTGGTCGAAATGGTCAACCAAAACAGGTATTTCTAGTGCAACCTTTGTTAGAATGTTAGTTGTTAGTTGCATTTTAGCACATTTCTCTTGCCTGTCTGGTACTTTATGTAAATTTTGCCTATGTGAATATCAAGGTCATGACTGCTGGAGCTTATCTGGTGTTTCGTTGAGTTCAATAAGAGTCTTTAAAACATGGTTCATGGAAGAAGTTTGACAAAGTCATTGATTTTCTTCTGGGTTGCTGTTGTACACAATTATTTTCTTGAAATAATCGAGAATTAAAAGTGCGGGACCACTCCTGAATACCTTGTGGACGCTATTTATTTGGCGTCTTTACGACAACCCGGGTCCGACTCTGGACCCGAAACAACTTGCCGTGCCCCACGACAACCTCAAGACAAAGCGGGGGCCACCCCTAACCGCCTAGTACGCGGCATCGATTCGCCAACACTTTAGTCACCCGGCCAACCCGGGGACTCGCAACAACATGCCGCATCGCGCGGCACACAACGACGAGGTCGGGAACCACTCCCAAAACGCTTCCTACAAGGGACTCAACACCAACGCCCTCGGCCACGGAGTTAAACTCGAGCTCCGGGGCCTGTTAGCCGGGTTGTACGACGTCTAACTTAAGGTGGGGAATTATCTTGAACACCTTGCAGGCGCCTCATTATCGGCAATTCTACAACAACTAGGGCTCGTTCTTGGGCTCGAAATCACTTGCCATGCCACACAACGACTCCACAAAAAGGCGGGGACCACTCCTGACACCCTAACACGCGACATAGAGTTGCCAACTTTATAGCCGCCGGGCCAACCCGGGGCTTCGCAGCAATGCGCCGTGTCGCACGGCACATCACAAAAAGATCGGGATTCACTCCCAAAATGCCTTCTATTAGCGGCCAAACACTATTAGCCCCGACCACCAAATCACGTTCGAGTCTCGAGGACTGCTAGCCGCGCCGCATGACTTCCCATCAAGGGTGGGGACCACCCCCGAATATCTTGAGGGCGACACTACGGCAACCCCACCTTGGGGGCTCAGGTCAAAGCTCGGACTCCGAGACACATGGCCGTATCACACTGCTTGACAAAACAAGGGAATGAACCCTGGGGCTGCCCTAAGATGGTAGTTCGCCAAGGGCGTGCCCAACACTGTGACCATTCCCGAGTCTCGGGATGCGATTCTCCACTCCGCCCTATGCGGCCTCCAAGACCGTCCCGTGCGTCGTTCAAATGTGGGCCAACTCATCACGTGTGGAGTTCGCTCGGGATGCACAAAGTACATTCGGGACGGAGCAAGCAACACCGTGCAAGGAGCAGTTCGCAGGCGACCTTAAACGTGCGCGCAACCCGGCCAGTTAGCGCCCTCCACGTGTCCTAATCTAGTCAAAAGTGGCCAAAATTACCAAAAAGGGGGAAATTTATAGTTTTTACCCCCTCTCTCTTCACCACCCAATGTGGTCCGGGTAAACCCCCCCAAGGGGGGTTTATGTGGACCAAGATGTCTCAGGGCACCTTGTTCTTGGTAAACCCCAAAGGGGGGGGGGGTTACCCGGACCAGGACCCCCCTGCCATCCTAGTCCGAGTAAACCCCTACCATCCCCCCCCCCCCCCCCCCAAAAAAAAAAAAAAAGGGGGGGGGGGGAGAAGAAACCACCCAAGGTGGTCTAGGTAAACACCCCAGGAGGGTTTACGCGGACCAGGATCTCCCCTGCCATCCTGGTCCTGGTAAACCCTTATTTTTCAAAAAAATAAAAATAAAAAAAATCCCGCCATCATGTTGGTCTGGGTTTTACACGGACCAAGATCCCCCTGCCATCCTTGTCCGTATAAACCCCTCTTTACCCGAACCAACATGCCCCCCTCAACCCTTTACCCGGACCAGCATGCCCCTTCTTCCACCCTAAGCCTATAAAATCCCCCTGGGGAGGCCAAGGGTCACAAGACTTGGACAACACGAAGGACACACAGATCCGACACATCCAAGGTAAGCTCGAGCTTGCAAAAGAAGCAAGGAACGCGGCTTGACTTGTTGGCTTTGTGATTTCGGCTAAACACACGTCGAGGGTATGCCACATCAACACTCCTCGTACGGCCTCTAGCTGACTCACAAGCCCCTTGACAGACGTTATGTATGACGGCAGAAAATCCGCGTGGACGTTTTGTATAACGGCGGAAAAATTTGCGCAGCTATGCAATGACCCAAAAATCAGTATCGATGACGGATTTGTCGCGCGGCTTGCACACAGCTTGCACTCGGGCATCTAACACCCCATGTAATGCCGTTCTTGGCACTTTTAAAAAGATATAGTCGGGAACCTTGACTTCCATTCCACCCGACTTCCAGTCTCACACTGTCCGTCGAACCCCTGTCCGTCTCACACTCGGGCTAGTACCTGCCAGTTTCGTGCCGAACCGGTGTTAGTCTCCCCGCACCTGAGCCAGTACCTACCAGCTCCTCATCGAGCCAGTGTTTGCTGCTCTGCCTTCCGAGCCTATGTCTCGTTCTGACAAACCACGAGTCTGTCCCCCCACCAGCGTCTCGAGTTGAGACTGGTCTCCCTGCTTCCTATTACCCGTGATGAATGTTTGTCCTGTCGCGGCGGCACGAACTAAGCCCTCCCGACGTCATGGCCTCCAGAGTCTTTAGTCCTCCTTCAATAGCATAAACAAAAGTGTTCGGATTGCGTCCGATGTAAATAAACACCGATCGCTTGCGGTCGGTGGAGAGAGGTCCCGCACCCGATCTCCACATCGCTTGATACACCTTCACCCGTGTAGTCAGACCTGCGCCAACTACCTAAATTGCTACCACGCGCACACATGCCCTTATTCACATGTCGTAAGTATGCCTACATACACGTGCCGTGTCCTAGAGACACATCCTAGTTGAGACCCAATTTTCAGCAATTGTCGAAATTCGACTGGCACGCCCGCAAAACACGTACGCCCACACATACTAGAAAGGAATTATATTTATCCTCACATAATATATATATATATATATATATATATATATATATATATATATCATATATATACATTTTCCTCTCTCTCCCGCTGATTCCGCCATGTGCTCAACAGTTGCATTTCTTCCTTTTCCCAGGAAAGAATTCATTTATTTCATGTTAGCTTGCTTGAAGCAAAATTGTGGTCATTTACATTTATTAAAGCTTTAAGGACCTCTTCGGTGATGGAATGAATTATCCCAGATGATTTACCTAGGATTGCTTATACTGAAATAAGAGGCTGTTTGCTTTTATAACCATTATCCTATTCTACCTACAACGAGGAAAATAAACTAGGTAAACTAGGTAAAAAGGTAGAATAGATAAAAGTAAGTTTAAATCTATTCTGTTCTAGCTAGAATAAGCAATAGGAGGTTTTTGGTTGAAGTAGATATTATGATTTATTCTGGAATGACCAATTTATTCCAGAGTAGGCCATTTTCACACAGAATAATGAATCTCTGCTGCCGAAGTGAATAACCAGGAAAGACATGGATATCTTATCATGTTCTAGGCTTATCCAGCTCCAAAGCAGCTGTAAAACAATCGTCATGTGATATATGTTTCTCTTCTTGCATTTTCATTAGTTCTGTGGGACGTGAGCTAGAGGTGTTCAGGTTTGAGGAGTCAATTATGTAAGAGAAATATCAGAGTCAGGGGGTTTATTTGTTTACTTGTAGGCAAAGATACCTTTCTTGCTGTGTCCCGTGGCTTTTTAGTCACAATGCTTGCCATTAACATATGGAGGTTGTGTTCGGAACTTCGGACAGGCATGCAGCTGAAATGGGGTGGCTCAGGTGCCTTGCCATTTCCTGGCATTTTCCCTTACACCAGCCAGTATTATCTGGGATAACAAGAAGTCTCATTCTAGGGGAGAACTTGATAAACTAGTAGCATCCACGCTATTTGGCGTACATTTAACATGTTCATCAAAAGAATGGACATGGAATGTTAGGTTAATTTTTTAATGTAATTATAAAATCATTGTGAGAAAAATATGATAGGGGACTGATTTTATCGGCATGTTTTGGAATTCAACCAATCCCCTATTGTTGAAACCATTATAGATGCAAAAGGCTATACTTTTATACATAATTAGACGCAAAAATCAAGTAGACTATGGATTCCTTAATCCCGTAAAAGTTGAAATCACTATCTTTCTTTCTCTTCTCCTTTTTATGTCTTGAGGTAATGTAGCATATGCTGTATCAGTTAGTCAAAAGGTTAGCAAAATGAATAGTTTTTCCTTGGCCTAATCAGTCAGTACTTTTTACCAATATGTGAATTTTGCCCTCAATTGCTTGTGTGCTATTTGTATACCGCAGACAATAAGTTACATGGCTGAACGAGTGGTGGGACATGGATCATTTGGAATCGTATTCCAGGTGATTTGTTGTATATGTGGTGTTGAACATCCTGATATGTTACTTTTTCTATTGTATTAGTGTGCTTACTTGGACTCAAATTAAGAAGGGTTCACTGTTCTGGCATTTTCTTGTAGGCCAAGTGCCTAGAAACTGGAGAAACTGTTGCAATTAAGAAGGTGCTGCAGGACAAGAGATACAAAAACCGCGAGTTGCAAACTATGAGACTCCTTGATCACCCAAATGTGGTGTCTCTTAAACACTGTTTTTTTTCAACGACTGAGAAGGAGGAGCTCTACCTCAATTTAGTGCTCGAGTATGTGCCTGAGACAGTATATCGCGTGACAAAACACTACAGCAGGGCAAATCAGAGAATGCCGATGATATACGTCAAGCTTTATACCTATCAGGTGAAAGCTTTGCCAAATACTATACATATACACACACACACACACACACACACACACACACACACACACACACACACACACACCCCTTTTAAAAGTGGATGGTACCATGTATTCGCTAACAACTTTATATTATGAATGAAGTAAATTTAAATTTATCTGACATTCATGTGTCCAATGGGTTCAGAGCTCGTATCCTTGAAAAGAACGTTGCAGTATATTGTCAATAGTTATAATGAGATGACATGCAGCTTATGCTTCCTGTTATTTAGTCAAGTTTGTAATCATATCACAATTTTAGAATCAAAAGGGACAATTTAAATTCTGGAGTTGAATAAGTTTGAAGGATGGTAGATTTGCTTGTAATTGTATATACACATTTAATGGAAAACTTCTGATGTAAGTAGGTCCGTCAGCAACTGAAGAGCTCGGACAGAAGCTTGAAACATGGTGGGTGGGCTGAGATATATGGAAACTATCTAAAGAACTGAATCCACTTTTTTATTAACAGTTGTCTCGTTGGCCTATATTCTTGACTGTGTGGGTTGAAGTCTATGTAATGTGAATTCCTTTACTTAGTCTCTTTTTGGCTGTTTGGGAGATTAGGGTGTTCCACACTTCCTGGGTGTGGCCTTTTGTTGTATACGTTTTTGGGGTTGGCATTCCTGGGGTTCTCGCAGACTACACTTGTACATCCTCTTTTCATTTTATACATTAGTGGTACTACCCACTTTCAAAAAAAAAAAACTTTTGTTGGCTTTATATTGAGACTATTTTTTGTGTCCTGCCTCTGGGTGCTAGTAAGCTCACCCCCTCCTGAAAATGAACCGATGGCACATCCTTGTGCAGTCAAATGGCCAAAGGAGTATTAAGTATTGACAGGAATGTTTCCTTTTTGTTAGTAATAGCAACCCACTTTTTATGCATGCATATATATGACTTGGATTTAATCTGATATGAAGAGCAAAATATGTTAATGAAAGATGGAGAAAGATGTGCAAAGTTTATCTGCTAATCCATAGTATGTTACAGGCATAATGACTAATCCAAGAACTTGAGAAGACCAGATTCTCATAATTGTAGAGTACACATGGCACGTCATTTATTAATAACTTTTATAGAACTCTTCTAGGTCTTCTGGTTTTGTTGACAAATTCATGAGAGAATGGTGCCACTTATAGAGACTAGGACAAGGTGAACACTAGAAATAGAATCACAGATATAATCGATGAATTGTCCAATGGCCATCAACCTTGAATTGCAGAATTATTGCATACAGTACCATCATGATTGTGATGTTAGTGGAAGTTTTGTTAGGATTTACTGGTCCAACTGAAAAGACCTGTCTATCCTTTCATTTCTCATCCACACTATCCGAAGTATGCACATGCTGTTTTTTCATTTAAAATCACGCATTGTTGGATTCTACATGTGGACGATCAGAAAATCATATGATAGAATCATATATCAACATAGTTACATGACACAACATGTTTCAATTACTGTAAATGACAACACAACTTACTGTTCTCTGCATTGTATGTTTACTTCTGAATCTTTCTGTGCAGGGAGGGAATATTACGAAATGTTAGCAATATGTTGTGTCCTTCTGTGCATCTTTTATAATCTAATGGAGTAACTTCTGCTTCTGTATTTGGAGTTTTCCATAAATTATGGATAAGTCATTCCTTTGTGTAATTGCAGATATGTAGAGCATTGGCATACATTCATGGGGGTCTTGGAGTTTGCCACAGGGACATTAAACCGCAAAATCTATTGGTTAGTCTCTCTCTCTCTCTCTCTCTCTCGCTCGCTCTAATGAGGATCGACTGATCTCTTTGTCCCTAACAGGTGAATCCTCACACCCATCAAGTCAAGTTATGTGACTTTGGAAGTGCAAAAGTGTTGGTATGTGGAGTTGCTATTTTTTGTTATCTGCTGCTACATTTGTCTCAGGACCATATGAAAAATTCCTGCCCTGGACTCGGGTACTCCCCACATCCTTGTCATTTAGGATGCAAATGAATACAATAGATTCTGAACCTTATTATTATTATTTTTGGAAAAATGGATAGTACCATTGATGTATTAAATGAAAAAAGGGATTTACAAGTGTAAACTTTCAGCTCCCAAAAGGATCCCTGTACAAAAAGTCTGCCAAGAGGGCAGATCACTACCTATCCCCCAACAAAGAAAAAAAGTGAGGAATTGTGGGACTCCACTTTACAAAGATGCTTAGCCCACACACTCGCTCACAAACAAAAGAGACAATCCTCTCCTCCACTCTTGCTTCCCCTCTGAAAATTTTATTGTTACTTTCGCTCCAAAGGGCCCACAAGGTCACGTGAAGGATGAGCCACCATATGAATCTGTCCCCTTTGAAGACCCAACTCTTGTGCCATTTGAGGAGTAGATGCTGCACACTCTCATGTCGCCCCAAGGAAAGATGGGTCCTGCTACCCAGCTGCTGCCCTACCTTCTGAGAAAAGGAGCAACTTGTAAAGAGATGGTCTATGTCCTCTCCGCCTCTCCACTCAAGGAACATAAAGTGGTGATGTCCTGACAAAATGGTGCAATCCTATCACAAGTGGGCAGCCGGCCATGGGAAATCCTCCATATCAATAACTTGACCTTCAATGGGCTCCTGGACTTCTAAACCTGTGGAGCAAAGCGGTGGCGTACACCCCCATCTGAGATAAGGGAGTATGCCAATCGGATCGAGAAATTCTCTTCCTTCTCCCATCTCCACACCCATCTATCTGTTGTAATGTCCACCAACTTGAACTAGGTGAGCAAAGATAGCAATTTCCCCGGTTGCTCCATCTCCTCACACATAAGGTTCCTCTTGAAAGTAGGCGACCGGGTATCACTGAAGAGCTCATTTGTCATGGGAATGAGCCATCAAAGCCAAAGGTGAAGCCACAATAGCAAAGAGCCTAGGAAAGACCTCCTCAAGAGTGAAGTCCCGACACCACCTATCCTTCCAGAATCTGCTCCTTAGCCCATCTCTCAGCTTGACTCGAACACTGGCTCTGATACAATTACTACAAAGGATCACGCCTCTCCAAATCGGCGAGACACTATGCAAAGATGATGGTGTTAAATCCCACACTATGGATCTATTATAATATCTTTGCTTGATACTTTGACTCTAACCCGCTGTCTCCCACTCCAATTCTACACATCCATCTACAAAGAAGAGCCACGTTGAAATCCTTGATGCTCTTGAAATCCACTCCTATCTCTTTGCTTTTGCATACTCTGTCCCAGGAAATGTCATGTCAGTCCCTTCTACTATCATGGCTATCATGCCAGAAGAATCTTGCTTGCACGGAGTCCAACTTCTTAGCCATAGATTTGGGAATCCTGAAAATAGAAAGGTGATAGGAAGATTGTCCAACACTGATTTACATAACACCGTGCTCCCCCCATAGGAGAGGAGCCTTGTATTCTATCTCGTAAGTTTGGACTCATACCTTTGAACTATCCCCTGCTAGTCCCTGTAGTGGAGTGCCCCAGGGGACAATGGGAGGCCAAGATAAGAGAGAGAAAAGGCTCCAATCTAATAACCCAAAATGATACTGCTCTCCTGAGTAACCTGTCATCCATGTTGACTCCTACTAAAATACTCTTACTATAGTTCACGTTCAGTCCACTAACCTCCTATAGAATCTCATGCATCAGCCTGACATAAAAAACTCTCTTCTCATCTGTTAAGAACATGATGGTGTCGTGTGCATACTGAAGGTGACTAATGCTCACACTATGATGCCCAACCCAGAAGCTGGTAATGATACTTACACTCTCAGCCCTCTACCAACACTTGCTCACAACTTGAGCCACCAAGACAAAAAGGAGAGGTGACAGACGGTCTCCCTGGCGGAGCCCTTTGCCACTCAGAAAAGGAGGAGAGGGCTACCCATTCACAAGCATCGAAAAGGAGGCAAAAGAGATACAAGATTGGATCCACCCAATCCATCTCTGGCCAAAGCCCATCTTGGCTATAAATAGCAGGGTGAAATCTCAACTAACACTGTCATAAGCCTTCTCAAAGTCCAACTTCAACATCACTCCCCTCTTCCTCTGAGACTTCATTACATACAGGCACTCATGAGCCACCAGGTAATCCTCTCAATGGTGCCTTCCCTTGATAAAGGTCCCTCGATGACCACTAATCACTCTACCACTCACTCCATCTAGTCTTCTTGCCAACAACTTAGTGATGATTTTGTATGTACTATCCATTAAGCTAATGGGTCTGAACTCTCCAAAATCTTGAGCCCCTTGCTTCTTAGGGATAAGGACCAAAAGGGTTTTATTGATACCCCTCTAAGTGTCCCCTACCCCCATAGAACTACCCTAGAGCCAGAATAAGACCATTGGGAAACCATCTGAGCCTGGAACTTTGTCACCTGCAAGTGAAAATATTGCCTGTTTAATCTCTTCCTCTTGGAGGGGCTAGAGAGGGCCTCACACCCAACGTGAAGGAGCTGTGGAAGTAAGTCCTCTGCAACGGCAGGCCGGTCCATGTGCACCTCTGTGAAAAGATCGGAATAGAACTCCATAACATATCTCTTGATGTCCTCCTCCTTGTGAAAAGTCTGCACACCAATCTTGATGGAAGCAATGTGATTGATTTTTCTTCTCCCTGAAGCAATCCTTTGAAAGTACTTAGTGTTCTTGTCCTCTTCTTTGATCCACTTCTCCCTCGACCTTTGCTTCCAATAAATCTCCTCTTTCAAAAGGGCCACTTCAGATTCAGCCTTCAAGGTATCCCTGCACGCTTTGTCTGAATCATCCAATAAACCTACCTCCTCCAAGTCGTCAAAGCCTGCCAATTGTTGAAGGATCCTATCTTTAGCCATCTTGCCAAGTAGGACTTTATCAGCACCCCACCTTTTGAGAACCCGTGCCACACGACTCAATTTGCCAACCATGGTAGTCATGAAAGAACCTGCCTGTCCTTGCACACTTCAAGCCTTCCTGATAATATCCATGAAGTCTTCCTCTCTGAACCAGAACCTTTCAAATCTGAAAGCCTATCTTCTAAGTTGGCCTCGGCTAGTCTTCAAACGGATAGGTTTATGGCCCGAAATAGGTCTAGCTAAACGACAAGTTTGCACATGCGGGAAGTGATCCTCCCAATCCATCGAAATCAAAAACCTGTCAAGCCTGGAGCAAGCCGATAAACTCCTCAAGTTGGACTAGGAGAATTGAGCAGTCACCAGTTGAATGTCGATGAGGGCTGCCTCCTCTATGAAGTCACATAAATCCTCCATCTCACCTATGTGAGGGGTGGGTTCTGTCCTCTCCAAAGCTACTGTCACTGCATTAAAATCAACTCTCACGCAACTGTAAGGAATTGCATCAAAGAACAACGTCGATGCTGGGATTGAAATCGAAACGGAAAAATTGGAACGTGAAGAATAATTCTTCACCTTTGCAGGGTTGTGAATCTCCCGTGCGGATCGATGGGACGTGAATCACGCAGATGCACGATCTCCAGAAGTATCAACATGAGCACTCAAATCAAACAAGCTTCTCTCTGCGATCTTCATGCGCCGACCATATCTCAGCTCGACCATGCAGGAGCAAGGAGAGAGAGTGGGGAGGGGCGCCCCAGGGAGAGAGAGACAGAGAGAGAGAGGGCGGCTAGGTAGAGTCAGTTGTTTGGCCCAAGGTTCTGTCTCATCGCAATTATTTATAGACATCTAGCGTTTTTCATAAAAATCTAGATACTTTCTATAAATCACATCTCACCTCACCTGGACATTACTCTTGTGTGTGTGACCCTCTAGGCTCAAGTATCAATTCAGTTTTCAGGCCCATTAAGTCAAGAATCCATTCCTGTACTTAGTTAAATTCATTAATTATATATATCATCGCATGATACATAATTAATGTAATTTAACTTATGGAAAATCATATGATGATTATTCTAATGGACTTTCATACCATGAACAGCACCAAGCACTGTCTCATGATCCCAGAAGATATATGGGGAACTAATCCCACTAGGACCTGTCCGTCTACAGATAACACACAGCTATAGTCCTTCACTCATTCAATGCCCCAATGATACAAGGGTATAGTTATTCTGTCAAACCCTTTTAGTATTGGCTAGATAGAACCCAGTACTCGTGATTATCATAACTGGAAAATTCCTTTTCCAGTTAGCACGTGGCTAGGTATTTCTGAGTATGGTTCCATAGGGCATTCGCTCTCTTGTTATATACAAGAGTTAGTGATTCCATGTTATTCACTCACTTGCCTTTGCAAGTCTTCCACTGTGTCTGTAGGACCTAATGGCTAAGATCCATGAGTCAGTAATCAAGATATAGCAGTCCTCGTACAAGACATCTTTGGTGACTCAGGTCTAAGCACCAACTGTGCTATTGCAACATGAGAATGTCCATATTGACAGCTAGATATAATGACCATCTAGGGATTCTAAATCGGATCAGTTCAGTGAACTCATCCCTAATGAGCACCTACAAGTTTGTCTTAGTGTCCCCGCAAAAGTGATTATGAGATCAGCCACCCTCATCACATGCGTAGGTATAATTTGTACTGGTCTTATCAGACATTTGATGTCCTTATCAAATATTCATTGACTAGGAACATTTAAGACACATGTTTATAGAAGATTGATCTCATTATCATGATCTCATCATGATTCAATCTTCATTGCATATGTCAACAGACTTCATTACGTAATGCAAACACGTAGTCAAAGCATAATGAATAAAATGCCTTTGTAATAATGTAAATCAAAATGTATTATCAATGTGCATGATAGGCTTATAGGCCACACATTTCTTACGGCAACAAAGTCGGCCCGAGGTACGGTGGTATGCAAGTAGATACTCCCAAAGAGCTGACTTCCCCTATTTGGATTGGGGGCTATAGACTCCGGAAAAATCCCATGAGAAGCCATCCCTCCTACAGCGAAAATGTAGGGAGATGCCCTCCTTGCTGAACTTCCTATCCTCTTTTACTTCCTTCATCTCAAAAGGGTTCCACAAGATCATAATACCTCATGCCCTCCCCTCCCCTTTGTCGAGAATGCAACCCCCTTCGAAAGCCTGCCACTCCCAATCTCTCTCGTGTTCCCATCCCCATCACCTTTACGTTTGATCTCTTGGAGACGCAAGATGTCTATCTTGTATCTTCTAATAAATTCTTTCACTGCCCCCCTCTTCTCACCCCCCTAACCCCCTCACATTCTATGAGAAGATCCTCATAAGGCTCTGACAGAGTCTCCCTCTCCCACCTCTTACTGCTCCCCCTTCTCCTCACTATCCCCCTTCTCTCTACCAACCCTCTTATAGCTTTGCCTTCCTTGCTAAAGTGGCTTGCCATCTCTTCTGGACCCTAATAAATAGCCCTCTGGTACCCTTCTCTATCCCTCGAAAGAGACCCCCATCTTGTCCACCAACTCTCTCATGTGTGACTCTATTATCTTTTCTATCACCCCCATTAGCTCCCTTACCTCCTCCTTAGGCAGTTTGCTACTGTTCTCTCCCTGCTTCTCTGTAGACACCCCCTCTTCCGACCTCGGTGTTCCTGGTGTAGATTATAAAGAAAAATCCACAAAGAAGATTAAAAAGAATTATTAATAAGGGGAAAAGAAGAGGAAAGAGGGAGAGGGAGCATGCGCGGATGCTAATAGGAACGTGATCGCCAGAGACTCGCGAGCCTCAAAGGAATTTAACAATAAATAAAGGAGGGATCACGATATAAGTACCTTAAAAGGAGCGGGGGAGATTGTGAGGTCCACTTTCTCTTCCAATCGGTCGGCCGATGAAGAGAGTTCTTCTTTATTGATTACCCTTGCAAAACACAAATAAACACTAACAAAAAGATTGGATTAGAGATCAAGATGAGTGTAGCATCAAGCTCTTAATATGAATAAGCAATAGAAACATGTATAAGAACACACCTTGTTGGTGTTGGCTTTTAAACCCCTATGCAAAGGGCAAGGTAAAGATGATGATATGCAAATAGGGAGGATACAAGTGTTGCAAAATAGGGAGGTCTCAATTGAATAGAGATGAGGATAGAAATTGAAATAAGGGAGAGGAGAACATGATGTATGCAATGCTAAATTGAAATAAGAAGATAATAAAAGAAAGAGATAAGAAACAATTATTGGTTTTCTCCAATTGGAGCTTGAAAGATCTCCAAGGGAGGAAGAACTCCAAGAGGATGCAACTTTAATGTATGGGAGACTCCCTCCTTGAGCCTTTAGTCTAGCAGCATCTCCCCTTCAGATCAAAGTTCAGCCTTAAACACAAGGGAGAGTGAGGTCCTATTTATAGGAGAGAAATTCGTGGGTTTAATTCCATGAAAAATAGGAAATCAAGTTTTAATTGGATTTGGAAGGAGATATTCAATGGACAAGTGTCCTCTCAACCTTAGAAAGCCATAGGGACCCGTTCCCAAGTGGAAAAGGAGCTCAAAAGGAGGAAGGAAGGAGCTGTTGTAAAGTTCGAAATTCTGTCAGAATTTGTGTCCACCACAGTAGGCGCCACTTAAATTGACATCAGGAGGGAAGTTGCCAATTCTGAGCTAGTTTTGGAAAGATTAAAAATTATCAAAATTAGAATGAAATTCGCGTCCATAGGGACTGACACGAATTATGATTTTTACGAATTTTGGTAGGATTTGGAAGCTCAAAAATAGGGAAGGAAATACGCGTCCAAGCAAATGGATGCGACTTAAAATACGCGACGCGGAAGACGCTATTCCTTGATTATTTTGGAAAGTCAAAAATTACCAAAAATTGGAAAGGGAATACTCGTCCACATGAGCAGACGCGAATTTGGAATTTAGCGAATTTTGGTAATTATTTAAAAGGCTATAATATGGAAAGAGGATTAATGTCCAAGTGATTGACGCCAATTAAAGAATTGGCGGCTTTGTAAAGAGGCGTTAATTCAAGGGAATTGGGTTGAAGGAAAGAATTCGTGTCCGTGTGTTGGACGTCAATTAGAGAATTGACGCCTTCTCGCAGAGGCGTTAATTCTTCATGAATACGAAGTTGGCTCATACACGGGTGAAAAGAAGAATTCGCGTCCACGGTGGAGGACGCGAATAGAATACGCGTCGACGGTGACAGGCGCGGCTTTAGAAATTAGCACTTTCTTGAAAAGGCGTTAATTCAATAATTAACACGAATAAAGGAATACGTGTCCACCATCCCAGACGCGTTCAAAGAATGGACGACTTTCCACAAAGGCGTTAATTTAATAATAATTTGAGTTTGGCCCAAAAATAGGGTGAGAAATGAATACGCGTCCGTGGCCCCAGACGCGACTTTAAAAAGTGGCGCCTGCCTAGGAAGTCGTTAAATCTTGAAAGAATTGGCGACTTAGACGCTGTCGTTGATTCCAGAATTGGCGCCCACTGTACCGGGCGCTAATTCTTTTAAGAAGAATTTGCGTCCGTGAGCCTGACTCTAATTCAAAACAGTCTCGAAAAATTGGAGAAAAACTCAGAAAAAATAGGAAAAAATGGGGGAAAGCTGAGGAAAGCTGAATAATCAAGAAGAATAAGGAAAATCACTCAAATGAGTCGATTTGAGGGTCAAATTGGGGCATTACAATGCGATAGGAGATGTACTCAAGATGATGTCAATTTTGGCGTGTCTACACTTGGGACCTCCTCATCTTCTTGTGCCAATGAAGATTGCATGGAAGTGTCGAACATCGCCACAGTCGCTGTCTCCCCTTCTGCCTATGTCATTGTCCTGTTCTTTCTGGAGGTGTCCTCCAACTGCGAACCTTCGCCCCCACTCGACTCCAACAGTGATAGGTGGGGCAAGAGTCTCGACGGCAACATGATCTGCTAAGGGTCAGCCTCCTGCAGTTCACTGTCTAACACCTGCAACTCATGGACCTCCTCTCGTACCGTGACTGTATCCACTGCCCCCTGCAGCCGTGGAGAGATGGTGGCCCACTCGGTCGCACGAGCCTGAGAAGACTAGATAGCGCCGTCTCTTCCTGTGCCGGGCTGTGGAGGTATTGTGCCGCAAAACAACACCGGAGTGTCTGATGCCTTAAACACTACCGCCGAAGAGGCCCTCGCCATGGACATCCCTCCGGAAGACCCCGCCGCCGCACATAAAGGCGACTGCGCGAAGGAACCACCTGAAGGTGCCGTAGCTGGGGGATCAGTGGGAACTTCTCTTGTCGTCGTGAAGGCTAGCCGATGGGGATGCATGCCTTGGTCATGGTCAGAGACGATCTGGTGGGGACACGCCCGGACCAGTCACACGCAGCCGACGCCGTCCTGCCCCGACCCCACCGAGCTTATGGCTCGGAGACTCGGCTTCTTGAAGACTCGGCGTCCTGAGTATTAATTTGTGTGTATGTATTTTGTATTGTGTGTATACTACATGTATTGCTACATGTATTTGCTTTTGTTTTATTAGGCCAAATATTCTATTATTTTTGGCCAAGTCAAAAGTTAGTTGTTGGCTTTTGTTTTATTAGGTTAGGACATGGAAGTCATTAGTTGAAATGACTACGGGTATGATTGTCCTAGTAGGATTTTCCTATATAAAGGGGGGTAGTGTGTTGTTGTTTTCATATGATAGATTGAATGAAGAATTGGCTTGTACGTGAGAGACCTTTCCCCTCTTGCTTCCCCTTCCCTCCTAGCTCTTTGTGAGATTTGAGAGATTGCCCGGTGAGAGACCGTCCGGTGTGAGACCGAGCTGTGCGAGGTAGCGGTTATCCCGTCCCGTTCGCGTTATCGGAGTGCCGTCGATCCTTTCCACGACGTCGCCGCGTCACGATCTCGTTGAGGACCCGCCAGAGCAGCCCACTGCAGCCAAGATGGGGGCCGCCAGAGTCACGAGCCCTAATGGGTGGCAGGGGCGACTTATATCGGGTCCTTGTGGACCTGATAGGTCATTTGACCTGGAGACGGGTAAGTTCTGGGCTACTGGGCATGGCTCTGGGTCCTACGTGATTGGGCCATAGAACCCATTTGAACCAGCACCTTCAAGCACACCTGGGCCTTTGAAGCCCATTCGTAGCTCCTCCAGGCCCACCCAAACCGGCCAGACTCCGGCCCTACATAGGAGGCAGGCCGATTTGAATTCAAACTGCCTGCCTCCTATGCTTCTTTCACCTCCAGTCAGGGAAAGGTTTACCTTAGACTTAGATGCGGCGGCTGCCACCCACCCTACTCCATCGGTTCGACCACTACTCTGGCTACGAAATCGTCCCCTCTGATGGCGAATACGATGGCCGGCGATGCTACCATGGTCACCGGAGCCATGATGAGGACCTCTGCCACATTCACCCTTGCTTCGGCCACCATACATAGGGAACTGGTCTCCACCCTCCCAAAGGAGTTAACCAAGAAGGCTATGCCGGCTTTATCACACAACCACAACATGATCACCACCAGCCTGACCCATCTCAAGGACCTCCATGGGGTGGAGAAGGTTCCTCTTTCCATGTTCCAGATCTGAGCTCGGAGAATGGAACCCACGGAAGCAAGAACTCCAGACTCCACCAACCCCTTAGCTCTCTCAACCGCAGCTGCGATGGCCAAGAGTCCTTCCTTGTGGATTTTTCAGATGTCCCACGGGGCTCCCACCCTCCAACGATCGTCCAACAACCCTTTCACCATGTTCGGATCCATCGCCTCTTGGAGAGGGGATAAACTTGCGCAACGGCCAAGCTAGTCTAGACGTCCGTCTATGCTCTCCGGTGCGATCCCTCCGAGGTCCAGGGCCTCTCTTCGGTCTGGATTGAGCTCCCCTGTCGGGCCAAACTTGACCACGACTACGTATGACTAAGCTCCCACCTGCCGGTGCCTAGCCATGGGTACCCTGTAGGACTGTTGCACGTGCCCCTTCTGCCTGCAATGATAGCAGATGGGGACCAATGCCTGCCCCCGCGCGAACAATTTACCTCTGCCTCCTTTCCTTTCTAGTGAGGCTCGCCACCCCCCACAGGGGGGGTGGTTCACCCCGTGACAGAACTCCAGGCCCACAATTTCTCTCTCTGCTCTAGAAATCTAGAGAGAGAAATTTTCTATATCCGAACCTTATTATCCCATTATCCTATTTTATTTTTCTACATCTGATATGAAAAAGGTGATAAGATATCATATTGACCATTGAGAAATGACCAGTTGATGTGTCTTTTTGATACTTCACCCACAATTGTTTCGAATAACACAACCTTAATGGTTAATCTAGTTATGCGTCTCTCCCCCGTCCTTTTTCAGCTTCCACCTAGCCGAAAAGTTATGTTGTAAAAGTTCACTTTAGTGTATGTGCACATATATGTGTGCTCTCTCTCTCTCTATATATATGTATGTGCACATATATGTGGGGCTCAAGGTTCCTTACCTTGGAGTGGGGCCCAAATCCCCTACTTTATTTGAGATCCACAACAAAAAAATAAAAAAAGGTGTGAATAGTGACTTGAGACCCAAATCACTATTCACACCCGTTTTTATTTTTTCCTCGTCTTTCAAGGCAAATTGTTGTTGACTTGGACCCCACTCTAAGATAGGGGGCTTTGAGCTCCACTTATTTTTTTTAAAAAATAAAAAATAGCACATGAGAGGCGATGAGGTGGCGGCGGCACCAAGTGGGGCCGTCCCCACCTAATCGTCTCCATATATATATATAATTATATATATATACACACACACTTAGAAACCATGTTTAAATGTAGCTTGTTTTTAAAAAACTCTTTACTGACCTTTGGCCTAGTTCTGAGTTTGATCACTGACTTCTTTGTTGGAAAATTATGCACGGGTGGAGATATTCTATTAGATCAAACCACGGAAATCAAAGGGAATCAAACGATCAAGAAAAGTAAACTCGGGTCGAAGCGCGTAGTCGTTTTTTTTTTAAAGTCGTTCCGCCCCTACTCCGGTGCAAATATGTTTCATGACGGAACTTCTCCCAAGATATGACGATCTAATCCTATGGCGACGCGAAGGTGCACTCTAACTCACGCTGTTGAGGGCGAACACTGTGATTGTAGGCTCTTGTAAGAAGAAGAATGGGGAGAGAGGAGCTCGAGAGAGTCTTTGGGTGAGAGAAAATCCTAAGCCGTGCTTCTCTAACAAAATCAACTCTCTCGAAATACCCTCTAGGGAAGTGACTCTTGACCAAGTCACACCCACCCACCCAAAGAGGAAAATCCG
Organism: Amorphophallus konjac; assembly: GCA_022559845.1. Taxonomy (NCBI): domain Eukaryota; kingdom Viridiplantae; phylum Streptophyta; class Magnoliopsida; order Alismatales; family Araceae; genus Amorphophallus; species Amorphophallus konjac. The sequence continues at coordinate 481,103,809 of CM040118.1, forward strand.
AGGAGACGTGGAGTGAATCCAAGACACACTTGGTCAAATGGTCAAAATTAAAAGAAAAATAAACATCGAGTATCGTACGCATGCACGACACGGCATCGGCAAGGCAAGACAATATGCGTGCGTGTGAGATAGAGGATAAGGCCCAAAGATCCCATAAGCTTAAATAACTCAACTATCATAGTTTCCCCAAAGGAGTACACAAGTAAGGGGTGGGTCCCAACTAAAAATAGATGAAAACTTTTTTCATCTTCGTGGGACAAAACAATACAAGGACTCAAGCTTTGAAAATTTAAAGCATGAAATCCAACATCACTTAATATCAATGCCATTTTCTTTTTCAGGTAAAAGGCGAGCCAAACATTTCCTATATCTGTTCTCGTTATTATCGGGCACCAGAGCTTATATTTGGGGCAACTGAATACACCACAGCAATTGATATTTGGTCTGTTGGTTGTGTCATGGCTGAATTACTTCTTGGACAGGTTAGCTGTTTATTCAAAAACTTACTACCGTTTAGGCTTTTAGGTTAACTAAAGTAATGTTCTGGTGTTTCTTCATCTCTTTTGAAACATGAAATCTAGCCTTTGTTCCCTGGAGAAAGTGGTGTAGACCAGCTTGTTGAAATCATCAAGGTAAGATTGATATCTGTCATTTAGAGAGAGCACATATAATTTATAGAACAAAAGACTGTTTTTATTGTTCTTTATTTGCAGGTCCTTGGCACACCTACTCGTGAAGAAATAAAGTGCATGAACCCAAACTACACTGAATTTAAGTTCCCCCAGATCAAGGCTCATCCGTGGCACAAGGTAAGCTTACCATACAGTTGGACTTTTGTGATGCTTCTCTCTGTTCAATTGTATACTAGCGAACTGATCCTCCTCTTTTCATTTCTGCCTTCAGATATTCCACAAACGAATGCCTCCAGAGGCAGTAGATCTTGTTTCAAGACTTCTTCAGTACTCTCCAAATCTGCGATGCACTGCTGTAAGTAGCTCATCATCCTGTGTTTACTCACTGTCTTCTATATCGAACAAAAAGGATCATGGTTCAAACCTACCCGTTCCCTGACCCTCAGTTCAAATCTAGGTTTGCTTTTCATCATCATTTTATTACTTCATTTACAATAAACTTTGGCATTTTTGCATACAGAAAAGGTAATATTGTCAGATTTTTGCTTATGTTTAATCAGAAGTACCAAGGTACATGCAAACTTTTAGGAAAATTTTATTTGATTCAATGACAATGTTTTCGGTTTTAAATTCTCAATGTGAATGCTTGATTCACTTGTAATGTAGATTCTTTACATTTGGTTTCAATACTGTTCATCGTTCCTTTTATTAATCTTCTGTCCATTCTTTTGGTTGTGCAGTTGGAGGCTTGTATTCATCCATTTTTTGATGAACTGCGTGACCCTAATGCTCGTCTTCCAAATAGCCGTCCATTGCCACCACTCTTCAATTTTAAACCTCAAGGTCCTCTCTCTCTCTCTCTCCCCAATATAAAGGACTTTTTACACATGAACCCCTCTATATCCCTGAAATCAAAAGACAGGCTGCAGTTATACACTTGCTGTTTAATTGTGGCCTTTGAAGGAGAATTTTGATGAAATATTCTCACATGTCATTGACAGAAATGGAAATCACACTTTTGCCTGCTCCCTTGTCCATCACTCTCTTTTAATACTACATAAGAAGCTTTCACCTGGATGTTTGTGCGGACACCTTTTATGGGAGATCCAGTTGTGCACATAAGCAATAGAGATAAGCTATTGTCGGAAGTGGTAATTGCATGGTGATGAACTAGGAAGGAGAGATGAAGTGTGATAGATGGTGATGACATGATGTTAGCGGGGCGTTGATGGGTTTTGTGACTGTTTGTGTTCTCCAACTGGGAGATGGCCAGTGCATGGGCTGATGTTAGGAGAAGTTGGGTAAGGAGATGTCAGATGTTGGTTAACAAGAGAAAGAAGTGTAGGGAGATGAAGGGGATGGGCCTGGTGGGTCACAGGTGGGATGTTACTGAAAAATTTCCGTCGCTAAAGAGTTCATCGCTAATCCGCTGCCAATCAATTGCTAAGCCCGTTGCTAATTATTTTTAGGGATTTTTGCATATATACCCTTACAAAGTTTGGTTTTGTCAAATATACCTTTCATCGGAGTATATTATCATGAATATCCTCGAAATATGAGTAATGTCACGATTATGCTCTCGCCGTAACTCCCGTGTGTTTAACCCGAGTTAAGTGTGAGTTAAAGAATAAGATTTTTTGTATATATACCCCTATAAAGTTTGATTTTGTCAAATATACCTTAGATCTAACAATAGTAGATTGCATTGTTCACGGAATATTCTCCTCCGTCGACGGCAGTAAACTAAAGGGGTATAACCGCAACATTTCTGTCTAAATGAAGGATATTCATGATAATATGCTGAGATGAGGGGTATATTTGACAAAATCAAACTTTATAGGGGTATATATGTAAAAATCCCTTATTTTTATTTTTTAAAATTTTATTTATTTAAAATATCAAAATTCTGTTTACATATAAAAAATACAAAATCTCACACATCAAACCAACAATAAAAAATAAAAACGCACACTTTTATCATTAAAATAACATCAAAATTTTTTCAAATACACTGTTAAAAAAATACAATTTATTTACAACATTGGTCCAAAAAAAAATCAAGAAATGTTTGGTGTTCCCTCCACGCTATCGTCTCTCCCATCCTTGTCACGTGGATGTGTAGTGGGATACTCCTACATTAAAAAAGAAAAACAAAAGAATATGAGATGTGCATATATGAAATAGATCTCTTAATAAACAAATTAAAGTAAATAAATTCTTTGAAATTACAAATAAGAATTCTTATTTGGACTCCATCAGTTTCCACAGGTCACTTACCGCCCTGGTCATGTTGGAACAATTGGCACATCGATCCGTCCGGTATTTCAAATTTTCGACCTCCTGAACCTGACATCTTTCGTTTTAAATTAACTTATGGGTGATTTGAGCATCGAGCCGAAATTGGGAATCCGATTTGGATTCCTTCAGTTCTCATAGGTCACTCTCACCGCCCGGTCATGTTGGAACAATCAGCACACCGATCGGGCGGGTATTTTAAATTTTCGATCTTTTGAACCGGATTTCTTCGGTTTTAAATTAACTTAATTTATAAGTGGGTGATTTGAGCGTCGAGTTCAAATTAGAAATCTGATTTGGATTCCGTCTGTTCTCACATGTTATTTTCACCGTCCCGGTCGTGTTGGAATAATTGACACATCGATTGGACCGGTATTTTAGATTTTCGACCCCCCGAATCTGACATCTTGGGTTTAAAGTAACTTAATTCATAAGTGGATTATTTGAGTGTCGAATCCAAATCAGGAATCTAATTTGGATTTCGTGAGTCCCGCAAGTCACTTTCACTGTCCCGATCGTGTTGGAATAATCAGCACACCGATCTGACTAGTATTTCATATTTTCGACTCTCGAACCCGACAACTTTAGTTTTAAACTAATTTAATTCATAAATTGGTGATTTGAGCGTCGAGCCCAAATTAGAAATCCGGTTTGGATTTCGTCAGCTTCTACAGGTCACTCTTACCACCCCCGTCCTGTTGGAATAATCAGTACACCGATTGGATCGATATTTCATATTTTTGATCCTCTGAATCTGACATCTTTGATTTTAAACTAATTTAATTCATAAATGGTTGATTTGAGCACCGAACTCAAATCGAAAATTTGAACCTCTCTGGCCTAATTTTTTTTCTAGAATTACAAATCATAAGACAATTATACAATTGATGGATAGATAACAAACATAATTCATGAAATATACTTACCCCCTCGGCACGTCCTCTATGTAGATCTCCTGGAGCCAGTCATCGACTTCCATCTGATCAGCCTCGTGTACGTTGCCGATGTCATTTGCCGCTGGGGGAGTTTGGGTAGGCAAGGTGCTCTCCTCGGCGTGTGATGCAAGTAAAATAGAAATGAAAATGAGCACTACGGTAATCATAATTGGCATAATTAATCAACTATTTATAAAAAATTATTGAATTAAAATGAGACTGAATCAAAAGATATTGGTAAGGGTGGACGGCGACAGTTGTGTGCCCTACACGATTGGTGTAGGGGCAATGTCCAACGTCGGGCCTGTAAGAAGAACATGGCATAACCAGAATATATTATCAATACATATATACCTAGAAATTTGAATAAACATATATATCTTCAGAGATGGTGGCAAAGTGGAGTCTCCAAAACCCCTCCCCTCCCACTCGAGACTGTAAGAATTAGATGACATAAGCAGACATATTAACAATGCACTTATAGGTGAAAACATAAGCTTCGACCAGTTGAACACGGTGGTAGCAGAGATTGAAATGTTCTTCGCTGATCACCCAACATCTGCTTCTATCAAAGGAAAATCCTCTAAAGATCACCTAGCCAGCGGAAAGGAGGTAAACTCTGTGGACTTCTCCCCGACGAATGGAGACAAGGGAGTAGAAAAATCAAAGAGTAATGGCAAAAAGTCCGACGCCAAGGCGAATGCGGCTCTGTTAGCGGAGCGTATGAAGGCGTCTTACTCTTTCAGGAAAGAGCATACAAAGATGCCCTTTGATTTGTGCATGAAGGTAAAGCTCATCACCCTACCTGATTCGTAAAAGCCCGCGGAAGTGGATGAAACGGACGACCCTATTTATTGTGTGTATCACCGAAGGTTGGGTCATACCGTTGGGGACTGTTACGTTTTCAAGAACATGGCAGAAGAGCTCATCCAAAAGGGCTTGATAAGTATGTTGGGCTATGCGGTCGACCTGCCGCAGTCTCATGTCTGGAGCTGGTCGAACCGGTCGGCCAACGTGGTCTACATGGTGGCAACTGCTTTGAGCGCCAATGCACCAGAGGTCGGTCTATCAAATTAATAGCCCGATGCCAGCCTCGAAGCTGCTCCTTCCTCACTATCTGAATGCCTGGCACTGCGAAGGACCATTCGGAAGATTCGAGGGGAGATTCGGCAGCTGCAGCTAGAACGACGGCGGCTGCTGCAATTCTTGAAAAGCGTCGATGATCAATTGGCCACCTTCCCCTTCGGGCCATTCGTTAGGGGACCAGCTCCGACTCACATGTAGGGGGCAAGAGTACCACTCGCTGCCGGGATCCCTCCTAACTCGGGAGGTTGGCTCTCTGAGGAATCGTTCGACTCATCTGAGGACGAGGAATCGGAGAAGTTATATTCTTTTCCTTGTGAGAAAACCTTGCAAATCTTCTTCGTGTGTTGTCGTGAAGGGCTACTAGACCTCCCGGCATTGCCTAGTTAGCAAGCAGCAGGTGATGCATTACATCAAGGCTATTGCCCATACCACGAGGTTGTAGGCCATATTGTCCATGATTGTCAGGCCTTCAAGAACTTCGCTGAGAACTTGATCAGGCAAGGGATTATCGACATGAGTGACTCCCTGGTTTGTCTGCCACAGCCACAGATAGGAGAGTTTGAACTTCTCCATTAATGTCATACATGTCTCAGCTGCAGTCTAACTACTCGAACCAGGGAAGGAAGGAGCTAATCCCCAACAGCCAAAGTCCACATTGTGGTATCCGGGGTGGTGACCCTCTCATCAGTGCTCTTTCGCCAAAGAAGACACTGAGAAGATCTTCGACAAACTCCTAAGGAGGATCAAGTGATGGCGCATGACCCGCCGTCTTTCTATAACCCGCCGTCTTGCTATAATGAAAAGACAAAGGGTTACCCCCACTACTGCAAATATCACACCAGAATGTCTCACCCTACTGGAAATACCCGGAGGTGCAGGATTGCATCGAGACCCTCATCCAAAAAGGAGAGATCGATGCGCAAGGGAATTCGACTGCGAGGCGGCGTCTCAAAGAGGTCACTAAGAAGATTCTCCAGCAAGCTCAGTAGGGGTAGGTCAGGCCATAGGAGACCAAGCCCACCCCTCAGCAGGTCCAGCCGGGCAAGTCTACAGGCGGTAGCTCTCATCTAAACCTTAAAGACAAGGCTAAGTGCGAGGGGCCTAAGGCCCAGAGCCCAAAAAGCCAAGCCACAGGAGGAAGCTCCAAGTACCTTTCCAAGCTGAGTCAACCTGACGTCGTTATAGGAGGAAATCCTCAGTCAAGCAACAAAGGCAAAGCTAAGACGGGGGAGCCCAAAGCCAAATCCCACTCTCATGTCGAGTCCCCAAGGTCGACAATGGTACGAAGACCTCAACAGTTCGAACAGGCAAAATCACCAACTAAAGCCAGACCAGCAAAATTGCCTCAAGGGCCCCATTTTGGCCTCACAGAATTCTAGGAGTTGCCGCCAGAAATAATTACCCAGGCGATCAATGTCACCTTCTAGGTGCAACTGGAGGAGGGCGACTGGACTAGGGTTGTTCCAAAGAAGAACCAGGGAACCAAGACTCTTTAAGGAGCCGACCTAGAGCAAAAAGCAAAATGTCAGGGGTAAATCAACCCAACCTCCGAAGCCAGCCTCACCCTCTTCTCAAGAGGTTGCACGTCTCAAGAAACAACAAAAGAACTGCAAAAAGAACCTGAAAAGGAGGTTAAAGAAACAAGTCGAGCAGGGTGGCCATGGAGGCTCCCAAAGAGTTGACTCGTCTGCAACAATTACAGAGATTGATAGATGAGCTGGAGGAGTATGTTCTCCCTCGCCCCACCAGGGTTGTCACTCTTGACCAATATATCCCCTTGGACAAATTCGGGCGGAAAGCCCGACTCATCAGTTAGCTTCGAGGGATGGTCTAACGCCTAGAAGACAACGAAGAATTTTTCATCCACGAGGAGCTCTCCTTATTTTATAAGGACGAGGAACTCACCGCCGAGGCGCTTGAGGAAATGCTCTAGGAGTTATCCTGCAATATGGTGGCGATCCTGCCACCCGACAGCATAAACTCTTCGTCGAGAGAAGGCGACACGGTTGATGGCCCCGGAGGCAGGGTTCCCGTGGTAACATATTAGCGTCGTTCGACGAGAAGCAACTGAGGCCGTGGCAGAGGACGGGGTCGCGGACGTGAAGGTCCCCTAACTCTCGGCCGAGTCACATTATTCGGAGGGGAAGAGCCAAGCCCTATCCCAGAGACACAGGTACGGGGTATCCCCTTCATCCTCGACCCCTCAGAGGGTTCAGGCCTCATCCCAGAAGCTAGAAAATCGGGTGGTGTCCCCTTCATACTCGACTCCTCTGACGAAGAGGAAGAGCCTGCTAGGCCGCCACTGTAAGATAGGGCTTCAAAGCAAGCGGGTCCCCCTGACAGTGGTGAACCCACAAGCCAATCAGATCCTTCTAACGAGGGGGAACAGAATGAATCCTTGCCACCTCCGGAGGAATCTCTGGTACCATTGTTCCAAGAAAAAGCGGAGGGTCAAAGGGAGGAGCCTCCTTCTAAGCGGGAGAAGCATCGCGGAGCACCGAAGACCCTGACAGAAATTATCCCGCCATTTGATGAGACCCGTGCTCAGGCGGGCCGCAAGATCATTCACCATATGAAGCGATTTTCGACAAATGTCACCATTTGGGAAGCCATCACCTGGAGCAAAGATCTGAGAGAAGCTCTCATCAAGATACTTCAAGATCTGGAGGCCTACGAAGCCCATGCTGTAGAGTTGCAAGCTCGAGCATATGAGGCACTTGCAGCCAACATCATATTTACAAACAAAGACTTGTGTTGTCTTCTCCGTGTCATAATCGCCCTTTATATATGCGAGGGACGATCAATGGGCGCGATGTGAATCGAATTCTATTCGATGCTGGAGCTATCGTTAACATCATGCCTCTGAAGACTTTCAAGTCTTTGTACTTAACACCTTACTTGCAAAAGGTGAGTACGGTCAAAATTTCGGGATTCAACCAAGATTCTGAGACAGCTCTTGGCAGAGTCGAAGTGAAGCTCATCATGGGCGACTTTGTCACCCAAGTGACATTTTATATCATCAATGTCGACACATCTTACAAGGCGCTGTTAGGGAGGCCATGGCTCCACGAATATTGGGTTGTTCCTTCAACTCTGCACTAATGTCTTAAATACGCCAAGGGAGGCGAGCAACATACCTTCTTTGCAGACCAAGCTTCATTTCACCCCAACACATGTCATCTGGCAAACGCTTCCTTGTATTTTTGGGAACCTACTATAGCAATCCTCGGGTTTGCAAGAGACAAAGGAAAGCAAAAGGTGGACTCCAAAGCCGAGGAAGTGTAACTTTTCACCGTCAACCAAGACTTAGCAAAATTGCACAGGTTAAGTCCCAAGGCCGGCTCCAAGCCTTAACTAGAAAGACGAAGCGTTGACTTTGAAGCCAACCTCATGAGTCGGGTCATCGACTAGAGCATCTCCTTACCGCCCAACTATGTTCAACTTTCGTTTCAAAGAGAGGAACACGAGGTGGAGCAATTAAAAACTTTCAGTCTCCTACCAGCGGAAAAGGAGTAAGGAAAGCATGGAAGACAAGTCAATTGTCTTTTATAAAGGAGATTTAGTCCTGCAAGGCCCTCCTGAAGATGATTTTGGCTGGGACATTCCCGTCGACAATGTACTAGTGTTAGTCCAAGAAATGGATGATCTGTCGAAGCACATCAGGGAAATGTGTAAAAAGCAGCATGTCTCTCAAATCCAAGACCCTGCGCGAACTACATACTTCTACCAGCTGTGGAACCCTTAGGGGCAACCTCCCTTCTCCCGCAAGGATACGAGAGGACTTTGGATATGATCAAGAGAGAGATTTTGAGGCCCATTATGTAGTCAATGCTATAAAGTTGTTACCTTCTCGTGGGCAAACAGAAGTTGAGCCCAAAGTTGACGGCTCCGAACGGGAGCCTAGTGAGGCGTCAATGTCACCCTCGATGACAATCGCCAATGATCGCCTCCTCGAGGGAGGGACAGCTCAGCCCGCCGGGTGTTGGCAAGATGGAGGAGGTCCTTCGACTTCAAGCTATGAGCAAGAAAGCTTCGAAGAATTTGAAGTCTATGAAGCAAATATTGATGATGAGGGAGACTTCATCGATCTCCAACCAGCTCCATCGGAGCTCGAAGACAGTGGCTAAACAACTGTGGACGAGTTGATTGAGATCAACCTCGGAAGCAAAGAGGACTATCAGCCAACCTTCGTGAGCACCCTCCTCAGGGAGAAGGGAAGGCAAGCGTATCAGTAGCTCCTGGAAGAGTTCAAGGATTATTTCGCTTGGACTTATAAAGAAATGTTTGGGCTTGACCCTTCTGTGGCTGAACATGAGCTGGCAATATTTTCAACAGTCAAGCAAGCTCAAAGGTGTATGTGCCACGAGCTGGAGTTGAAAGTCAATGTTGAGGTTGACAAGATGCTCGATGTAGACTTTGTAGAGTCATGCATGTACCCGGTGTGGCTCAACAATATAGTTCCCGTCAAGAAGAAGAATGGCTAAGTCCGAATCTGCATTGACTTTAGGGATTTGAATAAGGCATGTCCGAAAGATGACTTCTCTGTTCCAATCACTGAGATAATGGTTGACATGACCATCGGTCACGAAGCCTTGTCCTTCTGGACGGGTGATTGGGCTATAATCAAATCCGCATGGCCATCAAAAATAAAGACCATACTGCTTTCCGATCTCCCAAGGGAATCTTCGACTATAAAAGGATGTTGTTTGGCCTAAAGAATGCCGATGCAATTTACCAAAGGGCAATGACCAATATCTTCGACGAGATGCTGCATGATCTTGTCGAATGCTATGTCGATGATGTAGTCGTCAAGACTAAAAGATGAGAGGATCATTTGGCTGACTTGCGGCCAGTCTTTGAAAGGCTTCGATAGTATCAGCTCAAATGAAATGCGCCTTTGGCATCTCCAGTGGCAAATTTCTCGGCTTCATCGTCAGGTACCGAGGGATAGAGATCGACCCTGACAGAATCAAGGCCATAAGAGGATTGTCTCCACCTAGAAATTTAACAGAGCTCAGATCTCTACAAGGAAGACTTGCCTATATTAGGCGGTTCATTTCTAATCTCTCCGGAAGGTGCATGCACTTCGGTAAATTGACGAAGAAGTGAGCGCCCTTCATTTGGGATGAAGACTGTCAGAGAGCCTTTGAATAGATCGAGGAATATTTGCTACCTCCTCCTGTGCTAGGGGCACCGGTTAAAGGAAAGCCCCTTATCCTTTACATTGCTGCCATGGATGCCTCTTTGGGGGTGCTTCTAGCCCAGATCAATGAAGAGGGCACGGAGTAGTTGTTGTAGTACCTTAGTCGGAAGTTGATCAGGACTGACCATCGGTACGCACCTATGGAAAAGGTGTGCTTAGCTTTGGTATTTGTTGTCAAGAAGCTGAGGCACTACCTTCTAGCTCACCGAGTGAAGCTCATCTCAAAATGTGATCCGCTCAAATTCCTGCTTAGCCAGCCTGTCCTTTCCGGAAGGCTCAGAAGTGGGCGCTCATTCTTATGGAGTTCGATATCACCTTCATCCTACGCAAGGCAATTAAGGGACAAGGGATGGCTGAGTTCTTAGCTGCACATCATGTGCAAGAAGACTCACCACTCAACACCGAGCTGTCTGATGAAGAGGAGTTAGTGCCCCCGCCAGAAACATGGAAGCATACTGAAGTTGTCCCACCACAGCTAGAGCATGATGTTCTCACTCTTGATTTGTCGTCTGGGGAATTATACTTTGATGGTGCTTCTCGGACGATCAAGAGGGTTAGTGGCCTCACAGACTTTACATCTGGCGCTGAGATAGTTTTTGTATCTCCACAATGTGGCATTCTCCATAATTCTTGTGCTCTCATGAAGTCATTGACTAACAATGAAGCGGAGTACGAAGTGCTAATTATCGGACTTCAACTGGCACTGGAGATGGACATCAAGTGCATCAAAGTGTATGGGGACTCAACTCGTCATTCGACAAGTCCTGGCGACTATTACATCTGTAAGAAAGAGCTGATCCCCTATCATGCAACTGGCATGAGGCTAAAGGAAGAGTTTTACTTATTTGAAATAGGCCATGTCCCAAGGGGCAATAACTCCCAAGCAGACGCTTTGGCAAAATTGGCAGCAGCCTTAAAACTCCCACCTGAAGGAGAGTTGAACATCACCGTTAGGCACTGGAGGCTCATGCCAAGCGTGCTCGACGAAGAATCTGGCCTCGCTGTGTACGAGGTCAATAATATTCAAGAGGAGAATGCTCTAGAAGAAGAAGACTGGCGTGAGCCGATTGTAAAGATAAAGAACGGGTGACTTCCTCTCGATCGGGCTCAAAGAGTGCAGCTGCTACGCAGGGCAATATCTTATCAGCTAGTTGATGGCTTGCTTTTCCAGCTTATCTGTGAAAAAGACCGATCGGTCCTCCTACGGCGTCTTTCGCCTAAGGAAGCGAAAATTGTGATGCACGAGGTCCATTCTGGATTGTGCGGGGCCCATCAAGCAGGAGCCAAAATGAAAAACAACATTAAGTTCAAAGGGTTTTATTGGCCCACCATGTACGAAGATTGCAGCCAGTATGCTCATACATGTCATCAATGTCAAGCATTCGGGGCAATGCCTTAGAGGTCGCCTAACCCGCTCCATCCAACTGCGCCAACCTGTCCGTTTGCGGAATGGGGCATGGAAATTGTGGGACCATTCTTGCCCTTATCTCAAGGCCACAGGTTTATCTTGGTTGCCACTGCTTATTTCTCCATATGGGCAGAAGATATTTCACTGCGAGAAGTTACAAGTGAAATAGTTGCTCGGTTCGTGAGGCACTACATCATATATAGATTCGGCACCCCCAATCGGATCATCTCGGATAATGGCACACCATTCAGAAACAAGACTGTGTATGTGCTGGCGTCCAAGTTCCATATCGACTGGAGAACATCGTTAGTCTATAACCCCTAAGCCAACGGGTTGGTTGAGGCCTTCAACAAAACTCTTTGCAAGCTACTGGCCAAGATAGTGGGTGGTCGTAAACGAGATTGGGGCGAAAAAGTCCACGAAGCCATGTGGGCCTATTAGACTATCTACAAAATCCCTACGGGTTGTTCCCCATTTTCCTTGGTCTACGGAGCTGAAGCAGTGGTCCCTGTGGAAATAGAGTTGGCATCCTATCGTGTTGTTGTTCACGTTGGATTGCCAGGCTAGGACCGGTTTGAAATTGAAAGAAGACTCGAGGAATTGTCAGACTTGGAAGGCAAAAGACTTCGAGCCTATAAACACTTGCAAGTGTATCAGGCTCACTTGACACGTGTTTATGATAAGCTACTCAAGCAAAGGGCATTCAAAAAGGGTGATCTCGTCATGATAAAAGAAAAAGAGGTCTTGGTGGGAAAATTCAATGACAAACTCCAGCCCAACTGGCGTGGACCTTATGTCATTCAAAAGGTCTATGAAGGAGGCGCATACACGGTCGTTGACTACAAGGGAAATAATCATTTCCCTCCTCCTAATGGCAAGCATATGAAGCTCTATCATGCACGACCGCATGAGCTTCCGCAACTGTCTTCTTAGGACATACCTCTTCTCAGTGAAGGTTTATGTTAAAAAAAAAAGGGAGTTAAAAATATTGATGTCCCGACGGATTTAGCCACCTTTCATCCAAGGGTCGGCTAAGGGTAAAAAAGTCATAAACCCGACTGAGGTGAAAATCCACAAGGGCGCCTTAGGTACAAGTGGGTAACCCCTTGGTGTGAAAATCCGCAAGGGCGTATCAGAAAAAGCTAAAGGGGGTCAACCTCGGCGAAAACCCGAAAGGACGGTGAGGTTGGTAATGTGAAAAAAAAATAAGAAAACTCTCATGCAATATATTTCCATGGGTGGTTCCAAGTCAACGACTTCACCCTATGATGGCGAGTACATTACAATGACGCCATGACTACAGTTCCAACGTCGTCATGCAACGTCCAATCCCACCGGGACGCCATGGCTATAATCCCAACGTTGTCATGCAATACTCTGTCTCACCGGGATCGTCTGCATTTTGAACATTTGGATTTGATTCATATGTCCCTATCGGGCTGTCAAATCCATCTCTCTTTCTCGTAGGGTTGATTTATGTCTTTCGGCTCGTCAACCCTACTTATATTTTCAATTCCGAAATTGACCCCTATGTTCCTTCAAACTGTCCAATCCATCCATTCCTTTTCTAGAGTTGACTCATTCGTCCCCCGGCATGTCAACTCCACCCATATTTTGGACTTCCCGAGTTTGACTCGCGTGTCCCTCCAGGCTATCAAATCCGTCCTTTTAGTCCCATGGGGCTTGGCCTACGAGACCCCTTTCAGGCTACCAACCCTCTCCGTCTCTTGGCTTTCAAGTTTGACTCACACGTCCCACTAGGGCTGTCAAACCCATCCTTTTATCTTTCGGATTCGGCCTATGCATGTCCTTTACAGGCTGCCAATCCATCCCGCCTATCGACTTTCGGGTTTGACTCGCGTGTTCCACTAGGGCTGTCAAATCCACACTTTCATCTTTCGGGTTCGGCCTATGCATCCCCTTTCGGGCTGCCAACCCTATCTGCCTATCGGCATTCAGATTTGATCCATATGTCCCACTAGGGTTGTCTAATCCACCTTTTCATCTTTCCGGTTCGACCTATGCGTCCCCTTCGGGCTGCCAACCCTATCTGTCTATCAGCCTTTGGATTTGATCCATATGTCCCACCTATTTGAGTAAGTTATTTCTCCTCGTTTGACCATGTTCTAGCATAAATTTCGATGACGAATTTTTTTGTAAGGAGGGGTGGACTGTAATACCTCTAGGTTTCAAGATCCTATTTTCCATGGGTTTCAGATTCATTTTGTGAATAAATTGAATTTTAAATGTTGAATTTCAGATTCCATTGAAATTACGTTTTTTTCAGAATTTTTTCGTAAATGTTTAGCCCAAAAATATAAAGGAAAGGGCATGTTGACGATTTCAATTTTTCCAGGGTTTTGGGGAAACCCAAAATCTTTTCCTATAAAAGTGCCGTGTCCGCCTTCCTCTTCCCCATTTCTCCTCCTTCCTCTCCCGATCTCCCCGTTCCTCTCCTCTCCTCTTCGCCTGCAAATGGCGAGCGCGAGGAGGACCGATCAGTGACGGTGGGGTGCTAGAGGGAGTGTGGGCGTGAGACGGTGTGACGGGATCATGATTTCTTCCGCGAGATTCGAGTTCTTGCGCGGATCAGAGGTATCCGAGGTTCTAAAGCGTCGTTGAGGTAGGGGGATGGATCCCGGTCTCTTCTCTAGCATTTCCCTTCGATTCGGTAATGATTTAGGCGAGAGAGAGGGGTTATTTGCATTTTTGGGAAATTTCCACGTTTGAGGTCGAGAGCACAAATAGATCCATCCTCATAGTGATTTTTAGTTTAAATCATGTTTTATGGTTGGTATTTTCCACGGGAATGGTTTTCCCATATTTTTTGGGGGTTCCTGCTCGCAATAGGGGCGAGTCGGGCATGGGAATGACCGTCCGGACTAAATTCTGGATGGGGACCCTGAGCAGGAGGTTGCCAAATGACTTGCCGTCTTGCCTAGTCTGGGCGGCCAAAGCTCTTGCCACACAGAGGGCTGGGCGGCCATATCTAGGGGCACCCTACTGGGCGGCCAGGGTGATGGCCACCTAGGCCTCAAGGGGAGGCGGCCACTGATGTGGCCGCCTAGGGGAGTCCTGCTGGGCGGCCAGGTACTGCCTAGGTTGTTGGGCGGCCAGGGCGCTAGCCGCCTTGGCCTCTGTGGACAGGGCGACGAGTGGGTTGGCCGCCCAGGACCCAGTTTGCCCATTGCCGATTTTTCGCAATTCTGCACGATTAGTGGTTCCAGTCTGTGCCGTATGCATCGGCAACCAATAGATTACCCATGCAGTCAAATGTTAGATTTTCGTGATAATAAGCCGTCTCATAGATGTGTTATATGTATATAATAGATTAGTATGAACCGGTGGTACTCCGGTAGTTTCCGCTTTTACAGCGAGTTCCCACCTTCAATGACCTTCCCCACTAGTTGTAACTTTCCTGTGCATGCGGGTGCGGACCCACTTGGGAGTGGTGGAGAGTTAGACCTGATGAGACGGTTTTTAGGCTGGTTTCTGTAGGCCCCCTCGTCTTTGCAGTCTAAGTCCGGGCTAGGGGGAAAACCAACTAGAGGACTCGACTTAGAGTGGATAGTCTGTATGTGCACACGTGGTTGGGGGCTTGGATCCACGCTGACAAGCATGATCCCAACTAGTCCTTGTTTTGTAGTTACTTGGTTTCACTGTCTCAGTTTTTGCCTGGGGCGAGTAGGGAGACACTTGGGGAGCGGACTAAGACGTCAGTGGACGCATCCAACTTTGTTTCTAGTGGATAATACTCATGTCACTTGAGAGGTAGTGACTCAATTTCCTACTGTCACGGCTTACTGTTCTGTCTGCTCAATGTGCTCTGTTATACGTGACCGAGACGTAGCTTACTTTTGTGTAGCCGTGGTATTCGTGACATGTGACTTATGAGACTAATGATGTGGTATTTGTGTAGATTTCATTAATTGTTAGTTATTGCCTTCTTCTGTTATATGTTTATTGTTCTTGTTAATAGTTATCGCACTATTGTGTTTTATCGTTGTGAGGTAGGGATTTGTGGGACCTCTACTGAGCCGATGAGATGAGGCTCACCCACTTTATTTTTCAGGTGAGGCGCGGCTCACTCATAGTACTTCTGAGGCTCCTCGGGGTGTCGGTGATCCTGTCTAATTACCAGTTTGTCAGAGGCGGGATATGTCCCGTGTTCTTGTACTTTTCTTTTAGTTGATTGTACTTGTTTATGGACTTGGATATTCTGGACTGTATAACTATTTATTTATATAATTGATTATTTCCTACATTAGTTAGATTATGCATTTTAGTTCTGCAATTATTTTAGTTTCTCATATACTTTCACACCGTCCAAATCACCCTTCCGAGCCTCCCGGCTCGTGGGTGGCACACCAGGATTCGAGTTGCGTTGGATCCTTTCCGGTACTCGGATCTTGGGTCGTTACAGTTGGTATCAAAGCGTAGTTGTGAAGGTGTATAGGAACTTAAAATTATTGCAGCAGTCCAGAAAGTCCATAGTGTTAAAGTACAATCGGCAATTGGCATAGAACACCGTGTTTTTTATTGATCCCATTGTTTTCTCTCTTTTCTGTGCTAGAAGATTATGGCGCCTGGGAGGAGGATCCGCTCCATGTAGGGGCAATCGGTCGAGGCTCAGGAGGAGTAGAGCAAGACATAACCTCCCTCGGCGACATGAACGGCAGCAGCAGCAGGAGTGCAGGGACGAGAGGAGTTTGTTGAGGGTATATACCAGTTTTATCTTCGGCAGCATGGTAGAGAGGCTAGCGAGGGCTCGTCATCTCAAGGAGGTCTTGGGCGAGTGTTGAAAGAGTTCTTGCAGTTCCATCCACCTTAGTTCGAGGGGCAGCCCAATCTAGATGTAGCGAGAGCTTGGATAGATGCCATGGAGAGGGTGTTTCGTTCCATGGAGTGCACGGAGGATGAGAAGGTGCTGTTGGCCAGTTATTAGTTGTAGGGTTCAGCCTTGTCTTGGTGGACTTCGGAGTGGGAGTCGACGTTCCAGTCTCGTCCTCTCCGGTAGATTTTGTGGCAGGAGTTCATTGTAGTCTTCGAGTGTGCTTTTAGCCCGGCTCATGTCAGATCGAAGAGGATGTATCAATTTATGGAGCTGACTTAGGGGGACATGACAGTGATGTAGTATCGGTCTAGATTTATTGAGTTGGGTCGCTATGCACCTCATATCATGACAGATGAAGGATTGTAGACTTAGCAGTTTGTTAGGAGTCTGAGGCCAGAGCTTAAGCATCCAGTGATTGCGACCCGTGTTGCAGATATGGAGGCAACGTATCAGGCTACAACAGCCTTAGAGGAGGATTTGTTGAGGACCCAGGAGCAGCCCAGTGCTTGGCAGTCTCAGTCAGGCTGTAGTCAGCAGAGGTTTGTGCAACAGCAGAGTGCTTTCCAGCATTCTCCAGGCGGGTCAGGATTTGGGTTGCGCTGGTTCTTTTCCGGTACTCGAATTTTGGGTTGTTACAGAGGGAGAGAAAGAGGACAAAGTGGCTGCTAGAGGAGTAATATTGAAGGTGAAAGATGCGAATGGCAGATATGTTATGGCATGGGATATTTGGAGTTATGATGCCTTGTTTATTTTCTGGGTTCCCCTCCAGACTATAAATGGTAAGTGAAGGTCTGCCCTTGACTCACATGAAGTCTTGAGTGGTTGATATTGTGGGGTCTCCTTAGGTCTTGAATTGAAGGAGTTGACATCCGCTCGTACTCAGGAGTTTGTGAGAATCTCTCGATATGTCTCATGTTCTCGGTCTCTCTGGCTTGCCGAGATCTGAAATGCACAAAACACCTAGCCAAAGGCACACAAAGTTCAAGCAAAGTCACACGACTATCATGTGCTTGGATTGGCCAATTTGCAAGGTTCAAAACATCTCCCTATTGCTTTTGGCTCATCCAAGCCCGGAGGTTTGGAAACCCATTCCTCCCCTCCACCTCCCACCTACCATAGTATTGTGAACACTTAGTGCTAGCATGCAGCGGCTGTCAAGCCACCTACCTTGGTCGACCTCCCACTATCGACCTATTACACCATCAATCTGCAAGCCAGGGAAGAGGAAAGGAAAAGAGGAAGAAGAGAAAGGAGGGGGACTCTTGATCATGGTCAATATGTCCACCGACCAACCACATGCAAGTTAGAGAGGTGGATCACCCCCCCTCCCCCCCAGCCCCCATGGTATGCCATACCGCCCGGTACGTACCAGTACCGGCCTTGGCTGGTATGGTTCGGGCCATTTGAGCCAGGTACTGGCCGGTACAGGAATAAAAAAAAGGGTAACCGGATGCTGCAGCAGTCGCACCTCCTCCGCACTGTCGAGATTGAGATAGAGAGAGAGAAGGGGGCAGGGAGAGAGAGATCAGAGAATAGGGTGGCTGGTGGGACTGAGACAAATAGAGAGAGAGAGAGAGGAACCGCGGATGACGGCGGTTACTGTTAGAGTGTGGAGTCAGAACTCTTCATCGTGCGCCTCTGCACGGGATCACACTCTGTCTCAGGAGCGCATCCACTGCTTCAGGGGAGCATTCTCAGCGTCAGGGGAGCATGGGGAGCACATGTTGTCTCTGGGGAGCAATCGCTGCTCCAGGGGAGCATCCTCAATGTCAGGGGAACATGCATTACGGGCTCAAGGCATTTTGATATTACTTGGAGCAGGTTGACCTGTATGAAGAAGTGTCGACTCGTCTTGGCAATACATGAAGAAGTGTCGACACTTGTCTTGGCAATGCATTAACCTGACTGGTGGTGGGGGAGCATCTGCAGTCGCTGGAGGGCATACTCGGTCTCAGGAGAGCATCCTTGGAGACAGGCGAGCATGCACGTCTGATATACCCCGGAAGAGGATTTCTGTTCAACAGGGGTATTATTGTCCTTAATACCCTGACTAATGACGTCCTAATCTCCTAGTATAAAAGGGTGAACTCTCTCTTGTATTGAAACTAAGTCTGTGATTATCTTAGTGGAATCTTGCTGCGGCCGTGGACGTAGGAAGACATCTTGCCTCCGAACCACGTAAAAAATCCGTGTGTTCTTGTGGTTTATTTTCTCTTTTCTCCTTTCTTCTTCCTCCTCTGCTGGTTGTCCTCCTCATCTGGGTACTCCGTTCTTATTCCCCAACAACTGGTATCAGAGCCTTGTTCTGGTTCGAGGAAAACATTGGGAGTAATGGCGGCAGATGAAGGAAAAGCGAGGATCGACAAGTTCAATGGCAAGGATTTCGGTTTCTGGAAGATGCAAATCGAAGAATACCTGTATCAGAAGAAGCTGCACGAGCCGCTTCTTGGAACGATGCCGGCAGGGATGAAGAAAGAAGATTGGGATCTACTAGACAGACAAGCACCCGGAGTTGTTCGCTTGACGTTGGCCAGGAACGTCGCCTTCAACATCGTGAACGAGAAGACCACGGCAGGATTGATGAAGGCGCTATCAAATATGTATAAAAAGCCATCGGCTTCAAACAAGGTATATTTGATACGTCGTTTATTTAATCTGAAGATGGCCGAAGGTGCTTCTGTTACAGACCACATCAATGAATTCAATGTGATTACAACTCAGTTGAGTTCTGTAGAAATAAACTTTGATGATGAGATTCGGGCCTTGATTCTTTTATCCTCCTTACTTGAAATTTGGGGTGCAACTGTGACGGCTGTAAGTAGCTCTTCCGGTTCAAGTAAATTGAAGCTCAATGAGGTTCGAGACTTGATTCTAAGCGAAGATATTCGCAGAAGGGAATCAGGTGAAGTTTCAGGTTCTGCTTTGAATACAGAGAGCAGGGGAAGAACAAAACAGCGGGGTCAAAATAGGAGCAGATCTAGATCCAAGAAGAAAGGTCAATCAAAGTTTGGTGGTGATGGGTGCTGGAATTGTGGTAAAAAGGGGCACTTAAAGAAAGATTGCAAGGCTCCAAAGAAGAAAAACCATAATGAAGAGTCCGCCAATGCAACTGCAGCAGAGCAAGTTCAAGATGCTTTAGTTCTTTGTGTTGACACTCCTTTAGAGTCATGGATTCTTGACTCAGGTGCGTCATTTCACTCTACCTCATATAAAGAAAGTATGTAAAATTATGTTGCTGGAAACTTTGGGAAGGTTTATCTTGCTGATGATGAGCCTTTAGATATTGTGGGGATGTGTGATGTGAATGTAAGGACCACAAATGGCACTTTGTGGAAGTTAAAGAATATAAGGCATGTACCTGGCTTGAAGAGGAACTTGATATCTGTTGGACAGCTTGATAATGAAGGTTATGTAACAACCTTTGTGGGTGGATCTTGGAAGATCACCAAAGGTGTTATGATTATAGCACGAGGCAACAAGATGGGTACTCTCTACATGACTAGCAACAACAAAGATATAGTGGCAGTGGCAAATTCAGGAGTTGACTCCAACATATGGCACTGCAGGCTTGGTCACATGAGTGAGAAAGGGATGAAGGTACTGCTGTCAAAAGGTAAATTGTCTGGCTTGAAATCTGACAGTGCAACAAGATGAGAATGGTGGACAGGTTGAGCTAGAAGAAATTTCACAAGATGATGTGAATGACAAGATACAGGATGTATCTGAAATAGAAGCACAACCTTGTACACCGGTACAACTGAGAAGATCTGCAAGAATACCTAGGCCTACACAAAGGTATTCTCCATCTTTGCATTATCTACTGTTGACTGACGAAGGTGAACCCGAGTGTTATGATGAAGCAATGCAGGTTACAGATTCTGTTAAGTGGGAGTTAGCCATGGAAGATGAGATGAACTCATTGCAAAAGAACCAGACTTGGGAGCTAACTAAACTCCCTAAGAACAAGAAGGCATTGCACAACAAGTGGGTTTACAGAGTCAAAGATGAACCTGATGGCAGTAAGAGGTACAAAGCAAGGTTGGTAGTGAAGGGCTTCCAGCAAAAGGAAGGTATAGACTACACTGAGATCTTTTCTCCAGTTGTGAAACTAACCACTATTAGATTGGTGTTGAGCATTGTTGCTGCTGAGAACTTACATTTAGAGCAACTAGATGTGAAGACAGTTTTTCTCCATGGTGACTTGGAGGAAGACATCTACATGTTGCAACCAGAAGGGTTTTCAGTCCCAAGCAAAGAAAACCTTGTATGCAAGCTTAAGAAAAGTTTGTATGGTCTGAAACAAGTCCCCAGACAGTGGTACAAGAAGTTTGATGGATTCATATGTAATAATGGTTTCATTAGATGCAACATGGATCATTGTTGTTATCTTAAGAAGTTTGATAATTGTTATATCATATTGTTGTTGTACGTGGATGATATGTTTATTGCAGGATCAAGTATGACAGAGATTAACAATATGAAAATACAATTATCAAAGGAATTTGCTATGAAGGACTTAAGAACAACAAAGTACATTTTTGGGATGAGAATTGTGAGGGATAGAACAGCTGGCACTGTGAAGCTATCTCAAGAAGGTTATATCCAGAAGGTGTTGGGCAGATTCAACATGCAGGATGCAAAACAAGTTAGCACTCCTTTGGCAAGTCACTTTAAGATGTCTAAAGAGCAGTCACCAAAGTCTGCTGAAGTGCGAGAGTCCATGAAGAAAATTCCTTATGCATCAGCTGTAGGAAGTCTGATGTATGCCATGATTTGTACCAGGCCGGATATTGCACATGCAGTGGGAGTTGTGTGCAGACATATGGCAGATCCGGGCAAGTAACATTGGGAGGCAGTGAAATGGATCCTGAGATACCTAAAAGGCACCTCAGGCAAGTCACTTTGTTTCAGGAAAAGTGATGTTATCTTACAAGGTTTTGTTGATTCAGATCTTGGTGGTGATCTGGACATCAGAAGAAATATCACTGGCTATGTTTACACCTTGGGTGGCACTGCAGTGAGTTGGGTTTCAAAACTCCAGAAGGTTGTTGCTCTCTCAACAACAGAAGCAGAGTATGTTGCTATCTCTGAAGTTAGCAAAGATATGGTATGGCTGAAATTTTTTTTGAAGGAGTTGGGCAAGGAACAAAGCAATAGTGTGCTGTTTTGTGACAGTCAAAGTGCAATTCACCTTGTCAAGAACCCAGTCTTTCATGCAAGGACTAATCACATACAACTGAAGTATCACTTCATTCGTGGTTTGCTTGAAGATGATGTTTTGATGCTGGAGAAAATACTTGGTGCAGAGAATCCAGCAGACATGTTAACCAAGGTGGTGACCACAGAGAAATTGAGGCTGTGCAAAGCCTCAGTTGGCCTCCATGGATGATTGATGGAGGGATGCCGTAGCAGTATTTCCATTGTTATATTGAGCATGGTTAATACATTGAGAGGTTTGTTTTCTTTGGAGTTCAGACTCCAAGTGGGAGATTGTTAGAGTGTGGAGTCAGAACTCTTCATCGTGCGCCTCTGCACGGGATCACACTCTGTCTCAGGAGCGCATCCACTGCTTCAGGCGAGCATGGAGAGCATATGCTGTCTCTGGGGAGCAATCGCTGCTCCAGGGGAGCATCCTCAATGTCAGGGGAGCATGCATTACGGGCTCAAGACATTTTGATGTTACTTGGAGCAGGCTGACCTGTATGAAGAAGTGTCGACCCTTATCTTGGCAATGCATGAAGAAGTGTCGACACTTGTCTTGGCAATGCATTAATCTGACTGGTGGTGGGGGAGCATCTGCAGTCGCTGGAGGGCATACTCGGTCTCAGGAGAGCATCCTTGGAGACAGGCGAGCATGCACGTCTGTTATACCTCGGAAGGGGATTTCTGTTCAACAGGGGTATTATTGTTCTTAATACCCTGATTAATGACGCCTTAATCTCCTAGTATAAAAGGGTGAACTCTCTCTTGTATTGAAACTAAGTCTGTGATTATCTTAGTGGAATCTTGCTGCGGCCGTGGACGTAGGAAGGCATCTTGCCTCCGAATCACGTAAAAAATCCATGTGTGTTCTTGTGGTTTGTTTTCTCTTTTCTCCTTTCTTCCTCCTCCTCTGCTGGTTGTCCTCCTCATCTGGGTACTCCGTTCTTATTCCCCAACAGTTACGGCTGCAGACAACGGCGCTCCCCTTTGCTCAGGTGAGGATGGCCGCAGCAGTACTCTCAGGCCAGGACAGCGATGGCTGCTGGCAGGGGCGATGGTGTTCAGCTGTTTGCCTTCGCCGGTTTGCCCTAAGTAGGGCTATATCGGGGCGGGGCTTTAAAAGGATTAGTCATTTATAAAATGACCCTCGTATCATACTTTAATTGCATAAATAACCAGTTGATCCTGATAGAATATATATAATATATACTTATATGGAGGAGGTGGAACCAGGGAGGGAAGTGGGGAGCCAGCACCGTACCGGCCAGTACCGAGACCAGTATCGAAACTGGTACCGGGTTTGAATACCTTGCCAGTCCCCAACCGGCTACACCCTGCACTTCCTCCAGCTGCTCATTATAAATTTTCACTAAAGATATAGCATAATCTCTGCGGACATTACCGATCTCTCAAGATTTCTCCAAGATCTCTTCTATTCTAGTCTTATGAGACGAAACCAAGATACAATATAGTATTCTTTTCTCATGAATGTGATCCATGCAAGGACATTCTCTTTATTATTATTTTTTACTTCTTGAAGTAAAGCGATTTACTACTGTCTTGTCCCACCATTGTCAGCGCTCTTCCCTTGTTCAGAAGCTGAGTCATTTTTCGCATCTTCTTGAATGAGCTACACCTCCGATGTTTGGGATAGAAATAGGAGAACCTAGATCGATGTTAGGAGGGGAATTTAAGATATTTTTCTGGATGGGGAAAGTCACCTGCCCCAGGGTCAATGACCCACGGCAGGCCAATATTGTTTTCCAAGTAACATGTCCCACATGGTAGATTTTCAATAGGGCTGACTCTCAGTGGCTGGACCACAATTATGCACTAATACTGCATAGAAAATATGAAGGGAGAGCGAGACAGAGAAGAGAGCATAATAGGAGCAAAACCTGTTTGGATGAGTTTTGTGGCAACAAAAGCTGCCAGTCCCCACAAGGCATATATTATCTGATAGTTCTCATAATCAGGGGAGAAGACACATTTGCGCCTGCAGACAAGATGCTGACCAGGCGGCTAGACACACCAAAGACAAGAGGGACAACAATGAAGCTGAAGGGGAGAAAAAGACAAAAAGGCCCTTAACGGTCCTACAGCCCTTTCTCAGCTAAGAGTTAACCTAACCATGGTTAAGCCAAAGTGGCTGATATTGATGGCAGGAGTTTGCAAGATAATGTGCACTTCATTGTCTGTTTAGGGGCAAATGTACTGATCTCAGGACCATAGCTTCGATTATCATCGATGGATAGAGATACAAAACACCAAAAGAGGGCCGGGGGTGGGGTGGGGGAGATTGTTGAATCTACAAAATTGCGGTGTTGAGATATAAAGGTCCAGGGTCATAAGCACACGAATCACAACTCATTTAACTAATACGGAACTATTGTCAAGAGATTATGTTTAAATTTTAACACTTTTCATGGTCAAGATGGGCCGTGGATATTAATTAGGTGGAGGTAACAAGAGGAGTTGAGTTATTTGGCCTTGTCTGATACTATGTTGAATCTACAAAATCACAGTGTCGAGAAGAGCCCATAGTCATAAGCACATCACTACTCATTTAACCAATACGGGATTATTGCTCAGAGATTATGTCCAAATTCCGACAGAGATTGACAGAATCACGTGCATGACCTTGTATTATTTCTTCTCTCATCACTGATTCCATTGTCACTGTTACAGAACTAAAAGGAGCATCACTGGAGCTATTAGCAAAATTGATACCAGAACATGCACGAAAGGAGTGCCCTTTCCTCGCTTTCTAGCATGCATGGCCTACCATATTTGGATCAAGGCTTGTGTTTCTTGTCGCTGCAATGCACAGTATATGTAATATGAAAGAGACATGGTCTGTCATTTCCTGCTTTTGTCTCTTCTATGAAATGCTGACAGGTAAAGGTGCCTGCCCCATCTTTCATGCACTTGCATGTTTGAACTGGGCAAAAGTGTAACAACTCACAAAACTCTCGGTGTGCTCCGACTTGTTTTACGTAATCAACTGACCTGCCACTAAATTTATTATATGACGGATGGTTATCTTTATGGCTTTTCTAGTGGTGTAGCGGTTTTAACAAGGTCTGGCTACAAATTTTCGGATTATCCCCCTGCCTCTCTGTCTTCCTTCGAACTATTAATGACCAAGGTTAACATCAATTTCACAAAGCCATAAAAGGACAGAGGGGGGAACTTTAGTATAACCTTAGCAAGTACAAATTCGATAGAAATGCTTTCGGTATTACAAGAACCATATTCCCTTTCCTTCCCTCTTGTTTGTGCACATGTAGTATTTCTATAGAGACAAAGATCTGCAGTACATACCCACATCCCTGGCTCTCTATCCTGTGAAGACTCTTCGATGAACCATCTATCCTTTTCCCATCCCCAAACTCCATTAGCTACAACGTGTTCGTATAATCTCAAGAATTCTCTATCTCCTAAAGGGGTTGATGCCGAAACGGAGGGGCGTATCATTAAATCATAGCTCCGTGTGCACCCAGGTGCGGTCTTCGTTCTGGCTGTCGGCTTTGGTCCCGTCGGTGCAGCGGGAGCTATCGGACTTGAGGCAGTCCGCGGCGGGCTGCACGACGCCGACGTCGAATCCCATGGCGCAGTTGCAGTAGGTGACGGCCGTGCCGTTCTCCACCCGCAGGTTGACGTTGTGCAGCACGATGTTGTTGCATGGCACTGTGTCGCTGCATGCAAACTTGATGGCTCTGGGTGTCTTCGAAGTCCCGCTGATGTTTCTGTAGAGCACCTGGCTTATCTTCACCGCTGATGTCTGGAGATTTTGAACGTGACAGGATTTTGTCGAAGAAAGGTTAGCGAAAATATTAACCAGGCGTTACTTAAATTAGATGTCTTAGATGTGACATCTCAAATTCACGCCTAATACTTTGTTAATAGGATTCAAATGCTCTCAATTTCTGGGAACATACATAGTCCGGTAGTCTCTGATGAAGCGGAGATGGTAGTTCCGCATTTGTGTTTTCTGTTTGTTGAAGTCTCAAAACTAGAATTCAAAATCTGGACGTTGAGTTGGAGGAATGTGCCCATAGAGTATTCGACGTGGGATTAAATCTCAACATCTCCCGCCGTCGAACTCGAATGGTTGCAGTATAAACCCAAATGGTTACGGCATGAGCGGCGTATGTCAAACCGGGATGATTACGGTATAAAATGAAAAATCTCATATCTAATATCATGTTAAAGGCTGCAGGTGCCCAAACCATGATAGTTACCATACGGGTGACATAATTGAATGGGTGGGGTGGAGATACTACGTTAAATGTTCGAACTCTGATACCATGTTAAAGTCTCAAACTCCAACTCAAAATCTAGATGTTGAATTGAGGGAATCCTCAATAGATAAGGAGAGAGACGTCTACAGATTATCTGATGTGAGATTAAATTTCAACACTTCTAAATATGCTCCCCAAATCTCATGCTGAATTGATCTATAAACTTTTGTTTTTTTCTAGGTACTGTTCTTTTCACAGGGAGAGAGAACTCGAGATCGAGCCCGTGACCTTCCCCAAAAAAGGTGGTGAGATTACCATAAGCCGTGAGCTCAATTGATCAATCAACATATATGGTATAATATTTTTTTTTCTTTTCTTCTTTTATAAGCTATCCTCACAATTGAACCGTATATTGAATTATATTCGTGTGATTCGAGATTGTTGGATTATGGTGCTTCTCTATATAATGAGAGAGGACTTATGTGTGTATTAATATTGGTTTACCTCTGAGTGAGAGAAAAAGGAGTGGGAGTGAGAACCTGATTCCTGCAAGTAGTGGGGGAATCGCAGTAGAATTGGTCGATGATAATGGGGTTCTCAACATTTATCATCCTAACGTTCTGGAAACGCACTGATCGAACAAAGCCCGATCCACCCTGTCAACATATAAAAGGGAGAAAGGAACGAAGGAGAGGGGAGAGTCTGTTAGGATGTGACGATATATCAAGAATACTAAGATGGTCGAGGAACTGCAGGTTTTCACTCCTCTTCCCCTGGAATATGCTGAACACGGTATTCTTCACCTGCCATGTCTTGATCCTGACGCCATTAGTAGTCTCCCTCAGTACCGCCGTGTCGAGGACGATGCCTGTTACCACAGCTGTAGAGTTGTCCTTCCCCAAGCTCCCAATGCTACAACACACAGAAAACACGGAACATGTCCTCTGTTAGGTTTGGGGCATATCCGGCGCCCCCCATGAGCGTCGTGCTATTTGTGATTCTATCTGCTACACGAACAATAGTTTATTGTCCTAGTAGCTAGGAGCTTCACCTGATCCCGTGCCCAGGTCCGCAGTCGATGTTCTTCATCTTTATGTTCGCACTGGCATTCACGATTGAGATGCAGTCATCCCCTGATGCAAAGGACAAAGGTGTTTCTTTTATGCGCGCATGGTTAATCCCTTTTGGGGTGAAAAATCTAGCTATATATATATTTCAACACCAATTTAGTCTATGGAGATTAGAGTACGTAGCAGCAATAATTGGCGGCATGGTTTGTCGACTCGGTGATCCGTATCGGATCGGATCTTCCCTGATCCGGTACGGCATCTCCCCTCTCTCTCAAAAACACTCTTTCTCTCACTGTGACTCGACCCGACTCAGTCTGACTCGGGGTGATTCGCACCGTATCGAGTTTTTTCAGATACGGTACGGCACGCTCCAGTCAGCCCGAGTCAGATCGAGTCAGCAAACCATGATATTTGGCGGTACCATTTTCTTAAATCTCTGGGAAAATCCCAAGGTTCCGCATAATGTACTAGAACACACACACACATATATATTTTGTAAATAGAATATAAAGATCAACAGTTTAATATAAAGAACAAGACATGCTATCTAGTGTTACTTAAATTTTTAACCCCCCCTCTCTCCTTCTCATGTGTACCTGTTTGGATCTTGGAGCGCTGGATGACGACGTTGGTGGACTCAGTGATGTGGATGCCGTCGGTGTTGGGGCTGTCCCGCGGTGCCCACACCAGCATCTCCGATACCCTCACTGCGTCCGACCTCGACACCGTGAAGTGTATCTGCTGGCTGTTCTGCAGCTTCAGCCTCTTCACCCTCACCCCGCTGCTCGAGTCGATCGTCAGCGCCTGCGTCCACACCCACATATCCCCAACCACCTTTAACAACGAATTGAATCATGTCCACCTAATGGCGACGGATATAGGGACAGTTCCTCCGTTCCTTACCGTAGGTGCTCCTCTGCATGGCTGCCGGGAAAGATGAGGAGGAGAAGAAGGAGAACAGTTTGAGAGTTGTTAGATTAATCCGAAAGATTGCTGCTGTAGAAGATGCATGCATGGATAGGGGGAGGAGGGCGCACATTGGTCTTATTGATCTTGCAGGAGGACGCCCACCACTTGCTGCCGGAGCCGTCGATGACGCCGTCGCCCTGGAAGCGGACCCCCGACAGCTTGGAGAAGTAGAGCCACGTCCTGGGGTTCTTGGGGTCCCAGTCCTTGGGCTCCTCCGGCGCCACGATCGTCCCGCTGATCTGTTTGCACAACCAGACGACGACGAAGAACAGATGGAAACGGGCACGTACGCCCATTGAAGTAGCAGGATTGCATGTGTACAAGATCAAGAAAGATCAGTTCTTTGTCTCAGGAAAAGAGACTGGTGTTGCCGCTGGTCTCATGGTGGGTGTGGAGGTGTGGGTTTCGGATGCTACCTGGATGATGAGGTTGTCTTGACAGGGGCCTCTGAACCTGACGGCTTTCACCAGGTAGCGCCGTCCTGCGGGCACCAGGAACACCGCGTTGCTCAGCGAGCAGGACTTGTTCCAGGCGTCCAAGAATGCCTGCACACAGCGTGCAGCGTATGTAGAGAGAGAAAGAGAGATGTGGGTAAGCAAGCAACTAGGAATCGCGTGTGGGAATATCTGGTTTGAGGTCGAGCAGCTCACCTGGGTGTCGTCGGTGACGCCGTCGCCGACGGCGCCGAAGGTCTCGACATTAACTGGCATCCTCCCACGGCCTTGGCTTCTCCAGTTCATGGAGATCTCCTCCTCCTCCTCCTCCTCCATCTCGTCTACTGTGTCCCCTCCTCTCCAGGGCTCCACCTCCTCGTCATCGTCCACCACATATCCCCCTCCTCCTTCCCATGGTCCAATATTATCACCAACTTCCACTCCATCCCCTCCTTGCCAGAGCTCGATCTCCTCTCGGGCGAGGAAGCCGCCATGCCCCGCCTCTGCAGCAGCTAACACGAGCAGCACGGCCAGCATGATCAGGGAGGGAAACCAGCTGATCACCCTCATCTTTCTCTGCTCTTGTCGTCTCTAAGTATTGTTTATGGTTATGGTGGGTTTTTCCTGTCCTCAAGCGAGGGAAGCTATTTATATAAATCTGAAGGGATCGAGCAAGGACCCTGTGGGGTTTTGGACTGGATTGCTCTCTCTGCACTATCCCTGTGATTGCTGCATGCTAGCTGTGGTATTGTTTGTGTGGGTTGTGTGAATGGAGTTCGGGAGGGGACTTTTTGGACGGGGAGGCGCCCCCTGTCTTGGCTTTGAAGAAGTCGATCGATGGAGTCCTGGCCGTCCTCTCTTTTCTCTTCTTCCTCCTTTCCACAGCCCCGCATTCTCCTCCTCCCGGCCTCCCCTTGGTCATGTGTAGGCTTTAAGCATAAGATTGTGAACTTTTTCCATGGCTTTTGCTTTACTCCTCTACTACACAGCCATTTGTCTCACCACCTTCCGCTGCTTATTGCATCTTTATGTGATCTACTCGAAAGAAGGACATCTTTAATTATAGGGGTGGCAGGGCTCTCCATTAATGGGGTTCCATCTCTGTCTCTTGATAAAATAGGGTTAGCATTCTGTCCTCATATTCTCTATGTGCTTTAGTTCGTCTACAAATGGAATACATCACAAGTTCAAACGGGTTTAGAGTGCGACGTGAGAGCAACCTGCACTTCTCTGCAAATAGAATATCTCAATGTATCAATGTTATCAGAATTGAATCGTCTGAACCGGACAATGAGTCGGTTCGGTTCGAATCGGTTGGACCGTTCAATCGAACCTGTTTGAATCATGATGTCATTATAATATTGATATATAGTCCGACCCGATTTTATAACCTAAGACAATAAGAAATAAGATATAATGATCAAAATAAATAAACATACATATATAATTATTAGTCCTGATTATGTAACTACTAACTATACAAATAAAACAAAATAAATTAACCTTAAAATTTTGTAATATTTCATTGGTGTTCACTCTTCACAATTGGCATTTATACTCCTTTAAACATTTAAACTTCAAATATATTAAAAATAAAATGATAAATAACAACAAATCAATAATAATAAGATACTTTTGTTCACACGTATATATCATTTTGAATATTTAAATATTTTTATATTTTGTTTGAAGGATGAATTAGGTCGAATCGGTTCGGATCAGTTCACCGGTCGAATCGCGGTTCGTCCGGTTCGTCCGGTTCTTTGACATTAGAGTGGACCAGATCCAATCAAACCGATTCCTGGATTGGTTCACGGTCGAACCGGTTCTACCGACCGGTCCGGTGGGATTCTGATAACATTGCAATATATATGCATGCAGTGTTGTACTCTCTCTCTCTCTCTCTCTCTCTCTCTCTCTCTCTCTCTCTCTCACGGCTTTTGTTGTTGTAGGAAATTGCACGGCGCCCACCGCCCAATCCATATGATCTATAATTATCATAATGTTAAAACCCTTAATTAGAAGCTGCCATTACAAGAACTTGTTAGTTTTCTTCTGTAAAAGCTTCATATATCTGTGGGCCTCCCAAGATTATATGTTTACGATTATCCTAGTTATCACCTTTCGACTTCCTTATGTTATGCCAACTGGGTTGGCTAAAAAAACCTCCAAACGATTAGGATCTCCTCTATCCTTCTTTTGCTTTTTGCTTTTTTTTTTTTTGGTTTTTGAGGGGCAGGCTCAATGTAGAACGTAAGTTTTGCTTCTGTAGATATGAAATATCTCAGTTTCAGGCTAAATTAAGGTTTTAATGATTCAACCGGCACCCAAAAAAAGATATGATAAAATGTTAACCTAATTTGATTTTTAATCTTTAACTATCAAGCAAGGTTTACACATAGGATTAAGGCAGGCTGGTTAAGATGGAGAAGTGCATCAGGTGTCCTTTGTGATCGTCGTATGCATGTGAAACTCAAAGGGAGGTTTTATAGAACGGCTGTGAGACCCGCTCTGTTATATGGTACCGAGTGTTGGGCAGTACGAAAGGAACACATCCACAAAATGTGTGTAGCAGAGATGAGGATGTTGAGATGGATGTGTGGCAAGACTAAGAAAGACAAAATTAGGAATGAGCGCATCCGTAAGGACTTAGGGATAGCTCCAATTGATAGTAAAATGAGAGAAAATAGACTCAGGTGGTTTGGACATGTGTTTCGTCGCCCTAACTTAGCGCCGGTTAAAAGATGTGATCAAATCTTAGTGGATGCTAGCAAAAGAGCTCGAGGAAGGCCTAAAATGAGATGGTGCGATGTTATTAGGAAGGACATTAGTTCCTTGAGTTTAAATATGAATATTGCACTTGATAGAAATCTTTGGCGGAACAGGATTCATGTAGCCGACCTCAATTAATTGGGATAAGGCTCTGATGATGATGATGATGAACTATCAAGCAAGGTTACATAATTAATTTTGGGATTTTTACTTATATACTGTCATAAAGTTCAGTTTTGTCAAATATATCTCTCATCTGAAGATATTATCGTGAATATCTTTCGTTTAGACGGAAATGCTACGATTATATTCCTTTAGTTTACTGTCGTCGACGGAGGATAATATTCCATAAAGTATGTTATCTACGGTCATTAGATCTTAAGATATATTTGACAAATCAAATTTTACGGGAGTATATATATACAAATCTTACTCTTTAAGTCACACTTAACTCGGGTTAAACACACGGGAGTTACGACGAGGGCATAACCGTGACATTATCCGTCTTTTGAGGGTATTTATGATAATATGCTCCGATGAACGATATATTTGACAATATTAAACTTTACAAGAGTATATATGTAAAAATACCGTTAGTTTCCTCTGCATACGCGGCTCCTTTCTAGAATTAATAATTCCCATGTCACTTCGTTTAGGTCAATCGGATTCATGTGCTCCAGTCTCGTTAATTTGCCAGGACGTGTGAACAACGTTTGCGGCACCTTCATCTAATCAATTAATAATCCCGGTTTGGTAATAGAATATGTTTGCTATGCAGGCTGGAAATCTTGAAATTGATTGTGAAGGGACGTCTACCCTTCACTGCGTTTGGTTGAAGTTTTCCTTCGTTTTCTTCTCAGGGTAAGCCTGATATAACTATAAGTGTTACTCAAACTCATGGTTTATTTGGGAACTTAAATTACAAAAATCAGTATCAAGAGAAAAGTCTACCATTTCTTTATTTTTAACAATTTTTTGTACGATGAAAGAATCTGGAATATTGAGAGTGGCATTCTATATTGTATCACATCATCTTTGTGGAGTTCAAAGTATTATAAAAAGTCAACAAATTATGCAATGGTTAGCATTTAGTAGGACGCAAAGGTTAGTACATGCATAGATTCTTGAACTTGTGTCCATTTTTTTATTTTGAGACTATTCCATTATTTTGTATTTCTCCCAAACAAAGTATTAATAGATCCTTAAAGAGCTATTTCCTGGGAAGAGTATACTAGGAAAAGAGTAATCCAGTTTCCCCTTTTCTTCTCGTCCATTACCCGTTGAGTATAAAAAGGCAAAGCTAATTAGCATCGTTTGCTATTGTGAATACCCCAGATAAGATTACCAAGTCATAAAAAGGGGACAAAATTAATCCCGATCGAGAGAAAGAAACTCAATTGTAGACAAAATTTCTGAAAGTTTTGTTAAAAAATATCGATTTTAATGCATAAAATTAAAATTTATAATATAAATTTTATTTTTAAAACGTGATTTTTTTGAAAGTCCGTGACTAAGAATGCGTTTGGGAAGAAACCTAGCGGGTATTCCAATCATTGGAATCTCCGATAGGGTTTAATTTTTAACAAATGTCCGGTGGTTGTCAAGACTTTTGAGCAGAGAAAAAATCGTCATGAGAGAGATTGTAGGAACAAAACTTTAATTAGTGCGCCCATGAATCGGCAGAAGCAAGTGTAAAGGCGCTTCTTGAGATTTTTAATACGACTAATCTTTGATATGCGAAGAGCTTTGTACGGTTGCAAGATTATGCTGGCATCGGTGAAGTTAGGTGAGTTTCCAAACGAGGCCTAAGTCAAGACCTTTCTACTTATGAAATATTCGAAAGTCTTTCCGTAAATTACGAATAAATGCATGCACTAAAAGTTACGTTAATCCTTAATTAATAACATTAAATGATAAGGGAAAATAGTTAAATTAAAATTTAAACTTAAACTAGTTATAAATGTTCAAAAAGTAGATAATGTCTCCACCCCGGTTGGGTCGCACACTGGTTTTATTGGGTTGGGCTGTGTTAGTTGGATTGGGCCGGGTTAACCATGTTTGATCGGGTTTTAAGTCTTGGGCTATCTAAGCATCATTTTAATCAGGTTTTGAGACTAGGTGGTGTGTTTTAAGACACTTCTATTATATCTCAAGTTTAAAACGATTTGGATTGCTTGTATAATGAATAGCGAGTTTTTGCTTGTATAATGATAATCGTACCAGATAACAACTAGTTTCGAATGAAATCACGATTTAGATATATAAATGGTCGACGCGTAAAGTTAAAACAACTTTCGTGGGCTGATAGATCTCGAACTATACATTATCAATGCTCAAGGTGAGAGAGATCTGAATAAGGAGTTTGCATGAAGTGACTATAGATCTAGTTCAGCTGCCCTCAACAGGCAGGTACGTAGAGCACTCAACAGATCTGGGGTATATTGATTCCGATGCCACGCCAACACTTCCACTTTGCAATTTTATTCATGCCTTCTAATCATTAATACTAATAAGATTATATATCCCAGAAACAAAGTTTATAGTAAACTCAAAACTCATATGGCTTGAAGCCAGACAGTTCACGATAACAACTGAAGACCATGCATACAAATGGGAAAGGAAACATAAAGAGAGAGAGAGAGAAACTAAGAATGACGTCCCAAGCAAATGATCAAAGCATGCACTTCAAGAAGAGCAATTGGTAGAGAAACCCATGTAAAATCCAAATCCTCTATATATATCAAGAGATGTCGTCACCTCGCCGCTGCTCGCCGGCCTTTCACTGTAGTTCACCCACGTACGGGAGGACCAAGCAGTCTGGCACAGTGGGTCAACGTTGTACAACCGCGGTGGTAGGGGTTCGCCTGTATCGGCGGTGTCTGGGGACAACGTTTGGAGTCCATGCAGTTGTTGTCGCGCCGCAAGGCGCGGTAACTGATGTACCTGCTCGCCGTCGCCGTCTCAGTCAGCAGCAAGCATGCCGCGAGTGCCATGATGAGCCACAAGCGTACACTCGCCATATATCCCTTCTTCTTCTTCTTCTTCTTCTCACAAACAACGGCTGCCACGCACACGGATCAAGGGAGGATGGAGGTCGAGGGTTGGAGTCACGGCCCTCGGGGTATATAAAGGGGAGGTACGCGCGCGCATGGTGCTGTAAGTTCCACTGGTTCTGGAAACATATCTGTATGACATCATATGGTAATTGTCACTTGCCGTGTTGTACGTGGCTGACGAATCTCAGAGTGATCAGAGTGATTTAAAGGAATTGAATGATAACTTGAAAGGATTTGTTCCAATAATGCATGTTCAGATATTGATCATTTACCATCCAAGAGGTGTATCCTGGGAACATAATATATATTAAGTTCGCACCCTCCTGCATGCTCAAACACCCAATTCATAAAGGAGTCAAGCTAATTAAGTACACCCTGCAATGCGGACGCCATTGAAAGTTGATCAAAATTCTGTCGCACAGTGAGTGATTATATATATATATATACACACACACACACAAACGTATATAAATGTATGTTTGTATGGCGCATGCTATAACATATGCGTGACTAGCTTGTAAACGGCGCCCTTTACTTTTTAAAAAGGAAACATGAGGAGAAAGAAGCAATGCAGGCAAGGAAACAATATACTCGTCAATTCTTATAAGAATGCATGATATGATCCATGAGCAGAAAAGGAAAGGTACCATTCTTTATGCCATGTACGTTTTATTATTATTACTTTTCATGTGCGATTTTCAAATCAGAAGATATTGGACCATCCAATTCAGTAAAATAAAATTCGGGATATCTCAAATTTAAAGTGATTTGAATTGCTTTATAATGTTCAGATATTGATCATTTATTATCTGGGAGGTGTGTATATATATATACATATCCCGGGAACACATTAAGTTCGTATATACCTATTTAACACCACCCAGCATGACAGCTGCGGCCATCTATCGAACGTTTCATGCTGCGCCCTTTCACTGCCGACGTAACGCCATTGAAATATTTGTGTCTCAGTGATCATACTCACAGAGTTCAGACGTGAACTGTGTGTGCTATGTACGCACTTTCCCCGGAAAGGAAAAGAGTAATAGAATATGCTCGTCTGAGGCACTACATACGTACTCATTTCGATCATGTATGAATAAAGAAATACAGGAGATTGCAAAGCACAACCAACGACGCCATCGTTATTTGAAAACCATAAATGATTCATTATTTTCAGGATGAAGGATGTAAATTACCTAAACTGCGTATATAATTAATCAAGGACATGCAGTGTTTGGTTAAACCAATCACAGTAGGACAAGACAAGAGAGTAACCCGGTGATGAATAATTGGAATGGTCAAATTAACGATGTGCGATCATGCTAGCTGTCCTCCAGTTGTCATGATCATGCCCAACAATATTAATTTATATATTTTCCTCTTATTCTCAATAACCCTTCTTAATGAGCATCAGTAATGTAAAATTACCGTTGAGGCTGGTTTCCGTATAGGTATGCCTATTTCGAATGCGGCAAGTGATGACCATGCTGGATGTCCTCCAGTTGTCAAGCAATAAGCCGCTTTGCCTGTTTGTTGCGGAGGCAGCCGGCGTATGCCTTGTGCATTAAAGAGTAGAGAGAGATAGAAACGGAGTAGAGAGAGAATGGATGAAGCTTTCCCTTACATCCCGTCCAGAGGGACGGGCACCTTGTATTTATCATAGTACGCGGTGTGCTGTTCCAACCGTACACTCAGAGGAGTAATTATCGTTTACAATAAAGGGCGTGATTATCTAAACAGATGGATCGATTTGTTACGGAAGATAAACACTCGGGGTTTTGTTACAAAAGATAAATACTCGCCATTACCCTCCCTCAAGCTGGAGCGTCCAAAGAGTGAAGATTCAGCTTGTTCATAAGAAATTGAAAACGAGCAGTAGCCAGCGTCTTGGTGAATATATCGGCAAGATGGTCTTAATTTACTGGAGACTTGAAATAGCTTCTGAAACACTTGATGGCGAACAAAGTGAAAGTCGATTTCAATATGCTTCCACACATAAAAGAGTGAACATAATATGATATACTAAAAAACTCTAACTTCATTGAACAATGATCAAAGTTACAAATGACACTTTAATCCATTACATTACTCTAGACTCGATAAAATAAAAGATGACATAACATGATCAACTTCACCGCCTATTACAGTGAAGGAACTATAATTACAATAAGACTCTTGACTATCTAGGTTTCACTCGTCCATCGTTCACTCTCGGACTCGCCTCCTGAATAGTCTGAATCCGACCCGCTAGAGTCTCCTGAAAAGATTGAAAAAGTAGAGAATGAGCCCACTTGCCCAGTGGGTATCTTCGTATCAACATGAAGATATTGTTTAAGTAATTAACATTTTTACTCTAGAAGGTAAGATAATGAAAGTGCGATAAAAACATGCGAATAAAAACCAAAGTAGCAATAAGATATGGACTTTAGAGATATACGAGTCCAAGTAAATATAAGATCATGATCGAGCAAGACTATAGCATAGATATAAGTTTGGCCCTTCAGTAACGAGAATGTACTAGCATGTATAGAGATTGTACTTTTAATAACCTTGGAAAGGCTATGCACTAGAAAGTTATGTAACAAGCATGTAATAATCAAGCATGAGATTTTGTTGATTTCACCCGTTTCTAAGAGTTGTGGATTTCAATGTCCAACGCCATAATTACCCGAAGTTGTGTAAATTTGAAAATCTACATTGGGGATGTGAGCCATGCAGTAACCTTCGCCCCTCTTGCACCACTCTATCAGTAGTGTTATAATAGATCTATTGGAAACGGACTAAAAATACAATGTGTTATATTAGTGGAGCCCTATGCACTCAATATATTAATGTTTTGAGTTGAATGGTCCAATCTAATAAATTTTAATATGGTATCAAAGCCCATCATTTTGATATGAGCCGCTCACCCCGTGCTTGTCATGGTCAACGTGACAAAGCCTAAATCGGCATGCACAAGAGGGGCGTGTTAGAATTGCCAGGTATTTGGAAATGAGCTAAAATATACTGTGCTTATATTAGTGGAGCCCTCTCTACTCACCACCATAAGATTTTATTTTGAATGACCCAATAAAGTAATTAAACATCCAATAACATTTAATAAGCAGGAGGAAATAATGAATAGTTAAATCCACAAGCATGGGAGGCAGTAACAAATTCTCATCGTTCTCCGATGAGAAATTAACATGTGGGCAGCTCTTTATCATCATCTTTTTGAGCGCTGGTGGTCCAACAATATTGGAAGAAGAATAAAAAGGTCCAAAAATGCTCTCAATTAGTTCAAGGGAGATGAGCTTGCCGCAGTACCTGATGTCCAACTACTCAAATGGTACCATCGACTACTTCAACCCGAGGCAACGACGTAGAAATTTGTGACGTAGGCAAGGGGAAGACCCCTGTCTCCACCACCATCTACCATGTCACCCACCAGGGTATCTCGTGAAATATCAACACACCTCTAGTGTCGCATAGGAATCCCATGATGTTGTTGGCATAATGACGAGGGCCACAAAAGTTAGAGCAAATAGATTTCATTCTCTCTACACTACGCCAAGAAGAGCTTATACCTACGATGTATGTCATAGGTAAATATCCAAAAATTGTCGGTATAGCCTTTACCTTTGACTTTCCTTACGACACTATGTCATTGGTAAAAATTGCATAGGTAAATTTTTACTTACACGGCATAAAACCATAAGAATAGAGATGTCAACACCTACAGTTTTATGTTGTGCGCGTAGGTAAAGCTTTACCTACGTAGTTTTTAACGACCATGATATTTCTCGTAAAATCATAGGTAAGCTATATGAATCGTAGGTGTAGTGGTCCAAAATTGGTTGCCCAAATCACTAACCACACATCCAAAGATTTGTTTATTCTTGGGAAGTAGCTCTTGCCGGAGATGGATCTACAATGTGGCAAGTGATGACCATGCTGGATGTCCTCCAGTTGTCAAGCAATAAGCCGCTTTGCCTGTTTGTTGCGGAGGCAGCCGGCGTATGCCTTGTGCATTAAAGAGTAGAGAGAGATAGAAACGGAGTAGAGAGAGAATGGATGAAGCTTTCCCTTACATCCCGTTGTGGACACCGAAAATCGCGCATCTAAATGTCATGCTCAGCCCAGCATCAACAACGGCGCCGAGTGAAGAAACCCCCGGGGAAATCAAGCACAAAAGGCTCCACAGCCCGTGGGCCTCGAAGAAAATCAAATGGGCCACAACTCATGCTCGCAATGGGCTCAAAATCGCCCATTTAGCCCTTCAGCGGCACGCCCAGTTGAGGCCTCAGCGGCACGCCCTGGCAGAACCCTCCAGCGGCACGCTCCCTTCAGCGGCACACCCCGCCGCGGCCCTCGCCGGCACACCCCTATGGGGGTTCACCGGCACACCCCCAAGGGGGTTCACCGGCACACCCCCATGGGGGGGTCTTCACCGGCACACCCCCATGGGGGGGGGGGGTCTTTACCGGCACACCCCTTGGGGCCTCAGCAGGCTTCAGCGGCACGGCCCCTTGGGGCCTCAGCGGCACGCCCTCAGCAGGCAGCGGCACGCCCTCAGCAAGCTTCAGCGGCACGCCCTCAGCAGCTTCAGCGGCACGCCCTCAGCAGGCTTCAGCGGCACGGCCCTTTGGGGCTTCAGCGGCACGGCCCTTTGGGGTCTTCAGCGGCACGCCCTTCAGGCCGTTCAGCGGCACGCCCATCCGGTGCTCCCAGCGGTACGCCCTTTTGGCTCCCCCACGGCACGCCTTTTCAGCTCGCCAGCGGCACAGCGTTGAAGCTTTTCAACGGCAAGACGACGTGAAGCCCATGCCCTATGCATCCTTGGCGCGCAGTGAGCTCTATGAGGTGTCAACCATGGGTTGGGCCACGCAGGCTACCCCACTGACAGCCAGGACAGGAGCAGGTCAAACCCATCATCACAGCCGGCTTCCCGCCTTCGACGGTCGTGCTCGAAGTCGTCGGTGGCTGGGAGTATAAAAGCCTCCTGTTAAAACACACAAAAAAAAGGGGGAGAACGGCCAGAGACGAACAGAGAGAGGAGAAGAGGTTCCAACAGTAGAGGGCACACACAGGAGAAAGAGGAGAAGAAAGAAGAGAAGAAGAGGCCCTCCCGGCCGGTGCTCCGTCCGACGGCCACCGGGAAGAAACAAGAGTAAGAGAGAGAGAGCTTGTTGTATTGGGGGAAAGGGTTGGGGATAGTGGCCAATGTCTTAGGCCCGGATGTTTTCGTCTCTCTTGTATCCCATTCCTCCTGGGGGTTCTTTGTCCTTCTCCCTTTTGTCCATGGCCCCATCTGGGGGTTT
The DNA here is from genome assembly GCA_022559845.1 of Amorphophallus konjac. Lineage (NCBI taxonomy): Eukaryota > Viridiplantae > Streptophyta > Magnoliopsida > Alismatales > Araceae > Amorphophallus > Amorphophallus konjac. The sequence goes on from CM040118.1 coordinate 481,143,249, forward strand.
GCTTTTGCAATATATATGTAGGGCCACGCCCTCTTGATTCTCATGAATGCAAACCATCCTCTCCGAGTTTCTCCTCGTTTTTTTTTTCTTTTGATGTTTTATGCTAGGCCTTGCGGGCTTTTGACGGACTATCCGTTCCTCCCTCCGTCTCCCCATCCCTCCGGCATCCTTAGGGTCCTCCACGTCAATGTAGGTCCCCTTCTGTTAGCCTTGGCTCCGTGAGCTCCTCACTCCCTTCCATGGCCATCTACCGTGTTCCCGGGCTTGAGGAGAAGGGGAGGTACCCTTCTTTCTTCCCAACCGCTCAGTTACTGTCGGCCACTCGTGGGCCTTGAAATCCCCTGTCTTTCTTCCTCTTTTCCTGAACAGCCACCAAATCCCCCCCCAGTTGCTTGCAACCCTTTTAAGCCTCCCAGCGGTGCACCTTTCCGGCCCTTGGCCGGCACACCTTTCCAGCCTTCAGCGACACACCCAGATCAGCCTTCAGCGGCACACACCCAGATCTGCCTTCAGCGGCACGCCCTGTCCAACCCTCAGCGGCACGCCCTGTCCAGCCCTCAGCGGCACACCCTGTTCAGCCCTCAGCGGCACACCTTTCCAGCCTTCAGCGACACACCCAGATCAGCCTTCAGCGGCACACGCCCAGATCTGCCTTCAGCGGCACGCCCTGTCCAGCCCTCAGCGGCACGCCCTGTCCAGCCCTCAGCGGCACACCCTGTTCAGCCCTTAGCGGCACACCCTTCAGTCCTTCAGCAGCTTACTCTTTGGCTAGTCCCAGTCCGTGCCTCTTAGCGGCCCTCAGTCTGTCGTTCGTCTCCGCGTTTTCTGAGGCTCTACAAAGGTGTTGCTCCCCCGGGGGCCCACCTCCAGTTGTCGGGTTCCGCCACTCCATGTGGGCGCGTGCCCTTTATCTCCCTTACGCCCTGGGTCAAGGGGAGATGCTGCCGAATTTTTGTCAAGAGCTAATAAACAATTAAAGAGGCAAAAGGAGGCAACAAACAAGCAGGATGACTGACGAAACCTTCCAACCAATCAAACCACTGCCGGCATCACAACGAAAACTGAACCGAACTGACCAACTGCCCGGCGACTCGAACTTCCGACTGGTGCCGGGGAGACCGAACAGAACAAAGCAGGGGAAGAAGTTTATATAAAACTATGTACAAATCAAATAAGAAGAAAAGAAAAGCCTTAAGATAAAAAGAAATTGAAGATTGACTGGACCTCCATCACCGTGCCCTGATTGGCCCTCCAGCGGTGCATTCTAATCGTTTCCCCAATGGCCTGCTCATCCAACCCCCCCTTTTTTCGGCATATTCCCATTACTTCACCCCTTCGCCGGTACGCCTTTTCTGGCCTTCACCGTTGCAGCCTTCAACGACACACTCTAACCACCTCCCTTCAGCGGTACACTTCAATAAGCTCCCAGCGGTACACCCTCAATTGCCCAGCGGTACGCTCCTTTAGCCCTCAGCGGTACACCCCCTTTGAGCCCCAGCGGCACGCTCTTTTAGCCCTCAGCGGTACACCCCCTTTGAGCCCCAGCGGCACGCTCTTTTAGCCCTCAGCCGTACACCCCCTTGAGCCCCAGCGGCACGCTCTTTTGGCCTCCAGCGGTACACCCTCCTGCCCTCAGCGGTACGCCCTGTTTCCCTTCGCCGGCACGCTCTGTAACGACCCGAGAATCCGATTACCGGGAAGGCCCGATAACCCGAGACTCGTACCGCCACCCACGAGTCCGAAGACTCGGAAGGGTTAAAAGGATGGTGTGGAAACTACAAAAGCATCACAGATAATTGCAGAAATTAAACAGTTATAATATTAAGCAGGAAATAAATTAACAATTTACATGGTCCACAATAAAGAACAACAACAGCAACAGTAGTCCACGACTAGTACAGTGACAAGAAAGAAAAGTACAGCTACACGGGGCATCCCCCGGCTCTGACCTCTGGCACTACCTCTGGGCACCCGCACCACGCTGCGCTCCTGACGCGCTCCCCGAAGGTGGCGCCTCACCTGAAACACGGTGAAAACACGCAGGGAATGAGTCTCAGAACAAGACTCAGTAGGGATCACTCGAACCCTACCTCGAAAAACGAGAAACCACTACTCTAGCGGTAGGAAAGTACCTCGGAAAGAAAAGTCCTGTACTCTACAGAACTAGACCCTACGGCACGCAAACCGACACACGTGCCACGGTACGAGAAGACCGAAACTCAACGATCGAACCGTCAAAACCCGAAGGTCGGAAACACACGACTGACAGTCTAGCACTCCGTACTCGACAGGAGTACCACCCACTAGAAGCACAGCCGGTAGCGTCCCCTGACGTCTTACACCGCACCGCAGGTGAACCGCCTGACGTGGTAGGTCCTACCCGAGGCGCAAACACCGTACAAGTAACCACAAACAAGTAACTAGCTGGGGTCACGCCCGTCGACGTGGGTCCAACCGCCCCCAACCACGTGTGCACACACAGACCTTGCGTCACTAGGTCTGGTCCTCTGACCGGTTTTCCCCCGTAGCCGGACTCTGGCTACCGACGAGGGGCCTACGGTAACCGGTCCACAAACCGTCTCGAAAGGTGGGTGCCCGTACACCACTCCCAGGTGAGACCAGCACCTCGTACTGGTGGGCTACGACTAGTGGAGGGTCACTGAAGGAGTAGACTCTCGAGTCAACGGAAAACAACGTCCGAAACCGACAACGTGTGGGAATCACCCCACGCACCAGCCCCGTCGCACGGTGACCATGGTCGGAAAGGAAACAGACGCATTGCCCACGGTCAAACGCCTGACCGAGGCGAACGGGACTTCCGGACACCAAAAACACGGTCACGGAACTCCACGGGGTGCCCGGGACGCACACACGGCCCAAGGGGAACACCCAACAACGAACCAAATCGCGCTAGGGACACCTAGCGCGACACGGAAGAACGCGCTAGGGAACCCTAGCGCAACAGCGAAGATCGCGCTAGGTCTCCCAAGCGCGACAGGAACCATCGCGCTAGGGAACCCTAGCGCGACAAGGACCATCGCGCTAGGTCCTCCTAGCGCGACAAGAATGATCGCGCCATGACCCCATAGCGCGACAGGAACCGCCTCCTGTTCATCTTCTCCGATGAACGCGCTCGGTCGGGGCAGCGCGACCTCCAAGAACGCGCTACTGGAGTATAGCGCGTTCTCAGTCCGCGGCCGAAAACGGTAAGAACGCCCAAAAAAAACCAACCACGCCCCCATACCTCCATAGGAGAGGGGGAAAACAAAGGGGAAGACCCCTGGGGATCCCTAGCATGATTCTAGGCCCTCAAAACATGAATCCATGCATTGAATCCATAGATCGGGCGAGCTCTCCCCAAATCATGGAAAAACCCAAAAACGCTCAAATGATCCCCTCTCGGCCTCCCCGCGGCCTATAAATCACGGAAAAGAACGGCATGAGGCTAAGGAACGTCACCCTACCTTAATGGAGCGAATGCTCCGCCGGATCGATCACGAATCACGAAGAATGCTCGAAGCTTCACGAACTCCCCACGCTTCCCACGCTCGCCGCACGCCCACGAGATCGCCTCACCGTCGCCCACGCGTCCGCGCCGTCGCCCCGCCGCCGTCCGTAGTCGGAGAGGGGTTCGCCGCGTCCGAATGGGAGAGAGGGAGAGAGAGGGGGGCTCACGGTCGCGAGAGAGAGGAGGAAGAAGAAAGAGAAAAGGGAAAGAAAAAGAAAAAGGAATTAGGATTTATAGAAAATCCGAATTTTCAGAAAAATACCGAAAAATAGAAAAATACATTTCTGGAATCCTCGGAACGCACCGATCGCAACTGTACCACTCGTGCCCGGGTGAACGGCCCAGTTAACCCGCAGCGAGCGTCCGAAGGAAAAGCCGAAACACACACCGGGAATCGGAAAACACACGCGGAAAAGCCGCGGAACGCCTCCGGGCCTCCGAAACGACTCCGGATCGCGCCGATCCGAACACGAAAGATGTCCGAAACGAAATTTCGGACACAACAGAGCTGGACGCTCCGAAAACTAGATCCGGGACCCACGAAGAAGGATCCGAAAGGTCCGGGATATTACACGCTCCCTGGCCTCCAGCGGTATGCCCTGTTCCCCTTCGCCGGTACGCTACACATATATGCATATGCAGCATAATAATGGCCCTAACAAATGACAAATAAATCATTGAAAATTACGCTAATTAAAAGGACTCCAAATGTATAATGTTAATCATAATAAAAGAGGCGGGGTGGGCTAATAAACAATTATATAAATATAAATAATAAACAAATAATAACAATGGGAGTACTCATGAATAAAAGGAGAGAAGTCACCCGAAACAAACGCATAGAGAACTAATGAACAGCAGATTGGAAATTCCAGAACATATAACTAAGAAAACCCCAGATAAAAAGACGCCAGAGCCCACGCTGCAGCCCCCATCTCTCCCCGTGACCCGGGGCAAAAGGGACAACCATGCCGCCCTTTCGGGTCAAGCCCGAGTCTCGGGAGTTACCCCGACATGGCCGGGCGTTGACCTAACCTCGGGCTGACATCTTAAGTGGACAGGATTTGTTTCTCGTTCCAGACGCCTTCCGAATCATCATTAAAATTGCCATGTGCTCGGCAGACATTTGAATGGATTCATCCCGATTTTCTCGTTGTGTTTCACCTCACGGACCCATGTCCGAACATGAAAAGGCCCACGAGTGGCCGACATGACCGACGGTTTGTGGTCTGAATACAGCCCTCAGTGTGATCCTTCCTTATCTCTCTTGCACAATTAGTATTATTCTTTTCGGCCGCGGGGCCCCTAATTTCGGCAATTAATCAAGGGTATTCCCTCGTATGGGGGATGTAAATGACGTCGTGACCTTCATGGCGCGACGGGATTCGGTCCTGACACGAACCACACAATCGTCTGACGAAGTCAGATCGAGCGCACCATGGGCTCTTCGGAGCCCGAATAAATTGTCACTCCGGTGACTGGCACGCCCACGCACTTAATAATCCAACAAACGAACAAAATAATTGTTAAACGAAAAGTGCGTCCACAAGTCTGGCACGCCCGGTGGGACCGATCCACCCTTCATCTCTTTGCCGAAATTAGGGGCCCCGCGGCCCCCTTCTTGTAATACTAATTATGTTACTTTCTTAAATGCAGAAAAAGAGAAAGGCATCATGGAGCCGACAATGGCTGTTCTCTGCAGCCCCGAGGTTGTGAAGAATCATGTGCGAGGCGGCTACCTGGCGGTGCCCCTCACTTTCGGGAGCTTCCCTCCCACCGTGGGCTTCCCCAACTTCTTGGGGGTGGCCTTCGTTGACATCCTCGACGCACGAGCGCCCGAGGAGCCTCAAACCAACGCTCCCGCTCCGAGAGCCGTCGAAGCTGCCGCCGGCCGAGCGGTGGCCGAAGGCAACAATAGCGTCCCCACAACGACGCTCAGCTGCAACGTGCACCACGTGCACCAGACCACCGGCCCGTTCCACCAAGGGTCGGCATCCCACCGAAGGAGGCTTCGGAGAGGCAACACCGGCGCCGGCTCAGGGCGTCGCCTGTCCAACTCCGGAAAGTCCATGACGGTTGGGGCCCTCCGAGTCCGCCTAGACGGCCAGAGGTCCCAGGTGACGCCAGACCGCGTCGTCCCGACCGTCCCAGTCCGCAACTCCTTTCAAGGGCTGGAGAAACTAAAAGGGAAGGTGACGCCCGCTGTTGTGGCCACCCCACCAAAGATTGCACCGGCTCGCAAGCTGGCCAAACTGAAGCAAGTCTGGGTACCCAGGGAGGCCCAGCCCACTGCACCCGCCCAGGCGGGGCCCAGCACTTTCCGCCCGAGGAGGTCCCGAAGAGATGACGGGGTCGAGGCAGTGACCCCCACTCTCCGACCGGCACCCGTCATCCCGGTGCCGCCCGAGAATGCTCATCGCCGTCGCCGAGGGCGCCGGCACAACGCCGCCCGCCCGGCACTCGGGGCCTACGCTCCTCCTGCTGCCGTCATCGACGCGCAACCACAGGCCGCTCTCCCTGACCAGGAGTGGGAAGGGATCGAGCAGGCTATGAGAAACTACCTCCGAGGCCCTGGTAGCACCCCCGCTGGCCGCCAAAGACTACTGGGGGCAATGACCTCCGCCTTCCAGGAAGAAAGGGGGGAACCTGCACCTAGTATGGAGTCGAGGACCCGCCCGGAAGAGCCGCGCCAGTCCCCTGTACGGGAGGAGGCGCCGTCCCGACGGTCGGTCTTCGACAGGCTAACATTCCCAGGAGGACCGTCCCGGAGGGCGTCAAGAAGAAACAAGAATAAGAGATGGCAGACATTCACCTGCAATATGGCAGGGGTCCATGGTCGGTATGGGGCCCTACCCACCGACCCGGAAGAATTGGCCAGAATAGCCGCCAGGCCGGGACCCCTTACCAGAAGAAGGAGAGCGGCAGGCGGCGCGACACCCACGGGGCCCCTCACGGCCCTCACGGCCAATGTGGTCACCACCGGCGACACGAGTGGCGGACCCTCGACATCATCCGAGGACGCCCCGGCCGAAGAGACAGGGGGCACGCCCAGTCTTCCCACAGCTGATCCAGCAATGCTGCTCATGATGCAACGATTCCAGCAGGAAATCGAATCACTTAAAAAGCAGTTGAATGAGCGAAACACACCACCCCCAATGTCCTGGCAGACCGAGACCATACCCGAGGTACCCAGGGACAGGGGGCAGTCTTCCGAGGCAGCTCTTCCGGCAACCCTCGATCCCCCCGGGGGCACGCCCCCGCAGCAAGCACATTGCACAGCGGTGACCCCGCCACAGGCTCCGCTTTCACAAGGGTCCCCCATGGCCCCCCGAGCGACCGTGGTAGTCACCCCGAGCGCACAGCCCGCTCATTTCTACCCGAACCCGGTCGACCCGGCGGCAGTCAGCCGGTTGATGCTTGAGCAGATGATAGACATGAAGTTGGCCGAGAGGGGCGATGGGGATCAGACGCCTTTCGACGTCTACCGAGTACCCTACCCGGCTCAGTATGCTGCCAGGAAGTTGCCGGCTGGCGTCACCAAGCCGCCGAAATTTGAAAAGTTCAATGGGCAAGGATCTCCCCGAGAGCATATTGCCTATTACGTGAACGTCATGGGAGACCTGGCTGCTGATGAGGCCTACCTCCTGAAGTTCTTCGGTTCAACACTCACCGGGCTTGCCTTTGAATGGTACTCCGGCTTGTCGCCCGGGTCGGTGGCCGATTGGCCCGACATGCAGAAGAAGTTCAAGGAAAGATTCTACGTGGCCGAGAGAGAAGTTACTATGACTGAACTCTACGCCACAAGACAGAAGAATGATGAGTCGGCCCTCGACTACATCAAAAGATGGAGGAACCTTAGTATGAGGTGCAAACGCCCCCCGCATCAGGAGGACGCAGTTCAGATCTGCAAGCAAAACTTAAAGAAAGAAATCCTAGAAAGAATGATCGGCACTGAGGTCAAGACATTTGACCGTCTGAACAATGTGGTAGCGGAGATCGAGGCATTCTTGGCCCGATACTCCTCCACCCCAGCCATGTCAAGCCAGAGGGCCAGGCAGGCGGAGAAGAAGCCGGCTCCCCCGGAGGTGCATGCACTAGACTTCCAGGCTTTTGAAAAGCAGAAGGAGAAAGCCAAGGGAGCGGCTAACCCTCCGCCGCCCAGAACCACAGAACGGCGGGAAGGCCCCTCACTAAGAGAGAAGATGAGAAACAAGTTGTATTCCTTCTCCCGGGACAAGTCCAAGCTCCTGTTTGAGTGGGCAACCAGCTACAATAAGATCACATTGCCAGAGCCGAAAAGGCCTGGCGACTCAAAGAAGAAGGATGACCCGCGCTTCTGCATGTACCACCGGGTGCTCGGGCATACTATTGAAGATTGCTACGTCTTCAAGGATGTTATTGAGTCCTTAATCAGGGACGGGGAGCTGGACATGGGGGAGCATAAAGTAGACCCCCCGCAGCCACACGAGCTGCCCAGCATAGCCTCCTCCGTCAATATGATCTCACTATATCAGGAGCTGCCAGAAGAATGGGCGAAGGCCTGTGCCCGTGCCACTTATGAAACCTTTATCATGGCCCCAGCTCAAGACCAAGAAGGGTGGCAGACTGCACCCAGAAAAACCAGAAAGGCGCGCGCCTCTCGACCTACCCCAGGAATTCACTCGAGGGTAGCAGCGCCCCTGCCTGCACCGCCCCCGGTAAACCCTGTTTGCCACGACACGGCCCCCCGGCTGGTCATGAGGCGGCCCACTCACAACAAGAAGAGCTCTGCCCCGCTGCGGATGTACAAGAAGACTAGCCCGGCGGTTGAAAAACTCCAGGCTATTATCGACGGGCTTGAAGATTATAAGCAGCCCAAAATCCAGCCCGTCGAGCTAAAACAATATGTCCCCTGGGAGCAGTTCGAGTCACTCGAGCTGGCTCCAGGAACAGAAGCTGATGCAGACAAAGAGCCTCCCCTGTCGGGTGAACCTATTCGAGAGCAGCCGTCCGCTGCAGCGGGCAAGAAGAAGAAAAAGAGAAGACCCAGGGGCAAGAAGAAGAAGGAGGTCGTCTTCGCCTGCAACACCCTCTCGGCGTTGTTCGATACCTCTCTCTCCCTGGAAGAGAAAGAAGAAGAGCCACCCCATGAGCCGGCGGAAGTGAGTCAAGCTGAAGCATCCACCTCCCAGCACGCCACCAGGTCAGGGAGGAAGTGGGGGCGCTCTCCTCAGGGCAGCCTCAACATCATGCTCAGGGGGGAACAACCATACCAGATTCCCGAGCCCGAGGTCCGAGGCACCGAGATCCCTCCTCCATCAGGCCTCTACCCCGGAGGCACCAAGAGTCAAGGCGCCCCGTCGTTCGCCGAGTTCCTGTCAGCTCGAGCAGGAAGGCGGGCGCACCCCCAGGGGCCCGCTGCGACCAGTAAAGCAAGCATTCCCCAAGCTCTGCCAGCTGCAACTCCTGCCCAGCCAGAGGAAGGATTCAGCGGCACCCCAAACCTCGCCGAATTCATGCGAACAGCGGAGGAGGCCCAACAGGCCCCGCCTGCTCAACGGGCTACAACAGATCCCGCAAAGGAGGCGTCCCCTAATCCGGCGCTCCAATCCCAGGATGAGGGCAGGCGCAGCAAGCCCGAAGAGATGAAACTGCTCAAGGTGCGGGCGGCCGAGCGAATAGTCAGACACCTCAAGAAAATCCCGACCCGGTTCACGGTGTGGGAGATGCTGTCCTTGAATGAAGAAACACGGCAAGCCATCATCGCCGCACTCCAGACGCCAGCACACCTTGAAGCCTGTTTGGCAGAATTATCACCTGAAGTAGCAGTGGCTTTCACAGAAGATGACATGCTCCTACCGACTTGCAGCCATAACAGGCCCCTCTACATGAAAGGGCAGCTGAACGGCCAGCCTATCAACAGGGTCTTGATCGACCCAGGGGCAGCAGTGAATATACTCCCGTACCGGGTATACCAGAAGCACTACTTTGACGTACACCTGGTCGAAGTTAAAAATGTCAAGATTGCCGGCTTTAACCAGAAATGTGAGGTTCCCATGGGGGTCGCAGAGTTCAACTTGACCTTTGACGACTTCACCTCCAAAGTCCAGTTCCACGTCATCAACTCCAGCACGTCCTACAAGGCGTTGCTCGGCCGGCCTTGGCTACACCAAAATAGGGTGGTGCCCTCCACCTTGCATCAGTGTATCAAGTACCCCTGCGAGGGAAAGGAAGTCAGAATCTTCGCCGACCTCCACCCGTTTGAGGTGTTTGAGTGTCACTTGTCAGATGCTAATCTGTACTTGGGAGAGGCGAAGCAAGCTCCTCAAGCTGCCCGAGACAAGGGAAAGAAGAAAATGGAATCGGGAGGCTGGTTTCCTCCGCCGCCCCCAGGCTATGTGGCTCCCCCACATGTACCATGTATTGCACAAGAGGAAGGGGTATTTAGGGCAGCCCCTCTCGCCATCTACCCCACACCGGGGGCACCCTGCCTCGAAGACCTGCTAGAAGATGTCAGGGTCCCGCCAGGGATCGTCAAGCCGATAGCGGAAATTGAATGCCAAGCGGCTGAGCAATTGAGAACCTTCGAGGTGCCTAACCCCGAGGGGCCGTCCACTATCTTCTATGTGGCCGGGGAGAAGCCGGTCAGGGAAGACGACGATTGCCGGTTCCCTGACGAGTTGCATGACCCGCACGTCCCCATTACGGGACTTCCCCACATGACTGACCGGGCAGCCAGAATGGTCAGGAAGCAGAAGATTCCTCCCTACCAGCCCTCCAGCCGGAAGGAAATGTTTGAAAAATGTGGAATCCACCAAACCTGGATCGACGGTTGCTGAAAGTCACCAAGCACCCCGGTCTGGGCTTTTCACTAGAAAATTACTACGAGACTGATGTCATATCGGTCTCAACATGGCCCGGCAACGATCCCGTAGAAGCTACAGATTCGCGGAAAGCCTGTCAAGACGCACATCCTGCGCCCTCAGTTCAGGAGGCACAAGACGAGGAGATCTTCCTTTGGAAACCTCCCCGCCGCCGTTGCATAGAGAAGACCCCCTCCTTCCCCGAAGTGTCGACCTCGAAAGGGCACACCGGCGAAACACCTTCGCCCCGGCCGGCCGGCGAAGCAAGGAGCAGCAGCATGGGCCATGCTCCGAATTCCCCTCGATACGACCCCGTCATGTACGCCTTGTACCACAGGCAGCAACGGGAGATCGAGATGCTGAAGAGGCGGCTAGCCGAGCTAACCTCGCTAGTCGCCGACCTGATCCAGGGCTCCCTCCCCCCATGGGGTGGCCGGATGCCTCGGCCCCGAGGCGCCAGTCCCAGCACCCCCGCTTTGTCAAGGCAGGAAATGAGAGACATGGCAAGCTCGCTGACCGAGCGGCCGACCAGGCAAGGGCTGACACTCCAAGAGAAGCTACAGAAGCCTTATTCCTTTCCGAGAGAGAAGACCCGGGGCATCTTCGACTGGGCATGCCACTACGGCAAAGTCTCCCTTCCACGGTCCAAGAGGCCGCAAGACACCCGAAGAAGCGGGGACCCGCTATTTTGCCCTTACCACCAGATGCTGGGCCACGCCATTGAAGACTGCTATGTCTTCAAAGACATTGCCCAAGACCTCATTGACAGGGACGAGCTCAGGATGGGGGATTATGTGATAGCCCCGCCACGCCCCCATGTAGCGGACAGCCCCAGAGCGGGAGCCTACACCGTGTCCATCAACTACCAGGCCCCTGAAGATGCGGCTGCCCCGGCTCCCGTCCAAGCTATCTATGATGAATACACAGAAGAGCCTGAGATGGACCTACGCCCCTCTGAGCCAGCGGGCCTCGCACACCCGGCGGCCACGGCCCAGGAGGAGAGCGAGGTGAATGCAGCCTCCATGCCCAGTCATGATGAACAAGAAGAGGGAGATGGCATTCTCGAACCCGAGGACAATGAAGACCAAGACTTCGTCGATTTGTCGCCAGCCCCGCCGGAAATTGAAAATGGCGGCCAGGCCACAGTCGACGAATTGGTTGAAATCAACCTTGGCACAGAAGACAATCCCAGGCCGACTTTTCTGAGTGCTCTCATGCCTCTACAGGAGAGAGAACAATACACAAAGTTGCTGCAAGAATTCCGGGATTGCTTTGCCTGGAACTATAAAGAAATGCCCGGACTTAGCCCCGAGGTGACTCAACACATCCTGTCCATTGATCCCAAAGTGGAACCAGTGAAGCAACCTCCCCGGCGCATGAGGCCGGAGCTAACCAGCCAGATCTGCAAAGAGGTCGACAAGCTCATAAACGTCGGCTTCGTGGCGGAGAATCAATACACCACATGGCTGGCCAATATTGTACCGGTGAAAAAGAAGAATGGACAGATCAGGATTTGCGTGGATTTCCGCGACCTGAATAAAGCCTGCCCAAAAGACGACTTCCCGGTGCCTATCACCGAAGTGATGATCGATGCAACTACTGGCCACGAGGCCTTGTCCTTTATGGATGGGTCGTCCGGCTATAACCAAATCTGGATAGCCGACCACGACCGGATTCACACCGCCTTTAGGTCACCTAAAGGGATATTTCACTACAAGAGGATGCCCTTCGGCCTCAAGAATGCTGGTGCCACATATCAGCGGGCGATGACCAAGATCTTCGACGAGCTGCTATACAGCAAGGTCGAATGCTACATCGACGACCTGGTCGTCAAGACTAAAAAGAGGGATGAGCATCTGAATGACCTCAGGGTCGTCTTCCAAAGGCTCCGCCTATACGGGCTGAAAATGAATCCCATGAAGTGCGCCTTTGGCGTGTCCAGTGGAAAGTTCCTCGGCTTTATCGTCCGACACCGAGGGATCGAGATCGACCCCTTTAAGATAAAAGCTATCCAGGAGCTGCCCCCTCCGAAGAATCTGGGAGAGCTGAGATCCCTACAGGGGCGTCTAGCTTACATCCGCAGGTTCATTTCCAACCTGTCGGGGCGCTGCCAGCCATTCCACAAACTAATGATGAAGAATGCACCTTTCAGCTGGGGTCATGAATGCCAGCACGCGTTTGACCAGTTAAAGGAGTATCTGGAGACCCCGCCTGTCCTGGGGGCACCTGTCAAAGGCAAACCGCTGATTCTATACATAGCGGCCACCGAATACTCACTGGGGGCAATGCTCGCCCAAAACAATGATGAGGGAAAAGAGCAGGCTCTCTACTACCTCAGTCGAAGATTGGTGGGTGCAGAAGCTAAGTACACCCCGATCGAAAAGATCTGCCTTGCCCTGGTCTTTGCAGTCAAGAAGATGAGGCACTATATGCTGTCCCATGAAGTCAGCTTGATATCCAGGGCCGACCCCATTAAGCACATCCTTTTTCAGCCCGTCCCAAAGGGGCGCCTTGGCAAGTGGGCCGTGCTACTCATGGAGTTCGATATCACCTACGTGCCGCAAAGGGCCGTTAAGGGACAAGCCGTCGCGGATTTCTTCGCAGCACATCCCGTGCCCGAAGACTCCCCGTTAGCCACCGAGCTACCTGAAGATGAAACACTAGAGGTAGACCAAATACAACAAGCCATCTGGCAGCTTTACTTTGATGGAGCCTCAAGGACAGAAGCGACCCCGTCCGGGCGCACCAAGGTACGAGCCGGAGCAGGCATCGTCCTCAAGTCGCCGGACGGAGAGGTGATGCACACTTCCTGCTGCATCAGCAAACCCTGCACCAATAATGAAGCAGAGTATGAAGCCCTGATCATCGGCCTCCAGGTCGCCCTCCAAATGGAGATCAAAATGCTCCAGGTGTTCGGCGATTCGCTGCTGGTCGTCAAGCAAGTCCAGGGGCAGTTTGATGTCCGAAAACCTGAGCTGCTCCCGTATCACACTAAAGCAAAAGGGCTCATGGAGCGGTTCTACCTCCTCGAGATAGGCCATGTCGCCAGAGGGGAGAACGCACAAGCCGACGCATTGGCAAAATTGGCAAGCTCACTGGCGGTGCCCCCAGATGGATATCTCCATATCCAAGTAATAAACCAACGCCAGATGCCCAGCATGATAGAAGAAGAGCCGGAAGAGGAGGACCTACAGGTCGCTACAGCAGAAGCCGTCAGCCTGCCTGACTGGAGGGACCCCCTAATGCAGTGGTTCAGGCACCAGCGACTACCCGACCGAAGAGAAGAAAAAATCAAGCTGGTCAGAACCAAGGACTCCTATGAGCTCCGAAGCGGAATATTATTCCGGATTGTGGCCGATGCCAAACGGAAGCTACTCCTCCGATGCTTGTCCATTGAAGAAGCTTGGAGGGTTATGAAGGAGGTCCATGCCGGCATAGCTGGCGCACACCAGGCGGGGCCGAAAATGAAAATTGAAATCAAGAAACTTGGCTATTATTGGCCTGCAATGTTCAACGACTGTTGCGAGTATGCTAAGTCGTGTCAGAGATGTCAGGAGCATGCCACCATTCCCAGAAGACCTCCTGCACCACTACACCCAACAGTGCCCAGTTGGCCGTTCGCCCAATGGGGAACGGACGTCGTGGGCCCCTTTCCCGCGTCTTCCACAGGTTGCAAATATATTCTGGCGGCGACCGACTACTTCTCCCGCTGGGCCGAGGCCGTTGCCTTACGGGAGGTCACCGGAGAAATCGTGGCCAGGTTTTTCCTCCGCAACATCATATTCCGGTTCGGCGTGCCCGACCGGATTGTGTCGGACAACGGCAGCCACTTCCGCAACCAGAAAGTCTACCGACTAGCAGAAAAATACAAAATTGACTGGAGGACATCGACTCCTTACAATCCACAAGCCAATGGGCTGGCCGAAGCTTTCAATAAGACACTTTGCACTCTCCTGGCCAAGACTGTTAGCTCTAACAAAAGGGACTGGGAAGAAAGAATGTATGAAGCGCTTTGGGCGTACCGAACCGTATACAAGACCCCAACGGGCTGCTCGCCCTTCTCTCTTGTATATGGCTCGGAAGCAATCATCCCCGTCGAACTGGAGATACCGTCCCTCAGGGTCGCCATTCAGCATGGGCTTGTCCCCGAAGGGCAGACCAACACCGAGCGAAGGCTCGATGAACTCTCCAGTCTGGAAGGAAAGCGGCTTCAAGCCCAACAGAATATCCAGGTCTATCAGGCCCGGATTGCACGCGCCTTTGACAAGCTCGTCAAGGAACGCGAATTCAAGAAGGGTGACCTTGTCATGGTCAAGAGAAGAGATCTCATGGCGGCCAACCCCAAAGGTAAGCTAAACGAGAACTGGCTCGGACCCTACGTAGTCCAGAAAGTCTACGAAGGCGGAGCCTATGTAATTGTCAACCACCGCGGGGAGGTTCAATTCCCGCCTCTTAATGGAAGGCACTTGAGGCTGTACCACGCCCCAGCGCCCCCATTCAGGTAATAATATTACTCTTCGCCCCATTTTGGGGCGGATTTGCGTGATTAATGTCCGAATGATTTGGCCACCAGCCGGGTTCCCGAAAAAGGGAAGAAAGGAATAGAAAGAGAAAGAAAGAAGAAGCAAAAAAAAAGAGAAAGACAAAAAAGAAGAAGCAAAAAAAATGGAAAGAGGAAGAGAGAAGAAGCAAAAAAAAAGAAGAAAAAAAATGGAAAGAGAAAGAAGGAAGAAGCAAAAAAAAAGAAGAGAAAAAAAAAGAAGAGAAAAAAAGAAGAAAAAAAAAGAGAAAAAAAAAGAGAAGCCAGAAAGGGGGAACGCCCCCCATTTCCAGTCACCGCCCCGCATCAGCGGGGGTACCAAAATTGATTTAAAAAGAAAGAAACAAACTCTTCTCTCCGTCCTTCCCGGGCGGTGAGTACCCCTTTGGCTCGGACCTCACGTCCGGGTCATTGACTAGACAAACTCTTCTCTCCGTCCTTCCCGGGCGGTGAGTACCCCTTTGGCTCGGACCTCACGTCCGGGTCATTGACTAGACAAACTCTTCTCTCCGTCCTTCCCGGGCGGTGAGTACCCCTTTGGCTCGGACCTCACGTCCGGGTCATTGACTAGACAAACTCTTCTCTCCGTCCTTCCCGGGCGGTGAGTACCCCTTTGGCTCGGACCTCACGTCCGGGTCATTGACTAGACAAACTCTTCTCTCCGTCCTTCCCGGGCGGTGAGTACCCCTTTGGCTCGGACCTCACGTCCGGGTCATTGACTAGACGAACTCTTCTCTCCATCCTCCCCGGGGGGCGAGCACCCCTTTGGATCAGACCTCCCGTCTAAGTCACTGACTAAACGGACCTTTCTATCCGCCACCTCTGAACGGCAAAAGGGGTCTCTGGCCAAGTACCCCTCACTCGAGACCAGCACGCGCTTCCAATATTGCGGCAAAACCAGGGAGTTGCCCGTTCGGTATGGTGGAGTGGTCCCCTCGTCCTCCCCCTGGGAAGGCGAGCACTCTCCTGTACCCTGACATGGGTCCCTGCCTGGTCCTTCCAAAGTGAATCCCCGCAAAGACTCATACCCTGCCAATGGGCCCCTACACGAAAAGGGGGGAAAGATACAAGAGCGAGGGAAGAGGAAGGAGAAAACAATATGCACGGAAGAGAAAGAGGGGTGGGAAAGCTCCCTCCGGGATAAATGCATACACCAGGAACGCGTGAAATCATAAATGCTTTGCTCTATTCAAAAGAGGATCAAACTACATGTGCTGCGGGGCATACCCCTGTGTTACATTCAAAAAAAAAAGAAAGAGAAATTAAGGGATGCAACGCTCAGTCGATGTCCCTGAAGATGTCCTCGAGGGGGAGGATCCCGACGCAAGGGAAGTTCGTCATATCGCGCAGTCGGCCCCTCAATCCCTCAAGACGGGCGAGCTCCGCTTCGACGGACGCCATTTCAACGTCGGCAACGGCAAGAGCTTCCCTCTCCTCTGCCACCGCCCCTTCCGCCTCGGCGAGGCCAAGTTTAGCCGCAGCGAGATAGCCCTCCAGCTTCTCGATCCGGTTCTTGAAGGAACGAACGCTGCCTTCGCCTTCCTCTAGGGCCTTTCCGTGGCGTTCTCTACTGTCGCGTCGGGCCTTTAGGGCCTGCAGATATTCGTCTGCCTGAGCATCAAGGGCGGCGCGTTCGTCAGGAGCCTGGGTCTCCAGGAACTCGCGGCGCTTGACATATTTCAATAATAGCAAGACCCGCCGTGACCATTCCCCCAGCGGACAGCCAAGCACTTGCAGCGCCCCCGTTAATTGCGTCACGATGGTATGCACCTCCCGATACGACAGAGAAGCATCGGCGAGAAGCATCGTCCGTAAAGTGATCAGCATCTGACGGACTGGCGCTTCTGAGGACGTGTGACTAACTGAGGGCACGACCGGAGGGGTGAATTCCACGGTGCTGTCCACCTCTGCCCACAGGTCGGTATCTGCCGCCACTGAAGATGAAGGAAGGGCGAGGGTCAAGTCGCCCGGCCGGCGTAGCTCGACGAGAGACTCTTGGCCGACCATTGCCTGGGGAAAGGAAAAGACCATTGCCGAAGCCTCCGGTGCCCCCATCGTTTGGAGGTCACCTGCCCCCTCTGCCTCCGTCTGGCCCGACTCTGCCACTCCTCCAAGGGGCAGGGGTGCAGGGGCCGTTACCTCGGCTAGAGGAGGAGCTTCGAGTAAGGCCAGGCCCGAAGCCGCCACCCATGAACTCCTCGCTCGCGGCTGAGATCCCTCCAGATGCGCACGGAGCCCCGCAAATATCTGCTGCAAGAGCGGGTCCTCCATCTGAGCCGGGAGTTTCGGGAAGGGCGGAAGCGGAACCACCAGCCGGGGTAAACGTCCCGCTTCCACGAGCGCAGCCAGTCTCTCTCTCTCCAAGCCCAAGACTGGAGCCGGCCCCTCCACCGCTATCGGGCCAATGCTCGGTCTCCGCTTGGCCACTGCCTTCCGGATACGACCAAGCGCCTTCCCCGATATCGGCATCGCCTGACCATGGGAATGGGAATCAGCTATTCGCCATCTAAAATAAACCATGCAAAAGGGAGACCGTGGAGCCCGCATACTCACCTTGGCCGCTGGGATGATGCTACCTTCAGGCGCGATCTCCCCCTCCTCCAGAGGCTCGCCCGCCGCTCTGGTAGTACCGGAGGGCTCCGCGGGCATTTCCTCTCGAAGGGCGTCGAGTAAAAGAGCCAATTTGCCCATGACGGCATCGACCCCTGTTGGGCGGTCGATCAGCGCAGCCGGGGCAGCCTCCTCTGCGACCTCAAGTTCGGCCGGTTCTTGAAAATCCTAAAAAAAAGGGGGGGGGGAATAAAGTCGTCAGTCAATCACAAAAAGGGAAGGGAGAGCCGGCCTAAACAAGCTCACACTCACGGCGGTCTTCCCCACAAGGCTCGGGGAGCCAGCAAGTAAGGGGGCCCCGAAGACCGGCTCGGGCGGCTCCGATGCCCCGGACACGCCCTCGTCAGGAGCTGCTTCGTCGGAAGAGTAGTTGTAATCTACCTCTTCCCCAGGCGGAGACTCGACCGCCGTCGGCTCGGCCTGGGCCGGCAGAGGAGCTTCCTCCTCAGAGTCTCTGTCCAGCACGTCCTCCCTCGGGCTAGGCGAGGCTTGTACTCCGATCTTCTTCCTCCTCACATATGTCAGCGTCATCGGGAGGTCGAGATCAGGCCACAATGACTTGGTGGCCGCCGCGGCAACGCCTGTCATGCAAAGGAAGATAAGCCATGCTGAATCTACTGGCCCCCAGGACACAAAAAAAGGGAGTTAACCGTATAGTCGAAAATATTTACCCCCTTCAGTTCCTGCGACACGAGATGACCCACGGGCTTCCTCAACAGGCAAACCCTTCTCGGGAATCCCAGCCGTACCCTCGCCCGGGAGCAACACGGGCGCCGATTCCTCCGTGCTGCCCGTGAGATAGAAGCGCATCGTCGCCATGCGCGAATCCGAGGCCAACTCGGGAGGCCGGTCGACCGCAGACGACACGGGCGGCCGATGAATCTCACCAGCTTCGCGGCTCGGTTCGGTCTGCGTGGCTTCGAATTCCTCGAAGGACAAGACACGGGCCACCGGCGAGGCTGCCGTCGGAGCCGGGGATGCCTCGGTCCGCTGCCGTTTTACCGTCTTTTGCCCGGCCACCTTGGCAGCAGCCAGTGCCTTCTTAACGGGCGACTGTGCCCGGGGCCTTCCCGTTGCCTGCGGCAAGGGAGCCGGAGCCGCCGCCGGGGTCGCCTCTGCCGGGACCGCAACTTCACCCATGTCAGGCGAGGGCACGGGCTCTCCCGTAGAAGCTAAGACAAAAGAAGTATCCAGGTGTCAAGACTCCACTCCAAAATAAAAGGGGGGGGGGAGATTCAAGAGACACGCTAATGATCGGGAACACTGACCGGCAGGTTGACCTGGCTCGGGACGGGCAGCTTCGAATTCCTCGAAAGACGGGGCTAGTGGTGCCAGAGGAACAGCCGTCGAAGCCTTAGCCGTTTCTGTCTTCCTCCGCTTTGTATCCCGCTGCTTAGCCGCCTTGGCGGCGTCCACCGCCTTCTTCACAGGCGATTTAGCCCGGGGCCTCTTCGCAGCCTTAGGCAAAGGAGCCGTGGTCGGGGCCAGCGGCGCGGCTTCAAAATACGCAGGCTTCTTCACCAGCCGGAGGAGGTTCCGGTACGTGGCCATCTGCGTGCTGTCGGGATGGTCTGCAAAGAAAAGAGGGGAAAGAACGAACATGCATATACCATTAGTACCTAACTCACCGCGAAAGCCGCAGCGCTGAGGGACAAAACCGAAGAGCAAGAGGGAACTGAATACCATGAGGGCCAGTGTACAGCCGCAGCGTGATCGGCCAGTAGCTCAGGGATATCTCCTTGTCCCGACGTGCCGCCTCCCGGACTAGCCAACAAACGTCCTCAATAGTTTGACACCGGTCCGTGAGGTTGGCCAGATCCGCATGCTTCTTGGAAGAAAGGTGACAGAAAAGATTGAAGTGGTCCATGCCCCACCCATCAGCATAATAATAAGGGATGTGCAGGCGCTTGCCCAGGATGGAGGCCGTCACATCTTCAATCTTCATCCCATTCACCCGGAGGAGGATATATAGCCACGTGGTATCCTTGTAATTCTCGGGCTTCCTCTCCTCCCGCCTCACGAACGTGCGATACAGGCAGGCCAAGTCTCTCTCCGGACGCCAGCTCTTGGCGGGAGTCCCCTCTTCCTCTATGGGGAATGGATAATTGATGAGGTCCAGACGGTCGCTCCCTACCCGGCACAGATCCCTCAGCGTCTTCTGATAGCTGTCCTTCGCCACTGGAGGCAGCTCCACTTTCGGCGTCGGCCTCCTATCCCGGGCTTCCCGACGAGCTATCATATATGTCGCCACCTCCTTCTCTTGCCTGTTCTTGAGCCGAAGAAGATGATCTGGCTCAATGTCAAGTACTGGCACCGGTTGCCGGCTAAGGAATCTCCTTTCGGCGCCATCCCAACAATCGGTCTTGTGCAACCGATAGAAAGCCGTCCGGGCATTCCACCACTTTATATAGTCTTCGGTCACTCGGGGCACGCGACCCGGGGCTGGCACCCTGAAGGAGGCAGAGTCCGCCCGGTGGAAGAAGTCCCACCAGCTTCTAGCGTGCTCGGCGACCGCACTTCCCCGGACGTTCCGCGAAGGCAAGCCGAATTGCGCATGATAAGCAGGGATATGCTGGTCATACCCGAAGTTGCGGCCAAATCGGAAGGGGTAATACGGCTCCAGCAGTACGTTGTCTCCCTTCCGGAACACCAACACGCTCGGGCGGATAGCCAGCGCCCAATCCCTCAGCTCGGGCTCCAGCAACGGGCGCACCACGTTTTCCTGGCTGATAGGGTGGACATACCTCTCCACCTGGTCATCCTTGCATTCCCTCTTATTATTCACGAGGGGGCTTGAATGTGCGGCCAGCGTCCAGAAATGAATGGTACCGGCTGCATCCCGGGGAACCGTGGTCAACCGGCCCCGAATATCATACATCCGCATGGAAGTGGAAGCCGGCTCTGCACTCGCGAACTCCAGCATCCTCGGCACCAGCCCCCAATCCTGAAGGACTCGCGGGGCGAACTCCGGAAACAGTGAACAAACCCACGCGTTGAAGAAATGCAGTGGGCACACGTACCGGGCCTGCCTCGGGAACTGGTGCGTGCTGATGTCTCCCAGGGCCTTATAAATCAAACAGAGCGCCGCCGGGCACAGAGAAAGTTTGACACCCCACGCCATCTGGCACGCCGGGTAGATGGCATCTGGCCGGATCACGGTCTCGTCCCCGTACGGCATGGCAAATGAACACAGCCAGTACGTCAGATAGGCGGCACAGTGAGTTTGTGGGTCGACCCCCATCGGATTGGCCCCGCTCCGACGTCCCCTGGAGGGGATCTTCACATCATGCTTGGGCTTCGCACGTTTCTTGCGAGCAACAGCGGTGCCAACGCAAGGAAAATCTTCATACTGCTTCAGCCCATCATAGAAATATTCCAGCCATACCGCCATACGCACCCGTTTCCTATCCCCACGGGCGGGCTGCTTCCCCTTGTGCGACAGCTGGTACAGCTCCCGGTACGCCTTCATCAGGTACCGGTATGAATACCCCAGAGAATAATAGCCGTCCCCGTTAGTCTCGTCTTTGATCAAGTCCGGGAGGCATACTTCTTCATAAGGCTCCCCGTCAATGGGCAAGCCGCTCAGCTGGCTTAGGCTCCACAAATCAAGTGAAGTCTCTCCCTCTGCCGTGTAGAAGGTATTGGTCTCCGCACTAAATACTTCTATCATACCGCAACAGAGACCCTTGGAGATGGGATAACCATACCGGGAAGCGTACACGCTGTGATAGATGCCAACTCGGACCAGCAACGGGGCGTAGTTGAACAGTACATATTCCGTGAACTCCACCGCCCCTTCTCGGAAGCTGTGGGCGTCTTGAAGCTTCAGCTCCCCGAACCAGCCCAGTGATAGTTCGTACTTGAACCTGATGGCCAAACAGTCCAATATGAACGGCTCCTCCCTATAACCCCATTTCAGGGGAGCCAAGAATAAACCAAATCGGGGCGACTCGCCATGCACCTTCCCCGCAGACATGTCCCACCTTGCTGGCGTGAACTGAGGGGCTCGCACCAATTTATCTTCAGCCGGCAGCACCCCTTCGATCCCCAGGACCGGCTTCCATTCCCGGGCTTCTCCCACCAGATACATCGGAATGCTCCTGGGGACGCTGTACAGCAGACTGTCTCGGGCATGCAGGATCGCCCGCTCGGCCGCCTTTATGACGCGATAATCTCGCCCCTCTCGAGAGCGCAAATGCTTCAGAAATCGAATGAGGTGCCTATCCTTCGGGAAATCCTTCCTGTATTCCCCGGTGGCCCGATCGAATGTGAAGCCGCTTTCAACCCTGACAAGTCTGCGGACGTCCATGCTTTCACGGTCAGACCCGATGACTCAGCCAAGGCGGCTATCTCCCCATGTTCACGGTCCAGGTCTTCCACATTGAGCCATGTGACTGCCGGCACGGGACCCCGCGGGATGAGGTCGGCACCAACAGCAACAGCAGGGGCGGAAGATCCACTTGGGGCAGCCATTTGTCTGCAAAGACGCACAAGCAGAAGATCAGAATAGGCCACAGGCAAAGGGAAATGAAAAACTGCAAAGGGGCTTTACTACAAATAAAATAAATAAGGCATTGCCAATTTCTGACGAAATTTCGGCAGAGTTTCCCCTAGGCCAGAGGCGTAAGGGAAAAACACGGGTGCGCGTCCACAAGGAGTGACGGCCCCAACAAAGCATGGTGGGCCCCGAGAGGCAACACCAGAAGTCCGCCGGTCGAAGGAGTCATCTTCCTTAGCTAAAAATCCCCCCATATGCTGCCTAAAGCCCTCACCGGTGCACCCCCTGGGTGCTTCCCCGGCACACCCCAAGGCCCCCTTCGCCGGCACAGCCCTTCGAGGCTTCCCCGGCACGCCCTTGGTGCTTCCCCGGCACGCCCGTTGGCCGCTTCACCGGCACACTCGGGCTCACCGCCCCCCCCGGCACACTCGTGCCCCATGCTGCCCGGTACACCCTCAAGGTCAGCCTTCCCCGGCACACTGCGCACATGCCTTCACCGGCACGCTCCCGGGGGATCTGCCCGGTACACCCCGTGGCCGCCTTCACCGGCACGCTGCTAGGTGTCCTTCCCCGACACGCCCCCAGACGGGCTCTTCAACGGCACACTCGATGCCCCCCTTCAACGGCACACTCGTGCTCTCCACTCAACGGCACACTCGTGCCCTCCATTCCCCGGCACACTCCTGACAGTGCTCCCCGGCACGCTGGAGCCCCGCTCCCCGGCGCGCTCCTGGGCTTCTTCGCCGGCACGCCTATGGGGGTCTTCCCCGATGCGCCCTAAACAGCCCTCGCCGGCACACACTTGAAGCCCTCGCCGGCACACGCCTCTGCTTCTCCCCCGACACGCCCTAAGGGGCCTTCCCCGGCACCATCCCGACCGGCGCGCCCACGCCCGCTCCCAACGGCACCTCCGGCCACCCACGGCGCCGGAGACGGAGAAGAAGAGGGGGGGGGGGAAGAAGAAGAGAACAAGAAGGAGAGGGAAGAGATAGGGAGACGGAGATGGAGGGGGCGAGGGCCTCCGGCCGCCGTCCATTGTGGAGAAAAGAGGAAGAAGAAGAGAACGGGAAAGAAGAGGGAAAGAGAAGGGAGAAGAAGGGAGAGAAGAGAAGAGAAGAGAGATGGGGGGGGCGGCCTTCGCGGCAGTGCCCTCACCGGACGACGACGAGGGCGACGGACACGGCGGCGCTGCTCGGTGACGGAGAAGAAGAAGAAAGAAGAAGAAAAAGGGGGGGTTTTCGCCCGTTGAAAAGAGAGAGAGAGAGAGGGTGGAGAGAATTCGAAAGAGGGGGGGGAACGTCAACCGCCCCCGCCCCCGCCCCCCTTTTATATGAAAAAAGAGGAAGAGAGAAATAAGAAAAGAAAAAAATAGGAAAAAAGAAAAGAAGGGAAAAAAGAGAAGGAGATAGAAAAAAAGAGAGAAAAAAAAGGGGGGGGAATAAAAGGAGAAAATAAAAGAAGAAATAAAGGGGGGGGGGTAAGCAAAAAGAGAATAAATATATTATATATATATATATATATATATATATATATATACATATATATATATACCCATATATGTATACATATTTACATAGCCACCCGCTCACATACGCGGAGGAGTAAGTCAACAGCACACAATAATAAATGCCCCCGGGGAAGACATTCCATCCCCACGATCCCAGTCAGACGAACGTCCACACCAGCAAGGACGACTCTACCCCTGTGGCTCTATCCTTGTCATAGTGTCACTACCCTACCGCCAAGACAAGCCCGTCTCTGGCACATCGCCTCGGGCCTCAGCTACCACCCACGCCATACAATATTGCCGTCACAGGCCTTACGCCCGGATCGGCAGAACCCCTATCCTTGCGTTGGCATTAATCTCTTGCCAACGAATAAGTCCCTTTCCGGCGCAAGGCCCCGTGCCCTAGCCACCCGCTCCGCACAATATGGCCATTACGGACCCTACGTCCGAATCGGCACAGATTCTCCCGTTGCGCTGGCATTCTATTCTTGCCAACGAGTGAACCTTACCTTCCGGCGCAAGGCTTCGTGCCCTAGCCGACACTTGCATATCACTCACTCAAAAAAAATAAAATAAAATAAAATGGGGTTAAAAATAGAGATACCCCGCCGGACTTGCCCCTGCATGGGGACAAGGGCAAAAATGGCAACAACCCGGCTGTGGCGAAAACCCGAAAGGGCGCTACGGGCAAAATTGGGTACCCCGCCACGTGAAAACCTGAAAGGGCGCGTGGGCAAAAGCAAGAGGGGGCCGGTACCGGCGAAAACCCAAAAGGGCGCTTGTATCGGTAATGTGGTACAAAAAAAAAGAGAGAGAGAGAAAGCGAAAGAACAGACAAGAAGAGATCAACAAAGCATGTCAGTTCCCGGCCCCTGTCGGCACTGACGAAGAGACCAAGAGACTAAGAGATCAACAAAGCAGGTCAGTTCCCGGCATCCTGTCGGCACTGACGAAGAGACCAAGAGACCAAGAGATCAATAAAGCATGTCAGTTCCCGGCATCCTGTCGGCACTGGCAAAGAGACTAAGAGATCAACAAAGCAGGTCAGTTCCCGACGTCCTGTCGGCACTGACAAAGAGACCAAGAGACCAAGAGATCAATAAAGCATGTCAGTTCCCGGCATCCTGTCGGCACTGGCGAAGAGACTAAGAGACAACAAAGCATGTCAGTTCCCGGCATCCTGTCAGCACTGACAAAGAGACCAAGAGACCAAGAGACTAAGAGATCAATCAAGCATGTCAGTTCTCGGCACCCTGTCGACACTGACGAAGAGACTAAGAGATCAACAAAGCATGTCAGTTCTCGGCACCCTGTCGACACTGACGAAGAGACTAAGAGATCAACAAAGCATGTCAGTTCCCGGCATCCTGTCAGCACTGACAAAGAGACCAGGAAACAACAAGCCAGGTCAGCTCCCGGCACCCTGTCGGCTCTGACGAAGAGACCAAGAGACCAAGAGACAAAAAGCATGTCAGTTCTCGGCATCATGTCGGCACTGACGAAGAAACAAAGAGACCAAGAGACCAAGAGGCCAGGTCGGTTCCCGGCGCCCCGTCGGCACTGACGAAGAGACAACACACTGCTTCAGCTCCCGGCATTCTGTCGGCACTGACGAAGAGACCAAGAGACTAAGAGACAACAAACCAGGTCAGTTCCCGGCATCCTGTCGGCACTGACGAAGAGACCAAAAGACTAAGAGATCAACAAAACATGCCAGTTCCCGGCATCCCGTCGACACTGGCGAAGAGACAAAGAGATCAACAAACCAGGTCAGCTCCCGGCATCCTGTCGGCACTGACGAAGAGACCAAGAGACTAAGAGACAACAAACCAGGTCAGTTCCCGGCATCCTGTCGGCACTGACGAAGAGACAAAGAGATCAACAAAACATGCCAGTTCCCGGCGTCCCGTCGGCACTGGCAAAGAGACCAAGAGATCAACAAAGCATGTCAGTTCCCGCCATCCTGTCGGCGCTGATGAAGAGACAAAGAGACCAATATGATGCTTCAGTCCCGACACCCAGTCGGCACTGATGAAGAGACAAAGAAGATCAACAGACCAGGTCGGCTCTCGATGCCCCGACGACATCGACAAAGAGAGAAGAGACGAAAACACCCACGGGCACCGCCCGGCTCATCCTTCGCCTGCGCTACCCGTGGGTGGGGGGCATTTGTGGACACCGAAAATCGCGCATCTAAATGTCATGCTCAGCCCAGCATCAACAACGGCGCCGAGTGAAGAAACCCCCGGGGAAATCAAGCACAAAAGGCTCCACAGCCCGTGGGCCTCGAAGAAAATCAAATGGGCCACAACTCATGCTCACAATGGGCTCAAAATCGCCCATTTAGCCCTTCAGCGGCACGCCCAGTTGAGGCCTCAACGGCACGCCCTGGCAGAACCCTCCAGCGGCACGCTCCCTTCAGCGGCACACCCCGCCGCGGCCCTCGCCGGCACACCCCTATGGGGGTTCACCGGCACACCCCCAAGGGGGTTCACCGGCACACCCCCATGGGGGGGTCTTCACCGGCACACCCCCATGGGGGGGAAGGGGGGGGTCTTCACCGGCACACCCCTTGGGGCCTCAGCAGGCTTCAGCGGCACGGCCCCTTGGGGCCTCAGCGGCACGCCCTCAGCAGGCCTCAGCGGCACGCCCTCAGCAAGCTTCAGCGGCACGCCCTCAGCAGCTTCAGCGGCACGCCCTCAGCAGGCTTCAGCGGCACGGCCCTTTGGGGCTTCAGCGGCACGACCCTTTGGGGTCTTCAGCGGCACGCCCTTCAGGCCGTTCAGCGGCACGCCCATCCGGTGCTCCCAGCGGTACGCCCTTTTGGCTCCCCCACGGCACGCCTTTTCAGCTCGCCAGCGGCACAGCGTTGAAGCTTTTCAACGGCAAGACGACGTGAAGCCCATGCCCTATGCATCCTTGGCGCGCAGTGAGCTCTATGAGGTGTCAACCATGGGTTGGGCCACGCAGGCTACCCCACTGACAGCCAGGACAGGAGCAGGTCAAACCCATCATCACAGCCGGCTTCCCGCCTTCGACGGTCGTGCTCGAAGTCGTCGGTGGCTGGGAGTATAAAAGCCTCCTGTTAAAACACAAAAAAGGAGGGGAGAACGGCCAGAGACGAACAGAGAGAGGAGAAGAGGTTCCAACAGTAGAGGGCACACACAGGAGAAAGAGGAGAAGAAAGAAGAGAAGAAGAGGCCCTCCCGGCCGGTGCTCCGTCCGACGGCCACCGGGAAGAAACAAGAGTAAGAGAGAGAGAGCTTGTTGTATTGGGGGAAAGGGTTGGGGATAGTGGCCAATGTCTTAGGCCCGGATGTTTTCGTCTCTCTTGTATCCCATTCCTCCTGGGGGTTCTTTGTCCTTCTCCCTTTTGTCCATGGCCCCATCTGGGGGTTTGCTTTTGCAATATATATGTAGGGCCACGCCCTCTTGATTCTCATGAATGCAAACCATCCTCTCCGAGTTTCTCCTCGTTTTTTTTTTCTTTTGATGTTTTATGCTAGGCCTTGCGGGCTTTTGACGGACTATCCGTTCCTCCCTCCGTCTCCCCATCCCTCCGGCATCCTTAGGGTCCTCCACGTCAATGTAGGTCCCCTTCTGTTAGCCTTGGCTCCGTGAGCTCCTCACTCCCTTCCATGGCCATCTACCGTGTTCCCGGGCTTGAGGAGAAGGGGAGGTACCCTTCTTTCTTCCCAACCGCTCAGTTACTGTCGGCCACTCGTGGCCTTGAAATCCCCTGTCTTTCTTCCTCTTTTCCTGAACAGCCACCAAATCCCCCCCCAGTTGCTTGCAACCCTTTTAAGCCTCCCAGCGGTGCACCTTTCCGGCCCTTGGCCGGCACACCTTTCCAGCCTTCAGCGACACACCCAGATCAGCCTTCAGCGGCACACACCCAGATCTGCCTTCAGCGGCACGCCCTGTCCAACCCTCAGCGGCACGCCCTGTCCAGCCCTCAGCGGCACACCCTGTTCAGCCCTCAGCGGCACACCTTTCCAGCCTTCAGCGACACACCCAGATCAGCCTTCAGCGGCACACGCCCAGATCTGCCTTCAGCGGCACGCCCTGTCCAGCCCTCAGCGGCACGCCCTGTCCAGCCCTCAGCGGCACACCCTGTTCAGCCCTTAGCGGCACACCCTTCAGTCCTTCAGCAGCTTACTCTTTGGCTAGTCCCAGTCCGTGCCTCTTAGCGGCCCTCAGTCTGTCGTTCGTCTCCGCGTTTTCTGAGGCTCTACAAAGGTGTTGCTCCCCCGGGGGCCCACCTCCAGTTGTCGGGTTCCGCCACTCCATGTGGGCGCGTGCCCTTTATCTCCCTTACGCCCTGGGTCAAGGGGAGATGCTGCCGAATTTTTGTCAAGAGCTAATAAACAATTAAAGAGGCAAAAGGAGGCAACAAACAAGCAGGATGACTGACGAAACCTTCCAACCAATCAAACCACTGCCGGCATCACAACGAAAACTGAACCGAACTGACCAACCTGCCCGGCGACTCGAACTTCCGACTGGTGCCGGGGAGACCGAACAGAACAAAGCAGGGGAAGAAGTTTATATAAAACTATGTACAAATCAAATAAGAAGAAAAGAAAAGCCTTAAGATAAAAAGAAATTGAAGATTGACTGGACCTCCATCACCGTGCCCTGATTGGCCCTCCAGCGGTGCATTCTAATCGTTTCCCCAATGGCCTGCTCATCCAACCCCCCCTTTTTTCGGCATATTCCCATTACTTCACCCCTTCGCCGGTACGCCTTTTCTGGCCTTCACCGTTGCAGCCTTCAGCGACACACTCTAACCACCTCCCTTCAGCGGTACACTTCAATAAGCTCCCAGCGGTACACCCTCAATTGCCCAGCGGTACGCTCCTTTAGCCCTCAGCGGTACACCCCCTTTGAGCCCCAGCGGCACGCTCTTTTAGCCCTCAGCGGTACACCCCCTTTGAGCCCCAGCGGCACGCTCTTTTGGCCTCCAGCGGTACACCCTCCTGCCCTCAGTGGTACGCCCTGTTTCCCTTCGCCGGCACGCTCCCTGGCCTCCAGCGGTATGCCCTGTTCCCCTTCGCCGGTACGCTACACATATATGCATATGCAACATAATAATGGCCCTAACAAATGGCAAATAAATCATTGAAAATTACGCTAATTAAAAGGACTCCAAATGTATAATGTTAATCATAATAAAAGAGGCGGGGTGGGCTAATAAACAATTATATAAATATAAATAATAAACAAATAATAACAATGGGAGTACTCATGAATAAAAGGAGAGAAGTCACCCGAAACAAACGCATAGAGAACTAATGAACAGCAGATTGGAAATTCCAGAACATATAACTAAGAAAACCCCAGATAAAAAGACGCCAGAGCCCACGCTGCAGCCCCCATCTCTCCCCGTGACCCGGGGCAAAAGGGACAACCATGCCGCCCTTTCGGGTCAAGCCCGAGTCTCGGGAGTTACCCCGACATGGCCGGGCGTTGACCTAACCTCGGGCTGACATCTTAAGTGGACAGGATTTGTTTCTCGTTCCAGACGCCTTCCGAATCATCATTAAAATTGCCATGTGCTCGGCAGACATTTGAATGGATTCATCCCGGTTTTCTCGTTGTGTTTCACCTCACGGACCCATGTCCGAACATGAAAAGGCCCACGAGTGGCCGACATGACCGACGGTTTGTGGTCTGAATACAGCCCTCAGTGTGATCCTTCCTTATCTCTCTTGCACAATTAGTATTATTCTTTTCGGCCGCGGGGCCCCTAATTTCGGCAATTAATCAAGGGTATTCCCTCGTATGGGGGATGTAAATGACGTCGTGACCTTCATGGCGCGACGGGATTCGGTCCTGACACGAACCACACAATCGTCTGACGAAGTCAGATCGAGCGCACCATGGGCTCTTCGGAGCCCGAATAAATTATCACTCCGGTGACTGGCACGCCCACGCACTTAATAATCCAACAAACGAACAAAATAATTGTTAAACGAAAAGTGCGTCCACACCCGTCCAGAGGGACGGGCACCTTGTATTTATCATAGTACGCGGTGTGCTGTTCCAACCGTACACTCAGAGGAGTAATTATCGTTTACAATAAAGGGCGTGATTATCTAAACAGATGGATCGATTTGTTACGGAAGATAAACACTCGGGGTTTTGTTACAAAAGATAAATACTCGCCATTACCCTCCCTCAAGCTGGAGCGTCCAAAGAGTGAAGATTCAGCTTGTTCATAAGAAATTGAAAACGAGCAGTAGCCAGCGGCTTGGTGAATATATCGGCAAGATGGTCTTAATTTACTGGAGACTTGAAATAGCTTCTGAAACACTTGATGGCGAACAAAGTGAAAGTCGATTTCAATATGCTTCCACACATAAAAGAGTGAACATAATATGATATACTCAAAAACTCTAACTTCATTGAACAATGATCAAAGTTACAAATGACACTTTAATCCATTACATTACTCTAGACTCGATAAAATAAAAGATGACATAACATGATCAACTTCACCGCCTATTACAGTGAAGGAACTATAATTATAATAAGACTCTTGACTATCTAGGTTTCACTCGTCCATCGTTCACTCTCGGACTCGCCTCCTGAATAGTCTGAATCCGACCCGCTAGAGTCTCCTGAAAAGATTGAAAAAGTAGAGAATGAGCGCATTCGCTGATGAGAACATCACCTCCTATTTCATCCGGCATGGTCTAGCCATTTAATTTTGAGTCCAATGTAATTTTTATTTGAGTCATTGATGTAATTTTAATTTTATTAGAGTCATGTCCCTAGGTCTAGCATTTATTTTCCTATGTTTGAGTGTCATTAGAATGTGTAATGTGCTAATTGGGCCCATTTCTTCGGACTTAGCCCAATGAGCTCCCCTACCCCTTCGGTTATTTGTCAATGAGTCTTTTGTCAGGATCTTTTGTAGAAATGTGGGTTTCCTATATATAGGACCCCATTTCCTCCATTTGAACTTAATGAATGAATGAATACAAAGCCTTCTATTTGAGTGTTCAAATCTAGTTTAAGGAGTGATTCCTCTAGTTTTTGGGTGAGAGACCCTAGGGGAGAGATTCCCCACCCATTCCCCTCTTAATCTCTCTATTTCACCCCTCTTTCTCTCTCCTCCAACCCCAATTTCAAATTTTCTTCTCTCTCCTCCCCTCCCCAACCACCTCCACTAGCTACCCACCTCATTCAATACCCCTCCACTTCCCCAAGTTGCCATTACTCCACTTCCATTGTCCCTAGGTGGCATCTCCTCCACTTCCAACATAATCTCCTCCCTCCCAATGCAATGCCACTAGTTCCCACACAACCCTCCACCTCCCTAGGCCAATTCAAATTTGAAATCCACCTTCCCTCCATGTTTTGGCCGCCCCCCTCTCCCCCTTCTAGTCTTGGTCGCCCCTCTCATCTCCCTCCATTCACCTCCATTGACTCCACCTTCCCCTACCTCCAGCTGAGGACCTGCTCCACTGCCCCTCCCATCCTCTTCCTATCTCCATTAGCATTCCCCATCCCTCCATACACACTACTTCTTCCACCCCATCACCCCTCTCATACATACACCTCCCCCATCTCCTTCTTTAGAAGCCAACACAAGAGCTGCAGGTTGCTGTCCACAGGTTACGGATAAATCAGTCTGTTGCAGTGACCACCATGACGCCATCCGGACGAGTTTGAAGACACAAGAGCCATCGTTGGAAGCATCTCCGGGTCTTCTTCGCAACAGAAGTGGTTTCGTCTTCATCGGAGCTCGGGGCTGTTCAGAAACTCCGTTCTCCCCCGACTGCGCGGAACAGATCCTGCTGAGCAACAGAACCGGATTGAGAGTCCTGCCACGTCAAACCTCGGAGGAATCAGTCTACCATTTCTTCTACAAAGTTCTACTTCTCCCTGTCTATTTTCAGAATCAGGAAGCGGAGTTCCATTTGGCCTCCGGTGGCCGAAGTTACCATTTTTTTCCCTCTGCTGCATCGCTCTACTACAACACAGTCTGCTTCGACCTGTCAGCAGTGTTCGGCGTCCTCAGACCTCCCCCGACATCGGAAGGCTTCCCCGTCAGTTTTTCTGCGAATAGAACTTGACTACAATTCCAACGACTCCGACGGCGCCTGATTTCAACAATGGGAGCGGCCGGAGTACCCTCTGCATCCTACTGTTGGAAGTCAGTCCCTGCTAGTCCGAGAAACAGAGGTCCTGTTCCATCTTCTGCCCCGATCGGTAGCTTCTCCAGAAGAAATCACAAAAATTCTGAAGCATTCCCCTTCCTGTTACGAAGCTTTTGCCACTGACCTCGACATCAGAGAAATTCGTGAGTGGAATCTATAGCTGCAACACCAACCCACTATCTCTGTTCATAGACAGTTGGCAGACTCGGCATCCACTATTAGTCGTTGTTCTTGCCTCGCCTTCCCCATCCCGCTTGGCCGGCTGAAGGCCCCTCCCTGCGTGGAGGTAGTATTATTTGTAATTGCTTTAATCCCCACCCCAAGATCCCCCTCCTGCGAGAGGTGTAGTGGTGTACTTTGTTTGGGCAGATCAAGCTTCCCCGGCGCGGCGTGTGGGGAACCCATGCTTCCCCGCTCGCCCACGTCTCCGACTCGGGGCCGGTGTCCTCACACCGGTCAGGTATATGCTGAACCCTCCCTGGATATTTGTGTTTTCTTAGTATCATTTCTAAGTTCAGCCGGCGAGGAAGAGAGTGCCCGGTCCCGTGATTCCCGATCACGAGTGGTCACCGCGGTTTGAGTGAGGAGAGATCCCCGTACCCTCAAAGCACGGCGTCCGCCCCACTGATGTGGGTGCTCCAATCCAAGGGAGGGGAACTCATTGGCCAAGTCATCACCCTAAGCAGCATGGTTTAGACTCTCAAATCCACCCTACCATCATTTAGTCACCACGGGAAAAGGGTTGTGTTGCGATATCGGTCCGCCAACATCGAGTCCGCCAATTTGTAAGTGGGCTTGCAAGTCTAGGTCCAAGGTTCATTTGGTTGTTACTAGTACACCCTTAGGTCGTGTCACATCACTCGCCCAGTGGGTATCTTTGTATCAACATGAAGATATTGTTTAAGTAATTAACATTTTTACTCTAGAAGGTAAGATAATGAAAGTGCGATAAAAACATGCGAATAAAAACCAAAGTAGCAATAAGATATGGACTTTAGAGATATACGAGTCCAAGTAAATATAAGATCATGATCGAGCAAGACTATAGCATAGATATAAGTTTGGCCCTTCAGTAACGAGAATGTACTAGCATGTATAGAGATTGTACTTTTAATAACCTTGGAAAGGCTATGCACTAGAAAGTTATGTAACAAGCATGTAATAATCAAGCATGAGATTTTGTTGATTTCACCCGTTTCTAAGAGTTGTGGATTTCAATGTCCAACGCCATAATTACCCGAAGTTGTGTAAATTTGAAAATCTACATTGGGGATGTGAGCCATGCAGTAACCTTCGCCCCTCTTGCACCACTCTATCAGTAGTGTTATAATAGATCTATTGGAAACGGACTAAAAATACAATGTGTTATATTAGTGGAGCCCTATGCACTCAATATATTAATGTTTTGAGTTGAATGGTCCAATCTAATAAATTTTAATATGGTATCAAAGCCCATCATTTTGATATGAGCCGCTCACCCCGTGCTTGTCATGGTCAACGTGACAAAGCCTAAATCGGCCTGCACAAGAGGGGCGTGTTAGAATTGCCAGGTATTTGGAAATGAGCTAAAATATACTGTGCTTATATTAGTGGAGCCCTCTCTACTCACCACCATAAGATTTTATTTTGAATGACCCAATAAAGTAAACATCCAATAACATTTAATAAGTAGGAGGAAATAATGAATAGTTAAATCCACAAGTATGGGAGGCAGTAACAAATTCTCATCGTTCTCCGATGAGAAATTAACATGTGGGCAGCTCTTTATCATCATCTTTTTGAGCGCTGGTGGTCCAACAATATTGGAAGAAGAATAAAAAGGTCCAAAAATGCTCTCAATTAGTTCAAGGGAGATGAGCTTGCCGTAGTACCTGATGTCCAACTACTCAAATGGTACCATCGACTATTTCAACCCGAGGCAACGACGTAGAAATTTGTGACGTAGGCAAGGGGAAGATCCCTGTCTCCACCACCATCTACCATGTCACCCACCAGGGTATCTCGTGAAATATCAACACACCTCTAGTGTCGCATAGGAATCCCATGATGTTGTTGGCATAATGACGAGGGCCACAAAAGTTAGAGCAAATAGATTTCATTCTCTCCACACTACGCCAAGAAGAGCTTATACCTACGATGTATGTCATAGGTAAATATCAAAAAATTGTCGGTATAGCCTTTACCTTTGACTTTCCTTACGACACTATGTCGTTGGTAAAAATTGCATAGGTAAATTTTTACTTACACGGCATAAAACCATAAGAATAGAGATGTCAACACCTACAGTTTTATGTTGTGCGCGTAGGTAAAGCTTTACCTATGTAGTTTTTAACGACTATGATATTTCTCGTAAAATCATAGGTAAGCTATATGAATCGTAGGTGTAGTGGTCCAAAATTGGTTGCCCAAATCACTAACCACACATCCAAAGATTTGTTTATTCTTGGGAAGTAGCTCTTGCCGGAGATGGATCTACAATGACGAATAGCGATCAAAAGGAGCCCTGGGAGTTACCCTAGAGGACAACCCTCCGACGATCAAGTCAAACAACTTAGGGGGTGAGCAGCGAGTGCTCAGACAGAGCGAGTACCCCCTAGCCATTGGGCTAAGGCTCTCTTTTTGCAGCAACCTAGTTAAAGAGATGTATAAATAAGTAAATAAAATTTCTTAAATAATACAAGGATAATCCTATAAGTCATCAGATAAAATTATTAGGGAACTGAATAAAAATTTACAATAATTGTAATGGTAATTAGGGCTAATGCAAAAATCTAATTGGGCTTAAAAAGGGAGAATAAAACCCTAAAAAGCATAATGCCCAAATCCTTCATTCTAAATGGGTTAAAGGGGATAAAACCTAAGCTAAATGGGCCATAAAATGAGATAAAACCCTAATCCACCAAGGGAGGGTCGATCTCTTGTGAAACCCTAGTTTAATTCAGGTTAGATTGAGGGGGGGGGCGCTAATTTGGGATTATAATAAATGAAATCAGAGTAAATTTCATCTCCTGAGGAAGTAACTCAAATTAGGTCGACTCTTAGGGGACTTAAATCTATAAATAAAACCCTAAACCCCTTCTAGCTAGCCCTAATTGATCGTGAAGGTTGCTATACATGGGAGTAGGGCGTGCTTCAAGCAGTGGATCGAGGATATTTCACTGTTCTTCACATTCTTCTTCCTCTTCTTCCTTTAATCGACCCAAAGGTAGCTTATCTCTCGTGCTAAACCTAACTATTCCAACATACATGTTTAGGAGCATGTCTAGTTTGATTTCATGCATGTTTCCCTCTTTTTCATCTATGTTCTTCATGAATTTGGAGGTTTGACCATGAGGTATCATCGTTTTCCCCCTTTTCTCTCTATAAGAAGCTTTCTGTCTGAGTTCACGCTCATTGCAGGGCCTGCATTCTAAATGCGGCTGTGCAATAGAGCACATCCTCCACTATTTTGCAAAGATTGCAAGTCCCATAGAGACCACATTCTGTTGCCCTTTTGCCAGGAACATGGTGTCTGAGATGACCGTAACCTAACTCGAATTTATGTGAAAATCTAATTTTTAAATAACATGTTAACTTTGAAATTTTTGTTTCAAAATCATGTTTTTCCTAAATCATGCCATCTAAAATAATAATTAGATAGGAAGTTGATATTGAAATGATGTTAAAATCCCTTAAGTGCTCTCTTGTGATTTTCATGAACCCTTACATGATTGATTCTATCTTCGTCACTACTTCTTGTCCTGTTTTTCTTTTCTAAAAATTGATTACATCATGTTTAAAAGTTCCAGATATTAACAGGTGATTTTAACCTTGTTTTCTATAAAGTTTATTCCATGAGATAGCCTTTATTTTATAATGTTTTATTTGATATTTTTGCCGACTTGATGATATGGTGTTTGATTTTGTTTTATTTGGAACCATGTCACCTTGTTGTGGCATGCCTCAATCGCCAATGTTTTCTACCATTTCTTGGTGAAATTAGGACTCTCAACTAGATATTCCTCCTATCGGACTGGAACTTCTTCACTAAGATTTTTGTAAGTCTTTGCAAGCCATGGATTCTCACGTGGACGCCGAGCTAGTTGTACCCTAAAAAAAATCTTGAAACACCTCAGAATCTTATCTTACTATTTAAGATGTGATTCAACCAGCCCTTGGGGATCATGTTCCATAGTTCTATTCTACCTGTTCTGAACGTAGCACACCTAGAGACAGCATTCATCCTCTGTCATCCTGAATGCATCCCCAGGAGTGACCACGTTTTGGAGTACCTATCTGAATACGGCCACCAGATCGATTGCATTCTATCTGTCCTATTTTTTATCGCAGTCATGACCAATACTACTGTATTTTGTCCAATTTCTCGTGAAAAGTGTCCATGTTCTTCACCACGTTCTGATCGATGTTTCTGAATGCGTCTATATGGCTGACCTTGCGATTGACCATGTTTCATCAAGCTTATATTAGTCCGTGTTTGACTACGTAAATGCAATTTGGCCCATGTTTTAGCATGGTTAATGTGGAATATATTCATTATCATCTCTATCTCTTGATCCTTGTGAAAACCAAGCGTAAATCTTCATGGAAACTTGATCATTTTTTTGAATTCTTTTTTTTGAATTCTTTTATAAATCATGAAATCTTAATACAAGTTCTATTCCTTGATTATATGAGCTTAATTTTTGGAATTCTACTTGGCTATTATTGTTATATGGAATAATCTAGAAATTTAAATAGGACTTCGGTCCATGACCCCAATGCTTGTGCGCGCATATAGGGTCTTGTCTGGTCCTAGGAGGAGCACTAAAACTCACAACTGTGAGAGTTAAATGACTTGTGATTTGGCATTGCATTGATATGAAATGCAAGATTGATCAAGATAATTCACTTGTTATATGATTGTTATGTGATATGATTAATGTGTTTGGGCCAAAATAGTATTCCATAATATGGCCAATCTTGACATGCTTCACTTGTTCTTGTCCATTGGAAATTGTTACATGGAAAAGTTATATCCTTGAATTGCTCTTTACATCTTGTTACTTCAATTCCATCTACTAGAATTTCTTGATCTTATGAATCATGTCTTCATGTTCCCTATGATTTTTGTTCCACGGATTTGAGGCATTATCTATATGGTGAGCACTTTAGTATTTATTCTGACCATAAAAACTTGAAGTATTTATTCTCGCAGAAGGAGCTTAATATGAGATAATGGAGATGGATAGAATATCTAAATGATTTTGATTTCTTTATTCAGTATTGTCTTGGAAAAGGTAATGCGGTAGCTAATGCTCATAGTAGCAAGTCTATGGCTTTATTATCTAGCATGATACTTAAGGCATTGCGCTTATTGGAGCAATTTGCCAAGTTGAATTTGCATGTGAAGGAGAAGGAAGACCATATCATAACCAAGTGTGCTATTTGAAATTAAGGAACACCAAGATAATGATCTGTTGTTGGTAGAAGTCATGGAGAACTTAGATAAAATATCTGATTTCCATTTAGTTGATGATAGAAGGTTATTATTTCGAGAAAGGACATGTGTGCTTGATCAGAAGAGAATCATGGAGGAAGCGCACAAATCCAAGTATACTATTAATACAGGAGCAACCATGATATGTACCAAGATTTGAAGAGAACTTATTGGTGGCTAGGCATGAAGAGAGAGGGTGTAAAGTTTATAAGTCATTGTTTGTCTTGTCAACAAGTTAAGACAAAACATCTCAGACCTACTGGTAAATTGGAGCCTCTAGATATACTGGTGTGGAAATGAGAGAGCACTAGTTTGGATTTCATTGTAGGACCCCGAAGGACTAGAAACAGATTTGATAAGATTTAGGTTATAGTGGATAGATCTGCTCATATGCTACCCATTAAGAGTAAATGGACTATTGATATTTTGGCACATTGTACATTAAAGAGGTGGATAGACCATATGGCATTCCGGTGTCTATTGTTTTGATAGAGATCCCAGGTTTACATTACACTTTTTGAAAGGATTACAAGCTTCCCTAGGAACAAGATTAAATTTTAGCACTACTTTTCATCCTTACACAGATGGGTAGACTGAGAGAATTAACCAGATTATAGAAGATATGCGCAAGATATGCATGATTGAATTTGGAGGCAACCAGCATGAGCAGTTACCTTTGATTGAATTTGCCTATAATAATAGCTACCAATTAAGCATTCACATGGCTCCATTTGAGGCACTATATGGCAAGAGCTGTAAATCACCTATATGTTGGGAGGAGGTTAGAGAAAGGTAACTACTTGGCCTTGACATTATTCAAGATACCACCAAGAGCATTTAGATCACCCAATGCTGATTGAAGATTACTCAATCTAGATAAAAGAGCTATGCGGATAATAGAAGGAGAGATTTAAAATTTCAATTGGGAGATCATGTTTTCCTAAAGGTATCACCAACAAGAGGTATCCAAAGATTTGGAGTTAAGCAAAAGTTAAGTCACAGACATATTATCCCTTTTGAGATTTTGGATAGAGTTGAGGAAGTGGCTTATAGATTGGGTTTACATCTGCAATTGCGAGGAGTGCACAATGTATTTTATGTATCTATGCAAAGGAAGTATGCTTATGATCCCTCTCCTGTGATTCAATATGATGACCTGCTGGTGTTGTAAAATGACTTATAATATGAAGAGAGACCTTTCAAAGTGTTAGATCGAAAGTTGCACCAATTAAGGAATAGAGCTATTCCTATGGAAAAGATTCAATGGAGTAGGCGTGGACAAGAAAAGGTCACATGAGAATTGGAAGAGGCAATCAAGAAGAAGTATCCAAAGTTATTCTCAGATATGTTCGGAACCCTTTATGTTATTGAAATATCATATGAATTTGGAGGATCAATTTCTTTTTAAGTGGGAGAGTATGTAGCAACCCAATTAAAGAGATGTAAAAATAATAAATAAAATTTCTTACATTATATAATGATAATCCTATAGGTCATTAGATATAATTATTAGAGAACTAAAAAAATTACAATAATTGTAATAATAATTGGGCTAATGCAAAAAATTTAATTGGGCTTCAAAAGGGGAGAATAAAAGCCTAAAAATCATAATGCCCAAATCCATAATTCTAATAGGGTTAGAGGAGCTAAAACCTAAGCTAAATGGGCCATAAATGTAGCATCCTGAATTTTTAAATACCGAATATCATGATATTATTTAATTATTATATTATTTTATTCTTGGCTCAGATTTAAAATTTTAATGAAAATATGGAAAAATAGGTAGCCTGTATAAAATGTTATTTCCAACAACTTTGTCTTAAGAAACAAATCCAGAATAAAATTGGATTAGGCCCAATTTTAAAATTTAGGCTAAAAATTGTAGCTTTATAAAGAACAACATAAATCGCCTAAATTGGATCTTAATTCTCGCCCTAATGGGCTTAATCGAAGCCTAACCCTAGCCCCACCCTTGTTGACCGATTCTTCTTCGAAAACCCTGACCCTAGACTCTTCAGTTTGGCACGACGGCGGCGGATTTGATCAATCCCAAAATTTTCACCGTTTTCCCCTCTTTGGACTCTTTGGCTCGATTCGATCGATAGAAGCTTCCTTAGATTCTATAAATAGGTGGCCCTCGACCCCTGGAAACCCTATTTGCTTTGACGGCTGGTGGTGGGCTCGATCGTGGGAGGATCTCGGCGTGAGGAGCGGTTCGAGTTAGGGTCCCGATGACATTTTCTCTTCCTCCTTTCATCGATTAAAGGTAGGTTTCTCTCAGGCTGAACTAATAATCAAGTATGTCATCTTGTTCATCCCTTAGTCCTCTTTCGTTTGATACTATTTTGCGTAATTTTAGTGTACCATGTCGATCGAATTTAGTATTTTACCCGGAGGTATACCCGAAGAGTTACCTTCTCTTTTAGTTTGTTTTACATTGGTTCAACTTAGTCTAATCTCAAATCAAAGTATGCTATCTTGTTCGCCTTTGAATACTCTTTCTAAAGATAGGTTTTTGCCTAAATTTCGTTCATTATATTGCTCATAATAGATGTTTTAATCAAGGTCTATCGGGGTTCGCCGTCATCGGATCTCGGTGTTGAAAACGGTCGCACCAACGGCCACTTGACGAAGAAACGGTCACGCGATAGACCATCTGGCCGCCTAGTTTTCAATATATATATATATATATATATATATATATATATATTAAATGGTCCTAGCCTGACCGCTTGTCCCATAAAGCGGTCTCCCTCCTTTCCGTTTTCTGGCCTCACACAGTATAACATAGGCTTGTTTTCTGCATTTTCGACTGATTGTTAGCCACTGTCCAGCATGTCTATTTGACCAGTAATGACATAAAAACGTATTGTTAACTTGGTATAATAAAAATTGAAATCAATTTTCATCATCTTCATGATTATTTCCCTCTTGGTTATCATCCTTAGACAACCATGTGAAAAATTAGTAGAATAAACAAGTTTTGGTCAATTTAAATAAATTTTGTCACTTATAACTTGATGAATAGTGTTCATAATGTTCTGTTTGACAGTCATGCCACTCCGGTGGTATTGACCGATCACACCGTTCACGTTTTCCGTGTTTCTAGCCTCAATCTTGTAATAGTTGGGACTCTCTGTTGGATACTCCTTCCATCGGACTAGGACCACTATTATGAGACCTCCGTTAGTCCCCGCGAGCATGGGATTCTCACCAGGACCCCGGAGAGGTTGTACCACTAATACCTGAACCCACCGACTTGCTTGACTCACGTTTTGGACAACCCAACATCGGGGTTGTTCTACTCAACCTGCTAGCGGCCTTCCTCGGACCGCTAGGGCTCCCTAGCGGCCGTGGCTAGACCGCTAGGTTTCCTTGACTTGGCTATGAGCCGGATTGATATGTCGACTTATTCTTGTTCCAAGTCGACCCTACCCTGGTCAAGTCGACCAAAGTCCCCTCTGTCAATTTAGGTTGCATGGGCTGGACCCTAGTTCGATTCCACCCTACCCCAGGCTGATCGAGGACCCGACTAAGTCAACTAAACCACCTTGCTATACCCAACATGAAAGCAGTCCAGGTTAGACTGCTAGGCTCTTCCTAGCGGTCCAGGTAAGACTGTAACCCTTGAGGTAAAACGCGTATCCTTGGGTTTTTATGTGTTGAAGCAGCCGTGCCGAGGATGACCTTGGACTACGAAATCTTGACTTGATTCATGATCATTTTCTTGAACTTTGACCTTCAAGTCACATTCCCACAACTTCTCATCTCCACTTACTTGGAATTTCATTGATATTAGAAATAAGTTACATAAACTTAGCCTTGGAACTCTTGGCCATTTATATAAGTGAATGTCTAGATTGGGATCTATGATCCAACCCCTTCAGTGCTAACACATCATAAGAGTCCGGTCTGGTCCTGGGAGGAGCGCCTAAAAGTCTTGTGTCCTGACGAGTTTGTAATGACAAGGTGTGGCATTACACCGCAGTGCATGACTAGCGTGTTCATCTACGACATTCTACTTCACTCAATCACTTGAAATTTCTTGCGTGACCTGACGTGCGTGCTTGACATAGCCAAATTCACATGGAAACTTTACTTGAAACCCGGTGGAAAACTCTTGTTATACTTTCATTTATTCTTAATTGCCATCTATCTTTTCCTTCTCTCATTTGTCATTTATCGCATGTTTATATGTGTTTTTTGATTCTTTTATCGCATTGCCATACATGATGAAATGATTAATCAATTAAACTATGTCTGATGATAGAGATATAAAATCTGACTGAGCTCTCGCTCACTCAGTTTTCCCCACCTTTTTAAGTAGCTCGGATGAGGAGATGCAAACTAATGGGCTCGGGCAAGAGTGATGACAGGAGAGAGCCAGTTTACCGTCGGTCGTGTCCTTCTTCAGAGTCAATGTAGTTACTTCAATAATGAAATGTCTTGAGTCATAGTAGGTCATATATTCTCTTTCTTTTGCGTCTTTTATTGTTAAAGGTAGTAAAGTCCACGAGATGTCAGTTGTAATAAGTACACTTCATCTTTATTATCAATAAAATTTTAGTTATTTGCATGTAATTGTTGGCCTTTTGGTGTATGGTCTCTTGTGACAATGAATGCTCCGATTGACATGAATGTTATAACTGCTGCGTTCCAATTTTCTGCATTGGGGCGTGACAGTTTTGTGATATCAGAGCTAGGTTTTTCGTTAGACCCTAGGTTTCAAGAAGTTCCATAGAACCCGTGACATTAGTAAAGTCTTTAATCCGACCCAGTGAGATGGGGTAGAGACTCGGGTTAAGTTAATTAACCAACTCTAAGAAAATAGATCCGGTAGAACGTTCTTAATTAATTCTCTTTATGTTGAAAGAATTTCTCACGATGGCAGCTGAGCGCGTGCAGTGGCGAGACATGCAACGCACGGTTCAAGGCATGTCCCAGGCCTTACAGCAGGTGGCGCAAGGAGGCGCGCATCCTGGAGCCGGTGATCTCCACCGGAACTTTCGTGCCTTGAATCCCTTGCGTTTTGGCGGCATCGCAGATCCCAATGAGGTAGAGCACTGGCTGAAGGAGATGGAGCATATCTTCAGAGTTATGCAATGTGGTGACCAGGACCGAGTCCTTTTGGTGACTTTTCAGTTGGAGCGTGATGCAAGAGCTTGGTGGGAGGCCGTGGAAGCCACACTCGGCAATAGGCATGCGACGTGGGATGAATTTAATGAGTATTTTAACAGAAAATATTTCTCAGATCGTGTGCAGGAAGAGAAGGCGACGGAGTTCACTTCACTGAAACAAAGGAACTTATCAGTTGCTGAGTACAAGGCATAGTTCACCAGATTGTCCCGTTATGCGCCGCATTTAGTATCTACTGAAAAGATGAAGGCCAAGCGATTTTTGAATGGATTGAAGCTTTAGTACATTAACCAATTGGCACCTTTGGAGATCCATGTTTATGCTGAGATTGTGCGAAAGGCCCAAGTTCACGAAGACACTATGGAGATGATGGACCAGATAAGAGGTCGAGACAAGAAGAGGGCGTAGACTACCAGCTCCAGGAATTTTAAACCCACTAATGGCAAGAAGAGGTCCAATGTCGAGCCAAGTTTTTCAAAAGATAAAAAACTGGAGGAAGGTGATAATAGGACATGATCTACTGCTCCATCTAAAGCAGTTTGTAGGTACTGTGACCGCCCAGGTCATAAGATGAAAGAATGTTGGCGCAAGCTGGGCGCTTGTTTGAGATGTGGTAGCAGGGACCATCGAATCCCTGAGTGTCCCCTCATTAGTGAGTAGGCGACATCTGACAAGCCGCAAGGGAGTCAAAGGTGGCAGGGCAAGCTCCAAACCCTCCAAGATGTAGAGACTGAAACCGAGGCTACTGAGGAAGGAGGTATTGTCGAAGGTACTCTTACTATTCTTTCTAAGCCAACATTTGTACTTTTTGACACTGGAGCTATTCATTTATTTATATCTCAGAAATTCGCTAAGACTTTATCTGTGAAACCCGTATTATTGGATTCTCATCTTGTGATATCAACCCCTATTAGCTCTGGGTCAGAGATTAAATATTATTACCCCTCTAGTGAAGTCTTGATTAATGATTGTAACTTATCGACTGGTTTGGTATGCATGAAGATGAAAGATTATGATGTGATTGTAGGACCGGATTGGTTAGCTAGACATGGAGCGAGTGTTCATTGTACGTAAAATAGGAATAGTGTCTTTCTCTGAACACCCTGAGCTTTTCTTTTCTGGCTCTAGACAATCTAAGTCCGTGCCACTTATTTCGGCACTCCGAGCGAACAAGTTGTTAAGAGAGGGTGTCAGGCATTCTTTGCCTTGGTCTCTTTAACCGATAAGAAGGAAGTGG
This sequence comes from Amorphophallus konjac, assembly GCA_022559845.1. Lineage (NCBI taxonomy): Eukaryota > Viridiplantae > Streptophyta > Magnoliopsida > Alismatales > Araceae > Amorphophallus > Amorphophallus konjac. The sequence continues at coordinate 481,186,771 of CM040118.1, forward strand.
AGTTGAAGGACATCTCGGTTGTTCGAGATTTTTTCGGAAGTGTTTCCTGAAGAATTTTCAGGTCATGAAAAGAATATTTAAGTTGTGTGGATTATAATTTGAATCTTATACTTTAAGTAAATGTTCACAAAAGTGGCCTTTTGGTATAGTATGTGGATGTGTATTTTGTGTAGAATATGATTTCAAGAAAATATTTGAATGTATATGTTGATTTCTTTTGATAAAACATATGGATGTGTATCTTGCAAAGATCAATATTGAATTTACAAAATAGTGACAAAGGTGGCCTTAAATGAATGTTGAATATGATTGTGGATTTTGTTTGTAAAAATAAATATGTAAATGTGTATGTTGTAGGGATTCATGAAACATGTGAATATATATGTTGTAGGTGACAAATATCAATATGTCGGTTTTAGGAAATAATGGTAAAAAAATAGACTAAAAGAATGGCCGACGGTTTTCAAACCGTTGGGAATGATATTTTTGAGAAAAGAATAAAAAAGAATGGCCGACGGTTTTTATACGACGACGGTTTAAAAACCGTCGTCCAAAGAATAGCCGACGGTAAAAAGACGACGGTTAGACCATCGTCAACACTTTAGCCGATGGTACACAGTTGGCTACTTAAGAGCCGTCGGCAATTTTAACCGTTGTTAATAACCCACTTTGTACTAGTGCATTAAACAAGCACTATGATAGTGTAAAAAAGGAAAGAATATATTAAATAAACACTATATATGACCATGTATCAACTACAATTAGCATCTTATGAGACACAAGTTTCATTGTGTATGAAATCAAATTTATTCTTCATCTAAATATTCTTTTGTCATTGGGCCTTCATCTTCTTCCTTACCTTTATCTCCCTCTATGAGTATCTCGGGCCTTCGTCTTCTTCCTTTTGTTATTGCGCAGATTTCACGTAGTCACGTAGGGAAGAAACTAGAGCTAGAAAGACTAGAAGTTGGGAGTATAGAGCCTAAGTATTTTCAACTACGTGTGATCACAACGTGAATTTTTTCTGGCTCCAGGAAGAGGAAGGCAAAACACAGAAGTATATAATGTGTTTGGTATCTCACAGAAGTATAATGTGTTTGGTGTCTTGTTACATACATAGCTGTGAATGGCCACCAAGGGACCTGCCAAATGATCCCATGTATCCAACACCCAGCAACGATATCTGCACATCCTTCATCCTTCCCGCATGAGGGCCCAAAAAGGAAGGAGAGAGAGAGAGAGAGAGATCAATGCCCGTCGTGCAATCGATCAACATTGCACATCAGCACATATTGCGTATTGTATTGGCCTGTGACTGCATGCGGACCCCAGAAATGATGAAGCCCACAGGAGATCCTCATCATCAAGCTGTTCTTAAGCAAGCATGGGAAGCTTTAGCCCCCACACCACCGGAAGTTATTGGAGACGAAAAGGAAAAGCCGTGCAAACGAGTGGCAAAGCAAATAGGAGGAACAATATATAAGGGATCATGCATGTGCCAATTGCCATAAAGGCCGCCGGTTGAGTCGGTGTGGATCAGTACCGTACGTATATATATATGACCTGTGGGAGAGATGAACAGGGAGGAATGCACTGGCTGCTCCTCACGTACCGGTATTTTCCCTTTTCTTCTTCGTTTATGATCGAGACGAATGCTGTGAAGTACTCTAACATCAGTTATTTGATAAACTAGGATATCGTCGGCAAGCAATAGATATTTTTACTGATCAGATAGCTTTAAATTAAGTGTTCCAACATGATATCTATCGCATGCATGCATGCATGCATGCATGCATGCAGTTTATAACCAACACATTCATGCTCGTCGCATCGTATTCCTGTTCATCATCTTTTTTATTTTTTTTTTCTGTTGGTCATTCCTATATTTTTCGTCTGCTCTAATTCTCTCTGTCTGCATGTGTCTTAATTTCACATGTCAAGTCTTCCAGATTTCATGTTGAAGCCCCTCGATGATCATATATAAATATAATTTTAAGTTTACAAGAAATCGAATGTCTCCATTCGTCATTACCAATTAATTTTTAGACAGAAAGTACTCTAATTAGCATACACAATATGTAATCACTTGGACCCAGGAACAACTGTGCCATTAATAATTTGTTTTTCCTACCTGGAGTCCCCACAGGATCGATAGAAGCCAACGATTCTTTCCACCTTCAACACAGCCACTCTCGTTTTGGTGCCTGCACCAGGCCTGTGGAATCTAGGTCACTGCGAGTGGCCATTTGCATGATCCCCTTTCTGAAGAGCCTCACGCTACGTAGCAGAGTTGCCTGCAGGTTCCAGAGTTGCATCAGAACTCATGTACGTGGTTGGCATGTTTCTGTTTTTTAAGCAACTTTGCGGCATTTCGAAGGATGATCGAGAAAGTCAAATGCATGTGATGATGTGGTGGAATAAGCAATAACCGGTAATGTGTGTTCGGCAAACGAAACAGTCCGGAGGATTGGCATGAGCAGGAGCCATCAAAATTTTAATTTGACCAATGGCCCTATAACTCATTCTCCGTAGACAGCTCGGTTCATGGTATATAGTTCGGCCAAGTAATTCCCTATCATTAACTCGACCGGGAGGAGTTATTTCCCCTTGCATTAATCCTTAGTGTCTGATCCTGTATTGGATGGCTACAATAAAGGCCACGATCTGTGATAACATTCGTGCCTCCACGGTGGAAGTTATGATTGCGGGTGACGTGTGTTGATCACCTCCCTACCCCGTATGTCCCATTTCCCCCAATTTCCTACTGTTTCCGCCAAATTCCAAGTTCCATGATGGCAAGACATGATGACACGCTGTAATCCCCAACGAATTATGTGTATTGCCAAGCTAACCCTCCCCTCATCGCACGCCCTTCGGCGGATCACGTGCAAGATATCTCATGATATCCACGTGGCCTAGTTTATCCCACTTGGCCGTCACCGAAGTAGATTCACCAACATGTATTAGGGGTATTACCTGATTCCCACATTCTTGCAGGATTCATGGGATCACACAATCAACAAGGCAATTCACCCCATCAGCTATATAAGGTTGGTCTCATTGACCTCTTAAAAAGTACGTTTTACGCTAAAGCATAAGCCACCCTTCTTTAAAAAAACTCTCCTATTTCTCTTCTCTAACTTAAACATGGGAGGATATTTTTCTCGAGTGAAATTCTCAGAGTCCTCTGATCTTCTCCTTTCTGGTGACAGGTTCTCTGGCCAGAGCACAACTAACTTATCCTATCATCACCTAGAGCACTTGCTAGATCCCAACATCTTCGTCAGGAGCGACTGCGAGATCCAAGCAACCTTCGAGTTCTATGAAAATAATTGTTTAACATTTTGTTTTCCCTTTTTGGTTGAATAGCCAAATAGTCTGATCTGATTTCGGACACATTATATATTGTAAAAGCATAGAACAAAACATTATCACAAGTATATATCCGGCCCCTCTGACAAGTCTTGTGAAAGCCTGCAGTGAGTTTTCTATTCGATGAGTGCGTCGCATTACACGTTTAATTAGAATGTCGTGTTGTTATGTGTATCCCCAGATTAAGTATTATAATTTCACTTACCACCTTTCGGATTCTGATACCATGCATCATAGTTAACGGAATACTTTGTTAATTGAACATTAAAATATAACGTTTTCGATGGATATATATACAAGACATCACGAAGGATCTATATACGGATCGATGAGTTTAAACAAGGATAGATTAGTCACGTTTTGTATTAACTTACCGAAAATTAAGTTAAACGAACAAAAATGACGGTAGAGGTATATATATATATATATATATATATATATATATAATGAAATTTGATTAAAAAGTATTTTCCAGCGCAATACTTTCTAATATATATAGCCAACGAAGTGAATAACAAATGGGTAGGTAGATGTACGATCCTTACTATAGATATACGGAAATGCCCAGCTCGGTTTATGAAGAAGGGAAATAAAAAAAGGCTAAAACTAATGTCCAACCGTCGCCTGAGAGATTCGAACTCTCGCGGGGAAACCCCATGTACTTAGCAGGCACACGCCTTAACCACTCGGCCAAAGCGACAGACGTCTATTTGATTTGATACTTTCTTCATATGGTATATGTTATTTGTGCCTCTACCTGCACTAGCAAATCATAAATCGACAATCTCTCTCGAATCTCGAAGATTAAACGTGAGATGGGCAAACATCCTCTCCCACAGTCAAACTCAATACCTCCTTATCATGAGATGAGATCCTTTACCATTTGACTCACTCGATCAGGATCCTTAATTACCAAATGAGAATCTTATGCGAACTTCTGCCGATTTTCTTGAAGCACATACTCTATTCGTGTGTCTTTTGTCAGGAGCAGACGTAAGAAAGCGGCGTTCGCTACTATTACTTTCATGGTGGCAAAAACCCTTGCTCATATGGGAGGCTTGGGTAGCATTTGATTCGGATGTTTACGGTAAATTTATGTGAAAAATTCATATACCATGTAATCATTGAGTTGTCAGGAATTTTTGTCTCATTTCTCTCTCTTATGTCATCACATTGGGAATGATAAATTACAGTAAATGCTAGGATGATTGAAAGTGTTAGAGGGATTTAAATAGGCTATAATGATGGATGGGGTCGATTTAAATAGTTGATAGGTATTTAATTATTAAATATCATCGAAATCCACCTAGAAACTCTTTCCCATGAGATTATTAAGATTTTGAGATGCTATGGTTGATGTGTCTATCTTTCTCTAACTTTAAAATCTATGGAGCACGAAAGTCGAAGCATCATTTTTGCATTTAGTTGAGATGACGGGGATGTCAAAGATTCTAATGATTGGAATCTTAAAATTATTTCTCTCCAACATCCCAACCAAATGCGCCCTTAGAGTAATATTCTAAATACTCTCTAAGCCATAGTTTAGAAATTCTTGAGACGACAGTGAGAGATTTTTTTATAAAACTTATAAGATGTAAGTCTTAAGATACCATGAGAGACATAATTACGCTTAATAATTTAAAAAAATAATCTTAAAACTATAAAAACAAAGCCAAAAATAATATTAAATATTTTCATATGTTACTATTATCTTAACTCAACAATAGATCCACGTTAGCTCACAAGTACTCGATCATAGTTTAAGAATAATAAAAGAAACATAAGTATTGAGTTTATCGTACCAATATCTCACTACGTCCCAGCTCAATTGATATACAAGTATCAAGTAAATGCATCAAGATATACTATCACAATCAACAAAAGTCATAAGATCTCAAGTAAAAGATCTAGGGCGCTTATCTCAAGTTATTTTTCTAATAGCTCGTGTCATGGCTTAATTAAGCGAGACACTGCCTTCTTAAACAATGCCTTCGCCGTCGGCTGATTTTGAACTCCGAGAGAGACCTGCAGCCATCGCTACCAAACCTCGTCGTCGACAGATGCCGTCCGAAGACGCTTGATGCTGTCAGCTGGAGATGCAAATCTCAGACGCATCGCCGCCATTTCTGCCACCGGTGATGCTGCATGCCTCAAAAACTATCTATCTATATATCTTTCATTACTGAATCTGGGTGTAGGTTAAATGGACTGCTACTTCACTGGCATGCAGATTACACGACGGTTTGGTTTGATAGTAAAAACCATAAACAACACTGCATGCACAAGGGTACACATAGAATACGACACACGTCTGTCTCATGCATCACATTCATAAGATGTTTAGATGAGGTTCCACGACATATATAAACAGACATGTCCATGTCCTTCTTCCATATACTAACATTGTTCATACTGAAATAGAAAACAGGAAGTAACAAATTAAGCAACATCCAACACAAAAGTTCTTGCCAAATTAAACAGTGCATGCCAAGATGATTAAACCCAGAGTCAGAAGACCAGAACCAGCTGAAACCTACCTCCAGAAACTCCCATCAGATCAGACCCCAAACCCTAGAGACCGGTCAACACCCATGCACACCTTACCTGAAGAACCACTTTCAGAAGCGGAAGGGGTTAATGTTGCAGTCGACGTTGTTGTAGCTGCTGGTGCGGCTGCTGCTGGCACCGCCATTGTAAGAGGAGGACCTGCCGGGATGCACGAAGATCTCCGCCAGATCCCTCTCTCTATAATTCGGAGTCGTCCGCAGCTGCAAAGGTGTCGGCGGTGGTGGCACCCCCCACATGGAAGACCCGGCCCCCATCCCGCCGATCCAGGGGAAGCTGATGTTCGCCACATCAAGACCAGGCGGCCCCTGCACCGAGGTGTGGTCCCACCTAAACCAGCCGATGGCCTCATCGCACCATCGGCAGAACCTCCTCTCGTAGCCCATGGTGCCCCCACTCGCCATATTCCCGGGGAAGCTACTCCCGGCCGCTACATCCAAACCTGCAGGCCACTCCTCCACCGCGCGGGGGTCCCCCACAATCCAGCCGACGGCCTCCTGACAGTTGCGGCAGAGCTCCGTTTCGTATATCAGCCTGCCGGGCGCCGCCACGCCTCCCTGCAGGCCCTCGTAGGAGGGGGGGAAAGGCGGCTGCGGCTCCTGGAAGCCCATCATCGCACCGGCCGGCGGGGGCGGGTCGTCGCTGGTGTCCATGGGCTGCGGCTCCTGGGCCTCGCCGGCTGCGGCGGCGTCGGGGGGAGGTGGACCGCTGGGCTGCGGCTGGCTGAGGGCCCTGATGTAGAGCTGGAGGAGGGAGTTGCGAACGGAACCGGGCCGCCGGCTGTTCTCGGAGGTGCGGGGGCGCCGGCAGAGCTGCTGCCTCTTGGTCGCATTCCATCGGTTCTTGACGGCGTTCTCGGTGCGGCCGGGGATGCGCCTGGCGATCTCTGCCCACCTGTTGCCGACCTCCGCGTGGGCTTGGATAAGAATCATGTCCTCTTCGTCGGTCCATGAATCCTTCTGTTTGCACATACATATACATACATATAATTATAATTAATGATCTTGGTCTGCATGAATAAACTCACCTTTCACAGTGACCTTAATTAGCTTGCATGAATAAAAGTAAATTTATCAAAAACTCAAAGCTCCAGAATGAAATTTTCTAGCTAGTTTGGAATTTATTAATTACCCTAGAGGAACTTCATACATGTTGCAGATTGAAATTGGGGTGAGTTTACCATAAAGTCAACTGTGCTTGTGGGAAAAAAAACCAGTAAGCTACAATGAGCTTAGTTGCATGAATAAACACATCTTTTTACGATGAGTTTGCATGAATAAAAGTAAAATCATCATAATTCATAAGCTGAAAAGCCCCTGAATGAAAATTTTCCTAAACTAACTTGTAATTGATTCATGCCGTAGGTAACTAATTCATATATATATATATATATATATATATTAATCTGCACAAATAGACTCACCCTTTACAATAAGATCGTTTGCATGAATAGGAATAAATGTATCTCACACACTGCACAAACCTAACATAAACTCGAACCTCTTGAATGAATTTTTACTAAGCTTACTTGGAATTGGTTTATGACAAAAGCTAGCTAGCCTTCATATATCAGATTGGTATTAGCTAGGGTGAGTTTACCAGAAGCTTAATTAGTCGTGTTTAATTACACTAGGGTCACCTTAGTCTGCATGCATAAACTAATTACCTTCAACAATGACCTCACGTTAATTGCATGAAGAAAAGTAAGAGCTGAGGAATTCATATGTCAGATAGGAATTGGGTTGAGTACTTCAGCATAAACTCAATCATCTTTATAATGAAAAAGGAAAAAAAACAAGTTAATTACAATGTTCATAGTCTGCAAGAACAAACTCGCCTCTTTTACAATGAGTACCTCAGTTAATTTGCATGAATAACAGTAAATTAACATATGCACATATATATTTATCATGGACTCAAAATTAACTCAGTGAATTTTTCGGAGCTGGGGTGTGGGTTTACCATAAAGTACGCACTGATTCGTGTTAATTTACTAAGGAAAAAAAAATCAAACAAGCTAGCTAGAGTCACCTTAGTCAACGTTAATAAACTCACCTTTTACAATGAACTTAATTAATTAGTTCGCATGAACATATATCAATTTCTCATAAACACAAGGATTTATGATAAACTCACAGCTACTGATTATAATGAACAATCTTTCCTAAACTAACTTGGGATTGGTTTGTGCAAGAGCCAACCTCCATATATACACTAGCTAGGTTTGGACTTAGGGTGAGCTCACCATAAACTCAATCATGTTCATGAAAGAAACCAAATGAGAGTTAAACCAAAAGCATGCATGCACAAGTACGTGAGTGTACACAAATGATAGAATAATATATATTTGTTTCACCTTTGGGGATGTCCCAAGTGTTACACACTGTATATCCTTCCATTACTCCAACTGGACTAATGAAACGGAAACAAGTGAGATTGCATGCATGAACCCACGCGTTCTCCTAGACCAGTTAATTGGCTTGCTGCACCCCTAGAGTGTGTGCAGCAAGTCGAACTCAACATGATAATTTCATCTGTATTTTACATTGATCTGACGAACTCAGCATGATAATTATCTCATCTGTGTTTTACAATATTGGTCTGCATGAGCGCAGTCAAGCCAAACCGACATAAACGAAGTGAATCATACATGCATGTACTCTGTTTCTCATGTGTACATGGCAAATGTGTTGAGTGTATGATGTCTCGGAACATAACCATGAGTTGTGGTATTATGATAAAGTAGCAGACTCCAAGCAACAAAATCATGAAACATGAAATGGATTGAGTTTCATATACTATATTTTTATCTCCCATCTCTCACTAGTTGTTATGAAATCATAGTAATAACCCGCAGCGGAACGGATCGACAAACGTGTAATTCCGCGAGTGTATAAGTGTAATAAAGATCAAAAGAGAAAAAATATATGACAACATGAACAACGCAATTCACAAGGAGATAAAAGATTTACGTGGTTCGGTCAAACCTACGTCCACCGAGAGAGCTATAGAGGGATTTCACTATGTAGAAAAAAATACAAATGGAAAGATACTCTTACACCAACATCGAGTAGTCTTTCCAACAAATTAATGGAGCACTTACACTCACCCTCTAGCACTCTCTTCTTATAATGTCTCACACACAACACTCACATATTCTCCTTCCCACGATGGTGGGTTTATATAGACTAAGAGGGAGACTCATGACCACACATTTCCATGGCATGTGTGTGGTAAAAATTAGTTTACTAAATAAGAAACTAACACCTCATTTCTCACTCGGTCAAACCCACAAAATGGGTTCATTAATTATTTGACTGTGTCAAACATCAATATTCTCCACCTTTTGACTAGGTCAAATACAAAGTCTCCAAATAACTTCTACATAATAAAACAAAAGAAATCTCTCTAACAGAGAATACCCCTTCTCTCTGGGGCTTTTAACTTCTTAGTTAACACGAACATTAGCTAAGTTAAGACAATGTCTAAACTTAGCTACTGGCAAAGGCTTGCAGTCATCATGTCAGCTACATTATCTTCTGTTAATACTTTGACAAGTTGAATGTAGCCACCTACAACAAACTCTCTAAGTTTGTGATATCGAATATCAATGTGCTTGGTTCTTGCATGATATACTGGATCTTTTGCAAGATAAATAGCACTTTGACTATCACAAAATAATTTGACATTTTGTTGTCTAATACCAAGCTCCTTGACTAAGCCTTTCAACCGTACTGTTTCTTTAGCATCTTCAACTGCAGTAATATATTCAACCTCTGTTGTTGACAATGTCACTACATCTTGTAACATTGCATTCCAACTGATAGGACCTCTACCTAGGGTAAAGATATGCCCAAAAGTGGATCTCCTCCGATCAAGATCACCAGCATAATTAGAGTCAACAAAACCTACAAGAGCATTACCATCAGTGTTCTTCTGAAATAGTAGACCAACATTTGATGTACCTTTCAAGTAGCGCAAAATCCACTTGACAGCTTCCCAATGTGACTTGCCTAGATTTGCCATATACCTGCTGACTACATTCACTACCTGAGACAGGTCAGGTCTTATGCAAACCATTGCACACATTAGACAACCAACTGCACTACTATATGGAACTTTAAACATCTGTTGATGTTCTTCATCAAACTGCGGACATTGTTGCATAGACAATTTAAAATGCACAGGTAATGGTGTACATACTGACTTGGCCTCTTCCATACTAAACTTGGCCAAAAATTTCTCAATGTATCCCTTCTGGGTCAACCATAGCTTGCCATTATCTCGATCACGATGGATTTCCATGCCTAAGATTTTCTTGGCATTCCCCAAATCTTTCATCTCGAACTCTAAGCTAAGTTCATGTTTCAACTTAGAAATCTCATCCATAGATTTACAAGCTATCAACATATCATCAACATAAAGCATCAGCAGAATTATAGAACCATCACTAAGGAAACAGAAATACACACAACTGTCATACTTGCTCCTCGAATAGCCATGTGTTAGCATAAAGGTATCAAATCTTTTATACCATTGTCGTGGAGCCTACTTCAAACCATATAAAGACCTTTTCAACTTGCATACCAGCTTCTCATTACCTTTCTCAATGAAACCATCTGGTTGTAATATATAGATCTCATCATCAAGACTACCATGTAGAAAAGCAGTTTTCACATCAAGCTGCTCCAACTCCAAATCCCACATAGCCACTAAAGCAAGCATAATTCTAATGGAACAATGCTTCACTACTGGAGAGAAAATTTTAGAAAAGTCAATTCCTTTCTTTTGAGCATAGCCTTTGGCTACTAATCTAGCCTTGTATTTTGCTGGTTCATTTTCAGATGAAGCCTCTTTCTTTATGTACACTCATTTGCAGCCAATTGCTTTCTTTCTCTTGGGAAGTTTGACTAAATCCCAAGTCTGATTTTTCTAAAGAGAGTTCATCTCTTCCTCCATAGCAATTAGCCACTTATCACTGTCCCTATTTTCTATTGCTTCCTAGAAAGACAAAGGGTCAGCAGATATAACAGGGAATGCATATGCAACTGTATCCTGAAATCTCAATGGTAGTCTAATATTCCTTCTAGACCTTCCTTTTGCAATAGAATTATAAGGCTCTTCCTCGACTGGTTGTACATCATCCTCATCCTGAAGTGCAGATTCCCTTGAGTCAATGTTTTCGCTAACTTTGTCGTCACTTAGCTCCACCTGGACTGAATTACCGGGCTTCTCATTTTGGACATGTTGAATTTTCTTCAACATTGAGGCTTCGTCAAATATTACATTTCTGCTGAGCTCCACCTTTTGTATGTCAGGGTTCTAGAGCTTATACCCATTCACACCAACTTTGTATCCTAGGTAGATAGAACGTTTGGATTTAACATCAAGCTTCGTCCTCTCTCCATCCAGCATCAAAACGTTAGTAGGACATCCAAAAATATGCACATCAGAATAATCAACTGGCTTACCAGACCAAATTTCCTGTGGTGTCTTAAGTCCCAATGCCGTAGAAGGCGACATGTTAACAAGATAACAAGATGTATTGACTGCCTCGGCCCAGAACTGCTTTGGAAGACCTGCAAACAATCTCATGCAGCGAGCTCTTTCCAACAGCGTTTTATTCATCCTTTCAGTCACACCATTCTGTTGTGACGTGTTAGGAATAGTCAAATGTCGAGCAATGCCTTCCTGTTTACAAAAATCATCAAATTCTTTTGATGTGTACTCACCACCATTGTCAGTGCGCAGAACTTTTACATGTTAACTAGTCTACTTCTCAATTCTGGCTTTCTAGTTTTTAAACTTTCCAAACACTTATGGCTTGTGCTTTAAGAAGTATACCCAAACTTTCCTGGAGAAGTCATCAATAAAAATAACAAAATATTTAGCTCCTCCCTGAGAAGTCACAGGTGCTGCCCCCCAAACATCAGAATGAATGTACTCAAGCATTTGTTTACTTCTTTTCCAAGAAGTGACAAATTTAACCTTGCACTGCTTTCCAAAAATACAAGATGCACAAAAATTAGGCTTGTAAGATTTAATGCCTTTGAGTAACTTTCTATTATCCAATTCTAACAATCCTCTCTCACTCATATGACCAAGTCGAGCATGCCATAATAAAGTAGCATCAATATCTGAAGAGGATGTAGTGGCAGCATCCCATGTTATTGTAATATCTCAGATCTTTCGGATCCTTCTTTTGGGTCCCGGATCTACTTTCTCGGAGTGTCCGGCTCCGTTGTGTCCAAAATATTATTTCGGACATCTTTTATGTTCGGATCGGCGGGATCCGGAGTTGTTGCAGAGGCTCGGAGCGTGTCCGCGGTTTTTTCCGCGCGTTTTGCCGATTCCCGGTCGTGTTTCCGGCTTTTACCTGCGGAACCCCGTAGCGGGTGAACCGAGTCGTTCACCTGGGCGAGAGTGGTACCGTTACGATCGGTGCGTTCTGAGGATCGCGGATGTGTAATTTTTAATTTTTTGGTATTTTTCAAAATTTCTGGATTTTCTATAAATACTCCATTTCTTTTTCTTTTCTCCCTCTCTTCTTTCTTCTTCTTCTTCCTCTTCCTTCTTCCTTCCCCAACGAGAGTCGCCCGCCTTTTCTCTCTCTCTTCGGTCGACGACGACCGTGGCACGCTCCCCTCCGGCTGCAGATGTCGGTGGGCGACGACGTGACGACGTAGGCAGCGGCGAGACGATCCCGGTGGCGTTCGGCATTCGTGGGAGGCGTGAAGGAATGAGGGTTCTAAAAGCGTTCTCCGCGGTTTGTAGATGATCCGGTGTGCCTCGAGGCGAGATCGAGGTAGGGTGACGTTCCCTAGCTCCCCGTGTTCCATTCCCGTGATTTCTAGCCCGGTGTGAGGCCGAGAGGGGTCGTTTCCATGTCGGGAGGGTAAAATCATGATTTGGGGAGAGTTCGCCCGATCCACGTTTTTAAGCCACGATTCGGCGTTTTGATGGCTTGGAAGCATATTGCTAGGGGTCCCTAGGGGGCTTCCCCCTTATTTTCCCCCTCTCCCATGGAGGTATGGGGGTGTGGTTGGAGTTTTGGGTTATTTTTCGTCGGTTCACCGTCGGGACGGTGTGACGGTCCTTCCAGTGACCGTCACAGCCTGTGACGCCCCACGGTGGGTGCATCACATGGCGGTTTTGCTAATTGGGTGGTCCGTGGGCCTGACGGTCCCACGATAGGCCGCCAAGGCGTGTGACGCGCCTAGGTTGGACCGTCAGGATGGCGATCCGACCGTTGGCATCCGACCGTTGTGGTTTTAACCGTTGGGGGTCAAGGCCTCTGACGCACCCAGGGTGGGGCGTCAGAGCCTTGTGACGCCCCTGTGTGGGAGCGTCAGAGCAGACGCGTCCCCACCTTCTAACACTCCTGGGCAGGACCGTTAGAGGCTGTGACGCCCCGAGGGGTGTGCGTCACAGCTGGTTTCATTCCGTCTTCTGACGCACCAGCGGTGGTCCGTCAGAGACTGTGACGCCCCGAGCGGTGTGCCTCACAGTTGGTTTCTTCTCGCGTTCTGACACACTAGATTGGGTGCGTTTGGGCCTGTGACGCACCAGGGATGGCGCGTCACAGCCGGTTTTGCACCGAGTGTCTGGCGCACCTGTGTTGGGCCGTCAGACTGCTGTGAGGGCCCAGAGATAGACCGTCAGAGCCTGTGGCGCTCCTGTGTTTGACCGCCAGGCTCTGGACTACACTAGGTGGTTCACAGTCCCGTTTCTTCTCCGACCGTGGTCACCGTGCGACGGTGCTGGTACGTGGGACGGTCCCCGTACTTCGTCGGGTTCGGACGTTATTTTCTGTTGACTTGAGAGTCTACTCCTTCAGTGACCCTCCACTAGTCGTAGCCTGCTTAAACGTTTAGCGGTCCCACCAGGGAGTGGTGGAGAGACTACCCTGAGGACGGTTTTTAGACTGGTTTTCGTCGGGCCCCACGTCTTGCAGCCAGAGTCCGGCTGAGGGGAAAACCATTTAGAGGCCAGACCTGGGGACGCATGGTCTGTGTGTGCACACGTGGTTGGGGGCGGTTGGACCTGCGCCGACGAGCGCGACCCCAGCTAGTCACTTGCTTTGTGGTTACTTGTACGGTGTCTCAGTTCTCACTCGGCCGGAGGGAGACACCTGAGGCGCGGACTAAGACGTCAGTGGACGCATCCGGCCTTGCTTCTAGTGGGAGGTACTCATGTCTAGTCGGGAGTGATAGACGGTCAGTCTCTGTGACTTTGACCTTCGGGTTTTTGATCGTGTTAACCGTCGAGTTCCGATTGTTTCACCGTGGCGCGTGCGTCAGTTTTTGTGCCGTGAGACCGGTGTTTGTAGTTGCAGGGCTTTCACTTTTGAGGTACTCGCTTACTGCTAGTGCATCGGTTTTCTGTTTTGTGAAGTAGGGTTCGAATGATCCCTACTGAGTCTTGTTCTGAGACTCATTCCCTGCGTGTTTTCACCGTGTTTCAGGCGAGGTGCGGCTTCAGAGGAACGCGTCTGAGGCTCAGCGTGGTTCATGTCTCCAGCGTTAGTGCCAGAGGTCAGAGCCGGGATATGTCCCGTGTAGCTATACTTTTCTTTCTTGTCTCTGTACTAGTTGTGGACTACTGTTGTTTATTTTGTTATATCTTGTGGACCATGTATCATGTAAAATGTTAATTTAATTTCCTGCTTAATCATATAAATTGTTTAATTTCTATAATTATTTATGATACTTGTGTAGTCTTCACACCATCCTTCTAACCCTTCCGAGTCTTCGGACTCGTGGGTGGCGGTTCGAGTCTCGGGTTATCGGGCCTTCCTGATAATCAGATTCTCGAGTCGTTACAGTTATAGTTTTACCAAGTAGTATGTACCGAGAACCAATCTTTTCTCTCTTCATGACAACTAAGGCACCCTTTTTGACTTTCAAAATGCCATCAGCGCCGCTGAAAGTGCAACCATTGGCATCAAGGGCACCAAGAAAGATAAGACCCTTTCTCAAATCTGGGACATATCTGACCGCAGACAAAGTTCTAACAACCCCATCAAATATCTTGATTTTCACTGTTCCTATCCCAACAGCTCTACATTCGGTGTTATTACCCATCAGAACTCTACCCCCATTATGAGATGTATAAGAATCAAACCAATCTCTATGATGACACATATGATAGGAACATCCAGAATCAAGAATCCAAACATCAGAGGAGTCCATACCTGATGAGATGGACAATACATCTCCCTCTTTCTCTATACCAGAAGTCACACTGGCCTCTTGTAGCTCTTTTTGTTTCTGTTTAGACTTCTCTTTAAGTTTGGGGCATTCTACTTTCCAGTGACCTTCTTCTTTGCAGTAGCGGCAACGATTATCCCTTTCTTTTGATTTGGATCTAAATCTATTTTTCTTGCCACATTTTTGCTTCTGACGTCCTCTTTCTTGACCAGAAATCTTTACTATCAAACTTTCACCAGAAATGGGCTTGTTTCTGATTTCATTTGATAGCAAGGTAGTTTTGACCTCCTCATGTTTAGAGTTTCCTTTCCATAAAGGATAGTGGTCACCAAATGGTCATAGGACTTCAGTAAAGATGAAAGAAGAAGAAGAGCTTGATCTTCCTCATCCATCTTAACCTCAACACTATAGAGCTGTGAGATCAACTTATTGAAAATATTCATATGCTCCAAAAGGTCAGTCCCATCATACATATGTAAACTATAAAGTTACTTTTTCAGAAAGAGCTTATTGGTGAGTGACTTTGACATATAAAGTTTTTCTAACTTTTTCCACAAATCTAAAGTAATCTCAATACTGGTAACATTGTACATTACCTCATCTGCCAAACACAACTGAACTGTGCTCATGGCCTTCAAATCAAAGCTCATCCCATTCATCATCTGTCTTTCCAGTCTTCTCTTTTCCAAGAAGGGCCTTGTGCAAATTATTCTGTACCGGAATAGCTTTAACTCTTTTCTGCCATAGACCGAAGTTGATTTTGCCATCAAATTTCTCCACCTCGAACTTTGTAGTCGACATCTTTGAGAACACCAAATACTTGAACAGAATTACACTAAAGAAAGCTCTGATACCAAATGTTATGAAATCAAAGTAATAACTCGTAGCAGAACGGATCGACAAACGTGTAATTTCGCAAGTGTATAGGTGTAATAAAGATCAAAAGAGAAAAAATATATGACAAAATGAACAACACAATTCACAAGGAGACAAAAGATTTACGTGGGTCTGCTAAACCTACGTCCACGGGGAGAGCTATACAGAGACTTCACTATGTAGAATAAAATATAAATGGAAAGATACTTTTACACCAACATCGAGTAGCCTTTACAATAAATGGAGCACTTAGACTCACCCTCTAGCACTCTCTTCTTATAATGTCTCACACACAACACTCACATATTCTCCTTCCCATGATGGTGGGTTTATATAGGCTAAGAGGGAGCCTCGTGATCACACATTTCCATGGCATGTGTGTGGTAAAAATTGGTTTACTAAATAAAAAACTAACACCTCATTTCTCACTCGGTCAAACCCACAAAACGGGTTCATTATTTGACCGTGTCAAACGACAATAACTAGCATGGGTATTTCCAGCTAGTATTGTAAAATCTAGAGAGGGAAAGAGTAGAGATAGAGAGTCTACGACAGAAGAAGAGGAGATGTGGATTGGTGGAAGAACGCTCTCTTGCTTGATCGAAAGCTCTCATATTCCTTTTTATAATAATAGATATGTACAACATATAGTATAGAAGATCTAGCCATATATACAACCTACTAAAACAGGGGTATCACAGTGATTCACTGTGATTTCCTATCCTATGTTTTGGTGTTATCATCCTCTGTACGCATGCTATGATTGGTATCCGATGGGCTGTCAACGTGGTTGGCAACGCGGTGACTATCTTTGGCCACATGGTTTTCTCGATCATCAGTAGCTTCCGTAACATGCCCCCTCAGGCTCATGGGTGTGGGAACATGAAGCTTGTTATGAAGTCAAGTGAACCGTACATGGCCGGGGCAACGCTTTGGTAAGAAGATCGGCAAGTTGGTCCTTAGTTGAGATGAATGAGACAACCAACCGCTTAGATGCCATGTGCTCGCGAACAAAATGATAATCAATTTTCACGTGCTTTGTGCGAGCGTAGAAAATAGGATTTGCCGCCAAAAATGTGGCACCAATATTGTCACACCATATATAGGATAGACAAGGAGGAGAGAGCAATGCCAAGTTCAGAGAGTAGGGACTGAACCCACATGACCTCAATTGTGACATTGGCAATGGCTTTGTACTCGGCCTCAGTGCCAGAGCGAGCCACGGTGTGTTGTTTCTTCGAACTCCAAGACACAAGGCTATGACCAAGGAAAATAAGATACCCACTGGTGGAGTGGCGGTCTATGAGTGAGTCGCTAATCAACATCGCTGAAGAACTGGCGTTGAAGAGGAGAGTCACAGCGCAGTAGTAATCCATGAGTGATGGTCCCTTTAAGATATCTAAGAAGGCTCTTGAAAGTATCCCAGTCATCAGCCTAAGGGTCATGCGTGTGTTGGCAGGCACGGTTGATAGCAAAGATGATGTCGGGGCGAGTGATATTAAGGTATTGCAGGGCGCCAACAATGTTGCGATAGTGGGAAGCATCAGGAGATGAAGTGGTGTGTTGAGAGGAGGCGAGGAAGTGCCCAACAGCCAGCGGAGTGGAGACGGGTTAGCACCATCCATGTTGCTTTACCGCAGAAGATCCATAGCATATTTAGCTTGAGAAAGCACACAGCCAGCAGCATGAGGTTGGAGTTCGATGCCGAGAAAGAAATGTGTCCTGCCAAGATCATGAACAACAAACTCTTGACTGAGAGAGCGAATGAGGTCCGCAACGCCCCCTGTGTCAGAGCCGGTGACAAGAATGTCATCTACATAAATTAATAAGAATGTAGATAGCCGCTGACTCGAGCACCTATAGAATAGGGATGTGTCGGTCTTGGAGCCGAGGAAGTCAAGATCCTGGAGGTGGGAGCTGAGGTGATGGAACCAGGCACGGGTGCTTGGCAAAGTTCATAAAGTGATGAGCATCACAGCTGACAGACATGGTGAAGATATTAAGGATGCACGAAGCAACGCAGTTGCTCCATAAACACAGTTACCTCCAAGTGATCGTGAAGGAAGGTATTGGACATGTCTAACTGACGAACATCCCAACCACGACTGATGGCAATGGCGAAGAGAAGCCGAACTATGGTGATCGTGATCACTGGACTAAACGTGTCGATGAAGTCAACTCCGGGCTACTAACGAAAGCCTTTGGCCACAAGGTGTGCCATCAGCGTTGTGTTTAAGCTTGAACACCCACTTATAGCCGATGACATTCATAGCAGGATGTCGAGGGACGAGTGCCCAAGTGCTAATGCGTAAGAGGGCATAAAACTCGGCAGTCATCGCCACCTACCAAGACAAGTCTTTAGATGCTTGAGTGAAACATGTCGGCTCAGGAGATGTAGTGGAATAAGCCAAAAAATAGGTCGACATAGGATGATGTTGCACCACCAACTCTGTGGGACCCCGAGATCCAACACGGGAGTGTGTGACCATTGGGTGAACATGTGGAGCCAATAAATTGGTGTTCTAGTCATAGAGGTCCGTTAGGGGCCGAAGCTAAGGCGGAGCTGATGCAGAAGAGTCTGTCATGCAGGAGCAAGAGATGATCGATGGAGAGAGTAGCGGCTCGTAGTCCGGTGCAATGTAACTAGAGAGCGAGCACAGAGAGGTCCCAACACTAGCCAATTGAGGGAGTGCCAGTGGAGAGTGAGGGGATGTCGGGGTTGAAGCATCAGTCGTGGCTTCCGTTGTTGCCATCGCATCAAGTGCTTGTGCCGGAGTAGCCGAAGGAGGAACCGACGATGGAGTGGTAAAAAAGCTCAGGAATGGTCCTGATATGCTCGACACGGGGGTAGAAGCTGTGTGAGCCTGTTGAGCAAAAGGGGAAAAACTCTCGTCAAAAATAATATGGCGAGACATGCGCACGCCAAGTAGTTAAGGATAGGCAACGATAACCAAGGTGGTGTGTATTGTACCCAAGGGAAACACAACAGTCCGATCGGAGAGAGAGTTTGTTAGTAGCATAAGGACGTAACCACGGGTAACAAGCACAACCAAAGGTACGAAGGAAATGGTAGTCTGGGGACTTTCCGAATAGCTTCTCCGAAGGGGAGTGATTATGAAGGCCGGGAGTGGTTATGAGATAGACGGCTATAGAAACAGCCTCGTCCCAAAAGTGATGAGGATCGGATCCAGTGGATAGAAGGGTGAGGACAGTCTCTACTATGTGTCGATGCTTGCGCTCAGAAGCCCCATTTTGTTTTGGGGTGTGAGGATATGGTGAATAATATCTTAGTAGTCTAGGTACTTATGAAGGACTTGAAATTCTTCACCCCAATCAGAGTGAAAGACAATAACTTTTTGGCCAAACATGACGTTGAAATTGACAAAAGACGTCTACAAGATCAGATTTACGTTGGAGTAAAAAAAAAGCCATGTAAATTTTTCATAGTCATCTACAAAAACAACATAATAGGAAAAACCAACATGAGATAAAAGAGGGGCGGGTCCCCAAAGATCAGAATAAATTAATTCAAAAAGATGCATAGATATAGTAGATGGCATAGCAAAAGGTAACTTGTGACTCTTGGATATCATGTAGGAGTCAAACTGAGATGTGGTCTGAAGATGCTCTCTTGGTTAGCTATTCCTTGAGTGGAGATGCTACTACTTTCAGATGGTTGGCTCTGGTCGAGTCTGCGAGGCCTTCTTCTTCCCGCCAGAATGAAATGCTCACTCCCTGGTTCTGGCCTCTTTACTCCCGCTCTACGGTACTGGGCTGGGCCTATTTATTCACTCTCAAGGCAAGGGCAGCGGTTGGAGAGGTAAAAGCTCAATTTTAGGCTGTTTTCCGAATCGTGTGCCGAAGCAAGATAGTTCCAAATGGTGGCAAACGATGCATAATAGGCAACCCATACTTATTAATAACTTGAGAGACAATACGAAAATTAGGGTGACCAAGCCGTGCATGCCTAGATGAGGGAGAGGCACGTTTACTAAGCGACACTTGTGGACTAGATGGCTGTGTCAGGGACAAATGATAGAGACCGTCTCTAAGTTGTCTGCGAAGTGGAACCATCCCCGAGAATTGATCCTTCACAAGACAGGAATCAGGATGAAATTTAGCAATAACATTGTTATCAATTGTGAGTTTGAGAACGGATAATAGGTTACGAGTAATCAAAGGGATAAGCAGGACATTGTTTAACTGAAGAGATTTAGAAAGGGTGGGAAGGACTATTGAGCCAAGGGTAGAGATAGACAGACCTTTGTCGTTGCCAATCTGAACTTAATTTGTCGACCCCTGTACATGCTGAGGGGTTGAGTAGCATGTTGTAGTTGGGTGTAATATGATGCGTGGCACTGTTGTTGAGGTACTACGAGGAGGATCCCGATGCTGATGGCGATGGAGTCACAAACAAAGGCATGTAATATCCCAGAAAGTAACGGGGGTGCGCTACGAAGTAGGCGGCGGGAGAAGCTACAGCAGGGGAATAAAGACAACTTAAAAGGACAGGTGTAATAGGGGACGCAGGGGGTTGTGGGTGATGCGGTTTGGCGGCTGGGCCACGATGGAAGGCCCTATTGTAGTGTTCAGTGCATTCAAAATCACGATGCCCAAAGTGCAGACAGGTCTGGCATCTGGGCAGATGATTGCAACCTCTACCGCGACCGTGACCACTACTACCACCACGTCCATTCTTAGGTTGAAAGTGTAAGTTGTGACATTTGCAAAAGGAAACACAATGTCCTCAATGGTATACAACTGATGTTGTCCCATGAGCAATAAGATGTGCTAGAACATCTTCAAACATGTAAGCATCAAGGTGAGTGGTTACACTGGAAATGAAGGCTTCATAAGCCAGGCCAAGACCCACAAGAACAACCATGACTAGGTCGGAATCATCGATCGGATGCCCAATGGCTGCAAGTTGGTCGGCCACAACATTGATCGATTAGACGTAGTCATCATAGATGCCATGCCGCACTTGATCCCGTGAACTTGGCTTGAGCTGCAAGACACGAGCCCTGGAGCGTGAGGCGAAGGCATGCACAAGGGCATTCCATACTACCTGGGCAATGTCGTGCCCAATGACGAGAGGGAGGATGGGCTCAGTGAGAGATGAGATGAGCCACAAGAGAATGAGTTGGTCCTTCTTTCCCCAGGCCTCGTATGCAGGGTTGGGCTCCTCCGTTGCCTTGCTGGCGTTGGTGGTCATCTTTAGCAACTTCGAGGGTGATTTTTTGGTACCATCAACGATGGAGAGACAACCATGACTCTTAAGCAGTGCATTCAAAATCACGATGCCCAAAGTGCAGACTGGTCTGGCATCTGGGCAGATGGTTGCAACCTCTACCGCGACCGCGACCACTACTACCACCACGTCCATTCTTAGGTTGAAAGGAAGTGTAAGTGGTGACGTTTGCAAAAGGAAACACAACATCCTCAATGGTATACAACTGATGTTGTCCCATGAGTCTCATGAGCAATAAGATGCGCTAGAACATCTTCAAACATGTAAGCATCAAGGTGAGTGGTTACATTGGAAATGAAGGCTTCATAAGCTAGGCAAAGACCCACAAGAACAACCATTACTAGGTCGGAATCATCAATCGGATGCCCAATGGCTGCAAGTTGGTCGGCCACAACATTGATCGATTAGAGGTAGTCATTAATAGATGCCATGCCGCACTTGATCCCGTGAACTTGGCTTGAGCTGCAAGACACGAGCCCTAGAGCGTGAGACGAAGGCATGCACAAGGGCGTCCCATACTGCCTGGACAGTGTCGTGCCCAACGAGGAGAGGGAGGATGGGCTCAGTGAGAGATGCGAAGGGTGATTTAGAGGGTGGTGAATAGATCAATCACCCAATAAAATTTACCACAGCAGTTAATAGTGCAGAATTAAAACAAGCTGCTGCAGGACGATCTGAAAACACTCAATTGCAACCCACGAAGCTAATTAAGTAGATCGGCCCTTAAGCGATCTTAAACAACCATCTACCGAGCGATGAACGGAATTCAACGATAGACACAATTCACAAACCAATCACACCGTAGACAAGGAGTTTTTAGGTGGTTCAACCTCAGTCCAGAGGTCTACGTCCACCCCACACACGGTGCTAGAGTTGCACCGATTTGATGACATGCGACATCAATTGTTGCACCGACTTACTGTGCCTTGAACTACTCATGCACGGACTTGGTCGCGTGCAGCAACAATGATTACACCGACTCGAATATGTATGCACAAAGTGTTGCACCAACTCTATTCTCATGCACAGATTAAGTGTAAAGATGCAGACAACAGTTATATGAGAATCTGACATATAAAATGCATCAAAATACGTACACCATGATGTCAAAATAACGTCAACATCTCAGTTAGCTAAGTCAAGCATTCAAATAGTACGGTTACCATTCACTCAAAACAATTCATCAGGTTGTCAATCATATAAAGATAACTCAACTCAACATTCTCCCTCATCATACCATCTCAGAGGAGACCCAACAAGATGAGATGAGCCACAAGAGAATGAGTTGGTCCTTCTTCCCCAGGCCTAGTACGCAGGGTTGGGCTCCTCCGTTGCCTTGCTGGCAGTGGTCATCTTCAGCATCTTCAAGGGTGGTTTTTCGGTACCATCAATGATGGAGAGACAACCATGACTCTTAAGCAGGGGCACAAATTGAGCTTTCCAGAGGAGAGAGTTGTCACGAGAGAGCTTGAGAGGTAGGAAGGGCATGACATTAGTGGAGGTGGGTGGGACAACATAGGAGGAAGATGCAATGGGTTTAGCCATGGATCAGTGTTGTTAAGCTGATGGCTCTAATACGATGTAAAATCTAGAGAGAGAGTCCGAGATAGAAGAAGAGGAGACATGGATTGGTGGAAGAAGGCTTTCTTGCTTGATCGAGAGCTCTCATATTCCTTTTTATAATAATGATTATGTATGACATATAATACAGAAGATTTGACCATATATACAACCTACTAAAATAGGAGTATCACGTGATTCACCGTGATTTCTGATCCTTTGTTTTACTGTTACGATCCTCCGTTCGCATCCTGCGATTGGTATCCGATAGACTATCAATGTGACTGGCAACGCGGTGACTATCTTAATTTGGCCACACGGTTTTCTCGATCATCGGTAACTTCCCCAACAAACTATCTCATGTAGTCATCATCATTCTTACTAAAAAAATCAGAGTTGCCATTTACAAGGTGCATGACATCTTATCATCTCTTTGATCACCATTTTTCTCTTTTCTGTGAGGGAGGAAAATCAATCCAACCTCCAAATTTTACATAATGTGCTTCAAAAAATAGGAAGTTTTCATATCAAAGAAAGGAAAGATGCCATGGGAACATTTAAACCTATTCTTTATCTAAAATTCCAATTTTTGATAAAATTTATTGTTTATAAATACATGCTATTTTATAAAAGATTATAACAAGCATAATAGAAAAATTAACAGTATTCTGAAAAAAAAGAGGGGGTACACTGTTTTGACTGTTTCTTCAAACCAGGGGCTATCACAAGCATCATCAGCCGCAGCTATTTTTCCAAAAAAAAAATTGAAGTATTACTGTGGTTGACAGACTTCAACTTACAGCACAGCTAAGCCAATGTTTTGTTGGGTTTCTACCAAACTGAAGTACTTCTACCATGGAACGTTTATGTTTAAAGTTCTAGTTCAAACAACAATAGGAAGTGCCCTGGGTAGAACAGTTTTTGGTCTCTACACAAACACACACACACACACACACAAGTTCTAGTTCAAACAACAATAGGAAGTGCCCTGGGTAGAACAGTTTTTGGTCTCTACACACACACACACACACACACACACACACAAGTTCTAGTTCAAACAACAATAGGAAGTGCCCTGGGTAGAACAGTTTTTGGTCTCTACACACACACACACACAAACAACAATAGGAAGTGCCCTGGGTAGAACAATTTTTGGTCTCTACACACACAGAGAGACACACACACACAAACAACAATAGGAAGTGCCCTGGGTAGAACAATTTTTGGTCTCTACACACACAGAGAGACACACACACACAATGACTTGAGAGATGTAAAGAGATTTTCTTTACTCTCCCCTCATCTACCCACTCCCTGGAGAGAAGCTTATCTTCTCCTACTTGCCTTGCATAAATTTTCAATTGATTAAGAAGTAAATCTGCATTTTGATTAACATTTGATAGATAGATGTTATGAGTCCTATATATGTTGAAAAGAAGTAGCATTCCTGTAACATTTAAAGAAATGTCACTGTACAACTTCCTTCAATTACCCGTTCAGTTCTAAGACATATATATTCCATTTTTAAACTCACAAATTAATGATAAAATGATATTTGGTATTATTAAAATACTACCTATATGTTAATGCCGCCCTTTAGAAATCAGCCAAATCCTCAATAACTTATTCAAATCATGGCAAAGAAATATATGAAATGATGATCTAAACTCATATTTACGATAGGATAATTAATACTTGTTCGATCCCTGCATGGGCTACAGTTGCGTAATATCATCTTGCAATTTCGACTCCTATTGGTCTACGTCACGACAAGATGACCGGGGTGACAAACTATTCGATGACTAATCTAACTCAATTGACGCACATGGTAGCAGGAAGATACCCATGATCCAGTTGATAGAAATTGAATATAGAGGGCAAACATATATGTTATGTAAGAAACAAACACATCAAATAGAAATGAAAAATAATGTGCAAATTAAAATATAGGATATATAAATACACTATATTTCATTCATACGGAAATGTGCCCTAGTATTCCTCCTAATATATAAATACCCTATTACACTAGTTAGAAGCAAGAATATCTAGCATTTCATTTCCCATAGTTGCCCTCCCAATATTCCTTTAGGGGCACTTCGATATTCGAGTAGGGTAAGATCGTGTGGGGGTATTCGCCGGTTCTTACCCGGTATCTTATGTATTAGCCGGTGAATGTCTTAACCGGCTTTGACAAAGGTGGCTAAACTCAGTCGAATAAGAGTCAAGCAGTGGATTTTGCGCGGATATCACATTCTACCGTTGGTGGTCGAATATGTCACCCGGGGTCAAGTACGTCACCCCACGAATTGATGATTCTACCTTGTTCTATTCAAATATCAAAGAGACCCTTATATAGTAGATGTCCATAAAACATTTTATAGTACTTTGTGTCCCACTTTAATACAATTCGTGTATGAGACTAGAAGAGGAGAGTAGTACCGCCTCTCTAGTTTCATGTTCTTGCCAAACTTTCTATAACAACATTTTGGCTATATTAAGTTAGTATTCTCTGTCCACTCGTTAATAATTAGCTAGCAAGGAAAATATTGGCATAGATCTCAGCACATATATAAAGAAATTAACATATATAGCCAACCTAATTCTATGTTCAACTCATCTTGTAATTCTGACTCCTATTGGTCTACAGCATGACAATACTACTAAGGGGTGACAAATAGGATGATTAAGCAAACTCACTTAAGACGCAACTAATAGTCGAAAAATGCCCACGACCCACTTCATAGAAATTGAATATATTGTGAAAACATACTATGGAAACAAATACATCAAATAGAAAAGGAAAATAATGTGAAAATAAAATATAGTGTAAGAACGAAATACACTATATTTTATTCATATGAAAGTGTGCCCTAGGTCCCTCTCCCATAATACCCGTTACATGCACCAGTCATAAGCAAAAATATCTAGCTATCTTATTGATTGTACATTGATCAATGAGAGATGAAGTTATAAGATAACAAGCATTTCTTTTCCTCAAGTGCCCTCCCAATCTCTTACAGGAGAAGTCAGGAAAAATCAATAAAACATCTCATAATTTGTGTCCCACTTTAACATAATTCGTGTCCGAAACTACTTATAAAGAGGAGAGTCCAAGCTCTCTAGTTTCATGTTCTTGCCAAACTATTTGTATATATCACCATTGTATTAAATTAGTATTCTTTGTCCCTCTATCTCATTAGCTAACAAAGAATTCACACAGATGTCAGCACATAAAGAAACATATATATAGCCTACCTAGCTAGCTAATTCTATGTCTAGTTTATTGTGAAAATCATATCCCTAGAATTCTTCAGGTCAGGTCTTGTTCTTTCCTTTTCTCTCCTTCTTCTCAATTCATTTTTTTCCTTTCTTTCTAAGGTTGCATAGAGAAATGGCTTGTACATATTTCTTATATAACAATTTGAGGATTTCTAAGGTTATCATTTCTTAGTGGTAGTGATAATGATTAATAACATTTCTATAATCACATATTTTTATTGTTTTTTTATTTGAATAATTTTTAATGAAAACTCATCCTTATATCTTATTTTGTTGGATTAACTCATGGGACAATCTATCCATATATACTATAAAACGCATATAAGAAAATAGTATATCTTGATTTCATAATTGAGAGGAAATCACTATTTTAAAACCCGACCTGGACCGATTTGTCCAATCGATTAACCCGCAACCCAGTCCTAAAATCGGGTTAGAACAATGACTAGACCGCTTTAAACTCAAAACCCGATTAAACCCAGTCAACTCGGTGCAACCCGACTGACTCGGCTGACCCGCTAATTAAAATCGGCATGACCTAGCTGGGTCCAACTCCTAGGCATATTTTTTATTTATTTAATTTTTATTTTTTAATTTAGTATGAAAAAATATAGAAGATTAGCAGTCTCATGAGTCCTCTCTTTAAATTTACATACGTACGATGTTTTTGGGACTCTAACCGTCTAACTTCCGGAAGTTGAAAATATTTGGGAAGGTAGGAAAATATTGTAACTTTCTAACTTGTTTGAGGTTGAGCCGTAATACTTCTTCGTGAGTGCAGAACAACATAAGAAAGCCAAGATTCAAGAAGGAAGTCAAGACTTAACTAGTTATCTTGGTGAACACTCGTGGCCCCACCGTCCCTGGGGCAACCAACCAACCTGCAGGCCACTGAACAAGGTACTACAAGTCTACGCCTGGATAAGGCTTCCCTCCTAACGTTTTCTCTCTTTTCATATGTAGTGTTTATGTAACGTACTTTTTATTTCTTTTTTAGATTATCTTAGTGGTTGTTTAATGCACTTGTTTTAATTTTTACAATATATATTAAATTTTATGTTTCATATTTCTAAGTCAAGATATCTTAAAATTCTACGACGATTTATAATATTAATATAAGTAGTTTTAATCTTACGGGTCACAGGTCAATCCGAACTGTTAAACTATTGACCCGTGCCCCACTAATTTAATCGGGTCAAACTCTGGGTCGAATTTTAAAATATTGAAAGAAATAGTGAGGAATGCTACAACGTCATGTCACTGTAGACGTGTGCCACTCTCCTCAAACTACCATCTAATAATATGCCCTTTGGAGAAGCTGAACTTAAGTTTGATGCTGCCACCTTATAACCCCACTTTTTGGAAAGCTAGACTTAAGATTGGTGCTCTCTTCTTACCGTCTAACCTTTAGATCAGATGGCGTTTGGGGAGGGGGCATGTCACACCCAAAATGACATGGCATCGTAGCGCTCCTCTTTATTAGTTGATAACTCTCATTAGTTGTAATCTATTTCTCCCTCTCTTTATCTAACACTTTCTATAAATCCATCTCAAAATTGTTGGTTGATTCTAATCAAGGTTTACTGTATCGATGATTCGCATCAACTCAGTCTAACTCGGATATGATACGATACAACTTACCTCATACGAACTCAGACCTAACACGAAGAGACTCGGATCGTCTTGAACCGAGTCAACCATCTCAATCCGGCCCATATATGATAAGATATTGCTGACTCAGTGCAAGTTGCGTCGATACGATAAACCATGATTATGAAATATACTCAATATTTCTTCATAAATTTCTCGCTTGTGTAGTTTACTCCATTGCCTCTTAAATCTCACCCAATGAAAGAGAGAGATGCACTCCTTCCTTTTTCTCCAAAGTTCTATGCACCCCACGCCCCACTCTCAATTTTCTTCATTGATTTGTAATTATCTTCCTTCTCAATGTTTTCATCTCTCTCTCTCTCTCTCTCTCTCTCTCTCTCTCACTCACACACACACACACATTTTTCAAATAGAAAGTAACAAGGCCGAGCACCCTTCATGGACCGCCCCCACAAGATAGGCCCGACAAGAAAGAGGGCAATCCAAAGTTGTGATCTCGTGACTCAATGCCCGGACTAAGATGACTGATATATGGAAGTCACATCCAATCAAATAAGACCATTGTTCACATAAAAGAAAGATAGTCTCACATCGAAAGTTGAAAGGATTCCGCAAGAGTACCACTCTATATAGAGTAGGCGAAATCAAATAAGAAACTTATGTTCCCTCTCTTGTCTACTACTCTTAGATACATTGCTGCACCTTGCCTTCTAGGCACATCCGAATGACAATTGACCTTCGAAGGGTTTATCCTCCAACTTTAGTTGAGACACCCAATAATTCTTCTCTATGCACGTAAGTTGTCGAAGCTCTATCCGTTGCCAAGCACCCCCCATCTTTTGCAGGTTTTTGATCTTGGGAATCCTCCACTCGATTGGGCCAACCCTGTGACGAGGTCGCAAGCGACTCAATTACTCTGGCGACTTCCACTTCCTTGTAAAGAGACAATGAAACCTTCTCTATTTGTTGTATCTAAATACTTTGGAGGATTACAGGTGCAAGGTTTAATGGAAGAAAAGAAAGAGGCAAAAACATAAGATGGTTGTGATGAGAGTATGTAATTAGTCTAAATGTCATATTCCTTTTGAATAGATAACGATATTTTTACTATTCTAAAATTATATATATGTACACACACATATATATAGCTCACTTTCTCTTCCATTTTTCTTCCTATTTATTTACTCCATTGAAGCCATGACATTCCTAAGCCCTAACTAGGTATTATGACCCATTTTTAGTGCAATGGATAGGTTGCTCTACTTTGGAGTCTAATTTGCTTGAAGTCGATAACTTCACTTCATTCTTTAGATTTGTCCTCTTGACTAGTCTTCCTCACCATCTATATATCAAGCTTCTAGTCCGAAGACGATAATGTGATTCACCCACTTAATTAGCCGAGGTCTAAAGAACGAAATAACTCATTCCATAGAAGATCAGAGAACCACCAAGCTCATATTTACTTAAGTCACTTTTAAATTTGTCTTTTCCATGTTAACAAAATTTACTAGATCTCATTTTTGAATTCTATGTTAAGCGGTTGATTGCTAATTTTACAGTTTGGAAGTCTGTCATTTTCAATTGAAAGCTTTTTCTCATCATTTCATGAAATTTGCTGATGATTGTACGTTTAAGATCAGTTATTTCTATTTGGAAAGTTTCATGTAGGGCTATCAACCGACCAAAGACCAAGCAGATATATATCACAGCTCCACTCTATTTAACGAGAGAGAGAGAGAGAGAGAGAGAGAGAGAGAGAGGTGGTATGATTGGAAAGATTTGTTTATTTCCAAATTAACATAGAGAATTAAGAGAGATAAAAGGGGAAATTTGTCTCTTCAATTCTCTCTTAATGAGTGAAAGGGGTGACTGCACATGAGGGACAATGATTATGCATCATTAACACAATTATATATAAAATAGAGTAGTATATAAAAACAGATGGAATCACAATTGGATGATGTGTCTTATATTTGCTAAATTTATAGTATAGATAGGTAGCCATGCACCTTGTAAACATTTAGATATATATATTGCAAACGATATTAAAATAATTAAAGTACTAAATATACTTTAAATTATAGCTCAAACATGCATAACTAAAACAATTTATCTAAATAAATAAACACTAGTAAGACCCGAGGAAATTCACCATTAATTTCATCATTATCCTTCCACACATGCATCCTCTAGACATACTTCGAATAATGTCATATACACATCTAAACAAGTAAACATCAATCAACTAGCTGATGAAATGTATAGCCATTACATAACAAACCTAAGACTTACGCTCAAGGACACAATGGAGGGGATACATATATAAGAGCAAATATTGTCAAATGGATGTTAATATTTGACTAATCAGATAGAGATTCGAACAAGAAACGAGAACTGTCTGAATCCATTGACGGGTCTAGCTAGTTCAGCGATATACACCCATTGTTTCGTTGGTTTGTTGCATCATTAATGACGGATATGTCTGATATCCGTTGCTCGGGAAGGGCCCCCGTGTCCGTTGACGCTGGTTCTCCTCTGGCCTCCGTGGACGACTCTACAGTCGACGAGTCTCAATTTCCTCCTACTGCTCGTCCGATAGCGAGGGTGGTCCAGGGACGTACCCCCCCTCCCTCGTCCTCCCCAACCGTTGGTGACAAGGGGATTGGGACCCCCACCGTGTCCGCCGTCGTCCCTGACTCTCTCCCTCCCGCCGGTGGCTCTCCTGCGCTCACCTTCAAAATTCTACTGCCCTGCTCCGCTCCGTTGGCCTCCGCTCTTCATGGTAAGGCCCGTCTAGATGTCGGTCCCCATGCTGGTGGACTCAACCCTGCGGCGGCTTCTTGGTCCCCAGGGGCGAGCTCACCCAGCCCGGCGGCCTCCAATGACGGTGACAAAGCCTCTCCCCCTGCTACCACTGCTTACCCCCGCCTCTCCTTCGCTCAAGCCCTGAAAAAGAAGATCAACCGGGAACCGCCCGGTCCGTTAGCAGCTCCTCCTTCGGCTCCCGCCCCTGTGCCTACTGCCGAGGAGTTTCCTCCTCCGTCTCCTGATCATGGCCTCCAGTTTCCTCAGATCTTTCAGGTGCTCACCGTCCCCGGGCTCGAGCCTACCGAGATGTTCCCTGACCTCGCGGCTGCCCATGCGCGCTTCGTGGGCACCTTCGACACGGATCGCTCGCAGCCGGCTTCGATGACGGTGGTGTCCCAGGCGGTCCCACCGGCGCTCTAACTCTACCTCCTCTTCGCGGGATCGTGACTTCTGATGGTCATTTACCACTTCTTGGTTGCCTCTAGGTTTTCTTCCATCTTGTTGTATGTGGCTCATTTCGTCTTTATAAGTTTGGGTGCCTTATGCTTTCCCCCTATCCTTCTCTCTTTTCTGCAACTTCCTGCTTCCTTTAATGAAAACGCTTGCATGGTGGCCCTGGGTGGAACGTCCACTTCCTTCCGCAATGAAGGGGTGAATGGGAATCCTCACCTCACCTTACAAGTATTACCTTCGAGTTAAAAAATTTATTCATATGCACTTGCCAAAGATATCCATATCCATAACGAGAACTAATGTTGCCAGTCTAACAACACGCAGGCTATATGAATGCTTACGGCTCCCAGTTGTGCATTTTCTTCTTTCAGTTCATCCATAGCCTTGTAATTAATATAAGTATATATGCTTGCTCAATCCATGGTCGTCAAAATAACTTTGTACCATTTATCTAGCTAGAGTCCGCTGTACGTATAAAAACCTATATGTTCCACCACTTCAGTCTGCCCATGGCCAGTGCTATATTATCCAAGTTCATTAAAATCAACAAAACTCGCGTCCTCTTCTAGATCCAAGAGTTAAGAAATTAAAGGTACAGTACCGTAGACGAGAATTATAGGCTTCAAGCGATTGAAAGAAAAGGGTATTCCCCTACATCAAATGGTCGCAAACGGCGTTCTTTTCACATCAATATTTTATGAAATGGTTCACTGATCAGTGAGAATAACACAAGCAATGAGGAAACTAGCCAGCTAGGGAGACAGCAAAAGTGAAAAAATGGGAGAGATGATAGAAGGTTTAAACCTTGATATCAGGCCTCAGATGGTTGTGCCATCTTTCTCTGCACTGCTTTCCTGTCCGATCGTTAAACATCCGTGCTAGAAATGACCAACTTCTTAGGCCATGCTGGGCCACCAACTTCTCCAGAGCACTTAATTGTTTAGAAATCGAAGAAGAAGAAGAAGAAGAAGAAGCATTAGATCTAAACTGCCATGCACGTTGCTGTCAAAGGAGAGACACCTAGCTATCTAGATAAAACATATCAAGGGAAACCCTCTTCTCCTTCATCTTTACCTGTCTTCGACTGGACTCCACTGCCCTTTGGTCATGGTCGTCTTGTTCTCTCTCTTACTTGTTGGCACCGTCGACTGCTGGCCCAAGCGCCCAAACTTCTCAGAATTTTCATGCCTTCTTAGCAAGGATGACATCCCCGCTGAAGACCTAAACCTTTGCAGTGGCTGAGCACCTAGGACCGTTCGCGGTGCCCTCCGATGATATGTGCCATGGAAGCTGTCTCCCATCTGATCTGCATTAAATGTCGCCAAAAACAAACCTTGACAAAGGGGGACAACATCACAGCTTGAGATGTCCTAATCTAAGACAACATGCAGGAGTTTGGGTGGGGGTGATACCTTGGGAATCCCTTCGGCGAATGGATGTCCAATTATTAGCAGACCACAATACTTCTCTTGCTCGCTCTGAAATCATGCATCAAGATCCAACTGAGATGTGGGGAGAGAGAGGGGTGAAGCGCTAAAAATACATTTACTTACAGGACGAGAAGGAGAGGAACACCCTGTGTATATATGGTGGCAAGGCAGTAGAGTGCATAAGGAAGAGAGACTACCTTAGCTTGTTAATTTCCGATAATTAACTATAAAGTACGCAATTAGTTGATGGTAGAGTAATAGGGGAGTAGTAGCACTAGTCGCGAGACGGTCCTGGCTAGTGAACCCAAGCACACCGATCGTGTTCAACTCTTACAGATGTAACCAAGCAGTTAATTAAGTTTGGGGTCATCTTAATTACCCGATTGAATCACTTGGGGTTTACCAACAAAGTCGAATTTTTCATGTCATTAAGAAAAAGGCGGGGTGGGGAGAAGGAAGATGAATCCAACAGTAATTTAGTTAAAAATGTCTAATTCTCAAAGGGTCACTTTGATAACGGGTTAGGTTAGGAGAGGGTGGCCTACCAGAGTTAGTCCACCCGACCCCTAATCCTAATTCAGATAGATTAATTCATTCCACTTGTTTTTTAGGAATGAGTTAATCCACTTTAACACTATCCGACTTGGGTTAAGAAAAAAGTAGCAAATATAGAATAACTCACCTAACCCCGGTAAACTCACCATAACCTGACTTAACTCGTTATCAAAATAGCCCAAAAACTCTAACTTCCTTGCGGTGTTATGGCAAGGAAGATCTCAACGCATGCAACACTATACATGTAACGGATACTCTTATTCACATGAAAGAGAAGGTAAAGCATCCCCATTCTCACACCGCCATGATCAGTAGCATTTCCCTCATGAGATCAGGTACTGGGCAGGATAATAATTATATATATTAATGGATCTAATTATCTTTTAACCTTTCCCATGCATGTTTACCATGCATGCCCTTCTAGACAAATGACACTTTAGTTGCGTCCTTTGTAATATCCGTCTCAACGTGCATGTGGCACCCATCTGTGACAGTAGAGATAAGAATCGTTGCCAGCTCGAGGGTGCATGGGGGCCAAGCGGGTCAACAAGATAAGAGGCACGGTCGAACACTTGGCAGGGATTCCCGAATAAAACGCTAAATGTGAAAACAAACTCCATACAAGTGTTAAATGATCTCCCCACTCGTTCAAACGACAGTACCGGAGTGCCATTATATTATTCAATGCCCCGTTTGAATGTGCATCGATCCCCAACGCATGTCATGCATGGCTGCCCCCTCCCAATTATAACCATTAATTAGATTTGTGTGTGGGAATTTACAGAAAGCGATTATTATTAATTAGTTGAGAAATATGATTGAGCATGGATGAGGGTCCATCTCTTTGGTTCTTTTGAGAGTATGAATTTTATCTAATTAACTGTGTGTTAATTAGTGACAAGAAGAAGTTTCTAGAAATAATGGGGATAATTAAAACGTTTTTAGAGTGGCAGACTAGCTAGTTTTCTTATCTCTTCCTGTCAAACCCTACTTTTGTTGCAGGCAGGGCTCGAGTATGACAAGTTTGTTTTAACTCATTTGGATGACAAATTAACGTATGGAGCAAATTAAGGAGTCGAATCTCTAGCAATTAATGTTCGCTTAATTATGCTTTTATCATGGTCAGCTGATCTCTTGAGGAGAAGAGAAGGGGCTCCCTGTTAAGTTTCTGCTAGAACTTGGCCTTCCTCTCCTATAAGAAGTCTTCGTTTCCCTCCCAAGGGGCATATTGGCTGAGCTCTTTAAACAGATATTTAAAATGCATGATCGACTTTGGCATTGATGATTGACAAAACATCACAATATGCACCTGTTTTGGCACAATCAACTTTCCTATTCTGAAATGCAAGTTCCCCTTCTAATTGGTATGATTAATGTTCTTAATTTCCGGGTTAATTGGCAACCGAACCCACTCAACAATTAATGCGTTCCAAGCTCATTTGATTAATTAGTTGGAGATGAGAAAGGGGAATGAAATCCCCTACATATAATTAGCAGTGTGTCCACCCAATGTACATGACACACAACCCTCATATATATATGACTCGTTTCCGGAAGCTCTTACTCTCCAGGTTCATTGTGGAATGTATGCATATGGCGCCATAGAGGATTCAACCTCGTGATCATAGAGATCACTATTCTATGATTATCGTTGAATGGAAAGAATCAAACCATGCATATAAAACAATGCCTGAACTATCAATGTCTCAACCATGCAATGACGTCTCCAATGTTAGTGTCAAATACATATTATTCATCTGTCTACACGCATATTAATTACTTGCATTAATGAAGTAGCTATAGAGAGGTGAACTTTTGCGTCCTTAGTTTAAGAGTCTAAATAGGTCCTTGGCGACAGCAGAAGAAGAGTCAGATTCTCTTTGACTCCCCAACGAGACCACCCACATTTGATATTTGAAAAATTGAGCCATGGCCTCCCCCTCCCATGTATAGAGAGGCCCTTTGAAAGGAAGACATGGAAAGAGAGAGAAAAGGAGAGAAGAAAGGAAAGGCGAGGGGAAGACATGCACGCACGCAATGGAGCCAGGTGCCCAAGGGGCGAGGGTTCCTCAACGGCAGGGAGGATCCAAATCCCTCCCTTTTTTACTTGGCCAAGTATCCTGTATATATATAATGGGAGGTAGAACCTCTTATCCCAATCATAATAGGAGATAAAACTTTTTACCCAATCCTATCTTTGGATAGGAACACGACCATTGGCATTGAGATCATCCCTTCCATGTCTTTCAGAATGGTGCATATATCCCCAATGAGGAGGGCACACCCATCAGTATTGGGCATCCTCCCCGATCCGCACCCCTCCCGCCTCCTAATTAAGTGGCTTCCCATAGGAGACATATCAATAAGCCACTATCCAAGGATCTAATTGACGCGCGCGAGCCAGCTGCATCATATTATGCTAATCAACACGGTATATAGAACAATGTTCAAGGTCGAAAACTTCATCAAATTACCTACAAAGGGTTGCCCATTCGCAGAGAGAGAGAGAGAGAGAGAGTCAACACGACATATATAACAATGTTCAAGGTCCAAAACTTCATCGAATTGCCTACAAAAGGGAGAGAGAGAGAGAGAGAGAGAGAGAGAGAGAGAGATATCATTTTACACTTAGTTATGACATCGTGAGAAAGAAGAGGCGAGTGGAGCAAAGTGAACGTGAAAGTTGATCCATCCCGTAAACTTATTGTTAGTACATAGGGTATTCTAATATCCAATGCCGACGACGACATTCTGTTCTTTTTTTCGAACTTCTCTCTAGTTAAGTTAAACACACAAACTCTCCACTGGTCTATCTCAGACGTCTAACTCATAATTCACGGTTTGTGTGATCACGAGAATTAACAGGGAAATCAATCATAATCCACGACTCGTGTGGTCATGATTTCTCTTCGTTCCTTTCGACGACTAAAGACAAGTAATCTAAACTTAAATGGATATATTGCCTATTTATGTAAATATTATTCCACTTTACATAGTACACTTAATTACTCACCGTAAAAAAAGAATAACTCACCATTTGTGTGTTGCCTAGCCCACCACATATATATATATTGCCGCATATATCACACCTGGACGCAAAGGGAGTGTACATTCAACTAGGAGCTTAATATACATGTCGACATTTAATTGTGTTCCCTAGAGGTAGCCTAATTAAACTTATAGTAGCTTAGGATATATACCAACTAGACCTACTGACGTCGGTAATTAGCCTCTCATTTCCGCTGGCAATGAGCTATTGATATGCATGTAAACAACGCACGGTGATTTATGCCAATAATTAATGAGCTCCTGCAAAACACTCACAAAACAGTACTCGAGGCCTATCTTAAGCCATAATTAACATCTAAATTAACCGTGCACGGCGTTCAAATAGAATTGGCTAAGTACATTTTAAGCCTCCAATAATATTAATTCCCTCCTACAAAACTCACTTAGATTTGCTAGAGTGACGGAGCTTCGCTATATTGATCGGGCAAAACCCACGTCGCCTGTATCCTAGAGATAGGGGACAAGACATTAATAGTTAAGGTTGTAATTTTAAACAATTAATTTGGAGGAAAATATTTTTTAAAAAAAAATACTCAGACTGGGAAGAAGTTATTTTTGGACAATTTTGAGGGATCTTAGAAGTGACACTTTTGTTTCTCTTTTTTTATGTCTGAGCCTCTAAAATCTCCTCATTTAAATATCTAAGGTGATAAGTATATTTTTGAAAATAACTGTGAGGGAGTGGAGATTTCAACGACTATAATCCCCGTTATATATAGCACATGGACGTACACACGAGCGTGCGACATTGTCCAAATTCTGCTTATCTCACCCATGAGAGAGACCAAATTAAGATTTCTTTTAGTGGGAGATCGATGATACAGAACATACCAGAGGAAGTGATTTGCACGTCTTACCTGACTCTTGGTAGATGATCTTATTTTCATTATTTCAGGATTTTGTATAGTCGGGAGTGATGTTATCGTAATCGAACTGATAATTGAACCGACCGATGAGTTAGTTCGATTCGAATTAGTTGAACCGTTCAATAGAATCTATTTGAACCGTGACGTCAACGTAATATAATGATCAAAATAAAAAAATATATATGCATAATTATTATTCATGATTACGTAACTATGTAAGTAAAAAATAACAATAACATGGTTAAATAAATTGATCTTAAAATTTTGTAATACTCTATTGGTATTCACTCTTCATAATTGACATCTATGCTCCTTTAAACTTTAAAACTTTAAATATTTTTAAAATAAAATGATAAATAACAACAAACTAATAATAGTAAAGATAACTTTGTTCGTACATAAATATCATTTTGAATATCTAAATATTTTTATATTTTTTTCATTTTTTTTATTTAAAAGGTGAATCGAGTCAGATCAGTTCACCAGTCGAACGGTAATTCGTCCGATTCATCCGATTTTTCAATATTCAGATCCGATTCTGATAACACTAGTCGGAAGACGTATACCATCGATTAAAATTACACCTACTTGAAATGGTTCTAGGTAGTTACCTGACACGGTTCAGTACCACAGTGTGTGGCGGACACCACACTTTCTCGGCAGGGAAGTGATCTTGGGCTCGAGCCTTACAACCCCGAGGGGGTGGGAGTTGCATCTTTCTCGAGTGTTTCAAGTCCCCCCGTGAGGTGACCTGACATTTTACTCCGCTCTGTCATGTATTATAGAGTGCATGCATAAATGTCGAAACGTTTTTTTTCAGAGCATCAATTTGTTCTCCCGTCCCCTGTTCCTCTCCCTTGCATTGTATCTCACTTGATCAAAAAAAAAAGTTGGCTAACATGAGCATGTTCCTTGTGATCGATATACCTCTTAGGTTAGTTAACTACATTTTATGTCTCATATATATGTTGGTAATTATGAATATCAAGAACATATATGGAATAAGATGTAAAGAAGAAAAAATATGACTATATATATATATACAGAGAGAGAGAGAGAGAGAGAGAGAGAGAGAGAGAGAGAGAGAGAGAGAAGGGATATGACAGGCACTCATAAGATTTCACTTATATAAGGATATCTCTTTAAATGATAATATCATGAATATCCTTTTTGGAGTTAAAAGATAATGTCATTGTCACCTTGTATCCTTGCTTTATGGCATCGAGACAACTGCTATCGTGATTGTTGCCAATGGGGATCCCCCATTCCAAAAGGTAAAAGGGCCGGCCGTTAGGTACAAAGCCAATGCTACTCCAGTAATGATATCTTTTTCCCTCCAAGCACAATATTCATGAAATTTTGTTTTAGGGAGTATGTTATGCCAAATGAAATTTTAAAATATTCATACAAAAATCGCAACTCCCTTTTTAAGATTTGTTTAGATATTTATGAAAATATTTCCTTTTCAATAAACTTAATTATACATCCTCTTTTCGATAGACCGCGTTCTCAGGTAATTTCACCCAACTAGAACAAGTCTCTTCCGATAGTGATCCCCCTATAATCCTTATTTGTACGTAGTTGAGACTGATTTCGATCAAGATAGATTCTTAAACACCCTAGAAACTTTGCCCAATTAAATTTCCGTGCAATAATTTATTTAAGACTCTTATTTCTAGTGCTTATCCTTCTAGTCCGAATTAAGAATTCTTCTCCTATAAACAAACCTTTGGTCTATAGAACTCAAAAGAGAGATTCAAAGTTGGGGCAAAACCATGCCTCACTGTACACTCTCCTCTTTGTCCCCAATCAATCAACCAAGAAAGAATCAAAATATTTTTTTTTAAGAATTCTTTTTTGTTATTTCTACTCTATTACAATATCCATACATGTTAACGCACACTACTCTCTTCATATTTCTCGTTTCTTTACATTGCACTACACACGCACACACCCACTTTTTCTAGAACTCAAAAGTCACTATACACTCCCTTTGTCAACCAAGAAAGTTTCAAAATCTTTTTTTAAGATTTCTTTTTTGTTATTTCTACTCTCTATTACAATATCCATACGTGTTAGCACACACTACTCTCTTTATATTTCTCGTTTCTTTACATTGCACTACACACACACACACACTTTTTTTTTCTAACATGGGTTAAAAAACCCAACCTCCCAATATCCTCCTCTTTCAATTTGTATGTTTTATTTAATCAAGATATATATATATATATGTACCATTCAAATCATAGATCTCATGAATTGTTACTCCTGTTTAAGCTGTTTTATAGATCCAAACAGTCAATAGACGTAAAACTCTCTCTTTAACCAACCGAAGAGCAAGAAAGAGTCGAAATAATTAAGATGGAGATAAACAGCA
Organism: Amorphophallus konjac; assembly: GCA_022559845.1. Lineage (NCBI taxonomy): Eukaryota > Viridiplantae > Streptophyta > Magnoliopsida > Alismatales > Araceae > Amorphophallus > Amorphophallus konjac. Next base: position 481,226,058 of record CM040118.1, read on the forward strand.
CCTTTGTTTTTTTTTACTTTTTTTCTGTACGTGCGATGAGACGGAAGAGAGCTTAGTAGGAGATATGAAGGCACGAGAAAACAACCAACAAACAAACGAACATGAGGGAAGGAAAATAACATGCAACACCGCGACTCCTCGAGCAAACTGTCCGAGTCCCACCAAATAAGTAGAGCATATTACCTGCTCGCTCTTGTGGCCTTGCACTCTGATATGGGATCTTCCATTTGGGTGCACCAAGACACTTCGAGTTCAGTCTAGCCATCTAAAGGTAGACAGTGATTAAAGGGTGTAAACTTATCATAAAGTACACATTGACATTGCCGAGTAAGGGGGAGGGGGAGGGGATAATGAAGTGATTAATTCAAGGACAGAAGATCCGATGAACCTACAACTCCACAGAACAGCTGAAAGACTTGCAATGGAGAATACTCATCGCCAGTCAATTTGGCCGGGGGAGCAGGTGGCCTGCTTCTAGACCCGCTCACGACCAAGTTCAACAGCATCATCATACATTCATTTATAAACGTAATGAAACATACTACAGAAGTAAACTATAAAAACCAGCCGGCCCAGCTCTGTTCCACAGTCAAACAACCATTGCAACAGCTGAATTTCCAGTTTTTTACAACATCAAAACCCTTTCCAGCAAAAATATCAACGGTGGATTAGCAGCGAATAATGGACGAAAGGGCCGGGGGCATACTCTTTTCAGGTGACCATCAGGAATTTCCCTCCGCATGCCGGACAACTTGACTCAATCCCTTGGTGAAAGGGAGTTCCCCCCTGTTTCGGTAGGGATCATGCCATCCTCGTCTGCAGGAATAATCCCTTCCTCTTCTTCCTCTTCCCCCCCTTGGTACGGTGGGGCTGACGAACCAACCGGACCATCACTGGGGCATTTGGCATCGACGTCACCACTATTTGCTGAGGCAGGTGTCTCCTCATCCATGGACTTGTGCGGCGACCTGGACTTGTCCCTCTTAAGGTCCCGAATGTGATCAGATGAGGCTGCCTCTCTCATGCCATCTCCATCATGCTGAACGGGTGACCTCCACGACTTACTTCCATGATCGTTGTATGGAGAAGGTGATCTTTGTGGCTGCATTCCATTACCATTATAGGGAGAAGGTGATCTTCGCGACTGATCACCGTCATACGGTGGAGACCTTTGAGGCTGTTGCTGTGGCTGCTGCTCGTTCCGGGCCGGTGGTGAATGGTTCGGCCCAGGTCTTTGGTTGGGAGGTGAACTTTGCTTAGTCACTGGAGACCATCCACGTCCTGATTCACCCCCATCATACCTGTTGAGGCTACGGCTGCGACTGCGGCTCCTGCTCCTTCCAGTGTGGGCATGATTCCTGCTCCTACTGCCGCTCCTACTGCGGCTGCCATCCTTCTCACTGCGACCTCTGTTAGGGCTCCGATTATTATTCCAACTACCGTGACCCCCAATTGGGCTCCTGCTCCGGCTACGACTGCGACCACCAGCTCGATCCCCAGTTCGGCGGTTGTCAATGCCAATCATACCCTTACTATCACAGCGAGCACGTTCGTCATCATCTTCATGTGAGACATAACTACCATGATCATATCTAGCAAAAAAGGCAACACAAGTCAAACTCTTAAGCAGATGAGTATAACCTGAAAGTTTAAGGGCCTCTTTGATGTGCAAATAAGCCACCCCGAATGGTAAACCGATGTGAGAGAAAACTGTGGGCCCCACAGTTTCTCCTCACACCCATCCCCCCTAACTGGGGTGCGGTGGCTTATTCGCGCCACGTTATCAAACTGCCCCTAAAAGATTATCTCATCCTACACAAATGAACCAATGCTGACGAGAATAACAATCATGCATCACAAAATTACATTGTAAAACAGAGAATATGCCACGGGAAAACATCAATAGCCTACTATTTCAAGGGGAAAAGCGGGCAGTGCTCACCATTCAAAGGTCCCTAAAAAGCAAATTTTATCCAGTCGCTGGTACTATTGTCATGACAAAATGCAGTCCTCCCCGCCCCCAAAAAAAAAAATTTTTTTTTGCTGTGATGACGTTAATACCTGTCCCGAGGAGGTTCACGATCACTGTGTCGACCCCCACGAGCACTTTCTGATCTGCCTCCGGATGAACCCCACCCACCCGTTCCACCATAAATAGAATCACTTCGTCCACCACCAAGAGACTTTCCGCCATCACGGCCACCAGAGCTTGAACCCCAGCGGCTACGTGCCTTGCCGTACCCACCACGTCTTACCATATCACGCAATTCTGAAGGGACTCGCTGGTTTGCCCCTTCAAGGACCTTGATGAGATCTGATGCATACTTTGAATCTTGGTCACAAAAGAAAGTGTAGGAGACACCAGTGGCACCAGCCCTACCTGTCCTCCCAATCCTGTGAACGTAGTCCTCCACCCCTGTAGGAAAGTCATAGTTGATGACAACCCTGCAACAATACGAAAGTCAGAAAACGTCTATAACCACCACAAAATTCGATGTGCTCCCATGAAGCATAAATCTGCTTGAAAAAGATGTGAATAAATAATCTAATACAGAAATACCACCCCAAAAACACTAATTGTTGACCTGCAGCAGATGACAGAAACAACTGACAACACTAGAGACTCAAATTCAGACCTACAAGAGACAGTGAGACACTATCGAGAGTCACTGCTCGAGCGGTCATCTGACTTCCCTGGCATTGGAAAATGTAAGAATAAAAGCTGCAGTATCACCTGATGTCTTTTATGTCCAGTCCTCTGGCAGCAACATCAGTAGCCACAAGAATAGGGGATTTCCCCGTCCGAAACTGGCTCAACACATAATCTCTTTCGCTCTGAGATTTGTCACCATGAATGGCAGCAGCTCCAAATGAGCGTGTCAGGCTACGTGCTAATTGGTCACACATTCTTTTAGTGGAACAAAATACTATGACTTTAGCACCAGGTTCTTGGGATCGTAAAATCTGTTCCAGGCGCCTCTGCTTCTCCATGGGTGTCATCACCTCAACATACTGCAGCAATCAATAAAAAGGTTAAAACCAGCGCATCATTTTCTGGACAACAAACCATTTTGAAACCAAAGAAAAATGTGAGAAACTTGAGACACCATGTAGCACCAGTTTGAAAACAAATCAAGCATCTATACCTGTGTGATAGCACTGTTAGCAACAAGTTCATCAATGCTGCCAATATTCACTTGAATTGGATGAACCAGTAAATCAGCAGCAATTTTACGAACTTCTTTTGGCCATGTAGCTGTAAACATGAGGGTCTGACGACGGGGAGGTATTTCTTTCACAATTTTTCGTATTTGTGGCTCAAACCCCATATCCAACATTCTATCTGCTTCGTCAAGCACCAGATAAGAGACCTGACGAAGGCTTATCCTTTTCATCTCCAGGATGTCATTCAATCGTCCAGGAGTAGCAACCACAACATCCGCTCCTCGATCTAGATCTCTCAACTGGGGACCTTTCGGTGCACCTCCATACAAACACTTACACATCAAAAAAAAATAAGGCATTTCAATTCAGAATGCATTTATCCAAATGGATGCTAAAAGAGGTTTTTGAGAGCTACCAAATACTGAAATTGTTCAAAACCAAGCTTCTAACAGCAACAACTGATAGTGCCTGGTCACAGATGTGCTCAAGAGACCAAATATAGAAAGTAAATCTGTATCCTAATAAATTAGAAATTAATATGAATCACCTGTAGATTGACAAAAAAAATCTTGATACACATACATTTGCACACATCATAACTTGTGCTCCGACAAAATCAGAGAATCCTGCTCTGAAAAGGTCAAAGTTTGACTTAAAACACAAATATCTTCCCTATTCTAACAAATTATTCCTTGTCAGCATAAGATGAGTCAGCCAGCATAAAGGATAACCCGGAACTAGATAAAAAGCCCAATCAAGAAACCAAATCGGTATAATTTAATCAATGAAAAATCCTTGGAAAAATACCCAACAATAGGAAACTCGCACCTCCCCCCTCCCCAACTTCTTTTTCTTGAAATAGGTAGTGAATAGAAATAGGTAGTGAATAGCATGTTTATCTCACATCTTGATACTCGATGCAAGAATGAAGACACAACTGGCTACCATTACAAAATCAAACTAATCTGGGCTGAGCACATCTGTAGATATCAGAACTTTTACTAAGAAAACTAAGAAAAATCCATTTTTATTAAAAAAGTTGAAGTGTTGGACACTGTTGACACCACAAATAGTATACAGAAAAAGAAGTCCACTATCACATTAAGAAAATAAGGGTTACTGTGGGCATAAAACATTTAGTGTGTTAAAGGAAAACTAACCGTGCAGGAAATTCTTGAAGATCTCCCAAACTTCACAGCCTCGTCCTGGATCTGTGTTGCCAGCTCCCTCGTAGGAGCCAAGACCAACACAGTTGGACCCATACGGGAATTATTACGAAGCCGCTTGAGATGCATAAACCCTGGAATAAGATAGCCCAGTGTTTTCCCTGAACCAGTCTTGGCAATAGCAACAACATCACGGCTTTCTAAGGCAATAGGCCAAGATTGGGCTTGAATAGGTGTGGGCAAAGTAAAGCCTGCATGGTGTACCTGGAAAAACAAGATCCACAAACGTAAGATGCACCACATGTACACACCCTACCACTCAGTTCTCTCACTAACCCTCTCTCTCTCTCTCTCTTTGGAAATCAACCATAATTAAGCTAATGCCAGAAGAAGCGTATCCCCCGATGAAGACGGCCGCTTGCAGGAGCAAGGCGGGGCAGGAGAACGGACCTTCTTCTGTCCAGCTGAGGCAGACCAGACCAAACACCTGGGGACAGACCTGGTCACAGAAAGTGACCTGGAAGGCCCACTAAGTTGGTCCACCGCCACCACAAAGGGCACTCCAAATAAACGTAAGTCACCCAAATGATGGCCGCACAGAGCGCAGCGCGGCGTCCGACTGAGAGGCAGACTGGACCAAACACCTGGGAGCATGCCTGGCCACAGGCAGTGACCCAGAAAACGCACCAAAGATGGTCCACTGTCACCACCATAAAGGGCGCTGCAGCTAAATGTAAGCCACCCAACAACAGCGGCACAGTGCAGCACAGCGTACGACATTAGCTCCTCCGTGGAGCAAATATCGCACCTACGACCAAAATGCAGAACCGGGAAAAGATGGGGATGAGTCTAAAATCCAGGCCTCCACCATTTGCACAGAATGGAAGTTAAGTTGCAAAAGTTGAATAGGAACAAGCTACTTGATGCTCCGCAGAAACTTAAACAATAGATCTAAGATCATATGAAAGATACACTTACATACCTCTTTCAGAATCTCTGCAGGGAAACCCGATGATTCAAACGTTGTTAATGGGGCAGGTACATTATCACCCTGACAAAGTAAAGGTGGTCATTCTACATATCAACATAGTATCTATTAATGACAGGATTAAATCAGAAACAAATGGAAATGGAAAGAAGATATTGCATGGAAATAAGAAGAAAATGATATCTTATAAACTATAAATCTCTCATAAAAACCTCTTCACCAATAAATTAATAATCATTTAAAGATAATCATTCATAAAAGAATGTAATGCATGCAAAATACGCACATGATCAAAATTCTCAAGTTACTAAACAATAACCGGAAACACCGAAGCAGTCTAGAGACCACTAACATTTCAACATGACCAACTGTGAAATTTATTAAAAAATAGGTTTCTTGTGTATGTCTTTGTAGGAATGAGGGACTGTAACCCCATTAGAAATTTAGTTAGACAATACAATCTTAGTCCATACCAATGAGCTGGGCCTGTGAGGCCCGTCTTATGGACATTTGAGTATATGCTCTAAAGGTGGTAACCGGATGGGGATTCAGGCATAACCCAACTTCAGATCAGGCTGAACATCAATTTTATTAGAACTTAAACCCATTCTGCTCGGGACATCAAGGCTATCTTTAGCAAAACGTTTACTTGGAAGTGGGGATGCAAAAGGTTACTTAAAACAGCGAGGATAGTAGCTATATCCTTATCCTTAAAATAACAATAATATCCTTATCATTAATGCCCTTATCCTTATCCTTAAAAAATAACAGAAACAGACACAAAGTTTACATTATCGGACAATCTCATAATGCACTTGATAGTAGATGCAACATAGATTTACTTGCTGGCTCATCCAATGTTGATCTATCTGCCAATCTTCATATCAGACTCTCAAACTTAATAATGCAGTGTCCCCAATAGGAGGGAGTTAGAACTTCAGAAAGAGGAAGTATTCGAAGATGGTAAATTTCCTCCACTCCGAATATTAAGAGCTTTTCATCACAAGAGTCTCTCAATAGATAGTTGGAGTTCATAAAATACACCATGTCATAAGAAAAGATTTTCTTTACCCTAAAGCCCTCATTGGCATAAAAGTCTAACAGCAGAAGATGGTGGGGAGATTTTCAACTCTCTAAGTTGTTCTTTATATCGACTTGAGATTTAGAGGAGACTCAAGCCTCTATCACATTCTTCCTTTTGTTAGATGATTTATCTTTGTGACGTAAGGATAAATTGATCAAGATATTTTCTTAACTCATTTGTCAAAGAGTGCTATCTACAAGGTCTCAACTAGCTATCTATGACATATTACATATTTTTATGGATTTTGGGAGGCTATTGATAGTTTGACCCAAAATATCCCTAGTGAAGAAAGAATCTTTGTTGGAGGGGATCTCAATGGTCATGTGGGTAAAGATAATAGAGGTTATGAGAGGATTCATGGAGGGCTTAGTTTTGACAATAGAAATGATATGGGATATACTATTCTTGATTTTGCTATAGCCTATGATCTAACAATTGCTACTACCTTCTTTAAGAAGAGGGACGAACGCTTAATAACATATAAGAGTGGAACACATATAAGTCAAATTGACTATTTTCTTATTAGAAAGGTCAATAGAGTTTTATGTAAAGATTGCAAAGTTATTCTTAGAGAGAGTCTAATCCCTCAACATAGGTTGTTAGTAATGGATGTCATTATCCCTAAATTCAAAAGAAAGATCATTATAAATAATTATTCTAAGATTAAATGGGGGAATTTAAAAGGTAAAAGTTTAGAAACATTTAAAAATCATGTATTAAAGAAAAATATTTAAAATTTAGAATAAGAAACTAATGTAATGTGGAATAATGTTACAAAGTATATAACGAGTATTGCAAAACGACTCTTAGGCGAATCTAAAGGTAAAAAGAATTTAGAAAAGGAGACTTGGTGGTGAAGTGAGGAAATCTAAAATACCATTAGAGTAAAAAAGGAGTGTTTTAAAATTTGACAAACTAACAAAAATAATCAAACCCTAGAAGCTTATAAAATCACTAAAAAAAGAGCTAAGAAAACAGTTAGCGAAGCTAAATCAAAGATATTGGAAGATTTATATAATAAATTAGGAACCCGAGAGGATGAAAATGACATATTTAAACTTGCTAAATTAAGAGAAAAGAAAATTAGAGATTTAGATCATGTTCGTTGCATTAAAGGTGAAGACCAAAGAGTTTTAACTAAAGATCTTGAGATTAAAGAGAGGTAACATAGTTATTTTCAGAAATTACTTAATAGAGATTGCGTCAAGATTTTCTCTTTCGAAGATGCCCAAGAGTCAACAATACTTGATATATATCAATATTTCAGGCGTATCAAGATGTCAGAAGTGGAGGATACTTTAAGGAAAATGAAAGTGGGCGAGACCTTAGGGCCAGATGACATACCTATTGAAGTATGGAAAGGCCCAGGAGACATTGGTATTCAGTGGCTAACTAAACTTTTCAATAAAATTTCAATGGAACGGAGAATGCCAAAAGTGTTGTAGTATCTTTCTATAAAAATAAAGGAGATATTCACCGTAGAATTAAGCCTCTGAGTCATACTATGAAACTTTGGGAAATAGTAATTGAAAAACGCCTCCGATGTATGACTACTGTATCGGAAAATCAGTTTGATTTTATGCCGAATAGATCTACTACAGAAATTATTTTCTTACTACGGCAACTAACGGAGAAGTATAAAGAGATGAGAAAAGATTTGTATACGGCTTTTCTTGATTTGGAGAAGGCGTATGATCGAATACCGACAGAATTGATTTGATGGACATTAAGAAAGAAATGAGTTTCTCAAGGATATGTTGATTTGGTTAAGGATATGTATGACGGTGCTATTACTAGTGTTCAAATTATTACTGGAGAGACTGGTGAATTTCAGTTTCTATAGATTTGCATCAAAGTTCTACACTAAGTCCGTATCTCTTTGCCTTAATTATGGATGAAGTGACAAAACAATTGCATGAGGATATCCCTTGGTGTATGTTATTTGCAGATAATATTATCTTAATTGATGAGATTATTGATGTTTTTAATAATAAGTTAGAGCGTTGGAGACTTCCATTGGAGTCTAAAAGTTTTAAAATTAGTAGGAGCAAGTCAGAATTTATGCATTGTAACTTTAGTAATGGGAGAGTGGTACAAGAAGACATGGTTCTAATTGGACATAATATTCCGAAGAGTAGTAACTTTTGGTACTTAGGTTCTATCATACAAGAGAATGGAGAGATTTATAACGACGTTGCACATGGAATTAAGACAGGCTGGTTAAGATGGAGAAGCGTATCAGGAGTCCTCTATGATCGTCGTATGCCTGTGAAACTCAAAGGGATGTTTTATAAAACGGCTGTGAGACCTACTTTGTTATATGGTACGAAGTGTTGGGCAGTATGAAAGAAACACATTCACAAAATGTGTGTAACAGAGATGAGGATGTTGAGGTGGATATGTGACAAGACTAAGAAAGACAAGATTAGAAATGAGCGCATCCGTAAGGACTTTGGGAGTCCCAATTGATAGTAAAATGAGAGAAAATAGACTCGGGTGGTTTGGACATGTACTTCGTCGCCCTAACTCAGCGTCAGTTAAAAGATGTGATCGAATCTTAGTGAATGCTAGTAAAAGAGTTCGGAGAAAGTCTAAAATAAAATGATACGATGTTATTAGGAAGGACATTAATTTTTTGGATTTAAATATGAATATAGCACTTGATAGAAATATTAGGCGGAACAGGATTCGACCCCTAATAATTGGGATAAAACTCTGATGATGATGATGATTATGGGTTTTGTAAGGATTTTTCGAACTACTTGTACATTTATAATATATGAAATAAAAAAATGGATAATCGGACTACAGGACATGGAAACAACTATTTCCTTATCCTAAGTAAAAAGTATACATATAATGTCCTTATCTTTATCCTTTAATTTGTATCCTCATATGTCCTTTAAGCTCTAGATAAGGACGCGCATTTCAGATTATCCTTTTCCATTTGCATAGTTAGAATACACAATCGGCTGCCACTTCCAACATGAAAAATCTTGAATGAAAATGACCATAACAAATTTCAGGCAGCTATATGTCAAACCTTCTCTCAAAACTCTATTTTTCACCCCAACCAAAAAAGCTCCAATTTGTAGGTGAAACTAAAAAAAAACCACACATACACAACCAAGAACCAAGGAAGGCGGAATCAGGGATCGAGATCGGATCGACCGGTCCAAAAATGATTCAGATTGGTGGGATCGGCCGATCACAGACCGATCCCGGCCAAGTCAGGCCAGCAGACTCGTCTCGAGATGGACACGTCTAAAAAAAAAAAATCTTCCAAAAAATCTGAAAATGGAAAAACTTTTCTAGCATTGTCCTATATCAAATTTATTGTGAAATAGTTGACATATGCCCACTAGGAGATGCCATATCTTTGGCCAATGCAAAGATAAACCAAGGAAGACAATTAAAACATTAGGAGACCACAAATTAATCAAAACAGAAAAAAATATCCCCTAAGTCTATTCTTAGGAGAGAGAAAGTCTTGTAGAGAGAGAGTCTTGTAGAGAGAGAGAGTGCTAGAGAGAGGGGGCCATGGTGGGGTGATAAACAATGTTAGGGGACCACAAATTAATCAAACAGAAGAAAAAAAACCCACCCCCTAAGCCTAATTCTGAGGAGAGAGAGTCCTTGTAGAGAGAGTGTGTTATAGAGAGGGAGGACTATGGTGGGGTGATAAACAATATTAAGGGACAACAAATTAATCAAAAGTTTTAAAAGTCTCAAAGTCCAAAGACTTTGCCTTCCCCCAAAACTTTTTTTTTTTTGAATTTCAAATGGGGACCATGGGCGGGATCGCATGGAATCGGCTGGGATCGGCCGTTCCCACCCTGATCTGACCGATCCCGAACCGATCCGGCCGATCCCAGTGAAGGATTGGGACCGGCCGGCTCGGGATCGGGTCGGTTCGCCGAAAAACCAATCAAATCGGACGATCCGGGCCGATCCGATCCGATTCGGCGAACCTTGCCAAGAACTACACAAATGGCTTCCAAGATCTAGCAACCACCCTTCAAAATAACCAGGCTAAACCTGTCAAAACACAGAAGTGCTTCTAACTGGAAGCTATCCCAAACATGGCCTGAGTTTAGGCCCAGCAAAGAACTAAAATGCCCTTTGTTCCCTCCTCCCCTCAATTACAGCTTACTCCATTCGCATCTCCAACCTCTATTTAAACTAGATAAAATCTCAGAGAATCAGCCTTCTTCCTCCTTCCAGTTATCTACCTTCCCTCACCTCATTGTTGTCGGCCATATCTTGCAAGAATGAGAAATTTTGATACTCTGAGGCCGGGATCTCCACCCTGCTGCATGATAGACATTGCTGCCAACCGCTCACCGCTGATCCAGGTTTTGCAACCTCAGACCACCTTATTATTCTCTTTTCTTTCCTATATCTCCTCACCCATCTTATGGCAGGGGTCCTCGCCTCTCATATCTTATTCTCCCTCCAATGGTGCCCACCCTATTTTTTCTTCAAACTTTCCCTCTTCTTGCACAACAAGTCTAAGGTCCCAGGTCTGCACAGATCTCTCCCTTGAGAGACCATCAAGAGCGAGATATTGCAAAGCTGCATTCCATGTGCCATATGCTTTTTTAAAGGTGGTTGATACCACGAAATTGTGTTAAAATAAAAATAAGAGGAATATACAAGTATATTCAAAGTGTTCCCAAAAGCTCTCTATACAAAAAAAAACCCACACCAAGATGATGTTGCACCCACCAGCTTCCCAACAAAGCCAAAAAGGCTGACTTGTGAGGGCCGACATCACATATAGCCGAAGCGCACTCACTTTCTCCAAAATAAAAGAACCAATCCTATCTGAGACTCTAGCTTCCCTTCTAAATACTCTATTGTCCCTTTCTCCTCATCAGGTCCAAAGGATAGCATGAAGAATGAGCCACCATATGAGTCTGTCGCCCTTGAGATCCCAACACTCATGCCACCTCTTCCCACCAAAAGCTGCAGATTATCTGCTATGCAGGTGGTACCAGGGAACGTACTCAAAAGTTGTACATGGAGAAGGGGCAGCCTACAAAAAAAGTGATCAAAGGTCTCCTCTTCTTGATGTGAGGTAACAAGTGACGAATAATAATTCAAAAGTGCACCAATCAGTAATGCAACAGACAATGACGCAACATGGCGCTCCCAATCAATCCAAAAGCCATATCTAATGACAATTAGGCTAAGCATAGCGTTCTGCATTGAAAGTCCATTTGATTTGTTAAACTAGGTGGATCGTCGATGGTCAAGAAATTACTTCCAGAACAGGGTGTGAGTTCCAAAAGTTTAATGAATTGATCAAATAACCACAAAAAGGGTTCACTCGCTCACATCCAACAGCGATTCAACTAAAGTCAAATAAATAATAGGCTCACAGGTGCAGCACGGATTTTAAGCATACTAAATGAACAAAAATCTACTAAGCCGGGGTAAAGGAGTGACCTTCGCGATGTCATCGTGGGTGGAAGGCACTACAAGGTACTCACAGTGCCACTGTGAAACATGTCACGAGGCTGGGCTGCTGGTGCTTCGCACTGCTACAGTGGCCGCGACCGTCTGCGAATAGTTGACTCAAACCCAAACAGGGAAGAGGACGGGGTCACAAATAGGAACCTCAGTCGGAAGTCCGCGAGGGGCTAACTATGTGGTCGTGCTCCTACATGTCGGGATGGGGCAGCGATGAAGATACGACGACTGAAGGCAGGTGTGGCGATGCTTGGCAGGTAAGGCAAGCGCCAAGCGGGGGCGACAATGAGTTGGTCATGATGGCCGCAATACTCGGTCTGAGGTGACGGTGGAGTCATTGGCGGTGATCCTGCAAGGATCGAGGTCGACATAGTACAGCGGCCACCCGCGTGTCCGTCGGTCAAGGGAGGGAACAAGGATGAAGGGTGAAGGGAACCGACTCTGCTGTCGCGGTTCAAGTCCGTCACGGAGGCCGCTCACGACGTCACAACAGGGATCACGGCATCGCTGCTGCAGAATGGGGCTGCACCCCTGCAGCGAGGGCGGCCAATCCCATAGGCGCAATGTGGTCACCGGACACAGTGATGGCAGGTGGCGACGCAGGGTTCATGGGCATGTAGCAACAATCTTGGCGAGTGTGGATGGCACCCAGGGGTCCGACGGGTTGCAACGGCGGGATGGCGGGGTGAAACCATCTGTGGGGCTTCACGCCGCTCCTATTGTCACCGTACACAGACAGGGGGAAGGTGAGGGACAATGAAGAAGAAAAAAAGAAGTAGGCAAAGAGAAGAGGACAAGGGAAACAGAAGGAGACGAGGCAGGAGGAGGAAGATGGGACCCGAGGGAGGGATTGTGGCGAAGGAATCGGTGAGCCTCACGCCCAACCCTTTCTCAGAATTTCAATCTCTCTCTCCCTCAAGGAAAACACGCAACGGCGGCTAACAATTTTCTTTCCATTCTATTCTGCCGAATTAGGGTACAGTGCAAGTATTAACAAAAGATCAAAAATCCCCCAATAACCAAACTAACCTTGAAGGAAAAGGAAAAGTACATAACGATATAAATTGACCCAAACTAAGACGACTACGACTACAAAAATAAATAAATATACAAAATAAATAAATATGACTCCTATATCTGGCTGTTGATGTCAAGCTGGTCATGCTACTCCTATCAGGGCCAAAGAGACGACATCGGAACACTAGGCTCTGCTCTACTATGTGCACGGTACACCCCGTGTTGGGTCAAAACGGACTATGACTCTGATGTCTTCACTAATCCTTCTCGGCTGGGAAAAACTCGACCTTGTCGAGAAAGGGTCCTGATCGCTCAGGTATTGCTCCAGGAGATCTGGATCAAGACGTTGCAACTCCTCCCTAGTAATCCATGAATCCTCAGGCTCTGGCTATCCCATCCAACGTACAAGACAACACTGGCACACTCCATCCCTGGATGTAATGGCATGTTCATCCAGAATACCCTCAATCTGCTCACGCCGAACAAGAAATATGCGGGTGGACACTCAATGGTAGGGTCACTCTCAAGGGGAGGTGAAGGTTGGAACGGGTCAATAAGTACCATAGTTTAAAAAGTCTTGAAGTGGTTCTGAGACACCTTCTATAAGCATCATAAGGTGTAACCTTAAGACACAATGAGATGGAAGCCTCAATAATCTAGAAAAATAATCTTAAAACCATCAAACGAACTAAAAACAATATTGATTTTCATGTGTTAATGCTATCTCAACTCAATGATATATCTATGTTATCTCAGAAGTACTGAATCATGCTTTAATGACAATAAAAGAAACATAAGTCTTGAGTTTACCCTACAACACCTCACAACATCACCTTCTTACTTGATACCCAAGTTTCAAACAAATATCTTAAGATAGTGAATGTGTTGACACGTACCAACTCAATCAACAAAAGACGCAAGCCTTAAAATAAAAGGCCTGAGTCGTATGCTTCAAGGCGTTTTTCTAATGCCTCGCCTTGAGGCTCAAGCCTTATTTCCTTGAGGCGCCACGTTTTTTAAACAAAGGTGGGTATCGCTGTCGTTTCTTTGTAAGCTACCAGACTAGAAACATTAAAAGTGGAACTAATGTTTGGCTGAAGATCAACAACGTATGCATTCGAACCAACCCATTTTAACACCTTGAATGTACAAACACGGCGGGCAGGCAACTTCTTTACGGTTCCCAAGAGAAATCGCTCTGCTCTCACCCTAATCATCACTTGATCGCCCTCTTGAAATCCTTGGTATCGTGTATGAGCATTGTTTACACGCGGACAATAATTCAGGGAAAAATATGTGCATACATTCAAGCTTTTGAGCTTGCATATTATAATTTCCGCGTGCGTGATTTTATGAGACGCTTTTAGTTCGTGTGTAGGACCTTTCCCCACCGACGGAGGTCGCTGTTAATTTACATCAGAACAAATCCGAACACCTTTGATTAACTACCTAAGACCTCTTTTTCGCCTTTACGATTTCGACTACGACGAAGGATTTTTAGCCCTAAGGAATAATTCCCTTGTCACAAAGCAAGGGCATCATTGCAAGTGCCCCTTTACATGAGGGCTTATTTGTAATTTTTTTCTTTTGGAAGGGCTTATTTATAATTTTTCCTCTTTGGAGGGGTTTATATCCAATTTTCCCCTTTGGAGGGACTTATGTGTAATTTTCCCTCTTGAAGGGACTTATTTGCAATTTCAAAAAATTTACACTCGAACTAGGGTTTCTATGCAATTTACCCTTGAATTAAGGTTTATATATAATTTTCCCTTCAATTGGGGTTTCCGTGCAATTTCCCTTGAGTAGAGTTTTTGTGCTATTTCCCTTTTTGATCAGGGTCTTTATGCAATTGACCCCCAAATTAGGGTCCGATGTTGATGAACATGAGGTTTCCGCGAAAACTCCGAAGGTTCGCACTGTCCTCCTAGACATTCGTGTAATTTCATTAACTTTGAGGGGATAGTTGCAATTTTCAAATCTTGGGGTATGAGTAAACATGTGAATAGGCTTCAACATTTCCCAAGAGAATTTCTGAACTCTGAGGTTTTTGCACAATCTTTAAGGAAAATTGCAATTTCATAGCATGAGGGTAAAATTGTAATTTTGCACATGTGGGGGCCTATCATATAATCTTGGACATAAAAAAATGAAATCCTTAATCCCTGTGTAACCAGAACAACCACTTTTTATGGTTTGGATTCATTTGGATTGCAATACACATTGTGGACTAACTTAAAGGTATTTTAGTAAAATACCCTTTTTAAGTGGGCCTTGTATACAAAGTAAGTTTTTTTAGGGTTTTTTCTTTTTAGTCCCTACAAATAAGCATATTTATGTTCTAGTCCCTCAAATACAACTATTATTTTTAAAGTCCCTCAAATCTTCGTCGTTTTACTTATTAGTCCCTACCGTTAGTTTCAGTAACTAGAGTTGAACGTAATCCGGGTTAAATTAACTCAAGGTGAGTAAAAGACTAAAATACCCCTAGTTAAACTGTGGCCCTACACTCCTCTCTCTTGTAGTTGTGGGCCCCACCTCCTCTCTCCAGAGGAGAGAGAGACGCCAGAGCTCCCCCTCTGGCGGTGACAGACTGAGAAGGAGAGGGGTGAGAGAGAGAGGGAGAGGGGATGCTAGAGGGGGGTGACAAAGTGAGAGGGAGAGGGAGAGGGAGAGGGAGAGGGGGGACGTCGAAGAGAGAGAGGGAGAGAGTGGATGGGGTGAGAGAGAGAGTGAAGGGAAGGGGACGCCGGAGGCGTCTCCCCCTCCGGCGGCGGTGACAGAGGGAGAAAGGGAGAGGGAGATAGAGAGAGCAAGCGAGAGGGAGAGTGAGTGAGAGAGTAGATGGGGTCCGGCGGCGGTGAGAGAGAGAGAGAGAGAGTGAATGGGGTAAGAGAGAGACAGAGTAAGGGGAGGGGGCGCCTCTCGCGTACCCCCCCTCCGGCGGCAATTACAGATGGGGAAAGGGAGAGGGAGAGAGGGGGAGAGAGAGAGAGAGAGAGGCACGGAGAGAGGGAAAGAGCGAGGGAGATGAAATTGCTCCATCTGGGAGCAATTTCATCTCCACATAGCGATTTCATCTCCACATGAGGGAGATGAAATCACTCATGAAATCGCTCCTAGACTGAGCAATTTATCTCGCTCCTCTCTGCCAAAGAGGGAGAGAGATGAAACCGCTCCCAGGCGAAGCGATTTCATCTCGCTCCTCTCTCTGCCCCTTCATCTCTCTTTCATCTGGCTCTCTCTCTCTACGCCTTCCTCTCTCTCTCTCTCTCTCCCTTTGTCACCACCAGAGCCGGAGGGGGAGAGACCACTCCCTGCACTCTCTTCCTCTCTCACCCCATCCCCCTCTCTCTCACCTCTAGTGACGAACCTCCCCCCCTCTCCCCCCCACCCCCCGATTTCGGCGTATGCAAGAAGGCCATGTCGGCTACATCCTCAGACTTGTGCCACCATCATCGTTCCATCAGCACTGCCATCGTTGCAGGTGTGGAGAAACTGGATTGGGGAGATAGAAAAGGTAGGGGAGAGAAAGAGAGGAGAGAGAGAGGCTAGAGAGAGAGAGAGAGAGAGAGAGAGAGAGAGAGAGAGAGTATTTTCAACATTTCTCATGTCCCGTTAGATTAGGATGGAATATTCCCCCGTGTATCTTTTTTTAACGTCTGTAAACTACAGACACTTAAAAATAAGAATTAAAAGATTTGAGGGACTTTAAAAATAATAGTTGTATTTCAGAGACTGAACATAAATACGTTTATTTGTAGGGACTAAAAAGAAAAATATCCTTTTTTAACACAAAGCAAATCCCAAGGAAAGGGGGTGTGCGACCTACTGTTGTTGCTGCTTCCTCTTGCTGCCCGGGCTGCTTTGGCTTTCTTTTTTTTTATTCCCCGTGGCTTTGGCTTCCTTTTATAGGGAGTAGGAGCACAAACCCGGAGGTAAGAACTCCAAGTATTCTCTACCTCTTCACCACCCTCTTCTTTTTTTGCTGTAATCATGTGAGAGAGGGAAGAAAGGGGGCGGAGATGGCACCCCCGGGTCTGCAGACCCAGGGGGCCTTCTTCCTAGTATCTCCCTTCTTTTATGTTTTCACTTTTTGGGGGTTCTTGGTCGCATCACAGCAGAAAGAGGGAGAAAAGGTCCGTGGGCCCCTCCACTGTATAACCCGGAGGTAGGCACCTCCGGGTTTGCAGACCCGGAGGTACCACCTCCGAGTTCTTTTTTCTTTGCTGATGTTCTCTTTTTTTTTCCTCAGGCCGCACAGTGGAGAGAACCTGGAGGTACCACCTATGGGTCTTCGTGTTCCTTCCCTTCTTTTTTCTGTTCTGCTCATTTTTCTTTTCAAACCGCAACAGAGAAAAAACCCGGAGGTGGCCACCTCCGGGTTTGCAAAGCCGGAGGAAGACCCGCCCACCTCCAGGTTTGCAGACCCAGAGGAACCACCTCCAGGTCTTCCTCTACCTTCCCTTCTTTTTGTTGTCTTTCTTTATTTTGATCACACCGCACAACATAGAGGGAGAGGGCCCGAAGGTGCCAACCTCAGAATTGCTTCTTGGCGCAGTAAAAAAGAGAAGAGAGAGGGTGGTCCCCCATTAAAAAACTATAAAAGCCACCACACTTGTCCTTTTCCAATAGTCTTGCATGGAGTTTTTTGCTGGCTTGACGTCACGTGACTTCGGTTATTTTTGTCTTGGCTTTCTTGGACTCTTGTACTGCTGTCCTTGGTGCTGGGGTGAAAATTTACCCTTTGTGACACCTTGGAAACACCTCTCGGCCGCCGGGGACGGCCATTTGTTTAAGTTCCTTTCACATAGATGTGTGAATTTAACACCGCCCGCTATGTGTTTGACGAAACTTTTGCACGTACAAACATATTAATTTTGTGTGTAAGACTTCGCCCAATGGGAAGCCGAGGATACTTGAACTCAAACCCACTGTAACAACTGTGATTTAAATTGCTTGATGTTGTCATTTAGGAGAGCTATTTCAAGTGTTTGATGAAATGACAGCATGCTAAAGCACGCAGTCCTCTGGTATCAAATGTTGCCCGGTGGGATACCAAGGGCATTTGAACATAATCCATGTGCGACGGTCGTGGAAAACATCACCTCGCACCGTCAAGAGGATCGAAATTGTTTAAATTTCTTAGTTCTGAAATTTAATCAAAAACTTATGGCATGACCATTGTGGGGTTCAAAAAGCATCTACCAAACGTTCGTATGTTTCGTTGTTGATTGCAGTGCGCTAACTGATGCTTTCATGCAAACTCTAGCATGATGTGTAAATGACTCAACTGACTCAGAAACTCGAGCATGCAATGGCAAGGGGATGAGATCTACCGGCTTCCTAGGTTTGTAACCATAAACAACTTCAAACATACTCAATCCTATGGTCCTTTGACCGAATAATTATAAGTAAACTCAACACGAGGCAAAATCAAATACCAATTCCTCCCATGCTCAGCGACAAGGCAACACAGTAGGTTCCCAATACTCCTGTTAACCACTTATGTCTGGCCGTCAATTTGTGAGTGATATGATGAAGAAAATTTGAGCTTAGTATCCAACACGGCCAAAGAGTCTTCCAAAAACAACTCATGAAGCGCACATCCCGTCAGACACAATGGATTTGGGAAGCATGTGAACCTTGACTACCTCATCAAAGTACAAACAAACGACCTTAGAAGCATCTGAGATCTTGGGAAAAGGATTAAAATGGGCCATTTTGGAGAAGCGGTCCACCACTAACTACCAACCCATCGACCATGTCAAGGTTCACCTTCCTTTGGGAGTTGAGAAATCGAAGGGCCTCATGATCTGAGTAGAGGACAAACTCCTACTGCAACAAATAATGTCGCCAATACCTCAAAGTCTGCACTACCGCATAAAATTCTCAATCATAAAT
This sequence comes from Amorphophallus konjac, assembly GCA_022559845.1. NCBI lineage: Eukaryota > Viridiplantae > Streptophyta > Magnoliopsida > Alismatales > Araceae > Amorphophallus > Amorphophallus konjac. The sequence goes on from CM040118.1 coordinate 481,244,854, forward strand.
GAAGTACCTCACCTTGGAGTCACTAAGCTTCTTGCTAAAAAAAATGCGATTGGGTGACCCTCCATACTCAAAACACATCCAATCCCTACACCAGAGGCATCACATGCCACCTCAAACACCTTGGAAAAATCAAGAATATGTAGCACAGGTGCTCGAGTCATCTTCTCCTTGATGTCCCAAAAGACTCTACCAACAATCTTGGTCCACTCAAAAGCTCCCTTCTTGATGGAATCTGTGATGGGAACCACGATCGTGCTGAAACCCCGAATAAATCGATGGTAGAAGGTCGCTAAACCGTGGAAATTGCAAACATCATGAGCTCCTGGACTCCGACCAATCCATGATTGCCTTGACCTTTTCAAGGTCAGTTGAAGCAGCCTCTAATGAGACTACAAACTACAAATCCCAAGAAAATGATGTAGTCTATCATGAAGGCACACTTCTTGAGGTTGGCAAAACGGTTCTCTCTCCGAAGGGTGAGACACACATGATGAAGGTGCTCTAGGTGATCCTCCCTAGTCTTGCTCTAAATAAGGATGTCATCAAAGTACACGACTACAAATATTCCAATGAAGGGTCGTAGTACTTGAGTCATTAGCCTCATGAATGTACTGAGGGTGTTGGAGAGCCAGAAGGACATCATCAACCACTCATATAGCCCATCCTTCGTCTTGAAAGTCGTCTTCCACTCATCTCCCGGTCCAATGCAAGCTTGATGGTAGCCATTCTTCATATCACTCTTAAAGAATATTTCGCTCCAACCATCATGTCCAACATGTCATCCAACCAAAGAATCAGAAAGCGGTACTTCATAGTGATCTTATTGATTGTGTAACTATCCACGCACATTCTCCAAATACCATCTTTATTTTTTGAGCCAAAAGTGTGAGAACGACGCAAGGGCTCATACTTTCTCACACTGATCCCTTCATAATGTACTCGTCTACCTACCTTTGCAGTTCATCATGCTCAATGGGGTTCATACGATAACGTGGTAGGTTAGGAAGAGTCACTCCCGGAACCAAAACGATAGAGTATTGGATGTCACATATGAGAGGTAAACCATCCGGGAGCTCATTAGGGAAGACACCCCAAAACTAACTTAGGAGGGTGGCTACCTCACCGGGGTGCTCACTAGGAGCCTCAGCCACCTCCCGAACAACCAAGGCCCAAATCGGGGAGTCTACCTCAAGCTCTCTCTCAAATCCCCTAGCATTAATCAGATGGAGCTTCTTAGTTTCAAGGGATTCATGTCGTTCAATGGACTTCTTCTGCTCTGGGGTTTCCTTCTTGGTGGTCATCCTGGGCTGGGAAGGATTCAATCTGATCCTTTTGCCATTGTGCTCAAAGGAACACGAATTGGATCGACAATAAAGAGTAACATCCTGATCAAATAACTAAAGTTGCCCAAAACGATGTTGTCGACCTCCATGGGCAACACATCACACCAAATCTGATCTTGATACGAGTGAAAAGATGAACTAAGCATTTGGTGTGGATGGGAATGGACGAGACATCTACCCACGATACTCGATAAGGACTGGGGTGATCCACGAGTGCCAAACCAAGGCGGGTGACAGCATTGGTGGAGATTGCATTAATGCAACTCCATTATCCATGATAACATTACACACTTGCCTTCTAGCTTCAGGAAGGTATGAAAATAGACGTTTGACGCCGGTCATCGCTCTCTTTTGGTTGGGACAAAATACACCTCACGACTCCAAGTCGTGTGCTATCGAGGTTGGAAATCTACTCCACGCACACAACTCTTGTAACGACCCAGAAAAATTCCAAGAAAAAGGCAGGACCACCCACACACTGCCACAGACCCAAAACACGCCACAAACACGCAGATAACGGGTCCGAAGAACGATTATAAAAAGTCTGAAACTCACACGGACACGATCCGCAACCCGCGAAACCAGATCTGAAAATCCAAGGCGTTACAACTCTCCTAGATACAACCTAAAACATCATGGTCATCTTGAAACTCCTCGGCCCACTCAGGGTCAGCCTCATAAACTACCTCATCCACATAGTCCGAAGGAGTCTCTAACTCAACCTCTCCTACATGCAAAGCTCTGGAGGGACACTGCCCGGCATAATGGTCGTAGCCATGACATTAAAAGCAATAGGTTCGTGAGCTACTCCCCTTACTTGACTCATCAACAGCCACACCCTTTAACATCCGTACTCACTTGTGGAGCAATAGTCACTGGAGATATTGCGGTCGATGTCCGAGCTTGAGGGGCTTGAGGGGCTATAGCGACAGAAAGACTCAAACCAAGGGGTGCCAGACTGACGCGTGACCTGAGGTCTCTGGACCCGACTGGGAATGACATAAGGTTCGGAGAGATGAAGACCCTACAGCCGTGGGGGTTGGGGCCGATGGAATCTCTCCGCATCGAGGGCAATATGATATGCATACACCAGGGTGTTCACCTCCCAAAGGAAGAGCTCACGCTGAATGTTCTCACGTAGTGCTACCCTGAAGCGGGATAAGGTCACGACACTATCCTCAGTGACACCGCATCTCAAGAAAAACTCATTCAACTATGCGAAGTACTCCGAGACATGACAATCCCATGGTCTATGCGTTGCCACTGATCCAAGAGTCGCCATTGATAAGATGTCGGAAGGTACTGTGAGATGTACTCCGAGACACGACGATCCCCCTGCGATATTCGCTGCCATTGATTCAAGAGTGGTTGTTGATAAGATGTCGAAAGGTACCTCTCTCGCAGCATTACCTTCATTTCATCCCAAGTCCCTATCGGCTCCTCTCTTCTTGTTGCGATCAAGCGCTCAACATTGAGCCAATAAATTTTGGCTTGGCCCACTAGTTTCATCTCGATGAACATGACTCTACGCGCCTCCGACAAATCGTACCACTCAAAATAGTGGTCCATGCCGACCTCCCAATCAAGATTAGGGGGAGCATTATTTGGATTCAACCCGAAATCCAAACCGAACCAATAGATTTGGTTCGGTTTGATTCGGGTTGAAATTTTAAATTTTTGATTTGGGTTCAAATCGAACTGTATTAAAAATTTTGATTTGATTCGATTTTCAGTTTCAAGAAACCAAACCGAACCGTATAAACTGATTTCAAGGGTATCTTTGTCAAGTTACTATAAATGTATAACAACTCTAATTCCAAAGAGCAAAGAACCCTACCCCGCTCCCCACCGCAATCTCGAAAGGCCTCGCACTGGCCACTTTCCCACTCCCCAGTCTCGACTCCCCACTTCCCAGACCGTAGGCAGGCGACAGTGCGACAAGTTTCGAAGCTTCGCACAGCCCTCGCAGTCGCAGGCAACCGCCAACGGGGGCCAAGAAGAGCTTCCGACTTCGGCCCTCTCTGCTCAGGCTTTGTAGGGTCGCATCCCCTCGCAGGCAACCACCGGCAAGAGCCACGAGGAGCTTCCAACCTCGGCCCTCTCTACTCTCAGCTTCCCCTATCCTCCTCATTCTCGCCGGGTCTGCCTACACATCTTGCGACCTACTAGGGCACCATGTTGCCCACCTGACAAACCACCCAACTAATCCTCTACGCCCTGCTCTACTCGGTGGTCCTATAATATGGCTACCCTTGCGGCAACTCCTCTCACAAACTCATCTAGGGCGGCGATCCTATCAATAGCCGCTCAGATTGTCCCCTCAAGACCCTCAAGGTGCCAACCCAACTGACCAATCTCTGCTACCAAGGCCTTCAATGTGGCGGCCAAGTCAAGGTCCAAGGGATTGTCGGACATGGGATCCTAACGTATATACTCGATGCTTCGACACGTGGGCATGCAAGACTACCAAACGAAGATATTATGCATGAAATGATGATAGTTTTTTATGCAAGATATGCAAATAAAATATACTATAAACTAGACTCCTCTATGCGCAAGACAACAAGGAGTGAACATTTTGACCGTAATCAAACTCTTTGAGGCACCTTATTCAAACCATACTCTCATACCAAATTTGATGCGAGACGACGAGTGAGAACTAAATAAACAACGCACTAATCAGCAATGCAACATACAATGACGCAATAAGGGTGCTACCAATCCAGGTTGGTAGTTTCGGCCGATACGTTTCGACCGAAACGTATCAATTTTGGCCATACCCGATACGAAAAAGGCTCATGCACTGTAGCAAGCTGAAACTAATAGGTGGTGTATCGGTTTCGAGCGAAATCGACATTGGTTTCGGCCGAAACCAAACCCACGTGAACTCCCTCACGTGTTGTACTCCCCCCCCCCATTCAGGTTCTCAACCGAAACCCTCCCCCCTCCCCTCCCCCGGTGTTGCTGCCTCTGCTTGCCGCTGCTACTTCTCCCCCGATGTTGCTGCTCCTACTTGGCTGTCGCAACCGCGCTCGCGTCATCCTGCTGCGGACCGCCCTGACGGCGCAGCCAGCTGCCAGCCAGCCCCCAACCACTCGGCCAGCCCCAGGCCAGCTGCTGCTGCTGCTGCTGCCGCAGCCAGCCAGCGCTGCCCCAGGCGGCCAGGCCAGGCCAGCGCTGCCCCAGCCGCGCCCTCCCTGTTGATGCAGGCCAAAGCTGCTGCTGTTACTGCCACCGTCGGACGGACCGCCCTGCTGCCACCCTAATTAGCTGAATTAGGGCTAAGTTTTTTTTTGGCTTAATTTGTGCAACCCTAATTAGTTCATATTTCAAAATAAACCCTAATTAGATACTTGAAATTAGATTCATTGTTAAATAAATTTCATTGTCAAATTTGGGGTTAGATCATACTGAGATTTTATTGTTATGAATAGTCATTAAGGGTTAATTGATAATTAAGCCCTAAATAGTTCATAAAATTTGGGGATTTCGTCTAATTCACCGTTGTTAGCCAAAATTGAGGGTTAATTAAGTTTAATTGACGAATTTGAGGTGGGATCATGCTGGGATTTTATTTTTGTGAAGGGTCATTAATGATTAATTGATAATTAAGCCTTAATTAGTTCATCAAAATTAGGGCTTTCGTCTAATTCAACTTTCTTAGTCACAATTGAAGATTAATTAAGTTTCATTGACGAAATTGAGGTGGGATTATGAAGGATGATTAAGGGTTAATTGGTAATTAAACCCTAATTAGTTCATAAAAATTAAGACTTTCGTCTAATTCGACTTTCTTAGCGACAATTGAAGCTCAATTAAGCTTCATTCAATAATTTGGAGGTATATCATGTTGAATTGCCTTTTTTCATTGTACTTAGAAGAGAATGTCTTTGACTGTCATAATGCAGCATCGTGCCTAGACGTCAGCAAACACAGGAGCAGCAAGGGTAGGAGGATCCGGGGTGGGCCCACCTGTCCTTAGTTGATGCTAAGAGAAGAAAGGTGAAATGCAATTACTGTGGTAGGGAGCTACATGACGAAATTACCAGAGAAAAATAACATTTGACAGGGGTAAGAGGAGAAGTGAAACAATGTGACCACTGTCCCCGAGAGGTGCGAGAAGAGATGTGACAGTGCCTTCTGAGCAAAAAGGAGAGGATGCAACAAAAGGCTGAGGATGAGGCTGAAATTGCTGAGGAGATTTCTGGCAGAAGGGTTAGAAGATATGATGATGAGGAAGGCACTGAGGATTCAGATCCAGAGCTGACTGAAGCAAGGGAGCGTGAAGAAGCCGCTCGAAAGAAAGGGAAGGCACCCATGGGGTCAGGGACCTACGAAAGTACAGCTGCAGGACGTCCCGACATTGGTGCTGCCCCACATACGCAGAGAACAGGTCCCATGGACAGCTATCTCAACAGAAGGCCCCAGGCTACACAACCTAAAATCAAGTCTGCATTGAGAGGGGTAAAAAAATCAGCAGAAGTTGCAGTGCATGCATTTAAAAGTATCTGCAAATGATTTTTTCATGCAGCTGTCCTTGCACATGCAGCTGAAAGCGAATATTTCCAACTCATGCTAGATGCCATAGCAGATGTTGGCCCTAGCTTGAAGGCCCCATCACGTCGAGAGATATACGGGCGTGGCCTTGAGGGAGAGGTTGAGGAGCTCCATGACTAGGTTGAAAGCTTCAAGCATATATGGATAGAGAGATGATGCACTATTATGTGTGATGGCTGGACTGGTATCACGAAGAAGTTCATGATTAATTTTTTGGTCTATTGCATCGAAGGTACAGTATTTGTAAAATCTGTAGATGCATCAAACTATGAAAAAAATGTAAATTATTTGTTTCATTTGATGGATAACATGATAGATCAAATTGGAGAAGGCAATGTTGTACAAGTAGTGACTGATAATGAAGCTAGTTATAAGACTGCAGGGAAGAAATTGATGCAGAAGCGCAGTCACTTATACTGGCTCCCATGTGCTGCACATTGTCTAGATTTGATTCTGGAAGACATTGGCAAGGACAATCATGTGAAGAAGACATTTGAAAGGGCACAAAAGATTACCCAATATATTTATGGCCATCCTAGGATATTGAACATGTTCAGGACACATGCGAGTGGAGGGCGAGATATCATCCGTGCAGAGTCAACCAGATTTGCTTCAAATTTTATTTATTTGGAGTCTTTGCACATGTATAAGATTGATCTCAATTCTTGATACTTGATTCTTATAGATATGTAATAGTATTTGATTCAAATTTCATTTATTTGCACAGGCATAAGAATGAGCTGAAAGCTTTCATGTACCACAATGCCCTGCGGGAATACATCGACAAGGGCAATGTTGATGCTCAGATGGAATATTTGGATGTCTACCAGATCGTGGACGGCAACAAATTTTGGGGTAAGGTCTCACGATACATGAAAGTAGTCACCCCCCTCGTGAAGGTCATAAAAATGGTGGATGGCGATGAGAAGAATGATACGAGATATCTGTACGAGGCCATGGACCGTGCCAAATTGGAGTTGCAAGAATCCCTTCCCAAAGAATATGCAAAGTGGTGGAAAATTATTGATCATAGATGGGACACCACATTACACCACGACTTGCATGTAGCTGGTGAATGATTATTTGTATTGATACATTATTGTTTATGTTATTTTATATGTAACATTTAGTTAATTATACACAAATGCAGGTTATTTCCTCAACCCTCGATTTATGTACGATGCCAATGCACATGTTGATGGCGAAATGCTCCAAGAGACTTTAAAAGTCATTGGTCGTTTATCGAGGACACCAGAAAAGAGGCTTCGGGCAGAAGTAGAGGTTGACCTTATTGATTTCATGAATAAGAGGTATAGAATGTACTTAAGCAGTTATGCTAATCTATTACTTTATTTATGTACATGGACTGCTATAGAATGAGAACTGGAACGTATTCTGACTCCCAATTGCAATACGCAGTGGGAAGAGTGAGTCCAGGTAGGAGGTTATCTTTGTGCTTTCTTTGCAATTACACCATGGAGAATTGATTTTTATTTACAACTTATATTTATTTGTTTATGGTTGGTGGAACAGCTGACTAGTGGGTAATGGTGAATAATAGAGATTTGGGCAGTTCTGCATTGGCTTTCATTGCAATCAGGGTGTTGAGTCAAACCACATCAGCAAGCCAATGTGAAAGAAATTGGAGCACGCTCAGCCTTATACACTCAATGGTTCGCAATCGGCTAAAGGCTGAACGGTTAGACAAATTAGTCTACTACCACTACAATATGAGGTTGAGAATAAAAAATATGAAGTTGAGACAACAGCTGCGGGACAAACGCGTCGCTGAGGATGCCACTGCAGAAATTGATGTAGATGTCTTATTTGATGATGATAATCCCTTGCAGTCTTGGGTGGAGACACGAGAGCAGGTTGATGAGCCTGTATTTGATATTGATGATACAACATGGGCAGAGGGCATACTAGATGAAGATGAGCCAAGAGATCCCGAATTCAGAAGAAAAATAAAGAGGGCCAGAGATACTCATGCGCACCAGAGAAGGGACCCCACTTGGGTTGTTGATGACACTGAGGAGCAGCATGATTTTCAGCCAGCTAGACACTCAGACTCAGATAGCAGGCCAGTCACTCCTAGAATGGGCAAGCCACATGTGCAGTTAAGAAGAAGTACATCAGCGCATGGGCTAACTGAGATGACGTACATCAGTGCATGGGCTAACTGAGAGGACAAGTGCTGCTGCTCGAGAGGACCCGACAATTGAGCAGTTGAAGTAGATTTATGTGAGACACGCCAAGGGCAGGAGGATTCATGTCAAAGGTGGCTAAAGAAACCGAACCAAAACAGAAAAAAACATCTCCAAAGGCCAAAAGGCGATTGGATTCTGATGGTGATGATGTTGTTGGTGATGATAATGATGATGATGATGATGATCCCAGTGCAGCTGCCGGTGCTACAGGTGCTGCAGGTGCTACTACTGGCGGTGCTGGTGGTCCTTCCTCCTTCCACGCAGACACAGGCAGAGGATACAGTCAGGGTGAGCGAGGACATGATTCACAGAGTCAATATGGGCATCCATCAGGTTATGGAGGTGACCAACAGGAGGCAGCCATTTATGGATGGGGTCATGAACCAACATTCCAATTCCATCCATATCTGACCAGTTCCTCTTCTCTTCCTCAAGATTCTTATACTAATACTGGATTCCAATCAAGCCAACCAAACACTGCAAGAGGGATCTAAAGAGGGATACAGGACTTGACTACCTCATTGTTTGGTTATAGTGAATATAGACCATACATGCAAACTTCTTATGGGTATGAACATTAAAAGCCAGACGATGAGAGAGAAGCTTCTAGTTATTATCCATATTAATGCATCATCACTTAGGTAAGGATCATGTTTATTGTACAGTTTGAACCTTTTTTCATGTTTAATATGTACTCTATTTGTTTAATAACTTCAATGCTTGAACCCATTAGTCTTCTTGTGTAATGCACTTAATCCTATTTCATGTTTATTCCCCTGTGCTTGAACCTAATTCATGTTTAGTATGTACTAAAGAATATTAGTTTAACATGTTTGATGTTTGAACTTCAATGCCTACTTCATGTTTATTGCACTTAATCTAAGTTCTTTACAATCAAATGCATGTCTAATGAATTTTATGATTTCTATATAATTATTCATATGTTTCTGAATTATTTCTGATTTTTTAGACTTATTTTAATTTTTTTTATGCTTTTCAATGGGTTTCGGACTCGGCCGAAACCGAGGCCGAAACTGATACTGTCATCCATGCTACCAATCAATGCAAAAGACGTATCTCACGACAATTAGGCTAACTGTGGCATTCAACGTTGAAAGTCCATTCAATTTGTTAAACTAGGTGGATCGTCGGTAGTTAAGAAACTACCTCCAAAATAGGGTGCAAGTTCCAAAGTTTAATGAGCTGATCAAATAACCACAAGAGTTTGCTAGCTTACATCCAACAGCGATTAAACTAATTAAAGTCAAATAAATAACAGGTTCACAAGCGCAACATAGATTTTAAGCATGCTAAATGAACAGAAATCTATCGAGCTGGGGGAAGGAGTGACCTTCGCAATGTCGTCGCAAGTGGAAGGTGCTACAGGGGATTCACAGTGCCGTTGTGGAGCTCCGTACTGCTACCGTGGTTAACCATCCACTGGTAGCTGACTCCGGCCGAGACAGAGGAAGGGGTCGCAGACATGGACCTTGGTCGATAGTCTGCGGGGCGCTAACAGCGTGACCGTACTCATGCACGCTGGAATGGGGCAATGACGAGGATAGGGCTGCCAGAGGCGAACAAGGGATGCTTGGCAGGGAAGGCAGGCGTGAGCGACCGCAAGTGGGCCTTGATGGCCGCAATACTCAGTCCCGAGCCACGGTGGAGTCATTGGTGACAAGGTTTGAGGTCTCGTGCATACTAGTTGTACCACATTTAAGATGGTACGATCCGATACAATACGGTACAACATCGTGCCGCCACGTCCCAACAAGAACTTTTTCTTAGCACAACATTTTTTAATGAAAACTTATTTTTTTCTTGTAAGATTAACTTTAAACTTGTAATAATATAATATAATTACCTGCAAATATATCACATCTAGTAAAAATAATAGATATGGTATAATTGTTATACTATACCTAATAAAAATAAATTACAACATTATATGACAACATAGTAAAAATTTTCTTAAATTGCACATATGTAGTAGTAGAAAATATAAGTATAGATAAAAGGGCAATAAGATACATATAACTTTTATAATCATGTAATATAATGATTATAATATATATATTTAGATAAAAACCCAAACTATGCATCAATATAAAGCTTAATATATCTAACTAGCAGCCAATTTTATTAGAATATAAGATAATAAATAAGGGAGCTGATCACCTGGTGTCGGCACTAGGTGGGCTTCTCTGAAAGACAGCATCTGGGCCGTTAGCTTTCCCAGGGAGCTCATCCCATGGCTCCAATCAATTCCCACCTCACCAAGGAAACTGGTGCAACCGATAGGGGTGACTAGTAAGAGAGAGAGAGAAAGAGAGAGGTGATTAGAGAGAGAGATATATATATATATATTATTTTTAAATATATACTTTTAATATTTTTGTAAAAATATCCTAATTTTATAATAAAATTTAACACAAGAAAAATTGTCAATTAAGCTTATTAAAACCTTCATTTTTATTTCCAAATATTTATAGGGTCTACAGATCCAACCAATCACAAATTGACACATACTCAATAAACTATTTATATACTAATTTTTTTATAACTCTGCCATGGCCGGTCCCAAGCCCAGACGAGAAAGGAGAAGGGTTTGTGTTAGGTTGACAGCAAGCAGTAAAAATTTGTCACATCTCCCACATGAATTCTGATCTAAATACATTTTGTGCTAATGCTAGGACGTCCCCCGGAAGCGACGCGTTACATCAGAACCCGGATGGAATGATAAGTGAGCAAGGGCTAGCTAGGACGTTCCCCGTAAGGGACGCGCCGCAATGGCGCCCGATTGCGGTGTCAAATAGGCAAGGGTTCCCGTGTGGGGTTGGACGTTCACGGGTAAAGAAGCTAGTCCAAAAACATAGGATCCATCTAGCTACTTGGAATATAAGAACTTTAACGGGTAAGGGTTTAAAATTGGTTAAGATAATAAAGGACAGGAGGATTAGCATAACTTGCCTACAAGAAACTAGGTGGAAAGGACAAGCTAAAAATATTGATGGATATAAAATTTGGTATACAGGTAATAATAACTCTAGAAATGGTGTTGCTATAATAATAGATAAAAACTTAAAAGATAGAGTTGTAGAAGTTAATAGATTAAGGGATAGATTGATGTTAATTAAACTTATCTTAGGTGAAAATATTTTGAATATAATTAGTGCATATGCACCCCAAGTAGGATTAGAAGAGAGCATTAAAAAATAATTTTGGGAGACTATTGATAGTTTGATCCAAAATATCCCTAGTGAAGAGAGAATCTTTATTGGAGGGGATCTTAATGGTCAAGTGGGTAAACATAATAGAGGTTATGAGAGGATTCATGGAGGGCTTGATTTTGGCAATAGAAATGATAAGGGTTAGACTATTCTTGATTTTGCTATGACCTATAATCTAGCAATTACTAATACCTTCTTTAAGAAGAGGGATGAACACTTAATAACTTACAAGAGTGGAACACATATAGGTCAAATTAACTATTTTCTTATTAGGAAAGTCGGTAGCGTTTTATGTAAAGATTGCAAATTTATTTCTGGTGAGAGCCTAGTCCCTCAACATAGGTTGTTAGTAGTAATGGATGTCTTTATCCCTAAATTCAAAAGAAAGATCATTATAAATAATTGTTCTAAAATTAAATGGTGGAATTTAAAAAGTAAAAATTTAGAAACATTTAAAAATCATCTATTAAAAGAAAATATTTGAAATTTAGAACAAGAAACCAAAGTAATGTCGAATAATGTTACAAATTGTATAACGAGTGTAGCAAAACAACTCTTAGGCGAATCTAAAGGTAAAAAGAATTTAGAAAAAGAGACTTGGTGATGGAGTGAGGAAATCCAAAATACCATTAGAGTAAAAAAGGAGTGCTTTAAAGTTTGACAAACTAACAAAAATAATCAAACCCTAGAAGCTTATAAAATTGCTAAAAAGAGGGCTAAGAAAATAGTTAGCGAAGCTAAATCAAAGACATTTGAAGACTTATATAATAAATTAGGAACCCGAGAGGGTGAAAAGGACATATATAAACTTGCTAAATTAAGAGAAATGAAAACTAGAGAATTAGATCATGTCCGTTGCATTAAAGGTGAAGATCAAAGGGTTTTAGCTAAGGCTCTTGAGATTAAAGAGAGGTGGCATAGTTATTTTCAGAAGTTACTTAATGGAGATTGTGTCAATGATTTTTCTTTAGAAGGTACCCCAAAGAGTCCACAATATTTGATAAATATCAATATTTCAGGCGTATTAAGATGTCAGAAGTGGAGGATGTTTTAAGGAAAATGAAAGTGGGCAAGGCCTTAGGACCAGATGGCATACCTATTGAAGTATGAAAAAGCCTAGGAGACATTTGTATTCAATGGCTAACTAAACTTTTTAATAAAATTTTAAAGGAACAGAGAATGCCAGAAGTTTAGAGGAAAAGTGTTGTAGTTCCTTTTTATAAAAACAAAGGAGATATTCAAAGCTGCAATAATTATCGTGGAATTAAGTTTATGAGTCATACTATGAAACTTTGGGAAAGAGTAATCCAAAAACGCATCCGATATATGACTACTGTATCGAAAAATCAGTTTGATTTTATGCCGAATAGATCTACTACATAAGCTATTTTCTTACTACGGCAACTAATGGATAAGTATAGAGAGATGATAAAAGATTTGTATATGATTTTTCTTGATTTAGAGAAGCCGTATGATCGAGTATCGAGAGATTTAATTTGGTGGACATTAAGAAAGAAAGTAATCTCTCAAGGACATGTTGATTTGATTAATGATGTATACGACGGTGCTATTACTAGTGTTCGAACTATTGCTGGAGAGACTGGTGAATTTCCAATTTCTATACGTTTGCATCAAGATTTTGCACTAAGTCCGTATCTCTTTGCCTTAGTTATGGATGAAGTAACAAAATAATTGCATGAGGATATCCCTTAGTGTATGTTATTTGCAGATGATACTGTCTTAATTGATGAGAGTATTGATGCTTTAAATGCTAAGTTAGAGCGTTGGAGAGATGCCTTGGAGTCTAAAGATTTTAAAATTAGTAGGAGTAAGTTAGAGTTTATGCATTGTAATTTTAGTAATGGGAGAGTGGTACAGGAAGACAAGGTTCTAATTGATGGGCATAACATTCCGAAGAGTAGTAACTTTCGATACTTAGGGTCTATCATACAAGAGAATGGAGAGATTTATGACGACGTTACACAGGATTAAGGCAGACTGGTTAAGATAGAGAAGCGCATCAGGAGTCCTCTGTGATCGTCGTATGCATGTGAAACTCAAAGGGAGATTTTATAGAACGACTGTGAGACCTACTTTGTTATATGGTACCGAGTGTTGGGCAGTACGAAAGGAACACATTCACAAAATGTGTGTAGCAGAGATGAGAATGTTGAGATGGATGTGTGGCAAGACTAAGAAAGACAAAATTAGGAATGAGCGCATCCGTAAGGACTTAGGGGATAGCCCCAATTGATAGTAAAATGAGATAAAATAGACTCATGTGGTTTGGTCATGTGCTTCGTCACCCTAACTCAGCGTCGGTTAAAAGATGTAATCACATCTTAGTGGATGCTAGTAAAAGAGCTCGGGGAAGACCTAAAATGAGATGGTGCGATGTTATTAGGAAGGACATTAGTTTCTTAGGTTTAAATATGAATATAGCACTTCATAGAAATCTTTGACAGAACAGGATTCATGTAGTCGACCCTGACGATGATGATGATTTTTTTATCTTTATTTACATTTTAACTATTTTTACCAAAATTTACTACTTAATTACATCATATTGATCTAAAAAGAGATCATTAAGATCAAGATTCCAAAATTGTTGAGATAATTATGTTACGAATGCATTCGTAACATAACGTGACGAGTTCGCAACATAATTATATCTCAAACCTTAGAATTTTGATTGCTAACTTTGATGATCACTTTTACAAATAATTTTCAAATATATATGATATAATTAATTAGTAGATTCTAATAAAAATAATTAGAAGAATAAATAAAAATGAGTATATGAATAGTGCAAGAGGTATGTCTCAATGTGTGATTAGTTGGGTCTATAGACCGTATAAATCTTTGAAAATAAAAATGAAGGTCTTAATAAATCTTTGATCGACGTCGTGATGCCTTCATCCTTATTCCCTCCCTTGATCGACGGATACAAGGAAGCCGCTCACGACGTCACGACAAGGTCGTGGTGCCGTGATTGCAGAGTGCCCTACAGCAAGGGCGGTCGAGCCCGAATGCGCAAGGTGGTCGTCGGACGTGGCAACAACGATGATGGGGTTCGCGAGCTTGTAGCAACGGTCCTAGCGAGGGTGGACGACGCCCAAGGGTCCGACGAGTTGCGAGGGCACGATGGTAGGGTGAAACAGTCGGCGGTAGTTAGCGCTGCTCCTATTGTCGCCATACACGGACAAGGTGGGGAGGGAAACAGGAATTAGACGAAGAGAAGAGGACAAGGGAAATAAAAGAAGATGGGGAGGGAGAAGGAAGATGGGACCTGAGGGAGGGAGTTGTGGTGAAGGGATATGTGGGCCTCACGCCCAACCCTCTCTCAGGGTTTCAATCTCCCTCTCTCTCAGAGAAAACACAGAATGGGAGCTAACAATTTTCTTTCCATCATATTCTCTAGTGCAAGTATTTATAGAAGATCAAAAATCCCTCAATGACCAAACTAACCCTGAAGAAAAAGGTGAAGTACATAATGATAAAAAAACTGACCCAAACTAAGATGTCTACGACTACTGAGAAATAAAAATGACTCTGATATCTGACTGTTGATGTCGATCTGGTCATGCTACTCCTCTTCGAGCCAAAGAGATGTGATTGGAACACTGGGCTCAACTCTGCTACATCTGCGGTACACCCATGCTGTGTCAAAACAGACTATGGCCATGGTGTCCTCACCACTTCTCCACAAAGAGAACACAATGTAGGAATATTCGCTAGGAAAAAAGCCAACATATCACACATCGGTAGGCGTCGGCATGAGATCCTCCATATAAACAGCTTCCTTTTAGAAGGCTCTTAGGGGACCAAATCTGTGATACAAGGTCGTGCCTAACTCCATCTGCAATAAGACTGTATGTTGAGTTGACTAAGAACCAACCTTCATTATCCCATCTCCACCACCACCTATCAATGTTGTTGACATCTGACACAAAATCTTGGAGTAAGGATAGTAATTTCTCGAGTTGATCAATCTCCTTCACCCTGATACTTTTTCTAAAGGATGGAGTCCAAATTCCTCCTGATAACTATGTCTCAAAAAGTTGAGACCGGTGCCGCCGATGTAGAGGTGATGACAAAGAGCAACGGAAAGGTGTCCTCTAGTGTAAAGTCATCACACCGCCTACCTTTCCAGAACAAACACTTCCTCTCATTCCCCATCCGGACCCGTACACTAGCCAAAATGATATCCCTACAACTCAAGATACCCCTCTACATGAGAGAGAGCGTGTTGAGAAGCTAGGGTCAGATCCCGATCCCTTACTCTCCATAGTAGTATCTCTGCCAAATCACCTGCAGCCTGTCCATTGTCTTCAGATCCAAGCCTCCATGGCCATTGCACAGTAAGGCCTGATCAAAGTCCCTGACATTTTTTGAAGCCCACTCCCCCCATTTCCTTGCTCTTGCAAACTCTACCTCATGCAATCATGTCAGCCCCTGCTCCTACTATCAGTGGCGTGCCAGAAAAATCATGACTGAATGGACTCCAGCTTCCTTGCAATTGGCAGACTAAACTCTATGAACAGCCAAATGTTTTATAATATTCATGTAGAGGCAGTAAAACTATAATATGGCTGGAGTAGAAAAACCAATGTTGAGTATCAAAAGACACACAGCATAACAGTAATCAATTATAAAACTTCAATGTCCAATAAATAGTTCATATACACCATGCAATATTCCAGAATGCTGCAATCCATGACAAGGACTGTCCTCCAAAACATAAAAACAAAACTGCCTCAATGTGTAGATGCAACTAACACTATGTGCAGAAAGTAAGGAGAAACAATGGCTGCTTTAGTACAGACAAGAAGAAGATATGTCAACAGACATACACAAAAATGAACCATTAGATCACCATTGAAAGTGAATCACCAATGGGCAGTTAATCACGCTAAAGTCAATCAAGCATGTCATCAAAAGCTGCAACCTTTTTTTAGCAAACTTATCAACTGCAATCAGTTGTTCCAAATTATGCACAAACTAAATTAAATGCAAAAACAACCACTCACAAATTGTGTTATTCATTCCATCCATAAGTTAATATGCTTCCCAAAACTTGGTCTTGATTACAACTTGTAGATTAGTTAAGACATAAAAAGGTAAAGAAATAGCAGACAGAGAAATGGATGAAAAGCCTCGTGAGGAAATCAAGTCTTCAGGCATATGTATGTAGTCAGAGCAAGTTTGGGACAATCTCGGAATTTGGACCACAAGATCCAACAAGTTACCACAAGGACAACGACTTTGACCATCTTTTTTCCCACTTTACAACCCAGCCTATCTGCAAGAAAAAGCATGGGGGTGATCTAGGGAGACAGTAAAAAAGTTGGCTGGTTAAAATTCAGAGAAAGAGGAAACACTTCAGCAACTGGAAGTGCCAGAAAAGACAGAGCCAAGTTTTTGTTGTTGATGCTACTATCTCTGGGTCATTTAAGCAGTGGTCAAGTTGCAAAAGTTTACCAATCAACAAGACCCAATGGAAAAATACACGAAGAGATGGAACATAGTAAGCACCAACATCTATCTCTCACCCGAGACTGTTGAAAAATTTTCCCTTAAAAGGAATGGAGGGGGGGTTGGGTCCCATGTCAAAAGTTCTATAATTCAGTTGTACCAGATGCCGAGGCAAAAACTATCAATATTATGTGCCAATACAAGAATCAAAATCTAAAAGGCTTTAGGCTTCTCCAAAGGATATTATCTAAGCACAACTTAGCTAATGAAAAATTTGCCAAGAAGTAACATACTGTGACAGTTATCTCAGGATATTATCTATTAACACAACTTAGCTAAGACAAAATTTGCCAAGGAGTAACATACTGTGACAGTTATCTCATGCTGACGACGATAAGATTCTGCAGATAACCCAGCTCCGGCATCTGAAGAACCATGTCCTCTAGTTGATGACTTTGAAGAATGTGCACCATGTCCATGGGAGTAGGCATTGGATGTTCCATGTCCAACATTGACTGAGCCATTTGCATAGCTCTGTGAGCCCTTGGTACTGTGTTGCTGAAAAAGAGTGACAGGTGACATCTATAAGTCAACAGGATTTTGAATACATAAATATAACATCAAGGAAGTTTGAGGCAACTATATATGTAAGTCAAACAGAATCCTGAGTACATACATGTACAAGCATAAGGGGACTAAAAAACTTCCCTTCCCAAGGTTTCCACTAAGAATATGTTTCTGAACTGCATAACTCAACAAAAGGAAAATGATCTCCTACTTCCGGTGAATTAACAAGAATATATTGCCATTAAATAAATACAGAAACTAGAAGCCCGACAAGGTTAAGTGAACAGGGGGAAAAGATGAAGATAAACAAAATAGTGAAAACAGCATACTTCTATCACTAGATTGTATATACTTATGTGACAACCACAATATACCAGAATCTACTGGTACTAATAGTATGCAGAAAGAGAGGATACCTGATGGGTCCGTGACCCACCATACCGTCCATCATCCTCCTTAAGATCTCTTTGCTGCCCATGACCTGAAGAGGCAGATTGCTTCCCTTGAAAAGAACCCGTTGCAATCAATGCAGTCTTCGGAGGATTGGGCGGTGGTGGAGGCAAATTCTCCGGCACGCTAGGAACAGGCCTCTCGTATTGAGTGACATTTGTCTCTGGGTTCCAGAAATAGAGATACCCTGTGCTCCCATCGATCAAGCCCTTCCATGGCTTGGGAAGTGTTGGATCTTCCGGGGCATAACGCACAGAAGAGGATGCCATAATCCAACAGAGGTCAATATAGATATTTTCCTCCCTAAATCACAAAATAGCAGAATAAAACAGTCAACCAGCTGTCCCCTCACTTATCTTAACACAATCAGCACGCTAACAGAACACAGCATATCATTGCAGAAGTGGAGCTTTCCAAACCCATCACAAGCAAGCGGACCGAAGAAAATCAACAAACCAACAAAGACAGGGAGAGCGTAGAACTAAAATTTGAATGAAACCCGCACAAAACCAGCAGATCGCCAAGACATTCCCACCATGCAAGGATCACAGATCCATAAGAACTGTCCTAACGAACAAAAACTCGCACTCCCGCAACCTAAGAACCAACAAATCTCAGACACCATCCAGAAAATAATAAATATTGCAACACGTAGAACTAGAACTCAAACGAACCGCAGAAAAAAACCAGCAGATCGCAAAGCCATTCCCATCATGCAAGGGCAGCATACCAAAAAGG
Organism: Amorphophallus konjac; assembly: GCA_022559845.1. NCBI lineage: Eukaryota > Viridiplantae > Streptophyta > Magnoliopsida > Alismatales > Araceae > Amorphophallus > Amorphophallus konjac. Next base: position 481,263,424 of record CM040118.1, read on the forward strand.
CCCACACAACTTCCCTGACGAACCAAAAAGAACACACTCCAACATGCACCTCGGAAGCCCTAAGTCCCAAACACCTCGGATGAAGGGTAAAGCCACGCATGTACGAGGAAGCCTCGGCAAACCCTAGACCTACAAATCCGCAGCCCTCACACCCAGATCTAAGACCCAAACAAAGATGAAACAGCTCACGACATTGCCAATTCCCACCCACGGCGTTCAAAGAGCCCATGTCGCAACCCTAGGGCTTCCCGGAAGAGCCTAAATGCGGCGACGGCATCGGGGGCAGATCGGAAACCCTAATCGCGATCGAACGACCGGGGACGAGGAGAAGGGGGGAGAAGGTGGAGGGAGGAAGTGCACCTTATCGGAGATGGCGCGGAGCTCGACGCCTCGAGGTTCTTGGCGGTGGCCGGCGGTCTTCCCCTCCTACCCCTCTCTCCTTCCCCGGCACGCTGCTATTCCTCGCTGGTTTCCGCGCTCTGGCTGGCGCCCTGACGACGCGGAGACGCCCGAGAAAGGTGAAAAACGGAAGACTCCTTGGCGAGAGGACCAGGTCGGGGGGCATTTATCGGGCGGGCGGACCGGCGGGGCGAGGGGAGGTGTTTGGGTTTGGTTTGGCTTTGTCCGGAGTTGGGGGTGTGATCGGTGCGGTAGCCCGCGGATGAGGGGAGCCTGGGCTTGTGCACCACTGACACTGTCTACGAGGCGAAGAGGAGCGCGGGGGATTAGAGATTTTTTTTTTCATATATACAGCGGGTAGAAATAAGGTTATGTGGAAAATTATATTATATTTATACATATACTCTCCGTACATAAAATTAATACCGCTTATATTTTTTTATTAACTTCCGTCAAAAGAATATTCCGTCTTTTTTTTCTTTTCATCTCTTCATTACATATTTTAAAATTTTCTTAGTGGTACGTGACAATAAATTCATGTATTGAGGGCATACACACAAATGTAATTGTAAGATAGATTTAGATGTAATTTCACTTCTACAAAAGAGATACATGAAAAAAATTTAAGATGGTTACACAAATTTTAAGTATGTGCTTCGAGTGTGCTAACTTTTAGAATTAAGAATAAATTATAACAATAAACATGTAGTTTTTTATTATAATCAAAGGCAATCTAAAAAAGAAAAAATATTTAAACTTTGAGTTTATGGTGATAAAAAATATTCTATATTATGTTAATAAACTTATTATATTAAAGAAAAACTCATAAAAAGAAAAAAATGTTTACAAGCTAAAATAAGGTCTTTGATAATTGAAGAAAGATATTGTACACAGGGTTTGCCAAACCGTTCCGGTATGAGGGGAACCGCCCGTATCGAACCGGGCCACATGGAAGGCGGGACACCCGGGCCGTGGTATGTGGCCGAGAGGCGTTGGCCTGCACGAGACCGTGCATCCCACTGCGTACCAGACCGATTCGAAGCGGGACCGACCTGATACGTGCAGGCCGCCCGGCTCGTGCCAGTCCAACATTATAAGCCGACTGTGGGTGGGCGAACGAGGGCGTCGAACGCAACGGTGGGTGGCTAGCGAAGGGGGTTGCCATGATACGACATCCTCGTTCTCCCTTATTTAAAAAAAATACACACAAAACAAAAGAAAACACACAACACGAGTGAATCGGCGCACCGTCCGTTCTTACCTATTTAAACTTTTTAATTTTTTATTATTCTGATTACCATTCACCTTTTGCACTAATTACTTCACCGAGTGTCCGTTTGATCTCGTATCGACGTCCCGTTCACCCCATGGGGTAGAGCCAGTGGTCCCCTACGCCCTGTCCAAAAAGAAGATCCTTCAGACTACCGGACAGCCAGATATGGAGAAAAAACGAGCGTCAATGGATAGTAACTTTTAACTATTCATTTTGGGCACATTAAGAGTTCAATTCCGTTATTTTCGCCACCGTTGCGATTCTACATCCCGGAACGAGTTCTTTTCACCACTTACGCGACCCTCGAGCACCAGACTTCGCTCCGTGTTGTACTGCCCCAGCCGAAACTCCCAGGTTAGCCCTTTTGCAGTCGTTCAGCCTGACCGGGTGCCCTTGAGTTATTAATAAGATGAATACAAACATGGCCTATCGTGAGCCGTATTTATGTCTATGGGTTTGCCCCACTATGGCTATGATCCGACCTCACTTCAGGGCCGATAACCTTGTGGAGTCGGACCTACCCATGCTGGGTTTTGCCCCCTTTCTTAATATTATATTACGCCAAATCATAGGCGAACATATGTCCAAAGGATTACCCAAGGCGTTGTTACGTTGTCAACATAAATCAATCCCGGATTTGTGTCCAAATGAGTTTTCCACGAGCTTTTAAACCCAGACTCCATGACCCGAGACTACGTCGTTCTGCCTTTGGACCCACATGCGTGCGCGACGGTGTCAACGGTGAGTCGAAAGATTTGCACAAACATGATCGAGCAGTCCCTCGAATGATCTGAACCTCCTGGTAGGTTGGCCCTCGGGGATATTGCATTCAGTATGGGCCTGGGTGTTGTCGCTCCATGCACACCCGGACGATTAAGGGACCGTCTCATACTTCTGTAGACGAGCACCCACTACATCTCCCGACATACTTCAGAACAAGGGGAGATGCTGTTGAAATTCTGATTCCTCGTCGCTCAAGTAGCAATACGAATAAAGGGAATATAAATGGTTCCTATTGAAGGTCGAATCCGAATCCCGGGATCGTCCCGCCATGGTCGGAATTTGACCTTGCCCTAGGGCCGACAACTTTTGGGAGCTCCACCCAGTTTTCTCCATCACCAAACATTAAATTATGTCGTCTCTCTGGCAAACATTTACTCGAAGAATAATTCATGACTTCGTCGTGCTTTCGACCCAAAATGATCTCCGAATAAAATCATAATAACAATAGTAATAATAATAATAAAATAAATAATGAATAAGTGTATCGGTCTGAGCTTCCCTGTCATCGGCATGGGATGCCCGACCGCGCTTAATTTTTGGTTATTTCTTTTCTTTTAATAATTATAATTTCAGGTAATAGTGCCCTTCTATCCGGTGACTAATCAATGATTTTCTCCCATTCGGAGAGATTCAATTAACGTCGTGACCTTTATGGCACCGCGGGTTTCGGTCCCGACCCGCCACCCACCATCGTCTAATCAATCAGACGGCGCACACTTGCGGCTCCAGGCCACCTCAGTCTTTGGAGTCCGAATAAACTGTCATCTCGTAACTGACACGCATGCACAATAATAAATAAAATAAATAAATGATATAAATAAAAAATAAATAAATAAATAAAAATGTGTCCCCATAACGAGCTCCCTAGTTTATCCAACTATCCTAGCCTATCCAATTGCCCAATCTAGCCAACTACCCCTGTTTATTCAGTTACCCCAATTTATCCACATGTCCCAGTTCACTCAACTGTCCCAATTTATTCAGCTACCTCAGTTTATGCAGTTGTCCCAGTTTATTCAGCCACCCCAGTCATCCTAGTTTATACAACTATCCTATTTTGTCCAACAATCTCAATGGACTCAGTTGTCCCAATTAATCTAGCATCCAACTGTGTTTTGGGTCATAATTCCCCCTAATGTCAATTTCATCCCAGTCATCTCAATCACGGGTCTGTATTCAGTTTTGCTCCAAGTCAGTTATGATCTAAATACTCCTCCTACTCCAGCCACCAATTCTGTTCCGGATCAATTACGTCCCAACCACCTCTTATAGCTGCGGCCGTGCCACCGCCCATCTGCATGTCTCGGTTAAGGCATGGAATTGTGTCCCGACATATGGGCATATATGATGTTCCAGCATGCCATCGCCCGAGCATGCACCCATTCCGGCACGTTCGTCTTCTAAGGGATGTCCGACCGTTCAATTCAGGTGGAACCTGAATCCCTATATAATCAATTCAACACCAGTAGTGAGCTCACTTCTTGTTCGGTGATAGTACCTCGGCTTAAATTTGAACAGTATATAGTATATGTCTCGATTAAATCATGTTAATATGCTGATGATGTAGATATAAGTTGTATGTTAATACATGTTATGACAAGAATGAAAGTTAGGCAAATTATGTAAGTTATGTGTACGCAAGTTAACTCACTAATTTGCATGTTGACTATTCAAGTTATGTCACATATTATATTTTATTACGAATATTAAGAATAAATGAAAAAAAAGAAATCATGAAATTCTTTGCTATCCAGATTTTGTTATATTATAAACTTATGTTACAAGTTCACGTTCCAAGTTCGTTATAATTGCTCATGTTATGTCACAATTCTTTAGATGCATATCTAGTATTATAATATGATTCATTGACCTCAATAGTCTCGGACGGTGGCATGGAACACTCCCATTACCTATTGACTTAACGAGATCATTGTACTTCATAATTTCAAGACCACATGTTAGTTGCATTTATGTATAATTATATAACATGTAAAAACTAGTTGATCTGTAACTTAATTTAAATTTCTTAAGCTGTTATACGTATATTGTATTGGCAAGATAGAATGTTCGGTTTATATAGGAATCCTATCGAGTCGTTGTAATCAGATGAGTTATTCCATTTCTTATAGGGGTAAAAATTTACAGGTTACTTGAAAGTAAATGTACATGCTAACTGGTTGATAACGCGAAAATTATGTTCAGATTTTGTGATTTTTGTTGAATCCTCCAAGATTGTATATCTTGGGTTGTACGTCTGCGAGACTTTTGTGCAAACAACGTTATATGTATATATACAAGATACGAGATGGAAAATATTTTGATTGATATTTTTATTCATATATGCACATGAATCGGAACGTTAAGTGTTAATACTCTCGGTCACTACATGTCAATTCCTTTTTTTCACGTGCTTCCACTATACACGTGGGAAGTGTGACAATTGATCACTTAAGATAAATAAGAAAATATTATTTTTATAATTTTATGTGTGCGACATAGAGATTACATATGAAAGTGTATTGACTGTTATAAACTAAATATAGCTTGAAATATAAGATGCAAAAAATCAACCAAGTAAGCATTACTCAAAAACCTATGACACACTGCATGCTCTTATATGTTATAGATTATTAACAAATATAATCCAATTTAAGTCGAGTCTATTTATGGATATAAACGTGCCAATTATTTTTTTGTTGAGAAAATGATATGTTCAAGTTCACTTTGTTTATTACGTGTTCAAGTTTAATTTGTTTAATTACATGAATAAGTCAAGTCAATTTTTTTATCGAATCTAATTGACGAGTTAGATCTTCTTTGACATGTTGAGTTATTCCCATCGTACAACAATACTGCAGAAGAAATGAGCGAGGAAGACTAGAGATGAGTAATATTTGTTACGTAACTTTTTTTAACGTGTCGACCTCAAAACGTGTCTGCAATATGTATGTCCATACAATGCACGCTGTGACTGAACAGTTAAAAAAAATCAAACGAAAGGACGGAATGATGATGAGTCGACAACTTTGAAACCAGTAAAGATATCTGTTTTTTCTTCTTCTTTGATCATCTATTCACGATGTATCTGCTGCGGGAAAATGATGCACGGGTAGAGAGTTCATAGATCTGAATTCTAAGCACATATTTTAAAAGGAATCAAACGATCAATAAAAATAAACTCGAGTCTAAGTGCATGGTTAATTTTGTTAGAGTCGTTCCGTCACTATTTCGATGCAAATAAGTTTCACAATCAAATTTTGCAAAAGATACGATGATTCAGACCAACGACGACATGAAAGTGCACTCAAATTTGTATTGACGGAGACAAACACCCCGTGATTATAAACTCTTGTGAGGAAAAAGAAGAAAACAGGCTGAGAGAGAGAGAGAGAGAGAGAGAGAGAGAGAGAGAGAGAGAGAGAGAGAGAGAGAGAGAGAGAGAGAGAGAGAGAGAGAGAGAGAGAGAGAGAGAGAGAGAGAGGAAACTCTAAAGCCGTGGCTCACACAAAATCAACTCCTAATATATCCCCTCCCTCGAGAAGTGACCTTGACTTAGTGACATCCATATTCGCTCGAAGAGGAGAATACGAGGAGATGCGAAGAAAATCTAAGAGATGATCGGTCAAAATGGTTAAAAATAAAATAAAATAAAATAAATAATATATATATCTCCGTGCATGTGAGAACATGATAAAACCCAAAGAATTTACAAATTCAAATATCTCAACTTTTGTAATCTCCCCGAAAGAATACACAACTAGAATCAAGAGTTATAATTAAAAGTAGATAAAAACTTTTTTCATCTTTGAATACGAGATAAAATAACACAAAATCTTAAAATTTTAAAATTTAAACATAAGATATATCAATATCTTGTACAGCCGTGTACCTTGGGTGGGCCCAATATTAACACAATTGAAAAAATATTATACACTCAATTTGCCCAATTACCCTAAATGTGCGGTAAGTATTAATCATTAGACAAATATCTTAAGTAAAAAGATCACTTTCTAATTTTAAAATAAAAATTATTTTTATTTTTATAAATATTTATCTAAATATACTCCATCCAACTTATTTCCAAAACTATGCAGCATTTGTCATCTAAACTATTTTGCCACCTTGTCACCTCTCTCTCTCCCCCCTCTCCTCTCACTTTCTCTCACCAGCAGAGGACCTCCACGTGTTACCCTGACCCTACCCCCCTTTCCCCTTGCCCATGACGAATGCCCCACCCCGCGTGATCCCCCTCTGACCAGCCCTTCTTCTCCGCCTCCCCTCCCTCACTCGTGACCTCCCCTCCAATCGCCCCCGACCGACATCATCACTTAGAGAGAGAGATTGGACTCGATTGATCAATTGGTGTGGAGAGAGTGAGAGAGAGAGAGAGAGGGGACTTCGGCATAGACCTATCAACGGATACAGATATTATCCAGATCCACTTCGAATTCGAATCCGTATTAACATGTAATATTCGAATTAGTATTCATTTTTTTGGATACGGATAATATCCGAATTCGAATCGGAACGGATATTATAATATTCATTTCAAAAAATATCCGTTCAAAATATTATATATCATATAATACATATTTTTAAATAATATATTATAAAATAAATAATATTATAGAGAAATTTAGACATTTTATAATTATATTTTAATTTAAAATTTATTTTATATATTTTTAATATTTTATAATTATAATTATATACTTTTAAATTTAAATTGAATAATTCAAATTTTAAAACGGAACGGAGGTAGATAGTCATATATTCACTTCGTATCCGAATTCAAATCGGAACATATCAAATCGGATAATTCAAATTTTAAAACGGAATGGATACAGATAATCATATATTCGCTTCGTATCCACTCCGTTTACGGACCTAATTCGACGACGATGGGGGGCAACTTGAGAGAGGTCGCGGACGAGGGAGGAGAGGCAGAGAAGAAAGTCCGGTCAGAGGAGGGGGCTCACATGGAGTGGAGAGTTTGTCATGGGCAAGGGGAAATGGGGCTGGGGTCGGCGCTCACACAGGGAGGGCCTCCTCTGGCGAGAGTAAGAGAGGGGGAGTGCAAGAGGGGGGCAGCATCGACACTCCCACCCAATGGAAAAGCCACCTTTCATCCTACATCATGCTTCCCTCAAGATACCCCCAAATCATCGGACTGGCAACTCAGTAAATTGCAGGCAAATTCTAGAATGCAATAATGAAGAGGAAAACAAGATGGGAAGGACCAAAACGATGACATCATCTCTGCCAGGAATGAAGAAAAGATAATACTAATAAATTTGAAACCCAAAATCTGGCACAAAATGCCTTGAACAAAATCGCACAAGGAGACAGCTAAAGAATACATAGACTGGAAAGTGCAGTGGCTTGACGCCAGGACTAGACACATCCTGTTCCTAGGTGAGTTACAAGCATTTCCCGAATAGAAAGCAGACCAGAACGACGATGAAAGGGGGGGGGGGGATCTTACTCAAGCAGACTTCAGCTGCGGCTTTGGCTTCAGTCTCTTCACCCACGAGTACAGGAAGACTCCAGCAAGGGCGATGCCGGTTCCTGCAAATGAACCCGGGCCATGGGGTGTTCAAAGAGGTACCTCTGGATAGTAGAACAGTGAAGGTGATAGGGAGTGAGAGTAGATGGCATACCGAGGGAGTTGATGGGGGAGACTGGCGATCTGAAAAAGAGAACCGAGGTCACGATGACCACCACCCTCTTCACGCAGTTCCCCACGGAGTGTGTAACAGGCGACACCCTTGCCAAGATCATGTATGAAACCTGCCAGTTTTAAACACGCGAACAAGAGTCGCCCAGAGATGAACCCTTTTTAAAGTAGCATTTTGTTTCATATAAATGACAGCTTATTCATGGAATGTATTGGCAAATTTCAAAATGTCAGCATCACCCATCGACAATATTGATGAGATACATTTGTAGACACATCAAAATATAGCATGCCTTCGAAACGGGTTAATTCATGCTCTCTCTCTCTATAACACACGAAGACGGCAGCCATTCATTCAGTGGCAACAGACCATAGCTGGGCTGCCCGATGGTTAATTGATTCAACAGGGAAAAAGAAGAAACAGCAGGCAACCTGTCGTGAACACAACCCCATTGGATCATGCATAATTTATGACGGAGCACCGATCTGCTGCAGCATGCGGAACGATTGGATGGTAACCTGAGGGTGCCTTCACCTCTTACTTTTCCTTTTTTTTTCTCTCTTTTTTGAACTTGAGGTTGCCTGATTCTCATCAGACGACTGTGTTATGGTCCACTGCCACCAGACGAATCTGTGGTAGCAGACTGCAGAAACCTGAAGCCACTAGGCTATAGGGTGGGTTTCCAACCAAAAAAGTGGACCGATGACTAACGGACAGCTACTTGAAGTTATTAGAATCAGATTGACAAGAATAAAACAAGTCAACATACAAAAAGACATTCTGAGAGAAGACTTATGAGTGTATAAGCTAGAGCCAACACCTTTTTTTTTCCGCAATTACTACACAGACCTTCCCAGAAAAACAACTACAGATAGTGCAAAGTCAAAAGCCAACTGCTTGCCATTTTGAAGCCAAGAACCGAGATGCAACTCCATGACTTGATGATAACTCTCAAATAGGACATTCGACCAAACAAAAATTATGGAAGATTCACATGAAACTTCATGCACAAAATGAAATGTTAAAGCATAATGATAAAATATACTCCAAAATCGACATCAGTATGGGTCGCCAAAACAGCTTAATTGCCTTGTTGTTTCCATTTTTATGCAAAATCCATGATTAGAATGCTTCGACACATTGTGAATACTTCCAACAGACAAAATGTCCCAGGATTAGTTAGTTAGCAGATTTATAGATATATGAGTCTGAAATAAATCATCCAGGAAAATGACAAGGATCATAAGGTCAAAGCAATGAAGGTCATAACTGGGATGGGCACCATGGAGATGAAGAAATAACAAGCAATAAAGCAATGGTGAAGAAGCCTATTAAATGATTACATCTGGGAATGCTAAGAACAAAGGGAATGCCTGAGAATGTACAAGTGACGGTCTGTAATTTGAGTGATTTGATCTAAAATATTGACTTCCAGTTAATTTAAAATAGACGTTCAAGTTGACCACGGGAATCATTCTCTTGATTACAGGAGCCAATGTTCAACCCCCCATGCTGTGAACACGTTTTTGAACATGCCCACTTATAACTATCAACAATGCAAGTAATATCATGAAGTGGCGAATGGAAAATCAGCATCCTTGATGTGATTTAATTTAAGACGGGACATCATTATAGAGTGGTAAACCCAAGTGATAGGAAGCTGGGCCAACAGAATGGGGGGAAAATGCATTAGAAAGGCAGGGTGTTGCCAGTAATGTTCATATTGTATGTTCACTGACCGTTATTACAAGGACTGTATCTACCAAGGAGCAAGAGGATAATTGAAGATAAAGCCTCGGCAAGCTACCTCCCTCAAGGCAAAACCAGAAATTCACAGCTTTACAAAGACTCACCTGTTGATAAGCATGGAAACAGAGGCTAGCCACGAGGGATCTCACATATATCTCCTGGAGATTCAAACCCTATGGTGCCAAAAAGGAAAAGGAACGTTAGATCACAATAGAAGGCACTCATTTCCAACACTTAAGTATACGATCAGGAAACCTGCAATACTATCACTTACAGCAGATTGCAGGAATGAAGGAGTAAATTTGACACCTTCCATCAAGAGTGCAACAGGAGCCAACATGACGAAGGACATCATGGTTATTACTGAGAAGAGAGTAATGTTGTCCAGTGATGCCTATTCAAGAAATTTGGAATGCTAAGAATAAAAGATATGTAAAGGATGGCAGCACAAGATGACCACTAATAACTGGGATATAACTCCAGAAGTCTATATGATCAGCTTCACCAACTTTATTAATAAACAACTAAAATTTTATGCTGTATGACGTGTTAACAAAGAAAGTAGCAGGCAAAACATGGCAGTTAAGAAGTTTCTGTAGCGCAAGACTGAGCCTTCCGCATCATGGGCTGACCTCTTTCTTCACCATGAACTTTTTGCTAAGCACATTACGAGACTGGAAAGTCAGATTTGAAGCCATTGCACTCCAGAAGCCAGCCCTGTTTAGCAAAGCAAGAAAGAAATACTCATTCCTATGCGCATTTATGTTAAAAGGCACACACACACAAATGATCTTAACACTCCATGCAATAAAATAACTGAATTTTCAGATGCAGAATACGTAGAGGTACCTAGCTGCTTGGTACCCAATTTTGCCTTAACATTTAATGGCCAACAACTTCTCAGGCACGTAGGATCTACAGAGCATTTTATAAAATATGAGGTAAACATTGTTTTCCATTCAGATGGCCTTGATTTTCTTTCTTAGAAGATATCAAGGATAACCCTAACAATCCTGTGCAGGAAAGGGCACCAGCAATCTGCTCCTCATCATTTCAGCCACTTGCCAGCTTGGAAATGATTTCCTTAGCTGGCTTAGCCATTGGAATCAGGTAGCCTCATAATCTTTTGCACGCCAGAAATACATCAAGAATCCAAATCAACTTTGAAAAAAGAAAGTTGAAATAAGGATACAGGTGCAGCCGCTAGCCCAAAGTTGGACAGGCTGTGATCTGAACCAAGTCATTCCTCAACCACATAAACAAGCAAGCTTCAAGTGTAAGATAAATACCATTGAGAACCTTACCAGTTAAAAGAAACTTCAGTTAATGATGCCAATCCCACACCACCAACTATCGGCACAAGAGACAGTAATATCCAGATGGTTGGCGTCTGAGAACAATTTAATCAAAATGAAGACCAATTAGTGAATGTCAACACTGCTTGTATATTCCACACTTGCACCGTTGAATTAGCTATGAAGTTCAGTTAGGGTCGGCATATTAGTCTAAACATACTGATGGAAAAAAGGAAATGTCTAATAGACCCCAGAAAGAATGAAAGGAAAAAAGGAGCAAGCAATTCCGCAGCTTGACATAGAGCGTCTTGAACATATTTTTATGCACAATTAAAGCTCAAGTATATTATTTTTCCCAAGTGAGTTACACTTGCTGTTTCACTATTGTAGTTAGAACTGTTGCTTTACAACAGTCATATCTTCAGCAAGCTGTCTATGATCTGACAATGCATCAGCAGTGATCATCATTGTTTTCAAGTTGCCTAGATGACATTGACAAGGCACTCAAGGGGGCCAAGGTGTCCAAGTGCCTAGGCGAGCAGCCCATTAAGGCACTCACCTAGCTACCTTGGTGCACATAAGCCACCTTGGGCTCACCTAGCCTGCCTTAGCAAGGTATCCACTCCTTGTTTTGAGGTCTGTTTTAGTATTTGGGCAAAAATTCAGGTGTAATTTTGAAAAAATGACAAATGATATGTCAAGATTGGAAAGAGAAGATAAGACTTTCATCTCCTTTCCCCCTTTCTCTTGAATTCTTCTCCCCGTCAGTTCCTCTTCCCTCCCCTTAAGGACATTGATTCATATTTGCATGGTGCACTTTTTGAAGCTAGTACCATTTTTGCGTCTCTTTTTGATAGTTCACAAGTCTCTTTTTGATAATTCACAAGTGAAAAATTATGAAATTATTATGTTGATGTACTTATAATTTACTCAGAAATGTGTCATATTTATACTTTCTTTCAATATAGAGAATAACTACTTGAATACCAAATTTTATATTAAAATTTTTATATTGATTGACAGATATTCACAAATTCTTATTAATTTTCTCCTTATTAATTTGCTATTGTTTGTCATTTATTATGTTTTTGCCTTTTAAAATATAGGTATATGTTGAAGATTTGTGAACATCAATTTTTCTATTAACTAATGATAGAACTTATATGCAGAAAATGTATAGTAGTAGTTCTCTTACAATGTACTTAGTTACATAAACTAGACTTCGCCTAGGCATCTCGCCTTGTTGCCTAAGCAATAAGGCAGTAGGTCACCGCCTTGATGGCCTTAGACATCTTGACAACCATAGTGATCATCAAAGTAAAAGGCTGCATAATATATAACTAATATAAGTAAATAGGTCTTTACTTTTGATAGGAGATTTTCCATCCAGAGTAACTCACCCTGACTTGAATGACAGAATGAGTCAATTCAGTTTGGGAATTTCCAAGCTTTCTGCATCTAAGCCTAGTCATATGAATCTAGACCATGGATCTATTGAGTCTGCGCAAGTCAGCATGGTAAGACACCCTTTCTCATCCTTGTTACGCAGAGTACAGAAAGTCATCATAACATCAGAAGCAACTGACAGGATGAGAAACCAAAACTGCACCCTTGTCCTTTAGTAATAATAATCCAATTTCCACCATGGATTATTCACTATTATAAACAAATAGAGATAAAATAATAGATGCAAAGTACAGAGGCTCACCTCCCCAAGGAACAATGCTGAGAGGATAACTGAGAAGAATGGTTCCATGGCTTTAATAGTGTGTGTAAAAGAAACAGCCACTTTTCCAAGACTCATATTGGTGAAAACATTTCCCATTGTGTGTACAAGAGCCAGTGGTAGTATTGCCAGAAGCTGAAAAGTATTATCCAAATTCAGGTACAAAATTTAGGAGACAGTCAAATAATGCACATGTGCCATCTGAATAAAAGTTAGAGAGGAAAAAAAGAAGAGAAAAAAAAACCTGTGAGGATGAGATTTTTGGCTTCTTCAACAGATTGGTCATCCACAAAAATAGAACTAAGGTAGAACCCACAGCAAATTGCACTGTCGTAATTGTTATTGGATATGGATAAACCTTCAGAACCTACCAAGAAAAAGAAATTGATTCATGTTGCTGTCTGACTTACAAGTGGGAAAAAAAACATTGAGCAAATATGTGTTTTCACAAAAATCAGTTCTCTACCCAAGGCCTGTCATGAATGTTCACAATATGATGCATAGGATTAGGGTTGTATAGGATTACACAAAGCAGAGTTCATACATGAGGAAGCACTCTCCTTTTTCTCATTTTGGCTGTATGATTCTAGCTTTGAGGTGTATCCAGGGAAGAAATGAATCGAGTAAAATGCACATGTAACTCAATTATACCATCCATGATAAGTAGCAACTGGAAGCAATGGAAAATAGGAACGAAAAGTCAGCCCCCAAAATATAATCCTACTATCATTACCATCAAGATAGTAAAAGAGAAAATTGGGATAGCCCCAATTGATAGTAAAATGAGAGAAAATAGACTCAGGTGGTTTGGACATGTGTTTCGTCGCCCTAACTCAGCACCGGTTAAAAGATGTGACCGAATCTTAGTGGATGCTAGTAAAAGAGCTCAAGGAAGACCTAAAATGAGATGGTGTGATGTTATTAGGAAAGACATTAGTTTCTTGGGTTTAAATATGAATATTGCACTTGATAGAAATCTTTGGCGGAACATGATTCATGTAGCCGCCCCCAATTAATTGGGATAAGGCTCTGATGATGATGATGATCATCATCATTACCATCAAGAAGCCCTATCCCAATGAGGATCACCTAGCACCTGAAAATCCACATCTCAATAAATTTGAACAAGATCTTAGGCAGCTAACGTACTTACAATCAGCTCCCCATTAATCATGACATATGCTGGACATCAACCAATTTATCCGTGGGAAAGGATGACCCAAAGAAGAGTATTGAAAATCCACTTTATTTAATAGATTAAACTCCAGGGCGGCCGCTTCCAAGATATGGAACTTCAAAGAAAATACACTTGTAATATAATAGATGCATAAAAACACAACACACAGCACTCCTGAAAATTAAGTCAATTGTCATTAATCTTTCTAAATATGGATTCAGGGGAATTTGACACATCTTCATAGTTATAAACATAAAACAACAAATTCAGTGGAAAGCAAAGGAATATAACCTAAACATGCCCAAAAGTGATACCATTTTCATACTCCATATGCCAAACACTAAAATTTTCATACTCCTTATGCCATTGCAATATAAAAAAGAAAATATAACATATAAAAATGCATCATCTCAATAGTATCTCTAGCGAAGTGAAATCCAAAAAAAATGAAAGGCGGATGTTTGAGACTATGATGCGTCAGACTGCTTGCATGCATAGATCTGGAGACCAAACCGGGGTGTCCTTTAGATTCACATTTCCTAAAGGAGAGAATCAATTATATAGCGACAGCACCGCTGACTAGTAATAACCTCATCCTCCAAAGAGAAGCACAACAACCAGACAATTCCAAAATCGCCACAGAGAGTGAGCTTGACGAAAGCAGGAACCAGAGGAGGACGAGGGCTAGAGTACCTGCTTGTTGTAGATATTAAAGTAGATGTTGAACAGGTACCAGAGCCCAAACAGCGCCCCGAGCTGCAGCGTCTGGGAAAGGCCTCCACCGGCCGCCTTCTCCTCCCCAGGCACGGCAGTGCCCTCCCCGGCGCTCTCCGGCACGGAGCTGGCCCGCACCTTGAACTCCTCCTTCCCACCGCCGAACAACAGAGGCCGATTCCAACTCCCGAGGCCGGATGAGGAGGAAGAAGCAGCAGCCAGCGACGGCAGCGGCGATCTGCAGCGGCCGAGGCCATGGATCGGGTTCAGGCGAGCCGGCCTCGGCGCCCGGGAGCAGAACCCGACGGCGCCAACGCTAGGACCTGCGCATCGCCGCCGGTGGCCGCCGGCCTTGAGGAGGGCGGGGGTGGCGGGCGAGAGGGCAAGCGCCGCGCCCTGCATTCTCCTCTCCTCTGCAGCAGAGCTGGCACAGAGAACAGAGAGAAAGTAGAGAGAGAGAGAGAGAGGGGTGATGGAGATTTGGAGTGGAGGCGCATGTTATAAAAGCCCTTTCTATAGTGGTGTTAACTGTTAAGGGGGCCGCTGGCGCCTCCTGTCGCGTTATGTGAACCCGCGGGACAGTTTAAATTTGCAGATACTCCGAGTTAAGGAATGAGGGGTACGATGAAGTCGCGGTGGGTGGTGGTGATGGAGCGTGGTGGAGCCGGGAGAGGGTTGTTAGAATGAACCGTAGGGCCATTACAATGAGTTTCACCGCATCGGACGGTCGGATCTCGGTGGCGGGTGTGGGTTCGACAGCAACCAGCGTTGGGGGCTCCGCTCTCTCGTGGGGAGGAGTTGGTGAACTGGTGTCAGCTGGGTTGTTGCAGGGACCGGGGAGGGAGAACAAACAAAATTAGAGGCTATTAAATTAATAAGAATAAAATAACCAGAGGGAGAAAAAAAAGGGGAAGAAAAAGGGTACCAGCGGAGAAGGATGGGATGGTATAAATTTGAAAATTCTGGCCTTTCGTAGATATTCTCAAGTATTTGTCCTGTGTATATTTGTTCGTACAAATTTAACGAATTGATAATTCAAGGATTAATAGATAATTTGTTAAGTTTGTAAAGATAATAGTTAGATTTTAGTGATAATTGATAATTCGTTAAATTTGTAAGTATTAATATGTAATAAACTCTTAGGCCTTCTTTGTTAAACGAGCAGACTACCGTATTCGATTCCAAAGAGTCAAATGCGGTACCCGAGATCAGTTAAGAATGATGTGTGTGAGATGCGAAGGCAAGCCCCGATATTTTCTCTTTCCTCAGATGCGATATCTGCCTCCCCTATTCTGGAAACAAAGGGCCCTTTGTGTGATTTATGGTGTCCTATGTCAAACAACATGTCTCCTAAGAAAATTTTCCGCGGTAGTATGATTTTAAGATAACATTTATGTAAAAGATATTCACATAAAAAAGGCACGTAAGAATCCAGTTTCCATATTATGGGAACGGCACCTTGCCTGATGTGTCATATTATCATAGGGGTAGAGTTGTCAATGGGTCAGGTTGGCCTAACAGGTTCGCGATCTGATCCGATTTAGGGTCTAGTTGTAAGGTCTTTTCCGACCCGTAGACTTTAGTCGAGTTTAAAAGTCCGACCAGATTAGGTCCACGGATAGGGCTCGAGTTTTACGTTCGGCCCACGGTCCAACCTCACCCGTTCTCTTTTTTTTGTCTGTTCAAAATTTAAAAATTACTTAGTTAAAATTATACTATTTTATTTAATTAAAAAATTTTAAACTCTAATTTCACATATACTATGTAATTAATATTAAAATTTTAATTAATTTAGTGAGATTATAGATTTTATATTATTAAATATATATTATTTTTTATTTTTTATTTTTTTATTTAAGTTGTCGGATCAAACTGAATCTTAATCTAACTTTACAAATTTTTAATACTGTCGAGACTGACTCCGAACCAAACTCGAATTTTAATATTAATAAGTCAAGTCCGAGTCAGGTCGACCTAAATCCGATCTATTGACAACCCTAACGAGGATCATTCGAGAACGGACATGGGAATCGCCCAACCAAACGGCTCTCCCAAATGAATGGAGTTGTCCTCGATCTTTAGGTTTTTCAAAAATTTGATGAGGAGGAAGAGATAGACTGACTATCTTCTCTCCCTAAACCTTGGGGAAAAGCTGGTGAAAAGGAGCTTTGGGAGAGTTGAAAAGCTGATTTTAAGGGAAAAGGACAAGACAACCCACTGTTTACCTACCTTTCACCTACCAGTATTACGGGGGTAGACTGGGAAATTTGGCAAAGTTTAATGACCAGATTGTATGATTTGAACAGTTTCCCCAAACAAGACCTTTTTTTTTTTGGGTCTCCAACATCATCGTGATTTTTGTTTCTCACCCGTTAAAAAGCTGTTTTTTGCAAAATCGCATTTTAACTACAACCATTTCGAACGGTGCCTCAATCTGGTGCCAGCGCTCTGTTCGGTTTTCTCTTTTTTCGAAAGGCTTTTAATTAGAAATGTGGTGAGGGGCCGATGCATAAATATCATCTTTCTTGTCATTTACATATTATCGGATTATTTTCGTTATACTATTTAAAAGTTAAAACATGGCAAAAAAATATTTTTTAAAAAAATGTACAATTAGATATCTCACGAAATGACGTAACAAACCCCAAAATATATTTTTTCCATTAGAGCAAAAGTTTTGAAATGAGCTCACCCTTTCTTTGTCGATTTATATTACATTTTTTGGATTTTTAAATATATATCTCGTAAAGTTTGGTTTTGTCAAATGTACCCCCATCTGAGTATATTATCATAAATATCCTTCATTTGATAGAAACGTTACGGTTATACCCTTTAATTTATTGATGTCAACGGGAGAAAAATATTCCGTGAAATATGTCATCTCCGGCTATTAAATCCAGAATATATTTGACAAAATCGAACTTTATAGATATATATATACAAAAAAATTACTCTTTAACTCACACTTAACTGAGGTTAAACACGCGGGAGTTATGACGAAGATATAATCGTGACATTATCTATATTTCGAAGATATTCACGATACTATGTTCAGTTCAAAGATATATTTGACAAAATCAAAATTTATGAGAATATATATGCAAAAAACTTACATTTTTTGGATACATCATTGCTCTCGACGACAATCTCACGTTGAATTTTAAGAAATAAATCCCCTTGCGTTATATGACCATTATATTAATATGTCGTGTGTAAGAATATATGTTATTTTAATATATTTATAAATAGTTTTGTTGTTAGCTAACAGAAAAGGAAGCCTTTTTAATGGGCTAAAACCAAATCCTAGCTGAAAATCTCTTATTCAGTTTGGGCCGGTTTGAGAACGGGGTGAGGTGACTTACTCGCACCCCACCACGCGAGTGAAGAATGGGTGTGAGAAGGGCGGGTGAGATCCACCGTTCTCACTCATCAGTTGGGATATCCCAACCATTCTCAAACTGACCCCTTTTAAGTCTATAAAAAGTCTTTGATGAAGAGTTGGTGTCTGCCACGATGAAATGCACCTAAACAAACTTTGCTTTTATGTGGACCCAAATTGATTTGCGATTGACTTTACTCAAATTTCAACAATTTTAAATACATGTGAGTTTGGGTTTATGGTCAAGCCGGATGGAATGCACTTCAAGATCTCTTAACATCAAGGGCGTGTTTGAGAAGCGGATAGGATATGGGAGTCGATAAGAGAGAGAGCAGTGGGCCTCACTCTCTCCTCACACACAAACACTTTAATCGGGCTCGGTTAATACAAGCGACTCCCAAGGGTCGCTTGCGCTGACCGTGCTCGGTTAGCAAAGGGCCCCCAAATGAACAAGTGACACGCTCCATTTAAAACATTATAAACATGCCTGAAGTACTACTTAAGTCAGACAAATTCATGTTTAAAGTTTTATAAACATGTCATAACAGCTCTAAGCACAGAAACTCATCCATATTCCGAAGTACCCGACTCCCACCTTCATCAATACAAAGTGCATTATGAACCTTACGTAGGCCAAGGCATCAAAACTTCAACTTGTCCCAGTTTGATATGACACGGCGAGTTGTTTTTTCAATCATCATATGCCCCAAGTATTTACAGTTTCTTTCAGAACTTGTGTGATAATGGGAAGAACAATAGACTATGTATCATGTTTTTGTCATTTCATTGATTATCGGCTCCATTCTGCTATTTAAAGACCCTTTCTTTGATATGATAATCGAACTACATGCACATGAAGACTGGTTCAGTTTGCTAAGATGGATCTTTCAAGTAGTAATGCCAACTATTTTTAGTTCATTAATTGTAGAAGATACTAATTTTAATTAGCAATTATTGATTTATGTGCATATGCCATCTTATCTTATTGGGAGATTAGATGGTAGAATTACAAGGGTTATTTGATGATGTCTTTCAAATTGTAAGCAAAATAACACAATTAACAAAAACATACCCTGAAGTCAGTACTAAGGTTTTAGATTTCATTATCCTTCACACTTCATTAAACTATGGATGAAGTGGGGGTGTAAGCCTATTGGAGAGCCACCTGTAAGCTATTTTTACAGTGAATGAGCTATCATTGGTTGATGCCTAAATTGGGAAATCTATTCTATTCTATGTGAAGTTCGGATGTGAATTTGGGTAACATGATTTACAATGGTGTTAGAGCGTGGAGTCCGAACTTGTCTTTGGTATCCTGACTTATGGCGCCCTAATCTCCTTGTATAAATCGGGTGCGAACTCTCTCTTTGTACTTGATCCGAGTGTGATTATTCTAGTGAAACTCTGCTGCGACCGTGGACGTAGGAAGACACGTCACCTCCGAACCACATAAAATCTATGTGTTCATGTGTGATTGTCATTTCTACTATTTTCCTTGTTTCTCTGTTCCGATCTCGATTAGTGGGTCGTGAGATAGAGAGAGGGTTGTGTTTCCCAACAAATGGTCCTTTGAAAAAGTCCGGTCAATAAAAGGATGTTCCACTCATACCCCAAGATTAGTTGAGATACCTTGGATGGATGTTGACCACATGTATCCATTTTTGGAGTTGGTAGATATCCCTGAGATCCATATTCTCACCAAATATTGGTATTGTTGCCATCTTGAATGATACTTAAGGAACATTGTTTTATAGTCTTTAATTGCAAGTATAGCAGACTAAGTATATGAGTGATTTCTATTTTTCTTTCTCTCCCATAATGAATTGTATTTCATGTACTTGCTCGTAGTAAGATTGCCCAAAGGTCATGATAATTATGAATGAAATTCCAAGTGATTTCCATTACTAATGCTCTGTCGAAGAATTCAAAATCCCTGGTTCTCAGACCTCCCAAAGATTTATGCGGTTTGATTTTCTTCTATTTCTAGAGGTGTAGTTTCTCTTGATTGGAGTTACCTTTCCTTCAAAAATAGTTTTGGATTATTGTGATTCTCTTAGTGTAGTCTTAGGGAAGAAAGAGGATGCCACACATGAGCTGAAATGGAACTAATAATGTACTTGATTAACATAATTCTTCCCATAAGGGAAAAGTGTTGGCCTTCCATTGATTCATCTTCTTTTTCATTCTATCCTCCATGAAATTGAATTGAGCAATTCTCTTTGACCAGGTCACAAATGTCCTCCAAAATAGATATCGTTCTTACTTAATTGTTGAATTCCTAATAAGTGGCAAAGGTGTTTCTGAAGTAAAGAAGAGATGTTGGCACTGAACAGGAGACCTGACTTGATTTGTTAACCTACTGCCCTGACTAGGAACTATAATTATCTAATATTTACATGATTTGGGTCAAGTCCTTTTCTTCTGCAACTCCAAATATGAAAATGGCATCCATATCTTCAAGCCCTTATACAACATTCTACTTACCTGCAACTTAGTATAGACAATATAATTTCTGCACAAAAAATATAGAGGTAGGGGGACAATGGGCAAACCTTAATGATCCCCCTTGAAGGATGAATAAGCTTTGAGACTTCTCCATTGATGGCCATAGAGTAAGTGGCAGTACATACACATTTCATGATAAGACTGGTAACAAATTCAGAAAAGCCATGGTTATTGAGCAATGATGTTATGAAGCTCAATTGCAACTTCTCATATGTCTTACTGATATCTAACTTGATAGCACAAAAACCAGACTTCTCACTCTTAATTTTAATCGAATACATAAGTTTATGCACTCAAATGATGTAATCCAAAATATATCTCTGTGGAGCAAAGACACACTAGGATGGTGTGATTAGTCTGGGAATGTAAGGCTTAATTCTAGAAACTGATACTTTGGAAATGGTATTGTATATGACATTAAAAAGGCCAATGGGTCTATACTTTGATGGTTGCATGGTAGGGTGTTTTGAGGGCATAAGCACAATATTGGTGTGGTTCAGGTGGTTAGGCATTGAAGAAGTGTTGAAAAATTCTTGGGTGAATGCTATCATCTCTTCTTTCACAAGAGACCCACGTTTTTGGAACAAAATGAGAGGGAGACCATCAAGGCCATGGGCTCTCCTAGGCTTCATAGAAAAGATAGCATCCTTAATTGCAGAGGATGAGGGAATGACAGTAATTTTCAAGTTCTCTGATTACCTCTAGGCAATTGAACACCAAAAATTCTGTTTGATATTCTATTGAGAATACTAGCATGGAAGGATTTAGTGTTCCTATCACCACAATGATACCAATGGCAATGACTCTTTGGTTCCAATATTCATTGTCTTGGTTTAAGTAACTCCCATGCTGATTGCTGAACTCATTTTCTAGCTCAATAGACTCCTATCTGATTGGCTCTTTTCGAATTTCTTCCAATTTTTTTTGCTATCTCATTTCCTTATTTGCAGGGATTTGTGAAATTCTTCCTTTTCCATTGGCAAATATCCTTTTGTAGCTGTGTCATTTGCCTTCATAATTTGTTGTGTGAGTTTTATACTGTTATCCCAGTTGGAGGCAAGCGTTATAGGAAAATCTTATTTACTGAGCCACATGGCTTCAAATTTGAAAGGAGCTCTGTTTGGTTTTAAGTGACAGAGACAATTCAAATAGATGAGTGGTGAACAATAGATCTGGAGAAGCTAATATCCACTGCACATTAGACAAATCTCTATCAATACCTTCTCAGATATGGAATCTAATCCCTCTCTTATTTGACCATTATTTATCAATCCTTGATAGCCCTAAATCTAATAGATCGGTGCCATTAGTGAACTCCTGGAAACATTTTAATTAAGCAGTTCTAGCAACCCCACCTCCCAATTTCTCATCTCCAATATATAGACATGGAGCTGAGAGCATCAAGACTAGTTCCTGAAGTCGACTAGGAGTGCGCTTCCATTCAAACCCAAGTTGGTTATAATTTCACTATAATGGAGTTTCCCCTCTCACTCATTGAACACACACACACACACACACACACACACACACATATATATATAGACACACACACACACACATCCCCTTCATCTCGTATTCTCTTCTCTTTGCTCATGCAAGAGGAGATCGACTCGTAGAAGATCTATGAGAAATCTGTTGTTTTTTTTGTGGACTGATAAGAGGATACTTTGTAGGTACGAAGTTTCTCCTGATATTCTTTACATGGTCATCTCTCCATCCTCCAGTTGATTTCATCGTGGATACTAATTTTCACCTCTAATCGCATCTAACTCTGTGGCTTTCATTTCTCACCATTGAATTCTCATCTAACTTGTTGAAATCCACGAAATAGCGGTGTTGAGATACATAGGCACAAGGTCATAAACATAAATTCCAACACTCCCCCTCACGGTCAAGATGTGGTGTGAATATTAATTGGGTGGAGATGGCAAGATAAAAAATATATGAAGTTAAGTTCAAGACCATGCTTTGATACCATGTTGAAATCCACAAAATCACAATGTTGAGATACACAGGCTCAGAGTCATAAACACATGAACCACAACTCATTTAACCAATACGGTACTATTATCCAGGGACTATGCCCAAATTCTAACATAACTCTGTGGCTTTTCTTTCACACCCTTCACTTCTCCTTGAGTTCCTTTCCTAATCATGATAGCACGAGTTTTTGTTTATTAAGTTTAATGTATAGTTTCGATTAAACATATTAACTCACAATAAAACGACGTAAAGAACATTTTCATGTTGGTACTTGTTTGATAAGTAGAAGCTGTATAGATATTATGTGAAAAAAAAATAGATGCCAATCTTGATGCCTATGGATATCATGTTTCCAAAGTCGAATTTGATTTTTGGTTATGAGAACAATTTAAGAAAATCTAGATCAGTACATAATGTTATCAGATAACTTAACTCTTATGCATCTGTTTCCAAATGAACATATTGCAAATCTACCTGTGAATAGAGAGCGTGCACAAAAAATTATGATTTTCTTCTATTTTGATAAATTTTCCTCTCTTCTTCGTGCAATTGTCCTCTCCCATAATTGTGTCTACACGGGTATATCTAATTTTAGAGTTTGACTTGTCGCACACCTAACAAGTAACTTTTTTTTATTTTTTTTTAAAAATATGGGAAGGCGAGAGCTCACCTCCCCCGTATATCCGTACAACCCACCTGTCCATTGAACAGACAAAAAAAAATTTAAAAAGAACTGACTGTATGAATAGGATTTCTTTACTATTCACACACATCGTTTCTTTTTTATTATTTTTTTGAGCATTTAGATGGAGATGTGATTTGTACGGAAAGTTAAGGGAGGTGGATCTCATGACCTCATATTTTTTTTAAAGAAAAGAAGTTCATTTGCTTCACATCTCGAGTGTGCAATAAGTCAGGATGTGTATCAAGATAAACTCTTGATTTGGATATAGATGGTGCGGGGTTTATGAATAGGCCGCTGGCCCACGAGGCCCATTTGAGCCGGCCAACATTTTAGATGATATGGACTGTGAAAAGTGTCCCGTTGCACGAATCTGGGCCGGTCGCACCTGACCTTACTATGCCCAACTTGGGCCTTGTAAAACCCAACTATGGCCACCTTCGAGAACATAAATGTAAATATAACTCAATAAACTATCCATTGCGTACATTCAGATTTAAAATTCAGATGCATCAGGGTCACTTTGATAAGTGGGTTGATAGACCTGTAAATAGATCGGATACGGAGCGGATAGTGTGATATCTGAATTCGTATCCGATTAATAATCGAATTATTCGTCGGATACTTTATTCTGATAAATGTGAATTCGAACTCGGTTTGAATTTTAAACGGATAATTGTTAGGCCTATTTAGCGGTGAGTCATGTGAGCCATGTGAGAGCGTCATAGATTATTTTCTCAAAAAAAAAGAGTGAAAGTTATTTTTATTTTGGGAGATGTTATCAAAAGATTAGACTTCATCTTAAAAAATAGGAGATAACTTACCAAATGATATAAGTGGAGTTCTTATTTTTTAAATTATATTTTAAGATAAAACATTAAAAAAGAGTAATCAAATAACATATTAAGATTTGGGTTAATTATATATAAAATATGTGTATCTTTATATATTTATCTAAGGGTTCATATTCGATCGGATAATATCCAACATGGGTATCTTAATATCCAAATTCGTATCCGATTAATAATCGGATATCTGATATCCGATTAAATTATCCGTCGGATATTTTATTCGAATAATTATCTGATTAAACGAATACGAATTCGAATATTAAACGAATAATTACCCGGCCTAGGGGCGGGTACGTCATCTCAGGCGGTCCACCCTTAACTCACCCCGAGTGACATATTCAACTTATTTTATTTGGATTTAAAAAATCTAAAGTTATTCTTGACCAACTCCGATTGAGAAAAAAGGAGTCAAACAAGAATATGTCATCTCACTTCAGATAATTCACCTTGATCGGACTTACCTCTTTATCAAAGTGACCCAAAATATATTACATATCCTCACACAATTTCATCCCTTCCACCGTTATCTATGTCATCTGTCCGTCTGGTCTGTCTCTCATCGTGACTCTCTTCTTCCCCCCACCACCACAGCATGGGGGCTCGACGGTGAAGCGGAAACACAGTACCGCAATTCTCCCACTCGGCAGACACCACGTAACTTGTAGTTATTGTTCTTGGCGTCGTATATGCTGCCAAGCCGCTACCGTCAGCAACTAAAAAGCCGGCGCGCACATCGGCTCTCGATGACCGTCGCTGCCCTGGTGCAGTAGAAGCAGCTTCTGGATGCCTTCTACTTGTCTTTTTAACATTCTCTCCTCGTCACAAAAGAAGACAAAGAAGCGAATCATACGAAGGTGGTCTTATAAAGGTCGGACCGATTTGATAGGTCTATTGATCTGATCTGATCTGATTTTAGGTAGGGTGGTAAGATATATTTAAATCTTAAATTTTAATCGGACTCAAAAATAGACCTGTCAACGGAGTTAATATATGACTATCCGTGTTTACTCCGTTTTTAAATTTGAATTATTTGATTTTGATCCGCTCCGATTTAAATTCGAATACGAAGCGAATATATGAATATCCGTATCTGTTCTGTTTTAAAATTTGAATTATCTGATTCAAATTTAAAAATATATAATTATAATTATAAAATATTAAAAATATATAAAATAAACTCTAAATTAAAATATAACTATAAAATCTCTAAATTTCTCTACAATATTATTTATTTTATAATATATTATTTAAAAATATGTATTATATGATGTATAATATTACGAACGGATATTTTTCGAAGCGAATATTATAATATCCGTATACGCTCCGATTCGAATTCGGATATTATCCGTATCTAAAAAAATGAATATAAATTCAAATATTATCCGTTAATACGGATTTGAATTCGAAGCGGATCCGGATAATATCCGAATCAGTTGACATGCCTACTTAAAAATTCGTCCTGACTAGGTCCTCGGGTCGAGTTATGTTGCCTTCTGGTTGATGATGATTAGGATTGTCAATGAGTCTGATTGATTTGACGGGCCCGTTAATCTGATCTAATTTTGAGTCAGTCGCAAGGTCTTTTTTAGACAGTGAATTTTAGTCAGGCTTAAAAATCTGTCCCGACTAGGTTCTCGAGTCGAGTTCGGGTTTTGAATTCGACCCGCAGACCGACTCGAGCCATTCTATTTTTTTTTCTTATTTCAAATTTTAAAAACTACTTAGTTAAAACTATATTATGCTATTTAATTAAATAATTTAAAATTCTCTTTTCACATAAAGTGTATAATTAATATTAAAAGTTTACTTAGTTTAATCAGATTAAAAATTTTATATTATTAAATATATTAAATATTATTTTTAAAGGTGCCAGACTAGATCGGAGTTTAGTCGAGTTTTACATTTTTTTTAATAGTGTCAGGCTTGACTCGACCAGGTCCAACATAACTCAAGTTCGGACCGAACTCGAATTTTAATATTTATAAGTCGAGTCTATATCAGATATATTTAAACTCTATCCAAATCCGATCTATTGACGGTCCTAATGGTGTGAGCTTATGGGGCCGAGTCGTGCCCGCGGGAAACTTATGCGGCCAAGCTCGAGTCCGGCGCCTCCGGTTTGTACCCACGGAAATATAACGTTTCCTACGAACTAAGTTGCGATTAGTTCTAACTTAGAGATATAAAACTCCAAATCTTTGATGTAGATTACACATCCTGACATCGTCTACTCCATTTCTTAAATAGATTGTACTCCAGATCATATCGACCTTTTGATCTATTTTGGCATTTACTCCTCTCTTAATTCAGATTGTGAAAACTAAATCGTTAAATGATAGGAAATAATATCGATGAAGAGTACGTTGAGTTAAGAGTAGAGTGTAAGTGATGTAGAAAAAAACTATCGTAGACAATCTCGATTCATCACTGTAGGCTAGTGGAATTAAGCTTAGTTTGCAATAAATCTGTAAACCAGACTTGGTAGCGAGTTTTACTGAGAAGAATCATGGTGAGCCTAAGTTTTATAGTGATAGCCCCCCCCCCCCCCCCCCTTGATATCCTTAAATGTTAAACTTTGTTCATGGAATTAAGGGCGACTTTCGTAATAGAATAAGGGGTGAGTAAGATGAGTTATTTCGTCGACTCGTTCTTAATGGAGTTTGATAGCAGAGTTAAATTTTTCTGAGTCGATTAGGGTTAAGACTTTTATTCTAAGAATAACTCATTCTACCGTTTTACATAGAACGAGTTATTCTCAAGATAATAGTAAATTATCAAACTCGAAAAAAATCTAAAAAATAATTAACTCATCTCGAATAATTTATCATAACCTACTCATATTTCCATATGATCAATGAATCAAAGTCCGTTAGCACGGACAACTCAGTGAACTCACCCTAATCCGGAGATATTCGGTCATCAAAGTCGAACTTTTATATTGGACAGTGCAACAATATCAGAAGGGAATACTCCTCGTCGACACCCCTTATCCATCCAAATGCCCGTGTGTTGTTTGTGAGAAATCCCCATGGGGGGGCCCGGACGTGACATGCAAAGCCAGCCATCGACCAGCGTGGAGATCTCGGTAGACGAGGCTGCGGGTGAGAGGGAGAGTGCAAGAAACGCCGGTTCTTTTCGCCGTGGGTTTGCCCCGTCAAGGGACCTTCCAAGCAAGGGAAGCTCCGGGGGGGTTTTCTCCTCTTATCCCACGTTTTGTTCTGGGGGTGCGCATGGCCTTCGTGTGGTGCCTGGTGGTGGTTGAGCTCAGTCTCTAAGCGGCATTTCTCCGAACAGATTAACAACAGGCGATCAGTAACATGCAGGCTTCATGTGAACCCCTTCCCAACACGCACAAGCGCAAGAAAACTGTCACGTCACGACCCGCAATCCCCCCACTCTCTCTCTCTTTCTCTCACGCACGCACACGTTCATTAATTCATCTCTGTACACAGTCTCAGTCCTCGCGGGGTTGTCACAATTTAGGCGTGCTTATCGAAATTTTTAATGAGAAGCAAGCTCGATTTTATTAAACATAAAAAGTTGTAGTTATAGTTGAGATGATATTTTCATATATATTAGGGCGTTGGATCAAATATTTATACACAATACGACACGTAAACACATATTTTAATATCAAATAAGATTAGTCGGCTCGATGATCTGTATCGGATGGAATCTTCTCTGATCCGGTACAGTGCGTTCGAGTCACAATTAATTCGACCCGACTCGACGTGTATTATCTTATTTCTCTCCCTCTCTCTCTCTCTCTCTCTCTCTCACTGTGACTCGGTCTGGCTCGACCGATCTTGAGAGTGATCTACTTCGTATCAAATTTTTTCAGATATGATACAGCACGTCTAACTCAACCTAAGACAAACCGAGTCGACAAACTATGGCATCCAGTATCCGAAGTTCTGGAGCCAAGATGACATGTATGACAGTAAGAGCGTGGGGTCAAGGCAATCAAGAAGAGAGATTTCCCATTTATAACATCTCTGGTTCATTCCTACCTCCGTCAAAAAAGAACAAAAAGACGAGATGCCATGGAAGTCTGCTGCTCAATCCAAAAATACATGTTGCACACTTCTCAGTTGTGCAATAGGAATGAGATGTCCCACACTTTTACATTAGTCTAATTGGACCGAGAGAACGAGAAAAAGAGAATTTTTTGAATAGAAATGTTCATTGCACACCCAGAGTGTGCAGCACACTCCGAGAGTGTAGTGTTTTTAACTTTTTTTTAAAAAATTAAAATAGTCTTTAAGATATCTTAATTTAGAGTGTAAATCACGTCATCATTCGATTATTTAAAAAATTAAAAATAAAACGGATCAATTTTTAAAAGAATAGATTCAATACTATTCATTCAATTTAATTTTTTTATTTTTTTTAGATAATTCAATGATGACGTGACTTACACCTCAAGTTAAGATACTTTGAAAGTTATTCCAATTTTTTTTAAAAAAAATTAAAAACACTACACATCCAGAGTATGTAAATCATTCTCATTTTTCGAAGTTCACTGTAAGATTTTTTTTCTTAGAGTGGATCCTGAAAATCCATCTCATTGGGCCACTTGAACAGATACAAAGGGTGAGACATAAGACACCTCACTCTTGTTGCACACTCTAGGTATGCAAACAAGTACTAATACTTGTTACTCAAACAAGACATTTAATACAAAGTGAGCAGGCAATAAAATGCTTTAGTCTATTGAAGCTTCTTCAAAATTGCACTTATGAAAGTCAATTTTGAGAGGTACATAGGAGATTAAATTAAGTTATGCACCTCCAACAAGCACTTATAAAAGTCAATTTAAGTGGATCTATCTGGCTCACATTGATGGATTATTTTAGGATTGAGGGTTGTTTCAACCCTTTTTCTTCTAAATGAGAGACTTTGCAACCAATTACTGATCTCCCTGACATAAACATAACATTTAGAATACATTTAATGCAAACTCTACCAGGCATGTTTAGCATAACTCTTTACCGAAAGTAATTTAGCTGTTATAAATGGATCAGATTTAAACAAAGATACTAGAATTTTAGAGCTTCCTTGAGAGAAGATAATTAGTATAAATTCGGCACGATAATTATCCGTTTAAAATTAGAGTTGAATTTGAATTCGCATTCGTTTGACTGAATAATTATTTAAATAAAATAGTTGACAAATAATTTAATTAGATGGCATATAATCTGATTATTAATGATATTCGAATTTAGATACTAAGATATACGTGTCTGATATTGTACGACCTAATGTGAATTCTTATTTTTTTTCATAACATTTCTTTAAAAAAGTTCATTCAAGTGAATCTTTATTTTCATTATCATTTTAGTTTGGTTGTTATTTGTTAACTAATAATTATATTTTATATTTGTACTATTTTAAATTATTTTATATATATTTAAAAATTAAAAAATATGAATCTATAATAACTTTTTATACTTAATCAGATAGTCGGATAATCCGAATAGTATACATCTAATTCGGATAGTGAAAAAATTACATCCTAACAAGAGATGTGTCGGATTCGGATATCCGATCAATTATAATCGGAGCGGATAGTCTAGTATATATATTTAAAATTAGCTAAATTACTTGCATTCTATAACCGTCGCACGGTGAAAATAAAATTGAAGTACTTTTGGGTTAATTATATGCATCCTTCTCAGGGTTTGATGTCTCGGTCCGGGATGCCTCGACTCGCACGTCTCGACCTGACCCAAGCGGTGGGCGGGACGCTTCATTATTTTAATATTTTATTATATATATTATATATAAAGAGTTTTTTATTTTATTATATTATTATATATATTATATATATGATTTTTTTATTTTAACACGGAGTGAGATGGATCAAGACAAAGTGAGACGTGATCGATCCGACCCGTCCCGAGTCGTGACCGAGACGGACGGATCAATTGAGACGGTAAATCCTGATCCTTCTTACATTGAAAATATCAAAGTTACCCTATGTAGTTGTGAAATATCATGTATACTATCATAATTATTAAAAATGTCACACATACCACTAAATCACAGAAAATATCTCCATGGTCTGTGGGGGGAGAGTTTGTGGTTGATATAAATATTGGGCATATTTTCGCCATTCAGAGATATTTTTAAAAATTCGAGTCAACACTAATAATATATGTGACATTTGATGAATAGTTTTAATATTTTGCATGTAAGAAGCTAGGTCACATATGAAATTAACCTAATAACTAATAAATGATCTGTAACAGTCAGTTGCATGCAGCCATTGAGAACGCCAACGGGGTGTGGGTGGGTAGCTACGTTTTTGTTAGGGATTTTTTTATATATATTTCCGTAAAGTTTAATTTTGTCGAATGTATCCCTCATCTCGTTTGATCATATTATCGTGAATATTCTTAAAATATAAATAATATTATAATTATATTCTCATCGTAATTCTCATATTTTTAACTATAATTAAAAGTGAGTTAAAGAGTAAGATTTATATATATATACTCTTATAAAATTTGATTTTGTCAAATATACTCTAGAACTAATGACCGTAGATGACATATTTCGCAGAATATTCTATTCCCGTCGACGACAGTAAATTAAAGGATATAACCGTAATATTTCTATCTAAATGAAAGATATTCATAAAAATATACTCAGATGACGAGTATATTTGACAAAACCAAATTTTATAAGAGTATATGTACGTAAAAATCCCTTTTTGTTATGTTTCACTATTTGATTTCCAAGGCCATCTTGCACGTGTCATTTTAATTGGGGGAGCCTCGCCCCGTTTGATAAACTTTGTCGGAAAGATTTTTGGGGCTTTCAATCATTTTCATCGTTAGAAAACTCCGATACAACTTTGACACGGTTTAAATCCTCTCAAATAAATTAACATCCTCTAAATTTTCGTGCAACATCTGCTCCTATAGAGGAGAGAGATAGAGATAAAGAAACGAGCGTCTCACAATTCTCAGAAGTAACTCGGAATGAACTTTCGAAATTCGAATTTTTTAAAAGGCCCTGACATCTCTAACACAGTGTACGGAGAAGGACTTTTTGATAATCCGTCCGACCTATAAATCTTACCAAACTGGGCCTTAAAATGCTTCATAGATTTTAAACGTTGAAAACCTCAGAAATGATTACTGTACGGTGTATAATATGTGATTCTCATGTATACTGGTGTATTTAGGGGATGTGAAAACGTTGTTCTAACGTACAACATCGTAAAATATTATATTTATGTGACACATAAAATATAATATTTATATCAAACTAAATAATTATTTATTATAGTTTGGTAAACAATGAGGTTAGAACATATAAGACATAGAAGAGAATGTAAATTATATAATATAATAAGATTAATATGTGCTCTGCTTGAATGAGAGTAAAGGTCGAATATATATATATATATATATATATTCTGAAACAAGAGAGTATCTGCAACATTTTAGTTTCTTATTTAGTTTGTATTCACTTCCCATTTCAAATGTAAATATTGCCTCTGAAGAAAGACAGTTCTTATTCAATGAAGAAGTATATCTTTTTGACCAAATTAAAAATTAAATAAGAACAGATGCATATCTGTGTAGAATGTATGTTGCTATTCTAAAAATATCTTATCTCCTACTCGTCATGAGGGTCAAAGTTTATTTTTGCATTACATATGATCTTCTAAGGTAATTCCAGCCAAAAAGAAAATCAGTCGATCTACAAAAAATTATCTATAGTAAGTAGCAAGGTTTGCCGGTTCGATCGTACTGGCCGTCCTAATTTTTTGTCGGGACGATATGATACGGTATTGTCCCACTCAATCTCACTCTATCCCGTAAGAGAGAGAGAGAGAGAGAGAGAGAGAGAGAGAGATATATATATATATATATATATATATATATATATATATAATAACATGAGAAAAATTGTAACTCAGTTGATTAGGTGATTTGTTCGATTCTTCTCAGACGACACATGTTTGAATCATACCAATGACGTTTGAGATTTCAATTCTTTTAAATAAAATCTCTAAAAAAACCCAAAATACGGACGTAACACACAAGTTTCGAACTCAAATCACCCCTGTGCGAGTGAAATCACTCAACCAACTTATCTATAAAATATTTAATATTTTAAATAATATATATAATATATAAAGCGACCCGATTACGTCATACAGATCGATTATCTTATCTGTGATTGAGACGGGACGGGACGGACGGTTCGCTCTTTCCCGTCTCGATTTATAAAACCCTGACAAGTAATCGAACAAAATTGTTATTTTTTGTTAATAAATATTAAAAAAGGTGTTGACATGAATTGATATATTTTCAAGCTAGTGACAAGGTTAATAAGCATCCATGCACACTTTTGCAATGTTTTAACTTTAATACCTATTTCTCAACATGTCAAGCCTTAAGACTCTTTGTTATCATTTTGGATTTTGGATTTCAATAATAATTATAACAAGACCAGCAGCATTTTTAAGTTAAAAATATTATTTTATGAATACCATTCAAGAAATTTCATGATACCATCCCCACCTTCTTATTTTGCAATTTATCTGTCAATTTATCTATTATTTTTTTATAAAGTATAAAATTTTAATTTTAACTTGATTTCGATCGAATAATTTTAAAATATTTTAATTTAAAATTAAAACGTTTCGATTGAAACTGACATTCATGTCGAGCAAGTGTATCTTTCAAATACTTAAAAAGGATGTCCCAAAAAGGTTTCTGTTAGCACACTCCCGAAGGCAAAGGTAAGCTCGAGAGTGCACTCTGTCGGTCTTTGCTTGCCGACAATGGCAGTCCCCTGCAAACTGGTCACGAGCAAGGCCCGCGTGGGGACCTCTCCAGAATACGGCCATGGCGAAACACCCCATCTTCCTCGCTAAGCGCCATGGGACATGAAGGGTGTGTGAAACAGGAGGTCCATCTGGCGCTGAGTTCCTGCCTCCCACACGTTTCTCTGCGCTTCTCTCCTCTTCTTCAAATCCCCCAAGCAACCGCGTGTAGCACAGCATCTCTCCGTTAAAGAGTTTTCTACCCCCCCCCCTCGCGGCCGGGCGGTGGAGACTGGGAAAAGAATTGCCGTCTGTTAAGAAAGGTGCTACCTTTGTGATTCTTTGTGTAGAGTGTGTGTGAGAGAGAGAGAGAGAGAGACATGTCCTGGAGAGAAACATGTCCTTGGAGGTTACCTACGTACCCGTGTAGAGAGGAGCCGTGGGAAAAGAGACAGGAGCTTGCGCCTGAAGCAATCCGCATTCCTTCCTTTATGCTCTTTTGTCCATCTTTTATGACCGGACATACATATTTTTTATGCATCTGCTCACTCAGCCTTCTCCCCAAGGCATAGGTGGGTAAAGCATCTCATAAAAATCTCTGCTTTTTCCCTCCCTCCTATGTAAGTCTCCTCCCACACCCTCCTGCCCCCAACCACTGTGCCTGCTGTTTGTTTATTTCACCTATGGCCCGGTGCTTTACTGAGGAAACCCATTCAAAGTTTCGCATCTTTCCTCAACCCAGTTTATTAGCCGACCGCCAAATCGCATGTATGGCTGCTGAGAGGTGGGGAAGAACGTTAGGCAAGCTTTGGATTGGTGTCCTCACGCCACCCGCTATGCTTCTGTCCTCTTGTGATGCGTTTGTAGCACATTTTTGGGGTGTCTCTGGCTGTATATCTAGGGGCTGTTCGTCTGTTATCTCCCATATGTAATGGGGTCCCCAATTAAATGAGCTCTTGTTTTTAGAGCTGTGAAGTTTCACTTCTCAGAGGTTTTTCCCCTCATATTTTATTGTGAATACAGAATACTCTTCGTGAGTGGTTAACCTACCATATGGATTGGTCTGGGAACTTTGCTCTAATGGTCGGAGTCCCCTTCATGTCATGCGTTTGAGGCTGCTTATATCTGCTATGAGCTCTTCATTCGGTGGGTCTGAGGCTGATTGTGTCTTCATTGAGGTAGTTCTGCGAGACTTGCAAACTTGGGTGTGCTCTCTCTTAAGGGGGATTGCTTATCTGTACTAGAAAGGTGCAGAGCTAAAACACTGGTGCAAGGGTGAAGGCTTCTAAGATTCCTTCCCTCCTTTCAAAGGATTTGCCACACTTAGAGACGCCTGTGTTTAAGGACTGATCAACATCTCACAAATCAGAGAATTTGGGGCCACTGGAAGTTCTGTTACAGCCTTTCAGATACCAGGGGAAGAAAGAAAGTAGTTCTCCATGCATTTATCAGCCGGACCATCAGAGCATTCATGGCATCCCGTCATGACTGCCAAGGCCAACACCACCGGCTACTGGTTGAACTGGAGAGTTTTGATTTGTGCAGTTTGGGTGGTCTCCTCTATGGCCATAGCAGCTATTCTGATATGGAAATATGAGGGGCCGAGAAGAGGAACCGAAAGTGCAGAATCCGAAGAAGAGGCTGTGGGAACTCTATACGACGATGAGTCTTGGAGACCCTGTCTCAAGGAGATCCATCCTGCTTGGTTGCTGGCATTTCGTGCTATAGCATTCCTCGTGCTGTCAGCATCCCTCGCTGTCAGCGTTGTTGTGCAGGGCGGTCGGATGTTTTACTTCTATACACAGTAAGATAATCTCATACATCTCTTCCCTTTCTGTTTCTCCCAAGATCGAACATTGCTCTTGATGGTGGGAGGTTTTTATGTGATTTTATACTTTGGTATTTAATTCAGATTGTCTAAGTTCATGAGTTTCTTCTGCATACCAAGTCTAGTAATTTGCTTTAGTGTTTTTCTATGCAGAAGACAGCTTAGCCACTTATGAAATGAGAAGTTTATGATTGTCGCATATCAGTCTAATATTTATAAGTTGCATTTACTTGGACCATTTCTCTATAATCACTTTCTTTTGCCTGCCTAGTATCTTTAACAATTAGTGCAGCTAAGTCCCATACAACCAAAGAGCAATAATTTAATATCTACTTTCTACCATTTCATCATGTGATGTTATAAAAATAGATTTTTGTCATTTTTCTTTGTCATCAACTGAGATGGTGGCAGTACAGTATTGCTGAAAGCTCCAACTCATATTTTGTGCTGCATTTTTCTTTAGCATCAAATGTCAGAAGGAAAAAGGTCTACACTTTTTTCTATTCCTTCACCATGTTTTTGTTGATCCCAAGAGACATCAATGATAATTCATTCTACCTGGTACTTCATTTGTGTCCTCAACATAATGTAGAGATCATGTGACTTATCTATTCTGCTAGTTACATTTTCCCTCTTCCTCAATTAACATGTATGTCTTTTATGCATGTTGGACAGGTGGACATTTGCGCTAGTTACTATTTATTTTGGGGTATGTCGTCATTCTTTTACAACACAGTATCTCTATGGTTTTTCTTGAGCAATTTGGAAGGATGAAGAGTCTTCTACATTATGTGTTACAGTCGATGGCTTACTGCTTAATGCATCACTTTGCAGATTGGCTCTCTGTTATCCATGTATGGTTGCTATAAATTTGTTAGTAAAGTCAATGATGATAGGCCTGGTCGCATGAGATTAGATGAAGAGAATGGGACATATGTTGCTCCTACAAATGGGGAAAGTGCGAATGCAGATAATAGAATGAAAAGATATGGCTTCCAAGGGGAACATTATATTCGTCCAGTTGCTGGATTTTGGGGCTACACATTTCAAATAATTTATCAGGTAACATTTTGTATTTATTCCCCAAAATTAGAAAATTTCTAGAGTTCTGTTTCGACATCTGAAAACCTCTGCTCCTGCAAGTGGTAGAGAATTTTGTCCTTGAGAATTTGGTAGAAAAGATGTCTTATAATCTGCAAACGCTTGATTATAATCTGCAAATGTTAGAAATAAAAATGATTGTGTTGTGAATATATTGATAATGATTTCATTTACTGTATACAAATGTCGATGGCAAATCCAAACTTGTACGGAAGAAATCAAATTCTTTTACCATGTCGACCAGTTTATTAATTGCTATTGGCAGAGTTAGCGTGGTCTCCAAGTGATATTCCAGAAGAAGATGCATCATTCCATGACAGAGCATAGGGATTGGATGTTTATGGTTAGATAAGGATCAAATAAATTTAGGAAACACACAGAAGACATTATGCCTCTAAGAAAGAGGTGATATGAATCTTGCTGGGTTCTTCTTGGCATTTTGTGGGAGAATGTATATGCTCAGTGGCATTATTAACTTCTAAGGTTGGCCATCAAATCCGCTTGTACTATTGTGCCCAAGGGCTATAGTGCAAGCAGAGACCATTATGTTAGGGAATTTTGGTTTGATTTTCCTGTTTTGCCGCTAGCATTATGTAGATCACCGTTGAGATCAAGTATGCAATTTACGGGCAGCCTTCATAATTGTCAATGTCTTAAAAAGCTTCACTTAACAGGTTTTAGAACCTACTGAGACATGCTTTCACTGAACAGGAAAATTACTCTGACATTCTTTGCACAAGCAGATAAAAACTGTATGAAAGGTTCTTTGTGCCTAGATATGTCCATGCACCATCTCTGATTAGCATGATCACATGATCTTATGATACTACTTGCCATGCTGCTTCTTCTTCACGTTTAAATTGCTGCCTTATTGTCATGAAAATTCTAGCACGTGTTCCAATGGTGACCAGATAAATCTTGTCCTCTTTTTTCCCCCCTTTGTGTTGAGGGTAGGGGTGGCTGGGTGAATGCCATTGTATATCCTTGGCATCTATTCATTTGCTCTTATCTTCTTGGATAATTCATGATGACTGGAGCAACTTTATCCTCAAGCTTTTTGGTGCAACTGGCTTATGATTTGAATGGCATGACCTTTTGCCTTTGAATCACAAACCTAGGAGGTCTTAATAAACTGGTCATGCCTTTCTCCTTTCCAGTCAAATCTTTTGTGTTAGACATGGGTCTATGTCTTTGGTATTCATCAACGACGCAATAATATAAGGTCAAACTTGAAGCAGTCTACTGGCAATCTATAGACTTGCTAATTAGAATGAGAAATTTTGTGTGGTAGGTGATGCATTTGTCTACTTCTCTTTTATCTTCATCTTGGAATTAGTTTAAGTTGGCCGTTTTCTTGTACAAGTCATCTGATTAGTTTGTAATTATTCTGACAGACAAATGCAGGTGCTGTGATGCTCACGGATTGTGTCTTTTGGCTAATCATTGTTCCATTTCTTGCCATAAAAGACTATAATCTTAATTTTGTAAGTATTCCTGAAAACTCTAAGCTACAGAAAGAAAGTTAGCCATTTCCTATTCCTTGTAGGATTTAGTTGTTTACATTTGTTCATTGCAACAGCCAAAAGCCAGATTCATGATCTTTTTACCTGCAACAAAAATGGGTTATAGACATCAATCTGTAGAAATACTGTGATAGGGTCCTCGAGCTTAATGCAATGTGTCAATGACATATTCAAACCCCTAGTCTATGGCATGAAACTGAAAAAGATTCTAATCGAAATTATTATATCTGCTGCCTAAAACAGTTTCCACAAGTTTCCATCAGAGGCTGAACCACTTGCTTGCTAGCAATCCCATCGAAAAGCTCAGATAGCAATATGTTAAATTATTTTAGTCCTGTAATTTTCAGTCAATAAGGCTCCATAGAAGCCAGTGGTAATGCTTAAAAAAATATTTGCTTGTCTCTTTGATGGCAATAAGGTGTAATATCATTTTTTCTCTGCCACGTTATGTATCATCATCACTTGGTTTTGTAGTTTCTACTCTAGTTAATATATTTGTGATTTACACTCTATGGCAGTTTATGATCGGCATGCACTCTGTGAATGCAATTTTTCTCTTTGGGGATACCGCCTTAAACTCCTTGGTAAACCCTGGAACATGTTTTATATGGTTACAGTTTGGGTCTCTGATTCATTACAGCTATTGTCAAATATATGACATCCTCACCTTTTACTCTTTTTGGTTTGCTAGAGGTTCCCCTGGTTTCGCATCTCATATTTCTTACTATGGACAGTGGTATATGTCATCTTTCAATGGGTCCTACATGCTTGTATCCCAATGTGGTAAGTTATTAAGATATACAATCATTCACATATAGTTCAGAAAAGAAGGCTCCATCTAATGTTCTCTTTTCTCATGTTAGGTGGCCTTACCCATTTCTAGACTTGTCTTTACCTTATGCTCCAATATGGTATGTCCCTCCTAGCGTGTTCTTTTTCTCTTTTTATGTACAGATAATGCTGTTTCCTTCTCTTAATATTGGTGAGCATCTTTGTTTCTGAGTATGCCATAGTAGCATGAAGAACAGAGACAACATGTAACAACTTCTCTTTTTAACAAATTTTCATATGAGACGTAAACAAGTTGCAAGGTCAGGCTGACGAGGGGAACTGAAGTCTTTATCTTGTGCCCTTTTTTTCTCAATTTCTTATTTCACACTTCATCCAGCGACGAACAATTTGTTCTGTTATCAAAATTTGATTTACTGCATAAAAAATAGTCTTTAATTGACTGGAAAATGACTATTCTTAATTCAAATCCTATTTGAGTATTAGCTTTCCACAAATTGGCTCAAGTTCTGCAACTTGTCATTTTTGTTTTGTGCATGTCCGCCAAATATATGTCTAAATTGTTTATCCTATAGTATCATCATAAGCTGAACATATAGCTTGATTGTTTAGCCTTCACACAAGAATCATTTTTGTCCATTGTTTTAGTTTGGGTAGGATAAATGGAAGTGATATGTAAACTACTCTTTTACATTTGCACAGAAAAGAAGACAATTTTGCACCTATCATTTTTAACATACAAAAGAGGGATGGGATTTGAACCCTGCACAACATCTACCTCTACCCACAAACTGAGTCTTCCTGCACTACTAAACCTTGAGAAAGATATGAACCCAACTTTGAACTATACACCAAAACGCACATACATGGCAAAAACATACATGCAGGGGAATTTGTCATTTAAATTTCACTTCTCCATTCCGATTTGGAGATTCTTGCTATCGCTTTTTTATTCTCCCTCACATATTGAAAACAAGAATGTAAAAATTACGTATACAGGAGTTGTGCACACAGAACACCTAGGAAAGAAAAAGGCAGATATTACAAGACTTCTAGAATACTAAACAAGAACACCTGTTTTCGAGCGCACATTGTATGATATGATGTCTTTACAATGCCGATGCTCTGCCCGCAGAATTTTCACCGACTTATTTGATTCTTTAACATTGTGATATATGTCCAATAATTCTTGCATTCACGAGTCTCAACATGCTTGGATTTCAGGTACTTTTCTGTGGCAGTGATGCATATTCCTTGCTTTGCCATCTTCCCTCTAATAATCAGAACAAAGCACCGGCTATTTTCCAGATTGTTTCCTCAGTCTTACCTGTACCATAGGTGATCAGGCTTTTCAAAGATTGCATTGACACCAGAGTATCATGTCACTCCGCAAAGCATGTGAATTGGATTGACCCCTTGTAGCAAGATTCCCATTTAAAGGATCTCCTATGGATCTTCACTGGTTGCAGCGCCCATG
This sequence comes from Amorphophallus konjac, assembly GCA_022559845.1. NCBI lineage: Eukaryota > Viridiplantae > Streptophyta > Magnoliopsida > Alismatales > Araceae > Amorphophallus > Amorphophallus konjac. The sequence goes on from CM040118.1 coordinate 481,303,124, forward strand.
GATGAGTAAAAGAATGAAAAAAGAGGCTCCTTCATACTGTCCAGCCATATTCATTTATACTTACTGTTTTGATTGTAAAGTCTTGAAGATTGATTCACATGCAGGAAAACAATTGTTGATGATAGAGAAAGGCTTAAATTTTGTATAGAAATATCAGATTCTGGAAACCCCTGCATAGCTATGTCTTATTCTTTGATCTTCTGGAAAGTCTGTGTGTGTCCCTTGACGGTGGAATCACCAACATCAAGTAGCTTTATTCTTGTTTCTTAAGCCTGGGAGGGAGTTTGAAAAGTGGAATAGCACTAAGTGGAATATTATATTGTATTATGTCATAAAAATATATGTGATTAAAATTTGTCAATATATTAGTCATATTAATTTTCAAAGTTTAAAAATAAATTTTTTTAGAAGTAAAATTATTTAAAGACGGTTGAAGGAACCTGAACTTGATTTTTAAAGTCGATAAATTCAAAAGAATCAAACTCTTAAGTTAGACAGATTCGTAAACTTAGAAATCTTGACAAATATAATTATAAAATATTAGAGATAGTTCATCACGAGTCACGACCCTGAAGAAAAAAAATAATAACCGAAAATCATAAGGAAGAAACATCGTAATCTCCTTGACAGAGAAAATAAGAAAGAGAGATAAATCTGAAAAAAATAAAAGTGAACCGTACCACTAAACCTTGAACCGGCTACCAAAAACCCCGTAATGCACACACATCTATTGACTGAATCGGAGAAAAAAAATCAAACAATTCTTTTATAATATATAATATAGATTTGATCTTAATCAAATTTGGCCTAATTTCGGGTCAAGGCATCCTCGTGATCTATACCCGAGTTAGGTCAAGTTGAGTTTGGGTAAAAAAAATACAGGTCAAACTGGGTTGAAACGGTTTGACATCGAATTTTATGACCTTAACTTAAGCATAAAAAATCTGAGAGTTTAAGAGTATAGGGAGACAAGTGTATTTAACACACTCCTTCAAAATTAAATGCTCAAAATCTCATCCTTATATTCTAGAGAGAGATATACACAAAAATACACTTTTTTTCTCCCGACTAAAATCTCATTTTTGAGGTCTCGTTTAAAATAGAGTCTTGTCTTTACATTTTACAAAATCTACCTTATCAGCGGGGTGCAGTGTGTCAATGAATTTTCCATCGTCGATAGTCCTCAAAATCTCCTTTACACCTGCTTCTACATATTAACAGTAAAATGTGTCTTTGTTCCAACAATCTCTCTCCTCTGGATTTTTTATCCGACTCAAGAGCCTCTGCAAATGTTAGACATTTGATAAAAACTAAACTATGTCAAAGATTCTAATGTTAGAAATCACAGCTAGATTTATTCTCAAACAAGACCTAAAAGACGGTGTAGGAGTGTGTTGTAGTAGACCTACGAATATTTGCCCGTCGGAGTAAAAAGTTGAGTTTTTTGTATAGAAACAATGGTTAAAAGTGAATTTGTAAAAAAATCATTCATAAGAATACATTAGCATGTATATCACTATGTAATCTGAATTGTACAAAAATACCATATTTATTTGCATGCATATCATTTTTTTTTACCAACAACTTACAAAAAAATCACGTTTAAATGACATTTATGTACTATTTGAATTAACTCAGTGATATACATGCTAATACATTTTTAGGAATGATTTATTTACAAAATCACTTTTAACAATAGTTTTCATGCAAAAAACTCTAAAAAGTTTGAGTAACATTTGCTGCATAAGAGGTGTGCATGACTCAACCTCCATTGACCCAATTAGTCTACATGGATGAGCACCTTGTCCTTGTAAGTCCATAAGGTCTTCTTCGTTAATCGAGCACGGACGTCCTATTCGACCTCAGGAGATCGAACACGTCGTCCGGGCTCGGGTAAAAGAGATTGTGTGAGGGAGAGCGTGGACCTCTCGACGATTTCTCTTTCATCGGATGCGACAGTCTCCCGATAATCTCGTTAACAAACTGGCCATAAATGAATCAATAGGATAAGGTGCATTACACTTTACTGTACGGCCTACCATGCAATAAGTATACATCGTTTGATTGGAATTATTAAGGGATTCCAACCATTAAAACTCATGCACAACCTTAACCCCACTCAAATAAATCAAAATGTCTTGACTTATGTGCCTAGATATATTTTCTAATTTAGAGAGAGATAGACACGTGGAGACGAGAGATTAAAAATATCAAAACTCTTACGAGAGATATCCCGCAAGAGAACAATAAAGAGAAAGGTAGGTTGATAATTCGCTCATCTCACTCCTATATTATACCAAAATTAGCGGTAACTCCCCTCAAACGAGTTTTTTTAAAATTTAAAATTTCTCCCATGTCGGACACTGCACTTGTGCGAGGTTTTTCAAAATCTCCGTGCTCATGAGTTGAAACAAACTCCAATAAAAGATTAATCTTTTGAGTCCACTTTGAAAATTGGTGAGATAAGGTGGAATAAATAATCGAGGTGAGAGAAAAGTGGGCCTCACTAGTCGTTTCTCACAATGAAATGTCACTGATCTGGGTGGGGTGACGTATTCATGTTTACCCTCTCGAATACGTCAATTCACCCGATTTTCAAAGCGGACTTTAGTAAACTAGTTGTGTCAATCACCCGAGTGATTGATGCACTTCTGCTCTCTTCTGATCAAGTCGTTGCGTGTAATCTAAAAACTTTAAATACAAACATTCTCCATTCCACGTCAAAGAAAACAAAATTTCAAGGGATTTCTTAGTGTGTAATCTTAAAGAATAAAATCATTGATTTATTTTTACAACATTGTATATGTTATCACTTGCTACATCATTTCTTAACCAAAGAAGTAACAATCTTACAATCAAATTTGAAAAATAAATGTTTCTTATTTTTGTATCTTCAATAAAGATGACAAAGTTATCATTTTTACTCTTCTCTTAAAACTTATGTATGCATCCTTGTACACTTATTGGACAAGGATGATTAATTCAATTTGAGTAATGCTATCGTGTCACATTTTTTTATCTTAATTTTTATCGCTTTCAATTCAAGCATCCAATTTGATAGTTGAATGGACAAATTGAATGACTAACAAATTAGACGACAAAAATATGATGTGACAAAAAATATCACAAAAAATGGCACCCCAATATTGCTCTGTCAGTTTTTATGTTAATTTAAGTATCTTATTAGAGAAATCCGAGTCTAGACATGATCCGAATCGTTTTAGTTCTGGATGCAACTCCACAACATCGTCTCATCCAGGCCGCTCTCTCGATGAACCCCTTATCCAATTGCTCCTGATCACTTTGCGACGCATCAAATCATCCGATCGAGGATGGACGGTTAAGATTGGCTAACCATGACGAAGGGCAGGAACCCTAGCTTTCTGAGAATGGTATAAAGGGCTGCCGGCAGAACGCCATCCCCTCCCGCCGCAGCCCATTTCGACGCCGACTTCGCGCCTCGTGAGCTCCGTCTTCCCCGCGGGATCGCCATGGGTGAGCTCTCTGGCTCTAGGGTTTCATGCCTTCTATTCCTTTTCCTCTCTCAGTTCATATCGTCCGATCCGCACGTTCCCATGCTTTCCGTCCTCTGATCCTGCAAACTTCTGGGATTTCATCGATCTTCTGTTGCGAACGGTGGAGGCCATCTGTGGTTTTGTTTCCGTTGTTGTGATTGCTGTCTTCGGTTGTTGCAGCGAGGATTAAGCCCCATGAGCTCCGAACCAAGTCGAGGGAGGAGCTCCTCAACCAGCTCAAGGAGCTGAAGACGGAGCTTGCGCTGCTGCGGGTGGCCAAGGTCACTGGAGGCGCCCCCAACAAGTTGTCGAAGATGTAGGGTTTTTATTTTGCTTTGTGCTGGTGTTGTGGTGCTCGTTTGGTTCTGCTGCCGTTGCTGATTTTCTCTTCCGATGTTGGTTTTGGTTGACGCAGTAAGGTCGTCAGGCTCTCCATTGCTCGTGTGCTCACTGTGATGTCACAGAAGCAGAAGGCAGCCCTGAGGGAGGTCTACAGCAAGAAGAAGTTCATGCCGTTGGATCTGAGGCCAAAGAAGACGCGTGCGATCAGGAAGCGCCTTACGAAGCACCAGGTAACTTGTTGATCCCCGTGTTTATTCCCTTTGAAATGCTAGATGTTTTCGCCGCTGCATCTAATGTATTCCGATCTCTGGTGTTGGATTTACGGGCATTCTTATCATGATAAGTTACTTTTTGTTGCGACTATCACAGCTCTCTACCTAAATCCTTTAGTGCACCCCCACATAGCTTCTAGCAGTCTTGGCCCTTTGAACTGGCATGAGACATTTTTCTTTTCGGGAAGATGTTTCAACTTAGTATTAATTTTTTTACAAACCTTGTAAACATGCTACTTCTAGTTCAATGTGAATCACTTGTTTAGGACCCGCTACCCAGCTTCACCGAGCTCCTCTCGCTGTAAATGGATCCTCGGTATTTAATTCATCTCCGTCCGTGCTAGTGGACTCCTTTGGGACCCTGTGACCGCCAAATTGTTCTGCATTCGATTTCCGTGTGAACTGCTGTAGATGGTTGTTACTACCAGTAAATAAGAGCTTGGAGTTGGGTTTTCCAGTACCAGCTGCAGGTGTATATGGTTGGTCTTCGGTTCATCTGATCCCTTACGGCCCTTACCCTCTCAGTTTGAGCCGATTGCATTGGAATTCCTCTTGCCGTTGGAGCCTAGTGTACCATGAAAGCTCCTTTCATTGGTTGCGAGTGCAACTTACAACACATCCTTATCTCCAATATGACCAAGCGGTGACATCTCTTGAGATGCCACATTTGTGTGCCACATAAGCAGAAGGCTCCGAAGTTGTGCTACAAAATATGTGTCAACTAATCAGTGATTCAATGGCCTTTGCACAAGCTTCCGGCACTTCCACTTCCCGTGCTAATTTTTGTGGGGGACCACTTTTAGAACTAAGTAGACTGTTGGAGCAACCTTGTTGAAATTCATTCCCCCGCACCAAAAGATAAGTAAGGTTTGGCGTTGCAGCTTATTTCGTCTGAGCTATTGTCATTCAGATTGCCTTTGGTTGGGGCTGTAGTTCAGTCTAGCAGGGTAATAACTCGTAGTCACCTCCTTTCCAACTCCAGGAGTGACAGGGATTGATGACCATGCAAACAGTGGATATGCCCTCGTTGCGTTTCTGGTGACACTTTCATGCTCTCACTTCTAATCCTTCAATTGCTTAATCAACATCTCCATTGGATTGGTCAAAGTGTTTTCTCTCCTGCACCTGACTTGAAACCCATCCACCATCTTGTTCAGATGCATTACTAAGATCTGAGTAAGAAGTTTCTGTCAAGTCTGAATTCAAGCTTCTGTCCTCAATTACTTTACATGAAACAGCCCCAAAACTTCAGTACTTTCCTCTGTGCTTTCCATGATGTTGCCTTCCACTGTGCCGCCAACGTCACCCACTACACTTCATCAGCTGGCAATCCCCTCAGCTTTTGCATCTTCCATCTTGCTTTAGACTCTAGCCCATTCATTGGTTCATTACTCCAATTAAACTCTTAGCCCATTTGGCAACCGGATAAATGTTGAAAGGGATGTTGGGCAATTTACAATTCATTCTGTCATGCACCGTTTTTCTGTTTGGGAGAAAACAATTGAACTTCAAAAAATAAAAATTTAATGTTCTTTTGCCCTCCTGTCTCCGGAGTGGTGGGGCTGGGAGGGGCGTGTGGGAAGCTCATCTCGAGGCCACCTTCTCTGACATCATAGGGCCCGCCAGAGCCCACCGCTCTGTAAAACTGCAGAAAGTGTGCGGCTTGACGAAGAAGCACATGTGTGAGGATGAGACATAGAGGACAAGGCATAGAGGCTACTACGGGCGGCGTCAGAAAGCAAAGTATGGGCAATGGCGTTGTGAACTCGTCAACCGTGAATGCAGGCATGCCGGAAGATGAAATTCTTGGAGGCGGGTGCAAAGGTGAGGGAGGGTGAGGATCTCTAGGCTATGTTATCTCTCTCTCTCTCTCTCTCTCTTGTTCGAAAAGTAGTTTGGACAGGCACCATAGATGGAAGGCGGGGCTTTGCGGTGTCTTCCGACGTTGGAGCCACCTACCAGAGTGTTGGATACTCCATCTGATGGTCCTGCCCATGGGGATCTTGTGGCAGAGGCAGAGGCAACAGTCGGGTTTCTTGAAGATTTAGGCAAGGAAGAGGTATTAGCACTGCACACCTGTCCCCCTGGGCCTCGAGTGTCGGGAGATCTGTGAGCGGGAGTAACAGGGCTCTTAGCAAGAAGGTTAAAGACATCTTAGCAAAGGTGGAGAATTTCATGGAGAATCGGGCGAGTGAGACTGCTCGGCTGATTTTGGTTTCTGATGTGGACGTGAACAAAGGTTCGAAGTCCTCTCTTTGCATGATCAAGTGCAGATGGCTGGCAGCTGTTGCTAGGAAGGTGAACGCGGAAGTTGCCCTGAAGAAAGAAGAGATGAGGCATGCGGAGGAGTACGTGGACGGAGGTTTTTGTTAAGGCAGTCGTGGGTGTTTTTTGGTTTTTGTTGGTGCACGTCCATGTCTATCTATCTGGTATTTGGCAGCTGTATGGTGGTGGGTGCTTTTACATGTAGGGCATGCTGGATTCGGTAATGTTGGGATGGGGTGAGTGAGCAGGGGTCTGTCTGATTTTTCTATTTGCTCCCGAGGCAGAGTGATGTCTGCTGTTTTTTTTGTTGTTGTTGATGGGAGTAGCACCCCCCTTCATGTACACTTTAGTTTTTTCTTTTATATATACAGTGGTACTACCCACATTCAAAAGAAAACCCTTACCCACCCCACTACCACTAAGCCACGCCCAGCCAGTTCTTCCCTTTTTTTGTAACCTTGAAACGCCATGAAATTACTTATTCTCAATGTCTCGGTAACACTTATTCTACTCACTTATTTCACATGGAAACTTCCACGACTGTAAGACCTGGATAGTGCCAGCATAATAGTGTCCGAGTCAAGTTGGCTCTGATTACTGAGAGTGCATACTGGGACATTCTAGCACAAGATATCTACTTCAGAGTCTTATTATTTGGTCTGGCTCGAGTCAGCCTGATAAGGTGAACAATTCTTCTGTTACTTACCGGTAGATGTGGCATCAAACCATTAAACCCGAATATGAGTTTGGGCTCTCATTTCGTGCGCACACTTTCACTTCATCTTTTTCCAGAGACACCCATTAACTCCTTTCCAACTCAAGAATGCACTCTAGGCCCCAAAACCGGATGGCCCATCCCCCTTGTTGTTGCGGATGAATATGATGGCCAGTCTGCATATTGTTTCAGTCATATAGCAATTAGTGGTATCTGAGGATCATCTTTCTAAAGTCTCGAGACGGCTGCGAGGTGCCTTGCAAGGCATCGGCACACATGCACGATAAGGTGTGAGCCTCGGTAGTTCAAGGAAAGATTCTTGAAACCATCGAAAAAGCTAAAATGTACTGATTTTCTATGCACTATTTGTTATTTTAACTTGGTAATAGAGTCCACGGAAGTAAACTATGAAGACATAAGTTTTGGACTAGGGAAGAAGTCCCTAAGGATAGCAGTATCGGTCGAAATCGATATATATCGGTCGAAACTTATCAATTTTGACTCGTACCGAAATGACTTCGGACTTGTTCACTATAGCAGATCCGAATTTTTTTAAATTTTTTTTAATGGTTTTAGGTGAAATCGATATCGGTTTTGCTCGAAATTTGTTCGTTTCAACCCGAAATCGGACATGTTCACTATATTTTTTTATCTTTTTTAAATGTTTTGAATTGATTTTGGTCAAAATCAAAATTAAAACGAAAATTGATATGTTTCTGTTTCTATCATGACTGAAACCGGTACTGTCATCTTTGGAAATCCCCTTTTTCTTTTTTTGCGTGAAAGGGTGTGTGAGAAACATCCTCGGACTATCGAATGGAGAAAAAGGGTAGAGGGCTGAGGAGGAGAAGAGAAACAGCTTTCTTGTATAATGTCAAAGATGCACCGATGTCAAGCCAGTTAAAGATTTTATAGCATCTTTGATTAACGAAAGACATCAGCCTTAAGTATATGGCCCGATGCACATCTCTCCAGATATTTTTCAAGCACATTTGATCAATAAAATGTGTAAACCTCAAAGTGATTGGCCGAGGCACGCGGCATTTTTATCAACGTCTTTTTCCTTTTCATCAAATTTTACGGAATTTGAGATTTCGCCATTTTCCCCTTTTCTTTTTTCAGGCTTCTTTGAAGACCGAGAGGCAGAAGAAGAGGGAGATGTATTTCCCCCAGAGAAAATACGCGATCAAGGCCTGAAGTGCAGTACAAGTCTTGCGGCTGTTTTGAATCAAAATTTTAGATCTGGACCCTATTCACCATTTTGCATTTTATCTCACTTTTATGAGAGATGACTTGAACAGATTTTGGACAACTCGGTTTTGTTGATGTGGATCTTTATGGTTTGTTAGATTAGTTCTCTCCATGGTTCGTCGATTTGGTGATCCTTATCGGATCTTTCTTGATCTGATACGGTACACTCGAGTCAATTAACTTGATCTGACTCGACATGTATCATCTTCTTCCTCGCTCTCTCTCTTTTTCACTGTGACTCGATCTGACTCTGTCGATCTTAAAGATGATTTACACCGTATCAATTTTTTTAGATATGATACGGCACGTCTGAATCGGCCTTTAGTCAAATTAAGTCGCCGAATCATGGTTCTCTCTGTGCGCGATATCATTGTGAACGCCGGAGGCACAAAACCGGTACGAGAGGCGGCAATGGAGGACGACGTACGAGGGGACGGGGGGATCGTCTAATCTGCCGTTCACTTCCGGAAAATCAAGGTGCTTTGGGGAGCAGAGACAGTGGTGAAATGAGTAAATCCCCACTTCCGAATGGCGAACCTCAGAATCCCGTGGAGCTATCTGATCAGCTTATTCCTGAGTTATATAGATCTCAAAAATTGTTCGATGCTCTTTTAGGTCACATTTAATACCGAGATAAATTTTAGAGGAGGATAGGATTAAATTATTTTGAGTTAATTTATTCTTATCTTTATTCTTACGTCCGCTTGGTTTGAAAGAGGATAAGTGAGGAGATATCATTATTAAAAAATGGATATATTTTAAAAATTATTAAATTATCTTTACTTTTATTTTGAGTTAAAGGTTATGATATTATTTTATATTTGGATGGGATTAAAGAGATGCAGATACGTTTTTTTATCTCAATGTAGTGAAAAAATTAATTAATTAGAGTTAACAACTATTTTTACAACTAATGAAAATATCTTGTTCAACAATATCTTTTTCAACTAATAAAAATATCTTTTACAAATAAGATATTTTTATTAGTTTGTGAAAGTATTTGTGATATTTAATCTCTTTGTAATGATGATTAATTAAGGGATGAGAAGGTAGGGCACGATGGCACGGACGAGAGAATAGAGAGAATTTTTTGGGGTTAATGAGATAGGGGTAACTCGTTCCATCAAAATAGGTGGAATGAGTTATTCTCATTTCTAACTTTATTTTCGAGGATACTCTCGTTTCATTTTCTTTACCCTCGGATATCTCCTTCCAAATTTATCGTGTCAAACGCATAATAGGGTAAAGGCAAGGTTATCCCTACTGTCCCCGTACCAAACGTCCCCCCCCCCCCCCCCCCTAAGGTCAAGTTGGAGTTTAGGTTTTGTATTCCTGAGATTCCGAGCAGATTACATGAGTCTTAATTTTCTCGTTGATTTTTAAATAAATTGGTTAATGAAAAAGCATGTCTAATACAGCTGTGATGTTTAAATGACTAAAATAACCCAGTGCCGGACCAATCTCACCGATGAAGACAGTGCTGTAAGATATTGCACGATCTCAGCTGCCTCCTAGAGCAGAAGGGCCTTCTTTCCTCGTATGTGGAGATGGTATGAATGTTCCAGATTGAACAATTCAGGGAGTTGTTATCCCTCTTACATTTGAGTCGTTATAATTATCACCGAGCATCAGGTATGGATAATCTTCCTTCGAAATGGTCCGTCGACATGCAGTGTCCTAGGACATGCTTTAAAAAATGAGAAGATGACAGAAGATTAAGAGGATAGATAAAACAAATGAGAGTGCGATATATCTTGAAAGTAAAAGCTCGTTAAGATAATGTATTTTTTTGAGTTTTTTATAAATAAACTATTATTATTAGAGAAATTACAGATATATCAATTTTAAAAATTTATTAAGATATATATATATATATCCACTATCTTTAAAAAATATAAAAATGGCATCACCGTAATCTTCCATCACCACCCATCCAATTAAGTATGGTTAGAGTTAATTAGACGTGAGAAAAAAGAAAAATATCTGCAGTTATCTCTGTTATAATTTGAATTATTTACAAAAAAAAGTTAAATAGAAATTTAAAGTATAAATAACAACTCAAATAACGGTATATAAATGAATAACAAATTTTTAAGGTTAAAATGTAAAGAGAGACATCTTCCTCCTCTCTCGAGAACCCTAATGGAGGGCGGTGACGGCTTGTCGTCCCTCCCCTCTCCCCCCAACCGTTGGCCTGCCCACCCCCTGCCACCTCTGGCGAAGCTCCCTCCCCCCCCCCCCCTCTCCATGCTACTCTGCCCCCAACCCCGCCTCACACCTCTTTCAAATCCCCCCGTTGCTATGCCCTCCCAATTAACCCCCCTCGTCACCTCCGATGACCCCACCTCCCACCTATGTCTCAACCCCCCCCCCCCCCCCCCCCTCATCTCCGACGAAGCTCTCCCCTCTCCCTGTTACTCTATTTCGACCCTGTCGATTCATGAATATCGGACATTGCTTATGTTAGTTGATAATGATTGCTTCTGAAACAGCAAATAGTACTTAATTGGCCTGTGCCATTATAATTCATTTGAGGTGATCAATTAGTTTTTCCAAATACAATTCTTCTTAAAATACTCTTTATATCTTCACCTATATATATATCTTGAGTAGACAAAGATCCTCTTGGCTGCTATGGTAGGTATAGTCGTATAGAGAGCTGGTTGGGACTGCTACAATACATGTAGAGATCGAGCTGGTTGTGATATAAGGAAACCAACTTATGGGAGGCTACGATAACCTTTCCATTGTACGTATGCACACTAACCAATCTCTCTTCACTGCTTGTCAGTGGGATTCCTTGGTGTATACTTATTGTACTATTTAGCAGTTCCTCTGTCTAATTCTGTTGTGTGTGTGATTTTGATGATTACAAAATAATTTTATTATTTAACTTTATGTTTGAATGATTATTCATATTTTGATGTGTTTAAATTTCTTTATTTTTTTAATAGAAAGATCTATTCACCATCCTTTTAGATCGCACTCCGAGACCCAACATATTAGACTATTTCTTGTATCATTCATAGTCAGCTGCTACGTAGTACCCTCATCTATCGTGGCCGCCAATCCTTCCCATTGAAGGCCACGCATCATTCATCATCATTTGCCACGTTCTCATCATCATTCACCATCTCTTCGTAAATCTTAAAGGGTTTTTTACATAAATATCACTCTAAATACCTGTTATGCCAAATACACTTCTCATTTGAACATATTATCAAAAATATCCTCTATTTAATCCTAAATGTTATACCTATACCCCTACCGTAACTTTTGTTGATTTAACTTGAGTTAAACCTGAGTTAAGTAGTAAAATTATTAACCTACCCTCGGTTTACCTTCTCTCTCTCTCTCTCTCTCTCTCATGAGACTAGACGGGGACGCCCCGCCGCACCCCACAGCGCCACTGCCATCTCCTACATCGATCTCCCTGGCCCTGCACCACCGAAAGCCCCTCAACGGCCGCGTGCCTCTCCGGGAAGCCCCCCCCCCCAAACTGCGGCCATCTTCCTATCCACACTGCAACCGACACCGTCGCCCTCTCCGCCTCACACCGCCAGCCTCACACCGTCACCCTCCTCATCTTGCCCCCTCCTCGCCACCGTCATCAACCTCCCCGTCCCTCTATTCTCCCTTCACGCGACCCCTCCGACCTCACAATGTCGCCTCCCGTCGGCCGACCTCCCCGACCTCACCCCTCTCTAGCCCTCTCTCTAACCCAACGCAGCCCCCCCATCTCCCTCACTCCTCTCACCCGCCGGCCACCACTCCTGCAACCTCCCCACACCTCCACGCCTCAACCCAGCCGAACGCCACCTTCCCTCACACCTCGCCACCTCCGCCAGTGCACCGTCGCGAAGCCTGCCGCTCCCCACGCCACCGCCTCCGGCCACTCCCTCTCACCCTCTCACCTCCACTGCTGCTCTCCACATCGTCGCCGCCCACCCACCGGTCGACCTTCCCTCTCACCCCTGTAACCTTCGCCACCGTCTCACCTCCTACACCCTCTGCACCGACGCCGCGACCGCCCACTCCACCGCGCCAGACAACCCCTAAACTCCACTCTCTTCTCTTCCCCTCGCCTCCACTCTCCCCAGCCGCAGACACCCGCGAACCTCGCCCCAGCTCCCTCCGGCCTCCTCTCCCTTCACCACGCCGGCGGCCATCGCCACCTCCCATTGCACTGTCGCAACCGTCCCACCGAGCCCCCCGTCTACCAGCACCAGCGCCACCCCACCTCCGCACACCGCCGGCCTGTCACCTCCCCCACCTGCACCACCTCCTACTACCGCGGCCGGCCTCTCCCGCCTCTACCACCTCCTTCCCTCTCTAACCGACGCACTCACATACCCTCTCTCTCTCTCTCTCTCTCTCTCTCTCTCTCTCTCTCTCTCTCTCTCTCTCTCTCTCTCTCTCTCTCTCTCTCTCTCTCTCTCTCTGAGTAAGGGTATTTTAGACATTTCATTACACTTAACGGCGGTACATATGATATTCCATAGAATATTCACCTCCCATTGACATCAGTAAATTACGGGGGTATAACTGCAACATTTAAGATTAAACTGAGGATTTTTTGATAATATGTTCAAATGAGAGATATATTTGACATAAGGGATATTTATGTAAAAAACCCAATCTTAAATGCTATATATATAGACAGAGGTACGTAATAAAGAACAAAGAACAAAGAAAGTTGCTCAGGCCAACAACGTACCGGAGGACACACCGTCGCAACCCTCACCACCTCATAAGCTCAAAAGCTAGAAAAAGAACCCCGACCACCCCCATGCAACTCCACATGCAGCAGTAAGAACATGGAACACAGAATGACAGAATAAAATTTTCTTGCCGTCTTGCCGATATAAAGGAGAGGGAAAAGAGAAAGAAGCAGCTGGGAAGCTGCTCAAACAAGACCACCCAACAAGCAAAGAATTTGGTTCCCTCCATTTGTTTAAACCCCACCCATCACCCCCCTTCTGTCCTTCCACCCCACGTACGTCTCTCTCTCTGTCTCTCCCCCTCTGCCAACCCACTCTCTGCAGTAGCAGCCATGGCCACTGCCATGATCCCACTCCACCTGATGCTGCCATTCCCCTTCCTGGCCCTCGGTCTCCTCCCCTGGGCCTCCGGCCAGGAGGCGGCGGCGGCGTCGTCGGCCACCCCCTCCTTCCCGATGAACCCCTGCCGCTTCTACTGCGGCAACCTCACCGTCGACTACCCATTCTCCCTCTGCCCCGGCTGCGGCCACCCGGGCTTCCGGGACCTCCTCTTCTGCATCAACGGCGTGCTCATGCTGCACATCCCCTCCGGCTCCTACCGCGTCCTCGACCTCGACTACGCCTACCGCGCCCTCACCCTCCACGACCCGGACATGTCCACCTGCCGGGCCCTGGTGCGCCCCCCGGCGCGCGGTGGCAGCGCCGGCAACGGCTTCGTCGTCGAGCCCTGGCGGGCGCCCTTCCTGGAGCCCGCCCCGGACAACGTCTTCCTCCTCCTGGGCTGCACTGCCGGGTCGCCGCTGTTCCAGGGGTTCCCGGGGAAGCACCTGCCCTGCCGGGAGGTGGCGGGGATGGGGTGCGAGGGGTACTACGGGTGCCCGGCGTGGGAGGGGATGGGGCTGCGGGGTTGGCGCGGGCGGGGCGGTGGTGGGCCGTCGCCGTACGGCGAGGCGAACCCGCCGCCATGCTGCGGGGTGCCTTACGGGGCGATCCGGGGGATCAACCTGACGCGGCTGGGGTGCGAAGGGTACAGCAGCGCCTACGGGCTGGCGCCGGTGCGGGCGAAGGGAGGGGCGATGGGGTGGTCGTACGGCATCCGGGTGGGGTACTCGGTGCCCGGGGAGCACGAGGAGGCCTGCCGAGGTTGCGAGGCCACCGGCGGCTCCTGCGGGCACGACGCCGCGGCGAGGCCGATGTGCCTGTGCCGCGCCTGGAACGCCACCTCCAACTGCGACGAAGGTAAAACTAGATCCTCTACTCCCCTTCTCTAACAAGTCAATTTGTACCCTATTCCATGTGAAATTGTGAAATTATATTTTTTATCAATTATTTTAAAAAAATATTTGATGTTTACAATCAAATAAAAAAAAGGTATAAATATCATAATTGATATGCACTGGTTGAAATGAAATAGAGTATTATAAGGTGATCGTGCAGGATTTGTCGACCCGATCTCGACTTGAGTCGGGTCTCAGCCTGTCTCGCTCTAAAAAAGATTATATATATATATAATATATATAATATATTAGAATAAAATAGAAAAGGATATATTATATATAATTATAATATAATATTAAAATAATGAGACGACCTGGTGACGACCCACGACCCGGACGACCCGCCCACAGCCTGGGTCAGGTCGGGTCGTGCGAGTCGGGACGACCCGCACTGGGTCGACAAACCCTGCAGTGAAATAGAGAGAATATATATTGTACTCCTACTACTACACTTCAAAATATGGTGTAGGATAATATTGTGAATGGCATGACATTGTCTTGTGGTGGATTGGATATTCTTTTTCTTGTTAACGATCTAGGAATTCTTTTGTGAATCTTGCAGTTGGATCGGCAGCCAAGACCACCGCGGGGACCTCACATGGATGGAGAGTTTTTGCTGGTAATATCAATATACTTTCAAGATCAATACAGAGTTCTCTGCTCACTGACACCATGTCCTCACCAATAAAATTGCGGCAAATAGATCTTTTGCCACACTGTGTGATTCTTTAATTTTCGGCCCTCCAAGCTCTCTACGAGATATCACTCGATTCAAATCATTCGGGGCCACTTTGACAGGGAGAATAGGATGAGTTATTCTGCATATTCACCCTTAACCTAATTTGATAACAGAGTTAAATTATTTGAGATCGTTTAGGAATAAGACCCTTATTCTAAGAATAACTCATTCTATCATTTCACATGGAATGAGTTATTCTCAAGGTAAGAATAAATTGTCAAACTCAAAAAGTACAGACCCAAAGAATAACTCACTATAACCCACCTCATATAACTTATCCTAACAGGTTATCAAAGAAGCCCCAGAGGATGAAGAACAAGTCGTGGTGTACTTTTTGCCCCCCTCTAGGGGGTTATTATCCTACCATATGCTACACAACTAACTCCAAATTATTTGAATGATTATTGCAGGCCTCTTGATTTCCATCTTGATGTTCATTGCCGACCTGTAGTCGTCTCTTCTTCAGTGCATCAAGCACCCCGTCAAAGTGGCAGATGGACCTACATCGCCAATTTTCTCTCTTCTCTACAGTCGATTATTTATCAAGAATACATAAGAATACTCCCGGAAGCGTCCATGTTAGTGAGCATCTATACATGCTTAGCTCTGAGTTGATTGGTGCATGCAAGTGAAACTACGGTGGACTGTTTTCCCCTCGTTTTGAAATACATAAAATTTTATACTCACATAAGAGGGAGCTGTGTTCTCGTATATCTGGGTCAAGTCCCCATATCTTGTAATGGATACAATGCCTAATGAACGGGGTCATGTTTTGCATGTTGTATCCTACATAAGAAGGCTATGAGATGGCCATCCAGAAAACCAAAGAGACTATAGCTCAGTGGTACTTTCGTCGCAGGTGGTGGAGGCTGTAGGGAATTCATTCTCCCACAGTTGGGACACGTGAAACAGAGAAAATAGTAGAAAAGTAATCACATAGGAACACATGGATTTTTTTTTGCGTGGTTCAAAGGTGACGTATCTTCCTACGTCCACGGTCGCAACAAAATTTTCACTAGAATAATCACCCTCGGATCAAATACAAAAAGAGAGTTCTCACCCTATTATATAAGGAGATTAAGACACCATTAGTCATAATATCAAAGATAACATTATCCCTATTATAAACAGAAATTTTCTTCCGAGTATTTCGCCCCCGAAAAGTCCCGCAAAGAGATCTGACCGAACAAGTCGTGCGAGAACACACGATGACAAATTCGGACTCCACACTCTAACAGAACCTCCTGAACTAAACACGTTGGCTAGTGAAGTTATCACAATTGTGCAGAAATGACTGCCTATTCAGGGAGAATACTTGAGTAGTTACTCTGATCTGTAAATACCCCGACCAAAAACAGAGAAAAAAAAACAGCAAGCAAGAAGTTTCCATTAGATATCTTGCAGACTTTTTAAGGTAGATATTTTTCCAACATATGGTTTATGATGCCGTAGCAAGTAATTAAATTATCACTCGGCTCGTTGGTCTAACTTTTGGATAAGACGTAAAACTCGCGAGAAAGCTGTCACGAGGTTCACACCCCTCATGAAGCTCGAGTAGAACAAGAAGCGGGATGCCCCTCCCTCAGGATGGAAGGATTCACCTGTTGAAGAAGAAGCAAAACGGCTCTTTGAGCTCTCAGGTACCTCCGGATGTACCTGCCTTCCTGATTCATTGCCACAAATGATGTATAGTTGTTGTATCGAACGCCTCTATCTTATAATAATTTTGATATTATTATTGATCAAAATCATTTAGTATACTCTAACAACTTCATATGTTATACAAGTTTAATGCTGTACCAAAATTAATACGGAGCTAAACCTATATTAAAAATGTTCTAGGATCCAAAGGCATCTTTTTCTCTTCCTCCACTTTTACTTTTATTCCTCTATTGCAATTGCCGCCCGTTCATACTCTTGCTATAAATAATGATACTCCACCCTTTACTCTTTGTATATCATAGTATTCTATCATCTAAAAACATTAATATCAAAAATAATATGATTGTAAAATTGATATTCCAACCAAACAGGACCTAACGTTTGCTAATTGTTTGTTAAGATAAGCATTAACTATGGTCTTCATCACTAATCAAAGAAATGTTCAAACTTGTAACCTACCCATTCAGAATGGTGAAGAGATATTGTACTCCTAGACGGTATACAACGATTAGCTAAACTATTGACCTAAGATCATAAGGTTAATGTTAACATAGTACTAGCAGTGTCAAAGCAAGCTTTTCATCACCTTGGCGTCAGCACCAAACATTACAACTAAGCATACAATAATCATGACTTCAACTGAATAAAGCAGCCAACCACACTGTTTGGATTTTTTTTTTTTTTGTAAAAGTTCATTCTTTAGCTAATAGCCACCATCAGTGCTTCCAACTATCGCTGACATGATTCTATAAACATCCCTATATGGGGGCAAAACCATGACTGGCATCAGTGGTATGGGCCTTGGGCACAAGATTGGGCATCGAGAAGAAGGTTTTAAGATGTTCACACAAGTCACTGTGGAACGGAGTGCAAAATCTCCTAGATAAAGTGCAGGATGGCAATGAGGAAGTACCTCTTATGAATGGGTGGGTTTACGGGAAACAGTAATAATACCTTGCGCAGTTTAACCTTAGACCGACATGGGCTTAAGCTAAGTTCTACTTAAACTCAAATTTCCTTGTTCTTCATTGATAAATGAAGATCACGTGAGTCAAACCAAGGTGCCATACGACATTTTAAGCTCGTATCGAGTAGAAATATGCATGCATTAATCCAAACTCTTACAGTATACATGGTACTACAATGTATTTCCATGTAGAATACAGTAAGATTTATTGACCTGAGACTGATGCATCAGATAGTCCTTTCTATATCCCGGATTACCTAAGCAGCAGAAGTGGCAAGTGCTCCGGCTTCTGTTAACAGAGGCACCAGCTTCCCTTCCCTGTGTCTCTCCGTGACAGCTACCAAAAAAAGAGATAAGAGGCAAGAAAGTCAGATGCTGCGTATGCAAATTGACGTGTTGCTGACTCTGGAATAACAGTTTTAAGTTGGTGATTGGAGGCCATACTGTCGCAGCCACCGATGTGATTTCCACCGATGAACACGTTTGGAACCGTTCGCTGCCCCGTCCATTCAGCCAGCGCTGACTGTATCTCAGAACCATCATCTACAAGGATCGCATTCAAGATGAAACCTATCAGTCAATCACCCATGGGAATGGAAGAATTGAGGTGTTTATCACAAACTACCAATGGTTAATTCGACATAAAACAGGTTATAATTGCTGATGGTTAATGTAAGAAAGAGCATACATCACATCTTTGGCAGAAGCTACGACAATTACAGCATTACAGTTTTGACTGTAAACCAACTCAAACTGGATAAAAAGTCTGGAAAATTAGCTTCAATTGTAGGCAGCTACAGACTTATATTTTGTACCACTACCTAAATAATTGGGTTCTCAGGTTCCCTTTCACATATTTTCCAGGAAGACCTTCTTGAATGCGAACAGTGCATACTCCTACAATGCCCAACGGACCTAGATAAGCCAAATAAGCCACGAGACATAATAATCCACCACCACCCTATACATGCTCAAATAGCCAGCACTTTGACCTGATGTTCGTGCACTTATAACACTAAACCATACATGTTTCTGTGGCACCCCCAGAGTTCCATAACACAGTTGCACATATAGTAAATCTGGAGGGCCAGACATCACAAGATTCAATGTGGAAGATTTTACCAAAGGTGTCCTGCACCAATAGCGCAGTGGACACCCCACATGTGCCGCTGGCGCAGGAGGGCAGGGGTTTGATCCCCGCCTTTCCCCTCCCCTATAGAAAAAAAATTACCTATCAAAAAAAAGATTTTACCAAATGCCCTCAACACTCTTGTTTCTGACCCCCACATAGTAAGCCATGAATTAGGGCGGCAATAAAAGGAGGAGTGCAGACATCCTCAAGTGAGATCCAAGAACCCTTTTGAAACCCCATTCCTCAATTCAACCAATCTCACATACTCCATCACACTAAATAAAAACGTTTGTTCTTTTCTTCATGTTTTTGTTGACATGTGTGTTTTCCTTCTGTTATATCATCCCTGGTATATCCATATGTTTACATCACAATACAGCCGATCATCCTAAACATTCAATTCTATGATTAGAAACCCCTTCGTTTTATCAACATTGCCAATGAGACAAAGTAATTCCCGTTATTACAAACTCAATTAGTACAATCAGGGACTGAACTGTACTAATTCCTTAGTGTCATAGTCATTTCCAGAAATAATGCCTTTGTGTGCCTATGTTATGCAGCGGATGTGGTGACATATAGCTGGAAGACATTTGTGGCAATACTCGACCATATATAGTTATATTTTGTGTCATCTTTTAATAATTTGGCACTTCATAAGGACATGTATTCTCAGAACTGCCTGCACCTGCTAGGTAAGAAACATGGGGGAAATTACTGACACACTGGCCATGGTCAAAGTATTCTAATATCTGTCGATTTTTACCTTCCACTTTTGCAGGTTGGTGGTAATCTGGAAAGATATGCTTTCAGAGCTTTAAGGTACTTCATGCACAAAGTAGTCTATTTTTAGGACTCTTGGGCCATGTTTGATTGTGGGTTGGGGACCTAGTGTTAACCTGATGCAATTCGATGGGATACAGTATTCTGGGAAAGGTGTGAATTCTCTTTGATAACCAATGGGCTAACCTAGTAGGTTCACTTGGGAGCAAGTAAATATGTTTTGGTGTAAACATGAAATAGCATGTAGAATGAACATGTAGAATACGACAATGTCTCATAAATGTGCTTTTAGAATTGAGACATCTTCCTTGGGAAGAGTGCAAAATGTAATAGTCTGAAGTTGACCATATTCCAAGAGGGATCTTGGAAAATAAAACCCAAGGTTAACCAAAGTTGGCACTTGTTAAGTCTTGTGTATTCCGGATAACTGATCTTCCAAATCAAACTACTTTCCGTGTTAACTCTGAAATAAACAGGTTATTCTTGAGCCATACCCAAATCAAAGAGGAACTTAAGATATTGGTTCACATAAGATGTGACAATCCACAAGACGACCTGAAGTTATTGATGATAATACACTATCATGATAACAGCAAAACAATAGGAGGATCAAACAGCATAACATAGTTTTTGTTCCCTCCGCTTCTTTTTCCTTTTTTTGGGGGGGATTTGATAAGTTGACCAACAGGGATGATAAGTTGACCAACAGGGATAAATATCAAGATTCTTGGCCTCAACATGTACAAATCAAAATAGGAAAAAGGTCATAGTTGACACACAAGCACACGGAAACAGACTTATGGATATGAAATATACTTACTTTCCTCATCCAACTCAATAGCTTTGTACTTGGCTCCTAACTGTGTTAGCAACTGCTTAACACTTACGCAGAATGGGCAGAATGACTTGCTGCAATGAATGGGGAGACACACACATCAGACAGAGATAAGAAAGAAAGCATCTAACATGATTTCTTAAGCACCAAGACAAATTTAAACAGTCATTCTAGCATAAAGAAGATAAAAAAATGCTTGCTTGCTGGTTTTTTTATATGATTTGTGTATAAAAGGACATTTCAATGAACTAGATGCATATGGCCCACATTAACCTATTCATCATCATCATCATCATCAGAGTCTTGTCCCAATTAATTGGGGTCGACTACATGAATCCTGTTCCGCCAAAGATTTCTATCAAGTGCAATATTCATATTTAAACTCAAGGAACTAATGTCCTTCCTAATAACATCGCACCATCTCATTTTAGGCCTTCCTCGAGCTCTTCTACTAGCATCCACTAAGATTTGATCACATCTTTTAACCGGCGCTGAGTTAGGGCGACGAAACACATGTCCAAACCACCTGAGTCTATTTTCTCTCATTTTACTATCAATTGGAGCTATCCCTAAGTCCTTACGGATGCGCTCATTCCTAATCTTGTCTTTCTTAGTCTTGCCACACATCCATCTCAACATCCTCATCTCTGCTACACACATTTTGTGGATGTGTTCCTTTCGTACTGCCCAACACTCGGTACCATATAACAGAGCAGGTCTCACAGCCGTTCTATAAAACCTCCCTTTGAGTTTCACAGGCATACGACGATCACAAAGGACACCTGATGCACTTCTCCATCTTAACTAACCTGCCTTAATCCTATGTGTAACGTCATCATAAATCTCCCCATTCTCTTGTATGATAGACCCTAAGTATCGAAAGTTACTACTCTTCGGAATGTTATGTCCATCAATTAGAACCATGTCTTCCTGAACCGCTCTCCCATTACTAAAATTACAGTGCATAAATTCTGACTTGCTCCTACTAATTTTAAAACCTTTAGACTCCAAGGCAAGTCTCCAACGCTCTAACTTAGCATTTAGAGCATCAATACTCTCATCAATTAAAACAATATCGTCTGCAAAAAACATACACCAAGGGATATCCTCATGCAATTGTTTAGTTACTTCATCCATAACTACGGCAAAGAGATACGGACTTAGTGCAGAACCTTGATGCAAACCTATAGAAACGGGAAATTCAGCAGTCTCCCCAGCAATAGTTCGAACACTGGTAATAGCACCGCCGTACATATCCTTAATCAAATCGACATATCCTTGAGAGATTCCTTTCTTTCTTAATGTCCACCAAATCAATTCTCTCGGTACTCGATCGTACGCCTTCTCTAAATCAAGAAAAACTATATACAAATCTTTTCTCATCTCTAAATCAAGAATCGTACTAGCATACACCTGATGCCCACATTAACCTATTACCCTACATATAATCCAATAAAATAATGTGTTGGTAAAGATCTTATTTCATCATCTACTAAAGCAATTACTTACCCTGTATAGGGCCTCTAGTTGCCCCGATTCTCTGAATAAAATAATAGAATAGGGCAGGATAAATGAAATAATAAATTTTTAAAGAAAAGTTTAAAGAAATTCAAGGAATCAAGCACTAAATCAGAAAGGATGATTTATCTGGGGCAACACTAAATAAAACACAGCTTATACAGTCTCAGAGAGTCCACTGGGACAATGAGTTAATCTAAGTCATATTCAAGTAGGTCACTCAAAATGGGTCTTAAATTGTTGAGAATCAGTGACAGGAAAACCAGGCAGCGACGTTACCAGGATCAATATTAAACATGATCACTATTTGATCTTGTATAGTGATTGTAGACACTAATAAATGAGTCAAACCCCCTTCTTGATGACCCTTTGTGAATTCTCAATTCTGTCTCTTAAATTTTCTATTTCCTTCTCAAACGTCTGTGGCACCTGCATTGTCATGCCCAATGTAGAAAGTATGGTGCGCAAGCCAATGCGAAAGTTGTCTGTTTCTCTTGACTATTTCACTTTTTCTATGGAAAATTTCAGTATACTTAATGCAACAGTAAAAGGAGGACCAAGAAACTAAGGCCCAATTCCATACCTTGCAAAACATTCTTGGGTCACAATGCATGGGTTTGGCATGCAATATTCCTTATTTTTGACTCTATTTTAACAAATCATGAAAATACAATTAAAATTTTCCCACACTTCCTGCAAAAATGATCGATTTTGGCCTTATAATTGTTGAGTAATAATTGTGACATCAGCTATTGATTCAGGACACCCAACTTTCCCTTAATCTTGAAAAGGAAGATTGTCAAAGCACTGTGACATGTGCCTATATGGTTGACATAACTAGATCCAGCATATAACATAAAAGGGTAGCAAAGGATTAAAAACTCTACATATAAAACACAAAATTTGTGCAAAGAAATTCACATAGGCTGAGTATGCTAGAAAACAAAAGCTAAAAGGAGCAACTAAATACTGTGTACACATACATATAATTTCGAATTGTCAATCACCCACGCAGAGGATTCTATTGAACCACCATTGCCCGTAACACTAGGCTACATCTGATTCACTACAGGTAAATCAGGCACACAAGCATCAAGGAAGGAATGCAGAACCAAAATGAAATCAGCCAAATTCAGCTGACAGAGGGCCCACTTTCTAGGGCGAAGGCCATAATCGGCTGAACTCAATCTGCTTATGGTCAGCATGCAGTCAAATTGGGTCAGCATGTCCAATCCCAATCTACCAGTTTTCATGGCAATAACAATAAGATGTAAAGCGTGCCAACTAATAAGGATAATAGTAACAACAACAACAATAATAATAAAGTCACCCAATTCTCAACCAGCAAACTAGAAATGTAAGAAATAACAACACACGAGAAAGACAGAGCAGGCATGTAACACAAGGGAAGATGAAGCAACACAACAAATATAGCCAAGAAACTAAAATCTTGAACAGAAAAGCAAACGAGGTGCATGCATGGTCCCAAACGCCTAGAGGAATCTTGCTTAGTTTACATTGATGTTCATCTAGTGCTATGCCACCCAAGCTGGCACACCCAGACCATGGTTTACGGTATCATACCTACTCGATGCGATACAGCCGACTCTTATCTTATCTAGAGGGTTCCGAGTCATTAGTTTCACTGTGAACTATTTAAATAATATTATAATATTTAAAAATTAATCTAATTTTTAAAGTTAAAAATATAATAATTATTTAAGGATATAACAGCAGAACATTGGTTTATTGATTTATTGATAATCTAATAATGATATAATGTTAAAAATAATTTTTAAAAAATATAATGTTAAAAAATTTAATTTTTAAAAATAGACTAAATAATTCATGCATATGGATTATAGTAATTCCACAAGTTAAAATATAGGGTAAATAATTCAACCATTGTAAGAAATTTTAATTTTGTAAGAAAATAACAAATTCAAGCGTGCGACTCGATCCGAAGAAGACTGGCTCCCATCGGATCAAGTCGGTTCCGAGTCGATACGTATCTACGAGTCGACAAACCACAACTAGTCAAGATTCCTTCAAGATCCACACTTCAACAATTCTGCATTCTTCCATGCACAACAACACCCCTGACCCCCCGATTGCCCATTTCACAACAACAAAAAAAAAACGGCACGACAAATACATAAAATTTCCAGCACACCACTCCCTGACCCATCCCTAACACATATTCCTACAAAATTGGATCTCCAACCAGTATGACCGCACAACAACTATCCTCGAACAAATCGGAGAAACTAACCACGATCACGATCGTATGATCTCACTCCTCACTACTCATTAACTAATAAACCGTGGAATCAGGTTCGAGAGCAAGAGAAAAACCAACCATACCTCTCGAGGGAGTCGATTGGGGGGTGGGTGGGGAAGGAAAAGGAGGGAGGACCTGAAGACGACGACGGGGTTGGAGGAGACGGTCTCCTTGGCCTTCGAGAGCGCCATCTCCGCTCCGCAGACAGGTTCCTCACTCACTCCCCCCCTTGTCCTCGCTCCGGCGGCAGACGCAGATCACGCAGATCACCAAGCCTCCGACCACCCTCGCCACGGATTCCTACTGATCGGGGGAAGATTCCTACTTATCGGGGGAAGAGGGGTGGGGCCTTCGCATGCCACCGGGTGCAGAAGACGCCACGGTGCTGCGCGCAGAGACACGTGTCCCTTTCGATGCGCTGTATCTGTCACTATTTTGATCCAACGTCTGTAACACGAAGATAGAGGTGATCATTATTCGCATTCAACTTAAAAATTAAATTAAATTTATAGATTTAATTTAATTTAAATTAAATTAAAATTTAAAAATTTTTAATTTAATTTAATTTTTAAGTTCAATAAATCGAATCGAATAACCTGAATTTAAGGATATTTTTGTCAGTGTACATGTAACTATAAATCTTAATTTTAAAAATTCAATCCTCACCATCCCGATGGATTTCCGACTCTATAAATTGAGTTTCAAATCACGCTTTATTTTACTGTAACTGAAATTCTTAATTTTTTATGTAAAAATATTATAGAATTTATTCTTACAAGTTTCAATTTTTAATGTTATTTCCTTATTATTTACTTTATTTGATAGAAATTTTTTTATCCTATCTTTCTCTGTTCCTGTTTGAATCTAATCTAATTTTTAAAAGGGGACATCAACATGGTTTAAATCAAACTAAATCGAACCAAACCGAATTAATTCGGTTTAATTTGGTTCGATTTCAAAATAGTTTGATTTGGTTTGATTCGAGTTAAATCCTTAATTCGGTTCGATTTGATTTAAAAAAATTTCTCTTCAAATTAAACCAAATCAAAATGTGCTCATCCCTACTCACAGAGCATGCGATATTTACATAACAGACTTGTTAAATAAAAGGGATTATTACATAATTATTAGTTCAAATAAGATACGCGTTTAAAGGTCCAATCAGGGTTTACCGATTCGTTCGTACTGGCCGTACTGATCTTCCACTAATATGGTACGGTACAGATCTGTACCATTACGTACTGAGACAAAAAATATATTATATATATATATATATATATATATATATATATATATATATATGTTATACCCTTCCAAAAAATGAAATAAAAACAACATGAATAACACGGTTTGAACTCCGAGAGCTCACGTTGTGAACTTCTCAACCAACTAATCTACAAATGATATTTATTATAAAAAAATTAAACTAATATAGATAGCATATCGATTACGTATCACAGATCAATCGTCCCGATCTATGACTGATACGGAACGTGACAGATAATTCAGACCATCCCGTCCTGATTTATCAAACTCTGGATCCAATCAATGAGATCACATTCTTTACGATATATTTTGTTCGAGTACTACTTGCTGCATATTTAAAAGATATATGGTAAATTACGAGCTCATCATTCTTTTGTGTACAGTTTTTTACGTCCTCTTTTTATTATTTGTCATGTTTTATCAAATCCGGATGGATTAATGGAGTGGAAGTTTATGGATCTGTTGCACATTCACGGTGTTCAACAAATATTACTAATTTTATTTATGTATTTGGTTAATGTTTTAGATGCTTTTTACTTATGACCATGTGTGCTCTACACATAAATGGGTTGTGAAACTCTTATTACCATTGATTTTTTTGGATTTTTTTTAAAATTACCCTTATAATTTTATCTTTATCATATTTATCATAATATCCTTAAAATTTTCACGAAGATCACATCATACTCGTGACGTCATTGATCTGTCACAAATCGTAACTAAGGTGAGTTAAAAGGAGAGAAATGACAAACCTACTCTATAGTCAACTCTCTCCTCTCTCTCCCCTCTCTCCCTCTAGTCAACTCTCTCTCCATCGTCTCTCTCTCTCTCTCTTCTTGGGTGTGTCGAGGGGGGGAGGAGGAACTTGGTTCTGCGATGGAAGAGGAGGGGGACATGAGGATGAGGAGAGGTCATGGAGAGGGGGTGGGAGAGATGAGGAGAGGGAACTGGGTTCTACGACAACGATGGAGGAGGAGATCAAGAGGGGGAGTTAGGTTCGACAAGGGGGGGTGGAGATCGGGAGGGCTGCGGCGGTCCCCTCCAACGTCAACAAGAGAGGGAGAGAGAGCAACGATCTCCACAAGGAAATGTTGAAGGCACGAGGTGGCCTTTTGTACCCTCACCTTCACTGGCACCGACAAGGGAGTACTTCTCCTTGTACTACTCCTCGAGGGTATCGCAGATGCCGCCACCCCTCATCTCTGGCAAGCACACCACAAATAGCCCGCAACAAGCGATGACTACCCAAAAACCAAAAACGACGTGAGCCTCTGCTATTTCTCCCTCGTTGTTGCCACCAATAGCAATGCAAACATGCCCCCAAGCACCAACGCCTGCCTTACCATCTAAGGATGTCACCTCCACCCCCATGCTCACCCCTACCTCCTCCAGGAAGGCGCACACCACGCTGTACGTGTCGCTGGCCAACGTGAAGTCTAGCAGCACGCTCCGCCAGTTGATCCGACCTATGAGGAAGAAGGTGATGAACGACGATGGGAGGTCCGAGAGGGCATTGAGTGCCACGCTGAGATAGAGGTCGGAGCCCAAGCTCCCCACGGCCAGCGACATCCCTTAGTACACCATCCCGATGCCGAAGCCCACTGTCATCACCGCTGCCAACCGTCGTAGCACCCATTGCTTCTTCAATAGCACGCTCAAGATAGAGTACATGTCGACGCTGTTGTACCACTCCTCTCCCACAAACACGTTGAAGCCCGAAAACATGTACATGAGAACATCCTTGCCGTTGGAGGCCATGATGTCCTTGAGGGTCTTCATGGCTTCATCCCTTCGTCTGTCGACAAACAGTAATCTCGGGGATTCACGAACCAACAAGTAGATGAGGATGGCGTAGAAGAGACCCGACACGACTTGACGGAGCTTGAGCACCGACAGCACGAGGCCATCCGTGTACCACCCGTAGGTGGCACGCCGACATGCTGGCACTACCAACTCCGCCTGCCCTTGGGCCACCCATTATCTCTGCCCCCCTCTCGCAAGCACTCTCTCACTTTGTTCCGTACAACGTCACCAGCTCCAACTCCATTGCCATCAACGTCCCTTGGGCCGAGATGTTCCACTTTGCCTCCCCACCCCGAACCTACCCCTCCTCCCCCTTAGCGAGTCTCGGAGGAGGAGCATCAATAAGGTGGCCGTGAGCAACTGGGCCTAGGGGTCGTCGCCATGTTCGCCCTCATCTTCCTCTTCATCGACCGCAAGTTAGTGGCCATTGTCCGGAGTGTCAACTTCACCGCCACCGAGGATGATGAGCAAGAGAGAGAGAACAAAGGAGAGAGATGAGGAGAGGAGAAGCTCGGAAGCCGTGGACTGCCAGGCGATGGTTGGCATCACTACAGGTGACTGGCGTACAAACTCTTCGCCGACTCCATATTCTTGGACGGCCCCTAGTCTTCCCCTTCGACATCAGCGAGACACATAAGAGAGAGAGAGAGTTATTAGCGTTAACACTATATGTAATCCTAAGGGCACTATGACTCTAGTTAAGAGATTTCATAGATACTACAATAAATACGATAAAAGTGGATGCATAGGGATAATTTCAAAATATTTTAAGAGTATAGAGATAATTTCCACTTTTTTCATGATGTCAAGAAAGATGTCAAGAAAGAGATGGGGGTGAGGAGAGTGTATATGATGCCCTTATGAATGCGAATCATGAATCTTGTGTACGTATAATCTCGATGCCTACGAAAATCAAGGACCAAGTTGGTGAATGTATGCAACATGTTTCAAGGATCTAACGCTTTTAACAAATGAGCTAGTGAAAGGATATTTGAGTAAAAAGCAGACGTAAGTGATCAAATTTGGGGAGAGAGAGAGTCTTGTTGTCATCGAGAGAAAGTACAAACTTCAGATTTCTTTTTAATGATCAAAAGTGATTTCTAATGAAATTTACGGAGGGCGAAGGACTATTCACTTATTAAAAAATGAGAAGGTTCTAAAAGGCTCTAACACGCGAAGGCCACAGGTGAGCTCTAGGTCGACATTCATTCCTTGAAGAAATGTACAGAAGAACAGAGAGAATGGTTGATGGGCGATGCAACCAATCAACAGTTCCCATTCCCGACGTTCCGAAACCTAGATAGCAGTTGATCAAAGAGCGGCTGACAGCCAATTAAAGATCCGTCAATAGCTCTCGTGCTCACAGTATAATTTACCGGTCTAACTCAAGTCGACTCGAGCATTTTGTACAATATCTGAAAAAATTTAATACGATACAGATCATCCCGAGTCAGATCGAGTCACAGTAAGAGAGAGAAAGAGAAGATGATACATACCGAGTCAGATCGAGTCGATTACAACTCAAGTGTATTGTACCGAATCAAGAAAGACCCGATCGAACCTTAACCCACGGGCCAAAATAGAACTTGTACTAACAACAGTCGATAATTCCAATAGATCCGTAGCCCAAACGCGTATGGAAGTAGGGAACAGTTAATCACCAGTGAGTTTGGTCAATAGTTATCGATCGATACCTCTTTATTCTGCGTTACGATGATGTTCAGATTTTGAACGTTAGGTAGCCCACCTACTCTCACTCAACCTTATTCAAGGCCTTTGGCTGGCTACATAAGAGAGCCGCCTCCTCTCTTGGATAACCCTCTGGCCCTTTGGGCAAGACCTTTCGGCTATGCGACTTCCTCATTTTCTCCCATCTCACAAGTTGATCCTCTCCTCCACATTTTTCCACTTGCATTCCTACAGGAGAGAGTTACTTCGAGGTTTCTAGATATTTCAAGGTTTCCATGTGCTAGATCACGGTCAAGAATGAGTCACGTTGAGCTGTAGTAGGTTCACCCCTTTTGCTTGGAAGACTGTTCTTTTAAAAATATTCATGCCTCTCTTCTTTACGGAAGTTGTAAGGCTTGTAAGTCTTGTGGTTGTGGCCCAGGATTGTGCAGATGACTTGCTGAATTGGGCACCACATACACCAGCAATCGCGACCGAAAAATCCATTAACCAATGAAGATTCTTAAGAAGTGCTTGCGGACCATATGCAGGTCATAAGTTAGGCCAAACCCATTATAAAAATGTAACAGCTCGTGTATTTATGCTCTTCCACCCTTCCCCCTCCCTCTCCCCCCCCCCCAATCTTTTTTTGTATTTTCTTATTTTTGCCACTCTTTGGGTTCTCGAAAATCATACCCACCCTTCCCTTCTAGGACTTGTCACAGTCACGCCAGCAAGATCCTTGCAGCTCCTCTACATGTAAGCACGTCATATTTTGACGTAGACGTCACGTTAGCTTGTTAATGACGCTGGTCCCACGTTGATAGAGGACATGGTGGTCTGCTATGGGTGATAATAACAAGAGACGGCAGTTCAATGTAGGCGACGGCCATGACAAGAAATACATAAGCAGTAGGGGTGCATGTGAACAGTTCACGATCAAACAAGGGAATGATAAGATTGATCGAAATGGGAATGGCATGTATTATCTTAGAAATAGAACATTTATGAGATGACGAAATATGACGGAAGCAAACTGAAAAAATACAAACACAAGAATAAGGTTTTATGATTCTAGTTGAATAGTCAAAGGACTCGAAAATAAGGGCCTTTTTTTAGGGGGCGCATTTTATGGTGGCATAGGCATTGGGCAAAAGGCTTCCTTACATGGGTAGCAAGACGTTGAAATCACATGACTTTTAATCCTCAAATAATTTATTAATAGCAGAAACAATTTAACATTATGAAATAAAAAAATTGAAATTCAATCATACGATTTTTAAATCAATGACACCGCTCTTCCATTGCCACCGATAGCAACGGATCCTCTCTCTCTCTCTCTCTCTCTCTCTATATATATATATATAGAGGTGGCATTTCTGATATCCTTAATCTACTGATAGATGAAGTTATCTCAAACAAAGTCCCTCAAAACACTTCTAAGCTAATTACTACTGAATGTTACTAACACCCATTATCATTGAAGGTGAGACCACCAGGTGGTTATCTGGTTGTCGAACGTTAGTAAACTCCATTGCCGCAAAGAAAATATAAGGATTCCGCTGGAATGCTTCACTACTACCAGATAAAATGCAACTTCAGAAGATATCAGGTATTACCTACAGTGCTAAATTTTCCCATCGGAAAACTCTAGAATTGTTGCCAAATCTTGAGATTCCCCATGGTATCAGTTACCAAAGAAATGAAAATACGCTTTTGAAGCCACGGAAGGATACGTCCTGTTTATCTGCTGCTCCAGTGAAGCACAATGGATCGACTTGCCTTTGGGAAACAGCGGTTGAGTTTGAGGCATTGGGAGACTTACCATTCGGTGTTGCATCAGCACTGCTACCGATTGATTTGGTTGGAAACCCCAATGCTTGCATTATGCTTCTAGGCGTGTTGGGATCATGTTTCCGGTTTTCCAGCACTGTTGGGAAGATTCTGGTGCCAGTTAGCATGGGAGAAAGCCTTGTGGGCTCGGAATCTGAGTCGGTTAGAATCACAGTCTCTGTGTCGAGCACAATGGGGTCGAGGGCAAATTGATCGTGGCAGGTGCGTCGCCTCTTTAGAATCAAGGGTTTATATGAAGAATCCATGGACTTCGATGTCAGGAGAACAGGAAAATTCTTGGACTTCTTACGGATGTGGTCAAAGACTGATTGCTCTGTTAAATTTTTCACTTCTTTTTCTCCAGGTTCTTGATCGATCAAACCTAGACACAACGATATGATTACTTCGTACATCATTGGATACCAGACGTACGAGAGAGAACTTCTGATAGCAAAATAGTTACCTTCAACTGATTCTTCATCCTGTAGGAGATCAAAGCTGGGCCTGCAGCAGTATTATTGACTTTGAGAAGGGAAACAATTCGAAAGTTCAAATAGTGCACAACTGGACCGATCCAGGAAGGTGCTGAACTAACTTACACAGATGGAACACTGTTTGGAGTAGGTGGAACTGTGGTTTCCATGGGCGTGACTTCGAAATCAGCATTGTTTTCATCTTGTATCACATAAATTTCCTTTGCAAGAGGTGATGTTGCAGTCTTCATTTTGTTTTCATGTGTTGAAGTCACTGAATTGCTCGCCTTGGTAATGACATATTTTTCATGTACATCTATACCAACTTCATGTGAACAAAACACAAAAATTATGGGCAGGATTAGTCATTGCAAGTTATTTAGATCCAGACCACAGGGTCCAACAGTTTGATGACGGAAGCATTTTTACCATACTCTTCAAAAATAAGATCTGCTTTCACAGTAGTCCTTCCATGTTGTGGGCATGATACAAGAATTGGCATTGCATAGGGGCTAAGGCATCAAATTATCAGCAGTCATGGACAGAAAATGAACGACAGATGAATATAGTACTGTAAAAAAGTTGACAAGAGGAAAAAATAGTGCCCAAAATAACATCATGTGGAGGAGAGTCAGTATTTTTATCACATTTTTGCTAGATAAATGACCTATGTATCACGTATGTCCTCAAGAAACGGAGAGGTATGTGAATGCAACAAAATGATGACAGAATAGATCAGTTAATTTAAATTATCTTCTCTTTCTAAAGTTGGGGGTTTGTTTCAGAATCAAGGTTTTACAAACCGGTCCAGTAAGGGGTGAACCGCACATACCGGACTGTGCCACCAGGCAGGACGGCCGGCACGTGGGACGCCACCAGTTCCCATTGGAACGCAAGGGACCATGCGTCCCGTTGCATGCCAAACCAGTTCGTCGTGGGACTGGCCTGGTACGTGCGGGCCGTCCGGCTAGTATCGGTTGGACCTTATAACCAGCCATGGGCGGGGGGGGGGGGGGGGGGGGGGGGGTGGAGGCGTCGAGCACAGTGGCGGTGGGCAGTGTCCAGCGGCGGTGCAAGCGATGGTGTAGGCCGTCGAGCAAACATCAAGGTGACGAGGACCGGAGACCGGAAGCCTCCGACGAGGTTTTTTTTTGTTTCTATTGTTTTGTAGAGAGGAGGAGGGCAGTAGGGGTGGCCAGTGGGGGCGGAGGAGGGCGGTGGACAGCGGGATCTAGCCACCGCCGCCTCTGAGGCCGAAGGAGGCGGTGGACGGCAGTGGGAGGGCGGTGGAGAGCGGTGGGGGGGTGGAGGAGGGCAGCAGGGGTGGTGGGAGAGCGGGATTTGGCCACCGTCGCCTCCTCTGGCCTCCCACCAGCCAGATTTGGCCAATGGGAGGCCGGAGGAGGTGGCGAATGACAGTGTGAGGCGGTGGGAGGGTGGAAGAGGGTGGCGGGGGCGGTGGGAGGGTGAAATCCGTCCACCACCTCCTCCTCTGCCCTCTCACCGGCTGGCCGGTGGGAGGCCGGAGGAGGTGGCGGACGGTGGTGGGAGGCGGTGGGAGGGTGGGATCTGGCCACCGCCGCCTCCTCCGGCCTCCCACCGGCCAGATCTGACAGGTGGGAGGCTAGAGGAGGCGGCGGACGATGGTGAGAGGCGGTGGGAAGGTGGAGGATAGCGGTGGGAGACCGGAGGAGGGCGGCAGGGGTAGTGGGATCTGGCCGGAGGAGGCGGTGGACGACAGTGAGGCGGTGGGAAGGCAGAGGAGGGCAGTGGGAGGATGGAGGGCGGCAGGGGTGGTGGGAGGGCGGGATTTGGCCACCTCCGCCCTCCCACCAGCCAGATCTCTCTAGTTACGACAGGGTCAAAAAAAATACATCTTAAAAAAAAAGAGAGAAAAGGAGAGAACAAAAAAGAGGGGAAAAAGCAAAAGAATATTTTCTAAAAACAAAAGAGAAAAAAACAAAACTAAAGAAAAAAGAGAAAGAAATCACGGTCTTCTTTTGTCCCACATCAATGCTCCTAAGCACAGAAGGTCTGGGCTAAGATCGGCAGCAGAATTCATGTTGTTATCAGCTTGTAGGTAAGTGTCCATCATCTGATTGGGCAGTGACACAGAGTGGATTTTAAAAGGGGGCAGAGTTAATTGTCGGCTTACCACTCATGTGACCCTGGGAGCATTATGGGGAGAAAGGAACAACATAACTTTCAGAGGGGAAGCCAGAGCTATGGATAGGGTGGTTTCTTTTAGGGTTTTTTACATGAAAACCATTGTTAGAGATTGATTTACAAAAAAATCATTCCTAGAAATGTATTAGCAGGTATATCACTGTGTTAATCTGAATTGTGCAAAAATGACATTTATTTGCATGTATATCACGTCTGTTTACCAACAACTTGTAAAAAAATCACGCTTAAATGGCATTTATGCACTATTTGAATTAACCCAGTGCTATACCTACTAATGCATTTCTAGGAATAATTTTTTTGTAAATTCAGCTCTAACAATGGTTTTCATGCAAAAATCCCTTTATTTTATTTGTGAGAGTGAGAGAGTGGCCTGAGCTCCTTTGTAATGTGAATTCACACAATTCTTCGATCTTTGTTTTGTTGGGGGGTTAGTGTGGGTCACAATATTTTGGTGTGGACTGTTTTCGCTGTACAGGGATTTTTTTGGAACACATTGATTAGACTTGTACATCCCTCTCTTACTCTTAATACAATAGTGGTACCACCCACTTTAAAAAAAAAAGAATTAAAGTTTGCAACCCTTGAAGTCCTTTTCAGACTTTGTCCAAGTTGTTCTTATAATCCAATTTCCACCTTTTCCTGTGCAAGCTAAAGATGGAGATCAAAACTTAATGTAACTAAGCTTAGCATCACTTACATTCTACTTTGTCTATATTTTTCCAACATTATATGCTCTTGCTAGCCGGCGTAATAATCCTTTATGTGACATTAGAGATTGGTCGCCACAAACATGGCATCCTTTCTTCATGCCCCAAATTTTTGTGATCAAGAAATTCATGGTTCAGCAATTTTGTCAGACTGGTCTTGACAAGATATATTAAGCCAATCAAAATGGAAGGCAGAAACCCATATGTTTTTTGAGGTTGTGCCTTCATTTTTCTCTTTTGACTCCTTTTTTTCTTGGGGAGATCCATGGAATCTGTTTGCTCCCAATTGCTGGCAATGATTTGTAGAATCTACACTTGTAGGTTTCTCCATACTCTGATCAGTCTTACAGAACTATGGTAGGCCCTTCTCCCAACTAAAGTAGGCACCAATTTCAGCTGTCAAACTCCAGACAAGAACCAGTCATCAAGCTATGGATCTTCTTTGATCCACAATACATTGCCATGTTCAAGTAATGGTGTTTACATTATTGACAATAAGAATATTGTCCTAAAGCATCGATGTATTGCAGCTCCAAGAAAAAGCGCACCCGTAAATTTTGCCCTTTTGATACAAAATCGTATGCAGTTATTTATGTTTCAACTGAATTCAGTGGGAATGTATGCTCAATATGTTGAAACTATTGTTTTACTCGTTTCTTATCCAATTGATGTTATGAACCTCAAACTTCAAGAAGTCAATCAAGTCAAATGAATCTATTGCCTTCACAATAAGCATGGCTGAAAATATACTTAATTTCAAGTTGTTTAAGCCATCCAAGACAGCAAGTGACCTTCATGGATCATGATTGATCCTGTCTAAAAGCACGATGGAAGCAACAAGTGGATAAATCTCGCAGCTTCGCTCCTTGGAAAGCAAGATCAGATCAGTTGACATATTGGCTGATGTGCTAACGATAAACATTGTTTTGATTTTTGTAGTGAAGCTTTCTTTAGACAAGAATATTCGAAACAAAAAGGGTAGACTAGTGAAGTCTATTGTTGTCAATACCTCAAAAACTCTTCAACCCTGTCACCAGAAAACCATGGAACCATGAGAATGAAAATGTGAATGTTTTACAATGCAAAATTGAATAGGAACACTTGGCACATTTTTAGCAATGTTAAAGGTAAGAGTCACTACCTTATTCTCTCGTGAAAAAGAATCAGGTTATCTTCTTCTGACCCAACTACCTGTGGTAAAAGAGAATGATATTGCTAAATAATATAAGAAAAGCACACTTCACAAGAAAGGGGTTCAATATATTTCATAAATACAGCGATTCTAGCAAATATATACCATGTCAGCATAATGTCGTTTATGTAATGTTGACTGTGATATACGTGTCAATGAGATTATCAACTTCGATTTTCCTAGCTTCTTGCATTCAGCTTCCTCAATCTTCATATCAACCTTCGGGGGAAGTGAAAACAGGGATTCCTTTATGTGGTTGCCAAATGGATATTTACGCCCTGTTATCATTTCTATTTTTCGAGGATCAGCTTCTGCCATAGTTTCAAATGAATTAATTCCCATTGAATGCAGTGCCTGTCACCGGAAAACTCAGTTACATCAATGGTAAACATGTATATCAAGCACCAAAGGTAGAGAATACACAGACAACCTTTGCAGTCACCATGCCAATCCCAGGCAGTTGCTTCAGCAAATAAGGGCTATTTTCCCAGAGTCTCTGGTCTAAGCACTTGGCAAGGAGTGTAGAATTCAAAGCTCCCTTGTAACTCTTTCTGTAGGTGAAGCACTCTTTCATGCATTTGGCGATCCTACACCCATTTGAGCATATTGAATTTGTATCCTGTTGAGTATAGATTCCTTATTTTAGTAAAGATGATAAGCAAAGAGGGCAAGAATGATCTCTAGAGAAGCGAAGAGAAAAGACCTGGATGAGGGATAAATCATGAATCAAAGGGTCACCAGTCAAACAGTCATTTGCCAAGACGAATATTTTTTCTTCTCTAGTTTGGATACGTTTTTTCCTTTTCCCATTCTCTGCAAGGACGTGAAACCGCAGACGGCGATCCTTATCACAGTTTATGTCATTTAAAAGTTTCTTCTCGTTGCGCCTCAACTGGATCCCTTGAATTGTTTTTATAATGCATATATTATTTGTTAGCTTGATATAAGATTATGTGCTTTGATGCAGCAGTTGTGCTTACAAGAAATCTCCTCAGAATGACACACTATGTGAAGCACATCTTCCAAACTGCAGCTTTCAGGAGCTTGCACAATGTTTTTCATTGTGTTGAATTTTAGATAGTACTTTGTCATTAGTCTTCCAGGCTCTGTACGGATAGAAAAACAAATTAAAGGAAATATGAGTACAGGCAATCAAGATTCTAAACGCATTACAGATGTACTCATGACTACTAACTCAATGAAACAAAAAGTCAATTTGATGTAAGGAAACATAACAAAGCAAAAATTTTCAAGACAATTGTGTATACATAATAAAGAGAGCATGTGTATGCACAAAATCACCAAATCAAAGGCAGTATTTTAAGGGTTCGCAAACAAACATCACATTTGACGAGAAGTAATATTTGAAAGCCAAGCTATCATGAAAATAAACCCAAAAAATAAGCATTAGTTTTACATATCTTTTCCTATCCAAAGTGAGATTGTTTCTTATCATTTTGATGTTATTTTTGTTATTGTGAAACTTACACCGCAAGAACTGAAAGAACGTCTTTATCAGTCCCACCAAAGTGGAAAATGGAATTTGCAACGAAACCTACGCTCTAAGAGGATAAAGTCCAGTAAAGATGAACCATCTTGCGTAAAAGAATTTAATCAAACAACAGCCTCTTCATGTAAAGAGATCAAATGGGAATAAATGAATGTTGTTTATAAAAAAAAAGTATTATATTAGCTTCTCCAATCTGGGGAAGCAGATACCAAATGGCTATAGGAGAGTATTACGTAAGGTTCATCAGTAAGCATTTGTGTCTCTAACTTTAATCCATAAATATACATATCATAATCACCTACAGGCTTACGCATTTTCTTCATCACAATACAAAATAAGGTTCCTGCCTAGTGCCAATCTCCCCAGCCAAGTTGCAAAACTGTTTTTCTAGTGTTGTACACATTTTTATTCCAGAAAATAACCCAGGTTCAAAGGTACGGGACCACTCCTGAACACCTTGCAGGCGCTATTTATCTAGTGTCTCTACAACACCTCGGACACGATCATGGACTCGAACCAGCTTGCCGTGACTCACGGCGACCCTGACAACAAGTGGAGACCATCCCTGACCACCCAGCATGCGGCTTCGCCCGCCTACAACTTAGTCACACAGGCCGACCCGGGAACTCGTAGCAATATGCCGCGGCATGCGGCACCCAACCACAAGGCCGAGGATCACCCTCAGAACATCCTTTCAGCCAGCCAATACTAGTGGACTCGATCGCCCACTCAAATTTGAGCACTGGGGATCACTAGCCAGCTCATGCGACTTGTAAATAAAAGCCGGGAGTTATCTCGAACACTTTGCGGGCGCTCGCATTTTCAGCCACCTTACAACGAGCCGAGGGCGGTCTGCGGCTTAGGAATGCTCACTCCGACACACAGTGACACTATGAAGCAAGTGGACCGCCCCCGACTCCCAGACACGTGGCGGTGGGCCGCTTTCTTTATAGCAGCCGGGCCAACCGAGGCTACACACCAGCTCGTCGTGTAAAGCAGCACATTCTTATTTGAGGCCGGGCTCTCACGCCCCTAACGCCTTCCTTTCGCTGTCTTAGCTATGCTAAGCAGAGATTTCAAATCCTAAGGGCCATCCGGGCCAAGGATGGCAGTGTCGGTTTCGGACTCGGTTTCGGCCGGGTCCGAAACCGATACGACTCGGTTTCGGTATCGGTTTCGGTTTCGGCCAAAACCGGATGAAACCAGTTAAAAAATTAAAAAAGTAATAATCCTGACCAGTTTCGGCCGAAATTCTTAATGGTTTCGTCCGAAACTATTTAAATAATATTTTTTTAATTGTTTCGGACCTGCTACAGTGTTTTGGTCCGGTTTCGGATCGGTACCGGCCGAAACCGATACGTTTCGGCCGAAACGTATCGGTTTCGGCCGAAACTACCAACAATGATCCGGGCCCCTACCCAACCTATACGGTACGTCAACGAGGCCAGAGAATTATCTCGAACAGCTAGAAGGCGACCTCATATCAATCTCGCTTCTCGTGCCAACACACAAGCCATGAAGCGGGCAAGCCAACCCTTCCCCAGCCAGCAAGAAGAAGAAAAAGGAGCAAAAGGGCCACCCCGGGGGCCACCTCGGGACACCCGCGGCCAAGGGCGTCCCCACGCCCAGGACCCCCTGGGACCTGGGGCATGGTCTCCCAGCTCCGTCCAGCCACCATCCCAGCCCAATTCCGGTCAAAAAAAAGGTCAACTCACCACGTGGAACGTACGAAAAGCATCCAAGACGAAGCACGCGGTCCAAGGAGCGAGTTCGAGCAATTCAACAACCAAGTCTTCCAAGGATTCAAACCCAATCCAAAATCCAGTCCAAATGTCAGAAAAACCAGTCCAAATGCACATGTGAGGGGTCCAAAATGGATCCACGGGGGTTTTAAATATATTCCCTCCTCTTCCTATTGTCCACCCCACGTAAACCCCCCTGGGGAGGGGTTTACGCGGACTAGCGACGGCCTGGCCACCCCCACCCCGCGTAAACCCCCATGGGGGGGGGGGGGGGTTAGGCAGGTTGGTCGCCCAACCCCCGTAAACCCCCCATGTGGGGCCCACTCAACCCAACCCCCCTAAACCTCTCTTCTCTTTCTTCACCCGGCCCACACTCAACCCAACCCTCATAAACCTCCCCCCTTTAGGCGGGGTGAACCATGCACCCCCCCTTTTTCTTCTTTCTTTCTCTCTCCTCACCTAACCCATGTAAACCCCCCCTTTACGCGAGGTAGAACCCAACCCCTAAATCATGCACCCCTCTCTTCTCTCTCTTCACCTAACCCGTGTAAACCCCCCTTTATGCGGGGTGGAACCCAACCCCCCTAAATCATACGCCCCTCTCTTCTCTCTTTCCACCCAACCCCCGTAAACCCCCCCCCCTTTACGTGGGGTGGTGCCAACCCCACCTAAACCCTTCTCTCTTCTCACCCATCTGGCATAAACCCAACCCTCCTAAACCCCTTTACGCGGGGTGGTGCCTCAACCCTCCTAAACCTTCAACCCAGCCACCCCCTTTACCTATAAATTTCCCAGGAAGGCCAATGGTCATAAAATGAACTGAGCACTCAACTCAGCACCGGATCAGCATAAGGCGTGAAGCGTGACCTGGCATGGTTGTTCGGCTAAATACACGCCGAGAGTATGTCACATTAACATCCCTCACATGGCGTCTAGCCAATATATGTGAGACTTATGCTCGTGTGTTGTTCAGCTAAATACACGCCAAGGGTATGTCACATTAACATCCCTCACATGACGTCTAGCCAATGCACGCGAGCCTCCCCTACTACATATGGAGCGCCATCGTCAATGCCCTAGGACCGACCGTCGACCGTTCTTTCCGAACCGATAACCGACTGTCCCGCCCGCCGACCGGATGGCACGCATACTAACCAGCACTCCCCAGATGCATAAGCAGCCATAGTTCGAGCTCGCGAGCGACTCAGCGAGGGCTTGGCTTGTTGGTTTGTTGTTCGGCTAAACACATGCCGAGAGCATATCGCATGACCATCCCTCATACGACATTTTAGCCAAGACACAAGTCTCCCCCTCGGACAACAATGACACTACGAAGCAAGGAGACCACCCCCGACTCCCAAACACGCGGCGGTTCGCCGCTTTCTTTATAGCCGTCGGGCCAACCGAGGCTACACACTAGTTCACCGTGTAAAGCGGCACATTCTTATTTGAGGCCGGGCACTCACGCCCCTAACGCCTTCCTTTCGCTGTCTTAGTTATGCTAAGCAGGGATTTCAAGTCCTAGAGGGCCATCCGAGCCCCTACCCAACCTATACGATACGTCAACGAGGTCAGGGAATTATCACGAACACCTTGAAGGCGACCCAATATCAATCTCGCTTTGAACCTCGTGCCAACACACAAGCCGTGAAGCGGGCAAGCCAACCCTTCCCCATCCAGCAAGAAGAAGAAAAAAGAGCAAAGGGGGCCACCCCAAAAGTCGCCCCTGGACACCCGCGGCCAGGGGCACCCCCCACGCACAGGATGCCCTAGGCCTCGGGGCGTGGCCTCCCAGCTCTGCCCAGCCACCAACCCAGCCCAGTTCCGGTCAAAAAAGGGGTCAACTCACCATGTGGAGCGTACGAAAAGCGTCCGAGGAGCGTCCAAGATGAAGCACGTGGTCCAAGGACCGAGTTCGAGCAATTCAACAACCAGGTCTTCCAAGGATTCAAATCCAATCCAAACGCCAGAAAAACCAGTCCAAATGCACACGTGGGGGGTACAGAGTGGGTCCACAGGGGTTCTAAATATTTTCCCTCCTCTTCCTATTGTCCACCCCGCGTAAACCCCCAGGGGGGGTTAGGCTGGTTGGTCGCCCAACCCACCTAAACCCGGGCCCACTCCCGTTTTTTCCCTCAAAAAACTAATAAAGAAAAAAAAGAAAAGGGAGGAGAGAGGCGCCCAACCCCCGTAACCCCCCATGTGGGGCCCACTCAACCCAACCCCCCTAAACCTCTCTTCTCTCTCTTCACCCAACCCTAGTAAACCCACCTAGCCCGCATAAATCCCTCGTGAGGCCCACACTCAACCTAACCCTCATAAACCTCCCCCCTTTAGGCGGGGTGAACCATGCGCCCCCCTTTTTCTTCTCTCTTTCTCTCTCCTCACCTAACCCGCATAAACTCCTCCCCTTTACGTGGGGTTGAACCCAACCCCCCTAAACCATGTGCCACTCTCTTCTCTCTCTTCACCTAACCCACGTAAACCCCCCTTTACGCGGGGTGCAACCCAACCCCCCTAAATCATACGCCCCTCTCTTCTCTCTCTTCACCCAACCCTCGTAAACCCACCTAACCCGCGTAAAACCCACCTTTACGCGGGGTGGTTCCAACCCCACCTAAATCCTTCTCTCTCCTCTCTCCTCACCCAACCCTCCTAAACCCCTTTACGTGGGGTGGTGCCTCAACCCTCCTAAATCTTCAACCCAGCCACCCTATTTGCCTATAACTTTCCCTGGAAGTTTAAGGGTCAAAAAATGAACTGAGCACTCAACTCAACACCGGATCAGCACAAGGCGTGGAGCGTAACCTAGCATGGTTGTTCGTGTGTTGTTCGGCTAAATACACGTCAATAGTATGTCACATTAACATCCCTCACATGGCGTCTCGCCAATATATGCGAGCCTCCTGTTCGTGCGTTGTTCAGCTAAATATACATCGAGGGCATGTCACATTAATATCCCTCACATGGCGTCTAGCCAATGCACACGAGCCTCCCCTGCTGCGTATGGAGCGTCATCGCCAATGCCCTGGGACCGGCCGTCGACCGTTCTTTCCAAACCGATGACCGACTATCCCGCCCATCGACCGGATGGCACGCATACTAACCAACACTCCCCAAATGCGCAAGCAACCGTAATTCGAGCTCGTGAGCAACTCAGCGAAAGCTTGGCTACTTGGCTTGTTGTTCGGCTAAACACACGCCGAGGGCATGTCGCATGACCATCCCTCATACGACATTTTAGCCAAGACATAAGCCTCCCCCTTGGACTCTCCGACGAACGTCACGCCAAGCGGTACCCCAAGGGCACGATTCACGAGTCTTGATGCAAGGTGAAGTGTTGATCCCCTACCTCGATGAACGTGCCTCGCCCAGACGCCGCGGCCATGATACAGCTACCTAGACGATCGGCTCATTTCACGAGCCTTGATGCAAGATGAAGCATCGAGTGTATGCCTCAGTGAAAGTGACTTCCCGGACTTCGCTTGGATGAAAACACTCCGCCCAGACCCTGCCAGGACAAACGCGCCCTGCTCAAGAAACCACGACCAGAACGCGGCCTCCCCGACGACCACCACCAAGTTCTCCAACCCCAGCCTGCGTAAACCCCTTTTACGCGGGACAGCTAGCCAACCTGAACGCAGCCACCACCACGACCGCATTCAAGCCCGTCAACTCAGCCCGTCAACTCAACTCCAATCGCATCGATGCCCACGGCACCCGATTGCCCAATCCTGAGAGCAATCGGCTGCCATGTCTCAACAGCACCCGACCGCCAGGGTCTCACGACACCCACTCCTTCAGTCACAACGATGCCCCCGACACCCGACTACCAGTCTTAACAGAGCCCGATCGCCAGGGTCCCATGGTGCCCAGCTCCCTCTGTCACAACGGTGCCCCCGACACCCGGCCGCAAGTTCCAACGGCACCTACCCGGCTTCCGTCTCAACGGCGCCCATCAGTTCCCAGCTATAATGACTACACCAGCTTCAGCCGCGCCCGATTGCCATGGTCTCAACGGCGCCTAGATACTCCAGTCACAACGGAGCCAACAGCACTCGACTGTCCAGTTACTCCAGTCACAAAGGTGCCAACGACACCCGACTGCACAGCTACTCCAGTCCCAACAGTGCCCACGACACCCGACTGCCCAGTTACTCCAATCACAACGGAGCCAACAGCACCCGACTGCCCAGTTACTCCAGTCACAAAGGTGCCAACAGCACTCGACTGCACAGCTACTCCAATTCCAACAGTGCCCGCGACACCCGACTACCCAATTGCTCCAGTCACAACGGTGCTCACGGCACCCGATTGCCCAGTCCAGACGGTGCCCGGCTGCTCTAGCCTCAACGACGCTCAATAACTCCAGTCACAGCGGTGCCTTCGGCACCCGACTGCCCAGTTACTCTAAGCACAACCGTGCCAACCGCACCTGGTTACTCCCGTCACAATGATGGCTATGGCCTCGGCCGCTCCAGTCACAGTGACGCTCACTACACCCGGCCGCCCCAATTCCAGTATCGCCCGGCAGTTCTAGTCACAGCGGTGCTTACGTTACCCACCCGTCTCGGTCTCAGCAGTGCCCGACCGCCCCAGTCATAGCGATGCCCTCGGCACCCAGTTTCTCTAATATCAACGGTGTCCAGTTTCTCCAGTCACAGTCATGCCCGACTACTCACTCCAAGTCGCGCCCGACTGCTCCGTACAAGACGTGCCCGTTAACTCTTCACTTGAGTAAGGCACACGACAACAGATGGCAACACCTGAGAGACAGACATCAAGGGACTTGCAAACCCTCTCATGAGGCACCCTACCGAGTCACGATTCCTTTGACGGACATCATGTACAAAGGC
This sequence comes from Amorphophallus konjac, assembly GCA_022559845.1. NCBI lineage: Eukaryota > Viridiplantae > Streptophyta > Magnoliopsida > Alismatales > Araceae > Amorphophallus > Amorphophallus konjac. The sequence goes on from CM040118.1 coordinate 481,346,636, forward strand.
AGAAACACTCGCATAGCAACGTAATGACCCGAAGACCGTCATAAATGACGGAATTGTCCCGTGGCTTGCACACACTTGTAATAGGACTTTCACGCCCCCATATAATACCTTTCGCAGGATATAGTGTTGTAATCCAGTCGGGGAATTGATTCCCATCCTTGCCAGGTGCTAGTCTCAACGACGTCCAACGAATTGCCATCCGTCTCCGAACCCGATCCCAGCTCCGCTAACAGGATGGACCCTACATATGAGCTTGCACCTGCCTGCTCCTTGTCGAGCCAGTGTCCATTGCTCCTCCGTTCGAGCCAATGCCTCGTTCTCATAAACCCAGAGTCTATACCCTCCCCAATGTCCACACCGAGACCAATCTCTCTGCCTCCAGTCATCCCTGTTGTATTGCTGTCACTCTATCAATGTTGCATGGACCAAGCCCTCTCGACGTCGTGGCTCCCAGAGTCCCTGACTCTCTTCCTTCGGCAGTAGAAACAAAAGTGTTCGGGCTCCGCCCGATGTAAAATAAGCATCGATTGCTTGCATTCGGTGGGAAAAGACGTCTAATACACGAGCCCCCACTATCGCCTTCACTCGTACCAACAGAACCTCCTCTCCACGTGTCACTCGACGTTCCGTGCCCACGTGTCGTGCCCTGGCGGCACTTCTCCAGTAAAAAACTTGATTCCGTAGGTAATCGTCGAGAAATCAACTAGCACGCCCACATTCCATCCAGCTACCCATGACCCAGCCATTCTTGCATTTCCCTGTCAATACCCTCAGAATCCCCGCGTGCCAAATCAACCCATCTCGGCCTTTCGTAAAAGGCGAGTGTGTGTCACCACCGCGAAAATTTAAGAGATTTTCCGCGGGCCAAACATCTAGTAACCTTAACTTTGTCACCAATATTGTCTACACAGTGCAATTAAGCCAGACCTATATAATTGAGAGCCACATGATGATTGGACTACAAACTAAACTCGCCTAAGACTCCTATATGCAGCCTTCTCCTTTTGTTCCACATGTATCCCCAAATGTAGTGGCCATATTAAGAATTTATACATAGCCTGTCATCATCAACAAAAGTATTATCCCATCAATAAAAGGTATTCTAGATCAAAGAAGGATCTAGTGATTTGACAAAGTTTGCTTCTATGATATCATCAATCTACGAGGTGTCGCCCAGTACCTAGACAAGGAGTCTGCCAAAGTCATCATGAGGCTAGTTGGTGGGGGTGGGAAGGGACAAGTCCCTTTGAAACTAAAGTACTAAAATTCAAGATTTACCAAGTAATTTCAAATATTTTAGACAAAGAGGGAAAGGGACAAGTCTGGTATGGGGAAATGTGATCAGGTCAAAAGCTATCAGTGGAAAAGGGACTTGAAATGAATTCCCATTTGCCTGGACAGTCATATATCAAAATAAAATTGGAAGTATGCACAACTCTTATTCGCCTATTTTGATGTAAAGTTGAAGGCAGGATTTTTAGTCTACTTCTGCTTACAGTAAAGTATGACAAAGTTAATAGGCAGTTAATGTATAAGAAAGTTAATAAGAAATCGATATAAGAAAGTTAATAAGAAATCAATGTACCCAGAGGCTTTAGAAGGAACCCATCTTCATCTGTCCAAGTCATTCCATGTTTCGAGAGCTCATTTATTCTTTGAACACATATATCTGTTATTCAAACCAAAAAATCAGTCATAGTAAAAGAAGATTCTTTCAAAATATTATTAAGAAACTATGACTTGCTGAAAGGACCTTGCATATGCTTCTCTAGGCGCTCATGAGGGATTTTCTTCTTAACTCCATAATTTTCAGGATTCTGCATGTGCAAGCAAGACAAGATCAATTGCAAGCAAAAGTAATGTTTTGTTCAACAATCACTTCAAATGTCAATCATTGTTCATTGCCTTTTTCATCCTGACATATAAATATGAGCATTTCAGCCATCCAATTGCCAAACTTATATCTGAAATAGTTAGCTGCACAATCTCTGCATTCAGATGCTCCGTCATGCATGCAAGTAATCTGAGGTAAAGATAGAAGCAGTCACCATAGTGATTTGGACAAGCAGAGGGATAAGGATTTCACAGCACTAAAACCAATGTAGAAGATCAGGAATTTACTGAGATTCCACCATCTCACATCCATTTAAGAGGTTCTCATATAGATGGGCCTGATGTCAAGCAATAACCAACATTTATTGAAAGCCTATTTCTAATTAGAATCATTCAAATAGAAAAGCAGCCTATTCTGGGAGAAGGCTGAAAGAACTATGAAAGGAAACATACTGTCTCTCTTCTTGTCATGATTATAACTGTGCCGGTGTCATCAAATGGTGGACGACCGGCCCTCCCACACATCTGCAGCTATGAATTGTTTTAATCAAAAAATGGATGTTAAAGATTTATGAGATGAGTAAAAAAAGAAAAGAAAACATAGTTGCTGTGAAGAGGTACATCCATGTGAAGACTCTATTTACCAACTGATGCCAAGTGTATTTACAATGAGCACATACTTAATTTGCTAGTGTCTTTCCAGGTACACTGCTTCACAGATGATATGAGATGCTTAATTAACCCATGTCAAATTAATAAGTACTGTAAGACACAAGTGTAGGTGCATAATGCAAAGCAATGAAACTTATTTTGACAAAAACCCAGTGATGGAAAATGTTTAACTTTGATTGTTTACAAATCCAGAAGTAACCCAACAAAAATACAAGATTACTCAGGAAAACGTAATTGACTTCTTACTATTACTGTAAGACAATCCACATTTTGTCCTTCAACAGGCGTTTGAAAATAGAGCTTCTAGTCTTTTGTAAAAAAGCATTAGTCCTTCAAGATTTGTCAACAGTGATTAAGAGATTGATGAATAGTTTTCTGATTAACTGCTAACAGAGTCCATAGAGTCTGGAAAAAAGACAAAGCACCTTTCTTTCACAGTCCGTAAATGAAGGCTCAACAACAGTGGTGCACAGTGCACTGAATATATATATATATATATATATATATATATATAGCAACGGAAGAGCGGTGCCACCAGTTTCAAAACCACATGATTCAATCTTAAATTTTCAATCCACACCATTAAATCTTCTCTACTATTAGTAAACTACTTGTGGAGTAAAAATCATATGGTTCCAACAATTATTTCTTGTGCATCAGATGAACATAAAATGAACGGCTTAAATGGTACAATCTTTGGAACCATATAATATCTAAGTTTTTGATATCAGATTTGAATGATTTTTCATGTGCAGTTAAATTTATGATAGTAGAGAAGATTTAACGGTGTGGATTGAAAATTTAAGATCGAATCATGAGGTCTTGAAACTGGTCACATCGCTCTTCTGTTGCCACCGGAGACAACTGATCCCTCCTCATTCACACACACACACACACACACACATGTGTATATATATGAGAGAGAGAGAGAGAGGCCAAGAGAGAGAGAGAGTTCAGTCCAGTCTAACCGCCTGGCTGATCCTTCTCCCTTAATTTTACATGATTCCCCAATCTGCAAAGTACAAAAATACCCCTCCTCAAGAGGTGGCTATAAAGAAAGGGAACGATTACAATGTAACCCTGAAAACTTGAAAATTAGAAATATGCCCCTAATTGTTTACTTCTCTACAGTCCCCCTCAACTGATCATAAATGTCACACATGCTCAACTTGCTTAATACTGAAGTACATTGGTGCTCAGACAATGCTTTGGTGAAGGGATCTGCAAATTAACCTTAAGATTTCACATATGGTAAGCACAACTCTCTAGAGTCTAATCTCTCTGTGATGAAATGTCAGTCAATCTTAATGTGTTTGGTCCGATCGTGCTGCACTGGATTATTAGCAATGTTGATCGCAACTTTATTATCACCGTAAAGATTCATGGGCAGCTCAACCTGAATTCCTAGATCACTTAAAAGAAGCTTTAGTCATAGTAGCTCAGTGAAACCACGTGCCACTGCCCTGTACTCTGCTTCAGCACTAGACCTGGTACACATAGTTTGCTTTTTGCTTCTCCAAGCAACTAAATTACCTCCAAGTACAATGCAGTATCCAATTGTTGACCTCTTATCATCTTTGGAACCATCCCAGTCTGCATCAACATATCCTTCAATTTTCAGATGGTTGATTTTCTTAAAGAGAATATCTTTTTTCTAGACAAGATTTCAAGTACTTCAGAATGCGTTCCACAGCCTTCATATGAGTTGTTCTGAGAGCATGCATGTACTGACTTACCACACCTACGACATATGAGAGGTCAGACTAGGTCAAGGAAAGATACAAAAGCTTGCCAACCAACTGCTAATTCAAACCACTTTCTTCTAGAGAGAGATTTGCACCATCTTGTCCTGTCAAGTCATGATTAAGTTCAATAGGAGTAACTGCTGGTTTATAACCCAATTTTCCTATTTCAACCAGCAAATCAAGAACAAAACTCCTTTGACAAATGTAGATTCCTTCCTGCGACCTGGCCACTTCTATTCTTAGGAAGTACTTCAAATCCCCTAGTCTTTGACCTCAAATTTAGTAACTAACCCATCTTTCAAACTTTGAATCTCTGTTGTATCATCCCTAATAATGATCATATCATCATGACCTTTTTCCATTTCACAAACAATGTGTAATCAGTGTTGGATTGTTTGAATCCGAATCATATCATAACCACTAACCAGTCGAAGTCGATCAAACCATGCTCTAGGGGACTGTTTCAGTCCATACAAGGTCCTTCTGAGTGTATAGACTTTTCTTTTCACATCAACACCTAGAGGAGGCAGCATATCGACTTATTCCTGCATATTACCATTCAAGAAGACATTCTTCACATCCATCTGACATAAAACCCAGGAATACTACCCATCAAGTACCAGAATCACTTTGATGGACTTAAGTTTCGCTACAGGTGTAAGAGTCTCATGATAATCAATCCTATAGCTCTGAGTGAATCTTTCAACAACCAGTCTGGCCTTGTACCTCTATATCACTCCAGTTGCATTGTATTTAACTACATAGGCCCACTTAGACCAAGCTGGTGTCCTATCTTAAGAAAGATCAGCTAGATCCCACTTCTTTTTTTGCTAAGTGCACTTAACTCTTCTTCCATTGCTTGTCGCCAATTAGGATCCTTACCAACCTCATAAAATGAGTTAGGAATAGAGATAAAAGACAAGGCAGATAAATAGGTCTAATAATGAGAGGAAGTACGAGAGTAATTCACAAAATTGGAAATGAGATACTTTGCACAACCACAAACTCTCTTGCGATCAGTAATGGAAAGATCTAAGTCAGTCCCAAGATTTCATTGATCAAGATATATGGGCACAATAGCCTTTGGAGTTAGCCAATCAGTAGCTAGTCTACTTTAGAGATTCTTCCCCTTGTATGTAAGCAGGGGCTTTTTCGAATCATGTGCACCAGCATCATTAGAAACAGGAGACGAAACATCCAATGTAGAAGTAGAGGGCGCAGAAAACTATAAAGGTGGAAAAAGAGGAGTAACAGTAGTGTTGATAATGTCTATATCCTTCATTACTAGTCTCCCTCTGAGTATGAGGCCGGGGAGAATAGTAAGACTTAGATTCAAAGAAGGTAATGTCCTTGCAAACAATAGAGCGACCAATAGAAGGATCATAGCAACGGTAACCCTTCTGAATAGTGGAATAACCAAGAAAGACACCCCGAACAGTATGCCGGTCAAGTTAGGAACCGCCAGGCCCAAGTGAATGAATAAAACAAAGACAACTAAAGACCCGCGACAAGAGAGAGGACAAGGGTTTTTCAAGATAAAGGATAGTAATGTGAGGATAATTCTATAAGACTCTGGATGGCATTCGATTGATGAGAAAATTTGCAGCCAAGACAGCAACAGCCCAAAAAGATTTAGGGAGGTGACGCTAAAACAATAGTGCCTTGTTTGTCTCAAAAAGGTGACGATTTTTACGCTCTCCGACACCATTTTGATGAGGAGAAGATGCATAGGAGAACTCATGGATAATGCCTTCATCTTCAAAAACTATATTAATGCTGAAAGCAAAGTACTCACAAGCATTGTCAAAATGAAAAACTTTGATGGATTTACCAAACTGAGTTATGACCATATTACAAAACACCTGAACAATACAAGGAAGTTCATCTCGAGATTTTAAAAGATAGAGGCAAGCACAATGTGAATAATTGTCAATAAAAGTATAGGACTTTTGCAAATAAACCATCGTTAAAAGTGAATTGGTAAAGAAACCATGTCAGAAAATACATTGACAGGCGTATCACTATGTTAATTCATAATGTGCATAAATGTCATCACCTTAACCGCCCGTTATCACCCATGAACTTAACCATGGTTAATCTTAACTAGACCTGTATAAAGACCAAAATACCCCGAGTGAAAATGAAACAAAATAAAAATACCCTACAACACCCCTCCCTCCCGCAGCTCCCGCCCCCCCTCCCGCTGTCGGAACCCCCCTCCCCCATGTCGTCGGAACACCCCTCACATTTCCCTTGCCGCTGCCGAAAATCCCCTCCCCCTGCACCGCAACCCCCCGCCAGAACCCATCCCACTACCACCAGAACCCCCCTCCCCCAATTCCCCCGCCACTGTCGAAACCCCCCTCCCCCTGCCACCGAAACCCCCCTCCCCATGCCGCTGCCGGAACGCCCCCCCCCCTCCACTGCAGCTCCCCCTATCGGAACCCCCTCCCCCCTTGCCTGGCCGGAACCCCCCCCCCCACCCCTGCCTCGCTGGAACCCCCCACCCCCATCTACGATTCCCCTCCCCCCTACTGGAACCTACCCTCCCCCTATGCAGCAACCCCCTGTCAAAACCCCCCTCCCCCTTCCCCTGCCACTGCTGAAACCCCCCTCCCCCTATGCAGCAACCCCATGTCAAAACCCCCTTCCCCTGCCACTGCTGAAATCCCCCTCCCCCTGCGCTGTCGGAACACCCCTCCCCCCTGCCACTGGAACCTCGCTCCCCCTGCGCTGCAACCCCCCTGTCAAACTCCCCTCCCTCTGCCGCTGCCAAAATGCCCTCCCCCTACACTATAGCCCCCCCACCCGAACCCCCCTCCCCCTGTCATCGGAACCCCCCTCCCCCCTACCTCGCCGGAACCCCCCACCCCTACCTACGATTCCCCTCCCCGCCCAACACCGTGACCTCCCCTCCCCCCCCGTCAGAACCCCCTCCCCATATGCCACAACCCCACCTATCGGACCTACCTCCCCCTGCGCTGCAGCCCTCCTACCTGAACCCCCCTCCCCCTGTCGTCGTTGTCATGCCGACCGACTGTCGGGCCGTCAATGTCGCCGCTGTTCTTTTGTGGCCCTAACCAAACGATCGCGTCGTCCACCCATAGCTGCTAGCGAAGTTGGCATCCACCCTCGCCGATCGTGCCATCCACCATCACCACGACACCACCGGACCAATTGTGTGGTCGTCGTCCCCGGCAGCCGCAGTTCCCTCCTCTCTTTCTCTTTCCCCTCACCCTACACACTCTCTACGAGGGTTTGCAAGGAAAAGGGGGTCGCCAACCCCCCCCCCCTTGTCTCTCTCGAGGGTATTTTGGTCATTCAACACCCAATTAAAGGGAATATTGGAATCTTTTTAAAATATCCGCTCTTATTTTGGCCATTTAACACCCAATTAATGGGAATATTGGAATCTTTTTAAAATATTTGCTCTCCCATAGGCGGAAGTTAACCACTATGGCACGCACAATATGAATTAACATAGTGATACGTCTACTAATGTGTTTCCAAACATGACTTTTTTGTCAATTCACTTTTAACAATAGTTTATTTACAAAAATCCTTAAAAGTAACGATGTATCAATAACCATCTAAGGAGAAGATAGGGGAAGGACCCCACACATCAGAATGTACAAGTTCAAACGAAGAGGTGCTTTTATTGATAGAAAAAGAAAATTGAGTCCTACAATGTTTTGCCAACTAGCAGACTTGACACTGTAACAACTTGACATCAACTGACTCAAAAAAGGGGGAAACAGGACTCTCAACGACTAAAAGAAAAGATGCCTTAAACGAGAGTGCCACAACTGAACCTCTTGTAATCTCCTATCCAAGCTGGGAGGCGCAGATGACTACAGTGTACTCCTCTTACAAGGCTAGAAGATATGTAGACCATCCACTTCACGACCAATCCCAATCGTTTGCTTTATCCACAAATCTTGAAAAACACAATGATCAGAAAAGAAGGTTACTGAACACTATAACTGTTTGGTAAGACTACTAACAGAAAGAAAATTAATAGAAAGGGAAGGAACATGAAGGGTAGAGGACAAAGTAAGGTGATCAGATAGGTGAATAGACCCTTTGCCAGCAACAATGGCACAAGTGCCATCAGCAATAGTAACATTATCCTAGCTGGAGAGCAAGGAGTAAGAAGTGAAAAAGGTAGGTATACCGGTCATGTGATCTGTAACACCTGAATCAATGACCCAAGCATGTTCTGAGAGTTTTTAGAGGCGCTCAGGGCTGAACCATGTATACCTGGAGGTTAAGGAGAGGTGGTAGAAGCCTGAAGCTGTGAAAGAACTGCTATAAAGTAGCAACATCAAAAGAGGTAAGTGCATCAGAACCAAGAATAATAGGAGTAGATGATCCACCCTCCAGAGGCAGAGGAGATGGAGCGACAGCCACATTGCCCTTGACTTGCTTCTCTGGAGTTTGAAACTTACAGGGCTTCTTATCAGGGAACTTCTCTCAGCAAAAATCACTGCCATGGTTTGTGCGGCCACAGTGTGTACATCTCTTCTAACCCCGCTATTTGAAACTTCCAAGCCTAGGCCTTTTGACAATGGTAGCAAATGCGAAAGATTCACCAGCATCAGAAGTGAGAAGATGGGACCCATTGCTGCCCTGCCTGCCCATGACTTGACGATGTTGTTCCTCACTTAGGACTTTGAAATAAGTTGCATCGAGAGATGGCTGGGTCCATGTTGAGAATTTAGCCCCTAACAGCAGCATAGTCTGAAGTTAACCCGCTCAGAAATTTCACAATCCAATCATCTTCCTGGAGCGAAAGATAGGTCTACTGATCAGCGAGACAAGTCCACTTTGCCGAACGATAAACATCTAGCTCATTCCAAAGCACAGAAATACTATGTAACGGACATGGAATCCTGCTTCAACTCATGGATGTTGTGACTCAACTGATAAAATGAACTTTATACTTCTTGCGACTATAGAGGCCTACTCAGGTCTTCATATCCGCTGTTGTCGACTTACGAAGAATGGTGGGTCTAATTGCAGGACTGACAAAGTTAAGTAACCATGGCATGATCATACTATTATCATACCTCCAGGAGGGATAAAGTGGGTCCAAAGAAGTTGGCATTTTCTGATCACCAGTCAAGAATCCTAGCTTATCACATCCAGTAATATAAAGCTCAATTGCAACGGCCCTCAATGGATGGTTATTTTCCATCAATTTTTTCTATAGTGATTTACAGAGTGATTTGACCCATAGCGGCCAGAGGCATCAGTAGCACTTGGGGAGAAGAGGCCTCCGACGCTGTGGAGGTATTATCTGCCACGTGAAAAACCCCAAAAGATGGTTAACCAAAGGTGTTAAAGAAGTAACCACTGATAACCGCTGCTAGAGGAGATGAGTTCTTGCCATCCAAGATCAGGAAAAAGGAAATTTCTGATCTGCGCTGGCAAGAGAGAGGCTTCCACTGCCAGATCAGAGTCAAAACCCGGTTGTTCCAGGTCTAGAAAAAGGCCAACCAGGGCCCATTATTCAGTGCCGACAGGTCACTGGTGTCAAACGCACCCAGAGAAGAGAGATGTTCTCTTTCGGCCTTGTTTCTCTGGTCAGGGAGACTGCCCCTAACAGCCGCAGCAGTCTTGGGCATGTAAAGAAGGGTTCCCTGCCCTCAACACTAAGGTAAACAGCCCAATGTTCTGGTAGACCCAGTGGCCAGACCACCAGGGTGTTGAAACCCTAAAACCTTGAAACATGCTGCGGAGGGAAGGGAAAAGAGAGATGAGAGTCGGTCTGCCCAAGATGTCTATTGAGGCGTGCAATCAGAAGAGGAAGGTCTTCTGGAGAATCTTGCACTGCACTGATGCCATGATAGACAGAGAGAAAGAGAGAGAGCAGGGGGGGAGGGAGAGAGAGAGAGTTCAGTCCAGTCTAACTGCCTGGCCAATTCTTCTCCGTTAATTTTATATGATTCCCCAATCTGTGAAGTACAAAAATGCCAAAATATACGCCCCCCCCCCTCTCTCTCTCTCTGCTGGATCAGAGCCAAAATCCGGTTGTTCCAGGCCTAGAAACAGGCCAACCAGGGCCCATTATTCAGTGCCTACAGGTCACTGGTGTCAAACGCACCCAAAGAAGGAGATGTTCTCTTTCGGCCTTGTTTCTCTGGTCAGTAAGACTACCCCTAACAGCCGCAGCAGTCTAGGGCATGTAAAGAAGGGTTCCCTGCCCTCAACATGAGGGCAAACAGCCCAATGTTCCAGTAGACCCAGCGGCCAGACCACATGGGCATTGAAACCCTAAAACCCTTGAAACATGCTGCGGAGGGAAGGGAAAAGAGATATGAGAGAGTCAGTCTGCCCAAGATGTCTATTGAGGCGTGCAATCAGAAGAGGAAGGTCTTCTGGAGAATCTTGCACTGCACTGATGCCATGATAGACAGAGAGAAAGAGAGAGAGCGGGAGGGGGAGGGGGAGAGAGAGAGTTCAGTCCAGTCTAACTACCTGGCTAATTGTTCTCCCTTAATTTTATATGATTCCCCAATCTGTGAAGTACAAAAATGCCAAAATATACACCCCTAACTGTCACTCTCTCTCTCTCTCCCTCCCTCCCGACCGAGCAGGGGAGAGAGAGAGAGTTCAGTCCAGTCTAACTGCTTGGCCAATTCTTCTCCCTTAATTTTATATGATTCCCCAATCTGTGAAGTACAAAAATGCCAAAATATACACCCCTAACTCTCTCTCTCTCTCAAAGAATCTTGTTCTTGTTCTTTGCTACATTAATAGCTAACAAAGTTGGTCAAATAATTTCTCTCTCTCTCTCTCTCTCAAAGAATCTTGTTCTTGTTCTTTGCTACTTTAGTAGCTAACAAAGTTGGTCAAATAATTTCACATATGATAAGATTCTTCATATAAGCTCTATCGTTTTTTTTCTTTGACCTTTGAGGATATATACTATATGCCATGATCTCCCATTAGTTGACAGATTTATGCCAACCCCAATTTTAAATTGGTTTTATGGGATTCTCCATTAAGCTTAGTAGTTCATAAGAAGCACAATGAACAGCCAATAGTTTGATCATTATATACAATCCAGACCAAGAGGAACATTGAATCATAATAGCCAATGAAGGTTGGCGGACGATTCCTGTCATTCTGGTTAGTTGCAGAAGGTTCAAGAGAAAAAATAGAAAAATATAAGTTTCAACGACATTGTAAATCAACTCGAATACCAGCAGGACAAATATAGTTTTTTTTTTTTTGAGAAAACTGGGAAGGATAGTTGCATACATACCCCTAAAATCTTGTGTACTCTATATATACCATCACATTATTGATATTGGCATGCATACCCCCATATTAAGGAATATTGTTCGGTTACACCCCTCGTGCTTTAACACCAAGGTTAACAAGCTATTCCAATGAACATGTAAAATATAAGGTTCTAAAGGGGGTACACAAGATAATATGAAAGATTGAAGGGGCATATGTCATTATCTTAATTATGTGAGACAAATAAACAAGGGGAAATTAGTCATTTTTCCATCTTAATCTACCTAAAATTAAATTAAACAAATGGTAGGCAACGGCAGGGGTGTATATGATGAACTATGGTTATTATGGGGGTACACATGACACTATGAAGAATATGAGGGTATACAGTAGAAAATGCAAGATTCTAGGGCACACGTGTAACTATCCCAAACTGGAATATAGGAAAGAAGAAAATTTATAAACAACACCTTCAAAAAAGAAAAAGATTCTAAAGTAATAAGACCTACACAATACTAGTTACTATCAACTACAAGGTGAGAAGAAAGATAAGCAAACCTGCAGAATCATTGACCGGTCATATTCCAAGTAGCGACCTTTCTCCTTGTTGCTGTGAAATGTAACATAAGATAGGAATCATGTGCCATTTAGGAGGCTGTTGCCATCAAAATCAGAAAGAAAAGAATCAAAGACTACATACAAATACTGAGTTGATTTGATTATCACTGTATGTGCTGGTAAATTAATCCCATGCGCAAGGGTATTCGTAGTGCACAGAATTTGAAGATCACCCTTTAGAAACAGTCCCTCAATAAGGTTTCGATCTTTTAAGCAAAGTCCTCCATTATGATATCCAACTGCAAAATAATTATGATCTAACTTTTTGAACAAAATGATGTGTGAATTGCAATGAATATTCTTCCTTACAGTAGATTGTCAAACTAATGGACCAAACATAAGCATTAAGTCATCTTCAACTGATGGAAGATTTAAAAGCATGAACATAGAAAGTAAATACCACCATAGAGAATACATGACTGCATTTGCTTATCACTACATGATAAAGAAGCTTCTTTTAGTCTGTCTTGTTGTTGCTTCGATTTAATAAATGGATTTGAATAAACAAGCCCCATTGCAGTACGAGAAAGGCATTGTGCGGCTTCTTGTGCTCCTTTCCTGGTGGAACAAAAAATAAGGGCAGATTTCCCTCCAGAATGCTGCATGATGATATCTGTAACCAACAAATGCGCCAAGTTCATCCATTTTTATTTGTGCATATAATAAACGTACAGAACATGAGGTCAGTTTCACAGATATGCAGATCCTGCTTACCAAAAAGAAAGTTTTGAAGGCGCTGCCAAGATAAGAAAATATTAAACAATCAGCACCACTAAGAGAAAGATGCATCATCCACAACGTGACTGTAGATTTAGTACATAATGATCTTAAATCCCAAGGGAAAAGACAAAAGGCATGAAGTGTTCCGACGTCTGTATGACAATGTCATGAACATGAAAAAGTTTAAGCATTTACCCTTTCAAATAAGAAGTCATTTCTTGCTTGGGCATAACCTACAAAATTGTAGACGATGAAATCATTTAAAATAGCAGATGATGAAAATGATGCCAAGTTTTGATTATTACTTACGAGAGAAGAACTATGTGTTCAAATAATCTAAAAATAAATAAATAATCATACTAATTTGACCAATAATTATTCCCGGTCAAATGATTTCCGACAGCTGGCTACAACCTGCATCAGCCATCTTCTTCGCCGTTCATTTTACAATAGACCAAGACCAAGCTCAGTGCTCTTATTTGAAAAGAAAAAGGAAAAAGACTTTAAATGCTGAATCAAGCGATTTATGCTTCCTAGGGCTTCCTATAGAAATATATTTGTACACTTATTATGTTGATCTCCTCACGTACACACACGTCCAACTTTAGTCTTGCAAAAGTACAAAACCTTCATGCTCTCAAAGTTGTTATTATTGTGAAATGCATTCTTAATCCACACCTAGTCAGTGCACAGAAATATTTTCACAAGTTGGTCAAAACGGATCAAATCATTCTTGCTGAAGTAAGCCCACACAATGTTTGGCCTGCCTGCGAACCGACATTCTGCCTTCTAGCAGAACACAACGTAGGTGGATCTTTGGGAAAGGAAGACCGATGATGACGATATGATGATATTTGAAGAAGGTTTGGGTCTTCTAAGCGGTCTTCTTGAGTCTGGTTAGAATTATGAGACAAATCCAGCCTCCTAGAAAAGATAATAGAATTTACGACAAGCATCTCTGTCATACTTGTGAGGTGAATGAGAAATCAGGCTGAGAAATGTGTAAAATGGCAACCAAAAGGACTAACCAAAGGCTGCAGTCAGAAACAAAAAAATAAAAGTTGCATGTACATATGATTTTTAATCTTATTCCACTATGAGTTATCAGATTGCTTTGCCAATGTTCGGCTTGTGAAAATTTCTATTTCCGCGGCGTGACACACAATCACATTTCGGAAGGCCGAGATAGGTCAACTTGACACGTGGGGATTCGGGGGGTATTGACAGGGAAATGCAAAGAACGATAGGAACGCAAAGAAAAGAACGGCGTATGGTTAATCGTTCTGTAAGACTAGGTCGGGGATGGCTGAATGGAATGCGGGCGTGCCAGTCGATTTCTCGATGATCACCTAAAGAACCCAGTTTTTGACTGGGGAAGTGCCGCCAGGGCACGGCACGTGGGCACAGGATGTCGGGCGACACATGGAGAGAAGAAGGTCCCGCTTGTACGAGTGGAGGCGATTGTGGGGGCTCGTATACTGGACGTCTTTCCCCACCGACCGCAAGCAATCGGTGTTTATTTTACATCAGGCGGAGCCCGAACACCTTTGTTTTTACTGCCGAAGGAAGAGAGTCAAGAACCCTAGGAGCCGCGAAGTCAGGAGGGCTTGATCCATGCAGCAGTGACAGAGCAACGACAACGTGACAAGGGTGAGTAGAAGCAGAGAGACTGGTCTCAATGTGGGCACTGGAGAGGGTACGGACCCCGGGTTTATGAGAACGAGGCATTGGATTGAAAGAAGGAGCAGTGGACACTAGCTCGACAAGGAGCAGGCAGCATCTGGCTCGGGTGCGTAGCAACTGACACTGGCTCGACAAGGAGTAGGCAGGTGCTGACTCGAATATAGGGTCCGTCCGACTAAAGAGGTTGGGACCGAGCTGGGAGACGGATGGTAGTCTACTGGGCGACATTGAGACTGGCGACTGGCGAGGATGGGAATCAATTCCCCGACTGGATTATATCACTATATGCCATGAAAGGTGTTATATGGGGACGTGAAATCCCGATTACAAGTGTATGGAAGCCACGGGATAATTCCGTCATTTGTGACGGTCCCCGAGTCATTACATTGCTATGCGAGTATTTTCGCTTTTGTACATAATGTCCGTCAAAGGACTCGTGACTCGGTAGGGTGCCTCATGAGAGGGCTTGCAAGTCCCTTGACGTTCACCCCTCGAGTGTTGTTGTCTGTTATCGCGTGCCTTACTCAAGTGAAGAGCTAACGGGCACGGCTCGTGCAGGGCAGTCGGGCGCAACTCGGAGTGAGCAGTCGGGCATGGCTGTGACTGGAGAAACTGGACACCGTTGATATTGGAGAAGTTGGGTGTCGAGGGCACTGCAATGACTGGAGCGGTCAGGCAATGTTAAGACTGAGGCAGTTGGAGACTGTTGAGACTAGGGCCATAGTTGTCAAGGCGTCCGCCTAGGCGCCGAGGCCGGAAGGCGATTTTTTGAAGATAAGGCGAGCCCACGCCTTATTGGGCTGAAAAAAGGCGGGCCAAGGCGCCGCTTTGGTGGCCTAGGCGCCCAAAGCGGCGCCTAGGCGGTCCCCTTCTTTCTTCGTCTCTCTCACCCCCGCCCATCCTCTCTGTTGGGAAACGCGACCCTCTCTCTATATCTCACGACCCACTAATCGAGATTGGAACAGAGAAACAAAGAAGAAAAATAGTAGAAAAGACAATCACACAGGAACATAGAGATTTTACGTGATTCGGAGGCGATGTGTCTTCCTACGTCCACGGCCGCAGCAGAGTTTCACTAGAATAATCACTCAGATCAAGCACAAAGAGAGAGTTCGCCCCTTTTTATACAAGGAGATTACGACGCCATTAGTCAGGGTACAAAGACAACAATGCCCATTACCGCGCAGGTCGATCCGCGTGCGAGGGAGCACGATGGCGAGTTCGGGCTCCACACTCTAACAATCTCTCTCTATTTCTCTCTCACTCACAGTGAGACCCACCGTCTCTCTCTCTCCTGCCCCCTCTCTCTGTCTGTCTATCACTTCTCTCCCCTTGCCCCCTTCTCTCTCTTTCCCCCACCCTTCCTCCTCTCTCTCTCTCTCTCACACACACAGTTCGCAACTATCTCTCTCAGTCCCTCTCTTTCTATCCTGCTTTCCCCCCTTTTCAATTAATAATGGTGTTAATTTGTTAATAAAGTATTTTAAATTTTAATTTGAAATTTGTATGTCTTATTTTTTTTACAGTGGTCATCTATGGTACTTCCCTAGTTATGTGTTTGTTTACTTTATTATTGATTGTATGTGATAATGGGAGATGTCTTTTTCTTTTCGCATCTGCTTTATATTATATGTATGTTGTTTTGAGTATAATTTGCATATTTTTGGAAGAAATTGGCAAACATCAGGTTAGTATTTTATTCATTCCGAAAGTCCAATTTTATTGTTAATTTTATCTTAAAATAAATTTTGATCTTTTATTGCAATGTCATTTCTATTAATTTTTATTTCTATGTTCATACTAGTGTTGTTTCCCATATTTGTAATAATCATGATTAATTTATATTAAAAAAATACGTATGTATTAATGATGATATTTTTTATGAACTTGGCGCCTAAGCGCTGCTTAGGCAGGCGCCTAAGCGCTTAGGCACTCGAGGACCCCAAGTTCGCCCTGGTCGCCTTGTCGCCTTGACAACTATGACTGGGGCCAGTCAGGCGCTATTGAGGCCGACAGTCAGGTACTGGGGGCATCGTTGCCACTGAAGGAGTTGGGCGCCATAAGACCCTGGCGATCGGGCGTTGTTGAGACTGGAGTGGTTGGTGTCACTAAGGCTGGGGACCGGCGTGAGGAGTTTACAATCAACATGACAACTCCTCACGATAAGGATGAAGCCCCAAGCGTTGCTCACGAGCTCGAACTACAACTGCTTGCGTGTCTGGGGAGTGTTGGTTAATATGCATGCCATCTAGTCAGCTGGCGGGACAATCAGCCATTGGCTCGGAAAAAGCAGGCGACGAGCGATCCCATGAGAGCATCCATGCAGTTCCCATGACGCACCATACGTGTGCAAAACCCGGTGTATGGGTATTTTCGTTGTTACCATAGTGCTCCATAGGCAGCAGGGGAGACTTGTGTGAATTGACTAGACACCATGTGAGAGATGTTGATGTGACATACCCTCGGCGTGTATTTAGCCGAACAACACACGAACAGCCACGCCAGGTTACGCTCCATGCCTTGTGTTGATCCGGTGTTGAGTTAAGTGCTTAGTTCGTTGGTGCTTTTGGATTTTATAGACAATGGGGTGGCTGGGATTGAAGTCCCCCCCGTAAAGGGGTAGGTTTAGGGGGGGCTGGGGCATCATCCTGCATAACAGGGGTGGTTTAGGGGGGCTAGGCCCTTTCCCGCGTAAAGGGAGGGTTTACGTGAGAAAGTTGCAAGAGAGAGAGAGAGGCGTGCTTGGGTTTAGGAGGGCTAGTGGCTTTGCCCCCATAAAGGGGGGTTTAGGGGGGGAATTCGAGAGAGAGAATGGGCTGGGTTTAGGCAAGATGAATGAAGAGAGAGAGGGTGCAAGTGGGTCCCACATGGGGGGTTTACGGGGCTAGGAGAAGATATAGAAGGGCTGGTGTTTTGCCCCCCTAAAGGGGCGGTTTAGGGGGGAAAGTGCAAGAGTGAGGTGGGCCCACATGGTGGTTTTGCCCCCTAAAGGGGGGTTTACGGGAGGGGATGTGCAAAAGAGAGAGAGGTGGGTCCAGAGTGTGGTTTTGCCACCCTAAAGGGGGATTTACGGGGGAAGGGCTGGTCTTCTCTCTCTTCTCTCTCTCTTTCTTTTTTTTTATTTTTATTTTTATTTGGATGTGAGCCCGAGTTTAGGCAGGCCAAGTTGAGCTGGGTTTAGACTGGGGAGTGCTGAGGTGTGGGTCCCGCCTAAGAGTTTAGGCGAGCTGGATGAAGAGAGAGAAGAGTGACCCCTTGAATCTGAACCTGAGACATGCCAGCCTGCTGTCTGTCCAGGCTTCATCTTGAACGCAGCCTCCAGGGTGACCGCGTTCATGATGGTCGCGCCCTGCTGGATGACTGCGACTTGACTGGCACCTGTTAGTGACTCCGAAATCTAAATGTGACTCGTTTTTGGAGTCGCGGGTGTCAAGCGGCTGGTGAAAGACGTGTCGGAAGTTGTTCCCCGTCTTTTTCATGCGCCACATGACCCGATAGATGGCTACGAACCCCGGGTTGGCCCGACAACAGATATGTCGACATGATGACGCCGCTTGCTTGGTAGTCGGGGGTAGTCCCCGCTTCTTGGTGAAGAGCCGTGGGACACGGCATGTTGTTCTGAGCCCCGGGCTAGCCTGGTTGTCGAAGTGTCGGCGGTGTAATGCCGCATGCAGGGTATCCGGGAGTGGTCACTGGTCCCCAAATTTTTACAGAGTGATGTTTGACGCGACAGATTATCTCGAACCTCGGGTCTGATCCGACCGTCGAGAAACTGGTTGACATGGCACCATTTGCTCGGGGATGATCCCCATTTGTTGTATCATGCCATTTGACACGGCGAAATGTCCCGGTTTCTGGAGGAGGTGTAATTCCTTTTGCCTAAATCCTAATTAATTCGAGAAAATAAGCGGGTGCAACAGCCAATAACTACTATTAACTAGCAAACACTAAACACAAGAAATTATAATCTTAAACTACTGGAGATTTCGTCTCTGAAGGGATGGTGTTCAGGGAACTTAGTCCTCTTCAAATTCTACATGACTTCAGATTCAGAGTATCACCAGGTCATCTTGCTATAAATTTATGGGGGTATTTGGTTGCTATATTGAACACTTTGATTAAGATCAATTTTGATATTAATATTAAGGTGTTTGGTTTCTATATCAAACACCTCTATTAATATAAATTTTAATACTATAGTAATGTAATTTAATATAGGTCCAAAGTTGTAGTAAAAATGATACAATCTTGATTGGAGAGTCTAAAAATTATGTCTCCTCTTTCTCCACTTTTAATTTTATTATTTTCCTTCAATTGCCATCCATAGATGGCAGTATCGGCCGAAACCGATACGTTTCGACCGAAACGTATCGGTTTCGGCCTATACCGAAACCGAAACGGGCCTACTCACTGTAGCAAGTCCGATATCTAAAAAAAAGATTTTTTAATGATTTCAGACCGAAACCGGACCTGCTCACTACAATTTTTGCCTTTTCTGACTGTTTTGAACCGGTTTCGGCCAAAACTGAAACCGGTACGTTTCGATTTCGGTCCTGACCGAAACCGATACCGAAACCGGTACTGTCATCCTTGTTGCCATCCTCTATAATACTATATCAATATTAATATTAATATTGTGTATTCTAAAAATATTAATATCAAAATTAATATTCCAATCAAAAAGACCACAAAACACCAGATATTAATATCAAAACTAATCATATCAAAATTAACACTCCAATCAAAAAAGGCCATAAACACCGGCCATCTTTTTTATCTTCCTTGGGAATGCAGATTCTTGGGGATTTTGGCAGAAGCACTGCAGGGATGGAGAAGGGAGGGAAGAAGGGGGAGTGGGAGGGTCCTGGTGAGTCACAGGAGAGCTGGGTAGCTTCTGATAGATGCGAACTGCCGGAAAGTGAAGAAGGCTCGGTGGGGACCTCCAGCGATGTTCATGGAACAAAAGGAAGTTAATTTAATAAATAGAGTGGGATTTACATAAAAATAATACCCTTTCTTGTTTCTAGAGGCCAAAGGCCAGATTTCCTTGCCATCCTACATTTTTGTGATGGCAGAAACATCTGAAGAGGATGCCTTTGGCTTCTGGACGGAGAAGCTGTTAGATGGGGAATGATCTTCCGCTTTTATAGGAAAAAGAGTTTACTCTGACATAAGTTCTCCCAAAATGGGCGTGGGAATCAGGGATAAATTCTTTCAAAGGAGGCCTTAAAGTAAAATTTAGTCTTCAAATAGTGCATTCCTGGGGCTAACAAAGTATTTATGATCTTCTAGAAGAAAGAATCATTTTGCTTCTGATAATTATCATATCCAAAGACAAAACAGCCTGAAGTAACACCTTTTTGACAACAGAAAACAAGTTAGAATATTAACTTTGATCCAAAAACATCTCAGTCAAACAGATGTGCCATAGATTTATCATCATCTCATAAGCCCTATTCCATCAATCTAGAGCTGGTTAGATACAATGAAAGACCCAAGGATTTAATAAAACTCGTTTCAATTCCTACAAGGCATTAGACTGAATGTGTTTACAAATGTACATCAAGCAGAAACTCAACTAGAGCAAAATAGCGTAGAAGAATACCAAAAACTTTAGTTGTTAATTTTACAGGCCTCATTTCTTCTCCAAATCTGTTGTGCAAAAGATTCAAGGAAACATCAGAAGGTTGCATGCTTCTGCCAGGCAGCTATGTTGTGCTCAACTGAAGTTACAAAGCATTTACCGTTTAATTCCTTCCACAGGTACCATAAGCCATTCAGCTGCACGGATCGATTAGTAAGAGTGACAGACCCAGAAATTTATTACATGAAAGTGCTAACGTCATTAACTAAAAATGTGTAATCAAACTCAAAAAGACTACCTAGGTCTTCAATATTAGGAATTGTAGCAGAAACTGCAAGAAAACGAACTTTTGCCAAAGGACTAGATTGCATTTCTGGGGTACAAGAAAGAATTTTTATTCTGCTAACTATTGCTTCAAGTGCAGCTCCACGTGGATCATTCAGCAAGTGAACTTCGTCAATAAGTACGAGGGCAATGTCACTAAAGAAACTCAGTCCACCATCTCTTATCCGATGACAAGTCATAGCATCAAATTTCTGTAAATACAGTTAGTAAATTTTCCCACTCATTTTCAAAACATTTAAAGAGAAAACCCATATAAAAGAAGAAAATTTTCAGACATTCCTAGAGTAAAATGATAGCATGATGAACTTGATACTCACCTCAGGTGTGGTTAAGATAACATCAGCCTCTTGTATATTTTTTGAATTATAGGGTTCACTATCACCAGTCATTTCCAAGCAACTGACTCCCCATGCACCAAGCCTCACATTCCAATCACGGACTTTTTCCTGTACTAGGGCCTTTGATGGAGCTATATAGATCTTTCATCATGTAAAGAAAGGGGAAAATCTCAGAATATGTCTGAGGACAATATGCCACATTAGAAGAAAGAACACTCCATCCCATAAATTCACCAAAATGCCAAGATTTTTCCTTCATGGTGTAACAAACCTTTAAGCACAATAAGTCAAAACTCTATGCACATTCACCAATGGATTTATATGTAACATTTACCAAAAAAGAGTCAGTTATTTTGTGAGTCAGTGGCCAACAGAAATTCACAAGACCTATAATGGCATCCTGGGTTATGATTGCAAAACTAGGTCAGTACATCTATCAGAGATGGGTGTCTTCTATATTTGCAAAAACATCTAACTCTTTCCTGAAGTTACTTATTTAAAAGATGAGATATTGGAAACATACTGTTTTAAGGGTGCCTTTTATGTGATTGAATTTTCCATCCCCAGAGAGGAATGCTGAGAGAAGCCTCAATATGCACAACTCAAATAGCACTGTTTTACCACTTCCAGTTGGTGCAGAGATGACCATGTTTGTATCAGAGAGGAAACAGCAAGGAAAGCACTCACTCTGCAGAGAATTGAAATATCTGCAAACATGTAAAAACAAACAAGACATGATCGTGCCTGTCAAACAGATTAAAGCATCAATATAGTGCATTGACCTAGCCATTCCAATAGGTAGTAACTGCTTGTATTTTTTTTAAGTGGTTGGTACCACTATATTGTATTTTTTTAAGTGACCACTATATTGTACTAAAGTAAAAAGAAGGGATGAACAAGTGTACGTTGTGTGGTCCAAAAGATCCCTATAAAAAAATTTGCTACGTCAAGACGATGCTAACACCCCCCCCAACAAAGCAAAAAAGGGAGAGCCACTTTACAAAGGTTCAAAGCCCACTCCCACACTTTCTTCAAAATAAAGGAAACGATCCTGTCAGCCACTGCCGCTTCTCTCCTGAAGATCCTCCGATTCATGTCTGCCCATAAGGCCCAAAAAGGGCGGAGTAGAGAAGGAGCCATTAGATGTGCCTATCGCCCTTGAGCAACCAACCCCTATGCCAATGCTGGATGGAGTGCACATTACTCTGCAAGATAAAAGCCTTTGGGAATCTTCTTAACACCTGTGTCCGGCTCCTTTGAGAGGGAGCATCCTACAAAGAGATGGTCAATTGTCTCCTCCTCATCCCCACAGAGGACACATACCATGGGGATCTCTGTCAAAAATGTGACCAGTCTATCACAAGTAGATAGTCGGCCATGTGAAATCCTCCATATAAACAACTTCACTTTACGTTGGTGTTTTCAACACACAAAATTGAATTCAAAAGTATAGGTGCACATTTGCAGCTATTTAAGTAATGTGCACATTATTAATTCTACGAATTTAGGTTTATCGAGTACTAGACATTTCCCCATCAACCGCAGTCGATATTTATTTACATTGACATAAAATCCAAATACCCTTGATTAAATGTCAAAGATGCCTTTTCGACCTCCACAATATCCGCTGTGATATTGAAGATTTTATCTAATAGAATCGATCAAAAGGATTATCCATTAAAGATGTACAGCTATAGGAGAAAATCAAATATTTTATTCCTTTTTGGGTATATCTGCTATTTCAAACCCTTTTTAGGTTCATTTGCGATTTCAAACCCTTTCTGAGTTTCTTTTAGATTTCATACCCCTTTTGGGGTTATTTAAGGTTTCGAACCATTCCTAGATTTACTTGCAATTTTAAATCTTTCTTGGGTTTATTTGAGATTTCAAACCCTTTCTAGGTTTATTTGCAATTGTCAAACCCTTTTTGGGTTTATTTGAGATTTCGAACCCTTTCTGAATTTATTTGCAATTTCAAACCCTTTTGGAGTTTATTGGAGATTTCAAACCCTTCCTAGGTTTATTTGCAATTTCAAACTCTTTTTGAGTTTATTCGAGATTTTGAACCCTTTTTGGGTTTATTTGCAACTTCCGTTGAGTAACAGAGTAAGGGTGTTTATACACGCAAAATAGGTTGGGAACAACATGCATATGTTTAGAATGATTAGTATGCATATTATGATTTTCGCGCTCGTGACTTATCAGACGATTTAAGGTTCGTGTACGGGATCTTTCCCCACCGACCAGAGTCGACGTTAATTTACATCGGACCGAATTCGAACACCTTTGATTAACTGCCTAAGATCTCCTTTGCCCTTACGATATCAGCTACGATGAAAATTTTTAGCTCTTGGGAAGAATTCCCTTGCCTTAAGGTAGGGGCATCATTGTAATTGTCCCTTCACATGAGGGCTTATTTGCAATTTTTTCTTAGGAAAGGCTTATCTGCAATTTTCACTTTTAGAGGAACTTATTTGTAATTTTCACTTTTGGAGGGATTTATTTGTAATTTTTTCTTTAGAAAGGATTCATTTGCAATTTCTCCTTAAATCAGGGTTTTTGTGCAATTTACCCTTGAACCAGAACTTATATGTGAGGAACATGCCCTTTTCTGAAATTTTGGAGTTTCACATAAAATTTTAAGACGTTTACGTAATTTTGCGAACTTCAAGGGTAAAATTGCAAACTCTTAAATTTTTAATGATTCGGACATGATATCTTGTTAACTTTGACGACACTTGAAAAAGATTATGTTATCTCCAAGGGATGTTTGCATTCTATAATTTTATCATGGCTCCTTGAGGATATTTGCATAATTTCCCAAAATGCGAGGGTAAAAATATAATTTTACACATACGGGGCCTCCCCTATGATCTTGAGCACAAAAAAATTAATCTTGATGCTTGTATGATCAGAATTAATCTGTTTCATAGCTTGAATTCATTTTATTTCACAAAATACATCATAGACTCACATAGGGGTATTTTGGTAAAGTTCTCCTTTAAGTGAGTGTTTTTACACAGGCAAGAGAAAATAACTCCAAGAGAGGCCGCCACCTGCTCCCTGCGCGTTGGAGTGCTCCTGGACTACTCCAAGCTTCGAGAGTTCCAAGTGTTCTCTTCTTCTCCCACTCTTCTTGGCTTTGGCTCCTATTTATAGGAGTGAGAGGAGCAAACTCGGAAGTAACAACTCCAGGTAATCCCTACCCTTTAGTCTTCCTTTTTTCTTTTTCTTTTTTTTTATTGCACACATGTGAGAGAGAGAGACAAGGAGACGAAGGAGGCACCACCAGGTCTGCAGACTGAGGGGGCTTCCTCCTGTTCTTGCTTCTTTTTTTTCTATTTTTTTCTTTGGCCACCGCACAACAGAACAAGAGGGGGAGAGGTTGGTGGGCCCCCCTTTTCTTGGGCATGTAGCCCGGAGGGAGAACCTTCGGGTCTTGCAGACCGGAGGGCCCACCTCCAGGGCATGCAACACCCGAAGGTGGCAAACCCGGAGATGCCACCCTCGGGTATGCAGAACCCAGAGGTGCCACCTCCGGGTGCTGCATGCACTAGAGGTGGGCTCCCAAGTCTGCAAGACACGGAGGGGCTACCTCCGGGTTCGCAACACCTCTGGGTTTGCTTAATGTACAGCGTTTGAGCAAGCACGATACTTTGTTTCTTTGTATATGAATTCCACTTGATTGACGACCTGGAAAGATCAATGTTTATACTCTATTTTAGAAAGAAACATACTGAAAGGAAAGCACAACGGTACAGACACGTTTCAACCTCTGCAGAAAAAAGTGAGTATTCTAATGAAGCATTCTTTGTCTTTATCCTTTTATAAGATAAACAAATACCTTTGGCAATCTGACAATCCTAGGAAAAAGGGGAAACCTATGAAAAGGAATCTGATGCAGGACAAGCGCCGAAAGGAAGATCTTCTCCTCATAAATACAAACTATCACAAAGGAAGACCTGCTACTGTCCTTTCATAAAAAAAGAACGTCATCTTTCAAAGATAGGAAAATGTTCTCTGGCAGAACAGTTACAAGCTCCAAGGAAGAAAACGAAGCACTCTCTGTAACATATACAAACCTAGGTCTAATGGACTTCAAGATGTGCCTAACGACTACAAGATGAATCTAACAGCTTCCAAGATGTGCCTAACGGAACCAAGCACCAAAGAACTATAAACATGTGGAGTTGTTGAACATTAGGAGGTTAGCTGAGTGATCTGTAGAAAAAAACGAAGCAAGCAATCCAGCACACCCAATCTCCAGCATAAACTTCCATTGCAAGAGTTGAGAGAAATCCAAGCCCAATCATTTCTCAACCACATAGACAGCTGAGCGGTGCGCAATACAATGAGAGTATATCCACGGAGCTAGCAATCCAACGAATCCTAGCATCCAACACAAGCTTTCATTGCCGGCACTGAGAGAAACCCAAGCTCAATCCTTTCTCAACCAATTTGTTGTTGCATGCTCAAGCGAAGAAGAAAAAGCAAACGTGTTTTCTGCTATAATCTTCATCAGCTTCTTCTCTAAGCCTTCTACGATTCTCTGATCTTTCTTTGAAGACTTTTTCGTTTTAGTTCAAGATAGCTGCACTTTCATTCTGATATTTCTGTCTTGAACGATCTGCATTCATTGTACACAACTCTGTCTATCAAGAGGCAATATCTATGTAAACCCACTTGAAAAGTGGTTTACTTCTCTTTGAGGGGAGAAGTCCTTGCTCGCAGGCAAGAGTACCCACAGGAGGTTGATCTCCTAGGTTTAGTTGTACCAGTGAAATCAGTTGGGACTCCAGTGAGTGAGTGCCCGTGGTGTGACTGAATACCTGATCAAAAACAGTTAGGTTTGGCTGTCCCTAGAAATCAGTTGGGGCTGTAGTGAGAAAGCGCTCGGGATAAAATCATTGTGTCTATTTGTGTGATTGTTCTTGCACTCTTATTTCTATTCGCTCCACTGCCACTGCACTTACACTTCCTTTTGCGTGACTGTTGATCAACACATTGCGCTTGAGGTTCTTTCTATAACTATTTCAAGCGCTATAAATTCTGTCTCGCATTCATTCTGAAAGAATGTCCATAATACTGTTGCATCATTCATATTTACGATCGCATTATTTCTACAGCACTTAGATTTTCACTCATAGCAATCTAAGTATTGTTTTATCACGAATAATTTTTTAATTACCCATTTTCCCCCCTCTGGATCGGCCATTTACTGGACAACACTTATCTCACAACATATCTTGTATAATGGCTTGGTACTTTTGTTATGCCTCATAGAGAGGAGCTCATACGACCGGAGCTGATATATCCAGCATATCTTCTTGATGATAGTCACAAACTTGCTATTGCGCTAGTTGCATTGGCGAACATATATCATGGCTTGGGAAATCTGACTGCCCATAATTCTCCGCGGGTCAGGGGCATTGTGATGGCCACGCATTATCTCAGTGCATGAGCTGGTTTACTTTTTCTCGGGTTATGTCAGTATGTGGATTTTGGGAATGTTGCAATTCCTCTGATCTTTTTATTTAGAAACTGCCCTAATCAAAATTCTTTGAATCAGTTGATTGGCGCTTGGAAGACACTTTCTTTTCTACCCACAGAGGGGCACGTTGGCCTCCACTTTGCTCATAGTTCTTACAATTTCAGGCCATATACTGTCGATGGTCCAGGAGAGATTACACATCATTTGCCTCATCATGCTAACCCTAACCGCTCATTTTATGAAGATTGGCTCTGTTGCATCCGGCCCAGCATGCTTATCTTCCGCGGGGCGAAAGGTGTTTCTAGAGCCATATTACCCCTTAAGGTTTGCGCAGAACTTCGGCTATGATCAGTCAATTCTGCCTAATGCTGATTTTCCTTTGAAGGCTCGCTTATACCGCAGCCATGACGCCCACCTTGTTGCTGCTAGCTGGTGAGATTACTTCTTCAGAGGGGAGCTAGAGCCAAGATGTTCTCTACCTGACCAGACCAGCATGGGTCAGATTAACATGTATTAAGCTCGTTGGTGTTTTAACCAGAGCAATGTCTTTAGGTATCCCTTGCAGAAGGTGAAGCAGGCTAAGGAAGCTTGATTAAAGAGAAGGGATTTGCCTCCTATTGCAATGGACAATTCCTTTCATCGCAGCCACTTTCCTCACTTGGCGAGTGCAGTTAGAGACTTCCGTGCCTCATGGGAGGCTAAGAGTAGCCCGCTTGTTGTTGACAGAGCTTAGTACAAGAGGGTAATGAAACCCTTGAGACCTCTAGCTTCTGCCTCATCAAAGAAAACTGCAACTTCAAAGAAGATGCCCCAAAGACTTATTCATGGTGGGAGCACTTCTTATTTGATTGTGGCTATCCCCAGGGTGCTTCTCGAACCACTCAACTACATCCTGAGAGCTTTACCAACGAACTCGGTGGACAAAGGGAAAAGCATATAATGAATGCCATTGGATGTGCGGGCCCCATAGAATGCCTCTCCTTGATTGAAAATGGCCCCACTCTACAAAACATTCGGGATGTGGCGGAGACGGCGAGCAAGGCCATTGGTATCAAATTTGAGCAGTTGGTATTGCCACCTTCTTTTTCCTCAGTTCCCGATGGTATGTAACCATCAAGTTCCTTCTTTCTGAAGCTTTATAATTTGCTATGAGTATTTGTGTAATTCTTTTGCTTACATCCTTCTTCCCTTTTTTTTGTAGTGAGCTTTGTGGCTAGCGATGCCCTTTCAAAGGCTTCCAGCAAGAGAAAAGCTCTTGCTCCTTCAAATAGGCGGAAGGCCTCAGGGAATGAGGCTCGTGCAACTAAGGCCTCTCGACGACACGGTAGCTTTTCCTGCTTACGTGTGAATTTACTAGATGCGGCTTTTGCCTTAATGTATATAACTCATTCTCCCTTTCTTTTCTCTTTCAGATCCTCCGGGCTCGAGTTCCCCATATGTCGGACCCTCACAAGGGGACGCCCCACCAGAAATTAGGGTGATTGGCGAAGCTGGTGATCCTCGAGATTTGGATGCATTAAACGATGATTATAACCCTTTATCAGGCGACTCACCTACCTTTTCATGCAAAGGGAATCCAGAAGGTAACTTATCCAGTATTCTCTACTTTTACTGATATTTTCCTTTTATTAGAGACTTTAATTTCTCACTTATGCCGCCCTCAGGATTTAATCCAGAAAATGGAGAGGCTGGTGTACCTCCTGAGTCTCAACCAGTTGCAGGCATAGATGGTGATCCAGACCCCCTGGGTAAGTGCCTTCCTAGACTTGCTTTCATATTTATTTTCTTCCATTTGTTGGGGGTATTTGATATCATGCCTGCAAACTCGACTGACTCCATGGCGGAGTTTAGAGCTCTTCTGAACCTTGAAATGGATGACAACCTGCCAGAATATTTGGACCCTTCACATAGAGGAACAGTGGCCAACTGTGCCGAATCCTTTTTAGCCGACATTCGCGTCGGAGAAGGACAACAGCCACTTGAGGGAATAACTTTAGCAGGTGACCCAGTCTTCGGGGCTAGCCAGTTACCCCTTTCAAGTAGTGTAGTAGCGGCCTAGGCTACTCCGACTATTGGTGGGTATTTCTAGTCCTGGAATCTTCAGTTGCAATTCATTCTCATTACTCTTCTTGACTTGCTTGATATTATCTCACCTCTAGAGGTCTCGATCCTCCCACTACAGAACTTCCTAATGTCCTAAGGGAGCTTGAGGAGGCGCTTTCTGCCAGAGAGTTAGACGTGGAGGTCGAGGAGATAAATACAGAGGCAAATGTGGTTGCCCATGCATCAGATAATATAAAGGGAGGTCCTCGCTCTTCAGGTGATGTCCTCGAATCAGAAGGTGATCCTTCTTTCTTCCTTGTGCAAGACTTGAATAATAATTTTTCTTGTGCTAACATCCTTACCAGAGGGTAATTTTCTTGCCATTGTTAAGTTGTTCTCCTACAGGAGCCCTTGAACTGGCCTCACCCACTGGTGGAAATATTTGTCAGCCTTCCTCAAAGATGGTTGAGCACTCCGTCATGCAAGTTTGCGGCTCAAAAGACCTACCCCAGGATGGGGCGCCTGGAGAGGCTTCTCAACTTTTGATAGCTGCCGAGCTAGAAGATGTGGGCACTTCTTCCCCAATCACACAGTCAGCCTCTTCGGACTCCCCTCAAAAGGAGTGCAACAGCTCGGAAGGCAACCCTCCCTTCATAATTTCTTAAGTTATTGAGTAACTTGAGGAAGTGAGACAATCCCTTCATGGCATTTACTTCCTATTTCCCTTTACGAGGGACTAAGGGAGCCTTACCAGGAGTGAGTGGCTCGCAAGCCAAAGTGGTGAGGAGCCCGTCCTGCGGTGAGTAGTCAACTACCTCATCTTCTTGTGATAAAGGGGCACTTATAGGCTCCATTAACCCCTTTCCTACTGAATGGATCTCTTTTTATCCTTTACGCATATGACTAACTTATAACATCCTTTTCTAGATTCAGCTGGCTTGACTGAGGCCCTTGCTTCTTCAATGCCAACCAACCCTGAGTATAGAGGTAACAATTTAGAGGCGGTGGCCGCTTCCTCAGGTATAGAAAAGACATGTCTTCTTTCCTCCTGGAAAGTTTCATTTTTTTTCTTTTGCATGGTAGAAACTAAGCTCATGACTTATAATTTCCTTATTTTCTCCCTCTCTTTGTAGTTTTACCAGAAGTCACCTCATCAGAGAGAGTGGAGCTTGAGGCTGCTCCAATCCATACTAGTGAGGGCATGGGATTGAGTGGCCAGACGGTCCTCAGGGTGCACCGCTCGTAGGAGGAGATTTAGTGTTCGAGGCCCTTGTTGGCGCCGTACGGGCTACACTGCAGTAGGAGACTCCTCCATCCATTGAGGCCGTACGGGATGCTCTCCCGAGGAACACTCTGGCTTATCATTTGATGGGCTACCACAAGAGCCTTGGATGACAACGGTTGATGATATTTGGGGTAAAGTACGTCGCCTTCATGAATCCTCAACATGGGAGGGCTATTACTTGGAGATCCAACAGCTCAAGGAAGGAAGAAATATTTGCCCTGTCTAGCAAGGTTGAGGAGCTAGACTCTCAGATCAAAAAGGTCTAGAGCCGTCGAGGCTCCTTTACAATGGCAGAAGCTGAAAATAGAAATAAGGCAGCCGCGCTTCAAGGGACGGTGCAATCCTTACTGAACAGAATTAAGGAGTTGTTGACCGCTGCGGAACTAAATGCCAAAAAAGAGCAGTAGACACAAGCTGAAGAAGATTCTCTCATAGAGCAGTGCTTAGGGGCTCAGGATGTCACTGCCACCAAGCAATGCCGAATCGAAGACATAATGAAAAGGAAACCTCGCAATCTATGAGCTTATTCTTTGTACAATATCATTCTCTTTGTACAATACTTTACCCCTTGTTGGCGCCGTACGGGCTACATTGCAGTAGGAGACTCCTCCATCCATTGAGGCCATACGGGATGCTCTTGCGAGGAACACTCTGGCCTATCATTTGATGGGGCTATCCACAAGAGCCTGGATGACAGCGGTTGATGATATTTGGGGTAAAGTACGTCGCCTTCATGAATCCTCGACATGGGAGGGCTATTACTTAAAGATCCAACAGCTCAAGGAAGGAAGAAATATTTGCCCTATCTAGCAAGGTTGAGGAGCTAGACTCTCAAATCAAAAAGGTCTAGAGCCGTCGGGGCTCCTTTACAATGGCAGAAGCTGAAAATAGAAATAAGGCAGCCGCGCTTCAAGGGACGATGCAGTCCTTATTGAACAGAATTAAGGAGTTGTTGACCGCTGCGGAACTAAATGCCAAAAAAGAGCAGTAGACACAAGCTGAAGAAGGTTCTCTCATAAAGCGGTGCTTGGGGGATCAGGATGTCACTGCCACCAAGCAATGCCGAATCGAAGACATAATGAAAAGGAAACCTCGCAATCTATGAGCTTATTCTTTGTACAATATCATTCTCTTTCCTTGTATTTAAACATTCATCATTTTATAGTTACACCAGGAGACTTGTCTCGGGCTCCAATTTTATGGATGAATAATGAAAGTGGTTCGATAGTTGAGCATTGCTCTTTGTTACAATACTTCAACTGTCTTTTCTATTTTCTCTCTTCTTTTCTCTTTTTTCTCTTTTTTTCACTTTACTAGTCTTAACGCCCTTTTGGGTTTTCACCAAAAGTAGCCATCTTTAGTTTTTTTCCAACGCGCCCCTTCAGGTACGCTGAGGGGTTACCCATTTTTGTCTGAGGTGCCTGTTCGGGTCTTCACCTCAACCGGGCTATGACTTTTTTGCCCTCAAGCAACTGATAAATCAACTACCCAAGTCCGTCGGGGCACCTCTATTTTAAGCCCCCCCTCCCTTTTATGGTCGAATGCAGAAACTGAACCCTTCATAAGCTTGAAACTGAGGGTTGCATCTTGTGATGAGTAACTTTGGGCTCATCCCCTGACTGACCTCTGGTGGTTTGAGAGACAGAGGTAGGGATTTAGGATTTTGAATTTGAGATTTGAGATTTGGGACTGACCAATCATGGTTTAGTAAGCCGAAATTTGGGATTTGGACTTATGATTTGGGGCCGACCACTAAGTGGCTAGGAGCCAGAATTTGGAACTTAGGATTTAAGATTTGAGGTTGACCAGCTGAGTGATTTAGGAGCTGAAATTTGGAACTTATGATTTAGGGCTGACCAACTGAGTGGTTTAGGAGTCAGAATTTAGAACTTAGGATTTAGGATTTGGCGTTGACCAACTAGTTTAGGAGCCAAAATTTGAAACTTAAGATTTAAAATTTGGGGCTAACCGGCAAGAACAAAAAACGTTAAAAGCGACCACACCAAGTTTTTTCTATTTTTTCTCTTTTCTCTTTTTTTTCTTCTTCTCTTCTTCTTCTTCTTTTCTTTTTTTCTTTTTCTCTTTTTTGCATCACCAATCTTAGTACCCTTTCAGGTTTTCACCTGAGCTAGTTCCCTCTTTTCTTTTAGCCCTCACCGGGAAAGGAGATATCTAGCAGTGATCGCTGCGACAACTCATGCTCAGGGGGCATGATATAACTTTAAATGTTTTCCATTTAATGGAGGGAAAGGGTTCTCTCCTTTGTGGTGGACGACTATATATGTGCCTCCTTCGTAGACCCCCGTAACAGCGTAGGGTCCGCGCCAATTGGGTTGTAATTTGTCACTGGACTTGCCAACCATGACTTCTCTTTCTTTGACCATAACAAGGTCGCATCTTTTAAATGCTCTTTCTTTTACGAGCTTATCATAAGCTCGTGTCATTCAGACTTGATCTGCCTAAAGATGCTTATAGGCTTCCAACCTTTTACCTTCTAGATTGGATAACTCTTCAAACCTCCTTTCTATTTCGTTCTGCTCCTGATTTAGTAAGCCGATATACACGGCTACCCGGTAAGATGACATTTCAATTTCAATTGACACTACGGCTTCTGCCCCATATACTAGAGAGAAGGGGGAACAATCAGTGGGAGTCTTGTAGACTGTCCGCTATGCCCAGAGAGCTTCATGTATTTTCACGCCCCAATCTCTTTTGCGACTACCCACTATTTTAACTAGAAACTTGCAAAGGGTCTTGTTGAATGCCTCGGCCAATCCGTTGACTTAAGGATTGTATATTGTCGATGTGGAATTTTGCCGCCAACTGGTAGAAGATTCTATTTTTGAATGGAATGCCGTTATCTGACATGATCCGGCTAGGAGTGCCGAACCTGTATATAATGTAGTGTTTGACAAATTGGGCAACTACCTCTCCGGTGATCTCCCGAAGAGGGATGGCTTCGACCCATCTGGAGAAGTAATCTGTAGTGACTAAGATGAACTTGTAACCTTTTATGGACGGTAGAAATGGTCCCACTATGTTCATCCCCCATTCTGCAAAGGGCCACGTGGATGCCATGGGGTGTAGTGAGTTGGGGGTCTTCTTGGCACTGAGCCAAAGGCTTGGCACTGATGTCATGTGCGGGCGTATCAATTGTAATCCGTATACATAGTGGGCCAATAGAAGCCTTTAAGTTTTATATTAGCTTTCATTTTATCCCCGGCTTGATGGGCACCGCAGAGCCCTGAGTGGACCTCGCGCATAATCACTTTGGCTTCCTTAGGCGAGAGGCAGCGTAGGAGAACAGACTTATCTTTTTCATGGACAAGCCTATACAATTGATCTCCTATTAGTTGATATGACGTTGTCCTTCGCAACAGTTCAACCCTTTGAGCTCAATCTGGAGGGAGACAACCATTTTTTATATCGATAATTGGTTGGCGCCAATCTTGCTCCTCTTCCTCAGTAGGATTGCCTTCTTCAATTGTGTTGACCTCAAGAGTTGTAGAGTCGGCTTCTTTGTCTAGGACACTTGGCATGAACTTTTTGTGTCTGACAGTTATGTCTAATTCTCCTTCGGATAGAAGCTTTATGGCGGAAGTCAACTTGGTTAAGGCATCTGCCTGTGAATTTCTGCATCTGGGGACATGACCTATTTCAAATAGATAGAATTTCTCTTTAAGCCTCATCACACTAGCATTATAAGGAATTAACTCCTACTTACGGACATCATAGTCGCCTATGACTTGCCGTATAACGAGTTGCGAGTCTCCATAGACTTTAATGCATTTGATATCTATTTCTAGAACTAATTGGAGCCCGACAATTAATGCTTCATATTCCGCTTCATTGTTTGTTAGCAGCTTCATAAGTGCACAGGAATTGTGTAAGATCCCTCCTTGAGAAGTTACAAAGACAATACCTGCCCTTGATGTGAGGCTTGTAGTGTTGTCAGGCTTCTTGACTGATCGGGAAGCACCATCAAAGTATGGCATGTCGATTACGAGGACGTCCTCTTGTTTTAATGGTAGAGCTTCCTGAATTTGATCTTTCGCTCCTGGTTGAGGTAGAAGGGTTTCTTTATCGAGAAGTCCAATGTTGAGTGGAGAATCTGTTAGGACAGAGTGTGCCACGAGAAACTCCGCCATTCCTTGCCCTTTGATTGCTTTTTGTAAGACAAAAGTTATGTCAAACTCCATGAGGAGTAACGCCCATTTTTTGTAATCTCCCTGACAGTACGGGCTATTTAAGGAGGAACTTGAGTGAGTCGTACTTTGAGATTAACTCCACCCGATGGGATAGGAAATAATGTCTCAACCTCTTTACGACGAACACCAATGCCAAGCATACTTTCTCCATCGGGGAATAGCGGTGTTCAGGGCCAACTAGCTTCCTACCGAGATAGTATAGCGGTTGCTCTTTACCCTCTTCATTTATTTGTGCCAGTAAGGCTCCCAGAGAAGCGTCCATGGCAACAATATAAAGTATTAGCAACTTTCCCTTGACTGATGCTCCCAACACTAGGAGAGTAAGGAGATACTCTTTGATTTACTCGAATGCATTATGGCACTCCTAATCCCAAATGAACGGCACACCCTTTTTCATCAATTTTCCAAAAGGTGTGCATCGTCCAAAAAGGTTGGATATAGAGCGCATGATGAAGGCTTGCCTCCCCTGGAGGGACCTTAATTAGGTTATGTTTATGGGAGATGGCAACTCCCGAATGTCTTGATTTTATCAAGGTCTATTTCTATTCCCCGAAATCTGACGATGAAGCCGAGAAACTTACCACTTGAAACGCCAAAAGCGCACTTCATCGGGTTCATCTTGAGTTGAAATTGTCGGAATCTTTTGAAAACCCGATGCAAGTCGACCAGGTGATTTTCCCACCTTTGAGCTTTGACGACTAAGTCATCAACATAGCATTCGACCAAGTCATGAAGCATTTCATCAAAAAAATTGGTCATTGCCCTTTGGTAAGTGGCATTGGCGTTCTTTAAGTCGAAGGGCACCCTTTTGTAATTGAAGATCCCTTTGGGGGATCAGAAGGCCGTGTGCTCCTTATCTTTGATGGCCATGCGGATCTGGTTGTAACCTGACGATCCATCCATAAAAGATAAAGCTTCATATCCGGTGGTCATATCGACCATGGTTCTAGTGATCGGGACCGAAAAATCGTCATTCGGACATACTTTATTTAAGTCCTTGTAGTCAATAAAAAACACGGACTTGGCCATTCTTCTTTTTGACGGGGACTTTATTAGCGAGCCAAATTGGGTAAATGCAGGGGTCTATGGATTGGGAGGAGCAAACCCGGGAGTAACAACTCCAGGTAAACCCTGCCCTTTAGTCTTCCTTTTTTTCTTTTTTTTTCTGCACACGTGAAAGAGAGAGAGAGAGATAAGGAGGCGGAGGAGGCACCACCGGGTCTACAAACCCGAGGGGCCTTCCTCCTAGTCTTGCTTCTTTTTTTCTGTTTTTTTTTTGTCGCCGCCCAGTAGAACAAGAGGGCGAGAGGCCAGTGGGCTTCCCTTTTCTTGGGCACGCAGCCCGGAGGGAGAACCTCCGGGCCTACAGACCCGAAGGTGCCACCTCGGGGTGTTGCATGCCAGGAGGTGGGCCCTCCGGTCCGGAAGACCCGGAGGGGCTACCTCCCGGTCTGCAACACCTGGAGGGAGTCCCTCCGGGTTGCCTATTGTCGCGCCAAAAAAGGAAAAAAAAGGGAGGGGTGGTCCCCCTGGTCTCCCATTTAAAAAAACTATAAAAGCCCCCAGTGGTGTCCTTTTCCCCCCACTTGTGGAAGACTTTTGCTCCTCTCAACGGAACAGGACATCGGGTGGTTTTTTCTCTTGATTTTGTTGACTTCTTGGACACCATATAGCTGTCCTTGTCATTAGAGTAAAGAGATAACCTCATGGCACTTTAAGAAAGCTCCTTGAACTCCAAGAATCTCATATTTTTTGACTTTCTTTTATGTGGCTACAGAATTTTAACACTGCCCACTAGGTGTTTGATGAAATAATTGTGTTAAAAACACACTAGTTCTTGTGTAGAACTTCGCCCACCGGAATGTCAAGGGGGTTTAGACTTAATCCACGTGTGACGGTCATAGTTTACACCACTTTGCACCGTCATGAAGATTGAACTTAATTAATTTCTTTAGTTCTGAAATTAATCAGAAATATGTGTAATGACCATTGTAAGGTTCAACATAGGGTTTGCTCGTAATTTCTAGAAAGGTTTAGGGGTATTTGTGTAATTTTAAAAAGACCAGGGGTATTTTGTAATAAATGGACTGAACAAAGATTTTTTGTGTAATTTTGGATAGATCAAGAATATTTTGTAATATCTGGACTGAACCAGAGTTTTTGTGTAATTTTAACATAAGGCACAAGTCCCTCCTTGGTGGAGACGCGCATGGCAAAAACACTTAGAAGATTGCTTCTCCATCTTGAACTCCCATGGACTGTGATCCATCTCTACGCTTCCGTTAGTGCACCACCATAGATCAACCCTGCACGGTCAGGTCAAGGGGGCAGCGCCCTTTGCGGGGGGGTTTCCGCCCCCCAAAAGAAAACTTATAATATGATACCCTTGATTAAAGACCTTTATGTAAACAAAATCTCCTCAAGCCTTTAAATCTTAGAGAGAAAAACTCCAATCTTCAAGCTCCTTGCGTAGGGTGTTCCTCCAATGGTCTCCTGTTGAATGAGGACCCTTAAGGATCTTTATAGGCAAGGGATGGGGAAGGGGCTACCCCGGACAGGGTAGAAAGTATGGAAGACCCACCCGGACGGGTGGACTACTTGGCAGGGCCACCCAGACCAGGTGGACCCTTTCTCCCTTTTTTTGTTTGTGATTTTGCAAGTTTCAACAATGGGCTTCTAGGTGTCCATATGAACAGTGTCAATCTATGCCTCTCTCCTCCATCAAAGATTATGTTATATGCTAAGGTGACTAAAAATCTCCCTTCCTTGTCCCACCACCACCAACAATAAATGCTATGTACTTCTGGGGCAAAATCAAGGAGCAAAGACAAAAGTTTGTTGTACCATCTCCTCCATTCTTAAATTTCTTCTAAAGAAAGGGGACAACGTCCCTCCTGAAAGCTATGGCTCAGACATCTGGGAGAGGTCATCTAGCACCACCTCCTTATATCCTTCGCCGCTGATCGGCAACCCAGAAATCCTGAATAGAGACCACAAGTCTAGTGAAGTCTCTCCTTCAGCCGTCGCCACTATGTTCCACCGACAGTTAAAACGCTCTACCAGCGCCTGTAGCAACCCCGTGTAGCAGGGGTACCCATACAGTGCTGCAGTCACGGCATATCTGATGTCGGCCCTGTCCAGTAGCGCCCGGTAGTGGTCCACTGTAATGCCCTACAATTGTGTAGCATTTTATCTAATATAAAAAAAAAATGCATGTTTAAAGGTTTGAAATTTATTGGTTTATTATATGATGGTAAAGAAGAAAAAAATATAATAAATAGAAATTTAACAAAAATATTTGAAAGTTAGTTGTTTAAAATAGAAAAAGGAAAGGATTAAAACAAAAAAGGGTCATAAACATAAATAAAAATTTTTGGAGGTTAAAATCAAAAAAAAATTAAAAAATTAAAAAAAATATAGGGGGCGGGTCGCCCACGCGGCCGCCCACCACCCCTCCTTTTGCCGCATTGCGGCTTCTTAATTTTAAAAAAAAAAAATTTAACCTTGTTTATTTGTTAAGTAATCAATCTTCCTTCTTTAGTTAAAAAAAAACACATGTTATATATAAAAGAAAAAAGAAAAAAATGCAGGATAGTCAAAAGAAGTTAGGTGGTTAGGTAGGTGAAGTTTGAATGTCAAAAATTCAATAAAGGAATCTTTGATTAAATGCTTAAATCTACACCCTTGATTAAATGGAGGGTTAAGATGGATTAGGCCAAAACTACTATAAATAGAGAGGTAAGGGATTAGTACTTTTTCCCATGGATTAGCATGGATTAGCATATTTAGATTGGTTTAAGGTGTGTAATTAGCATCTATATATGTAGTTAAGTCCATAGATCGTTATTTCATGATCTGTGACCATGTCTTAGTCGGATTAGTATTAGATCATTAATATTAAAGTATGTGATTAAGGGTAAACTCAAGTAATTAATGCATTATAATTAGCAACGGTGTATGATAAATTTAAAGAGCTTTCAGAATCATGAGATCTAATGTTATGAGCCCTCTGTAAAAAATTTCATGTCTGATTCAATTTATTTTTACGTTTATGAATATTTTAATATTATCTTAAAGGTGTTCAATTATGCTAAAATATTAAAAGGGTGATAGTAAATCATCTCAAATTGTAGGAATGCATCTTACTGTGAATCCCATATATAGAAAATTTTTCATAATTTCTAGATTACGATTTTTATTTTAATGAATTTTCATACATGATAAAATATATAAATAATTATATAGAAATTACAAAAATTAGAGATCATGTTCAAAAAAATATTAAAATTTCACAAAAAGGTTCTTACGTTGATTTTGTTGTATTCTGAAAATTTCAATAATTACTGATGCCTGCAAGTAATATTACATAATTTTTGATATTTTATTAGAAGTGTAAAATTAGGGGATAAATAGAAATACAGTATGAAAATTCTTGAAACTTTACCATAAGGTTAAAATGCATGTTAGAACTAAGTGATGAAATTTTCACTTTATTCTGATAACAGAATCTTTACTAGTATAATTACCCATGTTTAAATAAATAATTAGAAAATTGAATAAATATTAATACTATGTGAAAAATTCTGAGAATATTACAGAATTGATATAGAGTACTTTTAAGTTAGTTTTCAATATATTTTAGTCATTGAAAGTATTCTGGATAATTTTATCTATTTAAAAGCTATTATTGTAAATTATTATAAATTTTAGAAACTGATATAAAATTTTATAAAATAGACTTACTAAATGAAAAATGATGAAAATTTTTATGTATGACACTTCTGTCTGAAACAACATTCTGTAAATTTTTAGAAATTATATGATCATTTTTGGTATATTTAGTTGATTTATTAATCATGATATATTTTTCTTACATAGTGTGAAAAATAATAATATAGTGTGAAAAATTGTAACGCAGTGTGAAAAATAATAAAAATGTTCAAAAATGATATCTCAGTCTTTATGTGTAATTCTCAATTATAATTGTACCGCTTGGGTTGTTCCCACTGTGACGTTCCGATCGGGATCCGACGCGAGTCTTTACGACTGAACCGGGTCTCCGAGTCGGGGCGTCACAGAGAGTGGTATCAGAACCCAAGATTGAGAATTTACATAAATGGTCATCAACTTAATCCACATTCTAAAAATCCTTAGTTAGTAGGGAGTTATGATGAAAACTTAACAGAATATTTATATTGTCAGACCATGACGGGAGGAGGTCGTCGTGCAGCTCAGAATGACGATACTCAGGAGGAGCCGAGAGGACCCCCGGCTCCGCCCCCACCACTTTTGGTGGACTATGGAATGTTCATGCAAGGCCTGGTTCAAGCTATGCAGACCCAGGCACAGACGCAGGCGGCACTTCAAGCGCAACTCCAGACTCAGGCAGCATCACCCCAGGAGCAGGCTTTGGGAGGGGTGACCATGATGGAGAGGTTTCGACGGATGTCACCACCCTCTTTTAAGGGGGAGAGTCAGCCAATCATGGCTGAAAATTGGCTCCGCAAGATCGAGAAGATCTTCCGGGTCATCCGATGTGCAGATGAGGACAAGACCAGTTTGGTGGAGTACATGCTACAGGAGAGAGCGGACGTTTGGTGGGCGTCCATTCTGAGGAATCAATCTGACAGGCTGGAACATGAAATTACTTGGGAAGAATTCACGGATCTATTCACGGCAAAGTACATACCGGAACATGTGCAAGACAAGCTGGAGCAGGACTTTCTGGCCCTAACTCAGGGGTCGAAGACCGTGCTCGAGTATGAAGCAAAGTTCGCGGAATTGTCAAAATACGCACCACACATTGCTACAGATGAAAGGAGGAAGGTGAAAAAGTTCGTGGCGGGACTTCGACCGTCGCTTCGGACCCGCCTAGTTGCACTGGATCTGACTACTATGGAGGCGGCTCTTGGCGCGGCATGCCGTCAAGAGAGCGACATGGAGTTATATCATGAGGAGAAGAGGACGTCAACAAAAAGACCATCGGCACCCTTTCACCGGAATGATAAAGGCAAAAGGGTGATGAGCAATCCGTCACGACCGTCCGTGGCGAGGAAGACCACGCCACCAATTTGGAGCAGCAACAAACCGGAATGCAAGCAATGTGGCAAGCGCCATGGCGGGGAAGTATGCTGGATCGCCACCGACAGATGTCTCCGTTGTGGCGATAAGGGTCACATGATTCGAGATTGTCCGAAGCTGATGCAACCTATTGCGGCTCGGCCAGTAGCAGCAACAGCAGCTCCAGTGGCAGCCAGGCCAGCAATAGTAGTAGCCAGACCGGGAGCAGCGAGACCTGCAGGGAGACCCCGAGCGCCAGCTCGGGTATTTGCACTTGCGAGAGAGGATGCCGAGCAGGCAGAGGACCTCACCGAAGGTACTATTTCTATCAATGGTATTCATGCTAGAGTATTGTTTGACACCGGTGCCATACATACTTTTATCTCTGAGAAGTTTGCTAGTCAATTGCATGACGAATTTGGAATTGAATCAGTAGAACTAGACGTGCCCCTATTGGTACACACACCTGCAGGAGCAGTGTCTACTAAGAGGCACATCCCCTCACTATCAGTTAATATAGAAGGAAGAACTCTGCCTGGTTGTTTTTGTTGTTTATCTATGCAAGACTTTGATGCTATCCTAGGACCGGATTGGTTAGAAGAGCATTACACTCTGATAGATTGCCGAAGGAAGAGAATAATTTTTCGCATCCCTAGAGAGAAAGAGTTTTCTCATCCCTTACTGAAGCATATGGCTGGGAAGAAGTTAGTAGTTTCAGCAATGAAGACTGTGCGAATGTTGAGAAAGAGCTACGATGCATTCTTGGCAAGCGTAGTCACGAAGTCGGATGTTGATCAATCACCGACAATAGCCGAGATCGAGGTTGTTCGAGAATTCCTTGATGTGTTTCCAGAGGATTTGCCCGGATTACCACCTACAAGGGAGTTAGAGTTTGCTATTGACTTGTTACCTGGCACAACACCGGTCTCTAAGGCACCCTACCGAATGGCTCCAGCAGAATTGGCATAACTTAAAAAGCAACTTCAAGACTTGTTAGACAAGGGGTTTATCCGTCCAAGTGTGTCATCATGGGG
This sequence comes from Amorphophallus konjac, assembly GCA_022559845.1. NCBI lineage: Eukaryota > Viridiplantae > Streptophyta > Magnoliopsida > Alismatales > Araceae > Amorphophallus > Amorphophallus konjac. The sequence goes on from CM040118.1 coordinate 481,387,543, forward strand.
AGCTCCAGTTCTATTTGTGAAGAAGAAGGATGGTTCTCTTAGGTTATGCGTTGACTATCGCAAACTTAATGAGGTGACCATTAAAAATAAATATCATTTACCCCGCATTGATGACCTGTTTGACCAGTTGCAAGGAGCCACAGTGTTCTCGAAGATTGATCTGCGTTCGGGATACCATCAATTGAGAATAAAGAAAGAAGACACATCCAAGACAGCATTCCGAACGAGATATGGTCATTATGAATTCTTGGTGCTACCTTTTGGTCTGACAAATGCCCCAGTAGCTTTTATGGACTTGATGAATCGGGTGTTCAGACCGTATCTTGACACCTTTGTGGTTGTCTTTATTGATGATGTGCTGATATATTCTCCTGATGAAGCTTCACACCGGGAACATTTGAGAATCGTCCTCGAGACGCTAAGAGCGCATGAGCTGTATGCTAAGTTCAGCAAATGTGACTTTTGGCTGACACAGGTTCATTTCCTCGGGCATGTAATCTCAGGCAATGGTGTTGCAGTCGACCCCGCAAAGGTCCAGGCGGTTCTGGAATGGGAGACTCCTAAATCTCCCACAGAGATTCGAAGTTTCTTAGGGTTAGCTGGTTACTATCGTCGCTTTATCGAGGGATTTGCATCTCTAGCGGCGCCACTAACCAAGTTGACCCGAAAGGGAGTCAAATATACATGGTCTGAGAGCTGTGAGAAGAGTTTCCAAGAGCTAAAGGCTAGATTGACATCAGCACCAATTCTTGTTTTGCCTAACAATGAGGATGACTTTGCTATCTATTCTGATGCATCGAAGGTTGGGCTACGCAGTGTATTGATGCAAAATGGAAGGGTAGTCGCTTATGCTTCTCGCCAACTAAAGGAGCATGAGCGAAATTACCCGACTCATGATTTGGAATTGACTGCAGTGGTTCATGCATTGAAGATCTGGCGTCATTATCTTTACGGCGTCAAGTTCGAAGTGTTCACTGACCACAAGAGTCTGAAGTACCTATTCTCTCAGAAGGAGTTGAATCTAAGACAAAGAAGATGGGTCGAATTCTTGAAAGATTATGACTTCGAATTGCGATACCATCCAGGAAAGGCAAATGTAGTAGCCGATGCTCTCAGCAGGAAAAGAGTTATAATGCAACAGGATTGGAAGATGATCGAAGATGCAGCGCAGCTTATGGCTGTGATCGAGCCTCAACTATGTCAGTCATTTGTGTCTCAATTGACGATTAGATCAACAGTGCTTGACAAGATAATAGATGTCCAAAAAGATGATCCCCAGCTGCAAGGATTGATCGGGAAGACCGACTTTGCTCGTGATGAAGATGGAGTGATTCGGTTTCAGCACCGGATCTGTGTACCTGATATAGCCGATTTGAGAAGGCAGATTCTGGAGGAAGCACACCGATCAATGTTCTCTATTCATCCAGGAGGTGGTAAAATATACCAAGACTTGAAACGATCTTTCTGGTGGCAGGGAATGAAGAAGGACGTAGTTGACTTTGTGGCTAGATGCTTGGTTTGTCAGCAGGTAAAAGCAGAGCACCAAAGGCCATCAGGGCTAATGTAGAAAATGGAAATTCCTCAGTGGAAATGGGAAGCAATCACTATGGACTTTGTGACCGGGTTACCCAGATCGGTAAAAGGCAATGACTCTATATGGGTGATCGTAGATCGATTTTCAAAGTCTGCACATTTCCTTCCTATGAAGGTAAAGCAATCGGTGGAAAGCTTGACAAGACTATATGTTGATAACATTGTCAGACTTCACGGGATTCCAAAGTCAATCATCTCCGACAGGGATCCCCGATTCACATCCAGACTAGGCAAGGGTTGCATGAAGCTTTTGGTTCGCGGCTCAAGCTCAGTTCAGCTTTTCACCCGCAAACTGACGGTCAGTCCGAAATGACGATTCAGACACTGGAGGACATGCTTCGGGCTTGTGTTCTTGATTGGAAAGGCGATTGGGAGCGACATCTACCTCTCGTGGAATTCTCTTATAATAATAGCTTCCACGCGAGTATAGGCATGGCTCCATTCGAGGCACTATATGGTAGACCTTGTAGGTCTCCGTTGTGCTGGGAGGAAACAGGAGACAGGCAATATGTGGGTCCAGAAGTTGTCCAAGAAACTACAGAAAAGATCAGGCTGATCCGACAAAGACTGATGACAGCACAAGACAGACAGAAGAGTTATGATGATAACCGTAGGAAGGAGCTGTCATTCGAAATTGGTGATCACGTCTTCCTCAAGGTGTCTCCGTCAAAGGGAATCGTTCGGTTCGGCAAGCGTGGGAAATTAAATCCACGATTCGTCGGACCATTCGAGATTCTGGAGAGACTAGGGAATGTGATATATCGGCTGGCTTTACCTCCGTCTCTGGAGGGAGTACATCCGGTGTTCCACGTGTCCATGCTGAGGAGGTACGTGCATGATCCGGCTCATGTGATCAGTTCTGAGCAGATGCAGTTCCAACAGAACCTATCCTATGAGGAACAACCTGTTCGAATTCTGGACCGCAAAGAGCAAGTGCTGAGGACTAAAGTCATTCCACTGGTGAAGGTACTATGGAGGAACTTCTCGCATGAGGAGGCCACGTGGGAACCAGAGGAAGCGATGAAGAAGAAGTACCCTCATCTGTTCGGTATGTGATCTAATCCCAACTTCGAGGACGAAGTTTTCTTTAAGGGGGAGAGGGTGTAATGCCCTACAATTGTGTAGCATTTTATCTAATATAAAAAAAAAATTGCATGTTTAAAGGTTTGAAATTTATTGGTTTATTATATGATGGTAAAGAAGAAAAAAATATAATAAATAGAAATTTAACAAAAATATTTGAAAGTTAGTTGTTTAAAATAGAAAAAGGAAAGGATTAAAACAAAAAAGGGTCATAAACATAAATAAACATTTTTGGAGGTTAAAATCGAAAAAAAATTAAAAAATTAAAAAAATTTATAAGGGGCGGGCCCCCCCACGCGGCCGCCCGCGGGCGCGGGCGGGCGCCACCCCGCCCCCCCCCCCTCCTTTTGCCGCTTTGCGGCTTCTTAATTTAAAAAAAAAAATTTAACCTTGTTTATTTGTTAAGTAATCAATCTTCCTTCTTTAGTTAAAAAAAAACACATGCTATATATAAAAGAAAAAAGAAAAAAATGCAAGATAGTCGAAAGAAGTTAGGTGGTTAGGTAGGTGAAGTTTGAATGTCAAAAATTCAATAAAGGAATCTTTGATTAAATGCTTAAATCTACACCCTTGATTAAATGGAGGGTTAAGATGGATTAGGCCAAAACTACTATAAATAGAGGGGTAAGGGATTAGTACTTTTTCCCATGGATTAGCATGGATTAGCATATTTAGATTGGTTTAAGGTGTGTAATTAACATCTATATATGTAGTTAAGTCCATAGATCGTTATTTCATGATCTGTGACCATGTCATAGTCGGATTAGTATTAGATCATTAATATTAAAGTATGTGATTAAGGGTAAACTCAAGTAATTAATGCATTATAATTAGCAACGGTGTATGATAAATTTAAAGAGCTTTCGGAATCATGAGATCTAATGTTATGAGCCCTCTGTAAAAATTTTCATGTCTGATTCAATTTATTTTTACGTTTATGAATATTTTAATATTATCTTAAAGGTGTTCAATTATGCTAAAATATTAAAGGGGTGATAGTAAATCATCTCAAATTGTAGGAATGCATCTTACTGTGAATCCCATATATAGAAAAATTTTCATAATTTCTAGATTACGATTTTTATTTTAATGAATTTTCATACATGATAAAATATATAAATAATTATATAGAAATTACAAAAATTAGAGATCATGTTCAAAAAAATATTAAAATTTCACAAAAAGGTTCTTACGTTGATTTTGTTGTATTCTGAAAATTTCAATAATTACTTATGCCTGCAAGTAATATTACATAATTTTTGATATTTTATTAGAAGTGTAAAATTAGGGGATAAATAGAAATACAGTATGAAAATTCTTGAAACTTTACCATAAGGTTAAAATGCATGTTAGAACTAAGTGATGAAATTTTCACTTTATTATGATAACAGAATCTTTACTAGTATAATTACCCATGTTTAAATAAATAATTAGAAAATTGAATAAATATTAATACTATGTGAAAAATTCTGAGAATATTACAGAATTGATATAGAGTACTTTTAAGTTAGTTTTCAATATATTTTGGTCATTGAAAGTATTCTGGATAATTTTATCTATTTAAAAGCTATTATTGTAAATTATTATAAATTTTAGAAACTGATATAAAATTTTATAAAATAGACTTACTAAATGAAAAATGATGAAAATTTTTATGTATGACACTTCTGTCTGAAACAACATTCTGTAAATTTTTAGAAATTATATGATCATTTTTGGTATATTTAGTTGATTTATTAATCATGATATATTTTTCTTACTTAGTGTGAAAAATAATAATATAGTGTGAAAAATTGTAACGCAGTGTGAAAAATAATAAAAAGGTTCAAAAATGATATCTCAGTCTTTATGTGTAATTCTCAATTATAATTGTACCGCTTGGGTTGTTCCCACTGTGACGTTCCGATCGGGATCCGACGCGAGTCTTTACGACTGAACCGGGTCTCCGAGTCGGGGCGTCACATGCACGATCCCCATCAGCCACTCAATAGCTCCCTGACGGTACCTGTGCGAAGGGATCACCGCCCAGCAGCCGTACCAGCTGACAACAGTCTGCCGCAGAATCCCGTCTAGAAGGCTCAACAAAACATCCGAAGCAACAACAATAGCATAAAGTTGCAGGAAGATTCCTCTATGGTATAGTCGCCACACCATCTTTCTTTCTAAAAAGACACCTCTACCCATTTCCCAAGCAAACTCTTGCAATGACCAAAAAGATGTTTGTACACTGTAAAATGGCCCTCTAAATGGGAGAGGTATTATGCTAGGAAACAGGGGTGAGCTCCTATTACCTCATCCTCTGATAGTACGTCTGTCAGATGACTTGTAACCACAACCGATTATCCAAAGAGACCATCTTCCATAGTCATTTACAAAGCAAAGATTGGCCACATGTCTAACAGGGATCCCCACGGTGTGCGTCCTCTGTGGGGATGAGGAGACAATGGACCATCTCTTTACAAAATGCTCCCTCTCAAAAGAGGTATGGACACAGGTGTTGAGAAGATTCCTAGGGGCTTTTACCTTGCAAAGCATGAAAGCCTTGTATGAGTTAAAAAAAAAATCAAGGAAAGTTCAATCTGCATGAACTTATGATATAATTCAATCTGAGTGATTTTATCACATAATTGAGCAGTTTGTCTTTCTCTTATAAAAGTTTGAGTGAAGTCTTCTAGACATGGTTTGATCAAGTAGTCAATAAAAAACTTAGTGAAGTAATAAGATAGCCAAGGTCCTAAAATGGTTATAATAATCTATTAACCAATTTGTAAAAGCTTTTACATGAAATTCTCAAAGAAGAATTGACTTATTAAAACCATAGGTAGTCTATGTAGTCCAAGGCGAGAAGCGATCGAGGCGACTAAGAGGTTGCCTCATGTCTCAAACGCCTAGGCGATGGCCTAGGCACTTGAGACGATATTTTATTAAAATAATATATAATTTAAAATTAATATATATGCATAAATATCACAAATGCATATATAAAGCCAATAATTTTCCTAAATTCATTCATTCATGTGTCAAATTATTGTATGACTCACTAAATTCATGTAAAATTTAACAAATCAAATTGCAGCTATGAACTACCAAAGTCACACATATTGTCATACATACAAATATAGAAAGGGTAAGACAAAGTGAGAGAGGGGCCAAGCCCCTATGTGTGTGAGAGAGAGTGAGACAAGGAGAGAAAGGGGGTAGGATAGAGTGAGGCGGTGAGCCCTTGTGTGTGAGTAAGAGAGAGAGAGAGAAAGAGAGAGATGAGCCGAGCCCTTGTGTGTATGTGAGAGGGAGTGTGAGATAGGGAGAAAGAGAGAGAGAGAGAGAGAGGTCAATCCCCTGTGTATGTGTGTGTGAGAAAGAGACTGTGAGTGAGAGAGAGAGTGAGAAAGGGTCCGATCCCCTGTGTGTGAAAGAGAGAGAGGGGGTTAAGCCCCTGTGTGTGTGTATGAGAAAGAAAGAGAGTGAGAGAGGAGTCGAGCCCCGATGTATGTGTGTGCATGAAAGAGAGAGAGTGAAAGAGGGGTCGAGCCCCGATGTGTCTGAGAGAGAAAGAGAGAGATTGACACATAGAGAGAGGGGGGCCGACCCCCTATGTGAGATAGAGAGAGAGAAAGAGAGAGAGTGTGTGAGAGAGAGAGGGACCGAGTCCCATGTATGTGTGTGAGAAAGAGAGAGTGTGTGTGTGAGAGAGAGAGAGAGGCTCGGCACAAGGTGTGTGTATGCAAGAGAGAGGGGGGAGATGTACCAGAGAGGGGGGCTCGACCGCTCTTCACCATCCGCAAAGTCATTGCCGCTACGCACTGATCACCATGCTACATCAGGTCGCAAGAGGAGCTGCAAGAGGGGGAAAGAGCTAGGGTTAGGGGGATGGCTAGAGAGATAAGAGAATGGGAGATCGATCAGGGAGAGAGAAGAGAGGGGAGAAGGGTATTATTTATACCCCGGATCCCCTTATCGGGCGATCGCAAGCCTAGGCGGAGCTGGTGGGTTGCGAGCAAGGCAGGCGAGCTGGCGGTCCTATGCCATGGCACACAGAGGTGTGCCGGGGGCGTCGAGGAGGGCCAGAAGGCCCAAAAGTGCTTTAGGCATTCGCCTCAATGATTTAGGCCCAAGCGAGGCGAGTTGTCACTGCCTCGTCTCGCCTTGTCTCATCACCTAGGCAAGCACCTCGGGCACTTTTGATAACACAATAGATAGTGAATGTTATTCTAGAGAAACAAAGGGAGAGGTATATTGGTTGAAGGAAAAAACTAAGGTAACAAAAGGGACCATATTGTAACCAGGCTCAATCCTAGGGACGACATTTCCATATGCCATATGTCCCTCTTTTCCTCCTCATTTATACCATTTTTCTCCATACGGGAAAATTGTCGAGGGTCACTCCCTTGTCTTATGAGCTTAAGCCACAATAAAGAAGGAAGATTTCTATCCACGGACTAGTCTTGTAGGACCTTTGGCTTAACATCCCCTGCATCTGAGGTTATCTATTCTTACAGAGGATGACATCAGCCAGTCATAATTCTGTCAAAACTTTGGACCATTTATTGGATCAAACTTATCCTAGATTAATGGGATAAAGCTTATCGTGATAATTGATGGTGACAACATTATAGATATTACTTTCATTAGAGCAACACCAAAATACTTAGTTGATCTGATCAGTAGATAAGATTCAGATAATAGTACCTGAAATTGAATGTACCACAGAAGGGTGCGGGTATATCTGTGACAGCTCTCAGCGAATATGAATCCATGTACGGCAGCTATCCTTAGTCCTGGAATTGCGTAAGACACCTGAGTTATGCAAAGGTTCAGATGGAAGATTCAATGTTCTTCGGGCAGTTCATTAAATGATAGCCATACTCTTTCTCCAAAAGAATGAGATTATTAAGTGAGCTGGAATCAATATATAATCACTTCATGAAGATAATACATTAGATTTTAAGATCCCTACACCTCTTCCTTGGCTTATAGTATGTAGCATTGCAGTGCACTCTTCGACTGATACTTTTATTGTGTTTCAGGGGCAACTATGGTCCCATCATTTAACTGCTTCAAAAAGAATGTGATTACGAAGCTAATATGATTGTGAACTTATGTCGAAGACAATTTGTAAGCACTTCTCAAAGAGGAGATGTCATGTTCTATAGCACTTTTACTTCTTCGGCTAACAGCTTGTAGGGCTGCAGTGCACTCTTCAGCTGATAATTCAATTGAGTTTTATACATGGGTGCAGTTCTCTACATCAAACCCCACCTACTGATCCCTGAGTCTAGGGGATAAATGCTGAGGGAGCCAAGCAAGGTCACCAATATTCCTTCCAAAGAACATTAGATCTCTAAGATGAAGCCCTCTCGTGTCTAACAATCTCTTGGATAGAGATTTGACACCACTCGATGGAAGACTGGCATTCACCATGATTCATAAAACTTCAACTCTCTTGAAGAAATGGGATATAGGCAGCAGGAAAACAGCACCAATATTCCTTCCAAAGAACATTAGATCTCTAAGATGAAGCCCTCTCGTGTCTAACAATCTCTTGGATAGAGATTTGACACCACTCGATGGAAGACTGGCATTCACCATGATTCATAAAACTTCAACTCTCTTGAAGAAATGGGATATAGGCAGCAGGAAAACAGAATTATAAAAGAAACTCTTTAACGGAGGCCTAGGGATAAAGATCATGCCTGCATTGGGTTTTCCTTTGAAGCTCGGAGACTAAAGACTTCAAGGCATACAAATTAAATTCAACAAGCGTCTTCCTTCACGGACTTGATAAACTTTGTGTGTTCCTCTCTCTTCTAACAACATCTTTCAGAAGGTCAAGGAAAGGAAAGCCATCATTGCAGGGCAATGACAATGAATCCCTGTTCATCTATTTATGCACAATCATAGACACATTGACTTAACTGTGTCATACATATGCAAAATCTAGTCAATTTCAACATGCTTGCAATGTGGGCACTGTTCAATCGGCAGGAGATTGAAATGAATTCACTCTGGACATTGATTATGGAATGAATACTGAAATACACAGCAAAATCTAGATTACAGAAGAATGATACGCCTAATGCCTTATAAAAGGCCGAGTTATCTTCACAAAACGTGATCCAGTTGAAATTTTCTTCTGAAGGTATGTTCTAACAAGTACAAATAAAGTAATACTTCAACTGAAGTTTCAATTCGGATTAAAACTATGACAACACTCTGAGAGGGAGAGAGGGAGCTGAAACACATAGAACGGGAAAGCTAAAGAGGTAAAAGAGCAAACTCGGGAAACCAGTAACAGCGAAACTCCCTGCTATTTGCCTTCTCTGACATCCATAGCAGCACATGACTAGTTCAGCAATGAGGAGGCGGGACGAAACGGTACATTATTTACGCCATGCAAAGTTCTCTGCCAAAGAGAACCTACCATAACCGAGAGAGAACTGCAGAAAAATTACCTGGATGTTCTGATTCCAGGTAAGATCACGCCGAAATATATCAACAAGGAAACAGACGCAAATAATATAAACTAATAACCCCTACAAGAGAAACAGAACCGATCAACAGAGGCCAAAACAGCGAAGATCCAAGTATCAGATCTTGTTTAGATCGATTACAGAAAAAAAACTGGCCTGTGAGTGACATGATCTGCAGTGATTTGTATGCGATCACGGGAAGGTGAAGGGAAGAGGAGGAAAAACCAGAATCAAAACAAATTAGATGAGGAGGGGAGAGAACTGACCGATCTGCTCGGAAAGGACGACGCCGATGGAGGAGGCGGAGCGGGGAAGGGGTGAGGGAGGATTTTCCCACGGCGAAATGGGAGGAATGCGAGAGTGAGAGGGGGGGGTGATACTTACAGGTAGTGGGGGTGGAGGCGGTGAGGTTGTGGGGGTGCTTGGCGGGAAACCAGGAGCTCTGGGAATCGAGGTTGGTGACGTTTGGAGTCTTTGGACCCACACGTGGTCAAATTATAGGTCACCTTTCTTTTCACACAACTTGTATAGATATATACAGTATATACAAGGTCCATTTGACAACCAAGTTATTTGCGATCAGACCAAACATTTTTTTTACTATAAAACACCCACTTTCACACATGTAAAAACACTCGAAGTCCCTCTGCACGGTATCCATGCTGGAGTTCTCTGCCCTAAAAATGAGAAAGGTTTAGTATGTCCGATAAAAAAAAGTAACATATTGGTGAAATAGGGGGGTTTGAATAAAAGAGGATGATTGAAACGTAACATTAAAACATTTTATCAAACAGTCTAGAATTCAAGAATGTACGACCATTTCAAATAATAGAAATCTAATAATAGTTATCAAATAAAACATTAAGCTATTTATTATACTTTTGTTGACGAAGTGGGTGCTTTCCACTGCCTCCTCGGATCAAATATGAACTCGACTAGGTAACAGACGCAAGATCCCCACAGGACTAGATCCTATATAACCTTCATTCCGTTGCCATCCCGTATTCCGCTCTGGATTTTGCTTATCCCCATAATCTACTCGGATTCCCAAAGTTTCTATAACTTTATTTGAGTTTGCTCAGGACATGTCTCCTACTCTACCCTCAATCATATATGACTGGGGCAACACTCCCGACATCACACGTCTATAGACATCGGGGTCTATAAAAGATATAAAACATCGTCATCACAAAGTACTCAATAACTACTCCTTCAACCCTAGAATTTATCTTCTCCTACATCAGTCGTTGACTTAAGTATTAAAGAATTCTCTCATAGTACTCCACTCCAGGCTAAACTTTTTTTGTTCCCATAAGGATCATTGGCTTCAACATCCAGCGATATTACTTGGCTCCCCGCGCCTCCGTCATTCTCCAAGGTGGTCTCTTTCCAACACCTAATGAGGGATCGGCGCCCGATGCTCCTCTCCACACTTTGTTGCCACCGCTCAAGTTCTCTTACTCGGTCCTAGCAATAAATACTAAGTGTTACACAACGGTTGACAAAGAGGTTGTTTGATTAATGAAAACGTTGTAAAATGATGTAAAATATTGTATTTGTCAATACATGAAATATAAATACTTTACATAAAATAAACTGATCCTAAAAGGGGTCAAATTACATTGACTATTGTGAAGTTCTTTTTTTTTTGCCCAACTATTGACCTTGTGAATTGAATCTTGGTCCCATTTGATGGGAAAGTAGCTTTTCCCACAAATTTATTATTGTAGATTATGAATAAAAAATATAAATTGTTGAGACAGGTGCGATAGATTCAGAGGGAGGTGAATGAATCTCCCCTTCAAAATTATAGCCCAATTAAAAACTTATGCTCAGATATGCGGAATTATAACCTGTTGCAAAAATGTTCTGTGAATGCTTAGGAGGATCTCAGCAAAACAACACAAATGAATTTACCTTCACTCGATCCTAAGCAATCATCTAATATGCGAAGTAATAAGATGAACACATAAGAAAATCAAACCACATTGGACACCAGGATTTTTAGGTGGTTCGGTCCACAGACCTACGTCCACCCCTCACTCCAAACCGGAGTGAGGCTTCCACTAGCAAAGCTAGAACAGCAGACTCAGTCTGCAACAAATGCTGTCACACAGCTTGACCAGGGGAACAACCTCCCATCTTCCTCCCAACCGGAGGGAACCACTAGTGACACCCAGTCACTAGCAAACCATAGACGCAAGTCTCTCTTCCTCCAGACCAAGAGGGGACCTACAAGCAGCAACTACTACCTGCAGCCGGAGACTCAAGTCTCCCTTCCTCTGAAGCCCAGAGGGAAGCACAAGTGACACCAAGTCACCTGCAAACCAGAGGTCTCAGACCTCTCTTCCTCCACGAAGGAGGGAACCACTGATGACACAAAGTCACCAGCAAACCGGAGAAACAAATCTCCCTTCTCCTGAAACCACAGGAGGAACCCGATCCCCAACAGGGCAATCGGAAGAACAAGGTTCAGTTAAAAGGAAAACAAAAATGCAGCAACAGAAAGCTGGAAAAATGAAATGCACAATAGCTCTCGCAAGAGCAAACTGGATTGGATCTGATCCAAAATCCAGTGAAGACAAGCAAGCTTCTCTTCTTCTTCACGAGCTCTCCTTCTCTCTTTCTCTATTTCTTTTTTCTTCTTCTGCTCTCTCACTCTGGCTCTCAGCTTCTCTCTTCTTTCTTTCTTCTTCTCGTGCTATCTGCTTCTCTGCAGCTCTTTCCTTCTATCTCGATCTCTCTTTTTCTTCTATCTTTTATCCACTTCGTCTTACTTCTTCAGTGGAAGAAAGCTTCCTTTTATAGCAGCCGATTAGAGCAGCGTGTGTCTTCCACACCTCCCGCCAAAGAGCCTCAGTCCACGTGTCAGCTTCTCATCATCTTGGATCACGTGCCAGGTCATCATCTTTGCACTTTAGTCCATGTCAGTCAGTCGAATAGAAACTTATCAGTTTAGTGTCGACACCTTATACAGACTTGATAGTATGCACAATACATTGTATAGACTTTGCAGAGCGACAGGAATGTATGGACTTTGCAGTGTGTGATGTGCAGACGTTGTATAGACTTCTGAAGTGTAATGCAAAGTGCATACGTTGTATAGACTTCTAAAGTGTAATGCAAAGGGCAGACTTTGATCATATATGAAAAACATATGATGTACAGACTTGCTAATGAAACGTACCATGCATCAAGCAAGGTAATGCATGAAGAACATTGTGCATACATGCTGGCAAATGGATGTACAGACTTCATTCAAGCAAGCGATACAATGTCTAGTCTTTGATAAATTGAAGCACAACTAAAAGACGACTCTTTCCTTGGCGTCAGATTCATAATGGACGCTCCTACTGATGGGCGTCAAATTTCAAGCAAAATCAACCATGATGAAGTGTGTAGACATTGTATAAACTTGAACGATGTGCAGACTCTGTGTTACGAACACAGGCTGTATATACTTCATGTATGCAAGTCTGTGGCATCGTACAGACTTTGTGGATGCAAGGCTGAAGCAATGTATAGACTTCACGTTGTGCAGACTTCGATGCATGAAGAAGCAGTGTGTAAACTTTGACAGACACAACGTGCAACACTGTATAGACTTGCAACACTAGATGCACGATGTACATACTTGAACGTTGTGCGATATGCATACTTCATGTTATGCATGAGTCTCTAAGAAGACAGACGATGTATAGACCTTGCCAAAGGAAATGGCTGTACATACTTGACCAAGGCAAAGCAATCGAATGTATGGACTTTCACAAGGTATAGACTTGCTAGTTATATGAGCTGCACTGTATAGACTTTACATAAGACGCTGATTGAGACGGTCCAGTGTACAGACTTAGCCAATGTAAAGTGCACAATGTACAGACTTAGTATGATGCGTTGAATAGACTTTCATGAGACGCTCAATGTACACACTTCAAGTCCAGTGTATGGACATTGCCTTAGACTATAATGAGACGGACGTTGTGCAGACTTTAGCCAATGCAATGAATAGACCTGATGCTGCATGAGACACTAAATAAGACGGACAATGTTCAGACTTCAATGCAGAGACTTTGAACTTGTATGCTGGCAGTGTATAGACTTCGGCACACAATGCAACAAGACTCTGGACGATGTATAGACTTCCCAGCAGCAAGGCTTTGCTATGAATGTGCAGACTTAATGAAATGAGGCATGTACAGACTTTGACTCAAATATGCATATGAGACGCTGACTGTATAGACTTGTACATACTTGTATGAATAAAGCATATGCATGATGAGACGATGGCTGTACTTAGACAGTGTATAGACTTGTAAGACGCTCGTGCACTGACGATGTATAGATTTGCTAGCCAGACACTACAAAGATGCTAATGTGCAATGTGTAGACTTCAAAAGGCGTGCAACTAATCAATGTGTAGACTATGTAACGTGCAGACAAGACACTGTATGAACTTATCAGGACAAACGTTGCACAAACAATGTATGGACTTATGAGTGCAGCACAGACAGATGCAATGTACAGACATGCGAATCTGAAGGGGTATGGCAGCATCACCCATTGCACATACTAACATCACACACTCCAGATAAAATGCCATTATGAAATGCATCAACAATTATGAAATGCACCAATGCACACAACACACAGCCTCAGCCTATTCGTTGGTTATGTCAGATAAGATGTTCGATGAAACATTCATTCAACAAAGTTCAGGTATATATGCAGACTCAAACAGTATGCAGACAAACAGATGATGACTTAGAGTGTTTGCTATCATCAAAATCACAGGGACACAACATAAATAAGTATTCATTATTGTTTTGTAAAGTCAATTTACAGGTTAAATATAAATTAATGTATCAGTTAGCCTAAATTATGATCAATTAAATATATAGGATATAATTAACTAAGTAAATTTAAACTAATATCTTCTAAGTAAATAAGAAGACTAAGTGTTAGCCGATACATTATAATTGCACCTACTTATTTTCTCGAACTAATCAATATTTAGGCCAAGGGAATTACTCCCTAAACAACGCAAAATGGCATAACATCAAAGGTGCTCTGCCGATCGAGTCGAACCCGAGGCTCGGGACAACTCGCCGTACCAAACAATACTCTGTAAATATTCGAGGACCACCCCAGATACTCTGTGGGTGTCATTACACCGCCAAGCACTTTGACAACTCACCGTACCAAACGGCACTCTGTAAAGATTCGGGGACCACCCCCATATACTCTACAGGCGGCACTACATCGCCAAGCACCTCGACAACCACGCTAACCCATGGCTCAAAACAACTTGTCATGTCTCACGACACCCTACAGAGAAGCAAGAATCACTCCCAAACACCTCACCAATGGCACAACGCCGACGGCTCCAAACGTTGAATCCAATTTTGATTCTATATCCACTCCCCGTATCACACAGCTCTTCACCAAGAAGCGGGGACACCCTCGACTTCCAAGCAAGCGACATTGTCATGCTGACATCTCAATTGTCGGCCCAACCTGAGACTCATGGCCACCCATCATGTCATGCCGTGTACGATAAAAAGGCATGGAATAACTCCCAACACGCCTTCTACAAGCGGCTTGACACTTATGACTCCAGCAACCAGTCACATTTGTGCCTCAGAGCCAATAGCAGGTGCAACTAGATCGCAGTCAACCAACTAGATGCGATCATCTCCTAATGTGGCCACTATGGCTACCGCATCCAAAACGTGGTGCTTGGGTAGGACGCATTCAAGATAGAGCCCTGACACACAATGGTTTCATCTACTTAGTGGTCCCGGTCCTAGATTCTGATTCCAGATTCAGGGGGGGTCCTCTGTGACGCCCCGACTCGTAGATCCGGTCCAGTCGTAAAGACTCACGTCGGATCCCGATCGAGACGTCACAGTGGGACAACCCAAACGGTACAATATAGTTAAAAATTTCACATAAACACTAAGATATTATTGCAGCGGAAATAAAATTTCACATATCTTTCATCTTACAGTCAAAGACTACATCCACATATATAGAAATTAAGATAACAATTTCACACACATTTTTTTCTAACATAACCAATACAACTCATAACACAACTACCTAAGATAAAGACTGGTAGTAACTCCAAGTCGCAGTCATAACACTGCGAGATCACTCATCGCTTTCTTCTACCGCTTCTCCTGAAAATGTTCAACAGTGTGAGTCTACGAATGGACCTAGTAAGAGACTAGCATGGTCCCCAATCATAACATGTATAAACACATCCAAAGTGATTTACGGTATTTCATTTCATAATTTATTCTTAGGCATAATGTCAATTAGATGACACAGGAGGTTAATACATGTAACCCAATCTCAATTTCTATGATCATAAGTCATGCTATTAACATTTTACAAATACAACATGTTCATTAAAACGTTATTCTATCAATGACAAAGTAAATGATAATTCATCATTTACAAATATAAATAATTACAGTGTAATAACAGTAAAATGTAATAACAATTCAGTAGACAATAATACTAATTTCACTATCGGTTCAATGAGCAATAACAGTAGGCAGTAACAGTCATTTCAATATCAATTCAATGCACAGTAATAACAGTTTCAATATCAGATCAATAAGCAGTAATAATAGTTTCAGTTTCAGTTCAGTGAGCAGTAATAGCCATTATAATAATGACTCAATAAACAGTAACAGTAATTTCAATTTTAATTCAGTGAGCAGTAGTAGTCATTTCAATAATGACTCAGTAAACAGTATCAGTCGTTTCAGTTCAGTAAACAGTAGTAGTCATTTCAATAATGACTCAGTAAGCAGTAATAGTCATTTGAATAATGACTCAGTAAACAGTAACAGTCATTTCAATTTCAGTTCAGTAAATAGTAGTTTCAATTTCAATTCTGCAATTAATAACAGTGATATAACTAGCCAGACACAGTGCCCAAACCACTCATAGAAGGACAGTCAGTCGGTACTCGATCACCTAGGTAAATAGTGATGAGTCTTGGTTACTGCGCAGAACCGGGAGAAGTCCTCTCCACCTTAACCAGTGGTACTTGTCCACCTCCAGGATTTCAATCTCCGTTACCCTCGGGGCCCATAGGGGCATTTCTATGGCTTGGTTCCAGTCTCCCCCTATGGTGGCAGTGTCCATTTGGCAGTACTAACGGTACGTTAATTATATATGACTTATATGAAATGGACACATGCCACTCAAAATTCATGCTATGAATATTAATATGCCTATACTGAAAATTCTTTTTCTTTTTCTAAAATTCTCCACTTATTTAAACATAATGATATATATATATATATCAAAAAAATTACTAATGCTATTTACAGACATCATAATGTAGTAAAATTGTAGGGAATCAATACATTTACATGAATTATCAAAACAGAAAATTGTCATCATTTTTCAGACAGTATATATAATTTTCCAAGATTATTTATTCTCCATTTATATATAAAAAATCTATAATTATATTCTCAAAACTCAAAGTCCATTGAAATTTCATAAAAATAACACATTTACATAAATGATCAATGCATAAAATTTTCATCACTTTTTAGTCAGTAATTATAAATTCTCAGAATTACTTGTATATCAACATGTATCAAAAATATACTAAATTTAGCTACCATGTTCTGAAAATCACTTAACCTTTTCTGTATATCATGTTTATATGTAAAATTACACATAAAAGTTTTCATAAATTTTCATGTAGTAATTTGAATTTTCCTAGAATTACAGCTATTTTAACATATATCATAAATTGACTAAATTTAGTTACCATATTCTGAAATTAATCAAATTTTTACTTCAAATCACATTTACCAGTAACATGACACAGAAAATTTTTCATAAATTTTCATGTAGGAATTCAAATTTTCTCATAATTACTTGTATTTCAATATGTATCATAAATTGGCTACATTTAGTTACCATGCTCTGAAATTCCTCACAGTTTTTACTGCATATCACATTTGCATATAAAATTACACAAAAATTTTTTCATAAATGTTGATGTAGGAATTCGAATTTTTCCAGATTTGTATACACTTTCCTGTACATGAAAAATTAACTAAATTTACTCACAACACTCTCAAAGTCACCATAATTCGTCAAACCATCATTCATAACAGAAATATCAATTTTGAAATTTTTTATTATTTTTCACACTGCATTACTATTTTTCACACTGTATTACTATTTTTCACACTAAGTAAGATAAATATATCACGAGTAATAAAACAACTAAATATATCCAAAATAATTAGATAATTTCCAAAAATTTACATAATGTTGTTTCAGATAGAAGTGTCATACATAAAATTTTTTTATCATTTTTCATTCAGTATGTCTATTTTCTAAAATTTTATATCAATTTTCAAAATTTATAATAATTTATAATAATAACTTTTAAATAGAGAAAATTATACAGAAGGCTTACAATGTCTAACATATACTGAAAATTAACTTACAAATATCAAATATCCATTTTGTAATTTTCTCAAGTTTTTTCACAGAATAGTAGTATTTATTCAAATTTTCTAATTATTTCTTTAAACATTGATAATTATACCAGTAAAGATTTCGTTATCATAATGAGATGAAATTTTCATAAATTAGTCCTAACATTCATTTAAGTCTTATGGTAACGTTTCAAGATTTTTCATGTAGTATTTCTATTTTTCTCATAAATTTATACTTCTAATATAATATTAACAATTATGTAATATTACTTTCAGACATCAATAATTATTGATATTCTCATAATACAACACACTCAATGTCAGAACCATACTATAAAATTCTAATATTTTTGTGAACATGATCTCTAATTTCCATAATTTCTATATAATTAATTATTATTTTATCATGTATGAAAATTTATTAAAATAAATATCATGATCCAGAAACTATGAAAAAGTTTTTGCACATGGATCTCACAGTAAGATGCATTCTTACAATTTATAGTGATTTTATATCACCCCTTTAGATTTTTAGTGTAATTAAACACCTTCAAGATATTATTAAAATATTTGTAAACATGAAAATAATTCAAATCAGACATGAAAATTTGTACAGGGAACTTAGAACATCAAATCTCATGATTCTGGAACCTTTTAAAATTTATCATACACCGTTACTAATTATAATATATTAATCACCTAATTTTACCCTTAACCACATATCTTAATATTAATGATTTAATACTAATCCGACTAAGATATGATCACATATCATGAAACTACAATCTATGGATTTAACTACTTATATATATGTTAATTACACACCATAAATCATTCTAAACATGCTAATTCATGTTAATCAATGAGATAAAATACTAATCCCTTATCTTAAAAATACTTAAACACTCATTAATGACCTTCACACCTCCCCCTGCTGCACTCCACGAACTCAGCTTCCAAGAGAACAAATGAAGCCCCCTATGGTGCTATTTATAGGGGTTTTCTCCTAATCCATCCTAACCCTTCATTTAAATCAATGGTTTAGATTAAAATATTTTAATGTTATTTTATTAAAATTTGACAATCAAATCCTCACCAACCCACTCAGCTCAATTTCCTTGACTTACCCTCATTTTGTTATATATATATATATATATATATATATAACATGCGGAGATTTGACTACATGAAATTTAAGGGATTAAACTAATGAGGTTTAACATTTTTTTTATATATAACTGCTGCAATCGCGGCAGTCAAGGGCGGGGGGGAGAGGGGGGGGGGGGGCGGCGCCCGCCCACCCGCTCCCGCGCGGGCGCGTGTGGGCGGCCACCCTGCCGACGACCCATTTTTTTTATAATTTTATTTTATTTTGTGTTTTAACCTTCAAATTTTATTAAATTTATTTTATACCCTTTTCTTTATTTGTTTTTCATTTTAACCCCTTTAAATTTTCTTATAAAATAAATAGCCTCCTATAACTTTGGTTTTAAACTTTGTTTATTATTATTATTTTCTTTCTTCACTTTCTTTAAACTTTTAAACCTCTTTTTTTTATTTCTATGACTAAAATAAATATAATAAAACAAATAGTTTAAACATTTAAGCATACACAAATATATATATATTTTTAACAATCAAATAAAATGCTACAAAATTGTAGGGCATTACATCCTCTCCCCCTTAAAGAAAACTTCATCCTCGAAGTTTGGGGTTAGATCACATTCCGAGCAATCGAGGGTACTTCTTTATCATCTCTACCTCTGATTCCCATATGGCCCTCTCATGCGAGAAGTTTTTCCATAGCATCCTTTGCGAGGTCTTCCGCCTGCTCAGCATCCTCTCTAGCTAACGCAAACACCTGAGCTGGCGCTCGAGGTCTCCCTGCAGGTCCCGCTACTACTGGTCTGGCTGCTATTGGAGTTGCTACTGCTGCTACTGGACGAGCTGCTACATGCTATATCATCTTCGGACAATCTCGGATCGTGTGGTCTTTCTCGCTCCAACGAAGACACATGTCGATGACGCTCCAGCATACTTCCACGCCATGTCGCTTGTTCTAATGTTTACATTCCGGTTGATCGTTGTCTCTTGCTGGTGGCGTGATCTTTCCTGTCACGAACGATCGCGACGGATTCTCCATCACTCTTTTGCCATTGTCATACCGGTGAAATGGTGTCGATGATCTCTTCGTCGAATTCCTCTTCTCCTCTTGATATAATTCCATGTCGCTCTCTTGACGACATGCCGCGCCAAGAGCCGCCTCCATCGTAGCAAGATCTAATGCAATTAGACTAGTCCGAAGGGACGGTCGTAGTCCCGCCAAAAAGTTCTTCACCTTCCTCCTTTCATCCGTAACAATGTGCGGCACATACTTTGATAATTCCGCGAACTTGGCCTCATACTCGAGCACGGCCATCGACCCTTGAGTTAGGGCCAGAAAATCGTGTTCCAACTTATCTTGCACATGCTCCGGTATGTACTTTTCCATGAAAAGTCGTCGGAATTCTTCCCAAGTAATATCATACTCTAGTCTGTCCGGTTGATTCCTTAGCACAGACGCCCATCATACGTCCGCTCTCTCGTGTAGCATGTACGCCGCAAAACTCGTCTTGTCCTCGTCTGCACACCGGATGACCAAACAAATCTTTTCGATCTCGCAGAGCCAATTTTCAGTCATGATTGGCTGACTCTCCCCCTTAAAAGATGATGGGGGCATCCGCCTAAATCTCTCCCTTATGGTCACCCCTCTTACTAAGGTGTAAAAAAATGTAATTATACGATTAAGTTTTCGTCACAACAACCTACTATTTCATGTCTTTTAGGAATGTGAATTAAGCTGATGACTATTTATGTAACTTCTCACCCGTGGGCTCTGATACCATTCTCTGTGACGTCTCGACTCGTAGACCCGGTCCAGTCGTAAAGACTCACGTCGGATCCCGATCGAGACGTCACAGTGGGACAACCCAAACGGTATAATATAGTTGAGAATTTCACATAAACACTGAGGTATTATTGCAGCGGAAATAAAATTTATCATATCATTCAGCTTACAGTCAAAGACTACATCCACATATATAGAAATTCAGATAACAATTTTACACACATTTTTTTCTAACATAACCAATACAACTCATAACACAACTACCTAAGATAAAGACTGGTAGTAACTCCAAGTCGCGTTCAGAACACTGCGAGATCACTCATCGCTTTCTTCTACCGCTTCTCCTGAAAGTGTTCAATAGTGTGAGTCTACGAATAGACCCAGTAAGAGACTAGCATGGTCCCCAATCATAACATGTATAAACACATCCAAAGTGATTTACGGTATTTCATTTCATAATTTATTCTTAGGCATAATGTCAATTAGATGACACATGAGGTTAATACATTTAACCCAATCTCAATTTCTATGATCATAAGTCATGCTATTAACATTTTACAAATACAACATGTTCATTAAAACGTTATTCTATCAATGACAAAGTAAATGATAATTCATCATTTGTAAATATAAATAATTACAGTGTAATAACGATAAAATGTAATAACAATTCAGTAGACAGCAATACTAATTTAACTAGCGGTTCAATGAGCAGTAACAGTCATTTCAATATCAATTCAATGCACAGTAATAACAGTTTCAATATCAGATCAATAAGCAGTAATAATAGTTTCGGTTTCAGTTTAGTGAGTAGTAATAGCCATTATAATAATGACTCAATAAACAGTAATAATAATTTCAATTTTAATTCAGTGAGCAATAGTAGTCATTTCAATAATGACTCGGTAAACAGTATCAGTCGTTTCAGTTTCAGTTCAGTGAACAGTAGTAGTCATTTCAATAATGACTCAGTAAGCAGTAATAGTCATTTGAATAATGACTCAGTAAACAGTAACAATCATTTCAATTTCAGTTCAGTAAACAGTAGTTTCAATTTCAATTATGCAATTAATAACAGTGATATAGCTAGCCAGACACAGTGCCCAAATCACTTATAGAAGGACAGTCAGTCGGTACTCGATCACCTAGTTAAATAGTGATGAGTCTTGGTTACTGCGCAGAATCGGGAAAAGTCCTCTCCACCTTAACCAGTGGTACTTGTCCACCTCCAGGATTTCAATCCCCGTTACCCTCGGGGCCAGTACAGTGTGAACCTCCTCATTGGGACATTTCTATGGCTTGGTTAGAGTCTCCCCCTATGGTGGCAGTGTCCATTTGGCAGTACTAACGGTACGTTAATTATATATGACTCATATGAAATGGACACATGCCACTCAAAATTCATGTTGTGAATATTAATATGTCAATACTGAAAATCCTTTTTCTTTTTCTAAAATTCTCCACTTATAATATATATATATATATATATATATCAAAAAATTTACTAATTCTGTTTACAGACATCATAATGCAGTAAAATTGTAGGGAATCAATACATTTATAGGAATTATCAAAACATAAATTTTTCATCATTTTTCAGACAGTATATATAATTTTCCAAGATTATTTATTCTCCATTTATATATCAAAAATTTATAATTATGTTCTCAAAACTCGGAGTCTATTGAAATTTCAGGAAAATAACACATTTACATAAATGATCAATGCATAAAATTTCCATCACTTTTCACTCAGTAATTATAACTTTCCAGAATTACTTGTATATCAACATGTATCAAAAATTTACTAAATTTAACTACAATATTCTGAAAATCACTTAACTTTTTCTGTAAATCATATTTATATGTTACATTACACATAAAATTTTTCATAAATTTTCATACAGTAACTTGAATTTTCCTAGAATTATAGATATTTCAACATATATCATAAATTGACTCAATTTAGTTACCATGTTATGAAATTAATCAATTTTTTACTGCAAATCACATTTACATGTAACATTACACAGAAAATTTTCCATAAATTTTCATGTAGGAATTCGAATTTTCTCAGAATTACTTGTATTTCAATATGTATCATAAATTGGCTAAATTTAGTTACCATGTTCTGAAATTCCCCAAATTTTTTACTGCATATCACATTTGCATGTAAAATTACACAATAAATTTTACATAAATTTTTATGTAGGAATTCAAATTTTTTTCTAGAATTATATACACTTTCCTATACATTGAAAATTAACTAAATTTATTCACAACACTCTAAAAGTCACCATAATTCGTCAAACCATCATTCATAACAGAAATATCAATTTTGAAATTTTTTTTATTTTTCACACTGTATTACTATTTTTCACACTGTATTACTATTTTTCACACTAAGTAAGAAAAATATATCATGCGTAATAAATCAACTAAATATATCTAAAATAATCAGATAATTTTTAAAAAATTACATAATGTTGTTTCAGACAGAAGTGTCATACATAAAAATTTTCATCGTTTTAATTCAGTATGTCTTTTTTCTAAAATTTTATATCAATTTCTAAAATTTATAATAATTTACAACAATAACTTTTAAATAGAGAAAATTATCCAGAAGGCTTACAATGACTACCATATACTGATTATTAACTTACAAATATCAAATATATGTTCTGTAATTTTCTCAATATTTTTCACAGAATAGTAGTATTTATTCAAAAATTTTAATTATTTGTTTAAACATTGATAATTATACCAGTAAAGATTCCGTTATCATAATGAAATAGAATTTTCATAAATTAGTCCTAACATGCATTGAAGTCTTCTGATAAAGTTTCAAGATTTTTCATGTAGTATTTCTATTTTTCTCATAAATTTATACTTCTAATAAAATATTAACAATTATGTAATATTACTTTCAGACATCAATAATTATTGATATTCTCATAATACAGCACACTCAATGTCAGAACTATATTGAAAAATTCTAAGATTTTTGTGAACATGATCTCTAATTTCCATAATTTTTATATAATTAATTATATATTTTATCATGTATGAAAATCATTAAAATAAATATCGTGATCCAGAAACTATGAAAAAGTTTCTGCACATGGATCTCACAGTAAGATGCATTCTTACAATTTATAGTGATTTTATATCACCCCTTTAGATTTTTAGTGTAATTAAACACCTTCAAGATATTATTAAAATATTTGTAAACACGAAAATAATTCAAATCAGACATGAAAATTTTTACACAGAACTTAGAACATCAAATCTCATGATTCTGGAACCTTTCTAAATTTATCATACACTGTTACTAATTATAATGTACTAATCACCTAATTTTACCCTTAATCACATACCTTAATATTAATGATTTAATACTAATCCGACTAAGATATGATCACAGATCATGAAACTACGATCTATGGACTTAACTACCTATATATATGTTAATTACACACCATAAATCATTCTAAACATGCTAATTCATGTTAATCAAGGAGATAAAATGCTAATCCCTTACCTTAAAAATGTTTAAACACTCCTTAATGACCTTCACTCCTCCCCTTGGTGCACTCCACGAAGTCAACTTCCAAGAGAACAAATGAAGCCCCGTATGGTGCTATTTATAGGGGTTTTCTCCTAATCCATCATAACCCTTCATTTAAATCAATAGTTTAGATTAAAACATTTATTTTAATGTTATTTTATTAAAATTTGACAATCAAATCTTCACTAACCCACTTAGCTAAATTTCCTTGACTTACCCTCATTTTTCTTTTTTAATATATTTAACATGTGGAGATTTGACTACATGAAATTTAAGGGATTAAACTAATGAGGTTTAACAAAAAAAAATTAAAAAAAATTATTAATGACTGTCGCCCCTCTCGCTCCCGCGCGAGGGCGGCCGCCTCCCCGCCGACGTTTTTTTTATTTTATTTTTTTTTCGTTTTTCACCTTCTTCTTTTTTTTGCATTTTTGACCCTTTCTTTTTGTTTAACACTTTCTTTCTTTATTTTAAACAAGTAACCTCCAAATATTTTTTAAACTTTTGATTATTATTATTTTTCTTTCTTCACTCTCTTTAAACTTTTAAACCTCTATTTTTTTATTTCTATGACTAAAATAAATATAATAAAATAAGTAGTTTAAATATTTAAGCATACACAAATATATATATTTTTTTAACAATCAAATAAAATACTATAAAATTGTAGGGCATTACATCCTCCTTCTCGCTTCGTGTCAGAGCTACGTCCGAGGCATTAAACGGCACAATGCCATCAATCCTCTGATGACCGAGTGTGGGAGCTTATTTTGTCTTAATTATTTTTTATTAGTTTATTGATTTAGTTAGTTAGTTTTTTTAGTGCGTAGGCGTGGCACTCACGGAGTGACGGTTTATTCGGGCTCCAAAGATCGGAGTGGCATGGAGCCGTGGATGTGCGCCGTCTGACTAGTCAGACGAAAATGGGTAACATGTCGGGACCAGAACCCGCCGTGCCATAAAGGCCACGACGTTAATTACATCTCTCCGTACGATAGAAAACACATGATTAATCGCTAGGAGCAAGGGCTCTATGACTAGAAATTTATATTAATGCATGCATGGTAATGCAAAATACACCCCTTGTATTATTATTGGTTATGTTGTTATTTTCTTATTGCCCTGTATTTGTTTTTTTCCTAGCTCTTATCATGATTTTCATGACTTTGATTTATCTTACCATGTGTTTTGTTGTTTTGATTTTATTACATTATTTATTTCGACTTCTTTTATTTGTTTCAATTTTATTATGTTATTATGTTTATTGTTTTAACTTTCTTATATATTCATTTTTTGCTTTAACATTATTTTGTTATTATATGTTTATTTATCTATTTATTTTGTTATATTATCTTTTATCGTTTTGATTTTCTTAGACATTATCTTTTACTTTGATATAATTCTCGTGTGCTCTTATTATTTATTTATTTATTATTTCCGTGAATCGGGTGACGAAAAATCAAATTTCGGCAGCATCTTCCCATATCCCATAATATGTCAGGGGACTGTAGTGGGTGCTCGTCTGCATAAATATGAGACGATCCCCTTAATCGCCCAGGTTAGCATCTCAGCCGCGTCACGGCCTCAACCTGCAGGCTACCGACGTGTGAAGCATACATGGCCCCACGTAAGAGGCCTCCACCTGCATGAAGTTCACTTGACCACGTTTGAAGACTCACCACGTGAGGCTTGGAAGCTTTTGCATGCTTTCCAACGTGTAAGTACCTTGGCCCATCCACCTACGTAAGAAGCCTTTAGATGTATATAGAATAGATATATATAGTTGTATGAAGGAGGTGAAAATGTTTTGAATTTATTATGAATATATTTTGCTATATGATATATTATGAATATATATAGGTATATGATATACGATATATGATATAAGAATATATTATATGAATGTTTATATAGAGGTGAAAATGTTTTGAATTTAATTTTTATTTTCATCAAGCTTAGGTTTTGACTTATTTTTATTTATTTTTATTTCTTCATCCTTCTTGTTGTATTTTCCTGCAAAATAG
The DNA here is from genome assembly GCA_022559845.1 of Amorphophallus konjac. Lineage (NCBI taxonomy): Eukaryota > Viridiplantae > Streptophyta > Magnoliopsida > Alismatales > Araceae > Amorphophallus > Amorphophallus konjac. The sequence continues at coordinate 481,413,647 of CM040118.1, forward strand.
TATCAATATTTAACTAAATCTCACAATTAACATTTTGATATAAAATTATAATTAGGTGTGATAAATATATAGTGATGAATATTAAAGCTCATAAAAATATGTTCTAACATAAATTAACATGTAAAAATACACACTTATCACACCCCCCAACTTACTCATTGCTAGTCCCTTAGTAATACAAACAATTAAAATTAAAGACCAACAAGAGTTTATAAAGTTCATACCTTCATATCAAATTCTTTTTTCGTAGAATCAACTAATGATTAGGAATTCAGAATCATTAACACATACTACCATTATGTAGAAAATTAAGGTACATGATCAAGAATTCTAATCAAAATTCAGTAGCACTTGTGCATGTGAAATGAATGCTAAGTCCACAGCAAAGATAATTGCATCCCCCATTTGCTATTCCGAATAAGTGCCTTTCAACCCTGCACTTCTTAATCATAGTATTAAGAATATTAGCTGTTTGTCTGCCTTATTTGTTTCGTCCCTTGGGGATCTTTTTTTATTTTTCTATACACATGATGCTGTACTACCCTTCACTGTTTAACGCGAACCTCGACTCTTGCCTTAGGAGAAGCATGCCCGGTTTCGCAGATTAAGGTTTCCTTTTCTTTTTGTCGCGAACCTCAACATGTCTTAGGTGAAGTAGGCCCGGTTACTCAGATTCGGGGCATTTTTCATGGTACATTTTCTCACTTTTTTTCAATTGTGCTTTTACACTAATTTTGATAGATAATTTGTCAGAACGTTTATAAAAGATCTCTTCTTCAAGAAGTGCTGAATATCAGACAATATACCCAAAATAGTAGAAGGCTTATCCTACTTATCTCATTAGCGTGCAACGTGATTTTTTTTCTAATTGTGCACATGAACTTTAAAAGGATGCTTATATCAATTTTTCATGGCTAGATTAGATAAATTTTCCATCATCCTTTTCCCAGTCTTTTCTATTCCAAAATTAATTTCAATGGAAGCACGGATCATGAAACTCAACATGGGTTTTGTTTTTATTTTATTTTTGATGAAAAAAATGAGGTTGTATATGAATGCAACATGTGCAACATGATTCTCGTCCCCCCAACTTAAATGACATTGTCCTCAATGACATGAACGATATGGAAGAAGGAACAATGTAGACATGATAGTTTTGGGAAAGAACGGGACAACCTGATGGAAGCGAATTTCGATGGGCATCCTAGCTGGAATGAGAGGCGGTACTGGGCTTTGAAAATCGGAGCAACAGAGTAAGCAGTCAGTTCTCTCCCCCCAACTTATCCTTTATGCAAACTTGCAAAATAAAAGCATAAACACAAGAAAAATTTGGGTTGCCTCCTAAGAAGCTATTTATTAGTACACAAAAATCATGAAATTTTTGGGTTGCCTCCCAATAAGTGCTAAGTTTAACGTCTTCAGCCAGACATAACATAACTCATTAACCAACGTGTGGCATTCAGAATGAGCCACCAAGTGATCTTATCCTCTAATAAATTCCAGCCCTTATACCATTGGAGGAAAAAATGATATGCATGTGCATGTGGGCTAGAAACATGCCAAGGTGGGTCTAGGAATCTGAACGGACCCCCTCAGTCAGAGAATGTTAGAGGAATTATCATATCTTCAATCACAAAATATTCCTCCGTATTTTTAAGGTCTTTATAAGTATTAAACACATCAATGCGGACCTTAATTTCCCTTAGCTTTTCTCCCTCATCCTCACTCTTAAAATTTTCAAGCACAATGTTGAGGTGAGGAAGAGTAAGAGTGGGAGGAGTTCCGAAGGATTCCATGAAAGGGTGAGTGTCTAGAAGGCAAGGGGTAGTGAAAGAGACGTGCTCCTCAACACACGGATGATCATGAAGTGCAAGTGGAATCGACCGATCGGCTAGTTGTAGGATGTAGGGGATTTGTATAGAAGTGTCGAGGTCAGGAACATGTAAAAGATCAAGATCATCCCCAAAATCAAGAGATACCCAATCAGAGTAAATTTCAAGTGGAGCGCCTGGTTCCTCAAGTACCAAAGAAGAATGGCTTATGGTCACACTCAATTCTCTCTCCACACTCACATTTTCTTCGTCATTCTCTTGGAAGGAGGACTCATCAAATTCAAGAAGGAAAAGTAAAGGAATTTGATCATTGACTGGTAAAACCTTGTCCTCTTCTTCACCCCCTGACTCAAGATCATCATAATCCTCTTCACAAATGGAATGGGTTTTAGGCTTCTCGGGCTGCTCTTCTTTTAAGTCCTCCTCATAAGACTCTTCCATGATCCCCTCAAGATCAAAAGTGATATGAGTGTTAGACTGGGGAATCATGGATTGATCATATGGACTTTTATGATTATCAAATCAAGAAAGTTGGCCCTCAAGACTTATAGTGGAGTTACTAGACATTTTATCCACTTCCGTTTCTATTATGTTTTTAGTAACCCTGCTCAATTGGGCCTCAAAGTTTTGTAGTTGTTCCTGGAAGGCTTGTTGTTGAGTCTGGAAGAGCCGTTTCAATTGATCAAACATCTCCTCCTTATTCAAATATGTGTATGAAGGAGATAGATCAGTGGGCTGAGAGTCAGACTGTGATGGATAGTAATTTCAAGGGTACTCAGTCTGAGAATGAGGTGGTGGATAGTGTATGGGTTGTCCTCCATAATAGGGTTGATCGTAAGAATCATTTGGGTATGGAGCCCAATTTAGAAAATCTTGTTCTTGAGGACTTTGGCCTTGATCCTGATAAGACTCCCAAGAAGAATTATGTTGATCTCTCCAACCAAAATAAAAGTTGTGTGGACATGATTCATAATAAGGTGCGGAGAGGTCTTGAGGCATTTGGGCTCCATCCAAGAGATTGTTGATTGATCGTCCCAACTAGAGTTATAAGTATCTGAAGATAATTCATAATCGAGCTGAGAAAACCGTTGATCATATTGGGCTTGCTCCGGGGTGAAAGGTAGATCATGGCCCCCTAACTGAGTGATTTGAGCATGGTACTAGGTAAACAATGGAAACTAGGCCATCATAGGTGACGAGATCTCATTTTGGGCCGGCCACGAGTATTGACTGTCATAATAGGTCGGGTTGTTTTGGGTGAGAAATTAGAATTGGTTTGGGCAACCACCACCATAATGGGCCGGGTTAGCCCACATGTGATAATTGTCATGGCAACTAGGTGGTATGAAGGGATCTTGATCCATAGCTAGAAATTGATCAAATTTATGAGCAAATGAGTCAAACCTGTCTAATTGGTGTGCCCAATCCATATATGAAAATTATGCTATCACCATTTTTGTTGTATATTTTATTTTTTTGATTTTTTTGTTTGATTTTTTTATATAAACAAATAAGCAAACAAAGTCCAACTTAGATTCACCATCAAACTTGTCCACCGGCCAGGTAAGAGGTGTGGAAGTGGGAGGCTCCCATTGCTTTCACAAGGCCATAATTAAGTAACAACTTTCCCGCTTATAGTTTTTGCCGTTGACCTCTAACCTTAGACACATGTTTCAAAGATGATAGTGAGCCCAAGTTGTGCCTTTTTTGTGTTTTTATTTTTCTATTTTTTTAGTTAGTGAACTGAGCTGGTCCACCACAATTCCCCCCCCCCCCCTTTTTTATTTTTTAAGACCATTCCAAAGCATGAAAAGGATTTACATATTGAAAGTGAAAAATAAAGAAACGAAATCTATGGAAAGAGGGTAAGAGTACTAACCTTAATCACATTCCCTCGTTCTTTATTTGGCAAATAAAAAATAACGAGAGTAGAAAATAAAGAAAACTTACTTCGGGGAGACACAATATTTGTTTGTTGCATTTTCAAAATTTTCTATTTTTATGCTTTTGTGGATCCTTTTGTTTTTTTACAAAAATAAGAGTGAACACTAATATATATAGAAAAGAAAATATAAAGATATCAACTTCAAATTCAAAACCTCTCCGACAACGGCGCCAAAATTGATGGCGAGAAAACGCACGTCGTTAATACGCCCCACTACCAAATTTAAATATCCGACCTACAAATTAAATAGAATAGTTAAGTGATGAGACCGAGTCGAATCCACAGAGAGGTTTAGATTTGAGAGTTGAAAACCTTGGATTTTTGAAATTGAAAATCGTGATAGTTGGATTGAAAACTTGATTTGAAATTGAGAAATTAAAATTAAACAAAGTGAATAAACAATGAAAACTCGGGCATAAAAAGTAATGAGACAAGTGAAATGAAAATGACAAAATTAACACGATCATCAAACTTTGAACTAGAAAAATAAACAGAAATGGATGAGCTAAAGAAATGAACAAGAACAATTCCACTCAATTTAAAAGACATGATTAAATGGTGAACACAAGAAATTCAAAAGAACAATAACAATAAAAGAAAATGTTGTCTGAAGGGGGCCTCCTACCTCTCTCTACTTGCTTCTTCAAAAACACTAAAAGAACTTGAACAAACTCTCTAGAGGACTCTAACATCAATAAAAGAACTAAAAATACATTCTTAAAAAACAACTCCTCCTGAATCATTCTCAACCCCTCCTTTTATAGGCCCTCTGCTAACCTTGCTATCTCCCTTTTCTCCACTCTTTCTTCTCTCTACCGTCGTGTGAAATCGTATGCGCATGTGTGAAGCCTTGGTGTGAACCACTGGCCGCCAGCTGCTCGCCTCCATGCCCCCACGTTGACTGCGCTCATCGTCTGCTGTGTGAACATGGCTTGCCTGTGCCCGCTTGGCCGCGTGAGAGGAGGGCGTTGACCTGCGAGGCCGACCACATTGAAGCTGCGTGAGCCACGCGCTCACTGTCCACCAGCGAAGCCTTGTGCGAAGGCTGTCGACCTGCTGCGTGAACTCGCCGTGGGCCGAAGGCCTCCCGAAGCCCCCTTCAGCCGCTGACTTGTGAAGCCTGCAACGCTGCATGATTTCCATCGTGAAGGCATTTGAAGCCTTCCTTGGCCACCTCCACCGTGTTGACCATGCTGTGAAGGCCACCTCTTTGGCCTTGTCGACATGCCTCATCTATACATATATATATATATATATATATATATATATATATATATATATATATATATATATATATATATATATATATATATATATTAGTATATAGATATATTAGATGATATGTATATAGATATGAGCGTAGCGGAGTATATACTATGATATATCATATATATATATATTGAGTATAGCGATATGAGTATAAATAGATATATACTATATATATAGATATATCATATATATAAATATATTGTGAATATATATATATATATATATATATATATATATATATATATATATATTATGAATGTATATATTAAGAATATATATATATATATATATATATATATATATATATATATATATGCATGTATTATATGAATGTATATATATTATATACGTGAATATATATCTTAGATGAATCTATATCATAATATTTATATAGAGGTATTAATGTTTTAATTTTGATTTTTATTTCTTTTTCTTTTCATGCTTCATGATATTTGGTCCATTATTGCGTAGACTTGTGGAGTTCTTACCGAGTGCCTATAAAATAACATATTTATTGCTCAAATTATGATTAATTTTATCAAACTAAGTATTTTGATCAAAAATTGATATTAAGTGTGATAAGTGCATAATTATGAATATTAAAGCTCATAAAAAGTGTGTGTGTCATTAATTAACATGTAGAATTGTACACTCATCAGCGACCAATACCCTAGCTGCCCACAGGCTTGGGCGGCCAGGAGGCTGGCCGCCCAACCTTGGGATTGACTGGCTTAGGCAGCCAACCCAACCCTTTGGCCGCCCACAAGCCTGGGCAGCCAACCCAGTGGCCACCCATCCCCCTGGCCTGGGCAGCCACCACCCTGGTCGCCCAGACAGCTGGGCGGCGAGGCCTTTGGCCGCCCAGAGGGGCATGGGTCCTGGGCGGCAACCACCCAAGCCTCCCAGTTCCCTGGGCGGCTAGAAGGCTGGCCGCCCAACTGGGCCCTTCCCAGTGGAGGGGTCCCCTCGGGGAACCACCCCGGAGGCTCACTCCCTCGCTTATAAGGCCCACATTGGGCACAAAAATCACCGGCATGCGTGGGAAATCACCCCCGACCGCATTGCCACGCACGAAACTCGATTTCAGTGCATCGATCCGATCACACGCCCATAAACATGGAAATTCTCAAAAAATGATAAATCCCGCTTTCTCGCTCAAAACCCGATGCATGTGGGGGGAAAGCACGGGGAGAGTATGAAGTCCCACGATCAATGACACCCAAGAGGGGGGTGAATTGGGTAATTACAGAAACTATCAAAACTATTTTCCAATTTAAAAACGCTCACACGGTGAGGGCTACAAACACAAAGGGGTTAGTCGAAGAATAGATTTGAAGCTAGCACCACTTATTCAGAGGTTCTTTGGTACCGGGCGGAGTTCAGGAATCCAAGGATTCTCTCACGCAAGATATTTTCCTTCTGATGAGACTGACCACATCAGTCAGATGATACCTTTCGATATACCACAAGATATTCGCAGACAGATTGATGAACCAAGATTCGAGCAAGCGTCCGATGCACACACAAAGCTAGCGAAGTAGAGCATAATGGAGATATAAGAGAGGGATCAAACCATACAAGGGACAACAATTTTAAGGTAGTTCGGATGCAACAGCAACAACCTACGTCCACCCCTCGCAAGGTGAGGAACCACACACTATCTTGTATAGGATTACAAGATCAACACCATACACACAAACACACGAAAGAGAAAAACACTAAAAGATGTACACACGTACACAGATCTATGAGAATCCACACACACAAGGGATCGCAAAAAGGTAAGAAGGCAAAAACTAGTTTGAGCACAAATTGAGAATGAACAACAAGGAGTAAGAACACAAGACAACTCCCCCTTAATGAATGACGAAGATTCAGGATGCAACTTCCTCTGATCTTGATCTATGCTTGATTTGGATGAAGATTTGAACTTGAACACCTCTGATCTTTGATGAAGGATTCCCTCGGATCATTGTTCACGTGAACAGTGCTGAGACTCTCCTCTTGTTCTATCACTTCAGCATTAGGGTTCTCTTGCCCCTTGAATGAGATCTTTTATAGATCTAGGAAGGGCCTGGGACAAGTGCCAGACCAGATCCACAATTCACTCCTTGAAAGCTGGGCTTTTCCTTAAACAATTGGGGGAGATAGACTTCACTCGAGCTTGGACAAACAAGTCAACAAAGGGGGCTTTCGAGGCTACCGGTTGACCGGAACCAGGGGGCCGGTCGACCTAAACCTGTAACATATAGGACTTTTTTATTCTGGCAAAACCAATCGACCTGAATGGCAGGGGCGGTCGACCTGAACTTGTAAACCGTTGATCTCTTGAGTTTTGGGAAAACCGGTCGACCTGAAATCCAGGGGCGGTCGACCTAAACCTGTAACATTGATAAATCTTCAATTCTGGAAAAACTGGTTGACCTTCTTTTGAGAACTGGTTGACTGAAATGGTCCTGGCCTGCAGAAATAAGTTGTTAGCACAGTAAAAAAATATCAGAGCATAAATGTCATTAGATGAAAGATCGCTTCATGCAATACGGAGTTAAAGATAGATAACTCAGTATAACTCCATGGGAAGACATTTATGCATTAGTCTCCTTTACACGTGCTTGAAACCAATAACATGGACAATGATGAAAACATAACCCTGAGTTTTGTTATCATCAAAGTCATTCGAGGAGACTCAACAATCTCCCCTTTTTTGATGATGACAAAACAAGAATAAAAGCGTGTCAGGGGTGGATAGAATTCTTCAAGCAAAAATCACCCCAAACAATCCAACCAAAACTATTTCAACCATTCATATACGCTCGATGTTGGAGATGTAATAAAAGATAAGAGAAGCGACTAAAATAGATAACAACATCAAGTGCCTGGCATTGTTTTCATTTCAAGGTTGGAGTACATGACAAGGTGCAGATGCAAGTCCTAAATGCAAATGCAAGGACACAAGACTCACAAAATGCAAACAAACGTAGTGCCAACAGGCATACAAACATACAAACACACAGGCATACAGCAAACATAAGATAGATAGATAGACAAGGAAGTAGCTACTTCTCCCCCTTTGACATCAACAAAAAGGAGAGTGGGATACAGAACGCGTGGACATGAACGACACAGTGGGGACACAGGGTCAGCTAAGAAGTAGGTTGATCAGGCGTCCCCTCAGCAGCAACATCACCTGAAGCACTGACGCCATCACGAGCAGCAGGAGCAGGAGGCAGACGATCAGAAATTCCACGGAGAAGGTCATCATAATGAGACAACTGTGAATGCATGTGAAGAAGGGATTGATTTGTAATTCGAAATGCTTCACCGTTATCTTCGTGACTGGCAAAAAGGGTGGCCAAGTGGAGAGAGATGTCATCCAGAGCAAGGGAAACACCATCCATTCGTTCAGTCATAGTGCCCATGAATGTGTCCATCCGGTCAAGGGATGAGTGAATCCGGGATTCCAAGCCTAAGACACGACCCTCAAGAGTCTCATAGTCCGCCCTAGTGGGAGGACCAACACCCGGAGTGGAGGACTCCCCTTGAAAAAATTATGGAGGAGGTGGCATCTCATGGTCCGCTGCCTGTATGGGAGGCTGATCCTCCGCCTGAACTGGAGGGGGTGCATCCCCAAGGTCTGGCTGGTCCGGCTGTAACGGTGGAACTGCAGTTGGAGCAAGCTGGGCGACATATGTGGGAACATCTCTAGTAAGCTCACCATCATCACCCCACTAGTATCCAAGATCGAAGAAAATCTTGTGTTCATTATAGATATCATCCTGTCGAACGGGGAGTGATCTTTCGTTTCTCAAGTCTATCCCAGCATAGAGAAAAACACCCGTCAACTGTGTAGCATAGGGTAAGGACCGGCTCAAGTTGGTGCGACAAGAACTGATCAAATGTGTCATGAGTCGACCCATATTCACTAAATTTGCATTCATGATATGGTAAAAGAGGAACTTATGGACCACTGTGACTTCATTGCGACTGCCACTTTTAGGATAAGTCAAGGTAGTGATCATGTGATGTAGAATGCGCTGCAGCGGTGGGAAGTAGTTGGCGTTCAATTGAAGGCGATTACTGACACCTTGAACAAAATCACACCCTGTCATGAGGAAGAAAGTATCTGGCATTTCATCATGCCCACACGATATGTCGGCACCCCAATCCGAGACTCCCAAAGCAAGTTGGAAAAGTTCAGGTGCAATATGTATCTCCATGGCATGAACAAAAGTATACAACTCTCCATTTCTTGCAACCAAGTTTCCATAAAATTCCTGGACTAGGTTCGGATAGTACCTAGTGTATCGGGATGCAAAGTCTATCCAACCATCCTAAACGGCAATGAGAGCAAACAAATCTGGCAAAAGCTCAGTCACCTCCTGAAAGTCAACCAGGCGAGGGTTGATAATGGGCCGAGGAGGCAGACGGACTGTTGGACGTGGTTCCGGTGCCCTCTGTGGATGAGCTGGGGCCTCCCTTCTCTGGCCGCTGGCTTCCCCTAGATTGGAACGCCAAGAACTGCGTCGGGGCGGCATCGTTGGCTAGAAAACCGGCGGTGAAGCCCTTCGAAGAGAAGGAGTTCGTCCCTTGGTAGGGGGGTGGACGAATGGAGCACTCTTGAATCCCTGGAAGATACCTCCCAAGCTCTAGAGTCGGGGAGAGAGGGTTGCGGCAGCACGAACGACAGTGGAGAATGCGTCCCGGAAGTATGACAGATCTGCCGGAGCTAGTGCGGATGGAGGAGGGATGGAGATTTAGGCTAGTGGAAGAGAGGGTGTGTGGTCTAGGGTTTAGATGAGGTGTTGGAAGGAAGATAGGAGGGATATAATGAGAAGAAAGGGGGTGAGGACCCTTTAAGAAAGAGGGAGGTCGGATCCTGGTTGGGCCGGTTCGCCGGTTTCGGTCGACCGGGACTGGTGGGCCGGTCGACCGGAATGGTCGATTGCCCCCCAAAAGGGCTGAATAAGGGGAATGATAACCATAAAGTCTCCAATAATGCTGCTGCCTCAAGTGAGCTCCTTGTACTAGAAGGTATAAAATCCCCCCCTTTTTTTCATATATTTTTTTTATTATTTGGGGAAAAAGAGGATGACTTCTAACGAATCAGCTAATGAGGTTGGTCTGAAGGCTCCCCCTCAGTTGCTGCCCAGTGACCCCAGGTCATTTGTCCACATTTATTGGTCAAGGAGTAATTGGTTCTAGAAATAATTCAAGGAGGGGTATATAAATACATATACAATCACGCAGGTAGGAAAATATCATACGGAAAAGAATACACACACACAATAAGATGATGCATGACTCACTATCTACCCTCAATGTTCCTGATATGCATCACTCATTCTAATACAGACTTAAAGATGTATGCTCTCACCCTTGCACATGCCAAGTTCCCTTCTAATCTTGTTAAATTGCTCCTGATTTAATGGCTTGGTGAAGATGTCGGCCAGCTGGTTATAGGTATCAATAAAATGTAGCTCGAAACCTCCCTTGCCTACATGATCTCTTAGGAAGTGATGACGAATGTCTATATGCTTGGTCCTAGAGTGTTGAACAAGATTTTTTGACAAGCTGATAGCACTAGTGTTGTCACATAAAATTGTAACACAGTTTATTACAACATCCAAATCAAGCAATTGATTTTTGATCCAAAGTACTTGGGCTCCACAACTTCCGGCGGCTACATACTCAGCCTCGGCTGTTGATAAGACTACTGAATGTTGATTCTTGGAGGCCCACGAAACTAGGCACCCGCCAAGAAATTGACAGTACCCACTAGTACTTTTCCGATCGACAATACAACCAGCATAATTGGCATCGGTATATGCAATCAAGTCATATGAACTGTCGATTGGAAACCACAAGCCAAAGTCTAGAGTGCCAATAAGATACTGAAAAATTCGCTTAACAGCCATAAGATGGGATTCCATTGGGCAAGATTGAAAGCGAGCATATAGGCACACACTGTACTGAATATCTGGGCGGCATGCTGTTAAATATAGTAGTGATCCGATCATACCTCGATATAGTGTGGGATCGACTGGTTTACCATTTTCATTTTTGTCCAACTTGGTGGTTGTGGCCATCGGAGTTGACATGGGTTTTGCTTCTGCCATCCCAAATTTCTTCAGCAGCTCCATCGTGTATTTGGCTTGGTTTATGAAAATCCCTTCGGACATTTGCTTCACCTGCAGTCCAAGAAAGAATGTTAGTTCACCCATTAGACTCATTTCAAACTCGCCCTGCATCATTCTTGCAAATTCATCACACAAGCCGTTGTTAGTGGCTCCAAAAATTATGTCATCAACATACACTTGAACCACCACTATTTCTTTACCTTATTTTTTAGTGAAGAGTGTTTGGTCAACATTACCTCTTTTGAATCTATTTTGAGTCAGGAATGAAGTGAGTCTTTCATACCATGCCCTTGGTGCCTGCTTAAGCCCGTACAATGCCTTCTGAAGCTTGTACACATGTCGTGGGTGCTTGGAATCTTCAAATCCTGGAGGTTGTTCTACAAAAACATCCTCCTTGATGAATCCGTTAAGAAAAGTAGATTTAACATCCATCTGAAACAGTTTGAAGTTTAATGAGCATGCAAAAGACAGTAAAATCCGAACTGCTTCTAGTCTAGCCACTGGGGCAAATGACTCATCAAAATCAATTCCCATTTCCTGGCTGTATCCTTTGGCCACGAGCCGTGCCTTATTTCGGACGACCACACCTGTATCATTCAGTTTGTTTCTAAAGACCCACCGAGTCCCTATCACAGGTTGATCTCTGGGACGGGGTACAAGTGTCCACACTTCGTTTCTCTCAAACTGATGCAGCTCTTCATGCATGGCTTGAATCCAAGATTCGTTTCGTAAGGCATCAATGATGTCTTTTGATTCTTCCTGTGAGATGAGAGCTATCAAATCTTCTTCTACTACTTGCATCAATGAGGCTCTGGTTCTTACTCCATCCTGAGGATTACCTCTGACGTTTCCGACCGGATGATCCTTTAAAAATGTAGAGGTACTTGGAAGGTCGGGGTGCTGTACTTGCTGCTCCTGCAATGCCCTGATTGAAGGATCTTCACTTTCTTCACCCCTGCTGCACACTTCTTCCTTAGATTCATCTTTAGCTTTTGGTGTTCCAACAAATGTGGAGCTTTTAAAGACTTCTCCTGTATCCACAAGTTGGACAGATTGGTTTGTCAGTTTTGGTTCAGATTTATCAAAAATCACATGAGGACTTTCTTCAACAACTAAAGTCCGTTTATTAAAAACTCGATAGGCTCTAGAATTCAGTGCATAACCTAAGAATATTCCCTTGTCGCTTTTCTCATCAAACTTCCATAAATTAGACTTACCATTATTCAGAATGAAGCACGAGCATCCAAAGGGTTTGAGATGGAAAATATTTGGTTTCTTACCCTTATATAGCTCGTAGGGAGTTTTCTTTAGGATAGGCCTTACCATAGCCCTGTTGATGATGTAGCATGCCGTACTTACTACCTCAGCCCAAACGTATTTTGGTAGAGAGTTTTCACTTAACATGGTACGTGCCATGTCCATCAACGTTCTGTTTTTCCTCTCTACAACTCCATTCTGTTGAGACGTCCTTGGTGAGGAAAAGTTATGTGTGTACCCCTGCTCTTCGCAGAACTCACTGAATTCTTGATTCTCAAACTCACCACCGTGATCACTCTGAATGATAGTGATAGGATAACCTTTATCATTCTGAACTTTCCTGCAAAAGACTTGAAATTCCGCCACGGCATCATTTTTATTGGCCAAGAAGAGCACCCATGTAAATCTGGAATAGTCATCAACAATCACAAAACCATAAGATTTTCCTCCTAGGCTGGAAGTCCTAGTTGGACCAAAAAGATCAAGATGCAACAATTCCAGGGGTCTAACAGAGGAAACAATATTCTTATTTCTGAAGGAGATTCGTGTTTGCTTGCCTTTTGTGCAAGCTTCACAGACTCGATCACTTTCATATTTTAATTTGGGCAATCCGTTCACTAAATCATGTCTAGACAACTTGGAGATTACTCCAAAACTAGCATGACCCAATCTTCGGTGCCATAACCAAACATTTTCATGATTGTTTGCTAACAGACACAAATCATCACAAGAAACATTATCAATATCAACAGTGTAGACATTGTTATTTCTATTTCCAATGAATTTTATTTCCTGAAGGCTTTTGTTCAAGACAATGCAGTGGGTTTCATCAAAAATAATTTTAAAGCCTTTATCGCACAGTTGACTAATGCTTAACAGGTTGTGATTTAGACCTTTCACCAAAAGCACATCTTCAATGAGAATTTCAGAATTCTTACCTATCTTGCCGATCCCGATGATCTTACCTTTGTCTTTGCCTCCAAAGACCACAGAGCCTCCATCCTTATCCTGCAATGATGAGAATACTTCCTTGTCCCCTGTCATATGTCTTGAACAACCGCTGTCTCGGTACCGCTTGCTCCCCCTAGCTTCAAGACAAATCTACAAGAACGAAGATTCTCATGCGATTGTTTTTGGTACCCAAACTAGTTTGGGTCCATAAGAGTTAGTCTCATTATGTGCATATCTTTTCTTGGCCCCAAAAGTGTAATTCCTTGACAAGTTTTGCCCGACCCAACAGTTTGCAATGGTATGACCAAATCTACCACATTGATAGCAGTTGACTGGAGCAAATTTCCTTTGAGGTTTTGGTGATTTGGATTGCACACGTTTGGATTGTGCATTGGAAGATGAGACGTGGTTATTCTCATGCACAAATGATGTGGTAATCTTATGCTCAAAAGATTTTTTATTTTCAGGAGTGTATCCCAAACCTTCCTTTTGGAAGTTAGCCTTAACCCCCAACAAGTTGTCCAGGTTTTATTTTCCTTTGACGAACCTAGTCAAAGTGGACTGGAGTTCAACCGATTCCTCACTCAAGATCCCATTTTTCTTCTCAAGTTCTGAATTTGAGAACCTCGGAATTTCTTCTTCCCTTTTTAATGTTTCGCACACTTTTTCAATCTCAGCCATTTTGCATGTCATCTCTTCTTTGGTTTTTTCACTGTCTGAAATGATTTGCAACATGTTTTATTTTTCTTCAGTTAGCTCGAACCATTCTTGTTCCAATTTCTCAAATCTAGCGAAAATGTCCTCATCAACCCCCTTTTTTAGATTTTTATTTTCAGACCTGATTTTTTTATATTTCAAGTAAAGTTTCTCATATTCAGATTCCCAGTGTTCATTTGAAATGAAGTCAGAGTCAGAGTTTACCTCCGGAGATTCATCACCGTGTGCCATAAGACATAGGCTTCCCACCAGTTCTTGAATCTCCTCATCGGATGGTTCATCTTCCTCATCGCTCCACGTGGCGACCATGGCCTTGGGTTTCTTGAAGATGTTCTTCTTTATTTTTTTTTCAGATCTGGGCACTCACCTCTCATATGTCCAGGCTTCTTGCATTCGTAGCATATGATGTTGTTTGGTTTGCTTGACTCACCTTTAGGTTGAGTGGGCTTTCTTTGCCCCTTCCTGAAATTTCCCTGAAATTTCCTTTTCTTCTTTAGAAATCTTCTCACTTTTCGGGTGATCATTGCAAGTTCTTCTTCTTCGTTACTTCCATCACTGGTTTCTTCTTCTTGAGAATCATCATTGGGTTGATGAGCTTTCAATCCAATCACCTTTTTCTTCTTGATATCTTCTTCGACTGTCCTTTTCATATTTATCTCATAGGTCATGAGTGACCCTATGAGTTCATCGAGCGTGAGTGTGGACAGATTTTTTGAGTCTTCAATGACGGTAGCCTTTGTGTGCCACGCAGGAGGGAGGGATCTCAAGACTTTCCTCACGAGCTCAGAGTTGGTGTAATCTTTCCCAAGGCTTTTGAGGCCATTTGTGATCTCAGTTAGCCTTGCAAACATTTCTGAGATAGTTTCCTCCGACTTCATTTTGAACAGCTCGTAATCGCTTACGAGCAGATTGACCTTTGTCTCTTTGACCTCCGAGGTTCCTTCATAAATGAGTCGCAGTTTATCCCACATCTCTTTGGCTGGGCTGCACATTGATACACGAGAGAACTCATTAGGATATATCGCACACTGCATAATATTCATGGCATTAAAGTTAACAGTGCATTTCTTGATTTCTTCGGGGGTCCATTTTTCTTCATCAGCCCCGAGTTTGTAAGGGCCTTTGTCCACAACTCTCCACACTTCGTACTCTTGAGCTCTCAAGAAAACATGCATTCTGTTTTTCCAGTACGAGTAGTTCGAACCGTCAAAAAAAGGAGGGCGGCTGATGGAGTGACCCTCGGGGATCATTCCCTTGTTAGCCATTGATCCGGATCTTACTCAAGATCGTTAGATCTAGAAGGAAAAAAGAGCCTTGGCTATGATACCGATTGAAGTCCCACGATCAATGACACCCAAGAGGGGGGGTGAATTGGGTAATTACAGAAACTATCAAAACTATTTTCCGATTTAAAAACACTCACACGGTGAGGGCTACAAACACAAAGGGGTCAGTCGAAGAACAGATTTGAAGCTAGCACCAACAATCTTATTCAGAGGTTCTTTGGTACCGGGCGGAGTTCAGGAATCCAAGGATTCTCTCACGCAAGATATTTTCCTTCTGATGAGACTGACCACATCAGTCACATGATACCTTTCGATATACCACAAGATATTCGCAGACAGATTGATGAACCAAGATTTGAGCAAGCGTCCGATGCACACACAAAGCTAGCGAAGTAGAGCAGAATGGAGATAGAAGAGAGGGATCAAACCATACAAGGGACAACAATTTTAAGGTGGTTCGGATGCAACAGCAGCAACCTACGTCCACCCCTCACAAGGTGAGGAACCACACACTATCTTGTATAGGATTACAAGATCAACACCACACACACAAACACACGAAAGAGAAAAACACTAAAAGATGTACACACGTACACGGATCTATGAGAATCCACACACACAAGGGATTGCAAAAAGGCAAGAAGGCAAAAACCAGTTTGAGCACAAATTGAGAATGAATAACAAGGAGTAAGAACACAAGACAGCTCCCCCTTAATGAATGACGAAGATTCAGGATGCAGCTTCCTCTGATCTTGATCTATGCTTGATTTGGATGAAGATTTGAACTTGAACACCTCTGATCTTTTATGAAGGATTCCCTCGGATCACTGTTCACATGAACAGTGCTGAGACTCTCCTCTTGTTCTATCACTTCAGCATTAGGGTTCTCTTGCCCCTTGAATGAGATCTTTTATAGATCTAGGAAGGGCCTGGGACAAGTGCCAGACCAGATCCACAATTCACTCCTTGAAAGCTGGGCTTTTCCTTAAATAATTAGGGGAGATAGACTTCACTCGAGCTTGGACAAACAAGTCAACAAAGGGGGCTTTCGAGGCTACCGGTTGACCAGAACCAGGGGGCCGGTCGACCTAAACATGTAACATATAGGACTTTTTTATTCTGGCAAAACCGATCGACCTGAATGGCAGGGGCGGTCGACCTGAACCTGTAAACCGTTGATCTCTTGAGTTCTGGGAAAATCGGTCGACCTGAAATCCAGGGGCGGTCGACCTAAACCTGTAACATTGAGAAATCTTCAATTCTGGAAAAACTGGTCGACCTTCCTTTGAGAACTGGTTGACTGAAATGGTCCTGGCCTGCAGAAATAAGTTGTTAGCCCAGTAAAAAAATATCAGAGCATAAATGTCATTAGATGAAAGATCGCTTCATGCAATACGGAGTTAAAGATAGATAACTCAGTATAACTCCATGGGAAGACATTTATGCATTAGCCTCCTTTGCACGTGCTTGAAACTAATAACACGGGCGACGATGAAAACATAACCCTGAGTTTTGTTATCATCAAAATCATTCGAGGAGACTCAACAGAGTAGTGTGGATCTGTCCCCCTATCTCACGCGAATAACATGTTGCGAAAACTGCCTCGATCACGCGGTTCAATCCCCGTTCTCGCGAACCACGCGTCGCGCCATCGCCTCCGGCCCGTCACGGTCGTCGATGTCGCTAGCCCGCGGCGTCGACCCCGGTCCTGCCCACCGCCACCGTTCGTCGGTCACCGGAGAGGTGGTGGGAGAGAAACAGATTAGGGAGAGAGAGCAAGCGCGAGAGTGAGGGAGAGAACGGAGGGGGTGGGGGGTTAAAAGAGTTTTATTTATTTATTTATTTATGTATGTTAAATATTTTTTTTGAAAAACACACATTAACTCTGAAAATTCCTAAAAAATACCATCTGACTCGGAAAAATTCAAAGAAAAAGCAAGGCGGCTCAACTCTCGGCCATGAGCCCAAAATGACCCATAAAAGCACGATCCGGGGGTCCGAAAGACCAAAATTAGAGTCCTAAATCTGCTCAAACACGATCCGCGACCCACGGAAAAAGATCCGAAAAATCTGGGACGTGACAACGTGACTAGTGGGCATAGTAGTATTTGGTTGATGGTAGATAGACTGACAAAGACAACTCAATTATTGCCAATCAAGGTCAGTTGGAGTGTGCACAAATTGACCCGATTATATATGGAGCGGATTGTTCCCTTACATGGAATCCTCATTTCCATTGTATCAGATCGAGATCCTCGCTTCACTTCAGGTTTCTGGAGGAGCTTCCAGAGAGCTCTGGGTACGGAGTTAGCATTCAGCTCAGCTTACCATCCTCAGTCAAACGGTCAATCAGAGAGGATCATCGAGACTCTTGAGGATATCTTGAGATCATGTTGCCTAGAGTGGCAAGGAAGTTGGATTCATCATTTGCCGTTAGTGGAGTTCGCCTATAACAACAACTATCATTCCAGTATCGATATGGCTCCTTATGGGGTGTTGTATGGGCGACCGTGTCGGACTCCACTTGATTGGTTTGAGGTCGGTGAGCGAGTCATGACAAGGCCCGCATTGGTGCAGCTGTGTATTGAGGTTAGGGATGTCAAAAATACCCGCAAATCTGATTACCCGCATCACCTGACATGTGATGGGTCGGGTAATACCCGAATAAACGGATATGGATTCAGGTTTGGATATATTTAAAATACTTGTTTCATATTCAGATAGGGTATGGATTTAGTGCACCTGAATCCATACCCGATCCGAACCTGCTCTTAATAACTTATTGTCTATGTTAGGCGTATGATTTTGACATGAATTTAGCCCGTCTTGTTGAGTTTGTGAGTTTGAACTTCTTGCTAAAATTGTAATGATGTTTTTATAAAACATAAAAATTACTGTAGAAATGATAGAATAGACCGAATTTCTATTTTTCTGATTCTCATAAATCTCACATTTCCTTAGATGTGGATGTAGACTCATACTTTATGGACGGATACGGATATCCGCGGGCATATCCATACCCGTGATGGATATACCCGTATTCATTCCCGCGAAAATAATAGGGTACCATCCGGGTATTGTATTTGCAAATTTTTCACGGATAGGTGATGGGAATCAACATCGGACACTAACATTTTATTTTTTACATTTGTATCATTTTGTTTGCATTTATATCCTTAGTTAAATAGGTTTACAATTGTAAGGCATTATAAGCCAATTTGTTAGTCTCTAGGAATCTTTGGGTTTCGATATAAATGCCAGTAGGTCCAGCAGGGCCCCCACCTTATTTCCCATTGGTCCACCTAGGCTCTAGGGCCCATGTGGGGCTGGTTCAAAGTCTAATATTGGACTTGGACCAAGGGGGCAAGGAAGGATGAAAATTCAAAATGCTCCTCTCATTTTCAAAGGGGCGCCCCCCCTTTAATGGATATTTTATTCATGTTGTATTTTTTTTATTTTGGTCATTTCACCACATGGGGGATTAATTATCCCATATATTATTTACCCCTCCCTAACCCTAGATCTGAGGGTAGTTTAGGTCTTTTTTCCATTTCTATATAACTCATATATTTTGTGAATTCCATAGCAATTAATGAAGAAAAATCTCATTTGTTGCTCCAAGCCCAAGGGCGCAGCCCCCTCTCTCCTCTCTCCCCCTTTATAGGGTGTGAAACCCTAATCTTAATGTGACTCCAAGATCTACCACCTCTACTGGATGCGACTTCCAGCCATCGTCGCCTCCGTTCGTGCCGCCATCGCACCACCACTGGCACCTCCTCATAGTTCTATCCATCTCTGGACAGTAAGCTGAGGCCAGATTTTTATCTCCAAATCAGGAGATCTGTTCGACCTCAAATTTTGAGGTTTGTTCTTCCTATCATCCCCCATCTCCAGTTTAAATTTCGTGTCATTCTTCATTCGTTTACTATTTTTCCTAGTAATTTATTTCCCCCCAGCAATCTGCCAGTTTACAGATCTGCGGGACAGTATCTTGTTGTTGTATTTTTCCCGCCCCCTTAGTTAACTCCAAAAAATCCCAAAAAATTCATACGTGTTCCTCACATTTCTCCCTTTCACCCATAATTTTCACAGAGTCTAGATCCATCGTTTCTATATCGGTGAAAATTCTGTCTCAGGCAGTTCCTATTCTGCCCTGATTGTCTGTAATCCGAGCCAACAAAAATACCTGGGGAACAGTCATTTTCCTTTCTAATTCGTCTACTAGATGGACCTAAAATAATTATATGTTGTAGCCCTTTGAGTTCTCTATCCAATGGCACTAATCTCGTCTCGATCCGGTATCGGATCTGGGCGGAACAATTCTTTTTGTCGGGTCGCGTAAACATGTTCCGTGAACAGGCCTACAAAGGCAGCAACAAGTTAATTCTTGCAAAATTACTTCAGCTTCGATTCAGCCGCCGCCGATCTCGAGGATCGAAGAGGAGTCTTCCACCGACGTCCCAACCAGCCGCCATGATCTGAAGGTGACCAGAAGCCACCATCCCGCAAGCCGAGTTCGGTTGCTGTCTAGCGAGTTGGAACAGTATCTAGTCGGACCAGCAGCCCACCTTCGGTCTGAGAGCCCTTTCGGCTTGCTGTCCGTCAACCCGAGACCACTACTCTTGGGTCCCACTGTAGCCCTTTACCTCCCTGCGTGGAGTAGGCATAGAAATTCACTTCTGTAATTAATTACATTTACTGTATCGGGAGTTATGGTATTGGTCGGGCTCATCTTCCCCTCGCCCAGAGCGTGGAGGTACACTCGCCACCCTCCTACTTTGGCATTTTGCTTACTTCGTATATCTTCATATGCCATTGCTAGAGTGATAGGATAACTAACTCGTCAAATTTTTATCACCGCTATGAGAGCGAGTGAGTGGAACCCGTCCCGTGACTCAATCCGAGCACGCGAAAAAATCGATACCCGAGACTCATTGCTGGTTCCTCAACCGCGCAGATCCACGCGTTTCTCTCGCTTACGGACGTCTGTGAGCTAGAGGCCCAGGTTCGCGTCCCGTCCCGCATCAATATGGTATGGTATTGGTCTACCCGAGCCGAACCCGATCCATTTACATCCCTAATTGAGGTGGTGCAATCAGCTAGGCAGAAGTTGCTGACAACGCAGAGTCGGCAGAAGAGTTATGCGGATTGGAGGAGGCAACCTCTTAGTTTTGCAGTGGGAGACCATGTGTTCATAAGGGTCTCCCCTATGAAGGGGGTGATGTGCTTCGGCCGGCGTGGGAAGCTGAGTCTCCGCTACATTGGCCCTTTTCTCATTATTGAGCGGGTCAGCGAGGTGGCATATATATTGCAACTACCCCCGGAGTTGGCAGTTGTGCACGATGTGTTCCATATGTCGATGTTTTGAAGGTACATGTCAGTTGGTTCTCATGTCTTAGAGGATTCTGTGTGGCCTAAGGTGACGCCATACCTATTTCTCCCGGAGTATCATGCCCGCATTGAGGATCGACGTGAGTAGCACCTGCGAAACAAGGTTATTCCCCTAGTTAAGGTGGTTTGGCAGTGTCACTCAAGAGGTGAGGCATCTTGGGAGCGAGAAGATGAGATGCGGCATCAATTCCCCTACATGTTCGAGTAAGTCTCTTCCCTTGTTGGCCATGCTCTAGCTTAATTTTGAGGACAAAATTTTTATAAGGAGGGAGGACTGTAACACGGCCGGATTTTTCAGATCTTATTTTCCCAAGAGTTTAGATTTATTTTTATGAATGCATTGATTTTGAAAATGTCAGAATTTGGATTCTATTCGAACCACCTCCCCAAAACCCCAAAAAAATTGAAATTATAAATATGCCTTATCCTCAAACGATGAGCACGAGGGAGAGCACGATCGACGATGGCGGCAGGTTAGGCAAGCGTGGGGGAGGTGGTTCATGTGCGTGCGTTGTAGATTATGGAAAATTAACTTAGAAAAACTAAGAAGAATTAATAGAAAAAGGAAGGGAAAATGGGAGAGAAGGGAAGCATGCGAGGATGCTAAGGGGAATGTGATCGCCAGAGACGCGAGGGCCTCAAAGGATATAACAAATAATCAATGGAGGGATCGCGAATATAAATACCTCAAAAGGATGCGGGGGAGATTGTGAGTGCACCTTCTCTTTCGATCGGCCGGCCGATGAAGAGAGTTCTTCTTGTTGATTACCCTTGCAAAGATCAAAGACAACAACCAATGAAAATAGGAATTAGAACCAAGGTGAGTGTAGCATCAAGTTCATAATAAAGATGAGCATGAAAATCATGTATAAGAACACACCTTGTGGGTGTTGGCCCTTAAACCCCTATGCAAAAGGGTATGAGAGATATGATGAATGATATGCAAATAGGGAGGTGTACAAGAGTTGCACAATTGGATGTGTGAGTGCACAAGTATTAGATCTCGATTGAATTGAGATAAAAAAAAGAAAAGAAAGAGGATCTCAATGTTTGAGATAATAAGAAAAAGAAGAATATGATGCATGCAATGTTTGATCAACTAAGAAATAATGAGAGAAAGAGGGAGGAAAACTTAGTGGTTTTCTCCAATTGGCTTCAAGATCTTCAAGGGAGGAAGAAGAGGATGTAGAACCCCATGGATGTAGAGGCTTCAAATCTTCAATAGAGGAAGAAGAACTCCATGGATGACGCTTTTAGGTGCATGGGAGTCTTCCTCCTTGAGCCTTTGGTCCAACAACACCTCCTCTTGAATTGATATTGATGCCCTTTACACAAGAGAGAGAGGGGACCTATTTATAGGGGTGAAATTCGGAGTTTAATTTCATGAAAATTAGAAAACCATGTTTTAGTGGGATTTGGAATGAGATAAACCTTAGGCAAGTGTCCCCTCAATATTAGAAAGTCTTAGGAAAGCCTTAGGAGCCCTTTCCCAAGTGAAAAGGGGCTCAAAATGGGGAAAGAAGAAGGTTATGTCGGAGTTCGGAATTGAACAGGAATTGACGACCGGACAGACGGTCGTTTCTTAAAATGACGCCCGCGGAGGCGTCGTCAATTCTGAGGCATTTCGAGACAGATACGGACTTTCCGAAATTTGAAAAGAATCGACGACTTTGAAGGGGGCGCTATTTAGAATTTAATACGAATTTCGGGCGGATTTAAAATCTCAAAATATAGCAATGGAAATGACGACCTGACCAGGGACGTTAATTTAAAATGACGACTTGCACAGTGTCGTGAATCAAGAATAATAAAAAAGCCAAAAGGAAATGACGACCGCGGGTTCGGGCGTCAATTGAAATGACGTCCGAGTGAGTGTCGTTATTTCAACATATGCAAAACATGGCTATTTTTCAGTTCTCAATATTATTTTCCCATTTTTTAGGTGGACGTGCATCTATCTGTGCTGATTCCAATTACTATTTTTTCGTATTTTTCTGACACCCGGAAGACCACCAAATCACCCCTGAAAGAGGGACAGAAATAATATTAAAATATTTCAAATTGAAATTGACGACATTTGGAATGTCCTCATTTCCCATTTTCCATTTTTATTTTATTTAAATTCAAAACAACGCCTCTTGACATGTCGTCAATTCATAAAAAAATTTGAAAAATTCCCAGAAAATCTAAAAAAATAGGAAAGGAGAAAGAACGGACGCCTCCTCAAAGAGGCGTCATTTTCATTTTTATTTTCTTTAATTTTCTTATAAACAAATGATGCCCTCTCTCCCACCGTTAATTATTGAAAAATCCGAAAAAATGGAGAAAAATACCCAAAAATCCAGAAAAATAGAGAAAAATAAGAAAAGGGAGGAAAAGTGAGAAATCCAAGAAAAGTGAGAAAAATCACTCAAAAAAGTTAATTTGAGAGTCAAATTAGGACATTACAAGGTAATATGAGATGTACTCACAGTAACGTCAATTTTGGCATGTCTACATGCGTGCGGAATCGTGTTTCCTCGCGCGTGGGTTCGAGATTCGACGAGTTCCAGCGTGGTTTGGTGGCGGCATTCGAGGTTTGAAGCTTTGCCGAGGTAGGGGGATGGATCCCTAGCTCCCCTCTTACATTTCCCTTCCGATCGGCGTCGATTTGGGCGAGATAGTGGGGTGCATTGTGTTTTTGGGAGAAAATGCCATGTTTGGGATGTGAATTTGAATCGCCCAGTTCTTTGTGATTTATATTTTAGATCGGTTTTATCAAATGTCATCCTTGTCGGGGACAAGTTCCCTTTATTTTTCTGGGGTTCTTGCTCGTAATGGGGGCGATACGTGTTTGGGAGGACCTTCCGCTTGGGTTTCGGGAGGATCCTGCTCCAGAGATGGGGAGGGGGGCTGTCGTCTCTGCCCAGTAGGGCGGCCAGTGGGCTAGCCACCTGAGAGGGCTGGGAGGCCACTAGGTTGGCCGCCCAAGAGTCTCTTCCTCTGGGCGGCCAGGGATCTGGCCGCCCAGACCTCTAGGCGGCTAGAGTGCTGGCCGCCCAGCCTCCGTTCAGGGCAACCAGAGGGGTGGCCATCCAGGGAGTTTTGCCGGCGGCCATTAGGCTGGCCGCCCAGGCTGGGCTGCCACTGCCTTGGCCGCCCATGCCAGGCTCCCTGCTGGCCCATTCTTCCCCTTTCCAAGCTTTCGCGCTTGGTTCCGGCCTGCGTCCTCTACACCGACAATAGGTTGAATGGGTAAAACTAGGTTAAATGGGTCTTAAAATATAATTAAACACTAATCCAGTGAGGGAAGATAGTTCATCTTCGAAACCCTAACCTAAATAAAGTTTAGATGACTATTGGCGGTGCAATTTTTGAATAATAAAAAAATGAAGTAGGGTTTTATCTCTAGAACACTAGACCAAAATTGGACTATATGAGACTAAACTCTATAAATTCGACCCTAGACCCTCTCTAGTCGGCCCTAACCGTGCTTGAAGGCCACTGGACGTCGGAAAGGGGCGCGTTTTGAGGATAGGATTGAGGATTTTTGGACATTCCTTGCATTTGTCGTGTCTTCTAACGATCCGAGAATCCGATTACTGGGAAGGCCCGATAACCCGAGACTCGAACCGCCACCCACGAGTCCGAAGACTCGGAAGGGTTAGAAGGATGGTGTAGAGACTACACAAGTATCATAAATAATTATAGAAATTAAAAAGTTAATATGATTAAGTATGAATTAAATTAAAAATTTACATGATACATGGTCCACAAGCTATAACAAAATAAACAACAGTAGTTCACAACTAGTTCAAAGACAAGAAAGAAAAGTACAGCTACACGGGACATACCGCGGCTCTGACCTCTGGCACTAACGCTGGGCACATGAACCACGCTGAGCCTCAGATGCACTCCCCTGAGGCCGCGCCTCGCCTAAAACATGACGAAAATACATAGGGAATGAGTCTCAGAACAAGACTCAGTAGGGATCACTCGAACCTTACCTCGCAAAACGAAAAACAGCTACACTAGTGTAGACACGTCAAATTTGACTTCATTTTGAGCATATCTCCTATCGTACTGCGATGCCCCATTTGACCCTCAAATTGACTTATTTGAGTGATTTTTCTCTCTTTTCTTGAATGTCCAACTTCCCCCAATTTTCACACATCTTTTCCTATTTTTTCCTAATTTTTTTGAGCTTTTTATATATTTTTCGGGCCTTAAATCAAATGGTGGCAGGGACCCTGGCGCCATTTAAATAGCACCCAGGCAGGGAGCGTCCATTTCCAACTGAGTCCAGTTTGGCCGTTTTCGAAATCTATGAATTAGCGACACTCCGAAAAGTCGCCATTTCTTTAAATAACGACCGTTCGGAAAGTCACCAATTTCCTTGCCTTATTTTGAGCATTTAACTTCGTCCAAAATTGGCGACCGCTTCACGGGCGTCAATTCTTCTAATTTTGGGATATCCTAATCCGTCTTAAAATGCCTCAGAATGGGCGGCACTTCAAGCAGGCGCTCTTTTAATTAGCGACCACTGGGTCTGACGCCATTTCTTATAGAATTTTGATTTCGAACAGAACTCTGAATTTCCTTTCCCTTCATCACTTAAACTCCTTTTCCACTTAGGAAAGGGTTCCTATGGCTTCCTAATGTTGCAAGGGCACTTGGAGGAAGGATCCCCCTTTCTAAATCCAACCGAAACTCAAATTTCTAATTTTCTTGAAATTAAACTCCGAATTTCACTTCCCTCCCTCACTTTAACCTCTGTTTCCACTTGGGAAAGGGTTCCTATGACTTTCTAAGGTTGGGAGGACACATGTCTAACAAATATCTCCCTCCAAATCTCATTAAAACATGATTTTCTAATTTTCTTGGATTTTAACTCTGAATTTCACCTCTATAAATAGGACCCGTCTCTCCCTTGTGTAAAAAGTATCAATATCAATCCAAGGGGAGGTGCTATTAGATTGAAGGCTCAAGGAGGAGGCTCCCATGAACCTACAAGCTTCATCCATGGAGTTCTTCTTCCTCCCTTGAAGATCGTGAAGCCAAATTGGAGAAAACCACTAAGCTTTCCCCCTCCTATCTCTTATTTTTTGCTTTAGTTAATTGCATGCATCATATCATATTCTTCTTTTATTTCTTTTTATCTCAATATTGATATCTTCCCATGTTGTGCACTCTAGCACATCTCCCTTAGTGCAACACTTGCACATCTCCCTCTATTCTTCATCATACATCATCTTTTACCTACCCTTTTGCATAAGGGTTTAAAGGCCAAACACCAATAAGGTGTGTTCATATCCATGCTTTCTATGTCCATATTTATATTTGTATTTGATGCTACACATCCTGGTTTCTAATCCATGTTTGTTTATTGGTGTTTGTTAATTTTGCAAGGGTAATCAAGCTAAAGGAAAACTCTCTTCATCGGCCGGTCGATAGAAAGAGAAGGTGCACTTACAATCTCTCCCGCATCCTTTTGAGGTATTCTTCGCGATCCCTCCCTATTCTTTATTGTTATATCTTTGAGGCCCTCGCGTCTCTGACGATCACCCTCCATTAGCATCCTACGCATGCTCCCCTTTCTTTCTCTTCCCATGCTTTTCTAGCCATATTATCCTTTTCTTTTCTTGAGTAGATTTTCTTAGATCTACAAATTGACGATCACGGTGGGACCACCATTATTTTTCTTTGATTACCCTTCCCCTTTTGCACCCACGGTGCAACTCCCTTTGTGCTCCACGTAGCACTTTCCTTTTTATTTTATCACTTGTGCATCGCGTGCACATCCACCTCTCCTTATGTGATTGCTAACTTGTTGGTTTTGGAAAACTCCACTTTCTTATCTCTCCATCTTAAAAAAAAAATTGGATGCCATGTTTCATGTTATGTTGATTGCCTTGATTTGTATGGCCATGTGAGTGTTTTACCTTATCTTTCATTGGTTTGGCTCATATCATTGTTCATACTTTCTTTTCTTTGTCTTTTGCATTAGCACTTTCATATTGCATTTGGCTTGGGAGACCTCCTCTCTCTACACCTTTTAGGATCCATACCCCCCTCTTGGTTAAGGAAGGACCCTCCATTGAGCATTCCGTCTCTTTGGATTGAAAATTCCTAAACCAAGCCTATATAAGTCCTCGCACCCATGGATTCCCTCACGGAAGCTTGGGCAGGTTGTACCTTTGAAGTACCCCGAGTTTAGTTGGCCTATGTGTGGTGAGAGAGTGTACCTAGTTCTCATTGAAGAAAATTAATATTGAAACTAGGTTCCTGTCTTGTGTGAATCATATTAAATCACTTAATTCATCAAGGTTTAACTTTAAAAAAAGCAAGCGTAAGCATCCCAATTTGTGTGATCTTTGCAAATTGTTTTGATTGAATATTACTTATTTGCATGATGTTTCACTTTGATAATCAAATAAACATGTTTAATCCTAATTATCATAATGAGGATGCACAACCTAGTACATCTTATGATCCTCAATTTCAACATGTTCATTATAATCCTCATCAAAAATTTTCTAAGGGACCACGTCCTCACTCTTATGGTCTTACCCGACCCATGGGCAATTTTCAATCTCATGGTCCCTCGCATTCATTGCATGCCACTACTCCCTCGAGACCATCTCCTAATGATGAGAAGGTTTCCCAAGTCATCCATGCATTAGATCATCTCACCCCTCAGCAAATCCAAGCCCTTAAGGATATCTTTGAGGGCACACCTCCTCCTCCCTCTAATCCCACACGGGTGGCCCATCACCCACCTCCTTCCGTTCATACACGGGTGGCTCATCGTCCTCCCTCCTATCTTATTCGCACTCCCATTCAAGGAGCCCACCCTTCTTCAGCACATATTCCTTCTCGAAATAATCCATCACCATCTCCTTCTATTCCTCCTCCTCCATGGCCCCAAGGCCCACACATTCCTTGCAACCCGGTCCGTCCAGGTCCTTCCGTGGGTCAGGCCATTAACCCTCTACCACGGCCTTTACATCAAGGCACCCCTCCAAAGCAATCATGCCAATCTTCCATTGCTCAGGTCACACCCCTCCATCAAACTCTTCTTGATAAAGTCGCTTCATTGGAGGAACAACTTAAGAGGGTTGCGAGCCCGCAGCCCGCTCCTCCTCCTTCTTACCCCATCAATTCCCTTCACGCCGTCCTGAATGATATTACAAAGATGGAGAAAGATATGAAGGACAGGAGAGACGACTACGACATCGGCAGTTCAGGTAATCAAGAGCCGGCGGACTTCGACGCTCAAGTGGACACCATCCACCTTCCACACATTCACCACATTCATTCATATGGTCCTCCGCCTCCGCTGATGCATACACACTCGCACTCACAAAATCATCTACAATACCATTACATTTCACCACCCATTATTATGTCTTCACCACGATGTCCACTTGAGCCTAATAATGAAGAACCGACAACTGAAGAATTCAAGATGGCACGTGACGATGAAGCTATGCAGGCACCCCTTCCGAGTTTCCTCTGTTTTTCTCTCCCTCCACTACCACTAGATGAACCCCCTGCTCAGGATGATGCCACCATCACCAATCCGACCCCCATTTCTGAGACTTATTGGTGCTATGATGATGGGTCGATACTCCAATCACCCATGCCGACGCATCATGAGTCTTCACCTACACCTAACACTGCCCGTACCCCTAAAACCCGACATTTTCAACGTGTCAAACCCTCCATTATCACACCCCAACTCCCACATCATCAACCTCCACAACACCCGACTCTGCCAAACCTTCCACTAGACCTCCACCAATTACGCCGTCATCAGCCACCACCCCCTCGGCTTCCGCTGAGTCCACCACTAAACCTTCTATAATTAACCTCCCATTACTGCCACCTCGGCCCTCCATTACACCTTTAACCCCTAACCTAACTACCCATATTCCACCACTTAACCCTCCATCTTCGCCCATGGCTAATCGTGAGCAAGATCCATCCCTTTTTGCACTCGAGCCAACCCCGACTGCTTCCGAGCAAAAGGAGAAGCTTGACGTGTTTGAACCTCCGCTTCCACTCACCCATTCTCCAACACCTTCCATTACATCATCACCGCCCATGGAGCCTTCCGCCTCCGCTTCCTTTACCACTCGGAATGGGTGTGCCTCTTCAAGTGCTTGTGCCGAAGATGATCAAGAGCCGAGCAAGAAGAACTTGGCCACGACCGTGCTATTCAAGATGCAAGAATTTATCTGTCGGATGTCGATCCGTGTTGTCGTGCCGAGCATGGTTGAAGAGGCCGAGGCCCCGCCACTACTCGCGAGAAGAGAATGCCAAGCGTTGATGCCGCCCAAGGGCCGGGCATGGCACCCTTTGTTCCAACTTTCAAATCTTGAACCTTTTCTTCCATACAAGGGGCGAACGCCAATTTTGATCAATATTCTTCATACGCTACAGTCTTCGGGCATGCCGATGCTTCCTATCCCAACTTTCCAACTCTCTCACACTATTACTTTTCACTCTTTAAGGGAGTTGTCATTTACTATTGAAGCTTCGTCACGAGCTTTTACTTTATCCATTGGGCCAATTGGCTATACACTTTCACTGCCATGGAGGGGCAGTTATCTTGGTGCTAAGGAGCCTTTCGCTATTCTATCCACCTTCTATTCAACGCCATCCATATTCCTGTCTATCATCGATTCTTCGTGGGCCACTCCAGGGGAAAGACGGAGGATCTCATCTTCTCGCCCTTCATATTCTTTGCATCTCATGCATTCCATGTCTTCATCGCATCCATTCTATTGCATCCGCATGCATTTGTATTCCTTCTCCCCTGGGTTTCCTGACCCGTATCTTCCCCGCCTTCCGGAACCTCCGGACCTTCCGTATTTCCCATCTTATTCATCTTTACCCTCGGGATCTTTGGGTCCCCTTACACTTCCCGGGCATTGTGCCCATCTTCTTTCAGGGCATCACGCCATTTTCCAACTCTCGCATCTAGACTCTCCGGATTTCTCACTTGTCTTCCTGGGGCATTGCGCCCCATGGTGTCTTACTCCTCCGGAACCTCCGGACTTTCTCCTTGGGCATCGCGTCCCTTCCCATTCTACTCTTCCGGAACCTCCGGATTTCTTATCTCCACTCCTAGGGCATCGCGTCCTTTCTTTCGCTATCCCTCCAGAACCTCTGGATTTATCTAATTCCACTGGGCATTGCGCCCCTTTTTATCTTCTTCCTCCAAAATTTCTGAACTTATCTTTCCTCCCTGGGCATCGCGTCCCTCGGTATTTGCCCCCTCCGAAACCTCCGGACCTCCCTTTTAAGGCATCATGCCCCTCCACACCTCCATATCCGGATCCTCCGGATTTCTCTCCCGTCCTCCTAGGGCATTGTGTCCCTTCTTTTGCTATCCCTCCGAAACCTCCGGACTTATCTGATTACACAGGCCACCGCGTCCCTCGGCATTTCCCTCCTCTGGAACCTCCGGATCCCCTATCTTTCTTCCAATCCATCCTCCTACTCTTCCAGGACATCGCGTCCTTCATTCTTTTCTTCCTCTTCAATCACTTTTTTCCATACATTTCCCAGGGCATCGCGTCCCTCGGGATTTTCCTCCTCCGGAACCTCCGGATGATTCCTACCCGCATCATGATTCTCTTCCTTTCTTGCTTTCGGAACCTCCGGACCCACCTCTTTTCATCTATCAGTTTCTCCTCTTAATTCCTCCTGATCCCAGGTCCGACCCAACTTCTTCCACGTCAATCGCTTTAGGCATCTGATCGTTCTCCCACTACTTCCGAGGCTTTAGTCCTCACTCCACTTCTTGATTTTCCTCTCCTTCTGTAGACCATTCATATGATAAGGGTCTCTATACCTTAGTGAGGGAGTTCTAGGCCTCACCTCTTTTCCTTTTATCCTTGTTCGTCTGAGTATGATCTTGGTATCACTCTTTCTTGTTAAGCCACTTCAAACCTTGGCTTCCAATTCTTTTATCTGCCACTTAAGGACAAATCCCATGGTCATCAAGATCGCCTCCAGCAGCTGCTGCTTCTACAAGGTTGCAAGGTAACGTTTTGTGTATGATTTGATTTCATCATTCTTCACGCACGATTTTTCAAAACGAAGTGCTTCTTAACATGATCAAGATTGTTATTCTAGATCTTTATCTTAGGCCTTTTCATTAAGTCAATTTCAGAAAAGAGTCTTTAGGCTTGCTATGCAGCACTTCGGTCATAAGAACCCCGCGCTGGGAGTTCAACATTCTCTCCCCGCTTGTTAAGAGTAACCCTTAGCTGGGCACTTCACACACTTTACGGCGTCCTTAGCCGGCCTCTTTGATAAAACACCGTTGCTGCTTTGGCCATGCTATGAGCATGCATGAAAGTCTTTTCACTTCTTTACTGGGTCGAACGCAGGTACAAGAGGTTGACGGATGAGATAACAAACCTAGGTAATCCCCAATACGAGAGAAGTCTCAAATAGGGGCAGTCTTGACCCAAAATAAAGTGAAATTTCATGATACATCTAGCCAAAAAGGGCTATTATGAAAATCAAGTCAAAATTTTGATTAAAGTAAAATTATAGTAAAGGCATGTCAAGAGAGGCAAAGTCTCCGCAGAAAAAACCCTAGTCGTATGCATGTCAAGGGTCTAAAAATCAAAGGCATAAAGTCCCGGTGCAACAGACTACCTCTTTGAGGGGTAATATCTTGGAAGGATTTCAAGTCCCGATATCACCAATCTCGCATAAAGCTTATCTCCAATTGTTCTTCTCTTCTCCCTCCAAGATCGAATGTTTCTCGGGTATGGCCTTGGTAGAAGCACCGTTAACCAAGGGTAGCCTGTCATCGGGCGCCCCCTTTAAATGCACGCCCGACTTTGGGCAGTTTTTAGCGAAAGGGGAAGGAACAAGGACCCTTAGCCAGTGATTTAAATATCCTTTGATGCTGCTTTAGCAATGTCTAAACCAAAATTTAAAAAAAGTTAAATATTTCTGGTGAAAAATCAAAAAAAGGTGAATATTTCCTAAGCAAAAATCCAATAAAAATTGAATATTTTCAAAATCCATAAAAAATTCAGATATCTTCCAAAAATCTACATAAAAATTTAAATATTTTTAAAACTCATAAAAATTTGCATATTTCAAAATCAAAATAAACATTATATTTTGTAGATGGTGCTTTTACAGGGACAGCAGCTCTCACAGGACCAAGAGCATGGGATGAGTCCTCTCCATTCGTTGCTATCTATCTTTCGATTCTTCCCTATGTTGTTTGATATCTTCAAGATATGCTACGTTGGACATCAATAGATCACATCTTCATAATTTGCTAGGCATTACTCCGATTATTTATCTCCAAATCTGTAATATCTCGGACCTTTCGGATCCTTCTTTGTGGGTCCCGGATCTGGTTTTCGGAGCGTCTGGCTCTGTTGTGTCTGAAATTTCGTTTCGGACATCTTTCGTATTCGGATCGGCGCGATCCGGAGTTGTTTCGGAGGTCCGGAGGCGTTCCGTGGCTTTTCCGCGTGTGTTTCCCGATTTCCGGTGTGTGTTTCGGCTTTTTCTTCGGAAGCTCGCTGCGGGTGGACCGGGCCGTTCACCTAGGCACGAGTGGTACCGTTGCGATCGGTGCGTTCCGAGGATTCCGGAAACGTATTTTTCTATTTTCGGTATTTTTCCAAAAAATCTGATTTTCTATATATTCCCATTTCTTTTTCTTTTCTGTTCCCTTTCTCTTTCTTTTTCTTCCACCTTCCTTCCCCAACCGTGGCCGCCCTCTCTCTCTCCCTCTCTCCCGTTCGAGCGCGGCGACCTCCGTTCCGGCTGCAGACGGCGGCGGTGCGACGCGGCAAGGACGTGGGTGACGTCGAGACGATCGTGCGGGCCTGCAGCAAGCGTGGGAAGTGTGGGGAGGTGGGGTTTCTAAAAGCCTTCTTCGCGATTCGTGGACGATCCGGCGGAGCATTCGCTCCATTGAGGTAGGGTGACGATCCTCTATCTCCGTGCTTTCCTTTCCTGTGATTTCTAGGCCGGCGGGGAGCTGAGAGGGGTTCGTTTAAGCTCGAGACGGGAAATGCATGCTTTGGGGGTTTGAGAGCCGATCTAGAGTTTTACCGCACCATTTGGAGTTTTGGGGGAATCATTCGGTACTCAAGGGCGTGGGGACGAGTTCCCCCTTTTGTTTCCCCATCACCCGGGGGTGATTGGGGCGTGGAACGGTGTTTTCGGCCATTTCCCGCCGTTCTCGGTTTTCCGAGGTGATCGCAGTCCACCAGTGACCGTTTTCACTGGTCGCGGTCAGGCGGGGACCGCTTTCATCAGGTTTTGAACCGTTGGGGCTTTAGAGTGTCGGTGGGTGGACGCGGTCTTACGACAGACCGCGACTATTGGTCACGGTCTGGGGGCGACCGCTTTCACCGTGGGGATCGGCACGGACCTCGAGGCATTTTTGATCGTTGGTTTTTAGTCGCGGTCTCCTGGAGACCGCTACTGTGTGAACACGACCACCGGGTGACCGCGTTCATTCTTGTTGCGCCAGGGTGGTCGCGGTGCCAGGAAGACCGCGACAGTGTGGTTGCGGTCCTCGGCAGACCGCTACCATAGGAGGTGGTCCTCCGGTGACCGCGTCTCCCATCTCTTGTCGATTCGAGTCCCGGATGAGTGAGTCTCGATCCATGTGCTGACCCGTGGTTTGACTGATGCTGGGCATCATGCGGGGGCCATACGTGAGGGTGCCGTGGGGTCCCGGGAGGTGGTGATTTTGGCTTATGTCGCCGTGTGACGGTGTTGGTACAAGGAGCATTCCGCGCACCTGCGATTGTGACGTTGTTTTCCGTTGACTTGAGAGTCTACTCCTTTAGTGACCCTACACTAGTCGTAGCCTACCAGTACGCGGTACCGGTCGCACTAGGGAGTGGTGTACGAGTTTACACTTAGAGGCGGTTTGTGGACCGGTTACCGTCGGGTCCCACGTCTTGCAGCCAGGGTCCGGCTGAGGGGAAAACCGGTCAGAGGGCCAGACCAGGGACGCGCGGTCTGTGTGTGCACACGTGGTTGGGGGCGGTTGGACCCACGTCGACGGGCATGACCCCAGCTAGTCACTTGTCATGAGTTTACTTGTTCGGTGTTCGCACCTTTGGTAGGAGCTACCACGCCAGGCGGATCACCTGCGGCGCGGTGTAAGACGTCAGGGGACGCTACCGGCTGTGCTTCTAGTGGGAGATACTCCTGTCGAGTACGGAGTGACAGACTGTCAGTCGTGTGTTTTCGACCTTCGGGTTTTGTCGGGTCGACCGTTGAGCTTCGGTTGTCTCACCGTGGCACGTGTGCCGGTTTGCGTGCCGTACGGTCTTTGTTGTGTAGAGTAAAGGGCTTTTCTTTCCGAGGTACTCTCCTACCGCTAGCGTAGTGGATTCCCATTTTACGAGGTAGGGTTCGAGTGATCCCTACTGAGTCTTATTCCGAGACTCATTCCCTGCGTATTTTCACCGTGTTTCAGGTGAGGCGTCGCCCCAGGGGAGCGCGTATGGGGTGCAGCGAGGTGCGGGTGCCTAGAGGTAGTGCCAGAGGTCATAGCCGGGAGATGCCCCGTGTAGCTGTACTTTCTTTTCTTATCTCTGTACTAGTTGTGGACTACTGTTGTTATTTTGTGGACCATTGTGGACGTGCAAAATTGCACACCCATACATCCCAACTAGTCCAGCACCGATAACAACTTCAACCGAAGAAGTTGTGGAAAAGCGGGGCCGTCCGGACTCCCCGAACGCACATACACTGTCGTGGAGCTATCTCCGGGGTCACGACAGTGAAGAGAACTCA
Organism: Amorphophallus konjac; assembly: GCA_022559845.1. NCBI lineage: Eukaryota > Viridiplantae > Streptophyta > Magnoliopsida > Alismatales > Araceae > Amorphophallus > Amorphophallus konjac. Next base: position 481,448,220 of record CM040118.1, read on the forward strand.
ACCCTCGAAAGCCCCACAATCCATGAACCTCGAATAAAATCAAATAAGCCATAACTCGCGCTCACAACGGGCTCATAACTGCCCATTTAGGCTTGTGCCCTTCAGCGGCACGCCCCTGGGCCCTTCAGCGGCACAGCCCTTGGCCCTTCAGCAGCACGCCCCTGGGCCCTTCAACGGCACGCCCCTGGGCCCTTCAGCGGCACAGCCATTGGCCCTCCAGCGGTACGCCCCTGGGCCCTTCAGGGGCACGGCCTTTGGGCCCTTCAGCGGCACACCCCTTCTAGCCCTTCAACGACACACTATTCTAAGCCTTCAATGGCACACTATTTTAGGCCTTCAACGGCATACTATTTCAAGCCTTCCACGGCACACTATTTTAAGCCTTCAACGGCACACTATTTCAAGCCTTCAGCTGCACACTTCTTGGGTATTGGCCTTCAGCGGCACACCTGCGAGGCTCTCCAGCGGCACGCCTTCCTCAGCCCCCAGCGGCACAGCGTTCAGCCCATCCACGCCGGTCAACGCTCGTAGCTCTCGGCGCGCAGCAAAAGCATGGCAGGCCCATGCTTGCACCTTGCTGGGCTGTCCTCGCCCCACCTACTCCCGTCCTCAGTTTTTGTCAGCCTGACCAGGGGTATAAGAACCCCTCGCTCCGACGAAAAAGAGAGGCGGAGAGAGGGAAGGATACAAACAGAGAGAAGACAGACACAGAACCAGCGACAAGAGAAAGCCGCCGCCAGAAAAGAGAAGAAAGAAGAAAAAGAGAGAAGAGAAGAAGGAGGGCTCCGGCGTGGGGTTTCTCCGACGACCACCGAGCAAGAGAGAGTAAGAGAGAGGGAGGGAGCTCGATGTAGTAGGGGGAAGTGGGGGAAAGGGGCAATGGGAGGTCACCCTGCTCCGATCCCCAACACTTCCCCCCTTTTCTTCTTCTTCTTCCCCGTTCTTTTGTTCTTTCGTTTTATTTCTTGTTCGTAGCCTTAGCTTGGGCATGATTGGTAATGTGTATGGCTGGCCACGGCCTTTTGTTCCCCCATGAATGAGTACTGTTCCCTTTGATGGGTTTTCTCGTCATCTTGATTGATTTGTGCCGCCGTGTGCTTGATCGTCCTTCCTCCCGCTCTTCCCGGTGTTTTCCTTAACTCCTCCTGCCGACAGTTTCCTCCGGACACCGCACCACCTCGGGTGGTATGAGGTCGTGAGCCTTTCCAGTGCACAGCCCCTCCGAGTTGTGATCTTCTGGTAGAATCCCACCTGCAAGTCCCTTGCCTGCCCTTTGAGCCACCTCCCAAAAATCTTTTCCTCGTGGGCTTGATCAGCCTAATGCCCCTGCCCCATTAGCACGCTAGCCCCTTTTGGGGGCCTTGCCCGGTGCACCTGCACCCCCGTCTAGCGGTACACCTTCTGGCTCCTTGGCCGGCACACCCTTCTACGCCTTTAGCGGCACACCTGCACTTTCCCCCAGCGGCACACCCTTCCGGCACCTTGGCAGGCACACCCATAGTAGCCCTCCAGCGGTACACCTCCCCTTGGTGCTTCGGCGGTACGCCTGGCCTCTCCCTAGTCCGGTACACCCCTCAAGCACCCTGTGCTCGTCCTTGGCCGGTACGCCTTGGCTAACCCCCAGTCCACCCTATCCAGTCTTAGAGGTCTCCCGCTCGTTGTTTTCTCCGAGGTTTTCTGAAGTTTCATTAAAGGTGCTGCCGCCTTTGGGCGCCCACCTCCAGTTGACGGGTTCCGCCACTCCCTGTGGACGCGTTCCCTTTATCTCCCATACGCTCGGGTCAAGGGGAGATGCTGTCAAATTTTTGCTAGAAACGATAACATATTAAAAGGATAAAAGGAAGCAACCAACAAATGGAACAACAAAATATTATAAAGAATAGGCTATGAGGAAAATGAGGAAAGACTTGTATAAAACAACTCAAAACCCAAAGAAAAGAAGAAAAGAAAAGCCTTAAAGCAAGTAGCAGGGGAGTGGACCTTCATCGGCACGTCTGTTCCAGCCTTCACCGGTGCACCCTATTAGCCCTTCAACGGCACACCTTCTTGGCTCCTCACCGGCACACTCCTCCGTTTCAACCTTCCCCTCACCGGTACACTCCCAACCTCCTTCGCCGGTACACTCCCACCGTCTCTCCCTCACCGGTACACACCTCCTCACCGTCCCACTCTCTTTCTTACTCTCCCTCTCACCGGCACACTCCATTCCCCCCCTCACCGGTACACTCTCTCCCTCAGCATCATACTCTCTCCCCCCACCGGTACACCCTCTGTCTCTCCCTCATCTATCTCCCTGTCTTACCTCTTCTTCCACCATCTCCCAGAAATAGAAACCAATGTACAGACTTGGCAGGTTGAGACACGAATGCAGCAACAAGTAATGTACAGACTTTGAGCTGCAATGTACAGACTTTGAGCTGGAATGTACAAACTTTGAGATGTAATGTATAGACTTTATGTTGGCTAATGTACAGACTTTGGGCTGGCCAATATATAGACTTTGAACTCCGGCCAATGGCCAATGTGTAGACTTTGGGTTGGCTGATGTACAGACTTTGAGCTGCAATGTACAGACTTCGAACTGCAGCTAATGGGCAACGTACAGACTCTGAGCTGCAATGTATAGACTTTAAGTTGGCCAACGTATAGACTTTGGGTTGGCCAATGTATAGACTTTGAGCTGTAATGTACAGACTTTGAGCTGTAATGTATAGACTGTAAGCTGGCCAACGTACAGACGTTGAGCTGGCCAATGTATAGACTTTGAACTACAGCCAATGGATAATGTATAGACTTTGAGCTGCTGCCAATGCATAATGTATAGACTTTGGGTTGGCCAGTGTATAGACTTTGAGCTGGCCAACGTACAGACTTTGGGCTGGCCAATGTATAGACTTTGAGCTGCAATGTGCAGACTTTGAGCTGAAGGATGGACAGACTTTGTATGCAGCAACCTGACGATGTACAGACTTCGGGTCGCAGCGACTAGCCAATGTATAGACTTTGGGCTGAGGGACGTACAGACTTCGTGTGTGCTAGTAGCCAGTGTACAGACTTTGAGTTGCAGTAAATGGACGATGTACAGACTCTGCGCGTGTGCTAGCAGACGATGTGTAGACTTCGAGTTAGCCCAGCACGCCCGCCAACTCCCTCCCCGGCATACTCTCTTGGCACTTCTCCGGCACCCTCTAAGCTACCCGGTACACTCTCCCAGCCCTCTCCGGTACGCTCTCCCAGCCTTCGCCGGTACACCCCTTTCTACCCCCAACGGCCCACTTTTCATCCCAAAATAAATATGTATATAAATATGTCATGATAATGATAATAAATAAATAAAAATCATGATAAACAAATAAACCTAAATATATATATATATATGAGAAATAAACAAAAAAGTGAAATAATAATAGTAAAAAAGGGTAGGGAAGATGTAATAGTAATAATAATAAACAAAATGAAGAAATCATCCAGAATAAATACATAAAAGGGAAATAAGTAATAAAATATATATGCACATAATTTAAAGGCCAAATAAAAAAAATGGTAAAATCTATGTTGCAGCCCCGTCTCTCCCGTGACCCGATGCTGAAGGAACAACAATGTCGCCCTTCCAGGTTGGGCCCGAGTCTTGGAAATTATCCCGAAATAGCCATGGCCTGACCTCGCCTCGGGCTGACATTCCGATTAAACCGGACTCGTTCCTCAACTCGGATCTCTTCCGAGCCACTACTAAAATTGCCGCACGTTCGGCAAACATTTGAACGGGTTCACCTCGGTTTTCGTCGTGTTTCTATTATGGACCTGTGTCTGAATATGAAAAGACCCGTGAGCAACCAACATGGTCGACGGCTCCTACCCCGACGTGGTCGTGACCCAGTATTGCTCCGGGCCAATAGCTCGTCATATCGGATTCACTCTATCGGGATTCGTTCCCACCCTTTCATCAAAATTGCCGCAAACTCGGCATATATTTGTACGGGATTGTTCCTATCTACGTCGCACCTTCAATATGGACCCTTGTCCGAATATCAAGTGGTCCGCAAGTGACCGACAGAAATCTGAATAGAGCGAGATGGCTCATGTCATCCCTGGACCCTATACACGGGAATATTGATAAGGCCTTTGTAGGCTGTGCTTGGACCTCGGGTCCGTCCCGATTGTGGTCGCCGTCTGACCCACACCCTCGGCCTATAGCTCGCTTCCTTCGATCATGTTTTGGTTTTGGAATCTAGTCCCGGGACTCTTCCCCATTGCCCTCCGGCACCGGGAACATTAATGATGCCCACGCAAGCCCCGTTTGGACCGCGGGAGGCGCCCCCGGTATGGTCCCGACTCGATCTCGCACCGGGCCAATAAATTCGCTAGTCTCCTGCTACACTAACCGAGGTTTAACCGAATGTTTTCAGTGTCTCGAAATAATGTACTTGCCGTATCACGGCATACATATGTTCCAGGTCCTCCTGCGACGATTATGATATTCTCAAGCCGGACACCCGTCTGAATATTAAACGGTCTCCTGAATGATCGACACGTTTCGAACTTCCGCTTCCCTAGACACATGGCTTTTCAACCGATTCAAGGGATATTCCCTCGTTGCCCCTTGGCAGCGAAAATATTAATGACGCTCATGCAAGTCTTGTTTCGACCGCGGGGGGCCCACCGCAGTATGGTCGCAACTTGCTCTTGCATCGAGCCAACAGATTTACTGGTTTGTGACCGCTTCAACCGAGGCTTAGTCGAATATTTTCTGCTCTTCCGAACAATAAATTTGCCGTACCTCGGCATACATGCGTTCCGGTTTTCCCGCGATAACCGTGATTTTCTCGAGCCGGACATTCGTCCGAACATTAAATGGTCAGTACACGACCGACATGACCGCGAATGCTTTCTTCTCACCCTCATACGGGGATTTCAATGCTCCATAATAGGCCTTTCCAAGCAACTAATTTTCTGGCCATGAGGCCCTAAATCCCGGTGATTAATCAAGGGTGTTCCCTCATACGGGGGATGTAAATGACGTCGTGACCTTTATGGCGCGGCGGGTTTTGGTCCCGACACGAACCACACAATCGTCTAACCAAGTCAGATCGAGCACACCATGGGCTCTTCGGAGCCCGAATAAATTGTCACTTCGTGACTGGCACGCCCACGCACTTAACAGACGAATAAACCATCCGAATAAACAAAGAACACAATAAGCGTGTCGAAAAGTGCGTCCACAAGTCTGGCACGCCTGGTGGGACCTAAACTACCCTTCATCTCTTCGCCGGGATTTAGGGCCTCATGGCCTCCTAATTAACGATGTTTGCCTGCTTTGATGAATGGCAGGTGCTGTCTTCGCCAGCCCTATGGGGAGAAAATCCAGACTCGATGTAGCTGCCTTCGCGGCCTCGAGGACGCTGCTTCGAAGCATATGCAGCTTCCAGGAATCATGAGGGGATGTTATTAAAAAAAAGAGAAGAGAAAGAGAAGAGAAGGGAGGGGAAATCAAACCCCCCTTTCCTCAAGAAGAAAGAGAAGAAAAGAAGAAAAGAAGGAAAGGAAAAAAAAGAGAGAGAAGAAAAGTAGAAAAGAAAGAAGTGAAGAAATAGAAGAGAAAGAGCCGACGAGAAAGGGTTGTATGGCCACGTCCGCTGAGACCCGTGCTGAACAAGGATTACCACTGTGGGGTTGATGTGGTGGAGCGAACCACTCATCCCCTCCCTGAGGGGATGAGCGCTCTCCTGCACCTCCACCCTGGTCAATCATATAAAAAGGGGAGAAATAAAGAAGAAAGGAAGAAAAGTTGGCCAGCATCGCCGATTGAAAGAGCAAGAAGAAACTCGACATCCCGCCTGACTCTAGGAGGTCCCGAGTCCGCGGTGCAATGACCCCGCTCGTTCCTCCTTCCTGCTGCCTCCATCCGGCACAAAACGGCCCCCGAGTGGTTGTTAAAAGACCCAGCGAACCACAATTGTAGCTTGGTGAATGGTTGCCCACTGTGGGGAATGCTTTATAGTAATGAGTCCAAGCACGGCCACCACTCTCGAAGAGAGCATGCACATACCCCATCATGGGGGATGAGAAGAAGATATATACCCTGCTACGGGGGCATAGGAGGCAAAAAAAGGAATACACCCCATTCACAGGGGCACATGAAGAGAATCTGCCCCGATTGAGGGGCACACAAATCAAAAGCTACACCCCGGCTTCGGGGCATTTGAAGAAGAATCCGCCCCGACCTGGGGACGTAAGAAGAAATAGAGCTGCACCCCGGCTTAGGGGCATTTGAAGGGGAAATACACCCCGATATGGGGGCACCTGAAGCAAAAAATATACCCCGCCATGGGGGCATAAGAAGAAAAGAATTCACCCCGGCCTGGGGACACATGAAAAGAGAAACTCACCCTAGCTTAGGGGCATATGAAGAAGAAACCTACCCCGGCCTGGAGGCATAAGAAACAAAAGCACACCCCATGCTAGGGGCATATGGAGAGGAATGCACCTCGCCCTGAGGGGCGCAAAAAGCATAAGAACACACCCTGGCTTAGGGGCATTTGAAGGAGAAACATACCCCGCCAGGGGGGCATAGAAGTCATGAAGAAGGCTTAATGACATTTGAAAAAGTCACATCCCACCTCGGGAGCATGAGAAGCAGCAAGAATACACCCCGGCCTAGGGGTATTTGAAGAAGAGATATACCCCGCCTGGGGGCATAGAAGCCGTAAAGAACACGCCTCGGCTTAGGGGCATTTGAAGAAGCTACATCCTGCCTTGAGAGTATAAGAAGAAAAGAGTCCACCCCATCTTAGGGGTATTTGAAGAAGAAACACACCCCGCTATGGGGGCATAGAAGCCATAAAGAATACGCCCCGACTTAGGGGTATTTGAAGAAGAAGGATACCCCGCCTCGGGGGGACATTGCAAGCATCGATACACCCTGCTAGGGCGCACAGGAAGCAAACCACACCCCACTCCTGGGGACACATAAAGAGAGTACACCCCGCCATGGGGGCACATGAAGAGAATCCACCCCGACTCAGGGGTACATGAAGCAACGAAGAATACACCTCGCCTTAGGGGAGTCTGAAGAAAAAGCATACACCCCACTTCGGGGGCACAAGAAGCAAATATTTCCCAACGTGTCGGGATAGAAGAAGAAGAATTCCTCCCTCGAGGGCATATAAAAAAAAAGAAAAGCAAAGATACACCCGGTGCCTGGCGCACATGAAGAGAAAGGCACCTCCCTCTGGGGGCACAACAAGCAACAAAGATACACCCCATTCCCAGGGGCACATGAAGAGAAATACACCCCTGCTCCAGGGGCATATGAGACAAAACTATACCCCGATTTAGGGGCATTTGAAGCAAAGACTTCACCCCGCCTTAAGGGGGGGCATAAGAAGCGAAAGATATACCCCACCCCGGGGGCACAAGAAGAAAACACACCCCACCTTGGGGGCGTAAGAAGCCAAGAGATATACCCCGCCATGGGGCAGTAGAGGCAAAATGCACTCCCCCCGGGGGCACGTAAAGCAGCATACCCCTCGCCTCGGTAGCATATGAGGCCAAGAAGCTACATCTCGGCTCGTGAGCATAAGAAACAAAAGATATACCCTACGTCCGGGGCATATGAAGCCAAGAATCACACCCCCGTCTTGAGGGTATTTGAAGAAGAAGCCACCTCGCCTCGAGGGCCTAGAAGCTGCAAAGAACACGCCCTGACTCAGGGGCATGACAAGAAGAAGAACTCACCCCGCCTCGGGTGCAGAAGAAGCCAAGCTCACCTAGCAGGGGGGGCATGCGAGACACAACTACGCCCCGACTCAGGGGGACTCGAAGATAAATACACTCCACCTTCGGGGTGCAAAAAGCAACATACACCCCACCTCTGGGGGCACAAGAAGCAGAACATACCCCGCCTTGGGGGCATATGAAGCCAAGAATCACATCCCTGTCTTGGGGGTATTTGAAGAAGAAGCCCACCTCGCCTCGAGGGCCTAGAAGCAACAGCCACGTCCCAGCTCAGGGGCATATGAAGAGAAGTCCACCCCGACTTAGGGGCATTTGAAGAAGAAATAAACCCCGCCAGTGGGGACATAAAAGCCATGAAGAACACGCCCCGACTTAGGGGCATTTGAAGAAGTTACATCTCGCTTCGGGAGCATAAGAAAGAAAAGAATACACCCTGTCCTAGGGACGATTGAAGAAGAAACATACCCCGCCTGGGGGCATGGAAGCCATAAAGAATACGCCCTGGCTTAGGGGCATTTGAAGAAGCTACATCCCGCCATGGGGGCATAAGAAGAAAAGAATTCACCCCGGCCTGGGGATACTCAAAGAAAAAAAAAACACACCCTGGACTAGGGGCATACAAAGAAAGAAATTCACCCCACCTCGAGGGCACAAGAAGCAAAACACACCCCACCTTGGGGGGCATAAGGAGCCAAGGACATACCCCGCCATGGGGGCATTATAAGCGGGATACATCCCCACCCTGGGGGCATATGAAGCAACATACACCCAGCCTGGGGGCATAGAAGCCATAGAGAAGTCCACCCCGGCTTGGGGGCATGTGAAGGAGAAACAAACCCCGCCACTGGCGGCATAGAAGCCATGAAGAACATGCCCCGCCCGGGGCACAGAAGCAAGGAGGCAGGATCCGCCCCGCCATGGGGGCACACAAAGAGAGAAACCACACCCCGCCGTGGGGGGCATTTGAAGCAAGAAATGTACCCCGCCCCGGGGAGCATAAGAAGAGAAGAATACACCCCGACATAGGGGCCTTCGAAGAAGGAATACATCCCGGCCTCAAGGGTCCATGAAGCAACATATATCCCCCCCCCCCCCCCCCCCCCGGGGGGGGGGACATCTGAAGCAGAACAAACAACATCCCCCGTCTTAGGGAAACATATGAAGAGAGGAATACACCCCGATATGGGGGCACGTAAACAAAGAAGAAGAATTCACCCCGCCTCGGGTGCATAAAAAGCAAGAACTACATCCCGCATCAAAAGCGGCAATACACTCCACTCTGGGGGCACTAGAAGCGGAATACACCCCTTGCCGGAGGCATATAAAAAAAAGGATACCTCGCTCTAGGGCATCAGAAGCAGCAATACGCCCCACCTTGGGAGCACAAGAAGCAAACATTCCCCCCGGTGTGTTTGGGGAGAAGAAAAGAATTTACCCCGGCCTGGGGACACTTGAAGAAAGAAGCACATCCCGCCACGGGGGCATATGAAGAGAACCCCTCCCGCCTCGGGAGTATAAGAAAGAGAAGAATGCACCCTGGTCTGGGGGCTTTTGAAGAAATAACACACCCCCTCCATGGGAGACAAAGCTACACCCCGGCCCGGGGACACATGCAGAGCATCCACCCCGCTCAGGGGGCACAAAGAGGTACACTCTGTGATGCGGGACGAGACCACGGACACGACAAGCTCGTGACTACCCCTTAACGAGGGAAGCGTCGGACGTGTGCTGTTGAGAAACCGAAAATGAGCTAGGGTAATCGGCTCTCTCGTGTGCCCGGATCGGGTCATGGGACGGTGTTGCACTCTCTCGCAGTAGCGGTAATGAATAGATAAAGCGAGCTAGATATCCCTACACATGCTCTCTAGCAGCGGCATAAACAAGCATATATGAAATTAAGTAAAATGTCAAGTAAGGAGTGAAGGCGATACCTCCACGCGCTCGGCGTGGGGACGACGGACCCGACCGAAACTCGTACTCTCGGAACAATGATACACAATAATACAGCAATACACGTCGCTGCCCACTCCACGCAAGGAGGTAAAGGGCTACACAATGGGGTCCGGGAGGACCGATTTCAGGTTGACGGGCAGCTTTCCGCGTAGCTTCGGCAGCGCCCGAACAAGTGACGGTGGGACCCACGCGCTGTCCGGAGGGGCCGCGTGGGACTCGGTGGCACCGCTGTAGTGGTGGATGCCCGGAGGATTGCTCCTTGGGGTGGCGGCGCACTGGAACGCCGGTCGGAGGCCGGGCGGCTCCGTTCGGCACTGGTCGGAGTAACCGGCCTCGGACCTGCACTTTCTGATTTTCAGCGCGCGCTCGGACGGGAACGGACGCTGTGATCAGCCCCGATGTCGGATCGACACGAAACCAGCGCCGTTGAAAAGTTGCTTTGAAGTAATTCAAACTAGGCTTAAAGATCTGGCCTGGATCTGCATGGATCTTAGCCTTAATGAATTTTCAATTTGCTGTTGTACAGTAACCTGATTCTCAGATCTACAGAGAACTTTCCTGAGAACTGCCTTTGACCGCTATGAAGACCTCGAATTCAGCCCTTAACCTCTTCATAAAAGTTGTAGGAAATTAAGTAAGGAAACCAAGACTTTTTTGGATCTGGATTTGAAGGTAATGGTGATTTGTTATGATTTTTGAAGTGGAGGGTGGTCGGATCTGGGATCTGACTGAAAATACTGTAGCAGAGGACGAACACGAATTTTTAAAAATAGATAGAAGGTTGATAAAAAATTAAGAAAATTTGTGAAGGTAGGGGGTGATGGACAGAACTCTCAGTGAAATTGGGAGGGTTTGGACAAATCAAAAAGATTGTCGGAGGGGGAGAACTCAGAGGTTCTGTCACTGTAGATAGAAACCTGGCAGATCTGGGATGACAGGTTGGACGAAAATGTAAAAATACTAAATGGTGGATTTTGGGCGTGAAAATGTATGTGGCACTTGGGATGCAGTAGAACACACCATAAAAATTGTAGCTTGAGATCTTCACGTGGAGGAGAGAAGATATTCGGACAAGAAGCCTCTGTCCAGGATGGACAGAACACCGAAGGCGGCTCCGCGGCGGCGTGATGGCGGCATGAACGGCGGCGGCGGCGGCACCGATGATCACCGTAGGTGGGGGAAAGGAGATATCACTCTAGAATGGGGGTTGGGGATGAAGAAACCAGGGGGAGAGAGAGGAGAGGTCGAAATTCTCCAAGAGAGGGGTTCTTGCACAATGATTTGTTCACTTTCATTAATATTCAAATGGAAAATACAAGTATTTATATGCCTCCAATCTAATCCAATCTCTACCATTGGATCTAGGGATGGGGAATGAATGGCCTAGATTAAATTTGACCAACACACACACAAAAAATAAAATAAACCAAGTGGGAGACAAGCTTGACATGGTAGGTAGCCTACCTTAGACTTTTTACTCCCTTTGTCTACCCATGTGGCATTTGACATTCAACCCTTCTAGATGGCCACCTAGGATGGTTGACCAGCCCCACATAGGTGACATGGACCAATGGGAAAGGGCTGAGGGCCCCCTTGCTGGTCCTACTGTATAATTGCATAAAAACCCACACAATCCATGGGAATGACGCATTGGCTTATAAAGCCGTACAATTGCGCATATACTTTCCCAAGGATATAACACAAACTAAAAGGACATAAATGCAAAAGTAAATGTACATGCTCGGCGTCGATTCCCATCAACTCTCCCCGGGTGGGAGGAACTCGACCCCGTCGAGTAGGGGTATGGATGCTCGAGTACTCCGACGGATCCGTCACCGTGCCAAGTAACGCGGGTACGCTCCACTTCAAGTGATGGTCACCTGCTCATTCCATAGATACTCGATATGCGCAAGCTGCCATGGGCTAGTGGAGGACACTCCGGGTGGGGCACTCTCAAAGGGAAGGAAGCAGCTCGAAGACTCACTAGGAATCACCGCTGAGTCCCTGTAGGTGACTGATCCGGGTATAGATGTAGAACCGATCCCATACTCATCTAGTGAGTCGACTCGCTTCACACTCATAAGGGACTGACATCGACGAGCTTGCACAAGACACATGCAGACAAACAAATGACACACAAGCCATGCAAACAAACCACACAAAACAAACCACACAAGAAAAAAAAACACACGGACTCATCTATGACCCTAGACATACCTAATATTAGTCTGACCCGTACATGGGTGACGGCGGACCAGGACACCCGAATATGTGCCATGCATGCATGTTATGCAACTCGGAATGGATGGCATGGGGAACACCTATACGTCGGGTGTGGTTATGCGTGGATGGTCTTTTGTATGTGGGTGACTCGGGTGGTTTAGAAGGGCCGGGTGTAGGTGGGTCGGGATTGGTGGATGTAGATGGACCATCCCGAGGGGAAGGGGCATAAAAGTGGGCTTCCTTGAAGAAGGGGAGTACGGGTGGTAACTCGGGAAGCCTAATAGTGAAGGGGTCAAAAGGGTCAAAGAAGGTATGACCCCTTGTGGTGGATTCCCACAAGTCACTGTCCCACATGTAGAAGTTTTGAAGGTGTGGGTAGTCACCTTCTTGAATTGTAACGGGTGGGACGGGGATCGTAGGCAAGATGTATGATTCCTCCCTCGGACAAAATGGTATGAATTCGGGCTCGTCCGGTAAGGGGAGGAGTAAGAGGACCTCTGTGGTGACACAACCCACGGTGCACTCGGAGGTAATGGACCCTAAGGCCGGATGGGTGAAGTTAAGACTAGCGGGTTGGTCAAAGCCTCGGGCCAGTAGGTGCGTCAACTTCCATTGTGAATCTAATCCCATGACAAAATCGTCTAACGTGTCAACATGGTGACTAGACCGAAATGTGGTATGGAAAGAGTTGACTGGCACTAAAGATAAGGTGGGGTCCATGAAGGGGAAGGGATGTGGGACCAAGCCATCCTTGAGCCAACTAAGAAGCGGCTCGGCTATGAAAAGCGTACCCGTCAGAAACACGTGTGGCTCGGGCTTGGGTGGTTCCAAATGAGAAGGTTCCGAAGCAAGTTCGGAAAGAAAGGGTGGTGAGCATGGGTCCGTAGGCGGAGTGGCCTGATACGAGCGGACGGGTGGTGACACGGAGATGATCGGCCGAAGGATGTCGGGAAAGATGAACTTGTCGGGTAGGTGAGGTGGATATAAGGTGCAGGTCCTCGTATCCCGGTCAAAGATCGCTCTCCTCTCTTCCAACCAAGGTCGCCCTAGCATAATGTATGGGCCTGTGGGCGTACCAAGGTTGCACCATGCACCATCACAGTAAAGAGTGGAGCCAATCATCCTTTCAAACTCGACAAAAGCAAAATCTCCATCGCGGATAATCTTACCCACCTTGGAGAGGGACTCCACGAGATCAAGAGACACCCAATTATCTAAATCATTATGAGCGAAATGGAGTCTCGTCGCGGACCCATTGGGTAGAGTAGCTTTAGTAACGAGATGAGTGAAAGCTAATGGTCGGGCCATGAAGGCATTGGATTGGGCCGCAAAGGATGTCCCTTTGGACGCATGATCTTGGGGAACGGCCATGGGTAGCGAACATGGACATGCATACGCACGGAGACAAGACACTAGACCGACTAATGCAAAGGTTGGGATGCATGCATACTAAGGACAAGACACCAAGACTCGGTACGGGGCGGAGTTAATCGATCCGAAGATCACTCGCGCAAGTGTGCGGCCTTCCCGATAGGCGTAGCCTAACGTTCGGACAACACCTTTTGATATACCGAGTAAAGGGATGTAAATGTGACCCAAAAGACACTTTTTTTTGTTTTAAAACAATGATGACCCTAAACACGACTTAGACAATGACTAATGGCTAGACGTAAATGACACCCTAGACTCAACTCGCTCTGATACCAAATTGATGCGGGACGAGACCACGGACACGACAAGCTCGTGACTATCCCTTAACGAGGGAAGCGTCGGACGTGCGCGGTTGAGAATCCGGTAATGAGCTAGGGTGATCGGCGATCGTGTGCCCGGATCGGGTCATGGGACGGTGTCGCACTCTCTCGCAGCAGCGGTAATGAATAGATAAAGCGAGCTAGATATCCCTACACATGCTCTCTAGCAGCGGCATAAACAAGCATATATGAAATTAAGCAAAATGCCAAGTAAGGAGTGAAGGCGATACCTCCACGCGCTCGGCCTGGGGACGACGGACCCGGCCGAAACTCGTACTCCTGGAACAATGATACACAATAATACAGCAATACATGTCGCTGCCCACTCCACGCAGGGAGGTAAAGGGCTACACAATGGGGTCCGGGAGGACCGATTTCGGGTTGACGGGCGGCTTTCCGCGTAGCTTCGGCAGCGCCCGAACTAGTGACGGTGGGACCCACGCGCTGTCCAGAGGGGCCGCGTGGGACCCAGTGGCACCACTGTAGTGGTGGATGCCCGGAGGATTGCTCCTTGGGGTGGCGGCGCACTGGAACACCGGTCGGAGTAACCGGCCTCGGACCTGCACTTTCTGATTTTCAGCGCGCGCTCGGACGGGAACTGACACTGTGATCAGCCCCGATGTCGGATCGACACGAAACCAGCGCCGTTGGAAAGCTGCTTTGAAGTAATTCAAACTAGGTCTAAAGATCTGGCCTGGATCTGCACGGATCTTAGCCTTAATGAATTTTCAATTTGTTGTTGTATAGTAACCTGATTCTCAGATCTACAGAGAACTTTCCTGAGAACTGCCTTTGACCGCTATGAAGACCTCGAATTCAGCCCTTAACCTCTTCATAAAAGTTGTAGGAAATTAAGTAAGGAAACCAAGACTTTTTTTGGATCTGGATTTGAAGGTAATGGTGATTTGTTATGATTTTTGAAGTGGAGGGTGGTCGGATCTGGGATCTGACTGAAAATAGTGTAGCAGAGGAAGAACATGAATTTCTAAAAATAGATAGAAGGCTGATAAAAAATTAAGAAAATTTTTAGAGGTAGGGGGTGACGGACAGAATACGCAGTAAAATTGGGAGAGTTTGGAAAAATCAAAAAGATTATCGGAGGGGGAGAATTCAGAGGTTCTGTCACTGTAGACAGAAACCTGGCAGATCTAGGATGACAGGTTGGACGAAAATGTAAAAATACTAAACGGTGGATTTTGGGCATGAAAAGTTAGGTGGCACTTGGGATGCAAGGTTAGAACACACCATAAAAATTGCAGCTTGAGATCTTCACGTGGAGGAGAGAAGATATTCAGACAAGAAGACTCTGTCCAGGATGGACAGAACACCGAAGGCGGCTCCGCGGCGGCGTGATGGCGGCACGAACGGCGGCGGCGGCGGCACCGATGATCACCGGAGGTGGGGGAAAGGAGATATCACTCTAGAATGGGGGTTGGGGATGAAGAAACCAGGGGGAGAGAGAGGAGAGGTCAAAATTCTCCAAGAGAGGGGTTCTTGCACAATGATTTTTTCACTTTCATTAATATTCAAATGGAAAATACAAGTATTTATATGCCTCCAATCTAATCCAATCTCTACCATTGGATCTAGGGATGGGGAATGAATGGCCTAGATTAAATTTGACCAACACACACAAAAAAAATAAAATAAGTCAAGTGGGAGACAAGCTTGACATGGTAGGTAGCCTACCTTAGACTTTTTACTCCCTTTGTCTACCCATGTGGCATTTGACATTCAACCCTTCTAGATGGCCACCTAGGATGGTTGACCAGCCCCACATAGGTGACATGGACTAATGGGAAAGGGCTGAGGGCCCCCTTGCTGGTCCTACTGTATAATTGCATAAAAACCCACATAATCCATGGGAATGACGCATTGGCTTATAAAGCCGTACAATTGCGCATATACTTTCCCAAGGATATAACACAAATAAAAAGGACATAAATGTAAAAGTAAATGTACATGCTCGGCGTCGATTCCCATCACTCTGCCCTTGGCACATAAGAAGTAGAAGCATTTACCCCGATCCGGGGGCGTAAAAAAAAGCAAAGAGACATACATCCCAACTTGGGAGCACATGAAGAAAGAATATACCCCGACCTAGGGGTGTTGGAAGAAGAGACGTACACCCCGATCTGGGAGCATAAGAAGGAAGATATACTCCGCCTAAGCGGCACTTGAAGAAACAACATACCCTGCTTCGGGGGCATAGAAGCCGTAAAGAGATACACCCCTGCCTTAGGGGGGCATAAGAAGCAAGAGATACACCCTCGTGCCGGGGACATATGAAGAGAAGCACTCCTCCGCCTTCAGGGGTAGAAAGAGAGCAAAATTTGCCCCCGCCAAGGGGGGGGGATATAAGAAACAAAAACACACCTCGGCCTGGGGGCACATGAAGAAGAAACATACCCCGCCTGGGGGCATAGAAGCCGCGAAGAGTATACCCCGGCTTGGGGGGGGGGGGCATTTGAAGAGAGCTACACCCCAACTCGGGGGCATTAAAAAAAACACACCATGGTCTGGGGACATAGAAGCAAAAAATACACCCCGCCTGGGGGCACAGAAGCGAAGAGGCAAAACACACCCCCTTAGGGGGGATGCATACCAAATGAAGCTACACCCCAACCTGGGGGCATATTAAGAGGAATACACTCCAGCGTGGAAGCATTAATGAGAAAAGAAGAGCAGAATAAAGAAAAAGACACGCACGAGGCAGACGTGGTCATCGAGCCTGTCTCATCACACAAAAGAAAAGAAGGAAAGAAAGGATACACATGAGGCAGACGTGGTCTTTGAGCCCGCCTCATCACACAAAAGAAAAGAAGAAAAGGAAGAAAAGACACATGAGGCAGACGTGGTCCTCGAGCCCGCCTCATCACACAAAAGAAGAGAAGAAAAGGAAAAGAAGACACATGAGGCAGACGTGCTCTTCGAGCCCGCCTCATCACGCAAAAGAAGGGAAGAAAAGGAAGAAGAGACACGTGAGGTAGACGTGGTCCCTGAACCCGCCTCTTCATATAAAAGAAGAATAGCAGAACCAAAAGAAGACACATGAGGCAGACGTGGTCTTCGAGCCCGCCTCATCACACAAAAGAAGAGAAGGAAAGAAATAATACACATGAGGCGAACACGGTCTCTGCACCCGCCTCTCTACAAAAGAAAAAAAAGAAGAAAGAGTCATGAGGCGAACATGGTCTCTGCACCTGCCTCTCTACAAAAGAAAAAAAAAGAAAGAGTCACGAGGCGAACATGGTCTCTGCACCTGCCTCTCTACAAAAGAAGAAGAGAAGAAAAAAAAAGAGTCACGAGACAGACACGGTCTTTGCACCCGCCTCTCCATAAAAGAAGAAGAGAAGAAGAGAAAGAACAATCACGGGGCGAACATGGTCCTTGCACCTGCCTCTCCATAAAAGAAGAAGAGAAGAAGAGAAAGAACAATCACGGGGCGAACATGGTCTCTGCACCTACCTCTCTACAAAAGAAGAAGAGAAAAAAAAAGAGAGAATCACGAGGCAGACGTGGTCTTTGCACCTGCATGTTCATAAAAGAAGAAGAGAATAAGAGAATGAACAGCCATTGGGGCGTTAAACAAAAAAATATTTAGCCATCGGGGCTTCAAGCCGACAGATACTTGGCCATCGGGGCTTCAATCCGACAAATATTCCGCCGACGGGGCATTAAACCGACCAACTTTCAGCCATCGGGGCTTCAAGCCGACAGCTACCTCATTATCGGCCTTCGGGCCGACAGCTACCTCATCATCGGCTCGCAGCCGACAGCTACCTCATCATCGGCTCCTAGCCGACAGCTACCTCATCATCGGCTCTTGGCCGACAGCTACCTCATCATCGGCTCCTAGCCGACAGCTACCTCATTATAGGCCTTCGGGCCGACAGCTACCTCATCATCAGCTCCTAGCCGATAGCTACCTCGACATCGGCTCCTAGCCGACAGCTACCTCATCATTGGCACCCCAGTCGACAGCTTCCCTGTTAAAAAAAATAATAGACCTCTCACTTTGGTTCGAATCCTTCCCCGACTAGAGAATCAAAGAATAAACATTCCGTTTTGGTCCGGACCCTTCCCCGACCAGAGAACAAAAGAGACCCTTCTTTTCGACTCTCACATCCCGCTACCCAACGCCCCTCGGCATGGCCATTTCAGCCGGGGCCCACTATTAGGAGTAATCCATCCGTCCCTCCTCTCTTCCCAATTCTGGCTCCCACAGCCTGCTTCCCAGCATCCTTTAGCCCTTATGGCCCACTCCCCTAATGTCCCTTGGGTTCTATAGCCCGCTTCCCTAATACCTTTTCTGTCGTTCGTGGTATGCTTCCCTAATACCTTTAATACCACTACACTTATACGTAACAATAATATTTTATTATGTAAAAAAAAAGAAAAAAACACGACAAAAAAACACAAAAAAACAACAACAACAAAATAATAAAAAATAATAAAAACAAACAAACAAACAAATAAAACAAAACAAACAACAAAACAAAAAAAAGAGAAGAAAGAAGACAATGCTTGATTGCCCTGCTTGCATGCTTGCTTAATATAGAATAATACATCTCCTTGAAATTTTCTAGGAGCGTATTTCCTTACTAAATAATATCGCCCTGATTCCGGATGCACGTGCGTCGCGGCGTACGCTCGAAGGGAACCCAACTATGGCGGGTGCACACGTCAAGGGGAAGAGTCATGGCTGAATCGCTAAGCCCAACTCACAAAATAAACCTGAGACAACGTCCCCACACTTAGCACTTAATGTGTTCAATAGCCTTCGACTATAGGGATTGCCCGAATTTCTTCTTGGCACTCTACGGAGACTTGAATTCCTGCACTCGCGTGAAAGGTAATCGTGAGGAAAAAGCTGCCTGCCCCCGCTGTAAAAAAAAAGAAGAAGAAAAAAAAATAAAAAAAAAGAGAGAGAAAAAAGAAAAGAAAAGAGAGAGAAATGCGGAGCCGAGTAGTCGGGAATCCCCACTGAAACAAATGAGGAGACTCGCACGAAATAGTGAAGCGAATCACAATAAGGACGAATCTTAGTAGCCGGGAATCCCCATTGAGGCACATGAGGAGACTCGTGCCGAACGGTGAAATCTGCTACCAAAATAAACAGATGGGGCTGTGTGAAGTTATCGAAAGTCGAAAGCCTGGAACTAATGTGTAGGCGCTAGAGTGATCCTCGAGTGTCACCATGAAAACCTGCATATCCCTATGGTTAGGGCTCTTTGTTCACACATTTGCACTGCCATGTCACAGAGAATTGCCTCGGGTGAAATGCGTGAATTTAGGCTATGCATACAAGACATGCAATATCCTCTTGACGGGTGCACCACCCCTCAATTGTGCCTCGTGGCCCACATCGTGTCTACGAATTATGGGCGATGTCCCTATCCTATCCCCTATAGAGGGAGCTGCCTTACTTATATTTATGTTATGCCAGCTAATGAATGCTTGCATGCTTAAATAAAAGAAAATATAATAAAAAATAATAAATAATAAAATGTGAGCATACAATAAACTCAATTTCGGCCATCGAAGCCTACGTTCCCAGCTACGGCTCGTAGAGCCCAACCTTAGCCCCCATGGCCTACCTCTTGCCCTCGCGGCTCGTTAATCCCCAACTTCGGCTCTTCAAGCCCGCTCCCAACCTTGGCTGTTTTGACCTCCTTTATCGGCTCCTGAGCCGACGACTTTCTAATCATCGGCCTTCGGGTCGACAGCTTTCAAGCATCGGCCCCTGAGCCGACAGCCTTTTAATCATCGACCTTCGGGTCGACAGCTTTTCAATTATTGGCTCCCATGCCAACAGCTTTTCAATTATTGGCTCCCATGCCAACAGCTTTCAATTATCAGCCCCTGAGCCGACAGCTTTTCGATCATTGGCTCCCATGCCAACAGCTTTCAATTATCGGCACCTGAGCCGACAGCTTTTCGATAATCAGCCCCTGAGCCGACAGCTATTCAATCATCGGCCCCTGAGCCGACAGCTTTTCAATCATCGGCCCCTGAGCCGACCGCTTTCTAATCATCGGCCTTCGGGTCGACAGCTTTTCAATCATTGGCTCCCATGCCAACAGCTTTCAATTATCGGCCCCTGAGCCGACAGCTTTCAATCATTGGCCTTCGGGTCGACAGCTTTTCGATTATTGGCTCCCATGTCAACAGCTTCCAATTATCGGCCGATGTGTCGACAACTCTTATATCATTGGCATCCACGCCGGCAGCCACCCGGAGTTCTTAAAAAAAAAAGAAAGGAAAAAAGGGAAGAAGAGAAGAAGAGGGAAAGAGAGAAGAAAAAAAAACAAACAACAAAAAAGAGAGAAGACAAAAAAAGAGACGACAAATAAGAGAAGAAAAAAAAGAAGAAGTAAAGAAGAGAAAAGAGAGAAGAAAAGAAAGAAAAGAGACAAAGAGATCAACCAACCAGGTCAGCTCCCGACACCCCGTCGGCACTGACAAAGAGACAAAGAGATTAACAAACCAGGTCAGCTCCCGGCACCCTGTCGGCGCTGACGAAGAGACAAAGAGATCAACAAACTAGGTCAGCGCCCCGACACCCCGTCGGCACTGACGAAGAGAATAAGAGACCAACAAACCAGGTCAGCTCCCGACACCCCGTCGGCGCTGACGAAGAGACAAAGAGACCAACAAACCAGGTCACCTCCCGACACCCCGTCGGCACTGACGAAGAGAAGAAGAGACCAACATACCATGTCAGCTCCCGACACCTCGTCGGCACTGACGAAGAGAAAAAGGGACCAGCATACCATGTCAGCGTCCGGCACTCTATCGGCACTGACAAAGAGAGGAAAAGACAAATAAACCATGGCAGCTCCCGACACCCTGTCGGTACTGATGCAAAAGAGAAAAAGAGACCAACATGCTACGGCAGCTCCCGGTACCCTGTCGGCACTAATGAAGAAGAGAAGAAAGAAGCATGCTACGCCAACTCCCGACACCCCGTCGGCACCAACAAAGAGAAGAAGAGACCAGTACACCCACGGGCACCGCCCAGCTCATCCTTCGCCTGCGCTACCCGTGGGTGGGGGGCATTTGTGGACGTGCAAAATTGCCCACCCACACATCCCAACTAGTCCAGCACCAATAACAACTTCAACCAAAGAAGTTGTGGAAAAGCGGGGCCGTCCGGACTCCCCGAACGCACATTCACTGTCGTGGAGCTATCTCCGGGGTCACGACAGTGAAGAGAACTCAACCCTTGAGAGCCCCACAATCCATGGGCCTCGAAGAAAATCAAATAAGCCATAACTCACGCTCACAACGGGCTCATAACTACCCATTTAGGCCTTTAGCGGCACGCCCCTGGGTCCTTCAGCGGCACAGCCCTTGGCCCTTCAGCGGCACGCCCCTGGGCCCTTCAGCGGCACACCCCTGGGCCCTTCAGCGGCACAGCCCTTGGCCCTCCAGCGGTACGCCCCTGGGCCCTTCAGGGGCACGACCTTTGGGCCCTTCAACGGCACACCCCTTCTAACCCTTCAATGACACACTATTCTAAGCCTTCAACGGCACATTATTTCAGGCCTTCAACGGCACACTATTTCAAGCCTTCCACGGCACATTATTTCAAGCCTTCCACGGCACACTATTTTAAGCCTTCAACGGCACACTATTTCAAGCCTTCAGCGGCACACTTCTTGGGTATTGGCCTTCAGTGGCACACCTACGAGCCTCTCCAGCGGCACGCCTTCCTCAGCCCCCAGCGGCACATCGTTCAGCCCATCCACGCCGGTCAACGCTCGTAGCTCTCGGCGCGCAGCGAAAGCATGGCATGCCCATGCCTGCACCTTGCTGGGCTGTCCTCGCCCCACCTACTCCCGTCCTCGGTTTTTGTCAGCCTGACCAGGGGTATAAGAACCCCTCGCTCCGACGAAAAAGAGAGGCGGAGAGAGGGAAGGATACACACAGAGAGAAGACAGACGCAGAACCAGCGACAAGAGAAAGCCGCCGCCAGAAAAGAGAAGAAAGAAGAAAAAGAGAGAAGAGAAGAATGAGGGCTCCAGCGTGGGGTTTCTCCGACGACCACCGAGCAGGAGAGAGTAAGAGAGAGAGAGGGAGCTCGATGTAGTAGGGGGGAAAGGGGGGAAAGGGGCAATGGGTGGTCACCCTGCTCCGATCCCCAACACTTCCCCCCTTTTCTTCTTCTTCTTCCCCGTTCTTTTGTTCGTCCGTTTTATTTCTAGTTCGTAGCCTTAGCTTGGGCATGATTGGTAATGTGTATGGCTGGCCACGGCCTTTTGTTCCCCCATGAATGAGTATTGTTCCCTTTGATGGGTTTTCTCGTCATCTTGATTGATTTGTGCCGCCGTGTGCTTGATCGTCCTTCCTCCCCCTCTTCCCGGTGTTTTCCTTAACTCCTCCTGCCAACAGTTTCCTCCGGACACCGCACCACCTCGGGTGGTATGAGGTCGTGAGCCTTTCCAGTGCACAGCCCCTCCGTGTTGTGATCTTCTGGTAGAAGCCCACCTGCAAGTCCCTTGCCTGCCCTTTGAGCCACCTCCCAAAAATCTTTTCCTCGTGGGCTTGATCAGCCCAATGCCCCTGCCCTATTGGCACGCCAGCCCCTTTTGGGGGCCTTACCCGGTGCGCCTGCACCCCCGTCCAGCGGTACACCTTCTGGCTCCTTGGCCGGCACACCCTTCTGCGCCTTTAGCGGCACACCTGCACTTTCCCCCAGCGGCACACCCTTCCGGCACCTTGGCCGGCACACCCATAGTAGCCCTCCAGCGGTACAACTCCCCTTGGTGCTTCGGCGGTATGCCTGGCCTCTCCCTAGTCCGGTACACCCCTCAAGCACCTTAATGTTGAGGAAGTGGAGGCTCTAGGAGTAAGTGCCCGAAGTATCCTTCAGGCTCAAGATTCCCCAAGAGCCAGGGTTGGCGGTGCTTGCGAGTCTGACTGTCACTCCTGCTATTCGTCGTCAGGTGACAGAGGCTCAGCATGCGGACCCTGAGTTACCCCGGATTCTGGCGATGGCTGATGTGGAGCTCGGCGAGGACGGTGTTGCGAGGTTTCGCGGCAGGCTGTACGTCCCAGCGGAGGAGCAGGTTCGTCGTGCGGTGTTACGCGAGGCTCATGGGAGCAGGTACACCGTACACCTGGGTGCGACGAAGATGTATCGGAACTTGTGGAGACAGTTCTGGTGGCCTGGCATGAAGAGAGATGCCGCTGAATTTGTGGCCAGGTGCCTGACCTGTCAGCAGGTGAAGGCGGAGCATCAGCGACCAGGAGGTAGTCTCCAGCCTTTGGATGTTCCTACGTGGAAGTGGGACCACGTGACCACGGATTTTGTGGTGGGGTTGCCGAGGACCCCGAGTGGACAGGACAGTATTTGGTTGCTGGTGGATAGGCTGACGAAGGTGACTCGGTTGTTACCGGTCAAAGTCAGCTGGAGCGTGTCCAAGTTGGCTCGTTTGTATGTGGAGCGGATCGTTCCGTTGCATGGGATTCCCATTTCGATCGTATCGGATAGGGATACACTCTTCACTTCTGGATTCTAGAGGAGTTTCCAGCGAGCCCTTGTACGGGCGTCCGTGTAGGACTCCACTTGATTGGTTTGAGGTGGGTGAGCGTGTTTTGACGAGACCGGAATTGGTGCAGTAATGTGTGGATGTTGTGCACCTAGTTCGTCAGAACATGTTGGCGGTCCAGAGTCGGCAGAAGAGCTATGCTGACCGTAAGAGGCAGCCCCTCGAGTTCGCGGTGGGCGATCATGTGTTCTTGAGAGTTTCTCCGATGAAGGGGTTGATGTGTTTTGGACGGCGTGGGAAGCTGAGTCCCCGATATATTGGTCCTTTCATGATTGTGGAGCGCATCGGTGAGGTTGCTTACCGGTTGCAGTTACCCCCTGAGTTGGCGTCGGTGCATGACGTGTTCCACGTCTCGATGTTGCGGAAGTATATGCCTGATGACTCTCATGTGCTCGAGATTTCTGTTTGGCCTGAGGTGACTCCAGATCTTTCCCTCCCACAGTTTCCGATCCGCGTGGAGGATAGGCGAGAGCAGCGCCTGCGGAACAAGGTCATCCCCTTGGTAAAGGTGGTGTGGCAGCGACACTATGGTGGTGAGGCTTCTTGGGAGCGTGAGGACGAGATGCGTCAGCAGTTCCCATACCTATTTGAGTGAGTCTTCCTCTTCTTTCCCCTTGGGTTGTTCTCAATTTCGAGGACGAAATTCCTTTAAGGGGGGAGGGCTGTAATATCCCGGACCTTTCGGATCCTTCTTTATGGGTCCCGGATCTGGTTTTCGGAGCGTCCGTCTATGTTGTCTCTGAAATTTCGTTTCGGACATCTTTCGTATTTGGATCGGCAGGATCCGGAGTTGTTTCGGAGGCCCGGAGGCGTTCCGCGGCTTTTCCGCGTGTGTTTTTCGATTTCCGGTGTGCGTTTCGGCTTTTTCTTCGGAAGCTCGCTGCGGGTGGACCGGGCCGTTCACCTAGGCACAAGTGGTACCGTTGCGATCGGTGCGTTCCGAGGATTTCGGAAACGTATTTTTCTACTTTTTGGTATTTTTTTGAAAAATCGGATTTTCTATATATTCCCATTTCTTTTTCTTTTCTTTTCCCTTTCTCTTTCTTCTTCTTCCTCCTTCCTTCCCCAACCGTGGCCGCCCTCTCTCTCTCCCTCTCTCCCGTTTGAGCGCGGCGACCTCCGTTCTGGCTGCAGACGGCGGCGGTGCGACGCGGCAAGGACGTGGGTGACGTCGAGACGATCGTGCGGGCGTGCGGCAAGCGTGGGAAGCGTGGGGAGGCGGGGTTTCTAAAAGCCTTCTTCGCGATTCATGGACGATCCGGCGGAGCATTCGCTCCATTGAGGTAGGGTGACGATCCTCTATCTCCGTGCTTTCCTTTCCCGTGATTTCTAGGCCGGCGGGGAGCCGAGAGGGGTTCGTTTTGAGCTCGGGACGGGAAATGCATGCTTGGGGGTTTGAGCACCGATCTAGAGTTTTACCGCGCCATTTGGAGTTTTGGGGGCATCATTTGGTACTCTAGGGCGTGGGGACGAGTTCCCCCTTTTGTTTCCCCATCACCCGGGGGTGATTGGGGCGTGGAATGGTGTTTTCGGCCATTTCCCGCCGTTCTCGGTTTTCCGAGGTGATCGCGGTCCACTAGTGACCGTTTTCACTGGTCGCGGTCAGGCGGGGACCGCTTTCACCAGGTTTTGAACCGTTGGGGCTTTAGAGTGTCGGTGGGTGGACGCGGTCTTGCGACAGACCGCGACTGTTGGTCGCGGTCTGGGGGCGACCGCTTTCCCCGTGGGGACCGGCACGGACCTCGAGGCATTTTTGACCGTTGGTTTTTAGTCGCGGTCTCCTGGAGATCGCTACTGTGTGAACACGGTCACCGGGTGACCGCGTTCATTCTTCTTGCGCCAGGGTGGTCGTGGTCCCAGGAAGACCGCCACTATGTAGTTGCGGTCCTGGGAAGACCACTACCATAGGAGGTGGTCCTCCGGTGACCGCGTCTCCCATCCCTTGCCGATTCGAGTCCCGGATGAGTGAGTCTCGATCCTTATGCTGACCCGTGGTCTGACTGATGCTGGGCATCATGTGGGGGCCACACGTGAGGGTGCCGTGGGGTCCCGGGAGGTGGTGATTTCAGCTTATGTCGCCGTGTGACGGTGTTGGTACAAGGAGCGTTCCGCGCACCTGCGATTGTGACGTTGTTTTCCGTTGACTTGAGAGTCTACTCCTTTAGTGACCCTCCACTAGTCGTAGCCTACCAGTACGCGGTACCGGTCGCACCAGGGAGTGGTGTACGGGCTTACCCTTAGAGGTGGTTTGTGGACCGGTTACCGTCGGGCCCCACGTCTTGCAACCAGAGTCCGGCTGAGGGGAAACCGGTCAGAGGGCCAGACCAGGGACACGCGGTCTGTGTGTGCACACGTGGTTGGGGGCGGTTGGACCCACGTCGATGGGCGTGACCCCAGCTAGTCACTTGTCGTGAGTTTACTTGTTCGGTGTTCGCGTTGGTAGGAGCTACCACGCCAGGCGGATCACCTGCGGCGCGGTGTAAGACGTCAGGTGACGCTACCGGCTGTGCTTCTAGTGGGAGATACTCCTGTTGAGTACGGAGTGACAGACTGTCAGTCGTGTGTTTCTGACCTTCGAGTTTTGTCGGGTCGACCGTTGAGCTTCGGTTGTCTCACCATGGCACGTGTGCCGGTTTACGTGCCGTAGGATCTTTGTTGTGTAGAGTAAAGGGCTTTCCTTTCTGAGATACTCTCCTATCGCTAGCATAGTGGATTCCCGTTTTACGAGGTAGGGTTCTAGTGATCCCTACTGAGTCTTGTTCCGAGACTCATTCCCTGCGTGTTTTCACCGTGTTTCAGGTGAGGCGTCGCCCCAGGGGAGCGCGTATGGGGTGCAGCGAGGTGCGGGTGCCCAGAGGTAGTGCCAGAGGTCCTAGCCGGGATATGCCCCGTGTAACTGTACTTTCTTTTCTTGTCTCTGTACTAGTTGTGGACTATTGTTGTTATTTTGTGGACCATGTAAATTGCTAATTTATTTCCTGTTTGATATTATAACTGTTTAATTTCTGCAATTACTTGTGATATTTGTGTAGTTTTCACACCATCCTTCTAACCCTTCAGAGTCTTCGGACTCATGGGTGGCGGTGCGAGTCTCGGGTTATCAGGCCTTCCCGGTAATCGGATTCTCCGGTCGTTACAAAATCTTTTTAATCTACTCCTGTTGATTTCACTTGATCACTCTTGCCGCTGGGCATTACTTAATCCTGATCATTCAAGTGACTAGCCAAGTTGTCATCCTCGTGACAAACAACAAACAATGATGCCATGCTATCTATGCTTTAATAATGCTATCTATGTTAAATATTATTCATGCCTTTCACGATGTGCACGCTTGAATGCTATTCATGATATGATACATACATGTTATTAATGCTTTGATACATGCTATATTTTCATGTCATTCAATGCTTTCATGCTTGAATTCTATCCCTTCTATGGTTGCAATGCTTTAACGCCTTATTCATTGCTTGTTATCTTTTATATCTTTGCTAATGAATTTTTAAGCGCATGAAAGAAGCTCTGGGTCCCACCATCTCAGGCCCCACGATGCTTGCACTGTATATCTCAGTTCCCACCATACTTATTGCTTCACCATCTTCCCCATGTATGCATTTTACTATATGTTACCTACACTACTAGATCATATCAAGGACCTTGTGACTTTGATAAATTTGGAATCTGAGTTCTCCTTCATAAAAAAACGATGACGATTTATGAGTTATTTTCGTCATACGGATAGGCCGTTGAGCCGTCCAAGTCTTGGGATAATGGTTCCCTTTTACGAGTTGGTGCGCGGATAAACGGGCTTCGGCTTAGTATCAGCTCACGAATGGGTTTCTTGACCTAGTCTCGATAGTTTAACAATATTATCCTTGATTACCTTATATTTTCATTTGTTTTAACTTTTTCCCTTTAAACCCATCATGCATTCATATAGGAATTTGAATTAACTTTGTAAAACCCTTTTGATAAGCTGATTTTAAAGGTAAAGATAATTCTGATTGTCCATGATAAGAGATATTCCATGCCGAATTGTGTCCTCAGTTCGCCTTGCTGCCGTTTTGGGTCGCTTCCCTAAAAACTCCTTTGTTTGGATTTCTATCTCTCGTTCAATTCCTTTTCCTTTAATCCACCTTGGCTGCAGCACGTCCACATTGGTTGGTAACCGCTCCCCAATGGTGAAACCTACAGGTTTGTGACCTGGGGTACTTCCACTGCGCTGGAAGTTGATCGCTCTTTTTATCTCCTTCGTGCTCTCGTGCACACTCCTTCTTTATCCAAACATTGTTGCTTTCATTGATTCTCCTCAAGATTGCTTCATCTTGAACTTTTGATTCAATTCTAAACAAGTGATGTTGATTGCGTGTCTCATCACACCTTGGCATATGTTTTTCAGTTCGCTCTCACTTCATTCTGCTACATTCCATTCCACTCCATTCCATGTTATTTCACTACATTTTATTCCATTCCACTCCATTCCATGTTACTTCACTTCATTTTATTCCATTCCACTCCATTGCAAAGTAGACGCCAAGGCGGGGTAACTGTAGACACGCCAAATTTGACATCATTTTGAGCATATCTCCTATCGTACTGCGATGCCCCATTTGACCCTCAAATTGACTTATTTGAGTGATTTTCCTCTCTTTTCTTGAATGTCCAACTTCCCCCAATTTACACACATCTTTTCCTATTTTTTCCAGATTTTGCTGAGCTTTTTCTCCATTTTTTCGGGCCTTAAATCAAATGGTGGCAGGGACCCGTGCGCCATTTAAATAGCGCCCAGGCAGGGGGCGTCCATTTCCAGCTGAGTCCATTTTGGCCGTTTTCAAAATCTATGAATTAGCGACACTCCGGAAAGTCGCCATTTCTTTAAATAGCGACCGTTCGGAAAGTCACCAATTTCCTTGCCTTATTTTGAGCATTTAACTTCGTCCAAAATTGGCAACCGCTTCATCGGCGTCAATTCTTTTCTAATTTTGGAATATCCTAATCTCTCTTAAAATGCCTCAGAATGGGCGGCACTTCGAGCAGGCGCTCTTTTAATTAGCGACCACTGGGTCTGATGCCATTTCTTACAGAATTTTGATTTCGAATAGAACTCTGAATTTCCTTTCCCTTCCTTACTTAAACTCATTTTCCACTTAGGAAAGGGTTCCTATGGCTTCTTAGTGTTGTAAGGACACTTGGAGGAAGGATCCCCCTTTCCAAATCCTACCAAAACTCAGTTTTCTAATTTTTCTTGGAATTGAACTCCGAATTTCACTTTCCTCCCTCACTTTAACCTCCGTTTCCACTTGGGAAAGGGTTCTCATGACTTTCTAAGGTTGGGAGGACACTTGCCTAACAAATATCTCCCTCCAAATCCCATTAAAACATGATTTTCTAATTTTCTTAGAATTTAACTCCGAATTTCACCTCTATAAATAGGACCTCTCTCTCCTTTGTGTAAAAAGCATCAATATCAATCCAAAGGGGAGGTGCTACTAGATTGAAGGCTCAAGGAGAAGGCTCCCATGAACCTACAAGCTTCATCCATGGAGTTCTTCTTCCTCCCTTGAAGATCTTGAAGCCAAATTGGAGAAAACCACTAAGCTTTCCCCCTCCTATCTCTTATTTTTTGCTTTAGTTAATTGCATGCATCATATCATATTCTTATTTTATTTCTTTTTATATCAATATTGAGATCTTCCCATGTTGTGCACTCTAGCACATCTCCCTCTATTCTTCATCATACATCATCTTTTACCTACCCTTTTGCATAGGGGTTTAAAGGCCAAACACCAATAAGGAATGTTCATATCCATACTTTCTATGTCCATATTTATATTTGGATTTGATGCTACACATCTTGGTTTTTAATCCATGTTTGTTTATTGGTGTTTGTTAATTTTGCAAGGGTAATCAAGCTAAAAGAAAACTCTCTTCATCGGTCGACCGATAGAAAGAGAAGGTGCACTCACAATCTCCCCCGCATCCTTTTGAGGTATTCTTCGCGATCCCTCCCTATTCTTTATTGTTATATCTTTGAGGCCCTCGCGTCTATGGCGATCACCCTCCATTAGCATCATACGCATGCTCCCATTTCTCTCTCTTCCCATGCTGTTCTAGCCATATTATCCTTTTCTTTTCTTAAGTGGATTTCTTAAATCTATAATTAGCAGTAAGCGAGCACCTCAGAAGTGAAAAAGCCCTGCAACTATAAACACCGATCTCACGGCACGAAAATCGACACACACGCTATGGCGAGACAGTCGAAACTTAACGGTCAACCTGAGGAAAACCTTTAGGTCGAAGTCACAGAGACTGACAGTCTGTCACTCCCGACTCGACAGGAGTACCTTCCACTAGAAGTATAGTCGGTAGCATACCCTGACGTCTTACACCGCACTGTAGGTGTCCGCCTGGCACGATAGCCCCCGGCGGAGGCAAGGACACCGTACAAGTAACCACAAAGCAAGTGACTAGTTGGGGTCACGCTCGTCCGCGTGGGTCCAACCGCCCCCAACCACGTGTGCACACACAGACCTTGCGTCCAAAGTCTGGCCTCTAACTAGTTTTCCCCTCAGCCGGACTTTGGCTGTAAGACGTGGGGCTCGATGAAAACCAGTCTAAAAACCGTCCTCAGGGTAGCCTCTCCACCACTCCCTGGTGGGACCGCTAAACGCGTAAGCAGGCTACGACTAGTGGAGGGTCACTGAAGGAGTAGACTCTCAAGTCAACGAAAAATAACGTCCGAATCCGACGAAGTACGGGAACCGTCCCACGTACCAGCACCATCGCACGGTGACCACGGTCGGAGAAGAAATAGGACTGCAAACAACCTGGTGCAGTCCAGAGCCTGACGGTCTAACACAGGAGCGTTACAGCAGTCTGACGGCCCAACACAGGTGCGTCAGACACTCGGTGAGAAACTGGCTGTGACACGCCAACCCTGGTGCGTCACAGTCTCTGACGCACCTAGCCCAGTGCGTCAGAAGACGAGAAGAAACCAGTTGTGATGCACACCGCTCGAGGCGTCACAGACTCTAACAGATCATCTCTGGTGCGTTAGAAGATCGAATGAAACCAGCTGTGACGCACACCCCTCGGGGCGTCACAGCCTCTAACGGTCCTGCCCATGGGCGTTAGAAGGTGGGGATGCGTCAGCTCTGACGCTCCCACACAGGGGCGTTACACGGCTCTGACTCCCCACCCTGGGTGCGTCAGAGGCCTTGACCCCCAACGGTCAAAATCGCAACGGTCGGATGCCAACGGTCGGATTACCACTTGACGGTCCAACCTTGGCGCGTCACACGCTGTGGCGGTCTATCGTGGGATCGTCAGGCCCACGGACCGCCCAATTGGCAAAACACTACCATGTAACACACCCACCGTGGGGAGTCACAGGCTGTGACGGTCACTGGAAGGACCGTCACACCGTCCCGACGGCGAAATGACGGGAAACAACCCAAAACACCAACCACGCCCCCATACCTCCATGGGAGAGGGCGAAAACAAGGGGGAAGCCCCCTAGGGACCCCTAGCATGCTTCTAAGCCATCAAAACACCGAATCGCGACTTAAAAACGTAGATCAGGTGAACTCTCCCCAAATCATGATTTTACCCTCCCGGCATGGAAACGACCCCTCTCGGCCTCACACCGGGCTAGAAATCACAAGAAAGGAACGCGGGGAGCTAGGGAACGTCACCCTACCTCGATCTCGCCTCGAGGCACGCCGAATCATCCACAAACCACGAAGAATGCTTTTAGAACCCTTGTTCCTTCACGCCACCCACGAACATCGCACACCACCGGGATCGTCTCACCGCCACCTACACCGTCACTCCGTCGCCCACCGCCGTCTGCAGCCGGAGAGGAGCGCGCCGCGGTCGTCGTCGATCGAAGAGAGAGAGAAAGGGGGTCGACTCTCGTTGTGGAAGGAAGAAGAAAGAGGATGAAGAAGAAAGAAGAGGGGGAGAAAAAGAAAAAGAAATGAGGTATTTATAGAAAATTCAGAAATTATGGAAAATGCCAAAAAATCAAAAATTACACATCTGCGATCCTCGGAACGCACTGATCGCAATGGTACCACTCTCGCCTAGGTGAAAGAGCCGGTTCACCCGCAACGAGGTTCCGAAAGAATTGTCGAAATACACACGCGGAAATCAGAAAACACGCGCGAAAAAGTCGCGGACACGCTCCGGGCCTCCAAAACAACTTCGGATCGCGTCGATTCGAACACAAAAAATGTCCGAAACGAAATTTCGAACATAACGGAGCTGGACACTCCCAGAAAGTAGATCCGGGACCCAAAAAGAAAGGATCCGAAAGGTCCGGGATATTACATGTCTTCTTCCTTAGACCGATCTTAAGGTAGGTGTTCTCTCAGGCCCAACTTATAGTTGATCATCTAAATAGGTTAAGTAGCATGTCTAGCTTGTTTCTAAGCATGTTTCCTCAATTTCTATTGACTTATATGCATGTATTTAGAGTTTCATGAATGAGATATCGTCATCCTCATGTTTTCTAGTTGGAACGGACTTTTTGGATGAGTTCATGTCAATCACAGGGAGCGTGTTCTGAATGCGTCTGTTGATTTGTTTTGCTTCTCTTCTTCCTTTTGCTTTATGTGCAATAAAGATGATAAGCAAAAATCAAAGATCTCAATCAACCTAAGGACATGCGAACAATGAACCTAGGCAACTAGAACAAGCTCTAGCATGGGCATGCTATCTCAATCATCAAACTAAACTAAGGAAATAAAGAAAAACACACGCCGGGCGTGGAGCAAAAGCATATAAAAAAAAACACACCGCAAGGGTGGAGCAAGGAAAGAGAATGAGAGATATGAGAGAGAAAGAGAAAGTTAATGCCCAAGACCAAGAAAGAACGTGATCGCCACCAAAGTAGAAACAAGCCAAATACTTGAAAATACCTTGGAAATAGGTGGATGAAGCACCTGCCCACGGGAGAGAGAAAATCAAGGAAATCTGTAGATCAACAGAATGTAACGGCCGAAAGTCCACGCGTCACTTAGAAGTGACGGTCGCTCGATGAACCGCTATATGAATATGACGCGCCTCCGCAAGACCGTCAAATAACCTACAGTAATAGTTTGTGAATTCTTTTAACTCCAACTCTTCCAGCCGGCCAGAAGACTTGGGCCTCGTATGGTGAACCTGTAAACCTGCCAAAGGACATGAAAACACAAGAAAACATACTCAAATTAGCCCTTTAAACAATATAGCATCAATTCTTCAATAAACTCAATAGCATGCAAAAGGAAAGGAAAGTACCGGGAAGGTTTTGGTTTTTTAACCCCTCTGGGCGTTTTAAAAAAAAAGATAGGAGGATGTTTAGATGATGAAAAACCATGGAGAACGTGGAGAAAAGAAGAAAGGACAATGCTTTTGATGAAAGGGAGATGAGGAAGAACACAATATGTAATGATGAACTTTAAAAACCAATGGAACGGATACTCCCTTCACCGTGAAGCAGATGAACGTGAGAGACAATTCTCCTTGGTCAGATGTGACTCCAGAATGCGACATCACTTCGACGCGAACTCCAGATCTTCCTCTCTCGGGCCATGGAATTAAGGGTGCTATTTATAGACCCTCAAACTCTCCGGTTGAGCAGAGGATAATCCAGCAAGATAAAAGGATAACTCTTAGCAAATCCTTGAAGATAATATCACCAAGAGTCCATAGAAACAAACAGAAGGTTCTGAGGATCAGATTTGGAAGAGAAATCAACAATTCAAACTCTTATCTCGACCACGGAGTAGCAGAGAAAAGGCCTGAACTGCCATGACTCTCTGTTGGATGTAACGGCTACTCGACGGACCGCCACATGAAATTAACGCGCCAGGGAACGTCCGTTACAGTTAACCTTATCTCAAAAGAGATAAGATCAACAGGAAGAAGATCAAACAAGTTGGACTCTCGAAAGAAAGTAACGGCCAAGGCTGGACGCGTTGGAATAAATAACGACTGCACAACAGACCGTTATATTCAACGGATAAGCAAGAGGATAAGCTTTAGAACAAAGGCCTCAAACTTTAGGACTCTTCAATAAGTAACGGCCCAGTGATCATGCGTTATATGGAAGTAACGCCCCCAGTGAGGACCGTTATTA
Organism: Amorphophallus konjac; assembly: GCA_022559845.1. NCBI lineage: Eukaryota > Viridiplantae > Streptophyta > Magnoliopsida > Alismatales > Araceae > Amorphophallus > Amorphophallus konjac. Next base: position 481,481,558 of record CM040118.1, read on the forward strand.
ACAATGAGGATCAAAATTGATAAGAGCTTACTAAGCTTCATCCAACAAGGAACCACACTCAACCAAGGAAAGAAGACCCAAGAAACAGGCTTCAAACCGACGAAGGAAACTTAATGAAGAGTGAACAACTTGGAGCATCATATGGATAAACAAGGAGATGACCCAACTTATTGGTCATAAAACGGGTGTCAACAGATGCCCCTCCTTAACGTCCTCTTTGCAGGAGAGCGAGCGGAAGTGAAGCGGAAATGAAATGGAACATGGAGATGAAGCGGAGCGAAGCGAAAAAGTGGGAGTTAAGGTAAATGACACCCGCTCTTTACCAATCAAGCGATAGGAATTTCTTGGAAAACTTCGAACTGATCACAAGGAAATAGCCAACCAAAGGACGCATGTCTGGAGGAACTAACAACTAAGGAAAGGAAACACGGCTAGCCGCCGGAGGCAACGGAAAGGTAAGAGAACCGACTAAACTCCAGACAGGAGTCTTCAGCCAACCAAATCAAGCGAGAGATCGAAGGAAACCTTCTAATTCAGAATGTAATGATTATCCTTATTCGAGATCAAGAATACAGCTCTTCACCATCATCGAGATACCTTGAACAGATGAAGCACATGAATGCTCAAAAGATGCGTATGATGCATGCTGGGCTAAAGAAAAAGAAATCTTTAAGACAAATGCAAAGAAAGATAAAATATCAAGATACTCGAGAATAATATTGCTGAGCTGGAGAAACCAGGGTCAGGACACCATCTGCAACCACGGCGTGCAAGACAGAACCATCGTCCCCAAATTTTTCCAACCTAACGGCCTATCCAACGATTAAACATGTGAACTTAGATCATCATCATTTTTGTTTAAGGGGAACATCAGATCCCAGAACATATGAATGACTAGCCGGTTCTCGAGATAATATATCATAGATAACATATAGTAATGCATTAATGGATTAAGGGAAAGAGATACAATACCTGACTTACCTGCCTGACGAACGGCAAAGCGTGTTGTTATTCATAACTTCATTCAGGAGAAAGAGGTTGGCCAATAATAAATATGAGCATGAAATAAGGCATAACCATTTGTACATGTGATAATCATCAATAATGAATATTATGGCAAAAAAATGCAATCACTTAAACGTCAAATAGACTATTTCATTCATCAAGAAACTTGCAAGTTTGTAACGGTCTACTGAGAGGGCGTTACATAAAGTAACGGACCAGCCCTGGGCTGTTATAATTTAGGCGGTTCACATTCTCCAATGAAACAGTTCAAATTCATGTAACGGTTCAAAGAGTACGCATCAGATTATGTAACGGTCAGACGACAGACCGTCACATTTCATGAGCATTCAAAAAACAAACCGAACGGTCTCAAACCCATTCACTCAACACTCAATCACCCAAACGCCCAAAAGAAACCCCAATCGAGAGCCACCGGCGACCACCGTCTTCCGCCAAAGAAGGATGGCCGGCGACGAGGCCCCACAACCGCCGAAGAAGAGGGAGAGAGGGAAGAAGAAGGCGATCCGGCGGTTCCACCGCCGGATAGAGTGGGAAATGGCCCGACAGCCGGAGGAAGAAGAATCGAGGAGGAGACCTCCAAGGGTAGAAGAAGAGGCACCAACGGCCGAGGAAGACCAAGGAGAAGCTCCCCTGGATGAGGGAGAACCCAAGGAACAAGAAAAGAAGAGGAAGAGGGGACAAGACCGAGAGATAGGCCTCCGCCCTAAATTTTCCAAAATTTTAATAAATTTTTTGTGTTTTAGTATGAATGTATGTGGGAATGGGGGTAGAAAATGGGTCCATGAACCCATTAGGATCATGTGTAGGCCTTTTGGCCAAAGAGGGAGAGCCACGGGATGCAAAGGGAAAAACACCCTCTAGCAGGGAATGTGACGGTCCTTCCAATGACCGTCACACACCTAACGCGCCACCCTAGGTGCGTTAGAGACAAGTGACGTCCCACTCTAGGTCCGTTACATGCGCTAGAGGCCAGAACTATTTTTTTAGGTTTTTAATTATTCAATTTTTGTTTTGTTTTCATTTTATAAATGCCATGCAATAATTTTATGATGCATTTGACTGACTCATGTCCTAAATGAATGCAGGGGAAAAGACGGACGAGGATCTCCTGGCTCCAAATCTGGGCGGTGTACCAGGCACTGCCCGATTTCCAGATAGAGAGGCTAGCCGGCATGGGATTTGCCGAGGTGCTGAGCATCGAGGTGACCAGAATGGACATGCCTCTGCGGTACGCCTTGCACGAGAGGTGGGATCCGATCAGCAGAGCATTCATCTTCCCGTGGGGTCACATGATCCCCACGCTGGAAGACATAGCGAGGATTGCCGGACTGCGAGTACACGGAGCCGCAGTGACAGGATGGACATACCGAGACTACCGAGAGATGTCCCAGGAGCTGCTGGGGCTAGATTTGATCAGGCCAGGGCAGACGTCATCCCAGCTCTCGAGTTCAGTACTACATGAGAGCTTAGGACTGAGAGGAGCAGCGATAGCTGTGGGCGAGTTACCAGAGGAGCATCTGGGTAGAGTGATAGACCAGGTGCGCCCACGAGTGGCGGCAGAGGCTGGACCAGAGGGAGATCGCACCCTGAGGCGCTTCCTGATGCTACTGTTCGGGAAGCTCCTATTCGCGACTCGGGCAGATGTGATCAGCTGCCGGCTGCTGCCGATGATCAGAGATTTGGGCAGAGTTGGAAAGTACGCCTGGGGAGCGGCAGTCTTGGCCTTCCTGTTCGAGTCCCTCAGCACGACGGACCGTCAGACGATGTTGGGCGGCTTCTCGCCTTTTCTACAGGTAAATGCAATTTAAATGCTTCTTTTATGATTATGCAAATGTTTATGCAAATGATTATGCAGTTGACTGATTTAACTTCTAAATGCAGTTCTGGAGCTACATGTACCTCCCAGGCATCGGACGGGGCACACTACTCCATGCCGATCGCATCCCGATCGCCAGGCGATGGGTGGTTGCGAGGGACCCGAGGTCGATCATCAGATTGACCCGGGCGATCCAGGATGATTTGGATTCCTTCCCGCACACGGCGGTAAGCCCGAACTCAAAATGCTTTATAAGTGATTTAAATGCTTTTATATGCTTCTATATGACGATCTTATATGCTGATGAATGGGCTATCCTGCTTCTAGGTGAGGTGGACCCCATACAGAGGTGAGAGTTACGAGGGACAGCCATGGGTAGAGGCAGCCCTTTCGTACCGGGGATGGGACATATGGTTGCATTGCATCCATATCATCGAGCCTCTTCATTATCGACTGATTCTGAGGACTCGGGGACTACATCAGCTTGAGGTAACCATCCCACGCCGCAGTGACGACCACTCGGGGAAGTCATCGAAAGGAATCAGCGGCGACATAGATTGGTGCGCCCGGAAGGCGAAGTACGTCCACGACTGGAACAAGCGGGGCAGAGCAGTGAAGGAGCGGGATGAGAGCGATGAGGCATATTTGAAGGCCTTCGCTCGACTGTACGGAGACAGGGTGTACCGAGGTACCCGACGACCGGTATGCAATTCTAAACTCAGAACTCTAAAATGCTTTTTATCCTATTTGCACTAACTCACATGCTTCTAAAAATACAGCTAGACCCTGAGGGAAGGATAGCCGAGCTCGAGGGGCTTCTTCATGCCACCGTCCAGCAGCGGGACGAGTACCGGACTGCCTTGGAGCTCCTGGTAAGATTCCCAAAACCTTAAAATGATTATGCTTTATGATGCTAATGATGCAAATGCGATTGACTGACCATGACTTCTGAATGCAGCGGGCCGAGGGAGCCCAAAGAGCGGGACCGGATGCCCCATCGTCATCCTCACAGCCTGCCGGAGGCAGGGCTGAGCGGGATGCCGACTTCGCTCGAGCAGTTGCTCGGGCCGAGGAGGCGGAGGCCACCCTCGCGAAGCAGGTAAGATGCCAAATGCTTATGCAGATTAAATGCCTGAAAAATGACATGCTCATGTGACTAACTATATGCAACGCAAACTACAGGCGAGAGAGCTAGCCGTAGCAGTGGCCGAGGCAAGGCTGGCTCGAACGGAGGCAGAGCGTCTCCAGGTAGAGATGGAGCGAGGACGATCGGAGGCGGAGCAACTCCAGACGGAGCTAGCTCGGTCACAAGCTGAGGTAGAGAGACTCCGAGCCGGGACGGCAGACTTCGATCGTTACCGGACCGAGGCACGGGACACGCGGCGTCAGATCTTCGAGTTGAAGATCGAGCTGCGGACGATGGAGCGGACTGTGAGAATGATGGGCTGGGGACCAGAGCGGAGTGCCTCCCAGAGTGGAGTACGGAGGAGTGCTGCCCCGAGCGGCTCGATAGGGGACTTCCTTGCCAGTTCCTCTGGCCAGCGGAGGAACGAGAGGGCAGAGAGAGGACAGCAGGAGGAGAGCGTCTCTATAGCGCCACCTGCGAGGAGACCCGAGGGAGGAGATGATGATGGCGGCCCGGCGGATAAGTCGGCCGAGTGATGCATGTTTTCTTTTTGTTTTTACTTGTACATAACTTATGATGAAAATGGAATAAGAATTTCTCTTTTTTGTCTTTTGCTTGTTCTTGTGAATGAATGGATGTGTGTAAAATGAAATGCAAACAGACGAGCATGAATGAAATGCAGGAATGAGTATGAGAAGGTGTGATTGGAATGCAAGAAATGCATGTGATTGTGTGAAAGGATTGTGTGAAATTGCGTGGATGAAATGTGCATGATGTGGATGAGATAATGTGTGGATGGACAGGATGAATAGACTGAAAGCATGTAAGACCGCCAGGTCTAAACAGAGGCAGATAGGAATAGCCCAAGTCACAGCAGCAGATAATGTAACGGTCTAGATCCAGACCGTCAGAATTGAATAACGCATCAAGTGACGGCCGTCAGAGGGGACAGAGGCCAAATCTGCAGAACTGGGCAGCAGAGAATGTAACGGCTTAGAGATGGTGCGTTATATACAAGTAACGGCCAAACGCTAGACCCTTAGAGATGGCAGAGCAATGTTGAACTATGAACGTACTGACTGTACTCAGTGTGTAGACCTTGCCCAAGCGATGTGTAGACTACGAGTCCAGGCGTCCAGATGATGTATAGACTTCATGCATACAGCAGCAAGGATGTATGGACTTGGACAAGGGATGTATAGACTTGGGGCTTGTGCTCACGTTGGGCAATGTATAGACTTGAATCAAGAATGTACAGACTTGAAGCGGTGTGGACGTATAGACTTGGGATGAAGACTGTACAGACTTGGCGAATGTATGGACTTTGAATGAAGACTGTACGACATGTAGACTCTGAATGAAGACTGTACAGACTTGGGGAGACATGGAATGTGTGGACTTGGGGAACAGACATACTTAGATGAAGGATGTACAGACTTGAGGGACGTGTAGACTTTGGACGAAGGCTGTACAGGCTTGGGGGAAGGTATGGGAATGTATAGACTTGCACCTGATGTATGGACTTCAAAGTGAATAGGATGTATAGACTTCAACAAATGGGATGTATAGACTTCAAAGGGCGTGATGTATAGACTTCAACGCAATAGGATGTATAGACTTCGAAAATGATGTATAGACTTCAAAGAATGGGGGATGTATAGACTTGGAAATGATGTGGAATGTATAGACTTGGCAACGATGGTGAAGAATGTATAGACTTCGAAAATGATGGTGAACTTGAAGCTGATGTACAGAGTTGAAGCTGATGTGCAGACTTGAAGCTGATGTATGGACTTGAAGCTGATGTACAGACTTTAACGAACGTACAGACTTCATCAACGGTGTATGGACTTCAAAAGTGCATGGACTTAAGCGAATGTACAGACTTTAACATGATAAATGAATGCAGACTGAGATGATGAAGGGGATGTACAGACTTAACCAAATATGCAGGAAATGTGACGGTTCAGGCGCAATGCGTTAGAGGCAGATAACGGCCATGAGCAAGACCGTTGAAAATGATTGACCAAGCAAAGGCCAGAACTGATCAGCAGAGAATGTAGCGGCTCAGAGAGAACGCGTCACAAGGATATAACGGTCTAATGCTAGACCGTTAAGATTGACAAAACATGTTTGACCGAATTAAACCCACAGAAAATGTGACGGCCCAGATCTGGCACGTCAGAGGAAATTGACGATCTAGCGACAGACCGTTAGATAATGAATTGTACCCCGAGACGGATTGAGCCGTAAGGGGCAAAACCCGAGATAGGAAGCCTCAAATCCGTTTTAGACTCCTCCTAGACTTAAGATAAAGCCTTCCAATCCGAATCTTATCTCTTTAAAGCCCAAACCAAACCTTTAAAACTTGGAAACTTAGCCAAAATCGTATCTTTCTGAATTCTCTGCTAGAAAACTGAAAAACCCCATCCTAAGGGCAGGAAACAAGATGAAGAGAAGCTTCGAGGTGATGGCTATGGAGGAGAAAGTCTACACCGGACCCAAAGCTGCAAGAAAGGAGTACGGAGAGCTACAAAGGCTGACCTCAATTCCCAAGCACCTAAGCTCCAATACTCAAAGAGTGGTAAGCTTCCATGGCCTAACCAAGTTTAGAATTTCCTGCACTTCATCTTCTTCCTCGTGATCTTCTTCTTTTCTTAGCCCCTCCCCGGTCCAAGATGCTATTCTAATCTGAAGTGGGTGGCTCCCATGGTAAAGGCACTCCCTTTAGAGGTCACATCAATTCTCAAAGCATGGCACCTCCAACCTCTCTTGGTTTTAGGCAAGAACTTCCAGAAATTGACATTAGATTGGCCTAGCATTTCAGCCCTCATAGAATTGTGGCATCACAGTCCTATTAGAGGAGGTAGAAACCTACCTAGCCCTTCCTAAGACTAAGGTGGGGGATGAAGACCTAGTTTGCTACACGATTGAGCCTATCGACGCATCCTTAATTTTGAGTGATTTCATCCACAATCCAAAGGACGTGAGGACCATGATCAGCCCACGGCACATTCACTTGATACCCTTAGCACAGTGGATAGTGTCTCATTGTAAAAACAAGTGGGAGAGACACGAAGTAATAGCCAATGCGGTGGCGGTTTGCTTATGCGGGGTCTTCCTTTTCACTACAACCGACCACCTTTTAGATACCCAAAATCTCAGCATTATTAGTGGCTTGTGGCGGGGAATGACCATCTCTCAAGCGATCCTCTCGTACCTCTATGAAGGACTCAGCTCGGCTTGCTTAGGAGGGCCTTTGTTCGGTTCCATGATACTCCTTGAGTGCTGGATGGGAGTGAGAATTAAATTCCAATCAAAGGAGGACATTACTTCATCTAGCCGGATCTTCGGGAGCCACCCTCTCTTCTTCATTGGAGGGGCATCTGGATTCTCTTCTCAGGTTGAATGCAAGACGGCGGACAAGAAAACACGGGATGAATGGCGCCTCTTCTTCAACACCTTGCCAACGGACAAATTCATCATGCGACCGAGGATCCTTCGGAGCGCTCTTCTTAGAATACCGCGGCGTCAAGGCCTGGACCTTCAGCTAGTGGGAAACACCACCATGGCGATCTACAACCCACACCGGTGCCATCTTCAGATCGGGCTTCCTCGATCCCAAGTTTCTACACTATCACACTACCCTCCCCTTCTACCTAGGAAGATGGGGACCGAGGACGACGAGAGAGCAGTACGGAACGCGCTGACCATGTGGGAGATCAGCAAGGTGCGCCCGTGGCAAGAAGAAGTAGAAGAGAACGACGAAGCACGCCGTGGCTACTTGAAAGAGTAGAGGAAGATCTGCCCTTTTGCGGATAAGAGGCTGAATGTAGTTTGATTTTCTTTTTATGAATGATTGTGATTTGACAATCAGAGTTGGAATTTATTAATCTTATGTTTCATTAAGTTCACTTGAATGAGATGGGATTGCCTTAGTTGAATGGTTGTGCATTTCGTGGATTGATCGGCTAGCATGACCAGCAGAACAGAGCTTCTAGAGAAAGTAATGGATCCGAGAAGGGCCGTTACAAGGAGATAACGGTGAGGCTACAGACCGTTATAGTGTATGCTCTGAAAGCTAAATCCTCTGGAGGGAGTAACGGTCCAACGACGGACCGTTAAGAGTAGTAACGGCCGTGCCCCAGGCCGTTAGAGAGAGAGTTGCTGAGAGAGTCAAAGTGAAGGCCTGAAGAGATGTAACGGGCTAGCATGGACCATTAAACGAATGTGACGGCCTGTATATGGCGCGTCACAGACTTGAACCTGCATGATTATGAGATTTCAGCTTTGTTCTTGGTTCCGCGTTCTGCACATACTTAAACATGGAGCAAGTTAGATCTGTTCTTAGACTCAACCCCTTGTCTCGAAGCGAGTTAGATAATGACCGTTTCTTGATATTTGGTCAAGGGGTGGAGCCTTATTAAATAGGCGGGAAAAAAACATAATAGAAACAATGCGATGCATGCGACGCATATGATGGTATTTTTGGATTTTGGAAAATATATTTGAATTTTTGTGAGTTTTGGAAATATTTGATGTTTTTGGATTTTTGAAATATGTGTTGTTTTTGGTTTTTGAAATATATGTTATTTTTTTGGTTTTTTTGAAATACGTTGTTTTTGGATTTTGGAATATATGTTGTTTTTGGATTTTGGAATATATGTTGTTTTTGGATTTGAAATATATGTTGTTTTTTGGATTTTTGAAATACGTTGTTTTTGGATTTTGGAATATATGATGTTTTTGGATTTTGAAAACCAGTGCTTTCCCTAGCAACGCGGGCCCTCCGTGTTGTATTGAGAATCCCAAGGTTGGCGTGCAATGAGGTGACACCCCTGACCAAGGCCCAGATTTTTCATGACGGTGTTTCTTTCAGGGCCATACCCAGGGTGCTAGTTTCAATCCTGAAAAAGGAAAATAGAACACGGGGTAAGTTTAGGCCAGACTCAGACGTTTTAAGGACTTGAGTTCCTCTCCAGACAATCCATTAGAAATTTGGTCTGTTACGCCGGGGCTTTGCGTCCGTCATCGAACCTTAGTCCACTCTAGGCATGCGTGCGACCGGGCTCATTTGTCCCACGGGGAACTGTACTACCACTCTTGCCATGCCTAGATTTCTTTTTCTTTCTTACTTTTTTGGAGTTTTTGGAATTTATACTCAATAGACCTTCGAGATGATACTTTTGATTTTTGTCGTAGAGATTAATCCTTTGCTTTTCTTTCTTGTTTCTCGTGGCGTCAGGTCATAACGGACTGCCCCTATTTGAGACCTCCTCTCATCAAGGTGCCTGGATTAGTTGCCGCCTCCTTATTTACTTCTTGCCCCTGGATTCAGCCGAAGGAAGAAACGGACAGGGACTTCAACTTTCCCCCAAATCATGGCTAAGGAGAAACGGTGTCTTTATAGCGGAAACCCTGACCAGGGATGTCGTGTAGTGTGTGATTGCCTTTACTCGGGACTTTTTTTTAGAAAAATAGGAGGAACATCTTGTTGCCCGGGGTGACACTGATTAGACTCTAAGGAAAGAACTGCTTAAGGTACAACCCATTCCACGGGTGAGAGAGCTCCTCACCTTCCGCGTTCACTAAACGATAAGCATTCCCTGGATAAGCTTCTTTCACGACAAACGGCCCTTCCCAGTTAGGTTGCAATTTAGACCTAGGACCTGCAGACCGAATGAATTTGCGTTTCAAAATCATATCACATGTTTGAAATTTACGTTCGACTACCTTCTTTTGAAAATAACGCGAAACTCTCTTTTGATAAACGGATACGTGATAAGCCGCATTCATCCTCTTCTCATCTAAGAGTTCCAACTGGACCAGTAACGCCTCTCGATGTTCATCGAGATTGAGTTCTTTATCGAGCTGCACTCTAAGGGAAGGGATCAAGATCTCATATGGGAGCACCGCCTCCATCCCGTAGGTAAGAGCATAGGGCGTCTGTCCCGTGGGAGTACGGACGGAGGTGCGGTAAGCCCACAGAGCTTCCACTAATTTTTCTGGCCAATCGGAAAACTTATGAGATTTGCATGTTTTCTTGATGATTTTAAGAAGGGTTTTATTAGTGGCCTCGGCTTGACCGTTGCCTTGAGGATAATATGGAGATGAATGATGCAATGCAATATTGAACTTCTTACATAGGTCCTTGAGCTCTTGAGATATAAACTGGGGCCCGTTGTCGGTGATGATGCGCGCTGCTTGGTACTCCGAACCGCGAGATGATATTCTTCATGATAAAGCGGCACACCGTTGAAGCTTTGATCTCTGCGTACGCCTCGGCTTAGGCCCATTTGGTGAAGTACTCAGTGGCGGTAAGAATAAAGGATTTCTGCTTGGTTTGAGAATTAGGATCAACGAGCGGGCCGACAACGTCGAAAGCCCACATAGAAAATGGCCAAGGAGCAGAGAGAGGGTGGAGAGATGAAGCTGGAGCATGGATTTTATCAGCATGGAGTTGGCACTTAAGACACCTCCGGACATAGAGGGAGCAGTCTTCCTCTAGAGTGGGCCAGTAGTAGCCCTGCCTAAGGATTTTATTCGCTAGAGCCTGGCCATTAACATGACCTCCACACTCACTAGAATGGGCTACTTCAGCCACTTTCCAAGCCTCATTATCATCCAAGCATCTCATGAGTATTCCATTAGTAGAGCGCCTGTACAGTTCTCCTGCGACAATAGTATACCTTGCGGCGGCTCTTCTTATTGACTTGCGTTGTTCAGCGTTTGCCCCTTCTGGGAATGACCCTTCTTTGCAAAACGACTCGATTTCATGATACCAAGGCAGCTCCTCTTCATCCAGCATCTCTTCTAACTCCATTAGAGATACTTCCTTGAGATCTTCCTTCTCAGCCCTTGCCTCTACAGCCTTCCTAAGGTTGATGAACCAAGGGTCCTGAGAAGAGGGTGCGTCCAATCTCTGAACGACGATAGTCTCAGTGTTCCGACTGAGAGGAAAAGATAGAGAGGAAGCAAGAGATGCTAGAGCGTTAGCTAGGATATTCTGAGAACGAGGAGTATGGATATAGATTAGCTTATGGAATTGCCTAGCAAGAAGCGTGACCAAATCTTGATAGGGCTTGAGTTTGGGGTCACGAGTACGGTAGGTGGACAGAACTTGCCGTAAGACGAGCTGAGAGTTTCCGATGATGTTTAAATAACGTGCACCTAGGAGATAGGCATGCTTCAGTCCAGCCAGGAGAGCTTCGTACTCAGCGATGTTGTTGGTAGCGGGAAATCGAAGTTGATAAGCAAAGGGAATAGTTACTCCTTCGGGAGTAAGCAGAACAGCGCCGATCCCTCGGCCTTGAGAATTGAGTGCACCATCGAAGTGCAGAGACCAGAAGGGATGGTGAGAGAGAACTGAGAGATGCTCATCCGGGAAATCATCCTGAATGGAATCAGAGTGAGGAATAGGAAGATGGGCAAGATGCTCAGCGATGGCGTATCCTTTGACCGCCTTCTGAACGACGAATGTGATCTCAAATTGAGAGAGGAAGCTCTGTCAGCGAGCTAACCTACTAGAAAGGACGGGCTTTTCTAAGAGATAGCGAATCGGGTCCATTCTAGAGATCAACCTAACTGGGTGGGCAAGAAAATAGTGTTTAAGCTTCTGAGCTACCCACACTAAGGCAGCACAAGTCTTCTCCATAGCGGTGTATCTGGACTCAGCTGGGTTGAATAACCGAGAGAGGTAATACGCAACCCGCTCTTTCCCTTCATCGTCTACTTGTGCTAATACCGCCCCTAGGGAGTCTTCGATAACTGAGATGTATAGGATTAGGGGTTTCCCAGGGACATGAGGTTGCAAAACCGGGGGATTGGATAGATATTCCTTTAAGTCCTCGTAGGCCTTTTGACACTCTTCATTCCATTCAAACTTAACTCCCGCCTTAAGCAATTCATAAAATGGACGGTACCTTTGAGAATGTTGAGATATGAATCTTCTAATGAATTGTAATCGACCGATCAATCCTCGAAGTTCCGTAATGTTCTTAGACGAAGGCATGTCCATGACTGCCTGTGCTTTGTTAGGATCAATCTGGATCCCCCGTTTGCTCACTATGAAACCTAACAGCTTCCCTGAAGAGACTCCGAATACACACTTCTTCAGATTCATCTTAAGCTTGTACTCCCTGGCTCTTTGCAGTACCTTTGCCAGAATAGAGGGGTGTTCTTCTTTGGTTCTTGACTTCACCAAAATGTCATCCACGTAAGCTTCCATATAGATATGCATCATGTCATGGAAGATGGCCATCATTGCCCTTTGATAGGTGGCACCTGCATTCTTCAGACCGAACGGCATAACCACATAACAATATGTGCCCCAGGGCATGGTGAAGGAGGTTTTCTCTTGATCTTCTGGAGCGAGACGGATTTGATTATATCCTGAGTAACCATCCATAAATGACAACGATTCGTACCCGGCGGTACTATCGACCAAGACATCAATGTGAGGCAGCGGGAAATCATCCTTGGGACATGCTTTATTGAGATCCATGAAATCGATGCAAATACGCACCTTTCCATCCTTCTTGATGACAGGGACTATGTTTGCCACCCACTGAGGATATAGGACAACTCTAATGAATCTGGCCTTATATAACTTGTCAACTTCTTCTTTAATCCTTAAGGCCATGTGGCGGTGAAATCTTCTTGACCGTTGTTTCACCGGTGTTGCCCCTGGTTTAAGCACGAGTCGATGTTCTACTAAAGAGGGGTCAAGACCTGGCATGTCCTCATAAGACCAGGCGAAGGAATCGCTATACTCCCTTAGAACCTTGATCAAATCTTCTTCTACTTGTGGAGGGAGATTAGCAGCAATAATGATGGGCCTGGGGTCTTCTTCGGTTCCCAGATTGATTTCTTTCGTAGGTTCATCCAATGCTGATGACGGCTCATCGAATTTCTTAAGTCCTTGCGCGTACAGATCAGCAGTGTCACCTATGTCACTGTCCTCATTAACCGGATCTTTTTCATCCATGAGTTCATAGACGCCGAGTCCATCATCGCCCCACGCCCCTTCTATTTTTTCTCCATCCTCAATCGTAATTGCCGTAGCAACAAATTCCGGACATTTTAAAAGGGCATGACAACGCTGAGCTAGGTCTTGCAAGAACCTATCAGGAACAGATTTGGGAGGACGCGCAAGCGGGCGCGGCTCAGAGGAGGAAGGGTTGGATGACCTAGAACAAGACCCTACTTCTTTAGATCTAACTAACTCTATTTCCCTAGACTCGATAGACCCTAATCCTAACCTAGGAGAAAGGAGACCTAGTGGAAGGGAAGGAGCAGGGGACTCGTGCCCCTGGGATGAGGATGGAGATAGGGTAGCATAATCTTCCGCTGAAATCTCTGTTTTGAATTTGATGTTTTTTTTTTGGAGATCAGCAGAGACTATACAACAAGATGGAGGAGGGGGGAGCTGCATAGGGAATAGCTCGGGGAAGATGCAGTCAAAGAAGGGATCGGAAGATGAGAACCACATCTCGTGGAGTTGGGCATTGGGAGGAGGAGGAGTGAATAGGGTGGATAGATCGATGGGTGGGCAGTGCCCGCAAGCGCAAGGAACAAATAGAATCTCGGGCGGATCAACGAAGGATGGATTTACCATGATAGGAGGAAGACGGGGTAAGAACTCCCATTGCTGGAGGAGAGATTGAAAGCGGGAGGGAGACCAAGAAAAGACAATCGGCGAGCTCCCCTCCTTCCGTGGATCATCGACTGGCCACTTCTTCGGTCTCCATTGCATGAGCCGAACTTCTTGCTTCTTCTGGTAGTCTTCTCCATGAAACAACCCCTGAAGGGCCTGACCATAATCAAGCATATCATCTTCTGGCCTTTTTAGTGCTGGCGGAGGACTGGCAATCGGACATACTGTATTTCTCTCTGACGGAGTTGGCTGCAGAGCTAATGTGCCGGGCTGGAGAGGCCCTCGGATAAAGTGTTGACGGTAGTCCCAGGTGAGTGGCCCAGAATCACTCATCATAGATAATGCGGTTTCTCGATAGCCAAGACCTCTCCTTCCCATCTTTCTCCCCTTGGGTATGGGGTTGGTCATTCCTTGTAATTATGCACCGAGGCCTCTCCCCGGTTGGTAGCCCAGTTTCAGTATGATGTTCCAGCCTTTTGAGTCTCGGATCTGAGGCTTCATCTTGATGTTAACTGGAGTAGTGATGGGCCTGGGAGGTGTATAAGCCCAAGGAAAGTTCAAATCCAGCACTGATATGACGGGTCGGCTGCTTGGCCAAAGTGTAGGAAGAATTTGGTCTGAAATGGCCTTGATCGATTGAACCGTGGACAAGCTCTTGACTTTGACGACCCTCCCTTGGAAAGGGAATTTGACGCACTGATGTGCGGTGGAGGGTACGGCACCGAGTGTATCAATCCATGGACGACCCAAGATCGCCTTAAACATGGGCTCAATGTCCAGCACATAGAACTCCATGGCCATAGTGAGGGGCCCGAGCTCCGCTTGAATTGTGACTACCCCGTGGCATGCTCTCCTCGAGTTGTCATATGCTGCTATAGTGGTGGCGGTAGGTCGCAGTAGCCCTTCAAATATATTGCAAGCTCGGAGGGTACTGAGCGGGCATACATTAATTGAAGCCCCTGTGTCAACCAGTGCTGCCTCAATGCTGACCTTATTCAGAATAATTGTAATGCAGCGCGGCATCTGCCAAGCCTCTAGAGGTGCTAGCTCGGTTTCTGAGAATGTAATTGCCGGCCCTTTAGAAATAGTTGCTAGTGCTGTTGGTAAGCTGTCAACTGCCATGTCCTCGCTGACCATCACCTTCTGTAAGAAATCCCTGAGAGCATCTTGATGAAGGGTGAACCTCTTGATAAGTTCCAGAACTGATATTTTGGCGGGCACTCGGTCCAGATGATGTAGCAAGTCATACTGAGTTCCTGGTAGAGGTTCGGCCTCTTCTTGCTCGGCTGTCGGCTGAGAGGACTGGGGATTAGAGGTAGTGGGGTAATTCCGATGGAACAACTTCCCGCTTCTTAAGGCGCAATTTGCCGCGGCGTCGGGAGATGATGTTATTGGCCCGGTAGGGTGGATGAGTGGAATAGACTGCGTAGGAGAGGTGATTTGGTGGTAGGTAATGTTAGGGTTAACAAGAGATGGTGGCTGGATGAGTGGCGTGGGATGAGCGGAAGGTGGGGTGATGATGGGGGATGGTGCGGATGGTGGGAGGACGAGTGTAGGTAGGGCGACGTGCGGAGGATTGGATGAGGGGGTGGTTATGATCGTAGCGGGGGTAACTAATGGTGGGTATGATGGCGCTGTGGGTGGTGGTGGATTTGCTGGTGCGGGTGTGAATGGAAGGACAAGCGGAGAGGGTCTTGGGTGTGTAGGGAGGATAAATGAAGGAGTGAGGGGGTTGCGGTGGTTATGGTGGAGGGCCATTACTTGTGGTGCAGTACCATCATCATCAAAAGACCACTCGGTGTTAGGAGCCGGGGGTTGGACTACATTGACTTGCGCTGGCATCGGTGGCTGAGGTTGTGGAGCGGGTGGATGGTTTGGCATCGGATTTTGAGGGATCCCCAGATCCTGAACCTGCTGTGGTTGCTGCTGTTGCGGCGGCTGCTGCGGCTGCGGTGCTTGATGCTGCTGCACTTGCTGCCTCTGCGGCCGCCTTCTCTTTTTTTTAATCTCAACAATGGCCCTGTGCATTTCGGCCCAATCTATCCTTTGTCCTTCATGAAGATCATATACTAGGTCCCAGAATTGAAAACATCCTTCAATGGTATGTCCCGGTTGCCTGTGGAACATACAATACTTCGTCTGATCGACAGCCGGATTCCAGTTGGGCCGTTCCGGAGGAAGCTGTATAGCATTAACCGACATAAGAGCCGAGAAAATATCCGTGAGGGTTTCTGGCAGCGGAGGATATTGTGCCCTCTTGGGAGCGGGCGCTTGTTATTTGAGTTGTTGTTATAGCCGTTGGGTGGAGAGACGTTGTGGAATTGTGGGGGTTGTGGAGGTTGATGTGGTGCGGCAAAGGTGTTTTGTGGAATGGTGAAGGTGGGCGGAGGGTTTTGCGGAGTGATTTGGAAGTTCTGTGGAGCGGGATTTTGTGGAGTGCGGGGGTTTTGAGGGAAGCGGAAAGGTGCGTTTTGGAATGGAAAAGTAACGGCTTGAACCTGCTCATTCGTTTGGACCCCTTCTGTAACCGGCCCTTGTGGCTTTTTATGGTACTTGGGCTTTTGGTTTTCGAACAGAGAATGGATAGGGGAGTCCTTGAACTGAGTCTGAATAAAGTGCGCCCGGCTATATAGTTGGTGCATGTTGGCTATGTCGTTCATTGCCAGGATGTTTCGGAAGGTTGGAGTGGTATTTGAAATAAGTAGCTTGACCTTCTCTTCCTCCAGAATATGGCCGGGTACTCTAGCAGCCATCTGCCTCCACCTATCTGCATAAGTGGCAAACTCCTCATCTGTTTTCATCTCTTCGACCACCAGATCTGTGAAAGAATATTCCGGGCCGACCCGGTCTTGAAACCGCTGAATAAACTTGTCTTTTACTACCTTAAAGCTCTCCGCTTCTTCCAATGGCAGCGAATAAAACCATTCCAACGCAACACCGTCCAATGATCGGCGGAATAAATACGCCATAAGACGATCATCATATTAGAATTGGGCCGATTCATATAAGAAATCCCTTACGTGAATAAAGGGATTGCCGTTCCCATCATATTTTCTATAATTGGGGAGCTCAGACTGGGGAGGGAACCGGATGTTCTGGAAACTGGGAACAGGAACATCGACCAAGGATTGGGGGCCAACCCGTTTCTGGAGGAAGTCGAGTTGTTGTTGCATGGTGGCCCATTTATCAAGTAATTCCTCCTCTCGGGATGGAGCAGGGGTAGCAAGAGATGATGCTTGAAGTTGAGGAGCAGAGGGGTGAATTGTAGTAGGAGGTGGGAGCCTATAAGAAGGAGCCGAAGGATAAGCGGCCGTCATAGGGGGTCCATAAGAAGGATATTGGGTCTGAGATTGACCCAGATTGGAGTGGGCTTGGACTACCCCTGACTGAGGGTGTAGAAAATCGGAGGGACCCAGCAGGACTTGTGGAACAAGTGGGCTAGACAAGTGATGATCCATCTGCGTGAAAGAAGGGATTGGAGCTTTCCCATGGTCAAAAGATTGCTGGGCCGAAGCGGAAGATTGGCCCGTCTCCATGCCGATGAATGTGATGGTCCGGGGTTGGACCGGAGTGAGATTAATTAGAGTGGGCTGGATGAGAGGATTGGATTGACCCTGCATAATCGTGGGAGGGGAGATATTGGATCCTTGCATGGCCTGATAGACAGTTTGGAGTTGGGCCGGATCCAATTGAGCCATCATCTGGAGGATGGAGCCCGCAGAAGGAGTAGAGAAGGAAGGGGTAGCCTGACCACCTACCATGGAGGTAGAGGACGGAAGGGGGGCCGTCCCCTCTCCAGAAGAGAATGAGGTAACCCTAGCAGGGTTTTCGAGAAGCCCTTGAGGAAGAGAATCCTCCTGGGAACGGGGAGGATTGAAAGAAGCCATGGTAGATTTGAAGAGCGGATTTGAGTAGAACTTGGAGAATGAGCTGACCCTAGGAGGTGCTTCCAACTGACGAAAATAACTCCACATGCAACGAACAACCTTGACAAGATGCAAACAACACAACACCAACACACAATGAGCAACCAAACTTAGACGATTTATCACATAGATATAAGTAGCAAGAGATGAAGACACTCAAAGTCAACCAAGTTGTTTAATATAATGCTTCAAGATTCTTATGGTTTCTCCTTTTGGAACTTTAGTGGATGGATTAATATGAGCTCTCAACAATAGGTTCCTGACGGGAGATGGATGTAAAGCTTGGTTTGACTCTAAGTGTGACCACTCCTTCACTTATGCAACCCTAGACACGGGGTGGAAAAGGTACAACCGGCCTGGCGTCCGTGTGGGAATCCACGGCTCGTGGGGACTTATGGAGGTCCCTGGTGCGATTTCCTAGTCGGCCCCAAGGAATATGGAGACGAGAGGTCCGCACACCAAGGTAGGAAAATGCGATCTAATGTATGAAAGTATGAATGAACCTATATGCACCGGAGTGCATGCAAAATCTAGCCTAGAATCTAGCAAACAACTATGCGCACAATGATGTAAATATGTAGAACAATCAGGGAGGAAGTCAGATATCACACAAGCAAGGAAATCACAGCAGAAACTGCGGAAAGATATGCACCTCGGGATGCGTACATGTCTGGAGTATAACGGTCTATAGACCCTGCGTCAGAAAATAATAACGGTCGAAGGCCAGACCGCCAGAAGTAATATAACGCAGAGCACCAGGACCGTCGGATGAGCCAGAGAGCCAAAAACAACCAGAAATAAAAGGGAAATCCGTGAAAAGCCCGCACACAGGATCAGGTGTATAATGGTCTAACGCCCCTGCGTCAGAATTGAGTAACGCAAGGACATAGGGCCGTCAGAACACCCAGAGAACCAGAGACGATATGAAATAAGAGGGAAATCCGAGGGAAATCAAACAAGGAAATGATGGCAGGTTTAAACAAAGATCAAGACACGATTGGCACAAGTTGTCCCACCGTGATCGCCAAAAAATTATCTATTGATTTGTTTTGCTTCTCTTCTTCCTTTTGCTTTATGTGCAATAAAGATGATAAGCAAAAATCAAAGATCTCAATCAACCCAAGGACATGCAAACCATGAACCTAGGCAACCAGAACAAGCTCTAGCATGGGCATGCTATCTCAATCATCAAACTAAACTAAGGAAATAAAGAAAAACACATGCCGGGCGTGGAGCAAAAGCATATAAAAAAAACACACCGCAAGGGTGGAGCAAGGAAAGAGAATGAGAGATATGAGAGAGAAAGAGAAAGTTAATACCCAATACCAAGAAAGAACGTGATCGCCACCAAAGTAGAAACAAGCCAAAGACTTGAAAATACCTTGGAAATAGGTGGATGAAGCACCCGCCCACGGGAGAGAGAAAATCAAGGAAATCTGCAGATCAACAGAATGTAACGGCCGAAAGTCCACGCGTCACTTAGAAGTGACGGTCGCTCGATGAACCGCTATATGAATATGACGCGCCTCCGCGAGACCGTCAAATAACCTGCAGTAATAGTTTATGAATTCTTTTAACTCCAACTCTTCCAGCCGGCTAGAAGACTTGGGCCTCGTATGGTGAACCTGTAAACTTGCCAAAGGACATGAAAACACAAGAAAACAGACTCAAATTAGCCCTTTAAACAATATAGCATCAATTCTTCAATAAACTCAATAGCATGCAAAAGGAAAGGAAAGTACCGGGAAGGTTTTGGTTTTTTAACCCCTCTGGGCATTTTAAAAAAAAAGATAGGAGGATGTTTAGATGATGAAAAACCAGGGAGAACGTGGAGAAAAGAAGAAAGGACAATGCTTTTGATGAAAGGGAGATGAGGAAGAACACAATATGTAATGATGAACTTTAAAAATCAATGGAACGAATACTCCCTTCACCGTGAAGCAGATGAACGTGAGAGACAATTCTCCTTGGTCAGATGTGACTCCAGAGTGCGACAGCACTTCGACGCGAACTCCAGATCTTTCTCTCTCGGG
This sequence comes from Amorphophallus konjac, assembly GCA_022559845.1. NCBI lineage: Eukaryota > Viridiplantae > Streptophyta > Magnoliopsida > Alismatales > Araceae > Amorphophallus > Amorphophallus konjac. The sequence continues at coordinate 481,501,140 of CM040118.1, forward strand.
CCATGGAATTAAGGGTGCTATTTATAGACCCTCAAACTCTCCGGTCGAGCAGAGGATAATCCAGCAAGATAAAAGGATAACTCTTAGCAAATCCTTGAAGATAATATCACCAAGAGTCCATAGAAACAAACAGAAGGTTCTGAGGATCAGATTTGGAAGAGAAATCAACAATTTAAACTCTTATCTCGACCACGGAGTAGCAGAGAAAAGGCCTGAACTGTCAGGACTCTCTGTTGGATGTAACGGCTACTCGACAGACCGCCACATGAAATTAACGCGCCAAGAAACGTCCGTTACAGTTAACCTTATCTCAAAAGAGATAAGATCAACATGAAGAAGATCAAACAAGTTGGACTCTCGAAAGAAAGTAACGGCCAAGGCTGGACGCATTGGAATAAATAACGGCTGCACAACAGACCGTTATATTCAACGGATAAGCAAGAGGAAAAGCTTTAGAACAAAGGCCTCAAACTTTAGGACTCTTCAATAAGTAACGGCACAGTGATCATGCGTTATATGGAAGTAACGCCCCCAGTGAGGACCGTTATTAACAATGAGGATCAAATTTGATAAGAGCTTGCTAAGCTTCATCCAACAAGGAACCACACTCAACCAAGGAGAGAAGACCCAAGAAACAGGCTCCAAACCGACGAAGGAAACTTAATGAAGAGCGAACAACTTGGAACATCATGTGGATAAATAAGGAGATGACCCAACTTATTGGTCATAAAATGGGTGTCAACAGCGTCCTCGCAACAGATCGCGACCTCTATATCACAACGCACAGGCCAACCGCGTTCTGATAGAGACGCGTCTCTTGTCTTGACCGCGTTATGTCTCGGGTTACTCGAAACCTTAGATTTTCCAACATGTTAGATCTATACCTTTTGTGTCAAAAATCACGATTTTATGTTAATCATGTCGTCTCACATAAGTAAAAGATTAGGTCATTTATATCAAGCCATGATTAATTCCTTTTAAAAGTTATTTCTTTTGATCATATGAACCCTTCTTGTGATTAATGCTTTCCTCATATCATTTTTCATCTTCATGTTTGTTCTTCCCTAGTAAAAATTGACTCTATCATGTAAAAAAAATGTACATATTTACTTGTGATCAAATTATTTCATGTTAGCCTTTGATTTAATGGTTCTTAATTATTGTAAGACCAATGTTTCGATGTACTATGTCTTGATTATCGTTTGAAGACCGTGTCACTTTGGTGGTATGCATCTACTGCTCACTTTGATTTCTAGTTCTCGCAAAAGCCAAATTCTTGGTGAAGTTAGAAACCATCCGTCAGATATTCCTTCCGTCGGACCGGAACTTCTTCACTTAGGCCTCCATAAGTCTCCGTGAGTCATGGATTCTCACATGGATGCCGAACAGGTTCTACTCTAAAAATTCTAGAAACCCTCTGAATCTCGTCCTACTATTATAAGATGGGATTCAACCGGCCTTTGGAACCATGGAACGAGATTCTGTTTCGTTATGCTGAGCAGATCTTGAACGCGGTAGACTCAAAGACCGCGTTCAAGCTTCTGTTTCGTGAATGTAGTGTACTCAGAGACTGCATTCTGGTGAACCCCAATACGAATGTGTCACCTATCCAACCGCGTTATTGCTGTCGCCGCCTTAACTCAGACTGCGTTCAACCCAGGTTTTTGTTAATCACGTTTCTTATTTTGACTGCATTATATCATGCTTCTGTAAGTTTGAATTTGGTTGTACATGGCTATTTCCACTTTTATCCTCGATCCATGGGGTAAACCAAGGTTTCTTCACATACAAGCTTGATCATCCGTTGAAATTTCTGTTCAGGAGTCATGACTCGTGAATCTTACTAAAGTTCTATACCTTGGATACATGAGCTTGATTGTTGAAATTTTATGGCCATAATTATTATATGGAATTATCTGAAAATTCTATATGGGACTTCGGTCCAATGACCCCAATGCCTGTGCATATAACTGTTGGAATCTATGTTTAAATTTTAAAAGTTTGAGTTTGTGTTTATTAGTCCCACATTGGAAAGTGGAAAAAGTTTCCACTTACCTTTAGTTGGGACTCATGTCTTTGTTACATATTCCTTTGAGGAGACTATGGTAGTTGGCTCATTTGGGCTAGTGGGCTCTTGGGCTTGCCTCCTCTTTCTCACACATGCGCGAATTGCCTTGCCGTGGCCGTGTCGTGCGTGTGTGTGATTCAAGATTATTATTTTATTTTTATTTTTCCTTTATTTTTTTGACCATTTAGCCGAGTGTCTCTTGGATTCTCTCCGCGTCTCTTCGGATTCCCCTCTTTGGGCAGTTGTGTGTGACTCGATCAAGGGTCGCTTCCGAGAGGGTATTTGAAGAGGGTCTTTTTTGTAAGAGGTACGGTTTTCGGTTCTCTCTAACCCGAAAGCTATCTCTAACGAACTCCTCTCTCCCATCGTCTTCTTCCTCTTGTAAGAGCCATCGGCCACTGTGGTGTTCGCCCCCGACAACGTGAGTTGGAGTGCACCTTCGCGTCGCCACCGGTTTTGGGTCGTCGTATCTTGGGAGAAGTTCCATCGCGAAGCCTATCTGCACCAGAGTAGGGGCGGAACGACTCTAAAGGAAGCGACTACGCGCTTCGACATGTGTTTGCTCATCTTGACCTTGATTCCCTTTGATTTTCGTGCTAGATCTAGTAGAAAATCTCTACCCGTGAAATACTATTTTTCTATCAGTTTAGAGTCGTTCCTTTCTACTAGATCGAATGGCACCAGAGATTGTTGCTCGCCCTGATAAATTAACTGGCCCTTTTTTCAAACGTTGGCAACAAAAAATGCGCTATTGGTTGACCTCTTTGGCTCTGTTATCCGTCATAGAATCTAACCCCCCTGTAGATGATGAAAACGAACCCGCTAGGTCGGTAGATGTAGCCAAGTTTAAGGAGAGGGATTACCTGTGCACTGGTAGCATCCTTTCGTGCCTTTCCGATAAACTCTATGATATCTATTGCATTGCTAAATCTGCCAGAGACCTGTGGTTGGCCTTAGAGAAAAAGTATAGCTCCGATGATGTTGGTCTAGATAAAATTATGGTAGCCAATTACTTTGATTTCAAGATAAAAGATAGCGCATCCATTGTTGACCAGGCCCATGAAATCTAGTCCCTTATTTTGGACATTCAAAGGTGTGGAATGTCTATTGATGAGAAATTCCAGGTCTGTGCTTTGATAACAAAACTACCACCTTCCTATAATGATTTTTCTCTATCTATGCAACACAAACGTGATGAGATGACTGTTGAACAGTTGATCTCTGATATTCATGTTGAAGAGATAAATAGAGACATGAATAAAACCATAAATCCTCCACCTGAATCAGAATTCCAATCTAAAACCAATTTGATTGAAAAACCTATTTCTCATTCCTTCAATAAAACTTTCAAAAAATCCAATGACATCGAAGGGAAGAAAAAGATCAATAAGGAATCAGAGAAGATTACTTGTTATGTGTGTGGAAGGCCAGGCCATAAAGCCTACCGATGCTTTGAAAGAAAAGGTAGAAACAACAAACCCTACAAAGGAAAGAAGTCTGCTGCTACTGATCAACATGCCAATGTGTTGACTGTTGGCACCACATCTGGTGAAAGGTTTATTTCCTTTAATCCTGAAATTCATGTGACATGTCTACCAACAAATTGGTTAGTAAATACGGGAGTAAATGTCCATGTCTGCTCATATAGAGCTTTGTTCTCTTCTTATCAGGGCCTTGAAGGCAGGAGCGTGACAATGGACAACTCCACTGCAGCCAGAGTAGAGGGTGAAGGACGTGTTGACCTGAAGCTTACTTCGGGGAAGACATTAAGCCTCTACAAAGTGCAGCATGTGCCAGATGTCAGGAGGAATCGTGTTAGTGGGTCTTTGTTAGTGTAGCAAGACTATGAACTTGTGTTTAAGTCTAATAAAGTTGTAATCACTAGGCATGGAAACTTTGTAGGAAAATGATATTTGTGTAATGGCTTATTTGTACTTAATGTTTCAGACAGTGTTTCGTTAAATGAATCTTATTCTTCAGTCAGTTTTCATGTAGAAATTAGTGATTTGTGGCATGCTAGACTTGGTCATGTTAATTTTAATACCATCAAAAGAATGATGGATTTAGATTTAATTCCCAAGTTTGATGTGAAGCATGCTGATAAATGTCACATATGTATGCAAGCTAAACAACCTAGAAAGCCTTTTAAGTCCGTTGATCGGAACACCTCTGTATTAGAGTTGATACACTCTGATATTTGTGAAGGGACATGTTCCTTAACTAGAGGTGGGAAAATGTATTTTATTACATTTATTGATGATGCTTCTACATTTTGTATTCTGTATCTACTTATAACTAAGGATGAGGCTCTGGAAAAATTCGTGGCTTTTAAGTCCTTGTCTGCAAAATAAACTGAAAAATTACTTAAAAGATTAAGATCTAATAGGGGTGGTGAATACGTGTCTAATGCCATTAATGATTTTTGTATCACAAATAGAATCATCCATGAGTTGACAGCTCCATATTCACCTGAATCAAATGGAGTGGCTGAGAGGAAAAATAGGAGATTGATTGATATGGTGAATTCCATGTTATGTAGCTCATGATTACCTGAGAATATGTGGGGAGAAGCTCTGCTCTCTGCATGTCATGTCCTTAACTGTGTTCCTCACAAGGCAAAAGATAAATCACCTTTTAAAATATGGTTTAAAAGGAAACCAAATTATAAATTATTGAGAGTTTGGGGCTGTTTAGCCAAAATAAAAATTCCAGAGAATAAGAAGAGAAAAATTGGTTCTAAGACGGTAGATGGTGTTTTTATTGGTTATGCCGAAAATAATCCTGCTTATAGATTTCTCATCATTAAATCTGATATTGCTGATATTTATGCTAATACTATTTGTAAATTTGGTGATGTAATCTTTTATGAGGATATATTTCCTTTTAAGACTAAGGCTACTAATGTAAGTGTAAATTCATCATTTATTCCTTCATCTAGCACTTCTAGTCCTGTTCAGCATGATCATATTGACATAGAACCTAGAAGGAGTAAAAAAACTAGAATAGAAAAATCATTTGGAGATGACTTCATTTCATATATAGTAGAGGATGATCCTTTAACCTTTAAAGATGCCATGTCGTCTAGTGATTCTACATTCTGGAATGAAGCTGTTAATGGAGAAATAGAATCAATTAGAAGCAACCACACTTGGGAACTGGTGAATCTTTCACCTGGTGCTAAAACAATTGGTTGTAAATAGATTTTCAAAAAGAAATTGAGACCAGATGGCTCCATTGACAAATATAAGGCTAGATTGGTTGCTAAGGGCTTCCGACAGAAGGTGGGAATAGATTTCTTTGATACATATTCTCCCGTGCATGAGATGACTACAATCCGAGCGCTTGTTGCACTGGCCTTTATATATGATCTAAAGGTTCACCAGGTGGATGTGAAAACTGCATTCCTGAATGGTGAACTTGAGGAAGAGATCTATATGGATCAACAAGAGGGATTTATAGTTTCCGGCCAAGAGCATAAAGTATGCAAGTTGGTGAAGTCCTTATATGGACTTAAGCAAGTCCCTAAGCAATGGCATCATAAGTTTGACGAAGTCATCTGTTCTAATTGTTTTTCTATATGTGAATCTGATAAATGCTTGTATGTTAAATTGTTTGATAGTACTTGCATTATTTTGTGTCTTTATGTTGATGATATCTTGATATTAGGCAATGACTTGATGTTGATTAATGAAATTAAACAGTTTCGGAATAGTAAGTTTGACATGAAAGATCTGGGAGAGGCAGAGGTGATATTGAGGCTTAGGCTTCTAAAGTCACCTGAGGGCTATTCCATATCACAATCTCATTATGTTGAGAATGTGTTGAGAAGGTTTGGTCTATATGACTGTAAACATGTGAGTACTCACTTTGATCATAGTGTCACACTTAAAAAATATCATGGTGAATGTGTAGAACAACTCAGATATTCACAGTTAATTGGTAGTTTAATGTATTTGTCAAACTGCAGTAGACCTGACATCTCTTTTACTACGAATAGACTTAGTAGATATACACATTATTCTAACAAAATACATTGGCATGCACTTGAGAGAATATGCAGATATTTAAAAGGTACCTTATTCCATGCACTGCACTATGGAAGGTATCCTCGTGTAATGGAAGGATACTGTGATGCTAGTTGGGTGACTGGAAAAGCCCAAGGAAAGGGTACCACTGGCTTTGTGTTTATGATGGGTGGTGGGGCAGTTGCCTGGAAATCCACCAAACAAACTATATTAGCTCGGTCTATCGTGGAGGCTGAGTTAGTTGCTGCAGAAGTGACTGGTAGAGAAGCAGAATGGCTGAAGAACCTTATGGTTGAGCTTCCATTGCTGAGTAAGCCAATTCCTGCTATCTCTATTCACTGTGATAGCCAAGTTGCAATAGCTAAGGCTAAAAGTGAGAAAATAAATGATAAATTGAGTACTCATATAAGATTGGAATTAAAATTTGTGAGAGAGTACTTGAACAAATGAATAGTCTCTTTAGACTATGTGAAATCAGTAAAGAATCTTGCTGATCCTCTAACCAAGGGATTAAATAGATATTTGGTTGAACAATCATCGAGGGGGATGAGACTTAAGCCCATTTTAAACACCATCATTAGTAATCCAACCTGATATTTGGAGATCCCATAACACAGGTTCAATGTGAAAACTAGTTGAATGAGTGTATACTAGAGAGCACTTGTTGGAGACTGGTGTCTCAATGTCCATCCCTATGATGAAGTGCTTATTCTGTAACGGTAAAGGATGAGTTACAACTCTTAATGAGTCCAAAGGCCTACTTGGCGAGGTGTAGATACGTTTCAGTGCACCTTGGATGACTCACCTATGTGAGTGTGATTGTGTGGCCGTAATATATGGGATCTTCTGGACTAATCCCTAGAGCGCTCACGAAACAAGATACATAGCACATGTCCAGAAAGTGCTATCCCGTGAGAACACCACTATTGACTAATGATATGTGTGATGTATGAAACATTCTTCATAAGGGTTTAAGTTCAAGACATAGTTCACTTAGATCTATGGAGGAGGGGAAGTATATCACTATGTGAAGGTTCAAGTCGGAAGACACCTTCACTTATGCGTGTCATCTCAGGCTCTTGTAATCTATGTCTCAAACTTTTAAAATTTTTTCTTGGTGGGCGAATGTTGGAATCTATGTTTAAATTTTAAAAGTTTGAGTTTGTGTTTATTAGTCCCACATTGGAAAGTGGAAAAAGTTTCCACTTACCTTTAGTTGGGACTCGTGTCTTTGTTATGTATTCATTTGAGGAGATTATGGTAGTTGGCCCATTTGGGCTAGTGGGCTCTTGGGCTTGCCTCCTCTTTCTCACACAGGCGCGAATTGCCTTGCCTTGCCGTGGCCGTGTCGTGCGTGCGTGTGATTCCAGATTATTAATTTATTTTTATTTTTCCTTTATTTTTTTGACCGTTTAGCCGAGTGTCTCTTGGATTCTCTCCGCGTCTCTTCGGATTCCCCTCTTTGGGCAGTTGTGTGTGACTCGGTCAAGGGTCGCTTCCGAGAGGGTATTTGAAGAGGGTCTTTTTCTGTGAGAGGTACGGTTTTTGGTTCTCTCTAACCTGAAAGCTATCTCTCACGAACTCCTCTCTCCCATCGTCTTCTTCCTCTTGCAAGAGCCGTCGGTCACTGTGGTGTTCGCCCCCGGCAACGCGAGTTGGAGTGCACCTTCGCGTCGCCACAGGTTTTGGGTCGTCGTATCTTGGGGGAAGTTCCGTCGCGAAGCCTATCTGCACCGGAGTAGGGGCGGAACGACTCTAAAGAAAGCGACTACGCGCTTCGACCTGTGTTTGCTTATCTTGATCTTGATTCCCTTTGATTTTCGTGCTAGATCTAGTAGAAAATCTCTACCCGTGAAATACTATTTTTCTATCAATAACTCCCCGTCTGATATTGGGAGGAGCACCAAATTACTCATAACCGCGGGAGTCAAATGACTTGTGGTGTAACATTGCACCGATATAAATTGTAAGATTGATTTGGATAATTCAATTGTTATGTGATTGTGATATGCTCATTATGTTAGCCCAAGTGATATGATCATTTTGTTAGCCCAAATATGTATTCATATAGTTTTATGGTCAATATTGGCAATGTTCTCTTGAATATCATTCATTTGGAATTGGTTATATCCTTGAATTGATCTTCGACATCTTGTTATTTCACTTCCGTCTATTATATTCATTGACCCTATTGAACCGTGTCTTCATATCATTTCTGGATCATACGAATTGCTTATGTAGAAAGTCATGCCATCATTATTGCATTGTAATGCGTTAATTACTTAAATTTTACCTGATATAAGAGATGTAATTCTTACTGAACTTTTGCTCATCTAGTGTTTTAATATTTTTCATGTAGTTACGACGAGGAGAACTCAACTGATGGGGAGGGTCAAGAGTGATCGAGAGTCAATAAGTCTAGAAGACCCAAATGTCTTTCTTTTTTTTTTGTCTACAAGTAGTCGAGAAATGTAATTGAGTCCTTGGAAATTGTATTTGAGTATTGGGAAGTTGGGATTTTAGTCTTTATGTAAACTTTGGAATTTAGATTATTAATAAAAGTGGGCATGCTTATTTTTTGTAAAAATATTGGTGTTGTGATTATGAGAATTGTGAATGTCCATGTGTTATTACTATGGTTGTTTTGTTATAGCTGCCACGCTATGAGTTTCTGCATCGTTGGGTGACAAAGCTAAGAATGAGATGACGCCATTGCGACCAGTGTAAATAGGTTCTCAAGGGATCTAAGAGAGGGACACGAACATGTACACGAGGAGAGACGCACAGTGACAGAGGTGCATGCACACAGCCAGAAAGATACCTAGAAGAACAGATCTACACGCAGGGTGGTGACAGTACTCCAAATCACCCCAACTTCCTTACCTCAGAGGGAGACAACGAGTTCCTTATCATTTTCCAAGTTCTTGCCACGCTGTCGAGCACTCACCTTATTGTCGAGCACTCGTTTCTTCCTCGAGATCACATTCTCTTTCTCTCTCTAGTCTCATCCTTATTATCACAGTCGTCTCTGACTTAAGCATCAGAGGGTTGTCCCTATGATCACTCTCAGGACTCCTTCTGACACGTTGTTTGTGTATGCAGGTTCCCTCGAGATAGTCAACAGTATTTCCCATCAAATAAATAGTAAGAGTGAAATACGAGGCTGATCATGTAATATTTTTTAGCTATATATATACATCTACCTATATATATAACAACATGAAAATATAAAAGTACAAAGCAAAACATGTAAGATTATACAGATGTATATGTAATTTCGTTTTGCAAACATACTTTCCTTATACGTTTATTTATAGAATTAATCTTCTTATCTTCATATTATTTTTTAAAACTTTTTAAGATTACTATAGTTTCAAAAATATCCATGTAATTAACCTCCATTCGAGATGCAAGAAATATTATGTTTCTATCCATAAAATTTATTTTTTAGAAGCAAATACATCTATAAAAAGAGTTGTTTTAAGTGACACATTACGCTAAAGATAGGGAGGGAGAAATAAAGATGTAGATATACGAAGATACATAAACTTTATGAGAGGTTGCAAATATTTTAGTTTTTTTTTCAAATTTGATTAACTATAGTTAAAAAAGAGATTTCAACGATAAGAATCGGTGACCATAGAGGTGGTTTTGTAAGTATTGTAATTTTAAAATGAGGAGTTTTTACATATAAATTTGGACAGGGGGAGATTTGCGGCCTAACATTCCACAGCCTAAAGGCCCATAAAGGCCTGCGCGGCCCAGTAAGTGACAGTCCTATCAGGGCCCACTTACTATAAGACCTAAGGTAAAAGGTCCAATAAGGCCCATCAAGCCTTGGCTAGGTCGTTCAAGCGAAGGTCTCCCCAACGCTCGAGAAGAACCCATGCAATGACTAGATCGAGCCATACAAAGGTGGATAAGATCCTCGCTCAAGGATGGTCAAGTCGAGGACTCCCTGTATAGGCGGGGAATATCCCTTATCTCTCGTGGACTAGCCCGTCGCTCGGACTTCCCGACGGGCCAGAGCGAATTCCTCGCGGCCGGGCACTTATCCCTAACAATTATAAGTGAATGTTATGCTGCCATAAAAGAATGGGAAGTCCAATGGGATAAAAGGAGAGCAAGAGTCCCTGAACGGTAAGAGTTCCTACCGTCGCAGACATAACGCCCTTAGACTCTCACACTTTCCCCTAATCAGAATAGGGAGCTTGCAGTTATATAAACTCAGGGATCCCCTCCGGAACTAGCCACTTGAACTGGTGAAGAATACTCTCATGCCCTACACCTCCTTTGTCTCCATTCGCATTCCCCTCTTACCCTTGCTGACTAAGTATTGGAGGGTTTTCCCCATGATAGCAATCCCGAGCCCTCTGATCGCTTCTTTCATTTTGTAGAACTCCGTCCTGAGGTGGCTATGATCCGCGTTGCCCTAGATCTGACGGCCAACCATTTAGCACGAGATTTCACATCTTCAAAATTATTCTTAAATTAAAATTTATAAAAAATATTATTAAAAATATTAGTAAGTATACCGTTATGTTATATTAAGTAGTGCATAAATATCATTCGAACATATTTTTTTTGTAAATTTTTGACAAAAGAAGTAGTATGCTTACAAATAAATATGACATTTGTGTCTAATTCAAATTTACACAATGATGTGTATGTTGATATATTTTTAGAATTTTTTTTAGAATTTTATAATTAATAATAATGTTTATGTAAAAATCTCTTAATTTTTCTCTCTCATAAAAATATAGTTTCATATGCACCTTGGTCTTTAAGAGAGAATTCATTTAACTATTTCTATGACATTGTTTGACTCCACGTGCACTTTGACTCAACGTTATTCCTTGTCACCATTAGATTACTGCCAGTGCAATTAACAACGCCATCCTTATCATGGAAAGAAAGTGTCCGGTTGGTAGGTGCACGCACCGTCAATCCGGTATTTTCAAAAGAAAAATATGTCCATACCTCTTTTTTAATAGAGAGATTTCTAAAGAGTTCATATTTTCTTAAAAATTTGAGGGAGATATTCTCAAACACCAATTATTGATCTTCTTTTTTAAAATATATTTTAACAGAAAAAAGTAAAAAAATACAATCAAATACTCCATTAATTATGTTATTAAAAACAATATAAAAACAAAAAGAGCAATTATGCAAATAAGTTAAATTTGTAAAGAGAGTATTCGTAAAAAGAACCCTACCCTATCCTTAATTATTCCTTTTATTTTTACAACTAATGGACACGCAAAAAAGTCGTCGGTTTAAACTCCCAGAATCCCAGATCGACGGTGATGCGTCGGCCCTCGAGACACAGGGAAACTCCGCCGAAGCCCGTCGTCCGAGGGCTATTCTCTCTGCCATCGGCGTTTCCTCGTCCCTCCGCTGCGCAAGAGCCCTTGCGCTTATGGAAACCGGGCGCTCCACCTCTGACCCCTACCGTTTTTTGACACAGAAATTTGTAAGTATTGCAAATTACAGCTGTCCAGCACCCAGAATGTTATGACAGCTGTTCATCACTGAAGACAGTTGTCAAGCATCTTTTACTTTTTATGTTACTTTTCATAAAATCTTATAATATTACTTGTTTTTTTCTCTCCTTTTCATCTAAACCCTCTTCCCCCACAAGGTAGGGCTGGTCCCCTTCCATGTCTGCTGCTCTCTTCTTCCCATCCTCCTCCTCAGTTCTCCTTCATTTGGGAGTAGGAGGATTTGGATTGTCTTACACGGTACCACACCTTTTTCTCCTTTCAAAACTTGCTTGCTGTTTTTGTTGCAGGAAGGCCTGGCTTATACTTCAAGCCTTGCATGGTTTAGTTTTTGCTGATGGGGCCAGTTTCCACTCGGTCTGCCCTCTGCACTTGTTCTTTTGTTTGTGTAGTTTTTGGGTTCATCCAGAAGGGTGCTGTGAGTGTTTCCTGGGGTTGAACTAGGGAGGCTGGCCGTTCAATAGTTGCATGCTGGGGTTTGCTGTTTTGATAGTGCCATTTATAGCAATGCACATGTAGGAGTGAATTTACAACACTGGCGAAGCTCAGTCTGTAATATGCATCTGATTTGGTTGCTGGGAGTAGATACAATTGCTCCTGGAACTTACATTCGGAATGGTGGTTTTGGCAATCACTAGTGCTTGCAGTTTCTATGTTGAAGCCATCTGATTGTCATTTTGAAGTGATCGTTAGTTTGCCACTACTTATTAGGGACAACATGATAACACGAGGGATGGGGAATGATCATTGTTTAAAAAGGTGGCGTCTCAAGGCACCAAGACTTAAGTCTCAAGGTGAGACACTTGAAAAACGTCTTGAGACATGCGTCTCATGTCTTTTACTTGAGGCTTAAACTTTTTTTTGATTGAGGTGGTATGCCTCACCACCTTCATCGTCTCAAAATATTTAATTGAGACGTGTGCATCACTTGAGAAGATGATGTAATGAGGTGTTGTAGGATACTCCCAAGATCTACGTTTCTTTTGTTGTCTTTAAAACATAATTCGATATTTTTTTTCTCTTGGTAGGTATTTTTTTTTTAATAGGGAGGGGATAATCGAACTCGAACTTGGGTCCTCTCCCATATGGGGAAGGGTGACGAACCAACTGTACTAGACAACTGGCTCATAATTTAGTACTTTTGAAATAACATGAATTTATCATTGAGTTGATATAGCATTAACATAAAAAAATCACTATTATTTTTAGCATTTTTTATGGTTTTAAGATTATTTTATTCTCTATTAAGGCTTAGACCTCGTTGTGCCTTAAGACTTACATCTTATGAGACTTACAGAAAGTGTCTCACAACCGTCTCAAGACCTTTTAAACTATGGGAATGATATTTAATATTTTTTGATGATGGGGAACCTAGCACAATGGTACTCAGGTCTACACGGAGTGTGAGAGACTTAGGTTCAAATCTAATGATACCCAATTTATGCGCTTCTCTTTTTCCCAAGGCTAGCAAACCCCAGGATTACATCCCTCGCGGAATAAAGGACTGATATTTAGTATCAGAACAGTGCTAAATTGTTTCGGAATTCCCTTGTAGATTGGTGTAATTTCGGCTGGTAATTGGCCATGCTAAGAAACTCAGAACGACTAGAGGAAACTCTTGTTCAACTTTTTCAATGTCTAGGAAGCTCTGACGTGAAACTGTGATTAAATATTATAATGTGTTCAGTAGCTGAACTGTTTTTAAGTCATTTATTTGAAATCACTTATAGACTACCTATCTGCAAGATTTATCAACTTTGGACCATTAAATGGGCTTTCTTGGGCTGCTACTAATGCAAAATGTTATTTAAAGTATCTCTTATCTTGCATATGAATATATGTCTGATTTACTTATCGGATTAGGTGATTGTAAAACTTCAGTGCACAGAGTAAATGCACCTTTTTCATGGCAGTATTCCTGGGGGAAAATTTCCATGTTGATAAGGGAAGATATACTGACGTATATTAGCATTTTTCTAGCTTTTAGAGGACCACTTTCAAAGGGAAGTTTCAGAAATGTTGAAATCTCTCATGGTAGAGAGTTTTGTTTTTTCAGAGTTATTGTGAATTCAGATCCCTTTTCATATATATATATTTAAGTGGGTAGTATCACTATGTATATAAACAGAAAAAGGGATTTACAATGAAAGAGGGAGAACCAACAAAATCTCCCCTATACAAAAAACCTCTTACAAGACAAAGTAACCGTCCTTACAAGACAACCTTATTCCCCCAGCAAAGCAAAGACAAGAGAATTACACCTGCTAGCTTCACAAAAGAAGGCACCCCACTCCATAACCCGATTACATATGAAATTCACTATCATATCAGGATCTTGAGCTTCTTTTGTGAAAATTCTAGCATTTGTTCCCTGCCAAAGAGCCCAAAAAGTAGTGTGCAGGATCAACCACCACAACTTACAGTCCTTTTTGCGTGCCCAACCTCTGTACCAAAACTGTATCATTTTCACCACAGGACCTGAAATATGAAGTCTGCACTGCATTTTGCCACCATTATGCCTGCAGACTTCGTGGGAGAAATCACAGACTACAAGGAGAGGATCCATGCATTTGTCCTCAACCCCACACATGCAGCACTGGAGATTTATATTTTCAATGAAGCTGGTGAGCCTATCACAAGTAGGGCGTCTCCTGTGTGAAACTCTCCACATCAGAATTCTGGTTTTCAAAGGGCTCACTGCTGACTACACTTGGGTTGTGAGCGGATGCCGAAGGCCCTGTCTGCAATCAAATCAAAAGCAGACAGAAATGGATCCTTTAGGATCCCACTGCCATGCCTAGGCATCAATCTTCAAAGCATCCACCCTGTATGGAAAGACCATTTGGAAAAGAAGACCCACCTCTTCGGCCTCCTCATCTATACGCTGCCTATGGAAGGTAGGGCACCAAGCACTCCCAATACCCGTGTCCTAAAAAATCTGAGCTGCGGTAGCCAATGGATCAGAGGCTCTAGAGAAGATGGTCGGCTAGGGGCCTGCCATCACAAAATATGTCTTTCCAGAAGAGACATGTCTTACCATCAACCAGATTCACTATGGTGACCACGAACAAGTCAGCTGCTTGCAAAATACCCTTCCAAACTTGAGAAACATACGATGAAGAGGATGGAAACAGATTCCAAGCCTCGCTTCATAAACTATTGCTTCCGTGGTCTTTTGTGGCATATTAGACTTTCTAAATTGATAAGATCTGCTCTTGGACTTTAGCTGCTTTCTATAGGCATGCTCTAAATTATTCCTAAACTTGTGCAATTTATTTTTATACTGCCTTCAGCTATGAAACTTTCATACTTTCATCTTTGTATGGGTAAGAGTTTGTTTTCCATCTCACCTTTAAAAAAAAGGAGAATAGTTTCCTTTCCATCTGCTCTGGAGATTCATTGTTGATTATTACTCTTTCTATATTCTATGCCAGAACTGCTACATAAGCAGCAAGGCAAGAAACGCTTAGGTACATGATGTTTCGTGATAGAGAGTGTCGATTACAAATTAACGTATTGTGGAGTGTTTTTCCTTTCTGGTCTGGACTTACGTGAAGAGAGACAACAGGGAGCTTGACACCTTCATGATTTAGGCAATTCTGTTATGGACACAGGGTTCATTTGGATTTATGAACATTGTTTACTGCAGTTGCATTTTGCAGGATTTTCTCAGCATTTTCATTTGACGTAAACCACATGAAAAGTATATCCTAAGCTGATGTGTAGGCCAATTTTCCAGTTTTGATTACCAGAAAAGAATAATCTGAATGAAAAACAGGGTTTTGCTGGTCTGGAAATATGTGCTTCTGTAATATTTTGATTTCACTGGTTCATGGCAGTTCATAATGACAAGTTTTGAAAGTAGTTCATAATGACAAGTTACAGTTTATTGGATATGATCATCCTGTGTTGATGGAAGACCCTTAACTTTCCTATAAGAGAGACAACTGAGAGTAGAATCAAGGTAGCACTGGAAACCATGCTACTTCTAGATGACGTATCCAAAGTACAAGAGTGTCATGTGCTTGTGATTGAGGTTGGTATGATAGTTTATTCTCACTTCTGTTGGAGGAAAGTGAGTAAGATTAGGCTGATTTTGTGCACGTTCCACTCTGAGACCATGCGTCCAGTAGGTCTCAGTTTTGGTTGTCTGACTGCATGCTGACGTATCATTCCAAAACCCAGTAACCAAACTATGTGAGTCAGAAATGGTTCCGACTCTTTTACAATAACCTGCAGCCTGTGTCATCATGCTTTTCTTTTGATCCATTTCTTAGGTGGTGGAGAGGGGAAAAATAGCCGCCCAAAACATGCACGGCCCAAATGGCCCCTCGGGGTCCGAACGGCTCAGTGAGTGACAGCCCCATTAATGGGCCCACTTATCTTGAAACCCAAATCACTCGGTCCGATACTTCCTAGGAGGCCTCCAGGCCTGGAAGCCCGAGTAACGGTCGCTCGGGGATAAGCCCAAACGATAGCCGAGCATAACCGATCAAGGGAAGTTCGGGGGTCAAGAGCTAAAACGCTCTAAGAAGGGAGTAATCCAGCATTGAAGGGGGTAACGCCCCCCGATCACTCTCTCTCCCCCTACTCTCGAAAGACAACAGACCACTATAAAAACCCAAGGAAATCCTTCGGAAAGGGAGGCCAGTTTGAGCACTATTCGTCACTCTTGTTGGTGGAGAGAGATCTCGTGCACACTTTTTACCTCCTTCCTCTTCTCCGCACAAAGCTCTACTATCTTGCTGACTTAGGCATCAGAGGGTTTTCCCTGGGGTTACAACCCTGGGCTCCTCTGATTCGTTTCCTACCTTGCAGAGATATAGTCTGTCGTGGCAACGTCCAGCATCAATCGTTGATCGAACGGCTCAGGCTTCAGCACGAGATCACGGCTCTTCATCTGACGCCGTCTGTGGGAAACGAGCAAAGAGCCAGTATGGTGTGGAGAAGTAACAGTAAGAGAAACGCCGGTGAAAAAGGGAAGGGAACTCGCGCCGTCGCACTCTTCGACTGGCCCCCTCTCCAACAACTCGGACAACGTCCTACCCCCACCGGCCGCAGGGGGACAACCCGCTTCCAGGGACCCGGACGCCCTCCGATCCTTCAACGCCAAACTGGATATCCTCGTTGATTTAATGAGGACCCAAGTGGCCAGGGAAGAGCGGTCCCAGCGTTCCCGAGCGAGCCCCCCCTGCGTGGAAGCCTCCCGGCTAACAGTCGGAGGCCGGTTTATCCTCCAAGGAGGACGCATCATTCGAAGCGGGCCTGACGGGCCCTCGCAACCCCCGCTCCTGAAGCAAGAAGCTTCCTCCAACCCGCGAGGGAGAAAATCCGGACCACCTCGGCAGCACACTGAAGCATATGCCCCCTCCATGGAGCAGCGGGGTAAAAGTCGAAGGAGCACCCAGAGCCCCCCGGCGCTGTCCCGGCACCAGCCGGAGTTTTTCCTCCGACTGCGAGACTTCGAGCGACGTTTTGCCGAGCAGGAGCGCGCCCTTCGCGCCCTACAACATAGCTCCACAAAGGAGGACGAAGAGCAATCCCCGTTCTCCGCCAACATTTTGGAAGTAGAGATCTCACCAAGAGTCTCTCTGCCGACTTTCAAATCCTATGACGGCCAGGGCTATCCGGCCGACCACTACGACAGCTTCGACGCCCTGATGACTCTGCACGGAAATCGTCGAGAGCCGTACTTCCATAAGGAAGGTATAGGAAAGGCTTGAGCAGATATCCAGGCCAAGACTCATGTGGTTTGGCAGGAGAATAGTGCCGCCAGGGGTGTCGGTAGCGGATTTCGTGTCCTTTCACCTCCGCTTCCTTGAGCCCACTACGAAGACCCCCTACGCTCCGCCATGGAAGATTCAGGAGAGGGTGATGAAAGGTTGAAATCTGAGGAGTTTGCAGAGGGAGGAAGTTAACGAATCGCCTCCGCAGTGGTCTCTGCAAGCTCCGCAAAAGTCTTGGCTATCTCTCGCTCGTTCTGATCGCCCTCTCGGAGCGTGAATCTCCCTGTAAACTCGCAAAAGCGGAAGGAGAGAAAAATCCTAACGGAGAAGGCGGGGAATACATGCGTCGAGGGTACTTGTAAGCCCTGAACGACCCTGGGAGGACCGCCGCGATGCCTCAAATCCCAAAAGGCGCCTTTGAACTGGTGCGCAGTGTGTAATCATTGCGCTCGAGCCCCCACGCGTTGGGACAACCACATTAATGGCCCCCAAGAATCAAAGTGGGGATAGCTCACGGCCAAATCCCCATCCGAGCCACTACTCCGATATACTCTCTACTCTCCGAGCCCATTTTCTGGCTCGGGAGTAGGAGGGGCAAGTGGAGAGGGGGAAAATAGCGACCCAAAACATGCACGGCCCAAATGGCCCCTCAGGGTCCGAACGGCCCAATGAGTGACAGCTCCATTAATGTGTCCACTTATCTTGAAGCCCAAATCACTCGGTCCGATACTTCCTAGGCGGCCTCCAGGTCTGGAAGCCCGAGTAACGGTCGCTCGGGGATAAGCCCAAACGACAGTCGAGCATAACCGATCAAGGGAAGTTTGGGGGTCAAGAGGTAAAACGCCCTAAGAAGGGAGAAAGTCAGCATTGAAGGGGATAACGCCCCCCGATCACTCTCTCTCCCCCTACTCCCGAAAGACAACGGACCACTATAAAAACCCAAGGAAACCCTCCGGAAAGGGAGGCCAGTCTGAGCACTATTCGCCACTCTTGTTGGTGGAGAGCGATCTCATGCACACTCTTTACCTCCTTCCTCTTCTCCGCACAAAGTTCTACTATCTTGCTGACTTAGGCATCGGAGAGTTTTCCTCGGGGTTATAATCCTGGGCTCCTTTGATCCGTTTCCTACCTTGCAGAGATATAGTCTATCGTGGCAACGTCTAGCATCAATCGTTGATCGAACGGCTCAGGCTTTAGCACGAGATCACTCCTTTTCAGGTGGCATTAGTAAACGCATTGAGGATGCACTTGTGCTTTCGACTGGTGAAGGAAGGAGGTGCCCCCTGATGTGTTTTGGCATGCGACTATATCCCAGTGAGTCCTGCTGATGTGTATGATTGGTGGACACGTCCCTAGATCCTCTCAGTGCTTCTGGATTTAGGAGGAAGTCTAGTGTGTGAAATTTTCTGAAATATTTTATTATGCATGTGATGTTCACGACATGCAGTTGTACAATGGCATTCTCTTGATCCATTATCAGATTATCATGTTTTCCAACTCTTTGGCTGCTTTGTTTGTTTATTTTTCAGATTTAAGAATCAGATTAGAGCAACAGAAGAATGAGTCCAAAGCCAACAGCCTTGGCTAGAGAGTTCCCCTAGAGTTGTGTAGGGTATTTCACCTAATGCATTGCAAAAATTCCCAAATGTTCAGAGGATGTCTCGACAAAGTTAATGAAGTGACATTACTGGAAAAATTAAAAAAGGAACTTAAAAATCCCTTTTGTCAATATTCCTATCCTGTTTAAGATAAATAAAGGAGCACTGGCATCTTAACTAAAGTAATGAGTTTAGTTTTCTAACGGCATGATTGTACTTGCTCTTCTAAGTAGTCTGCCTTTTTCATTGTAATGCAATCCTTGAGCTTAAATATGCAATGGGCTTATGGGCTGACATTTTTTTGGTAAGCTTGATCCACTGTTTAGAATTTTAATTCTTTTCTTTGGTTTACAGTACTTAAAATGAGTTTCCCCGAAATTATAGACTTATGCAGTGATGATGAAGGTGAGCCGGTAGGGGTAAACTATGCTAAACCCAATCTGTTCTCAAGTACATTCAGAGATAAAGACAGCTGTAATGTTGCAAGTATCCAGCAAAAAGATGCACAACTCATAAAACCAGAACCAGATGAGAACAACAGTCCAGATGCTGCAAATTTTACCCCGTCAGGCTTGAGCACAGCTGATAGTGGGAATTTGTTAGATACATTATGCTCTTCTCCTTCCTCTGCTGGATGCTTTGTACCACAATGTCGTCAGTTCTGGAAAGCTGGGGATTATGAAATTGTACAACACTACAAACCTCTTTCTCAAGGTCCTTAGCATTCTTATCTGATGATGACCGATGTTTTGTGGATAGTTCTTTCTAATCTGCTTATTTTTTTTAAATTGGAAGTTTCTGGTACACTAAATAATTGAGTTTTTTTTATCATGTTCACAGATGGCAAAACTCGTCTGCGCATCCATCCTAAATTTCTTCATTCAAATGCTACTTCCCACAAGTGGGCTTTTGGTGGTAGGACTGAGGAAGTACAGATATCTCTGATGCTCTGCTTTTGCTGTCCTATTGCTATCAATCTATGTTGACTTGATGTGTATTCTTTTGCATTTTCTCCTTGATGCAGCAATAGCTGAATTGCTTGACAATGCCGTTGATGAGGTATCTACTTGAAATGCATGCCATCAGTGCTCCTGTATATCAGAATGACTATTAAGAGGTGTGGCTGATCAACATAATTTTTTCTGTTCCTTTGTGGTCTCTAGATACAAAATGGTGCCACTTTTATCGTTGTAGATAAAATACAAAATCTACAGAATGGATCTCCTGCTTTGCTGATTCAAGGTACTGTCAAACAAATTCCTATCTAACTCAAAAGGAGTGAACTGCGTTAATTTGGTTGCTTTAGTGCTTAAACTTAGTAATACCAATTAAAATTTTCTTTTGGTTTTTGTTGGCCTTGCTTTAAGATGATGGAGGTGGAATGGGTCCTGATGCCCTGAGGCGCTGCATGAGCTTTGGATTTTCCAATAAGCAGTCAGACGATTCCATTGGGCAGTGTATACATGCCTATTCTTTGGTGACTCTCTCTCTCTCTTATTTTTTCAAATCATCATAACATCCATGAATTGTACCCAGATGGCAATGGTTTCAAGACCAGCACTATGCGACTTGGAGCAGATGCGATCGTTTTTAGCCGCTGCATACGTGGAAGGTGAGAAATGGATGTTAAGTTCTACTTGTTATTGATCTTCACATTTTATTGATGTCAAATCAGGTGACTTATGTGACGGGTGCAAACTGCTTTCAGATATATTCACAAAAAGTGTTACCTTACGGGTTGGTACGTGTGAAACAAGGAGAGAAAGAGAGAGGAGGGAGTGGTTCAGAGAGAGAGAAGGTGTGAGAAAGAGAGGAACAGGGATCGACCTGCTCAGAATAGAAGGCCGACCCCCCTGTCATGATTTATATATAACTTGAGGATAAACAATTACAGAAATACTCCTCATTGAGTGGTTGTCCATAAAAGAAAGGAAAAATTATATAACCCCTGAAAGTCTAAAAATTGGCTAAATACCCAAACTTCCCCTCCAACACTCACTTCTCTAGACTTCTCCTCAAGCTGAGCATAGATGTCACACACGCCCGGCTCGCACAATGTAGAAGTAAATTGGGCCTCAGTCTAAACTTTGGTAAAAAGATCTGCTGTTTGGTCTTGAGATTTCACATACAATAGACATAACTCCCTAGGGCCACTTTGGTAACGGGTTAAGGTGGGTTAACCGGGGTCGGTTGATTTATTTTCTGTTTGATACTTTTTTCCTTAACCCGGGTCGGATAGGGTTAAAGTGGATTAACTCATTCCACGTAAATAGGTGGAATGAGTTACTCCACCCGGGTTAGGCCACTTTGGTAACGGGTTGGGTTAAGAGAGGGTGGACCACCCCGGGTAAGCCACCCGCCTTTAACCCAACCAGTTACCAAAGTGGTCCATAGAGTCTAGTTTCTCTCTAATACAATGTCGGTCAATTTCAATGTACTTTGTCCGGTCATGCTACACTAGATTGTTAGCAATGTTGATTGTTGTTTTATTATCATAGTAGAGCTTCACTGGAAGTTCTACTTGAACTCCGAGATCACTTAGAAGAAGTTTTAACCACAACAACTCGGTAAGACCATGTGCTATTACCCCGTATTCTACTTCAGCATTAGACCTGGCACACACAGTTGTTTCTGACTTCTCCAAGTGACTAGATTTCCAATAAGCAGAGCGCAGTATCCAGTTGTTAACCTCCTCTCATCTTTAGAACCAGCCCAGTCTGCATCATAATATCCTTATTGAAGAAAATGCCTTTTTCCGAGCAAGATTTCATGTATCTCAGAATGCGCTCCACAACATTCATGTGAGATGTTCGAGGAACATGCATATATTGACTCACCACACCTACAACATATGACAAATCAAGTCGGGTCAAGAAAAGATACAAAAGCTTGCCAAACTACTATCTTCTGGAGAGAGTCTCTCACCATCTTGTTTAGTCAGACCATGATTAAGTTCAATTAAAGTAGCTGCAGGTTGACACCCTATTTAACTCACAGAATCCAAATACTAAAGCTAGGGAATAAAATTGGTGTTCAAAATGAAAGAACGGAAACGTTCGTTTATTGAACATATGTGCGCAGGAGCCAGCCATGGCATGTGCGCTATTTATTCCGTGGATTGGGTTTATCAGACGATTAGGGTTCGTGTATTAGACAATTTCCCATAGACCGCGGTCGGTGTTTATTTACATCGGTACAAGCCTGAATACCATTGATTAATTGCCAAAGAAAATCTTCAACCTATACAACGTCAGTCATGATGCTTAAGGCATAACTATGGGTGTCGTGCCATACGATGCTATGCCAACTGTCGGAAGCGTTTGGGGATTTAGAAAATTTTGCAAACCCATCCGATGTTATTATGTGGATTGAGATGCTTAGTGACCTCTATACCCGTCGAGGGTATGCATGTAATCTCAAGGTTAGAGCCTATTAGTTGTTTGCCCTTTGACCTCCCACGGTCAACCCAATCTCGAACATCCATCATTGAATCATAATATAAGACGTAGTGTCTCGTGACTGGGGCATTCGTACAATTCCGGAGAACCACCAACTCACATGGTCACAAACACATTTTTATGAATCACTAAAGAAAGTACATGGCATTGCAGTAATATCTGCAATCATAGAGTTTTCTCGACGAGTTTTAGGTTGTACAAGACCCCCTTTTGCATGGATAATTAGGACTTGCACATGTTTCCCATACATACCCCGGGCGTTTACACAATCACAAGGCTCACGAGGGCCTTCGTACAAAATTAGAAGTTTGAGGGTCATGGTATCATTTCCCAAAGAAATATATGAAATATGTAAACCACATAGGAATTTGTGATGTACACGAGTCAAGAGAGGGGTTTTTCTTTTTATGTCATACCCTCACAGCACAAGCACAACACATTAAAAGCATGAACAAAACCCAAAAGGATAGGCCTTCACAAGCACCACGCACAAGCACGAGCACTCTCTTCCTCTCCTGCACTCTTCCTCTGCGTTCTCTGTGTGTCTGGGTCGCCACTAGGGGGGTATTTATAGAACCCTCAGGCGGTTGAAGTTGGATCCGGTCCAAACCATTCACCTACGGGGGTGATGCGGTCCAAACCCCCCAGGTGGGGGTTGGATCCGGTCCAAACCCCCATGTGGGTGTTGGACCCGGTCCAGAATCCCACGTGAGGGGTTGGATCCGGTCCAAACCCCCCATATGAGGTTGGACCCGGTCCAAACCCCTATGTGGGGGGTTGGATCCAGTCCAAATCCCTAGTTGAAGGTTGGGTTCGATCCAAACCCTTCAATTGAGGGTGGATGCAATCTAAACTCCCAAATTGGGGGTGTATCTAGTTCAAAAAATTCCTCGACGAGGGAAAGAAGGGAAGTCGACCCCTGTAGATGACCTTCTCACTGTCCACCCAACCCATCATTTGTGCACTTAGTTTAAGTGAGAAGGGAATTTATTCAAATTTGGTGCCCCTGCCACGAGGGGATTCTTGGATGTGGGAGTCCACTGCTAAGCGACTTTCATTGTAGTTGTTGTCACTGTTGCAGCATCGACTGTTGCTGTCCTCATCTTCCTCTAGCACGACCGGACCTTTAGGCTGAGTTCCATCAAAGTCGGCTGCGTCGATGATGGGGTATCTCTCGCTCATAATGAACTTATTTGACTGGGAAGCATCCGGACGACCGGCCCAGACATTATCTTCACGGCTTTGAAGAAAATATGTTTCCACGCCTTCACTTCGTCGTGAATTTTCTTGTCGACCCATTTGGGTTGTATTCGCCGAGATTTTTATCGCAGTACACTCATCGGACGACCAATCCATGATGTAACTGACCGACCTTCATCCCTCGAGCGGGGTTTATTTGAGAGTAGCATCCCCCTTTTGAGAGCTTTAATTAGGGTAGGAGATCCCCTGTGGAAATTTAATTAGGGCAAAATCCCATAACCCAGGGCTACATTTGGTCCAACAGGCCCAACCTAGGGCATTAAATGGTCAATAAAAAGCCCCTAGGGGAGGTTGGATCCGGTCCAAATCCCCAAGTAGGGGTTGGATCCTGTCCAAATCCCTTATTTGGGTTGGATCCGGTCTAAAACCCCTACTTGGGGGTTGGATCCGGTCCAAACCCCCAAGTAGGGTATCCCCTAGTAGGGGTTTGATCCGGTCCAAAACCCCTACTTGGGGGTCAGATCCGGTCCAAACCCCCAAGTAGGGGTTTGATCCGGTCTAAATCTCCTACTTGGGGGTTGGATCCGGTCCAAACCCCCCAAGTGAGGGTTTAGTCATGTCCAAACCTCTATATAGAGGGAATGGGGAGGGCGGCCCGCGGCCCCTATAAATACCCCCCCACTGTTCATTTAATTCACGTGGAGGAAGGGAAAACTACGTTTCCCACGTGAGGTGCAAAACATTAATCCCTCGTGGAATTTATTTGTTTTGTGGGCACTTTGGTCATTCCGCATACCCGACATAATTTTTAGGAGACCCATAGGTATCACCCGACATTGAGGCGACACAGACTATTTTGTCTTTTCGTGTCCGCCACTGATTTAAATTCCATTTTCCCCTGATTGCTTTAAGGGAAAAATAAATTGGTTCAACAAATGCCCCCTACGGGACATCCGTCAGAGTCGACGACCGACGACGTTGACGGGTGGCACGTGTTGCTTGTGTATCTTTGTTTTTTTTCTTCCCCTTTGACTTACACATTGGGATAGAGGACCTTCGTTTTTTATTTGGATGAGACTTTGCTTGTCAACAAACAAATACACTCATTCATTCAATTCTGTTGATACAATAGGGTCTTCTGCGTTGATTGTGATGTTATTTGTAGCCCCACCGAGGGCATGGTTGATTTGGCGAGAATTTCTAAAGAGAATGGTATCTATAAGTACGACCGTTCTGGGGAATATCCTCTGCACTATCCATTGGATTATCATCTCTGTTCTTTCATACAGAACTATATTCCTTCCAACATGGAAGTCGACGACACGAATCGTCTAGCTGAGTGGTGTCGTCTTGAGCGGGCGATATTGTTAGAAAGGGACAACATGCAGGGCACATGCACTCTATATTGGCCGAGCTATCCCGAAGGCTTCATACAACAATCACAATTCCTTGACCACAAGTTCTTGGGGTTTTGCAGTAGTTTTGAGAAATTCCAAATTCGTACTTCAAGTCTGCACCATGCTGCCTGGAATATGTATGGCCAACACAAGCGCAACGATTTTACGGTTGATGGAATGGTGTTATCGTCCTCCGGGACACAATGAGGATGGTTATGCTCAAGAGTGTTTGCTGGATCGGATATTGGAGTTTAAAGCCCCCAGCTGGTATGAAAGATGGTCCGTGCTTCCTTCACATAGCTTCCGCCAAGGAGCCACTGAGTGGCTAAGTGGCGTCCTTCACTATTATGCCGAAGTCCTTGAGTTAGTGGGGATTAGGCATGCCGTGACAGTAGCTCTATATTGTTACCCCGAAAATATAGGTCTTTTGCAAGGCTCGATTGAACGGTTTATTCCTTGTTGGAATACATTTGCTACCGCTCAGGGCGAGATCGCCTTGGGCCTACGGGCCTTTCACAGAATTTCTGGTCTACCGATCTGTGGTCGAGCGTATGAAGAAGTTTGCTTGGATGACTTGCATCGCAGCTTATGGTGATGGCAAATATCATTTTGCTTATTGTCACAGATTCTTGATGAAGGTGTGAAGGGACCTGGCCTGAGCGGGCAAGAAAGATTATGCTCACATCACTAGGGTGACTTTGAAAGCTTGAGTCCATCATTTTTACAACGGACCTTTATGTTATTATAATGAATTCGTTGACCCAGACAAACCCTGGAGTGAATGCACCGAAATAAAACTCAGCTTCGAACAACACCCTCGGCATATATATGCTTCTCCGGAGGGTTGGAATTCTCGAGGGATCCCACCTCTTACTTATTTGGCCTCTTATCTCGCCTATTGGTTAGCAACCTTTGTTGTTCCTCACGGCAAAGACGGGATCCTTCGGGCAAAGGTAATCTACCCAGTTTGCTTGATGGCCTGCGGTCAAAGGGTCGCACTTGCTCCTACTACCCTAGCCAACATATATCACAACCTTGGAGCCTTGGCGACATGCTCCTCGTCTCGGGACAAGAACATTTTGATACCTTCTCATTATTTGGGAGCTTGGGCGGGGCTACTATTCTCAGAATTCTCACACAGATCGGAAGTGGCTAATCCCAAGGCGCCATTGATATTTGCCTTTTCTGGTCTTACCGCTCAAGACATGTTCGGGCAGCTAGTCGGCGTGTGCCGGGACTTATCTTTCTTGCCGACTCAAGACATAACATGTTTAGGATTCGATCATTGCTCATATCTTTTTCGGCCTTTCCTTGTTCAAGAGGGAGACCTTGTTATCAGCCTCGGGTGTCTGCTCACGCGGAACTTTCACCATATGCTTATATTAAGTGGGTGTACAGCACACGGGTCAGTGTATTGGTATTTCGCCGGGGCAGCATAGCTATTTTTGATCCTTATTACTCACACAAGTTCGCAAGGAATTTTGGCTATGACCAAAACATTCCTCCCAATTCAAATTTCCCATGAGCTCGAGGCAGTATAGAGGGAAAGATGTGCACTTGATTTCAGCCGTTTGGTGGGACTTATTTTTTCGGGAAGAGAAAAAATTCTACCCTATCTTAGAACATTCACGTCGTAGGTGCTTTGACATTTACTTCGCCAGATGGTGGTTTAAGCATAGTTACATATTCAGGCAATTTGCCAATGCCTTGAGGGAAATAGAGGAACAACGCCTGAGGAAGAATGAGCTCCTGCCATTATCTCTTAGCCCCCATTTCGCGAGTTCTCACTTTTCTAGCGCCGCCAGTGCCATAAAGCATGTAGCAGCTCCGTGGAAGAAAGAAAGCGTGTTATCCCAGTAGATCGGCGCCCTTATACTGGGGCTTTCAAACCTTTAAAAAGTGCCCATGTTCAGGCTACTGTAGCTTCCTCCTCTGGGCGAAAGCCTACTTCTGGCTCTCCGGCTACTTATTCATGGTGGGAGCAATTCTGGGTTAAATGTGGTTTGAGGAAGAAAGGTTGGTTTCACAGCCTGTTGCCCGATGGTAATTTTGTCAATGAGGCTTTGAGTAAATGGAGGGCCCACATCATCAATGCCATTGGTTATGCTGGCCCCGTAGAATATATTTCTTATGTTGAGGTAGCCCGTACGTCGAGGGAAATATTGGAAGCTGTAAAGAAGGCGGCCCGGATGCTTGTGTTAAAACCCGAGGCCATTGTTTTGAAGCCATTGGGATAGCTCGGGTCTACAATTATGGGGCTGTCCTTGACACATCCTTTGTCAATAAAATTTATGTTATGCCCTAATTGAGCAATGCTTCCACTCTTCCCCTTTCTTTTTGGACAGAGGATCTTCACAATGACCGTGACGTGGCAACCTCTCCTGCAAATGACTCTCCAAGCCCAGCACCAGATGAGCCTCCCGTCGCTTCGAAAAGACAACGAGCAGATGATAACGCGGAGGATAGTCGACTCACCTCCCGTCCTAGGACTGAAGAAATGGCCCCTGTCGGGAATCAGGCCGCAAGTAAGTACATGACCCTCTTCAACTTCGAAATGTTGTTACCTTCCATCGGGGCAACCATTCACCTTTTCACTTTTCTTTTAATGCAGGTCCTGAAGCTGCGATGGGAATGACTTTTTCCTCGACTCCAGGGGATGTCCCTACACAACAGGAGACGACCGGACAAGAGATGACTCTCGACGAATTGACGCGTCTCCTTGACGACTATACGCCAGTTACTGATGCCTCTCCTTTACTGGAATTCGAGGGAAACTTCGGGAGGTACTCACCAGGTGTGCTCAAGTTTTTTTTTTTTTTAAGTGGTTCAACGCATAAAAAGATGAGGGATTCTTTTTCTTTCTTCCTTTTCCTTAAATATTTGCTATACTTTACAGAAAATCCAGGAGACCACACTTCGCCTACTTGTCATGATGCTGGGTTTCCAGATTTTCCCCTGGTGCGGAGGGCCCTGGTTTTAGTCTTGAGCAATGCAACCCCCCTCCTATTGCCGGTTGTGAGGATCCCCACTCGTCTCCTAGTGAGGGGAGTTCTAATTCTTCAAGGAGAGAAGGTTCAAGTTCCTCCACTAGTGGAGGATATTCTAGCTCCACCTCAGGGAAAGGGTTCACAACAAATCTTGGGACTTCTTTTGAGAGTGGGGAAACGAGGGGCAATGCAAATGAGCACAACGCCCGTCCTCCTTCGCTTCTCTCTTATTTTATTTTGTTCTCCTCCATTGTCTCATTCTCTCTATTCGTCTTTTATAGGTGACACGGCTGAGGGTCAATCGGCCTCGGTGGACGCATTTACTGAACTTATGAAATCAGGTCCGAGTGCGAGGCTGCCAAACTATGATGATGACCCTAGATTTGAGACCAACAACCTTCTCAAAAACGAGGCTACAATTGGAGAGGCTCATTTAGAAACAAATATTCCGTCTCCACCCCGTCGCTTTTTGCGACTGGATTCTCGACCTGCACTATTAGTGTAATGGAGTCCGGGGTAGACAGCTGCTCTGGTGAGAGATCATATCTTCGATTTGCTTTTCTTCTCCCCCCTTGTTTTTGATTATGAATGCTTGATCTTATCGAGATGCCTTGATGTAGTTGGAGAGCAAACTGATGCACAACATGATCAAGGTAGCCCAGACGTCCCTAACGAGGATCCGACTCCTCGGACGCCCTTAGGGAGCCAAGGCAACGACATTGATATCGATATTGAATCGATATCTCCATTGCCTGCTCCCACCGTAGCCTCTCACCTTGAAGGGGACTTACAAGAAGCGCCGAAGGGTACGGGAGCACAAGACCCCGTTCCAAACACTATTTTTCCCGTCACCCCTGTTGAAGGCATTGTTACGGACCCAGGTCTGTAGAATCCCATTTTCTTCATTTCACTTGGGGAGACATTTCTTTGGAATCATCATTTCATTTTGTTGTTGTGGTGCTTCTTTTAGTAGTCACCATAAGCGAGGCACAGGGTGGTCCACTTCCAACCTCTACCCTCAATGGCTGACCCTGGGCAAGGCTTTATTTCAGGTATAAACTTATAAATTCTACGTCATACCCTTGCGCATAAACAGATTTTGATGTCCTTTCACTTAAAGGCCTCTTAATCTTTGCATCATGCATGCTTTCATTTGCAGCTTCAGAAGGTGATGCGCCAGCAAGCTCCTCGAGTTTTCCAAGCCTAAATATTGATTGGCCTGATCCACCGCAGCTGATAATTCCAATGGCGCCTCCTGAGATGGCTCTCCTACTTGTCCAGAACCTTCAAATATTGCTCCGCTTGGATCCCCTACTCTCAATAAAGGCCATGAGAAGCAACTTGGAAGGGTATATCCGGAGCTACCACAGATTTGGTCTCCCCAAGGAGACATGGATGTCTGCGTTGTCTTCCCTTTGGAGCCAATTCGTGCTCTTGCATGCCATCCAGGACTGGAGGAAGAAGACGCTGGTGATTATTCAGCAAGAGGGGGAGAGGATCTCCAAATTGAATGCGGCCTCGGTTGAAAAGGGGCGCCAATTAGAGACATCCGCGCTTGAGGCCAAGAGAAGTTGGCCAATGCTGAAGCGTTTGAGCTTGAAGCAGAAAGGTTAAAGCTTGAAGCGCAAGCCTTGATGTTGAAGGCCCAAGACCTATCTTCGACCTCCCAAAAAGACAAAATTGAAGGGCTCCAACCCTAGGTCGAGGCAAATACTTTATCTGAGGATCTTGCTGCTCTTCAGAAGTATTTAGCTTTGAGAAGGGCTCGAGTAACTGAACTAAGGAAGAGCGAGCCTTGTCTTGACTAACGTACTTGCTCTGGGGAACCGATTTGCTGTTTAAGTTGTGACTGACTTGTTTTTGTATTATAGTTGCCATTTGTTTGATTGCTTCAAAACTCTTTGTACGTAGTTGACGAGACTTTTGTCTTCCTGGCACTTCTTTTATAGCGTAAAATACTTTTGGTCTTGTTCGGCATTTGTCAATAGTTACTCCGAGGGTTTGTCTTGGACTCCCCTTTTTTTGATGATGAATGGAAGGAAAATAGCACCAATTTTGACTTGTTGTTTCTGCTTCTCTTCCACCTCTTTTTTTTAACCAACCTCATCGTCCTTCTGGGTTTTCACCGAGGTCCCCCTTTCGCTTTTTTGTGTGCATCCTTTCGGGTTTTCACACTGAGGGGTTACCCATTTTGCCTGAGGCACCCTTTCGGGTTTTCACCTCAGCCCGGTATTTGGCCTTTTTTGCCCTCAGCCATTCCTTTGATAAAAATGACTGAGTCCGCCGGGACACCTCTATTTTAAGTCCCATTTTTTTTGGACTGCTCGACCCTCTTGGTCTAACGCTAATGGGTTTACCGGCTGACCTGGGTGGTTTAATGCCATTGGGTTTAACTGACTTGGAAGTTTGACACCAATGACTTTGTCGACTGACCTTGATGGTTTGACGCCGTTGGGAAATCTTTTGAGTATGTTGGCTGAGTGGATATTGGCCAACCCTTAGGAGTGTGTTGACTTACGTTGATGTTAGCTGACCCTTGGGGGTGTGTTGGCTGAGTGGATATTGGCCAACTCTTAGGAGTGTGTTGACTTACGTTGATGTTAGCTGACCTTGGGGGGTGTGCTGGCTGAGTTGATGTCGTCCGACCTTTGGGAGTGTGTTGGCCTAAGTTGATGATTGCCGACTCTTGAGGGTGTGCTGGCTGAGTTGATGTGTTAGTCATAGACTCAGGTGGTCGCTGGGGACCCGAGTGTTGTAAATTTGTGTTGAAGTTAGAACGTAGTTATCCTCACAGGGCAAAGCCATTGAACTATCTTACCTGCATGAATATCCCGCAAGAGAGTTTTTTTGTAATCACTTTACTAATCACACTATCCTTTCGGGTTTTTGCCGAGGCTGACCCCCTTTAGCTTTTTTCAGTGTGTCCTTTCGGGTTTTCACACTGAGGGGTTACCCATTTTTGCACGAGGACCCTTTCGAGTTTTCACCTTAGTCGGGTGTTTGGCCTTTTTGCCCTCAGCCATTCCTCTAAGAAAAATGACGGAGTCCGACACCTCTATTTTAAGCCTTTTTTTCTTTTTTTTTCTCTCTTTTTTTTGAGAAAGAGAGATATGTTGAGATGCTCATTTTACAAACTCATACTCTGGAGCTTAAAATAGGTTCAAATGCTTGCCATTGAGCGGAGGAAAAGGGTTGTTTCCTTTGTGATCAACGACAGTGTAGGCTCCACCCTTGTAAATCGTCTGAAAGACGTAGGGTCTGCGCCAATTGGACTTTAATTTGCCACTGGGCTTTCCCGCCATAACTTCTCTTTCTTTAACCATAATCAGGTCGCCTGTTTTGAAGGTTCTCCCTTTAACGAGTTTGTCATCGGCTCGCACCATTCTGGCTTGGTACACTTGGAGATGCTCGTAAGCCTCCACTTTTTTCCTTCTAGACTTGACAATTCCTCTAGCCTCCTTTTAATTTCGTCTTGATCCTATCCCGATAATCCGGCATGGACCGCAACACGATAAGCGGCAAGTTGGATTTTGACTGGCAACACAACTTCTACTCCGTAAACGAGGGAAAATGGGGAGCATTCGGTAGGTGTTTTATACACCGTTCTATAGGCCCAAAGGGTTTCGTGTATTTTCTCCTCCCAATCTCGCTTGCGATTGCCCACTATCTTGGCCAATAACTTGCAAAGAATTTTATTAAAGGCCTCGGTCAATCCATTGGTTTGCGGGTTGTAAACTGATGACGTCTTCCAATTAATATGAAATTTGTATGTCAATTGGTATATCACCCTGTTCCTAAAGGGTGTGCCATTATCTGACATGATTCGGTTGGGAGTGCCAAATCTGTAAATTATATAATGCCTGACAAATCGAGCAACAATTTCACTCGTCACCTCTCGAAGGGGGATAGTTTTGGCCCATCGAGAGAAATAGTCCGTGGCGGCCAAAATGAACTTATGGCCTTGAGAGGACGGTGGGAAAGGTCTCACGACATCCTTTCCCCATTCCACAAATGACCACGTGGGAGTCGTCAGATGTAATGGATTAGGGGGTTTCCTGGGCACAGGCCCAAATGCCTGGCATTGGTGGCACGTCTGGGCATACTAATGACAATCAGCGTGCATGGTTGGCTAGTAAAAGCCTTTCAGTTTGGTATTGTTCTTCATCTTGATCTTGTCCTGATGGGCACTACATAAGCCAGAGTGGACTTTAGCAGTGATAAAAAGAGAGAGAGAGAGAGAGCCCTCTGGCAGTGATAGAGAGAGAGAGAGGGTGGGGAGGAGAGAGAGCGACAAAGGAAAGTCGCTCTGTGTGGGAGCGACTTTTCTTTGAAGTCGCTCCCACACAGAGCAACTTTCTATTTAAAAATAAAAAAATAAAAAAAGAAAAGTCGCTCCCCCTCTCCCCCTCCCCCCCCACCTCCAGTGGACGCTCCCCTCCCGCCCCCCTCCCCCTCCGATCCCCTTCTCATCCCCCTCTCCCTGCGGTCCCCCTCCGATCCCCCTCTCCCTCCACCTAGGGCTGTCAATGGGCCGGGCCCGATTTATCAATATTAAATCCCGAGCTCGGCCCGGGCCCCAGCTATGTCGGGCCGGGCCCGGCCCGACACTATTAAAGAATTGTAAAGCCCGACTAAGGTCCGGCCCGACAACTTAAATAAAAAAATAAAAAATAATACATTTAACAATATAAAACTTATAATCTCAC
Source organism: Amorphophallus konjac (assembly GCA_022559845.1). Classification (NCBI taxonomy): domain Eukaryota; kingdom Viridiplantae; phylum Streptophyta; class Magnoliopsida; order Alismatales; family Araceae; genus Amorphophallus; species Amorphophallus konjac. Next base: position 481,533,806 of record CM040118.1, read on the forward strand.
TAAATTAACTAAAATTTTGATATTAATTACATAATTTGTATGAAAATAGAGTTTTAAAATTTCTATTTAAGTAAATTAATATATTTTTAATTAAGTAGTTTTAAAATTTGAAAGAAGGAAAAAAAAAGAGAACTGGTCGGGCCACTCCGCGGGCCGAACTTAATGCCTGAGCCTGGCCCGTGGGCCTAGTCGGGCCGGACTTTTAGGCCCAGCTAAGAGCCCACGGCTCGGAAAGGTATTGCGGCTCGGTCTGAAATCGGGCCGGGCCCGCGGGCCTGTAGTGACGGCCCGGCCCATTGACAGTCCTACCTCCACCTCCAGTGGACGCCCCCTCCCCCCTCCCCCTTCGGTCCCCGTCTCTCCTCTCCCTCCTTCGATGGACGCCCGCCTCCCGACCCCCTCCCCGCTGATCCCCCTCCTGTTCCCCTCGCCCTCCACCTCCTGTGGATGCCCCCTCCCGTCCCCCTCCCCCCTCCCCTTCCCCTCCGGTGGACCCTGTCTCCCTCCCCCTCTAGCGAGCAAGCCTCCGATGCCACCAACCTCCAGAGCTGGCGACCCCCCCTCCCCCTCACATTCCTGGTGCCCCCACCACCTGGAGAGAGAGAGAGAGTTTGGTCTTTTTCCTCTATTTTGTTAACCCTTTGATAGAATATTTCACATAATATTTTTTTTGGACGGCAACAAATTATAGGGACTTATTTGTAGAACGGTGATGATTGTAGGTACTTTTAAAATAATAGTTAGATTTGAGAGATTAATCGGCAATTCATTAAGTTTGTAGGGACTAATATGTAAAAAACTCTTTTTTAAAACCCTATTGGGCTGGTTTTGAGAGTGGAGGCTACCCTGGGATTTTTTAAGAAAAACCCCTAAGAACCTAGGGTATTATTCTCTCTTCTAGTCCAATGACCCATGGATCAGATCTAAGGGGGAGAGAGATATGGTTGAGAGTGAAGGAGCCATCGGGCTCCTTTTCTTCTTTGCTTCATTTCTCTCTCTAAATCCTCATGGAGGGAGGAGAGAGAGAGTAGAGAGAGAAAGAGAGGGCGGGCCATTTTCCTTCTCCCTCAATTTTTCTTTTATTCAATATTTAAACTCCATTAATATCTCCCATAAATGTGGAGAGAGAACGTAGAGAGATAGACCGCAGGTGAGGGAGGGGCCATCGGGCCCTTTTTCTCTTTCAAGTTTTCTTTCCCTTCTTTACTTAAACCCATTAAGACCCTCTCTATTAATTAGGAAAGAAGGATAAGGTGAGAAAGAGAGAGATAGGAAGAGAGAGGATTGATGATGTAAAGGAGCCATCGAACTTCTCTCTCTTCTCTTGAAACTTCTCTCATTAAATCTCATTCATGCCCCTTCCCCCCCTTAACCTCTTAAAACCCCCATTTATCTCTTCATAAATAGAGAGAGGGGGGTGAGAGGAAGAGAGAGGGGATCATAGGTGAGAGAAAGTGGGAGAGAGGCCTGCGAGTGGGAGAAGAGTCATTGGGCTCTTTTTTCTCTACTCCAACTTCTTTTCTTTTCTTTTACCCCCTATTAATTAGGAGAGAGAGATGAGAAAAATGAGAGAGAGAGAGAGAGAGAAGGCCGCATTGGGCTCTTTTCCAAGGATGGCAAACTCGGTTTCGGTCTCGGTTTCGCCCGGGTCCGAAACCGAGTTGACTCGGTTTCGGTTTCGGTTTCGGCCGAAACCGGCCGAAACCCATATAAAAGGTCAAAAAAATTAAATTAATTCTAAAAAATATGATAAAAAATCATAAAAAATATTAATAATCACTTAAAATCACAAAAATCATTACACATGCATTTGACTGAATAAGTTAGTGCAATAACTTTGAAGTAGACAACTACAAAAATTGAACTTCAAACATTGAACATGTGATAGTTAAAGTAATATTCCATTGTACATTAATACAAGCAGTACAAAATTAGACAAAATAGATAAAATAATTGTTACAAAAATTCATTGATTCTTACCTAATATGGATAATAATTATTAGAAGAACCTTCTCCCTCATCGTCTGGCCCTTGATGTTGATACCCATAACCATGTTGCATGTATGGTCTATATTCACTATAACCAAACAATGAGGTAGCCAAGTCCTGCATCCCTCTTTGGATCCCTCTTGGAGTGTTTGGTTGGCTTGAGCCGAATCCAGTATCAGCATAAGAATCTTGAGGAAGAGAAGAGGAACTGGCCGGATGGAAGTTGAATGATGGTTCATAACCCCACGACCGATAAATCGCTGCCTCCTGTTGGCCACCTCCATAACCTGATGGATGCCCATATTGACTCTGTGACTCATGTCCTCCCTCACCCTGACTGTATCCTCTGCCTGTGTCTGCGTGGAAGGAGGAAGGACCACCAGCATCCCCACCGCCAGTAGTAGCACCTGTAGCACCTGGCACATACGAAAATATATAATTTATCTCCTACCAAAACCTTTTCTGATTCGAACTGATAATAAGAATTTAAGTTACTTTCCAAAATAAAAAATCAAAGGATCACGAAACCTGCAGTCTCCAGTCGCCTTTTGGCCTTTGGGGATGCTTTTTCCTGTGCCGGTGTGCTTTCTTCTTGCACCCTTGACATGAATCCTGTTCCCCTTGGCGTGTGCCTCAAATAAATCTGCTTTAACTGTTCAATTGCCGGGTCCTCTCGAGCAGCAATATTTGTTCTCTCAGTTTGCCCATGCACTGATGTACTTCTTCTTAAGGATGTAGGTGCCTTGCCCATTCTAGGAGTGACTGGCCTGCTATCTGAGTCGGAGTGTCTAGCTGGCTGAAAATCATGTTGCTCCTCAGTGTCCTCAACAACCCTAGACATGTGGGCATGAGTATCTCTGGCCCTCTTTGATTTTCTTCTTAATTCGGGATCCCTTTGCTCATCTTCATCTAGTATGCCCTCTGCCCATCTTCTATCATCATCATCAAAAACGGGCTCATCAACCTGCTCTCGTGTCTCCACCCAAGACTGCAACGGATTCTCATCATCAAATAAGGCATCCACATCAATTTCTGCGGCGGCATCCCCGGCGGCGCGTTTGTCTCGCAGCTGTTGTCTCAACCTCATATTCTTTATTCTCAACCTCATATTGTAGTGGCAGTACACTAATTTCTCTAACCGTTCAGCCTTTAGCCGATTGCGAACCTTTGAGTGTATAAGGCTAAACGTGCTCCAATTTCTTTCACATTGACTTGCTGATGTTGTTTGACTGAGCACCCTAATTGCAATGAAAGCCAATGCATTGCTACCCATATCTCGGTTGTTAACCATTATCCACCAGTCAGCTGTTCCACCAACCATAAAAAAATGCATTTTAGTTGTAAAAATATATATTCATCAGGTTAAGAAATCCAAAAAATAAAATATACCTGGGCTCACTCTTCCCACAGCGTATTGCAATTGGGAGTCAGCATATGTCTCAGTCCTCATTCTGTAATGGTTCATCTACAAACATAAAGTAATAGATTAACATAACTACTTAAATAAATTCTATACATGTTATTGACAGTATCAAATAAAGGCGAACCTCTACTTCGGCCTCTAGTCTCTTTTCTGGATTCCTCGATAAACGACCAATAACTTTTAAAGTCCCTTGAAGCACCTCGCCATCAACATGTGCATCGGCACCGTACATAAATCGAGGGTTGAAGAAATAACCTGCATTTGTGTATAATTAACTAAATAAAATTTATAAAATAACATAAAGGCATTACCTCAATTTCAGTACAATTAATCACTCACCAGCTGCATGCAAGTCATGGTGTAATGTGTTGTCCCATCTCTGGTCAATAATTTTCCACCATTTTGCATAATGTCTGGGAAGGGAATGCTGCAACTCCAATTTGGCACGGTCCATGGCCTCGTATAGATAGCCCATATCATTCTTCTCATCGCCATCCACCATTCTTAGGACCTTCACGAGAGGTGTGACTACTTTCAAGTACCGTGACACCCTGTCCCAGAATTTGTTGTCGTCCACGACGTGGCAGACATCCAGATAATCCATCTGTGTATCAACATTGCCCTTGTCGATGTATTCCCGCAGGGCATTGTGGTACATGAAAGCTTTCAGCTCATTCTTGTACCTGTGCAGATAAATGAAAATTGAAGCTGCATCAACTGCTACATATCAGTAAGGATAAAGTATCAAGAATTGAGATCAATCTTATACCTGTGCAAAGACTCCAAAGAAATAAAATTGGAAGCAAATCTGGTTGGGCCTGCACGGATGATATCTCGCCCTCCACTGGCATGCGCCCTGAACATATTTAGTATCCTAGGATGGCCATAGATATACTGTGTGACTTTTTGTGCCTTGTCAATTGTCTTCTTCACATGCTTTTCCTTCCCTATGTCTTCAAGCATCAGATCAAGACAATGTGCTGCACATGGGAGCCAATATAAATGACTGCGCTTTTGCATCAATTTCTTTCCTGCAGCCTTGTAACTGGCTTCATTATCAGTCACCACCTGCACAACATTCTCCTCTCCAATTTGTTCTACCATGCCATCCATCAAATGAAACAAATAATTTGCATTCTTTTCATAATCTGATGCATCAACTGATTTCACAAACACTGTACCGCTGATGCAATACACCAAAAAGTTTATCATGGACTTTTTCGTGGTACCAGTCCAACCATCACACATGATGGTGCATCCTCTCTCCACCCATATATGCTTGAAGCTTTCAACCCAATCATGGAGCTCCTCAACCTCTCCCTCAAGGCCACGCCCGTATATGTCTCGACGTGAGGGGGCTTGCAAGCCAGGGCCAGCATCTGCTATGGCATCTATCATAGGTTGGAAATATTCACTTGAAGCTGCATGTGCAGGGACACCTGCATGAAAAAACCATTTGCAAATAGATTTAAATGCATGCCCTGCAACTTCTGCTGATTTTTTGACCCCTCTCATTGCTTGCTTGATTTTAGGTTGTGTAGCTTGGGGCCTTCTGTGCAGATAGCTGTCCATGGGACCTGTTCCCTGCGTATGTGGGGCAGCACCAACGTCAGGACGTCGTGCAGCTGTACTCTCATAGGTCCCTGATCCCATGGCTCCCTTCCCTTTCCTTCGAGCGGCTTGTTCACGCTCCCTTGCTTCAGTCAGCTCTGGATCAGAATCCTCAGTGCCTTCCTCATCATCATCCCTTCTAACCCTTCTGCCAGAAATCTCCTCAGCAATTTCAGCCTCATCCTCAGCCCTTTGTTGCACCCTCTCCCTTTTCCCCAGAAGGCATTGGCGCATCTCTTCTCGCACCTCTCGGGGACAGTTGTCACATTGTCTGACCTCTCCTCTTACCCCTGCCAAATGTTGTTTTCCTCTGGTAATTCCGCCATACATTTCCTTACCACAGTAATTGCATTTCACCTTTCTTCTCTTAGCATCTATTAAAGACATGTGGGCCCACCCCGGATCCTCCTGCCCTTGCTGCTCCTGTGTTTGCTGACGTCTAGGCATGATGCTGCATTAAGACAGTGACACACAAAAAGGTATAAGTACAATTAAAAACTTAACCCTTAATTAGCAAGTAACCCTTAATCACCCTTGCAAAAAATCAATTACCAGTATGATCCCACCCCAAAATCTTCAATGTAGTTTAATTGAGCTTCAATTTAGCATAAGCAAACTGACTTAGACAAAAGCCCCAAATTTTATATACTAATTAACCGTTAATTATCATTTACCCCTTAATCACCTTTTGAAAAAATCAATTGGCAGCATGATCCCACCCCAAAATCTTCAATGAAGCTTAATTAACCTTCAATTGTGGCTAAAAAACTCGAATTAGACAAAAGCCCCAATTTCTATGACCTAATTAGGGCTTAATTAGCAATTAACTATTAATCACCCTTGGGAAAAACTAATTACCCGCATGATCCAACCCCAAAATCCTCAATGAACCTTAATTTAACTTCAATTGAGCCTAAGCAAACCAATTTAGACAAAAGCCCCAATTTTTAAAATCTGATTAGGGTTTAATTAGCAAATAACCCTTAAGCCCTTAATCACCCTTGGAATAAACTTAATAAGCAAGACTTGCTTACCCCAAATTTTTAACCCAACCAAAAGAACACAACAAAATAATCAAACAAAACCCAATGAAATTAACCTCAAACAAAATAATCAAACCCTTGAAGTTGAAGTTGTGTTGGCGCAAGAAGGCTCCCTCAGACCTCAGTCCCTCTCGGCCTCTCCCTGTCGGACGACCTTTCACCCTTGGTCGGACAGCTGCCGGCAGGCAGCAGCCGCAGCAGCCAGCAGGAGCAGCCGCAGGCAGCAGCCGCAGCACAGCAGCAGCAGGCCGCCAGCAGCAGCAGCAGCAGGCAGCGGCAGCAGCAGCACAGGCGCGGCAGCGGCAGCGGCAGCAGCGGCAGCGGCAGCAGCGGCAGCGGCAGACACCGCAGCGACTGTCACACCAGGGGGGGAAGGTTTCGGCTGAAACCTGTGGGTTATGGGGTTTCGGGGGCCAACATTGGCCATAAAGTCACTAGTTTCGGCCGAAACCAAACGGTTTCGGGCCGAAACCGTTTGGTTTCGGGCGAAACTCGTATCGGTTTCGCCCGAAACCGATACCCCCTTTAGTTTCGGATTGCTACAGTGTTTAATGTGTGTTTCGGATCGGTTATGGCCGAAACCGATACGTTTCGGCCGAAACGTATCGGTTTCGGCCGAAACTGCCATCTATGCTCTTTTCCCCTTCTTCATCTTTCTGTCCATTAAATAAGGAGAGAGAAAGCATTTAAAAATTCAGGCCTACTGGCTTCAATGTGAACAGGGCTCCAGATTTTTGTGTATAAACCTCTGGGTTATTGAAGGCTAACTTCCTTTTCTCTCCTTCAAGAATCAAGACCCATCGGGTTGCTTTATGGAGAGAGAGAGAGGAGAGGGGCCAGTGTCAACAGGGCGTTTGATTTTTTATCATAAAAGTCCCTGTATAATTAAAAAACTATCCTCTGTCCACCATGGACCTCCCATCGGGCCATCTTCAAGAGTGTGAACTGTGAACAAGACTTATTTTGTCACAAAGCCCCTCAACAAAATAAAGACATTTTTTTAGGCCCGATTGGGCTAAATGTGAACAGGGACTTGAGCTTTTGTCATAAAAGCCCCGGATAATTAAACAATTATCCTCCCTCCACCATGGACCCCCGTCGGGTCATGTTCAAGAGTGTGAACGTGTTTTCCTAGGTGTGAACAGGGTCAAGAATTTTATAAAGAGACCCCCCCGTAAAGTTGAGATTTTCTGATTTTTGAATCCTTGCCCCATCGGGCAACATTTGGGGGGGGGGGAGAGGAGAGGGAGGCTGTGGCTAATGCAGTTCCGAATGGACTCCTCCTTTCCCTTTCATCTTTTTTATTTAATTATCTCTTTAAAGGACCCATTGGGTGAGAGAAAGAGAGAGAGGAAGGGCCACGCGAGAGAGAAGATCATGTGAGTCCAAACTGGACTCTCTCTCTTCTCTCTTTTTTTGTGCACAAGGCTTCCCCTTTTTTTGGTTCGTACAGCACTATATAATTGATGAGTAGACATCTAATTATTGAGCTGAGACAGCAGAATATGCTGTGGTATTGAGTCTATTGACCAACATCTTTTTTGTCAGAATGATGGAGAATTATACTGTTTACACAGGACGTTGGTCCTTTAGAAACATAAGCTCAATTTTAGTTTCCACCTGCTATAAGTGTGACAAAAAAATCTTGACAACTGGATACAGGAATCATTAAATAGGTTATCCGTTTTCCTACAGAAGGTAGGGATTCTGATATAGTTGTTGGAGGTGTGTACAAAATGTGGAATCAAAATCAGATGATCCCTCGGTTGGAATCTTTGGACTAAACAGCGGTCCTAGGCTCTTAACTGATTAGAAGTTGACAGTTGAGTCCTGGGATGAACTGGAGTAGCTGGAATAGGCAGATCTTGGCATGGGCATCAGAGTTTGTTCCAATCCCCAAAATGAAGAGGTTGGTGCCAGGGTTGGCAGTATCGGCCGAAACCGATACGTTTCGGCCGAAACGTATCGGTTTCGGCCTATATCGATCCGAAACCGGACCAAATCACTGTAGCAGGTCCAAAACTATTAAAAAAATACTTTTTAATGGTTTCGGACGAAACCATTAAGGGTTTCGGCCGAAATTGACCTGTTTCGGTCCGAAACCGGACGGTTTCGGCCGAAACCAGACAGGTTCATTATTTTTTTTAGTTTTTTAAATGGTTTCAACCGGTTTCGGCCGAAACCGAAACCGGTACCGAAGCCGATACTGCCTTCCTTGGTTGGTACAGCTTCAGACATTGAAAGGTTGACTCAGAAAAAAGGAAATTAAAGTGCGACACATCCTGCATTGCAGAACATGAATGTCCTGTGGTATTCACCCTTGAAACGTCCCAATCATTCTGAAGATAAGTTTCTCTCTAGTTGAAGATGGCAGATGTTTATATTAATGGTCATCAGTATTTTTCTTTTATTTGTAAGACTGAAGCCTGATGCTCCATGTACACTTCATCTTGTGGTCATGGCTTGGTCATGGTTTTTAATTACAAACATTTGAATTTCTTAAAGTTGAAAATCTAGCTTGTCATGTTATGTCCACTAGTGGGAAAGCACCCCTATCGTTCAATTTTCTCGTCAATGCTTCATAACTGTAGCTCCTTGTCATAGTTGAAACAGCATGAACCTTTCGTACTTCATGGTTCACTGCTTGACCCAGATGGTGAAGCCCGAAATCCATGCACCAGTTACTTCTGTGTTGACATCCGGACTGGGTTTTAAATGTTGCCAGTAATGTCTCAAAGAGCCTTTGGTGGTTGCTTCTTGATTTTTCCACATAATGTGAAGTATGCATTTTTTTCTTTTTCACTCGTAAAGGCATTATAACTGCCTAAAATGCTTAAGGTGCATATGTGGAATCCCTTTGTTATCTTATTTGGGATACCCTTCTTTGTTTTCATCATCACTTGCACATGCTATTGAAGACATTTGCTTGATTTCCTAGGTGATCGGTAGTGATTATCAACTGGTTTTTGTCAAAGCCTTGCACTTAGAGATGCCAAAATAGAGTTTTTCTAGTTTATCTAAAATCTGAATCCATAGTCCTCTCTTCTTTTAGGCCCTCTTTGAAATTCGGGTGGGAGGGTCGAATATGGTACCCGACCCCGATTAAGAAGCATGTGTGTGAGGGGAGAGTGTGGGCCCCCCACAATTCTCTCTCATCCGGTAGGAAATTCGGCTATTCTAACCCGATAACAAAGCAGCCCTTAGAGTCTTCTTCAATCAAGTTCAGTTATGATCTTTGTTTACTCTCATGACTGTTACTTGCGTCTAATTCCTCTGTTTTTTGGCACATTCCTTGGAAGGTTATCCATTTGCCTTTAATTAGCACAGTTTTTAAGAAATCAAAGGTCCCTATCCATGTCTGTTTTGACAGAAATTTCTCTGCAGCCCAAGGTAGTCCTCTCACACATTTTGGTTTCTACTTTTAATATTCTCTTCATAGAGTTACTATACTATTTAGCAGCTATTACTTCGATCCTGCATCTCCAAATTTAGTGACAGCAACATGTAGGTCACCTTTCCTGCTTTCGTTTCATAATATTAAATATTCTAGTTTTTAACATATACCCATGTTTGTAAAATAATTGGCATTTTTATGACTCAGCCTTCTAACTATATTCTCATAGTTAATGCACTGATGAGTAAGGATTATGTTGATCATGGATGGTAATTAAAGTTGTCGGAAGCAAACTCATCTCTCTTTCAGTCCCTTTCCTTGTGCACGTTTCCTACTCTAAATGCACCCGCATTCATGTAACATAAATGTAGCCGTAAAGAAGTCGAAAACATGTGTTGCTCATACTATGTTTATTCTCTTTTGGGCTGAAGTAATTTTTGATGATGATCACTTCAAGCAACCTAAACATGTAATTCTCATAAAGCCGTGACTATATGTAGAGTCCGGGAAGGCAAGAAGGTCTTAGAGATAAGCACATGTTTCTTGTTATTGTTGGGTTTTAAACCCAGGTGAAGAGAGGCATGCTGTGTGTTTGTTGTTTTAGATAGTCTCATTAATCTAACTCCACATTTTCCTGATTAACTATTTATGTTTTTTTGACTTTGAGTATCCTGAATATATGATATGGAAAGAGAACAGGGCTGTGCGCGAGCGCGCGCGCGCGCGCGAGAGAGAGAGAGAGAGAGAGAGAGAGAGAGAGAGGAGTTCAATTCCTCTTTTAGGTTGAACCTCCCTCTTATGTTTCTGTATTCTTCCAATAAAAAATAAGTACAAGAATACCCAAGAAAAGGGAAAAAAATACAAATGTACCCAAGAAACCCTTAACTATCCACTTCTCTACACTCCCCCTCAAGTTGATCATAGATGCATTTCATGGATACGGGATTATAACCTTCCTCCTACTTCTTCAGTGGGAGAGGACTCAGGCAGGGAGATCCACTCTCTCCACTCTTGTTTGTTTTGGTGGCTCAGATCTTGAGTAGACTGTGGATGAGAGTCGAGACGGTGGGGGTTATTAGAGGCTTCTAGGTTGGCTAGCTTAGTAGCAATATCACCCATCTACAGTATGTCGATGACACTATCCTATCCCTAGTCGAGGAGGAGCAGCAGTTGGTTGATGCCAGATTGATGCTAGAGATAGTGCAGGATATTAGTGGGCTGAAGGTGAACTACAACATTACCCACTTGGCGGGGATCAATATGGAGGAGTCAGCTATCTGGAGGGTAGCTCTCATTTTTGTGTGCCAGATTGGGGAATTCTCTTTCTCCTGTTTGGGCCTCCCTTTGTCTCTCGGGACTCTTCATTGTAGGGATTGGTAGGGGGTGATGTGGAGGTATGAGTCCAGACTTGCAGGATAGAAGGTTAGGCTACTATCTTATGGAGGACGTCTGGTTCTATGCAGATCTGTGCTGGACAACTTGTTGATCTATTGTCTCTCCATGTTTAGAATCCCGAAGATGGTGGCAAAGAAGTTGGAGTCCATTCAGGTCAGTTTCTTTTGGCATGGCAGTGGGAGCAGAGATAAAGGATGACATAATATCTTTTGGGACAGAGTATGTAAGAGCAAGGAAGCAGAGGGCGTTGGCATCAAGAATATCAGAGGCTTGAATTTGGCCTTATTGTGTAAGTGATTATGGAGGCTGAGGGGAGAGGATGGTGGGTTGTGGGCTCAGCTGATCACATAAAAATATTACTCTTTGTCCAGATGTGGGATCTACCCCCGCCCCATATGTATTATTCTATAGTGTGCAGACTTCATCAGAGCCAGTGTTCAGGTCAGTCTGGGTGACAAAGAGAGATGCTTGTTCTGGCAGAATAGATAGTGTGGTGACTTCACAATTGCAAAGGCCTTTCCGTCATTGTACGCTATAGCGGGGTTCCCGGGGATTCTGTGGCTCAATCCTTCGATGCACAACTAACCGGCGGTATTTGGTCCCCCACGTTTAGGAGGAGTCTCACCCTTGAGGAGATGGACCAGCTGGAACGTCTCTTGGCTTTCCTCCTTGACTTCAGTCCAGATGGCACTGCAGACTCATGGCTTTGGAGATGGGAGAGGGGGGGGCAGCTCTCTATTCGGTCTGCCTATTCTCTCCTTTTTGATGGGGGGCTACGCCACTCCTTAGCACTGTAGATCTGGGCTCCCAAGACCTCACTCAAGGTGAAGATTTTGATTTGGAGGATCTCCCATGGCCGGCTTTCGACATGTGATAGGGTGGCACCTTTTCTCTAGCAGATTTCTACCTTTTGTTGTATGTGCGGGGATGAGGAGGAGGACCTGGACCATCTTTTCACAAGATGCCTCTTCGTGAAGGGCATGTGGATGAGGATTGGACAGAGATTCCAGCAGCCCCTTGGGCATTTTGATGCGGTGTAGCAACTCTTCACCAATTGGCATAGGAAGTGGATTCCCAAGGGCGACAAGATCATTTGGTGGCTTATCCTTCATGCCACTTTGTGGGCCTTGTGGAGTGAAAGAAACAATAGAATCTTCAAAAGGGAAGCGAGGTCGGAAGAGAGGGTTTTTGCTTTTGTTTGTGAGATAGTGCCTTTTTGGGTTAAACATTATTGTAAAGTGGAGGATCATAAATCCTTACTCTTTTTGTTATTGTGGAGTTAATTGGGCACACTATCTTGGTGTGGTCATTTTTTGTAAAGGGGCTGTGAGTGATGATAGTTTATACATGTACATCCCTTTCTTTTATTAATATATTTGTGGTGACACCCACGTTTCAAAAAAAAGTTGAGCATAGATATTACACATGCTCAACTTGCTTAAAGCTGAAGTAAACTAGAGTTCAGTTAATGTCTTGGTGAAGAGATCTGCTGCATGGTCTTGAAACTTCACATAAGGTAAACATAACTCTCCAGAATCCCATCTCTCTCTTATAAAATGGCCATCAATCTCAATATGTTTGGTTCGGTCGTGCTATAATGAATTGTTAGCAATAATTGCTGCCTTGTTGTCACAATAAAGTTTCAGAGAGCAAATTGATAGAAAGAGAAGGAACATGAAGGGTAGAGGACAAGGTCAGATGATCAGACAAGCAAATGGGCCCTTTACTAACTACAGTGGCACGGGTGCCATCAACAATAGTAACCTTATCCTGTCCGAAGAGCAATGACTAAGAACTGAAAGAGGCAGGTATATCGAGCATGTGATCCGTGGCACCTGAATCAATGACCCAGGCTTGCTTAGAGGATTTGGTAGAGGCGCTCAAGGTTGCACCGTACATACTTGAAGTTGATGGAGAGGAAGTGGAAGCTTGAAGATGTGAGAGAATCCACTGTAGAGTCGCAACATCAGAAGAGGTAAGTGCAGCAGAACCAAAACTAGGAGTAGACAATCCACCCGCTAGGCAAGGGAGATGGGCAGCAGCCAAATTGCCCTTGGGTTGCCTCTCATTTGGAGTGCGAAACTTGTAGGGCTTCTTATTGGGGAACTTCTCCCAGCGGAAATCACTATCATGGTTTGTGCGGCCACAATGTTTACACTTCTTCCCACCTCGCTGTTTGGATTTTCCCGCCCTAGGCTTATTGACAGTGGTAGCAAGTGCAAAATATTCTCCAACATCATAAGCGGGAGGATGGGACCCCTTGTTGCCCATGACCTGACGCCGCTGCTCCTCGCTCAAAACTTTGAAATAAGTTTCATCGAGGGAGGATGCCGAGTCCATGTTGAGAAAATGGCCTCTGAGAGCATCATAGTCAGAATTTAACCACTCAAGAATTTCATAATTCGATTATCTTCTTGGAGCCAGAGGTATGTCTGTTGATCAGCAAGAGAAGTCCATGTTGCCGGATGATAAACATCTAACTCATTCCAGAGCGTAGTAAGAGCTCAGAAATAATGCGTGATGGACATAGAATCTTGCTTCAACTCGTGGATGTTGTGACTTAGCTGGTAAAGGTGAACTTTATTTTTCTTGTGACCGTAGAGGCTCACTAAGGTCTTCCACATATCCGCTACCGTCGACTTGTGGAGTATGGTGGGTCGGATTGCATGACTGATAGAATTGAGTAACCATGACATGATCATACTATTATCATGCCTCCAGGCGGGATCAAGTGGGTCTAGGGGAGTCAGCATCTTGTGATCACCGGTCAAGAATCCTAACGTATCACATCCTGCAATATAGAGCTCCGCTGCAACAACCCAAGACAGTTATTTTCTGTCAATTTTTCTGAAGTGATTTGCAACGTGATTTGACCCGTGACGGCCGGAGGCATTGGTTGCATTTGGGGAGAAGAGGTCTCCGACACTGTGGAGGTATTATCCGTCATGTTGAAGATCAGATGACGGTTACTCAGAAAGTGTAGAACAATGTAGAACAAATAACTACTGAACCGTGGCCGGTGTTTTTGCAAGACCACAGGTGTAGAGTTCATCCACGAGCAGGAACCAAGTGTGGTGGATGTATGCTGGGAAGAGGATGTCCAGGAAGCAGCGGCTGTTCCAGAAGAGTGGTGAAAAGACAACCAGAGATAACTACTACACCGGAGAAGAAGAGGACTGCTGCTGCGTAGTACTTGCGATCCAGGGACAAGAAGCTGAGTGCTTCAGACTTGCGCTGGGAAGAAGAGGCCTTCAAACAAGGGGCGGCCTGTATAGACTCTGTTCCCGTTGTTCTAGACACAGAAGGGGGGCGACTTGAATGGAGAGGATGCGGCTTGAATAGAGAGGGTTTCCGCTGAACAGACTTCGCTCATCCAAGGGAGAGAGTTGCTCTGTTCGGATGACCAAGGCAGCCGAAGCAGCAGAAGAACTACAGCAGCCGAAGAGAGCAAAGAGATACTTTGCCCTAAGAAACAATGTTGGCAGAGCTGGACCACCTACAGATCGTGGCCGGACCTGCAGAGCTTGGTGGCCAGACCAAACAAAACCCTGGAATCTCCCTGCGGAGAACAGGGAAAGAGGGAGCGAGAGGTGCCGCTTGTCTAGAAGGCCTCTCTGTGGTGGGCGATCAAGAGAAAGAGGGGTTACGCAGGATCGGACACCGCTCTGATACCATGAAAGAGAGAAGAGTTCAATCCTTCTGTTAGGTCGAGCCTCCCTCTTATGTTCCTGTATTCTTCCAATAAAAACAAGTACAAGAATACCCAAGAAAAGGGAAAAATTACAAATGTACCCAAGAAACCCTTAACTATCTACTTCTCTACAGATATCATATTTATCATTCATAAACTTGCCTTCTTTGCTGAATAATCAAGTTCTTTCAAAAATACGGGTCTTGCTTCATTGGAAACAAAAGTCATCACTTCAAAAAAGTTTAATTCCTTTAAGATGATCTCAGTTGTGAAGATTGTTGTTTTACTTGTGTAATTTATATTTTTCTTCAATACGTTTTCAAGCATGCCCCTGTGCTTACTAACTGCTAATCATTGAACGCATGTTTGCTTTCAGGACCTTAACTCAAAGTGTTGGACTTCTTTCTTATACATTTTTGAGGCAGGAAGGCTTTGAAGACATAGTAGTACCCATTGTGCGTTTAAAGCAAGAAAATTTAATGTTTTCTAGAATTATTCTGACTTAGAATTGCATGCTATTTAAGATGGTGTTTATTTCATGTAGGTGGATTATGAGTTTTTGCCCTCTGGTACATTTGGAAGGTTGCTGTGCAGTAGTCCAGTGCATTTTGCATCTAACTTATCTACACTCCTGAAATGGTCACCCTTTGCAACTGAAGCTGAACTGTTGAAGCAAGTAAGCCATTATCTTTGCCCTTGTATTTTCTCCACATTTCTTTTATCACAGATTTTGAGGAGGAGAGGAGGAGAACTGTTGATAAGCCTGAAAAGATGGAGCAGAAAATGCTGAAATCTTCTTGAAACAGAAAAAAATGTGAGCTGTTTATTCAACATAAAGGTGATAAAATGATATACATATGCGTACAAGATGATTACCAATAAAAGCTGTAAGTGGATGCTTAGGATGCATGTACAGTAATCCAAGTGGTGGCTACAATCCTAATCTTTGGATTAGGAGTCCTACAAGTAGGTCCCAACCTATATGACATCTCTTTAACACCTCTTAATTACTCGTGGTGGATCATAAACCCGGAGTTTGGCAGACAGTGCCTTGAAATACATAGCCATTTGAGACTAGGAGAAGAGGTCAGCAATCTACTTAATTGGAAAAGTAAATGTGTCAGATAGGTAGAACAGACAGATGAAGAGGCAGTCAATCTCAAGAGACTTTGTCACTTAGGGAAAAATGTATTGCTCTGGGAGTCATGATACAAAGGTGTATATAGGAAGGTGACATAAAGAACACGGATAAGATATCGCAGCCAAACAATCTTTGCAGAAGGAGCACAACCTTAAAGAAGCTGACTGAACTATCATTTAAATTTTCTCTTGTTGAGTGGTGAACTAAGCTTGCTGAGCAACCAGTTAAATGAAATTTGGAGCCACAATGGAAGAAGAGAAAATTGGGATAAGGCTCTGATGACGATGATAGTGATGAATGGAAGAAGAGAAAATTACTGAAAATAAAGGCTTTGAAACAATAGCAGTGGTTGCAAGCGTAGAGTTGAAGAGCTCTAGTATGCTAGGACCGCAAAGAAGGCAGTGGTGTCGGTTTTGGCAGGACCGAAATCAAATAAAATATTATTTTTTTGTCAACTGAAGGAGTTTCGGTTTCGTCCGGTAGGTTTCGGATCGTTCCAGTCTGAAATCAATACGTTTCGGCCGAAACGTTTCGGTTTCGGCCGAAACTGCCATCCATGAGAGCAGTTTTTAATAGGATATTGGAAAGAGTTGTACTGGCCTAGATGTAGAGATTGTCATAGATGCAAAAGCTATGAGGCAACAAAGAAGTCTAGTGGAACAAAACATTCAAATGAAGCTTAAGACAGAGAAATTTCTCCACAGAAATCCGCATGCCAAAAAACTCCTGGATATGTATGAAGCACAACTCCTTGAAAGAAGCCACTGGACATCAAAATAGACTCCAAAATCTTGCGGACAAGGCATCAAAGCAACAAACAGAATGCATCAATGTGATCAGAGCATAGCAATAACCTAGGATGAGTGTATGGTGTGCCCTAGAGCTACCGTTGTGCAGACGTTTGATGATGCAAACTATCTAAAGGTTGAGTCAACCTGTGAACAAAACTTGAGCAAGACGAGCAACACCTGATATCTCTCCAAGAGGCATCAGATGAAGAAAATACTGCATGGCTGCAATCAGCGTATTGAAGAATGCCTAGATTGATACATGGTATGATCACTATGATGGCATGATGCTTACATCAACAGATGATGTAACAGCCTTTATTGCCATGTGATGCTGCTAGAAAACTGTTGTCGGTTGGCCTTGGACCATTGCTTGTAAGGGCTTGAACTAGCTAGCAAAATTGGGCTGTGCAGTGGTAAAATAATAAAATAAGGATCAATCAAGTCATGAGAAAGCTTGAGCTGGTGAAATAAATGTGGCTTGAATCCTTCTGTTAAGAGAGCTGGAACTAGTGAAAGAAAGGGCTCATGAACTGGCTGTAGATAAGCCTGAACCAATGCCTAAGCTACCTTGAACTGACTGCAAAGTAACATCAAACTGCAGCTGAACTGGTTGAAACTGGTTCGATTTGAGTCAAGCTAACTGATCTTCTCAAGAAGTGAGCCAACTGAACCCTGAACTTCAATTAAATGGATCCAGCTTAATGGGCCAGATCCAAGACACTCAAGCTAGTGAAGCTACATGGATCCACACGTGGAGTTTGTGGGGGAACTACAAATGCTCCATCTTCTCCACTCATTAAACCAGCAAGAAAGGGAGCTCTAGCTGGTCCTGACCATCATGTAAGGCCAGGAAGCAAAACTTGCAGGTCTGCGTAGCTGACCCCTGTGGGGGTCTGACCCCCTTAGGAATGGGCAGTCTGGGTGCCTTCTGGCCAGGTCCAAGGGAGTGTTCCCCTCTTGTTTGCATACTGTCGGAAAAGAAATGGTGGTGGCAGGAACAAACAATGATAGCGGTGACAAGTCCTGACCGTGGCAATAATGGTGAAAGAAAACCAGGCAGCAGAGGTAGTAAATAATCTGACTATGGAGACGGCAGCAGCAGTCAACTACAGGGATGGCGGAACCAGTGGTAGGCAAAAGAGACTGGTAGAAAACAGGTGGCGGTGATAGATGAAAGGTCACGTCATGTTGGCGCAGATGCTGGAGACAGAATGAGTGGAAAGCGGTGATGGGCCTTATGGCTGTAAATGCTGTGGTCAACAGTCAGGCTGATGATGATGGTGAAAGAAATAGCAGCAGTGGAAGTTGATGACAGAACCAATATTGACAATTTTTAATGATATAGGGAATTTCAAACACAACTTAGGAAATGAGACAGCCCGGAAAACTAGTGTTGAAGAGAAGCTGGATTTCTGTTACAGGAGGAGAATGTCCACAACTAGAGTAAAGAATGACATAGGAGTCTGAAGCAGCGAGAAGGGGACATTGCGAAGGAATTCAGTGTCTACTCCATTTTGGATCTGCGGTTGTTATACAAGTTAAGAGATGGAGCCAAAAGAAAAACAGTGAAAGCCCTCCTCTAGGAGTGCAAATTAATGAAAGTTCTTTAGCTTCTGGGGATCAGCCTAATATGTATGCAAGTTTGCAAGATGATTCCCAATTCAAATGGGAATAGGATGCTTTCCTAATCCTAATGAGAATAGGATGCATAGACACAAGTCCAAGTGGAATTAGTATCTACAATCCTGATCTAAGTGGACAAGGAATCCTAATATAAGTAGGAGCACAATATACACGATCTTTGTTTAATAGGATTGCAAGTTGTCCTTCCCATGAGCTTATACTCTGGCGAGAAGTTTGCAAAGAGTGTTAGTAATAAGTAATAGCCCTGTTCCTTATAACAGAGCCAAGCATATTGACATTAATTGCACCTTATCCTGGAGAAGTTGGAAGGAAGGGAATTTTACCTGCGACATGTTCATTCTGGAGACCATATGCCAGATTTCTTAACCAAAAGAATGTCAAAGGACCAGTTCACTTCTCTTTGAGTTAGTGTAGTATCTAGGAAACAGTTGATTTATTAAAGAGTAGTTTGGTCTTTTACCATGCTCGTATTTTAGTTAGAGTGATTTCATTTTTTTTATTTGTCTTGGTCTGCTTCTTGAAACTCAGGGGACTAATAATCCTTTTCAAACAAAAGAAAGGGGGCCAGATGGTTGCTCTGCTCTAGAGCCATCAACCCTTGTGGTGCCTCTCCTCTCTCCAATTCTCGTCTTCTCTCTCTCTCTCTCTCTCTCTGAGCCGTCTGAAAATATCTACTCTGATTTTTGAGTTTACTAAATGCTGAGGTGCTTTTACGTCTTTTGATCTTTCAGATATATTTACTTGTGTGAGAATAAATCTATAAAATCCTTATTTCTTAATATATATATATATATATATATATATATATTTGTTGAACCCGCTATTTTCTCAGATTAATCGAGATATATGAAAATTAAATAAGTTGGATGATGGTCACAAAGTGATGCTAAGTAGGTGCCATCCTGACTCTGGGTCAAAAATGAGTCTCGGGAACTCTTGCCGAGTGGACGGCATAAGATAATAAGGCTTGGCAGCAAGCAGATACTTGAAAGAAAATTCTCATGCAACTTACAAGGCGTTCAAGCCTGATTAGGAAATAATTCTAGAAGATCAGAGCCTCCCCACGCAGTAAGCGGCGCAAGAAGCCAAGGAAAGAAAGCACAAAGCATGAGGGAAATGTTGTTTTCCCTTCTCCCATGTGGCCAAAGCACAAAAACCCAAGGGAGACATAAAAAAAATGGAGTTTTATAGGGGTCGACCCCTCCCTTTCCCTCAAATGGGCAAATGGGATTGAGTAAACCCCCCGCTTGGGGGTTTGGGACCGGATAAACCCCCAATTGGGGGGTTAGGACTGGATAAACCCCAAGTGAGGGGTTGAGACCGGATAAACCCCAATTGAGGGCTTGGGACCAGATAAAACCCCCATTTGGGGGTTTGAGACCAGATAAACCACAATTGAGGGTTTGGGACTTGATAAATCCTTTCAAAGGGGTCATCTGGATCGGATAAACTCCAAACGGGGGAGCCAGATCGGTTAAAACCCTCAACAGGGCTTTCCGGACTAAAGAAATCCCCAATAGAGTCTCGTAGACTGGATAAACCCTCAAAGGGCCCTTCTGGACCGGGTAAACCCCTTAAGAATCCCCCTCTTGACTGGATAAAACCGCCTAGGGTTTATCCGAGGCTGATAGCTCCCATTAGGGACCTGTCTGGTCCCGGATGGGTCTTTCAAGGACCTATCCGGTTCAGATGGCCCTTTTAAGGGCTAATCGCACCCTCCCAGGTTGTATAAATAATTAAATACCACCCAGTGGGACCCAAGAAGAGAAGGATTCAAATGGAGCAAACTTGGAGCTTTTGAAGACTTGTGCTTGTGTTTGTGCTTAATTACCCCTCCTCGAGTTTGTACATATGTCCCTATGTTTTGGTTAATATAATCTCCTTATAATTTTTTGGGGAAAAATAATTCTCTGAAATAATTAGAAGTTATAGAAGTATCCCAACTTTTACAAGAGGGTCCCGAGAGGTCTTGTAATTGCATAAAAATCTCGAAATTTTTTGGGAATTGTGTACAAGTCCTACACATTTGCAGAGAGGTCTTGTAAAGTTCAAAATTTGTCGAAAATGTTTTGTAATTGCAAATGTTATAGTAATGCCTTGTCTTTTCTTGAAGAATCTATAGAAATGTTCCGAGTCTACAAAACACCATAAATTTTCAGAGATTGTATAAATACCCTCATAAAAGTTTATTCATTACGAACGTATCTTCTGGTTCAATCAAATAAGGACGAAGTTTGGAATCAACTCAACGATGTCGATTGAGAATAAACTTCTAACTGACCCAAGTTTGACGAGCGGATTGAGGATCAAAATTAAAAAAGCCGCCCTGAGGTTGTAACCAAACCCTAGACAGCGTTCAGTTGTCGTCAAACCCTAGTGAACCCTGATTCAACCACACTCAGCACTAAGTCGCAATTAAATCTCGATGAGAGGTCAAATTGCAAGTAAACTTTAAACTTCCCATAATTTACTTAGACACGCCTGCCTAGTCCGGATATTACCGAATGCCTTGGCCTATCCCAAAGCTGCTTAGTCCAAACGTTTCAAAAATGCTTTGATCTATCTAAAAATTACGTACATTCCCCCGCCAAGTCTAGAGATCACACAATAACCTTGCTTGTTAAAAAAGACAACCCCAAACAAACCCGTAAGACCTCAAAATGACCCTAATCTTCCTGAAAATTGCATAAAGCCTCACCCTTTCAAGAGAACCGCGGGTATGCCTTCGGCATCACGACTAATGTTGTATTGGTCAATATTTTTTCTTTTGCAGTTAATCAAGGGTATTCGGGCTTTGTACCGATGCAAATAAACATCGACTGTAGGCCCATCAGTTTGCACAATGGTACCTACAAGGTCATCACCAAGGTGTTAACAGGAGGCTTGTTTCTGTTATGGATGCTCTGGTTAATCACTTCCAGGGTGCTTTTATCAGAGAGGTATATTTTGGATAACTTCTTGGTGGCACATGAGTGCCTTTTTGCTATGAAGCAACATAGAAGGAAGGGGTGGTCTTAAAGTTGGACTTTGAGAAGGTCTATGATAGGATAAGCTAGCAGTGTCTCTTCGACGTCTTGGACAAGATGGGTTTTGGGGAGAGATGGTCTGACTGGGTCAGAGCTTGTGTCTCGTCTGCGTCCTTTGTTGTTCGTATAAATGGAAAGCTGTCTTCCTAGTTCCACAACAGCCGGGGGCTTCGCCAGGGGGATCCTTTGTCTCCTCTCCTGTTTGTGCTGGTTGCTAGTGTTGTGAGTAGAGTGTGGCAAGGCTGAGGCTGTTGGGCTGATCAAAGGTTTCAGTTGATCAAAAATGGTCCTCTCTATCACTCACTTACAATATGCAGATGATACTATTTTGTTCCTTGATGAGGGTGGGCAACACCCTTTTATGGCTAGGCTCCTGTTGGAACTCTTGGAGGAAGTCACCGGCCTGAAGGTTAATTTCAGTAAAAGCATTCTTGTGGGGATGAACATGGAGGAAAGAGCTCTGTTGAGAGCGGTCACTTTGCTTGGCTGCCCCATTGGGGAGTTTCTTTTTCCTTACCTAGGCCTTCCTATTTCCCCGAGTGTCCTTAGATGTTGTGATTGGCTACCCATTATTAAGAGATATGAGGCTAAGCTCGTGTCTTACTATGACGCTCGTATGACGTAGCCTGGCGGTGTAGTTGGATCCTTTGAGCTCGGTTAGGAGGGAGCCAGTCTCGCTTGAGTGGTTGCCCAAGACATGGGCCAATAGGAGTTAGCGGTGATGACGATCGAGTGTGAGCAGCCCACGGTCGTCATTGGAATAGCTGAAGGGGTGAGAGAAGTTGTGGCGGCCTCTCCTGTTGGTGAAGGGTCATTGCCTTCTTCTACTCCAGTTGAAGATTTTGAGGAGGGGATTGGTCCCGCGAACAACGATGCATTCTGGATGGCATTCTGAAGCAGACGGTGCCGAGTTGGTATGGGAGCTGGGCCGTGGCAGCGTTCCATTATTATCGCCAGGGAGCTATAGAGTGGCTGATAGGTGTAATCCATCAATACAAGGTACCACTGGAGAAAGCCGGGATACGTCACGCAGTCACAGTAGCGTTGTACGGGTGTTAACCAGTTTATATTGTGAGTTGGGTGGTGTGCACCATGGCAAGATCTTCACGCAAGTAACTGGCTATCACTTTTCGGTTATCTGTCCGAAACTCGAGCTATTCCGGAATATGTTGATAGGGCAACCCGTGTCCATTCGCTTGAGGCGAATCGGGCTAGTTTGGTGCTCTTCTGGCGAGGCTCAGTGTTTCCGCAATGGCTTTTCGAAGTCGAAAGCCACCATGGAGTTTCCCTCAGCATCGATTTGCTCTCACTGGATGAGCTCTTGGATCAAATTCTGGACCTCCTCGCAGGACTCGATCGCATGACAATTTCTGGTGTGGAATGGGCAATACTGGAGGTGATTGAGGTCCCACTGACTACCGGGGCTGGGAACTGGATACTGGAGATTGGACGCTGGAGGCCTGCGTAAATGAGGCGTGCTCAAGGATGACAGTGTCGGTTTCGGACTCGATTTCGGCCGAGTCCGAAATCGATATGACTAGGTTTCGATTTTGGTTTCGGCCGAAACCGGCCGAAACCCAGTGAAAAGGTTCAAAAAAAAAATAAAAATAAATCTAATAAATCATAAATAAATAGAAAAAAATAATCACATAAAAATCAGAAAATTCATTGGACATGCATTTGATTGTAAAGAAATTAGATTAAGTGCAATAAACATGAAGTAGGCATTGAAGTTCAAACATTGAACATTTTAAACTAATATTCTTGAGTACATACTAAACATGAATTAGGTTCAAGCACAGGGGAATAAACCTAATTAGACACAGTAAATATTACAGAAATTAAATGATCTTTACCTAAATGAAGAAGCACTAATATGGGTAATAACTAGAACCTTCTCCCTCATCGTCTGGCTTTTGATGTTGATATCCATAAGAACGTTTCATGTATTGTGTATATTCACTATAACCAAATAATGAGGTAGCCAAGTCTTGCATCCCTCTTTGGATCCCTCTTGGAGTGTAAGGTTGTCGGCTTGATTCGAATCCAGAATCAGCGTAAGAATCTTGAGGAAGAGAAGAGGAACTGGACGGATGTGGATGGAACTAGAATTTTGGTTCATGACCCCACCCATAAATGGCTGTCTCCTGTTGGTCACCTCCATAACCTGATGGATGCCCATATTGACTCTGTGAATCATGTCCTCGCTCACCCTGACTATACCCAATGCCTGCGTGGAAGGAGGAAGGACCACCAGCAGTGCCACCGCCAGTAGTAGCACCTGTAGCACCTGCAGTTGCACTGGGATCATCATCATCATCATCATCATCACTTTAAGAAACCAGTCGTCTTTTGGCCTTTGGGGATGCTTTTTTCTGTTTTGGTGTGATTTCTTTAGCCACCCTTGACATGAATTTTCTTGCCCTTGACGTGTGCCTCACATAAATCTGCTTCAACTACTCAATTGTCGGGTCCTCTTGAGCAGTAGCACTTGTCCTCTCAGTTAGCCCATGCACTGATGTACTTCTTTTTAAGGATGTAGGTGGCTTGCCCATTCTAGGAGTGACTGGCCTGCTATATGAGTCTGAGTGTCTAGCTGGCTAAAAATCAGTTTTTGCTCAGTGTCATCAACAAACAAAGGTGGGTCCCTTCTCTGGTGCGCTTGAGTCTCTCTGGCCCTCTTTGTTATTCTTTTGAATTCTGGATCTCTTGGCTCATCTTCATCTAGTATGCTCTCTGCCCATCTTCTATCATCATCATAAAAAATGGGCTCGTCAATATGCTCTCGTGTCTCCACCCAAGACTGCAAGGGATTCTCATCATCAAATAAAGCGTCCACATCAATTTCTGGCATTGCATCCTCTGTGACGCGTTTGTCCCTCGGCTGTTGTCTTATCTTCATGTTCTTTATTCTCAATCTCATATTGTAGTGACAGTAAACCAATTTCTCTAACCGTTCAGCTTTTAGCCGATTGCGAACCTTTGAGTGTATAAGGCTGAACGTGTTCCAATTTCTTTCACATTGGCTTGCCAATGTTGTTTGACTGAGCACCCTAATTGCAATGAAAGTCAATGCATTACTGTCCACGTCTCGATTGTTCATCATTATCCACCAGTCAGCTGTTCCACCAACCATAAACAAATAAATGTAAGGTGTAGAAATACATATTGAGGTTAAGAAATCACAAAAATAAAATATACCTGGGCTCACTCTTCCTACAACGTATTACAATTGGGAGTCAGAATATGTCCCAATTCTCATTCTATAATAGTTCATCTACAAAGATAAAGTAATAGATTAACATAATGACTTAAGTAAATTCTATACCTCTTATTGATAAAATCAATAAAGGCCAACCTCTACTTCGACCTGAAGTCTCTTTTCTGGTGTCCTCGATAAACGACCAATGACTTTTAAAGTGCCTTGGAGCACCTCGCCATCAACATGTCCATTGGCATCATACATAAATCGATGGTTGTGGAAATAACCTGCATTTGTATATAATTAACTAAATGTTAGATATAAAATAACATATAGGCATTACCCCCCTGGGCGGGTGACTTGCTCAAATTAAGAGACAAAGTGGCTCACTCGAGGTCGACCTATAGGCATTATCCCCCTGCCCCCTGGAGGTCTCGACCTGTCCCTGGCAGAACCTGACCAGGTCGACCTGGGACCTGGGCAGGTCGACCTGGCCAAGTCCCAGGTCGACCTGGTCAGGTTCCCAGGGCTGCTGGGAACCTAGGCAGGTCCAGGTTCCCAGCAGCCGTAGCCCTTAGGGCCCAATCCCTCATTCCCATTCCCATTCCTGTCCCAGGGGAATGGCCCACCAGCGTAGTCAAATCTAATGTGTTGATCCTAACCGTGTTACTATAATCTAAAGAACAATGTTTCAGTACAATTAATCACTCACCAGCTGCATGCAAGCCGTGGTGTAATGTGTTGTCCCATCTCTGGTCAATCATTTTCCACCATTTTGCATAACCTCTGGGAAGGGAATCCTGCAACTCTAATTTGGCACGGTCCATGGCCTCGTATAGATAGCCCATATCATTCTTCTCATCGCCATCCACCATTCTTAGGACCTTCACGAGTGGTGTGACTACTTTCATGTACCGTGAGACCCTACCCCAGAATTTGTTGTCTTCCACGATTTGGCAGACATCCAAATATTCCATCTGAGCATCAACATTGCCCTTGTCGATGTATTCCCGCAGGGCATTGTGGTACATGAAAGCTTTCAACTCATTCTTATACCTGTGCAAATAAATGAAATTTGAATCAAATACTGTTACATATCTATAAGGATCAAGTATTAAGAATTGGGATCAATCTTATACCTGTGCAAAGACTCCAAAGAAATAAAATTCGAAGCAAATCTGGTTGGGCCTGCACGGATGATATCTCGCCTCCCACTCGCATGCGCCCTGAACATATTCAATATCCTAGGATGGCCATAGATATACTGTGTGATTTTTTGTGCCTTGTCAATTGTCTTCTTCACATGCTTTTCCTTCCCTATGTCTTCAAGCATCAGATCCAGACAATGTGCTGCACATGGGAGCAAATATAAATGCCTGTGTTTTTGCATCAATTTCTTCCCTGCAGTCCTGTAACTGGCTTCATTATCAGTCACTACTTGCATAACATTCTCCTCTCCAATTTGGTCTACCATCTTATCCATCAAACTAAACAAATAATTGGCATTTTTTTCATAATTTGATGCATATACAGATTTAACAAATACTGTACCTTCGATGCAATAGACCAAAATGTTAATTATGGACTTCTTCGTGGTACCAGTCTAGCCATCACACATGATGGTGCATCCTCTCTCCATCCATATATGCTTGAAGTTTTCAACCCAATCATGGAGCTCCTCAACCTCTCCCTTAAGGCCACGCCCGTATATGTCTCGACGTGATGGGGCCTTCAAGCTAGGGCCAGCATCTGCTATGGCATCTAGCATAGGTTGGAAATATTCACTTTCAGCTGCATGTGCAGGGACACCTGCATGAAAAAATCATTTGTAGATACTTTTAAATGCATGCCCTGCAACTTCTGTTGATTTTTTGACCACTCTCAATGCTTGTTTGATTTTAGGTTGTGTAGCATGGGCCTTTCTGTGCAGATAACTGTCCATGTTGTCTGCGGGGCAGCTCTAGTGTCAGGACGTCGTGCAGCTGTACTGGAGTAGGTCCCCTAAACCCATGGGTGCCTTTCCTTTCCTTCGAGCGGCTTGTTCACGCTCTCTTACTTCAGTCAGCTCTGGATCTGAATCCTCAGTGCCTTTCTCATCATCATCCCTCCTAACCCTTATGCCTGAAATCTCCTTACTAATTTCAGCCTCATCTTCAGCCCTTTGTTGTATCATCTCCTTTTTGTCCGGAAGGCACTGGCACATTTCTTCTCGGACCTCTCGGGGACATCTGTCACATTGTTTCACCTCTCCTCTCACCCCTGCCAAATGTTGCTTTCCTCTAGTAATTCCGCCATGTAACTCCTTACCATAATAATTGCATTTAACTTTTCTTCTCTTAGCATCAACTAAGGAGAGGTGGGCCCACCCCGGATCCTTCTGCCCTTGCTGCTCCTGACTTTGTTCACGTCTAGGCATGATGCTGCACGAAGACAGTCAAAGAGAAATAGTTGTATGTACATCTGTCACATTAGGGCTTAATTAGTAATTAACCTTTAATCACCTTTGGAAAAACTTAATTACCCGCATGCTCCCACCCCAAAATCTTCAATGAAGCTTAATTGAGCCTAAGCAAACCGAATTAGACAAAAGTCCCAATTTTTATGAACTAATTAGGGTATAATTAGCAATTAACCTTTAATCACCCTTAGAAAAATTTAATTACCCGCATGCTCCCACCCCAAAATCTTCAATGAAGCTTAATTGAGCTTCAATTGAGCCTAAGCAAACCGAAATAGACAAAAGTCCCAATTTTTATGAACTAATTAGGGCTTAATTAGTAATTAACCCTCAATTACCCTTGGAAAAATTTAATTATCCGCATGCTCCCACCCCAAAATCTTCAATGAAGCTTAATTGAGCTTCAATTGAGCCTAAGCAAACCGAAATAGACAAAAGTTCCAATTTTTATGAACTAATTAGGGCTTAATTAGCAATTAACCCTCAATCACCCTTGGAAAAATTTAATTACTCGCATGCTCCCACCCCAAAATCTTCAATGAAGTTTAATTGAGCTTCATTTGAGTCTAAGCAAACCGAATTAGACAAAAGCTCTAATTTTTATGAACTAATTAAGGCTTAATTAGTAATTAACCTAATTTTAAGGAAGTAATTCGGGTTTAATGTAAAGTCTTAACATAATTCAGAGTTTAAAATCAACCCAACCAAAATAACACAAAAAAATAAAGAAACCCTAAATTAACCCCAACAAAATAACCTCTTACCTCTACACCTATTGCTCACCCACAACAGCAGCTCCTTCTTCGCAGCACACAACCGCACAACAGCAACCCAGCTGCGGCCAGCAGCAAGCAGTAGCAGGGTGGCAGCAGCAAGCAGCAACAGGGCACCAACAGCAGCAGCAGCAGCAGGCCAGCAGCAGGTTTTCTCCCTCAGATCTGAGGGAGAAACGAATCACGTGGGTTTCCGTCGAAATCAGACGATTTCGGGCCAAAACCGTCCGGTTTCGGACTGAAACATGTAAGTTTCGGGCAAAATCGATACCGATTTCGCCCGAAACCTTTTTTTTTTTAAGTTTCGAACCTGCTACAGTGAGCAGGTCCGGTTTCAGATCGGTTAACGAAACGTATCGGTTTCGGCCGATACTGCCAACCATAGGCGTGCTAGCTTGTGGCTGGAGACTAGAGACTGGAGTTTGGGTGCTGAGAACTGGATATTGGAGGTTGAGTGCTTGGACAGATAGTAGGCTCGCATGTCCCGGGTCCAGATTCAAGGGGCCACTGATAAGGCGTGTTAGCCTGCTGCTGGAAACTGGAGCTGGAAGTTGGAGTCCTGTTCCTGGGAAATGGATACTGGAGGCTGAGTGCTGGAGGTCTGCCTGAATGAGGGGTGCGGGCCTGTGGCTGGAGACTGGAGGTTGGAGTCTGAATGCTGAGAACTGAATACTGGAAGCTGAGTGTTGGAGGCCTGCCTAAATGAGGCGTGTTGGCCTGTGGCTGGAGACTGGAGGAGCTTCTGTTTCTCAGGTTTTCCACCTTATTTTGTTATGGCAAGTGCTATCGGTGCGTCACCTCTCGGTCTCCAGACTCTGCCTTGTCCTCCGCCTGAGCTACCTCTCTCTCTAAGCGCTGTACTGCCCCCAGGCACTCTTCTAGGGCCTTCTTCAAGTCCTCGGCCCGACGCCTAGCATCCTCTGTCTCAGCTGCGACTGCTCTATCTCTACCCCGGGCAGCCTCGGATCGAGCCTCCGCTCTACTGCCCCAAGTTCCAGCAACACCAACCCCTAATACGGGCTTTCCGCCTCGGGGAGTGGCAACTCCAGTATCCGACACGAGCCTTCGGCCCCGAGTTCCAACAA
This sequence comes from Amorphophallus konjac, assembly GCA_022559845.1. Taxonomy (NCBI): domain Eukaryota; kingdom Viridiplantae; phylum Streptophyta; class Magnoliopsida; order Alismatales; family Araceae; genus Amorphophallus; species Amorphophallus konjac. The sequence continues at coordinate 481,562,472 of CM040118.1, forward strand.
TACCGATTCCCAACACGGGCTTACAGGGTTCTTGGCGTCCCAACACTTGAAAGAGGCATCCTACCCCAGACTCCTACAATATCAGCTCTCAGTACGAGGATACCATCCAGAGTGCCAACAAGACTTCTCTCGGCTCCTGCAAACTTCAACACTCGGGTCGCTCAGATTCCGACTCTTAATACGGACACCATGCCTCGAGAGCTGATTCCAACAATTTTTGCCGAAAGTGTCACGCCTCCGACAACGGTAGTCTGGGTCATCTATTGTGCAATGACCCGAGAACTGATCTTTGAGACGGAATTGTTTCGCGGCTTGCTCCAATGTGTCAAGGCCTTTTAGCGCCTCTCTGTAATGCCTGTTACGGCAGACCAACCTGATTTACCCCAAGTGAATGGACACGGGTTGCCCTATCCACATGTTCCGGAATGGCTCGAGTTTCGGACAGATAACTGGGAAGTTCTCGAGCGACTAAGAAACCGTGGGAGACAAGACAACAACTGGGTAGCTGGAAAGCTAAACTATTATCTTATGGTGGTCATCTGATTTTGTGCAGCTCAGTGTTGGACAACCTCCCTACCTATTTTCTCTTGATGTTCCGCATTCCTACCATGGTGGCCAGGAAGCTTGATTCTATTCAGTGCAGATTCTTTTGGCATGGCTGTGGGGGCCGGTGCAGGGGATGGCATGATATTGCTTGGGGCAGACTGACCCCTAACAAGGCTCAAGGTGGTCTGGGGCTGAAGAATGTTAGATACTTCGGTAGGGCTCTTCTGTGCAAATGGCTTTGGAGGTTGGGCTGTGGAGAGGAGGGGATGTGGTCCCAAGTTATTAGGCAGTGTTACTTCTTGTCGAGGAGGATTTGGGACTTGGCTCCTTCTCCACTCCACAAGGCGTCCCTTCTCTGGCGGGATATCTTCTCTTGTAGGGATTTTTTCGTCGCCGGTGTTCGGGTTCAACTGGGAGATGGCCATAAGTGCCTCTTCCAGCGGGACATGTGGTGTGGGGATGCCCCTTTAGAGTGCTTGTTTTCTAGCCTCTTCGCGATTGCGGCGGCGCCACGTGGCACTGTGGCTTAGGTTTATGATTAGCTCAGTTCGGGTGGCTCCTGGGGTCCGACCTTCAGGCGTGCTTTTAGACAGGAGGTGGTGGAGCAGCTCCAGGCTCTTCTTGCTTTTCTCCTCTCTTTCCAGGTTCGGGCAGGAGAGGATGAGTGGTCTTGGAGGTGGGAGAAGAAATGCTCTTTCACTGTCAAGTCAGCCTATGCTGTTATCTCTAATGGTGGCATGTGCCACGGCTTCCATGATCACGTATGGAGACCTAAGAGCCCTCTCAAGGTTAAACTCTTGGTTTGGAGAATCACCCATGGGAGGCTCCCCACCCGGGACAAGCTCGCTCGTTTCCTATCGGAGGTGGACCCTTCTTGTTGTTTATGTGGCGCCGTTGATTAGTCCGTCGACCACCTTTTTGTTGGCTGCCCCTACTCTCAGGGGGTGTGGACGGAGATTGCTCGGAGGACCAGCTGCATCATCAACCTGCGGAGTGAGGTTCGCGACTTGCTTCGAGAGTGGGACAGGCCTTGGCCCCTCAAACTGGATAGGACGGTGTGGTGGCTTATCCTTCACCCCACTTTATGGGGACTGTGGGGAGAGCGGAATCACCGTATTTTCAAAAGGGAGTCGCTCTCCGAGGAGTCTCTTGTTGATTTTGTCTGGACTAGAGTTAAGGAATGGGCGATTACGATGTCAAATGTGAATTCGGATGCTTCCACTCTTTTTGGCTGTTTGGAGGGGATAATTCTTCCACTCCTTCCTGGTGTGTGTTTTGGTGTATAGGTTTTGTGGGAGGTTTTTTTTTGTGGGCTTTGGCCTACCTATACATGTACATTCTTCCTTTTCCATAATATATTTTTGTGGCACTACCCACTTTAAAAAAAAATAAACATCGATTGCGGTAAGTGGGGAATTGTCCAGTCCTCGAACTCTAATCGTCTGATAAACCCAATCCACGGAATTAATAACACACACGCTATTTTAATAGCTAACAAATGTGCATTTATGTTTAACGAATGAACGCATCATTTCTTTAACATTTTTTTCTGTGTTAAAAAATACATTAAAGAGATGGATATATAGTTGGAACTTATCTTGGACTCAGGTCAGTCTTTTTTGCTTTACTCATTGGTTAGAAAGCTTGAGTGCAAGGGGAGGATATCTCACCTTCCTTTTACTTACAACATGAAAGTAGATAAACTGACAACCAAAACCTACAAGAAATAGAAGAAATACAAATTACATCATGTAATTGGGACATTATGGAAAAGATCCTTTGCTTATTGTTTTCTTGCATAAATCTTTTGATTAAGTTATTGACTTTCAGAGGTTGTTGTCTTTCATTACAACTTCATATTTACACGTGCTTTGAATTTAATGAGCAGTTTGATGACATAGGACATCATGGTACCAAAGTAATTATTTACAACCTTTGGTTAAACGATGAGGGTCAGATGGAGCTTGACTTTGAATCTGATGCATCGGTGAGAATTTTTTTTCTCTAACCTGAATTCTTTGGTTGTGTTCATCAGATGGTTGCTTTTGCTTGTAGGATATTATGATAAGCGGAGCCCAAAAGATAGTAGAAAATGGTGTCATAGGGAATATGATGAGTAGAAGGCATATTGCAAATCGGCTTAAGTATTCTCTTAGAGTAAGTAGTAGTAGTGGACATGTTTTCAAGCTCATTTTGTTCGAATTCTCTTTTTACTGCATTCATTCCCCCCTTCTGTTTTTAAATCTTTACAGGTATACTCATCCATTTTGTACCTTCATATTCCTCAACATTTTCAAATAATCTTGCGGGGACGTGTGGTTGAACCTCACCACCTTGCTAAAGATGTCAAATACATCGAATGCATCAAGTATCAACCACAAGGCGTGGGAATAAGAGAGGTTTGTGAAATTTGTCACACAGAATTAGCCTGCTTTGTCTGTGTTGTTGTTAGAAGGTGTCAAAGCCACAATTCATTTGAAAAAAGAAGGGTATTAAGAATCAGAGGGGAACTCTAAGGCCGCCTGAAAATGCAGCAAGCGCCTATCAAGCTGATAGAACTAGTCCCCATGTACAACTAGAAAATAGACAAACTAGAAGAGAAACAGAATAAAAATAAGGGGGACAGTCCCCACCAAGACACTAGGAATAAAATTGCATGAGAATCAGCTGATCATTGTGGACTTAAGAATTAAGCATCCACTCCCCTGCAAATATGATAGTTCTCAAGGATATGGAAAGTGCTGTGTCACTTTTCTGTGAAGTGCCTACTATTCCTTTCTTCCCATATGAATCAAGAAACTGCATGTAATATTGAAATCCATAGATTCTTATCTCTCGTCTTGGGCATCTTTGTTTCCAACTCTCAAAAAGATGTATGCCACTGTTTTGTCCGTGTATAATGAGAATGTATAACACAGTGGATAACATTTTGTCCACAACTAGGGGAATGAATTGTTTTTGGCATAATGTGTAGTTGGGTGTAAAAATGTTTTTGGGAACTTCTGGCCCATTTGAAGCAGTTATAAACTTATAATACGGTGATAATTATTTTGGCATTATGCAACTTGGGGAAAATAAATATAGTCAGTAAAAGATAGACAGAAATACAAATTTGTTAGTTTGTTACGTTGTGATTCCACTGGGAAAATTGTGTTTGCAATATCTATGGTTCCATCTTTGGGATGACTGTGCAATGTTTCCATCGTTTAAAAGTTCAATAAATACTAGATACTAGAAGCTATAATCAGTCATAATCAGCTGGGGGGTGGACTTCTTAGAAGTTGATCCTCAGTTTTCTTAGTGCAGCACTTCTGTCTTTAGATCCTTGTATCTTGCTTCTTTCTTCATTCTTGGTCTTGTCCAATGCCTTTTTTCATTTCATATACCCCATGTAATATTTTCTTTATAGCTGTATTGATCCTTATAAGAAATGTGGTGTTAACTGTACATCATGTATCACTTGTCTTCTTTCAAGACTTTGGCAGAGTGCATAATCACAATTGGATTCCTACATGACGCTCCAAATGTCAATATCCATGGCTTCAATGTCTATCATAAAAACCGTCTAATATTGGTAGGTTTGTTCTTATTGTTATCTTTTACAGAAAGACCTTTTCTTGTTGAATGTTTTGACTTTTGATAGTTTCATCTAACATGAGTACGGTATGTACTGTGTTAAAAAGGGGCAACCTTCTTACATGGCTTTTGTTGTTGGCAATATGTCAATTTGCTTTGGACTCAGCATTTTAGTATACTCTTTAATGTTTTTCATTCTGTTCATGGTCACTTTCTATATTGCATTTCATTAGGGGCTTTTGTTGGGCTTTTGTTGATCATTAGGTGCAAAGTTATCTGGTTTCTTTGGCCCATAGGTCTCTCTTTTCCTTTTGTCTTTGTGTATGCATGGCAGCTTTATCTTTTATGACAATAAATATAGTATTGCCCTTAGAAAGGTTTAAAAAACCGGTTTTAGGAACCGGACTGCTCTAGGCCAGTTCCGATCCTGGTAAACCGGCCACCAGAACTGGAATGGTCCTGGCCAGTTCCGGTCCAAACAGGCCAGTCTTTTTTTCTTTTTTGAAAGTGGACCAAACAGGCTAGTTGTTTAAACCATGGTCCTTAGAACCACAAAGTGACCACAACATGGTAATGGGAACAAGATGGGAGCAGGGTGGGGGGTGCTTAGGAGTGGACTTTTTTTTCAATTTAGGTTAAAAGATTTCTTTATGCTTGGAAGGAGTGAATTTTTGTTGGCTGTCTTGGAAAATTATGCTTAAGGCATGATTGCAGATCTATGTATGAGCTCTCTGTGACCGCTGTTTTTATATCTTTGCTGATTGTCTAATGCTTTAAGCTTCCTTATACTTGGTCTTCCAACGCTTAAGACCTGAGATAGACCCCTCTTTCTGCCAGTTGAGTCAGCAAAGTTTCGGTGCAAATTGATAGATCACTGAAACCATATACAGGAGATAAGGATTGTGTGGGAAGTGATTGGACCTCCTAAATGGATCCAGACCCATTTAGGATGATCCATTTACTTAAGTCAGGGGCATCTTTGGTAGTTTCTATAGGGAATCATTTATGGTTTGGTTTAGTCTTTTGTACCCCTGTTTAAGTTACTTGTACCAGGGGCATAGTTGTCTTTTACATGTAAACATGTTTAGGGTATATAAAAGAGGGTGTGGAGGGTGTGACAGCTGCAGGTTAGTAAACTGATCCTCCCCAGTTCTGCATACATCCCTTCTTCTCCAACCTCTTCTGCTTTTTACCCTTTTCCAAAAAGTCATCATGGTATCTAAGCCATGTTGTAATCCGTGCTGTGCACCCCCATATTTGTGATAGTCCATGTGACAGAACCTAAGTCGGTCTACACATGAGGGGGCATGTTGAAATAGTCCCAAATTGGAAAAGAGACAAAGTAAAGTGTGTTTAAAATAGCGAAACCCTCTCCACTTAACACCTTAGAGTTTTGGGTTGGATGACCCAACCTAATAATTTCATTAGATTGTAAAGGCCTAAACTCAAACCCAGAATCTAGGTATTGAATCGAGAGAATCATCCACATATTGAGAGGGAAGGTGCCCACGGATATCGGATAAGGACTAAACCTCTACACCCTTCGTGGTACCCAATTTGAATGGTTATGGTGTAAGTGGCACTATTGAATGGATAGGGCGAAGTTTGCCCACAGTGGACGATCCAAAGGGTAGGCTTAGCTCTGATGTGTTAAATGCCCAAACTTGAACCCAAAACCTAAGCATTGAGTTTAGGGAATCCTTAATATGTATAGAGGGAAGGCGACATAGAATATCCAATGTGGAACTAAACGTCAACACCCTCTGGCATTAAGTGGCATTATTGAACGAGTAGGACAAAGTATGACCCTAAATGGATACTCCAATGGGTAGGCCCAGCTCTGATCCCGTGTAAAGACTTGAACTCAAACTCAAAACCTAGGCATCAAGTTAAGGGAATCCTCCACATATATAAAGAGAAGATGTCCATAACTTATCTGATGTGGGACTGAACCTAAAGAACCCTTTGGCATCGGACCCAAACGATTATCATATAAGTGGCGCTATTGAACGAATAGGGTGGAGTATGATTCAAAATGGATGATTCAACATGTGGGCCTAACTTTGATACCATGTTAAAGGTCCGAACTTGAACACAAAACCTAGGTATTGAGTTGAGGGGACTCTTAACACATATAGAGGGAAGACACCCACAGAATATCCAATATGGGGCTAAACCTCAACAACCATGTTAAAGGCCCAAACTCGAACCCAAAGCCTAGGTATTAAGTTGAAGAAATCCTTCATATATATAAAGGGAAAGTGCCCACAGATGTCTGATATGGGACTAAACCTCAACACCCGCCTTGGCACCGAACCCGAATGGTTGCGATATAAGTAGCACTATTGAATGGGTAGGACAGAGTATGTCTAAAACATATGCTCCAATAGGTAGACCTCACTTTGGTACCATGTCAAAGACCCAAACTCAAACCCAAAACCTAGGTGTGGAGTTGAAAGAATCCTTCACATATATAGAGGGAAAGTTCCCATGATATCTGATATGGGACTAAACCTCAAGAAGGATTAAGAGAAAACAAGCCCATTCATGATTGTTGGCAAAAGCTGTTTAGTCCCCGTCGGAGGAAAAGATGCGATTCTATTTTCTCCTTGGAGCAATGTTCCTTATGTACATAATACACTTGGTATCTTGTGCCTTAGGAATAAGATAAATAACATTCTCTTGACACTCCCCCTCAAGCTGGAGCATATGTATCTAATATGCCTAGCTTGTTACACAAAGTAGAGAACCTAGGAGAGGTAAGAGCTTTAGTAAATAAATCAGCTAATTGTTCCTTCGAGGAGGTGAATGGAGTGGCGATCTTCTTTGACATTACCGCTTCCCAATCAAAATGACAGTCCACCTCAATATGTTTGGTTCGTTCATGGAAGACTGGATTATTAGTAATATATATTGCTGCTTGGTTGTCACAGTGCATGAACATTGGCTCAGAATATGAGAGACCAAGGTCTCGAAGAAGAGACTGGAGCCACAACATCTCGCAGGCCGTGTGAGCCATTTCCCAATACTCAGCTTCTGCACTAGAACGGGCAACCACGCCCTGCTTCTTACTTCGCCAAGAAACAAGGTTACCACCAACATAAGCACAATATCCAGAGGTGGATTTCCTGTCAGAAATAGAGCCTGCATAGTCTACATCAGAATACGCCTTGACACGTACGTGACCATGTCTTTTGTACAGCAGGCCCTTCCCGGGAGCCCCTTTTACATATTTTAGAATTCTCAGGATAGCCTCCCAGTGACATTGTTTTGGATTCTGCATGAACTGACTAACCAGACCAACTACAGAGGTGATGTCTGGTTTGGTGTTAGTCAAATAAATGAGCTTACCAACTAGGCGTCTATAGCGGCCAGCATCAGGATAATCATCCCCAGACTGGTCCCAGAATTCAGGTTGAGTAACCATAGGAGTATCTACAGGTTTGCAATCAATGAGACATGTTTCTTGAAGTAGATCCAATGCATATTTTCTTTGAGAAAGAGAGATTCCATCTTTACTGTATGCCACCTCTATGCCCAGGAAATATCGTGACCGACCAAGATCTTTCGTAACAACTTGTTTTTGTAGATATTCCTTTACAACTGTAATATCTTCTTCATCACTGCCAGTCAGAATCATATCATCAACATAAACAACAAGGACAACAATCCCTGTAGAGCTTTTTCGGATGAACACCGAATGGTCGGCTTGACTACGAACAAGACCAATGGCTGAGGCTATCTTACTGAATTTTTCAAACTAGGCCCGTGGACTCTGCTTGAGGCCATAAATCGCCTTCTGAAGTCTACATACTTGTGTCTCCCCCTGAGCAACATACCCCGGAGGTTGCTCCATGTAAACTTCATCGTGCAGATCACCATAGAGGAAGGCATTTTTGACATCCATCTGAAATATGCGCCAACCTAGATTGGCAGCCACAGAAAAAAGTACACGAATAGAGGATATACGGGCAACATGAGAGAATGTTTCAAAATAATCAACCCCGTACGTTTGTGTAAAACCTTTTGCCACCAACTGAGCTTTGTACCTATCAATAGTGCCATCCAAAAGATATTTCAAAGTGAATACCCATTTACATGCCACAGGGACAACTCTAGGAGGAGGAGTGACAAGATCCCAAGTACCGCAAGACTGGAGCGCATACATCTCCTCATCCATAGCAGCCTTCCACTGAGGGTGAGCAAGAGCATCCCGATAAGAAGCAGGGATGCAGGTGGACGAGACAGAGAAAGCAAATTCCCGAAAAGACGGGCTGAGATGATCGTAAGAGACGAAACGACCAATATGATGAGAACTGTGACGATTAGCACCTTTGTGAAGGGATGGCAAAGCAAAATCATCAGCAAATATAGAGGGTGATGGCACAATACGTTTACCTTTCCTAAGAGCAATAGGAAGATCCAACGAGTTATCCGGAGGAGAAGGTGGGGGATCTTCACCCAAAGGCGGCAATGGTGCTGGCTGAGGTGGTGGCACCGAGACTTTCCATCGTTGATAGACTTGCAACAGTGCCGGAGCAGTTTCTGCCATACCAGGAGCAGTATCACTCGTGTGTGTCGAATCATCTGAGAAGGAAGCAACGGGGGAAGAGGTAGTGAAGGCACAGACGACATGGTAGACGATGAAAAATATGGTATAGTTTCAAAGAACGTGACGTCAGCGGTAACAAAAACCCGCCGAGAGACCGGGTCAAAACAACAATAGCCTTTTTGAGTGTGCGAATAACCAAGGAAGATGCCGCGAATCGCGCGGGGAGATAGCTTATCATGACCCGGTCCCAGGGCATGAACAAAACAGAGACAGCCAAAAACCCTAGGAGGAATAGGGAATGGGTCGGTAGAAGGATAGAGGCATGAGAAGGGGCTTACCCCGGAGAGAACAGACGAGGGAACACGGTTAATGAGGTAGCACGTCGTGAGAATAACGCCTCCCCAAAATTGCTTCGGAATAGCCATGTGAAACATGAGGGTCCGAGCAACATCGAGAAGGTGGCGATTTTTACGTTCAGCAATCCCATTCTGATGAGAGGTGTAAGCACAAGAAGTTTGATGAAGAATTTCATGAGCCGAGCAGAACTCATTAAACTGTGAAGACAAATATTCCTGAGCATTATCAGAACGAAGAATTTTAATGGAAGTGGAAAATTGATTCTTTTTTTCTTGAAAGAACTGTTGAAATACATGCAAGATCTGTGACCGACTCTTCAAAAGAAACACCCAAGTCATCCGAGAGTGGTCATCAATAAAAGTGACAAAAAATCGAAAACCTATAGTGGTGACAACAGGACTTGGACCCCATATATCACTATGAACTAAGTCAAAAGGAGAGACACTCCGTTTACTTTCACTAGGAGGGAAAACCACCCGATGATGCTTTCCAAGCTCACAAGCATCACATTGAAATTGAGACAAGGTGGAAGGAATTGAAACAAACGGACGAAGCTTCAAGGGAGCTGGATGACCGAGACGACAATGCCAATGGTACGGAGAATCTGCAACAAGCAAGGATGGCAAACTCGGTTTCGGACTCGGTTTCGGCCGAGTCCGATACCGATACGACTCGGTATCGGTATCGGTATCGGTTTCGGCCGAAACCCATTTAAAAGGTTCAAAAAATCAAATTAATTCTAAAAAATCACTCCAAAAATCATAAAAAATATAAATAAACACTTAAAATCACAAAAATTATTACACATGCATTTGACTGTATAAGTTAGTGCAATAACCTTGAAGTAGACAACTACGCATTGAACTTCAAACATTGAACATGTGAAAGTTAAACTAATATTCCATTGTACATTAATACAAGCAGTACAATAAACCAAATTAGACAAAATAAATGTTACAAAAATTCATTGATTCTTACCTAATCATCATCATCATCATCATCATCAGAGCCTTATCCCAATTAATTGGGGTCGGCTACATGAATCTTGTTCCGCCAAAGATTTCTATCAAGTGCAATATTCATATTTAAACTCAAGGAACTAATGTCCTTCCTAATAACATCGCACCATCTCATTTTAGGCCTTCCTCGAGCTCTTTTGCTAGCATCCACTAAGATTTGATCTCATCTTTTAACCGGCGCTGAGTTAGGGCGACGAAACACATGTCCAAACCACCTGAGTCTATTTTCTCTCATTTTACTATCAATTGGAGCTATCCCTAAGTCCTTACGGATGCGCTCATTCCTAATCTTGTCTTTCTTAGTCTTGCCACACATCCATCTCAACATCCTCATCTCTGCTACACACATTTTGTGGATGTGTTCCTTTCGTACTGCCCAACACTCGGTACCATATAACAGAGCGGGTCTCACAGCCGTTCTATAAAACCTCCCTTTGAGTTTCACAGGCATACGACGATCACAAAGGACACCTGATGCACTTCTCCATCTTAACCAGCCTGCCTTAATCCTATGTGTAACGTCATCATAAATCTCCCCATTCTCTTGTATGATAGACCCTAAGTATCGAAAGCTACTACTCTTCGGAATGTTATGTCCATCAATTAGAACCATGTCTTCCTGAACCACTCTCCCATTACTAAAATTACAGTGCATAAATTCTGACTTGCTCCTACTAATTTTAAAACCTTTAGACTCCAAGGCAAGTCTCCAACGCTCTAACTTAGCATTTAGAGCATCAATACTCTCATCAATTAAAACAATATCGTCTGCAAATAGCATACACCAAGGGATATCCTCATGCAATTGTTTAGTTACTTCATCCATAACTAAGGCAAAGAGATACGGACTTAATGCAGAACCTTGATGCAAACCTATAGAAACGGGAAATAATTACTAGAAGAACCTTCTCCCTCATCGTCTGGCCCTTGATGTCGATACCCATAACCAGGTTGCATGTATGGTCTATATTCACTATAACCAAACAATGGGGTAGCCAAGTCCTGCTTCCCTCTTTGGATCCCTCTTGGAGTGTTTGGTTGGCTTTTCGAATCCAGTATCAGCATAGGAATCTTGAGGAAGAGAAGAGGAACTGGTCGGATATGGATGGAATTGGAATGATGGTTCATAATTCCACGACCCATAAATAGCTGCTTCCTGTTGGCCACCTTCGTAACCTGGTGAATCATATCCTCGCTGACCTTGAATGTATCCAGTAGTACCACCTGCAGCACCTGCATCACCTGTACCACCTGCATCACCTGCATCACCTGTACCACCTGCATCACCTGCATCACCTGTACCACTTGCAGCACTAGTACCACCTGCAGTACCTCCGGGATGATCACCATCATCATCATCACCACAAGAAATCAGTCGCTTTTTAGCCTTTGGGGATGCTTTTTTCTCTTGTGGTGCCAATTTTTCAGTGATCTTTGACATGAGTCTTTTATCCCTTGGCGTGTGCCTCACATAAATCTGCTTCAATTGCTCAATTGCCGGGTCCTCTCGAGCAGCAGCATTTGTCCTCTCAGTTTGCCCATGCACTGATGTACTTCTTCTTAGGGAGACCGGTGGCTTGACTATTCTAGGAGTGACTGGCCTGCTATCTGTATCTGAGTGTCTAGCTGGCTCAAACTCGAATTGCTCCTCAGTGTCATCAACAACCCTAGACTGGTGCGCATGAGTATCTCTGGCCCTCTTTGATTTTCTTCTGAATTCGGGATCTCTTGGCTCATCTTCATCAAGTATGCCCTCTGCCCATCTTCTATCATCAACATCAAAAACGGGCTCATCAACCTGCTCTCGTGTCTCCACCCAAGACTGCAAGGGATTATCATCATCAAATAAGGCATCCACATCAATTTCTGCGGCGGCATCCTCGGCGACGCGTTTGTCTCGCAGCTGTTGTCTCAACCTCATATTCTTTATTCTCAACCTCATATTGTAGTGGCAGTACACTAATTTCTCTAACCGACCAGCCTTTAGCCGATTGCGAATCTTTGAGTGTATAAGGCTGAACGTGCTCCAATTTCTTTCACATTGGCTTGCTGATGTGATTGGACTTAACACCCTGATTGCAATGAAAGCCAATGCAGAACTGCCAAATTCTCTATTGTTCACCATGATCCACCAGTTAGCTGTTACACCAACCAACCATAAACAAATAAATATAGGTTGTAAATAAAAATTAGTTAAGGAAGATGTAATTGCAAAGAAAGCACAAAGATGAAGTATACCTAGACTCACTCTTCCCACTGCGTATAGCAATTGGGAGTCAGAATACGTCCCAGTTCTCATTCTATAGTTGTTCATCTACAAAAATTACAGAATAGATTAGCATAACTACTTAAGTAAATTCTATACCTCTTATTCATGAAATCAAATAGGCCGACCTCTACTTCCGCCAGAAGCCTCTTATCTGGTGTCCTCGATGAACGACCAATGACTTTTAAAGTGCCTTGAAGCACCTCGACATCAACATGTGCATTGGTATCGTACATGAATCGAGGGTTCAGAAAATAACCTGCATTTGTATATAGTTAATGTATGGTCAATAATATATGAATACAAATAATCACTCACCAGCTGCATGTAAGTCGTGGTGTAATGTGGTGTCCCATCTATGGTCAATAATCTTCCATCACTTTGCATATTCTTTGGGAAGCGACTCCTGCAACTCCAATTTCGCACGGTCTATGGCCTCATACAGATATCCCATATCATTCTGGTCATTGCCATCCACCAATCTTAGGACCTTCACGAGGGGGGTGACTACTTTCATATATCGTGTTACTCTGCCCCAGAATTTGTTGTCGTCCACAATTTGACAGACATCCAAATAATCCATCTGAGCATCAACATTGCCCTTGTCGATGTATTTCCGCAGGGTATTGTGGTACATGAAAGCTTTCAACTCATTCTTATACCTGTGCAAAGAAATAAAATTTGAATCAAATACGGATCATAACTATAAGGATAAAGAAGTAATAATTGAGTTCAACAGTATACCTATGCAGAGATTCCAAAGAAATGAAATTTGAAGCAAATCTGGTTGGCCCTGCACGGATAATATCTCGCCCCCCACTTGCATGCTCCCTGAACATGTTCAATATCTTAGGATGGCCATAAATATACTGGGTAATCTTTTGTGCCCTTTCAACCGTCTTCTTCACATGTTTGTCCTTCCCTATATCTTCAAGTATGAGATCTAGACAATGTGCTGCGCATGGGAGCCAATATAAATGTCTGCGCTTATGCATTAATTTTCTCCCTGTAGCCTTATAACTGGCTTCATTATCAGTAACAACTTGTACAACATTTTCTTCACCAATTTCGTCTACCATGTTGTCCATCAAATGAAACAAATAATTGGCAAAAATTTGAAGCATCTACAGATTTTACAAATACTGTACCTTCGATGCAATAGACCAAAAAGTTAATCATGGACTTTTTCGTGGTACTAGTCCAACCATCACACATAATAGTGCATCATCTCTCCATCCATATATGCTTGAAGCTTTGAACCCAGTCATGGAGCTTCTCAACCTCTGCCTCAAGCCCACGCTCGTATATGTCCCGACGTGACGGCGCCTTCAAGGCAGGGCCAACATCTGCTATGACATCCAACATAGGTTGAAAATATTCACTTTCAGCAGCATGTGCAGGGACACCTGCATGAAAAAACCATTTACAGATGCTTTTGAATGCATGCCCTGCAACTTCTGCAGATTTTTTGACCCCTCTCAATGCACTTTTGATCTTAGGTTGTGTAGCCTGGGGCCTTCTGTGGAGATAACTGTCCATGGGGCCTGTTCTCTGCGTCTGCGGGGGCGGGGCAGCAACGTCAGGACGTCGTACAGCTGTACTGGAGTAGGTCTCTCCTGAACCTATGGGTGCCTTTCCTTTCCTTCGAGCGGCTTCTTCACGCTCCCTTGCTTCAGTCAGCTCCGGATCAGAATCTTCAGTGCCTTCCTCATCATCATCCCTCTTAACTCTTCTGCCAGAAATCTCCTCAGCAATTTCCTCCTCATCCTCAGCCCTTTGTTGCATTCTCTCCTTTTTGCCCAGAAGGCACTGGCGCATCTCCTCTCATACCTCTCGTGGACAGTGGTCGCATTGTCTCACCTCTCCTCGTACCCCTGTCAAATGTTGCTTTCCTCTGGTACTTCCACCATGCATCTCCCTACCACAATAATTACATTTAACCTTTCTTCTCTTAGCATCAACTAAGGTCAGGTGGGCCCACCCTAGATCCTCCTGCCCTTGCTGCTCCTGTGTTTGTTGACGTCTAGGCATGATGCTGCATTAAGACAGTAAAAGACAATGTCTTGTAAGTACAATGAAAAAAAGACAATTTGTCATGAAAGGTTAAATTTAGTCAATGAATTTTAATTGAGCTTCAATTGAACTTTACTAAACATAATTAGTGGAAAGCCCTAAATTTAAGGGTGTAATTAAGGCTCAATTAACACATTTAGCCTAATCACCCTTCATAAGAATTGCATACTAGCATGATAGAGCTTCAAATTAGTCAATGAAGTTTAATTGAGTTTCAATTGAACATTATTAAGCCTAATTAGAGGAAAGCCCCAAATTTCATAGTGTAATTAGGACTTAATTAACACATTTAGCCTAATCACCCTCCATAAGAATTGCATACCAGCATGATAGAGCTTCAAATTAGTCAATGAAGCTTAATTGAGCTTCAATTGAACATTACTAAGCCTAATTAGAGGAAAGTCCTAAATTTAATAGTGTAATTAGGGCTTAATTAACACCTTTAGCCTAATCATCCTTCATAAAAATTAATTACGAGCATGATAGAGCTTCAAATTAGTCAATGAAGTTTAATTGAGTTTCAATTGAATATTACTAAGCCTAATTAGAGGAAAGCCCCAAATTTAATACTGTAATTAGGGCATAATTAACATTTTTAGCCTAATCACCCTTCATAAAAATTAATTACGAGCATGATAGAGCTCCAAATTAATTAATGAAGCTTAATTGAGCTTCAATTGAACCTTACTAAATCTAATTAGAGGAAAGCCCCAAATTTAATAGTCTAATTATGGTTTAATTTATAATTTCAGCCTAATCACCCTTGAAAAAAATAAATTATCAACATGATAGAGGTTAAAATTAGTCAATGAAATGTAATTGAACTTCAATTGACCTTTACTAAACCTAATTAGATGAAAGCCCTAAATTTAATAGTCTAATTAGGGTTTAACTAACGTATTTAGTCTACTCACTTAATTAGAAGAATTATTTAACAAAATAAGTATCTAAAAATTCTTACTTAGCCCTAATTAGAGCTAATTAGGGTGGTCGGGGGCTGGGCTGGGGCCGCTGGGCGGGCTGCGCAGGGGCTGGCCGCTGGCGGGCTGCTGGCTCACTGGCTGCGGGCAGGCGGCAGCAGGGCGGGCGGGAGCGCGGGCCATGGAAGGCAGTATCGGCCGAAACCGATACGTTTCGGCCGAAACGTATCGGTTTCGGCCGGTTCCGATCCGAAACCGCACCTAAATACTGTAGCAGGGCCGAAACTATTAAAAAAATATTTTTTTAATGGTTTCGGACGAAACCGTTAAGGGTTTCGGCCGAAACTGACCTGTTTTGATCCGAAACTGGACGGTTTCGGCCGAAACCAGACAAGATCATATATATTTTTTAATTTTTTAAAGGGTTTCAACCGGTTTCGGCCGAAACCGATATCGGTACCGAAACCGGTACGTATCGGTTTCGGAACCGGCCGAAACCGGTACCGAAACCGATACTGCCTTACTTGGCGCGGGTTGGGCTGGCCGACTGGTGCCTGGCCGGCGCGCGCAGGCTTCACACGCGCAGCGCAGGAGGTCTGGGCTGGCGCGCGCGCAGGCCGCTGGCCTGCTGCTGCTGCTGCTGCTCGGGCCAGGCCAGGCGGGCGGCGCCGGCGACTACTGCTGCTCCGCGGGCGGGTGGCGTCGGACTGGGCGGCTGCGGCTGCTGCTCCTGCTCCGCGCGCGGGTTGGGTGGGGGAAGGGTTTCGGGGTCGGGAGGCTGGGTGGGGGAAGGATTTCACGTGAACTCCAAAGGGAGTTCACGTGTTTCGCCCGAAACCGGATGGTTTCGGGACGAAACCATATCCGGTTTCGGGACGAAACCATCCTGTTTCGGGCGAAAAGGGTATCGGTTTCGCCCGAAACCGATACCCCAACCCGAAACCGAGCCCGCTACAGTGAGCGGGGCTAAAACAGTTTCGGGTATGGCCGAAACCGATATGTTTCGGCCGAAACGTATCGGTTTCGGCCGATACTGCCATCAATGGCAACAAGAGCCGAAGAAGAAGAAGCAGACGGCCGGTTGGTGAAGTAGTACAGGCCACCAAACTCACGCCCGCCACCAATCATCGTCTTTGTTCGAAGATCTTGAAAGACCCAATAGGAGGGAAAGAAGGTAATAAAACAGTGAGAATCACGAGGAAGGCAATTGGTAGAAAGAAGATTGACAGGGAACTTAGGAACATATAACACATTAGAAAGGGTAAGAGTGGGAGATATACGAATAGTGCCAACACCAAGGACAGGAGATGGAGACCCATCGGCAAGAGATATCGGTGGAAAGGAGGATATAAGGCGTATAGACGAAAAAGATAAGCGATTACCTGACATGTGGCTAGAGGCCCCAGAATCAATGATCCAGGACAAACCATGAGAGACGGCAAACGCACTACTTGAAGTGGAAGGAATGGCATGGAACGAGTGTTGTTGGAGAAGGCGCTCATAGTCGGCCTTGGGCAGAGTAACAGTAGCATCCGTCGGGAGGTCCTGTAGCGGAGTAGATCGAGTCGCCATAGTATCCGAAGTCGGTGGAGGTGGAGTAGCCGCAAGTTTAGCGGTGTCCGGACGACCAAACTTCGCCCAACAACGCTCAGGGATATGATTTTGGCGGCCACAGTGAGTACACGGGGGATAGGAGTTCCGGCCACGACCACGCCCTCGACCGCGACCACGGCCAACAGCATTGGCCGAGTGCTCAACAAGATTAGTCTTAACAGCAGAGGTGGAGGAACTGACTCGAAGCACACGAGACATAGCATTCGCCAGAGAGGGAACCACGTCGTCCGAGAGGAGATGAGAACGAACGTAGCAGAGGGAGTCATCCAACCCGGATAGAAATTTGGCGACTAAGAACTCCTCGCGTTGCTTCTTCAGAGTGGTCACATCAGCGGTGAGGGGATGATACACCTGTAACTCATCCCACTTACCTTTTAGAGTAGCAAAATAATCATGAATAGAGCGACCGTCTTGCTTGAGGGAGAAAATTTCTTCATAGAGAGAATACACCCGGGAGACATTCTTTGCATCAGAATACATTTCCTGCAGAGCATCCCACATTTCTTTTGCAGTACCAAGGAAGACAACATTAGAACTCACATGAGGCTCCATGCTATTGAGGAGTAGAGTCATGACAAAATAATCATCGGACTGCCGCGATGCAAACTTGGCCTCATCCGTCTTGTCGACTGGAGGAGAATCTAGATGAGAAATCTTCCGTTGAGAGCCACATAGAAATCGGGATGCACGCGACCATAGAAGATAGTTGGAGCCGTTCAACTTGACGGTCATTCCAATATCCGAAGGGGTCATCCGTGCATCTGAGGCGGAGGAAGTGGAAGCCATCTCAGCAGCCGACGAAGAGATAGAGATGCCAAGAAGTGATCAGCACATAGGGAAAGGAAGGATAGAAGTGAGAGACGATCCCGGTCCTATATGCGGATCATGTCGCAGAGCGCGGTGAACCCCACGGTGAGAGATGGACCTGCACCGCGTCAGAGGGAGGGGCAGCCAGCGGTCAATCTCTGTCCCTGCCGCGGGCGGCCCTAGACGGTGCTCAGTGAGGATCTGCAGGCAGCAGGTGACGGCCCCCGTGGCGACGATGACGGCGTTGGAGACGAAAGTGAAGGGCCGGGCGGAGAAGTCGGCGGCGGAGGCAGTTGGTGGGGAAGAAAAGGCAGCGGCAGAGAGAGGAAGAGGAAGGGAGGGGGCGGTGGGTGGAAAATGAACGGAGCGCGGGTGTTACCCGCCCCGCTCTGATACCATGTCGGAGGAAAAGATGTGATTCTATTTTCTCCTTGGAGCAATGCTCCTTATGTACATAATACACTTGATATCTTGTGCCTTAGGAATAAGATAAATGACATTCTCTTGACAGTCCCAAAGCAGAAGTTCATACGGCAGTCTCCTCCTTATATTTTGGTGGCTCTATCTCCTAAACCACATGCTTTTAGGATGGCAAACCACATGGTACCGGAACAATGAATTTCTTCCTTGCCACTTTTGCTTGCTTCCCTATTTTGCTCCTCAATGATTTCATCTATTTGCTCTATGGCTTTTGTCCTCGGAAGAGGGGCACATCATTACCCGGATGTTAGCTAAAGCTGTTTAGTCTCATATGAAAAGTTCATGGAGTGGTGGCCTCCATATGTCTTGAAGCCTCTACTAGGGACCAAACAAGCCAATCCAAGCTGAGTTGAGTTGTAGCTTGTTCGCACTCGGCTCAACAGCTTACAATTGAGCTCGAACTTGATCGAGTACCATAAAGAGCCGTTTGAACTTGGCTTGTTTAAATATTCAAACATTTTGAGTACCCATGTATTAAACTTGTTATACAAGCCCATCACAAACCAGGCCCAAATATATTCATATTTTTAACTCCCATTAAGTGGGTTGTCCATTGAGTAGAACTTGTGATACAGCCCAAAGTCCACGATGACAGGACAACTAACCACAACAAACACAGAAGGGCAGGTCAATAGATAATGCTATGCCCATCTTGTCCTTTTTCAAATTAGGCAAATTGAAGGTGGCAGGCCCCCTTATGATGGAAACGGTTGGATTTATGGGGTCAACCACTTCAAATATTTACCAATTTAAATTATTTTATATTTAAAATTAAATCCATAATTTTAAATAAAAATATTAATCAAGTTGTTCTTTAGCTTAAATGCGTTGAGCACATTGGTGCTCGTATTCTCAGCTTGTCTATGATTGGAGCCTAAAATTGGTTTGAACTTAGCTTATTTAGCATAATAAACGAGTTGAGTTCGAGTGTCAACTGAGTCGAGTTCAAGTTAATTGTCAAGTGTAATGGTTAATTTGCAACCGTAGCCTCTACCACCCACTACCACATGGTTTCGGGAGGGCACATGCATGTCACAATAATATGAAACTATTCCTCTTTTTCGATATGACGCCAACAATTTTCTTATCGCTCCACAAACAAAGAGCAGGATTCAGTTGCCTCATGATTTCTCTCGTGTTGTTGACAGCCTTTCTGGAGAGTTGTTAATAAGTCTGGTAACAGTGGTCGAGGTGTTGCTGGTAAGACCTTGTTTATTCTGGCAGTTTTTTTTTTAGTTCTACTCTGTCTCTGATCAAAGTAAAATTTGTTCCTGGTTAATGTTTTGCTAAATTCTATGAATACTGTTTTGTTTTCATTTTTTTATAGGTGTGTTGGAAGCAAATTTCATCAAGCCTACTCACGACAAGCAAGACTTCGAGAAGTCAACACTTTATCATAGACTAGAGGGACGTTTGAAGGACATGACACTGGAGTACTGGTAAACTGACATGCTTTCCATAAGATTCATTTCAACAGTGTGGGGAAATGACACTAGAAAAAGTGGACGTCCACATTATTTCCTTGCTTTTATTTAATCACTAGCCATTCAAAACATGAGTTTAACTAATGATGTTTGGTAAATCTTGTTTATTCCTTGAATATAAATCCTATGAAGACCGACTAATCATTAGTCTATGGAAGTTGTGCAAGCACAATATAACTCAGGAGTTTAAATTGTGTCCTACTAGATATCTGACATTTTGGACAGTCTATGGGAGTGGTGCAAAATCCAAGCTTGAGCCCATGATTTGGGTTTGAGCTTATCGAATTTCTCCTCAGCTCATTGCACTCGTGAATATAAGTGCCAAACAGCACTGTGCTGGTACTCTCACATTTGTATTTACTGTTGGGTTTGATCATATAAAATTCCAGACTCAAGAATCAACTGTTGGACAGATCTTGTTTCCATGTGGATAACTCAATTTTTTGGAAGATCAATAACTCATTTCCTTACACATAAGTTCATCTCTTTCATTCAAGAATAATATTCGCTAAAAGTAGCATCCTCTATTTGTTTTGAATGCCATACATACAAGGATGGTAGTATCGGTTTCGGTACCGGTTTCGGCCGGTACCGAAACCGATACGTATCGGTTTCGGTTTCGGCCGAAACTGGTTCAAAACAGTCAGAAAAGGCAAAAAATGTATTGAGCAGGTCCGGTTTCGGCCGAAACCATTAAAAAAATCATTTTCTTTGGTATCGGACTTGCTACAGTAACAAGGCCCGTTTCGGTTTCGGTTTCGGCTGAAACGTATCGGTTTCGGCCGATACTGCCATCCATGCATACATATTGCTGACAACGGAAAAATGATGCCTCAAACCAGTGAGCTATGTATGTGCAATCCTCTGCCTTAGCCGCCTGCTTCAGGTTTGATTAGACTACTGAAGGGAATTTCAGGGGTACTGTTGTCTCATGATGAAATTGGGAAGGCCTTTGCCCAGCTGTTAATAGAGGTAACGCCACGTCTACAAGCCTCTTCCTTTCTCAGTAAGTTTTCACATTTCCATTTGAACTCAGCTACCTGCATCATCAAGGAGATCTCTGTCACTCTTTGGTAACTAACCTACCTATTCTGACTATTCATCTGCCATGCATCCCCAGTCATTTAATTGCATTTTCATGAGTCACGTCGACAAGAAGTCCTGGCCGTGAAATGTCCACCCCATCAGCCATCCATGCTGGCATCCGTCCATGTTGTCAGCTGTCACTCTGGCAATCATCAGCTGTCCATTCTAGAGTCTTGACAGTTGAGCACCCTCCTTCTGCTCCCTCCCTGGCATGAGCTGAAGCATGCTGCCATTACACAGGCTTCCAAACACCAAAACATTCTCCTGGTCTCAGAGCAAACCTATTGGCTGTCATTTTCAAAGCCATCCTGGCCTTGCAACACATGTTGCAACCTGGTCAGAACCCTTTGGATTGCCTGAAGTTTGTTTCTATTGCTTTCAGGATAAGGAATCTGTCAGAGTAGAAATTCGCTTAATAGTTAGCCAGGTGTCACCTTGTACCAGTAATCAGCCTATTGGAGAAAAAACAAACAAGGCTAAGCTGCCTTTTTTGGGGTGGATGGGCTTAGTTTGGTTTCAAGAATTTTTGGTTTGGTTTGATTTGATTTCGAAGTTCAGAATCCTCTTTGGCTTGTTCTCTTTGAAACTTCCCCACAAAACCAACGGAACCAAATAGTGCACAGGCCTACTTCAATGCACCCCCTTTACTGGCAGAAGCCGTCTTGTCCTCTTTCCTTTTTTCCCCTTTTGGGTCAGCAGCTTTACTCAAGCCACTTCAAAATGATGCAAAACATTTGCCTACTTCTACCACGATCAGGCATCATTATATATCACTTTTATTGCCCCCCTAACTAAGTTTTGCAATCAGTATTAAATAGAATTCCTGGAAATTCCAGTCGTCAAACATTGGCTGGTCAATTCAAGTGACTATTGCTGGATGGTCTAAATTTTAGGCCTTCAAGATTGGATGATCCAACACAGACCTGATTGGGCCAACGTGAAAAGTCAGGTTTTGGACCACACCTGCCTAGCAGCAGATTGTGTTGGGCATGGGTTGAGCGTGTGCTCATGTCTCAACCCAAACCATCACATCAGCATGACCCGAATAAGACCTTTCATATGCATTTTCTAGAAGTCTGTACCCTTTCATATGCATTTTCTAAAAGACAGCAGTAATTTTCATTGAGAAAATGTCTAGAGAGGTGGCTAGGTTGAAAGGGGTTTGTTTTAAAGTGCACCTTGAGCTGTTGGTTCGCAATCTTTGTCGTTAGGGTTCACTAGACCAACCAAAAAGACCAAGTTAAAGTCGTAGATCTAATTTTACCATGGCCCACCTTTCTTTGGGAAAAAGACGAATGAAAAACTGTGGATATTGTGAAAGTAGTTGCTTTACCTGTACTTTGGAATAGCAATGGATTTCTGTTTATTACTGAGGATGGAGTTAGTGAACATTGATGCTGTCAAGCAAACTAGCAATCTTTCAGCTAATAAAAGAGTTAGCAGAGGTGGCTTCAGATGACTTATGTCTTTCTCACTGGCAGGAAGTATCACTGTCATTTGGTTGGGTATCCAATCAACAGGGCCCTCTCTTCAAAACCAGTTGGATCAGTTGCTTCTTCACCTCATTCTCTATTGCATGGTGGAGTAGAACAAAGTTTAATGTCTCATGGTTCATCTTGCCAACCACACCCGGTGAGTCAGGCCAGCGATCTGTCTGTTATTCTTTGCACTAATCCCCTAACAAGTCACCACTATCAGGAAAACAGCCAGATTGCATGTTGCTAGTGATCTGCGGAACCCAATTAACAGACCCTTTTTTTCATTGGCATAGAGACAGGTGGTAACCGCAGTGCATGCTAGGACACCAGGTACCCCAGGACAATTTGGCAACGGAATCAATTCACATGCTCGGGGAGGTACTTTTTCAAGTTGATGACCTAAAATTCTTGTTTTGAGGAGCATTAATTGTTCAGCATATGGCTTATCAATGACAAAAAAAGCAGGAGACTTTGAGAAAAGGAGGCATGAGGGTCACATTTCAGCAACAGAATCATGGAAAAAGCAAGCCCTGGATGGCAGAACTGCCATTCTGACTGGGAACCACAATGAAACACAGGTTTGTGGTTGGAATTATTTGTCACTGTCTACCTCTGCTGAGTGTAATTTTTTGGATGTTGTATCACGACCAATCATGATTTTTAATAGCACAGGTTTGTGGTTGGAATTACTTGTCACTGTCTACCTCTGTTGACCATAATCTTATGGATGTTCTATTGCAGTCAATCATGAATTTTAATAGCTAAGTATATGCTTGGTATTTACAGAATGCTCTCTCATCCTTTCTTTTCTTGTCTTCTTTATTGTACCACGAGGTTTTTTTTACCCAGGACGTGCCACCTTTGGCCCATTTCAAAGTTATATGAACCGTGTGTGTGCGTATGCACATGTGAATGTCTCTGTGTGTGCAATGCGTACCCATCCCTGTCCGTATTTGTACATCGGTGCATGTGCATGTGTGCATGTGTGCATGAGTAAGACACACACAAAGTATTCAAGAGTTAATAGATTCTGGTGGGTTTCTGGTGTCTGAACCACCAAACAATCACAAGTTTACTCAAACACTCTGCTGGTCAATTTTTTGAAGAGAAAACCACAATTATGTGTTCGGATGTGCAATTTGGATATTTATGTAGAAAATGTATTGAATAGTTGATGTGGGCATGATTCTTGGTACTAGGCAGTCTTTGGTAAGAATTTATAAGAAAATCACATTCACCTTAGGGGTTGGGACCACAGTCACCAAGACAGGAAATGAAGGTGGGAAGTGAAGCATGAAGCGAAAGCGGGAAACACTTTATTTGGTAACACTTTGAATGACAAATTAAGGTGAAATGACAGATGATGAAGGAAACAGGAAATGAAATTTGATATATTTTAATGTATAAACGAGTTTCCCAGTAACTATGGTTAAGGCTTACAATTAATTGCTTATTTCTTCTGTTTTTATCCCTACAGAACAAAAATAAGTTATAGACATTAAATTTTAAAATAGATACTATTGAATTACATTGTTCATTGTGGGTGAAGGGGCCTCTTCTTTTTCCTTTTAATTTTTTTTTTGGGGGGGGGGGTACCTGCTGGCCCAATAATAAATTCGTGCATTACATGTATAAATGTCATGATCAGCCTTTTTTATGTGATGCTTACATATATGCCTCTTGCATGACATTAAAAAAGCTAATCATGATATGTACTATTCCAGCTGATGGTATTTTGGCATAAATAAAATTAGATCTTTTTGTAAATACACCCTTGCTAAAAATAAAACTGCATAAACTTTGTCCTAAATTTGCATTTGCATTCATACCCTTTGGACATGAATTTAGTGTTATGTATGCCCTATGGTAAGCTTCTATTAAAAAAGTTTATAGAATCTTCCTTCTTTTTCATCATCTCATATTAATAGATTTTAACAGTTTTTTAACAGAAGGTGATGACAGAAGCCTGTAAGAAAATGCGAAGGATAGATCCTCACCAATTTTGTTTTAACAGGTGTTTATATGTGAGAAAGCAATACAAAATTTACCACAGTTACACGTAAATATCCCAGTTTGTTTTTGTTTCATACCTACGGGATGTTTTTAATTCGGTTTTAGTATATGGGCCTTTGTTATCATTCATATTCTCATAAGAGGCATCCTTACAAAGGACCTCTCAAAAGCTTGGTTAATTTCCTCATTTCATTTCCTATACAAATATTAAGGAAAACTCAATCAAATCCTTATAGGGTGTTTGGAAAAGGTTTTCCTATTTTCTGGGGTGGCATCTTACATGGTGGTAAGCTTCCCCAAAATAAAAACAACCCCTGAGGTGGTGGTGTTTTTTTTTTTGTCCAAGGAAACCGATCGCACTAACGGGCAGCCCCTGCAACACCCCACCCCTCCGCAGCTCCATGACTTCTTCTTCTCCTCCTGCAACCCAGCAATAACCAACCCCCCCCCCCCCGGGGCTCCCTCATGTCTGCATCTTCTTCCTCCTCTTCCTCTTATTATTATCTTTTTTCTTTGCGATTTCACAAGCACAAGAAGCAAATTGTTAGCAGCAAATTTCACACTTGACAAAAAAAAGTAGTAAATGCCACAAGCACTCTGTTAGCCACTCTGGAAAAAATGTTTGCCAAACAAATCTATATAATTTTAAAAAAATTTGTTAATCTTGCCAAACACATAGATAAGTAGTTTACATCACTTTTTAAAAAATAAGTCAAAAACTGATATGGAATGATTTTTTAGAGAGAAATAGCTTGTTCCAAAATGCCCTATTATCACGTTAACTTGGTCAAGGATTTAACGATCCAAGGAATAGCAGTATTTTTGCTACGGGTTTCCCCTCATTGTATGCTTCTTATGTGAATAGGGATTTTCAAGGATGCACGTCTGAATAGCCTTAAACTCTAATAGATTTTGGGAGTTTTTGTTTCATTCGGAATTTCATCCCAATTTTTTTAGTTACTGCGTTTTAATTCTTTAGCTGTTTGGGCAAAACATAACCATTTTTAAGAGTGTTTGGAGGAATTAAGGGGAGTTCTCCTGCAGGGTTTGTGTGTGATGGGATACTCTGGGTTGTGGGGATTTAAGAGCCCAAAGAACCTTCCTCAAAAAGAGAACTGCCCAAGAGTTTTTTTTCTTTGTGGGGTAAGTTAATGAAGGCTAAGGCACCTTCCTAAAAAAAATGGAGTGTTAAAGCCTAATGTTGTTTGAGTCCTATTTTCTCTCTAAAATAAATTGAGAGATAAAATACTTAAAAAAGTGTAATCAAACACCATATAAACATTTAGGACATAGAGAATAATAGAAGTGGAAAGGTTTGTTATGGGAAGAAGCCTGTTTATCTCTCGGTGCACATACTAGACAAGTTCCTGAAGTTGCTATTTGTGCATTTTCTTGTTTCTGTGATATATCCACCGTGGTCATTTCATATGTAGTTCACCTAGGGTTTGTAGATCAAAAGCTACTTATATTTGAAACTGGAAGTACATCCCATCTTTTTTTCAGTAAAAGAATCTATCTATTTATTTATTTCTTTGCAAGGTCAGCCTGGAAAATTGGCAAACCTTTTGGATGAGTTTTTGGTTGTGATCTGGTGCTTCTGTAACCTTGCAAGAGATTTGGGAAGTCAATGGCTCCCTTGCTGAAGTAAAACACCCTTTAACTCTATGTACAGACATATAGACGGGAAGACAGGTATACCGGAGGCATGCATCATGGTAACCCAAATAAAACCTGTAAGGTAATCATATAATTGAATTTGTCACTTGTTGCTGGCTCATTTAGAGTTTTAGATTAGTCTCTGTTTCTGAGACTGTATGAGCAGTATAAATACCCATTTAGCAAGATATACGTGGACTTGAACCACACGTCATTCTGACTGGGCATGAGATCACCCCTTCTCATGATTCCCTTTTTCCCCCTGGTGGTTGTTTCAACCATTTGTTATTGAGATCTCTGTGGGTGGCCCATCTTGTATCCTGTGGCTCAGCTGCATGATGAATTTGCCCCACAGATTTCTGGTACTTGTTTTATGTGGTTGGTGGGTAGGATTTGTGGGAACAAGAGGGGTGGGAGACTGTACCTAGACTAGAAAGGGTTTGAATCCCATGTTCTGATAGAAGCTTTAGAAGAGTTTATTTTTTAAAACACCTTTGCATAGCATGCAAGAACTCCATTTTCAGGATAATGTTTTTCCACGTGGAAGTGGGTGCAATAGACCAATATAGTTAAGGGTAGGGAGAGAAGGGATCCTATATGTGCATTGTTTTTTTTCCTTTTTTTGAAAATTTTGCATTATGCATTATACATTTATACTGACGGGTTCTATGGTACTGCTTATTGTAGTGTAGAGAAGAGCAAGGGGAACTCTTCAATTATGGTGTAGGAAGGGAGAATGGAGTTACCTATTTTATTTCTCTCCTACTTATCTATTTTAATGAAATGTGTCCTTTTGGCCACCTTCCAAAAAAAAGGGAGAATGGAGTTAATTTTTCAATTGGCCACTTAGCTGTCTACCATGCGAGTTACTTTGTTATATTTAGTGTAGAGAGGAGCAAGGGGAACATTCACCATAGCGTAGGAAGTGGAGGGCAGAGTCTCTTTTGCAATTGGCCCGCTTAGTTGTCTTCCATGCAAGTTTCTCCTCTTTTATTTATTTGTATATTTGTGTATATACATACATATGTATGTGCGTACGTGCATCTACTCGATATGTATGCATGTAACTCTGTGTGTGTCTCTCTCTTTCTCATATAAGAGAAGGAGAAAGAGAATTTGCATACATGCTTTATATTGTCAGACCAATGAAGCTGTCACGTGTACCATGCTATCTTAATTCAGTGCCCTCATGATTTTTATGAGAATATGAATGTTTTTCTACTCATTCTTTGCAGCTCAGCGAAGGTGTTGGACTGCAACATAATCAAGAGATCATGATCATGGCCGAAAAAAATAAGAACTTACGTGCAGAGTGAGTGCAAGAACTTTCCCTTTACACTTTGCCGGTGCTTCTGTTTCTCGTTCGTCCCACACAGGATCAGAGACTTAGTATACTAGCTAGAGTATGTGTCAACGATACTTTGTGACCCTCCTGCATTGGAATCTCTACAATGTTAGTTGTTGGGTAGCATGTTACCTAAAGGATTGCTATTTATCATTAACGAGGGTAATAGCTCAATATATGTAGAAGAGTTAACAGGGCATCCTCCACTGTGATGTGAGTCACCACAGATAAACACGATGTTTGTACAAGTCTTCTAAGCCCCAAGTAGACCGATTGAATTGTGGAATTTGTAAAGTAAGCAATGTGAAGGGCCAATCTGTTCGTGACAACATTTGCTCCGATTATCACTTGCCTTTGACTGTCTTTCTTGTCTTAACTTTCTCAGGTGCTTAGAATGTGAGAAGGCGGAGAAGGAGCTTTTATTGAAGGTCTCTCTCTCTTCTCCATGCATGTACATGTTTCTATATGCAATACTATATTTAGTTTGGAAAAACTGGTGTTCATGTGTGCAAACTGCAAAGCTATGTTAATCAGAAAACATTATCCACATTCTACAAACTATATTTACGGGGCCAAGTTACTCTTTTTTTTTTGTGCCTAGCAAGAGCGAAGATTTTTTTGATACATGATTCAAGATTTCTTCTGGGGCTATACAGGAAACATTTGTATATTTTAAAAATGTAATCCAAAAGAAAAAAATGATCCACCTGTTAAACATTGAAAAGTGAGAACTGAGAAGAGATGAACAATGTTTTACAACTGCTTGCTTATGCCAAAGTCAGTTAGTGGAGTCAGGATGTGGATGACCAGTTATGCCTGCTCTCCATTCCTTGCCTTGATTATTCAGAAAATCTTGATGTCTACGTAATTACATATCCTGCATATAATATATGTTGTAGTCTAGGGTGGCTTGGCAATGTTGTGTAAAGGCATTTTATGTAATTAGTGTACCATGTGGTGGGAGGGTCTTTCTCATAGACCGCTAGGACAAGAGTATTTTTGTTCCATGTATTTACTGTAATTCTGCCCCATACACATATAACATTGTGAGAAGGATCGGCCAGTTGTTTTAGGCCACAATCTTGTTCGCCATTGGAGCCCTCTCTCCTTCCTCCCTCCCTTTTCGTCTCAAATTTCTTCATGTGGTCAAAGCAGGGGGAGAAGCAGATGAAGTGAAGGAGGGTCCTGCAGGCTTGCGCTCTATCTTCGCCTGCTTCCAGTGCCCTGGTTTTAGGGTTCCATGTGTTGCGGCCTCTTCCTCCTAGGGGTGCACACGGCCCTCCCATCTTGACCAGACACCCTCTTCCTGGGTTGCTGTCATCCTATCTTGACCTGGACAGTCCATTGGAGCCTTCTAGGTTTCCAGGTGTGAGTGGCGGCTTGGTGAACCAAGTCCCCCCCCCCCCCCCCCCGGCCCTGTTGTAGTTGTCCTGAATAGGACCGGTTGGTGTCCTTTCCAACCCTAGGTCTCCTATTTGGTCTTGTCGTGGCCTCCTTGGGGTGTGGGGAATCTCCTACATCCTGTGTGAAGGGTTGGGGAGTCCTTAACCACTCAGTTTCACTTCAAGTCTTCGTCGACTGGGAGCAGGCTCAGTCTTCCAATGCTTGTGAGGGAAACTCCTCGGTGATGTGTCCTGCGAGTCTACCTCCTACGGAGAATCTCTCTCTATAGATGACCTCCATAAAGCTCACGGAAACCAATTGCCAGCTTTGGTTTGTGTCTGCTCGTATCTTTCTTGGGAGACGCGGAAAGACTGGCTATATTGATGGCAGAGTCAAGGAACCTATGTTGATGATCCTACTTATGTCGTTTGGGACTTGGAGAATAATCTCGTGATGGGTTGGATACCGAACTCTGTGAGTCCGGACATCCAATAGTTGTGATTTTGATGAAGAAGACAGCAAAGGAGATGTGTGATCTCCTTGAGCAAATGTATGGACAGGGACATGATGTTTCTCGAATCTATCAGCTGACTGCGGAGATACAGGAATTGGAACAAGGATCTGTTGGTGTGACCACTTACTTTGGACTATGGAAAAGTAAGTGGGAGGAACTTGACTATTATTCTTTGTGTACCTGGGCATGCACTAAAGATCAGATATCTGGATCATGTTCAATGGAATCGGATCTTTAGGGCCTCTTTGATAACGGAATAAGGGTGGAATAAGAGGCTTTAAACTGGAGAATAAGCAAAAGTGCAGTTTGGTAAGATGGGTAGGTTTTCCCACCCCTAACTTGGGTTTTTCTGGAATAACTCATTCTAGCCAGAAGGTAGAATGAGTTATTCCACCTTAACCCGGATATGTTTCAAAGTAAAAAAGTAAGAATAACTTACCTGGGATTAAGCTAACCCGGTTTTCCCTATTCCGTTATCGAAGAGGGCCTAAGTTTCTTGTTGATCTCACTTTAGAGTATGAGGGTTTGCGGGCTCAATTGTCAAATACGTAGTTTTGATCCACTTCTGTCTCTTGAGCAAGTATACTATAAGGTGCTGAGTGAAGAAGGGTGAAGGAAAGCTATGAATGGAGGTGGTATAGCAGCAGGTGACTGTCATTTAGGGGAATTGTCATTGCTGGTCATCATCTATAGCAAGTCTGGGAAAGGTGGCCATGGCCCCAACAAGGAGAAATCGAAGACTGGGCGACACTGCACTCACTGTGGGGAGGATAACCGTACTATGGAGACCTGTTGGGATCTGTATCATCATAAAAAAATCGCCAAAGTTCAGGACTGACAAGAATGGAAAGCAAGCTAAGGGAAATATTGTCATTACTCAATCCTTAAATAGCCCGCCAAACTCATCTTCAGATGGTACCTTCACTCCTTCTCAAGTGTCAGCACTCTCATGCAGTGGCAGTCTCCACCTGTAGCGGATCTTCTCACAGCTCAAGCTTCAATCATCGCTTGCTACATCTACTTCATCAGGTACCACAAGGGTGGCCTTAAGTGTCACCTCCAATCTTCCCTGTAACCCCTGGGTCATTGACATAGGAGCTAAAGATCATATAACTGGTACTTCCTCTCACTTCACCTCCTATTCTTTGGGTTCCGGGCATGATAAAATCACTATTGTAGATGGTTCTTGTGCTTCTGTGGTTGGTAAAGGTGCTATGAATCTCAATGATGACGTAGTTTTCTCTTCTATCCTTCATGTTCCTACTCTGTTAATTAACCTTTTTTCTGTTAATGATCTCACCATATCACTTTGTTGTTCAGTAACCTGTTTTTTAAGATCTGGAAACAAAGTGGATGATTCGGAGTGGCCGTGAAGTGGGAGGCCTATGTCATTCTGAACCTGGTGGTAGTGATGCGTTCCAACCCAGCGTTGATGGTGATGCCAACCAGTAAATAAAAGAACTCCATTTGTGGCACAATTGTGGTCATTTGTCCTTTAGATCCTTGAAAAGTCTTCTTTCCTAGCCTGTTGTTGAGCCCATTATTTTTCTCTCTTGAGTTAATTGAGATAAATGGAAATTAAATCGGTCGAGTGACGATCAAAAAGATAGCACAAAGCTAACACCGTCACCCTAGCGGGCCATCCATGAACCCCGAGAACTCCCACCGGATGTCCGGCATTAAAGGAAAATCTCTTGCAGTAAGGAAACAATTAGACGAGAATCTTCGTCACACCTGCGGAGTGTTCAACACGTGTCCACAAGACGGTCTAGCAAGATGGAAGCTTCCTCTCTCAACAAATGGCACGGACAAAGGAAGAAAGACGAGCACAAATCGCAAAGGAGAAGACACTTTCTCCCCTCTACGTGGGAAGAAAGACGAGCACAAATCACAAAGGAGAAGTCACTTTCTCCCCTCTATGTGGAAAAGCATAAAACCCAAGGAGAAAAAATAAAAAATGGGGGCCTTTTATAGAGGCCGCCCCCTTCTCTCCCCACTCCCGGTCTAGTAGGACCGGGTAGGTCCCATGGGGGACCTACCCGGTCCGGATAGGTCCCCATCGGACCTATCCGGGGCCAGGGGGTTCCGCGGGGCCAACCGGCTCCAGATAGGTTCTCAAAGGAACCTATCAGGACCGGATAGGCCCTCAAAGGGACCTATCCGGATCCGATAGGTCCTCCCAAAGACCTATCCGGTCCCAAGTGCCCCCTAACTTCTATAAATAGGCCTCGTGGGCCCCCATTCTGTCACACACATCACAACACACTTGGAGGCATTGTTCGGAGTGCTTGGAGCAATTGTTCTTTGATTTTTGTGAAGCCCCACATAGGGGTATGATTTATAAATACCCTTGGGTTTTGCATTTATGCCTCTAGGGGATTTATTATGTAATTTTCTATGTAATTTGGCGGTAAAAATATTATAATTTTTTGAACTAATCAAAAATTATGAAAATACTCTCAAATTACAAGAAAACCCCCACAATGTCCTGTAATTGTAGAAATGCCCTGCAAGTTTCAAAAATTGTAGATGTGTCCCGTATTTTTGTAGAGAAGTCCTGTAAAATCTACAATTCGCTGACAAAGTCCTGTATTTGCAGAAAAAGTTTTTTATTTATCCAAACATCTTATATTCTTTTCAAGAATTGCAGAAATTGGCTTCCTATTACTTGTGTGAATGCCGTTCTTTGACATGGGATAATCGCACATATACCCCTCCTAAGATTTAAATTGCCTTCACACTCATAGCCAATATCAAGTTGCCAATATACCCCCTAATCGGTGTCGAATTACGAATAAAACCTGGAAGTTATCAAATTGCAAGTATACCCTTGTTATGTCCAAGTTGCATTTAAGCCCCTAGACAGTGTTAAACTGTAACATAGTTCTCAGCCTACGCCCAAATCTCCTAGACCTCATCTCTGTTCTTATTGGCTTCTAGGTCCACCATGTCTTGAATCGAATTACACTTCTACCCTCATTATGGTATCAATATCCTTATCCTTTCAAAGGTTTCTACTGTTGTTGTTGCTACTTCTCCCTCAATATCATAACCAATATTGTGAAAGACAATAACTCTTCTTTGACAGTTAAATAAAGGTGTTCAAACTTTATGCCGATATAAATTAACACTGACTGAGGTCAGTGGGTAAAGGTCCAACACCCGAACCCTAATCGACTGATAAACCCAATTCACAGAATTAATAATGCACACGCTATTTAAATAGCTAACAAATGTGCATTCTTGTTCAATAAATGAACGTAATTTTTTAATTTTTTCCGTGTTCAACACCTGTTCAAGTCAATAAATATTGATTCCTTATAGTTTCAAGTGTGTCAGCTTGCTAAACATTATAGAAACGATTTGCCAATTTTAATGAATATAAACATTTTTCTTTTCCAACTCGTGCACTTTGATGTTTGGGGACCATCCCTTATTCCTTCTCTGGATGCTCATCGTTATTTTATCAGTTCCATTGATGATTTCTCCCATTGTTGTTAGATATCTCATGAAATATTAGGAGGAGGTTCCTCGAGTTGTTCAAGTGTTTTGTAAGATGGTTGAAAACCAATTTAAGAGGCAAGTCAAAGTGTTCCAGTCTGATAATGCTAGAGAACATTTTGAGAGGACTCTCAATATATTTTTCAAGGATGAGGGTATCATCATGAATCCTCATATACTTATTCACCCTATGAAAATGGGGTAGTCGAAAGAGAAAGTCAACACTTATTGTAGACCTCTTGAGCTCTTCTCTTGCAACATCAGTTGCCTAAAAGCTTTTGGGTTGATGCTGTCATGACTGTCTCCGATGTTATAAAAAGAATGCCATCACGAACACTTGGCTATCTTTCTCCTCTTGAAGTTCTTTGTCCAGAGCATCCTTTGTTTCCGTTTCCATCTCATGTCTTTATGTCTCTGTTTCATTAATTCTCTAAGTTCTGGTTCTACCAAAGTGGATCCCAGGGCTGTCCCTGGTATCTTTATGAGATACTCCCACTCAGAAAGGATACAAATGTTTTGACCCCCGGTCTAAGAAGTGGTACGTCTTTAAAGATGTTACATTTTTTGAGTTTGACTCATATTTGCATCCTTAGTCTTCTGGTTCATGAGAGGACATCTCTACTGTTCCTTGTTTGTCTTCCACTGTGTCCATTCCTCTCCCCTTAGTTGACTAGACTATTGTTCCCACACATGGTTCACCAAGTGAGCCTCCACCAGACTTGCTTACATACTCCAGATATATGACGCAAGAACAGGCCTCTCATGGATCCGCCATCCCAAGAAGCTGCTGGTGTTTCCACCCCTTTACCAGCACCTCCTTCTGTTGTTCCCTTAGATCTTGACCTTCCTACTGCTGTTCGAAAGGGTTCCAAAACTTGCACAAAACATTCCATTTCAAATTATGTGTCCTACTCTCGACTTTCTCCTTATTATTCTTTCTTGTCTGCATTTTTCTCTTGTCATCTTCCTTACTGTTTTGCTGAAGTTGTGAAAGATTTACGTTGGGTGACAGCTATGGATGAGGAGATGCAAGCTCTTATCAAAAATGATACTTGGGAATTAGTGCAGTTACCTTTGGGGAAGAGTGTGGTTGGATCCAGATGGGTTATGCCATCAAGTACAACTCCGATGGCACTGTTTAAAGGTATAAAGCTCAACTGGTTGCCAAAGATTTTACTCAAACCTATGGGGTGAATTATATGGAAACTTTTGCCCTAGTGGCCAAGCTCAAATCTGGGAGAGTTGTTCTATCTCTTGCTATCTGGTTTTCTTGGGACCTTCATCAATTGGATGTCAATGATGCCTTCCTTATTAGTGATTTATAAGAAGAGGTGTATATGCAGCCTCCTTGTGGTCTTGATGCGAGGGGGAGAGTATGTAGGTTGAAGAAGGCACTGTGTGGGCCCAAACAATCTCTGCGTGCTTGGCTTGACAGGTTGAGGACAACGATGCTTCATGTTGGGTATACATAGGGCAATTCTGATCGTACTCTTTTCACCAAGTGGACAGATGGTTAGGTGGTGGTCTTGCCCGTGTATGTTGATGATATGATGATCACTGGGGATCATGTGGTTGAACTTCAGAAATTGAAGGATAATCTTGCTGAAGAGTTTGATATTAAAGATCTTGGAGGGCTGAAATATTTTCTTGGGATTGAGCTAGCTAAATCTTAGCATGGATTGTACATCTATCAAAAGAAATATGTCTTAGATTTACTTTAGGAAACTAGCAAGTTGGGCAGCAAGCCAGCCCATACTCCTATAGAAGTAAGTCATGAGTTCTCTGACTCTTGTGGGAGATCTTCTACCTGAAAACAACATAGGAACTCATCAGCGGTTGGTTGGCAGATTATTATTGTCTCTCACTCGTCTTGACATTGCCTATGCTGTTAGCATTGTCAGTCAATTTATGCATGCTCCTCGGGTGCCTCATGTGAGAGCTGTTGAGCATATATTGCGCTACATCAAATCCTATCCTGGCAAAGGTTTGTTGCACACTAAGGTGGTTCATCTCAATGTTGAAGAATTTAATGATGCTGATTGGATAGAATCTTGGAATGATTGGCGGTCGGCCACTAGCTATTGTACTTGGTGGGAATCTTATGGCTTGGTGAAGCAAAAAACAAACAGTGTGTGGCCATTCTAGTGTTGAAGCTGAGTATTGTTCTATGGCTCAAGGTGTTATAGAGATGGTGTGGCTGAAGCTATTCTTGCAGGATCTTGGTGTTCAGGTCCGCTTTCGTATGCGGCTCTATTGTGACGACAAGGCATCGATAAACATTGCTAATAATCCTGTTCAGCATGACAAGACAAAGCATATTGATATTGGCCACCCTTTCATTCGAGAAAAGCTCAAATTTGGGGAGATTTGTCTCACTTATATTCGGTCTGTAGATCAAGTGTCTGATGTTTTTACCAAAGAGCTCTCTGAGGATCAGTTTCACTCCATTCTATCCAAGCTATGCATGATTGACATTTATGCTTAGCTTGAGGGGCAATGTAGTGCAGGGTAGTTTGGTAATTGTTATGTAAGGGCATTTTATGTAATTAGTGCACCATGTGGTGGGTTTATGAGGGTCTTTCTCATAGACCGCTGGGACAAGGGTGTTTCTGTCCCATGTATTTATTGTAATATATATATATATATATAAGGTTGAAATATGCATCCAAAGAAGAGGCTATTCAAAGAATTATGGAAATCAATAGTTTTGATAGCCCTGTAGATTTCAACAATCATGACTTTCATGTCACCATCATCAAGGACCAAGATATTATTGCATCGTCTGAGCCACAATTTGATGAAGAAGAAATTTCCGATGAAAATTCTCGGTCCAATGAGGTCCAGTAAATAATGCATTTTTTGGACACTCAGATGTTCCCAACTCCTAACACTCAAATCACAGATGAGGATTTTTCTGAATGCATTGTGCCAGTTTCTGATGAAGAAGAAAATGATGCTCTCACCGGGACTAATAATGAAAGCTCATAAAATCTAGACCAAGTTATGATTAGCACTCCTGATGAACAGAATCCTTTTCCTCATGTTTATATGCTACAATCTTCTCGTTATTCATATGTTGATCATTCTGAATTTTCCTTGTCAACCATTCACTCTCACATTCTTACTCAAGAAACTCAAATTGACCAAGAAGGCAATGCTACTTTTCTGAAGTAAAAAAAAATTGAACTCTATAAGTTTCCTCGAAGCCTAGGTTGGCAGTCTAGGGTAGTCACCACATTGTCATTCCATGTCTTACATTTATTGTTAGATCGTTTGCATTGTATTTAAAATAAAATAAAATAAAATAAAATTCATTTGCATCCCTTTTATATCACAGTGTGTCGGTGCATCGTAGTTTAGTCTAGTCTTGTGTCGTATGCCAGCACGTAGCGGTGTTGAGTACCACTTGACAACTCCGATGTTAGGTTCACACCTGGACACTTTGGGGTCACACCTGAACATGTCGGGTTCGCATGCAAGCCCTCAGGGAGGTCTCGACTTGGCTGAGTTAGTGTAAGAGCTCATGGCTTAGGTTTGGAGGATTGACCAGCACCTAGATGGGGACCTGGTCGACATAGAGGATAGGATTACAGAGTCCGACTGTACTGTCCAGGGGATGGTTGGTCGCATCACTGCCTTGGAGGGGGTCATTTGGGTCCCAGAGCATGAGCGACCAGCGGAGCACCAAGATTTTCAGCATCCACATCTCTAGCCCGCACCTCTGCCCGCACCCCAGTCCGCGCCTCAGTCTCATCCCCAACCACACCTTAGCTTGCACCCCAAGTCGCACCTCAGTCACCACCCCCTAGAGCTGCCCATGCCAATGTTTGGCGTGGCCGTGATGAGGATTTTGACAGAGGGTCTTTTGAGGGGGTGTATGAGACTCCTAGGGCTCGTTGCTCGGAGATACAAGAGGTTTGATAGGAACCATGATCAGGAGTTTGATGATGGGCGAAGGGCGTACCAAGAGTGGGACTTGGATATTCGGAGCGCCCGCATCGAGGCTCCCGGTTTAGACGGTTCCTTGAAATCACAAGTTTATCTTGATTGAGAAGCCAAGATGAATCGCTACTTTGATTGGATGTGGATGTCCAACCCCAGGCGAGCTTTTTTCGCCAAGACGATGTCGAGAGGTTGAGCACAGACCTATTGGACGAACCTTGAGGACCGTCTTGCTCATAGGTTTGAGGACCCTATTGATTCATGGGGGAAGATGAAGGCGAGATTTCGGGAGAAGTACGCCTCTGTGATGTACCTACACCGATTGATTGATAGGTGGCAGAACATCACTCAAGGCTCTCAATCCGTTTCAGAGTATATTGATGAGCTCTTGTTGAGGTGTGGAGCTTGTGAGGAGGGTGCGCTGACCCTTTCCCGATTTCAGAGGGGACTTCGTCGGGTTTATCAGCAAGAGTTGTTCCACCAGTGCGTGATAACCATTGACCATGGATTGTTTTCAAGGTGTCGCTTAGGTGACAAGGTGCTCTAAGGCGACTAGACGTCTAGGCGAGCAGCCCACTAAAGCACTCACCTAGAGCCTTGGTGCACATAGGTCACCTTGGGCCCACCTAGGCTGCCTTGATAGGACATCCACTCCTTGATTTGAAATTTATTTTAGTATTTGGGCAAAAGTTCAGGGGTAATTTTAAAAAATTGACAAATGCTATGTCAAGATTGGAAAGAGAAGATAAGACTTTCATTTCCCTTTCCCCTTTCTCTCGGATTCTTCTCTCTGTCGATTCCTCTTCCCCCTTCTTAAGGATATTGATTTATATTTGCATGATGCACGTTTTGAAGCTAGTACCATTTTTGTGTCTCTTTTTGATAATTCACAAGTGAAAAATTATGAAATTATTATATTGATGTGCTTATAATTTATCCAGAAATGTGTCATATTTATGCCTCCTTTTAATATAGAGAATAACTATTTGATTACCAAATTTTAGATTAAATTTTATATCGATTGACAAGTATTCACAAATTCTTATCGGTTTTCTCCTTATTAATTTGTTATTGTTTGCCATTTATTCTATTTTTGCTTTTTAAAATATAGGTATATGTTGAAGATTTATGGATATTAAATTTTTTATTAATTAAAGATAGAACTTATATGTAGAAAATATATGGTAGTAGTTCTCTTGCAATGTACTTAATTATATAAACTAGGCTTCGCCTAGGTGCCTTGTCTTGTCGCCTAAGCAGTAAGGCGGTGTGCCATCACCTTTGTTGTCTTGGACGTCTTGACAACCATAGACCATGCCTACTAGGCAGTACGTGAGATGGAACAGTTCGAGACAGAGAGTGACTCACCCCCTCGGGCGAGACCCACATATCAGCGTCCCCTTGACTCGTGTGTCACTCCTGCGCCGTCCCAGAGGAGTCTTGCCTTCAGACTTCCCGAGGTCCCACGCTAGAGCCCACATCTCGCCCTCGTCCTTTTCCCCAGAGGGATGTTGTGCCTGGCTTACTTGCCCCTCATGCTCGCCCCTGGCTTAGTGCACCACCTATCAGGCGAGATAAGAAGGGGAAGAGCCCTATGGTTGGAGATGTGTCACAGGACGACGGTTCATGTAACCGCTGCTACCGATGTCAGGGGGCAGGTCACTGTGCTTCTTCTTGCCGTACGAGGACCCTAGCCATCGAGAGTCCTGATCGGGAGGGTCCTCCACCAGCCCCAGTGGAGGTGAGTTATGAGACTGGAGTTGACATGGCCGATGAGTTTCAATTGGAGGATGATGCAGTCTATTGTATCCCTTCGATTGGCATTGAGGATGTGCCAGGTGATGATAGGCTCGGAGTCGTTCGTTGTATTCTGACCCAGCCGAGGGAGAGCGATGATTGACGTCGCACTGCGATTCTTCACACCTACTGCCGTCTCGGTGGTAAGGTGTGTAAGGTCATTATTGATAGTGGAAGTTGCATTAATGCAATCTCCATCCATATAGTCACGTGCCTGGGGTTGATGCTTGTGGATCACCCTCACCCCTACTAGATGTCCTTGGTGGGCACGATTTCCATTCCTGTTCATTTGAGGTGCGTCGTACCGATACATCTCCATTCATATGAGGCCCAAATTTGATGCGATGTCTTGCCTATAGAGGTTGGGAGTATTATCTTGGGATGGCCCTGGATTTATGATGTGGATGCGACCTTCTACGGCCGATCCAACACGTGCCTTCAAGCATGGTGGCCAGCGTATCACCATTCAGCCCTTCCGACCTCGAGCTTCTTTCTCGTAGGAGAGTACCCCACCTAGTTCCCCTGTTGCTGCTGGCTCCTCAGCCACACACCTCTGTTGCACCTAGTGCTACGCAGCAGGACATCGCTTCCACCTCTAGAGTTCCCTAGTCTAGTAGCACCCCTACACCTTGTGTTTCTATTTTGGGTGACCCAACTCCTAGGACCTTGCAGTTGATAGGAGTTTGAGCAGGAGCTCCCCGAGTGTGATACTATCTATGTCTTAGCGGGGAGAGAGATTACAGATGATGTCTCTGAGGAGACATCGAGCGAGCACCTTGCTGAGGTTGCCTCTCTCCTCCAAGAGTTTGGAGATGTCTTCCCCGAGGACCTTCCGGATTGGCTACGCCCAATGCGTGACCTCCAAAACGCCATTGATTTGAGTCTGGGGTCCACATTACCCAATCTGCCACACTATTGCATGAACCTGGCTGAGCATGCCAAGTTACAGAGGCAAGTTGAGTATCCGAGGAGGGGTTCTCTGAGGGAGAATATGAGCCCATGCGTCCTTCTCACACTGTTAGCTCTAAAGAAAGATAGCACTTGGAGGATGTGCGTGGATAGTCGCGCAATAAATCGCATCACAGTGAAGTACCATTTTCCCATTCCCCGCTTGGATGACATGTCAGATATGATGGTGAGAGCCACAATATTCTCGATGATCGATATGAAGAGTGGTTATCACTAGGTCCGGATCCGACTTGGAGATGAATGGAAGACGGCCTTCAAGACGAAAGACGGACTTTATGAGTGGTTGGTCATGCCCTTCGGGTTATCCAATGTCAATAGTACTTTCATATGGTTGATGACCCAAGTGTTGCAACCGTTCATTTGGGTGTTCCTGGTCGTATATTTTGACGACATTCTTATCTACAACTGCACTAGGGATGATCATGTGGGCTACCTACGCCACCCTTCGCCGTGAGAGTTTGTATGACAAT
The DNA here is from genome assembly GCA_022559845.1 of Amorphophallus konjac. Taxonomy (NCBI): domain Eukaryota; kingdom Viridiplantae; phylum Streptophyta; class Magnoliopsida; order Alismatales; family Araceae; genus Amorphophallus; species Amorphophallus konjac. Next base: position 481,602,320 of record CM040118.1, read on the forward strand.
CTTAAGAAATGTGCCTTCACGACAGATCATGTTACTTTCTTGGGGTTTATTGTATTTAGTGAGGGCGTCTCTGCTGACTCGGAGAAGGTCAGGGCAATCGTAGAGTGGCCTGAGCCACAGACTATTCATGTTGTGCGTAGCTTCCATGGCTTGGCCATCTTATACTGTCGATTCATATGCGGGTTCAACATTGTTACGGTTTCGATTACATACTATATTCGGACCATAAGTGGAATGTTGAGTCAGGAGGGCCACCCCATTACTTCAGCGAGAAATTAAATGATGCGATGCTGAAGTACTCCACCTATGCCAAGGAGCTTTATGCGGTAGTGCAAGCTTTAAGGCATTGAAGACACTATCTACTGTCACAGGAGTTTGTGTTATATTCGGACCATGAGGCCCTTAGGTTTCTTCACGCTCAGAGGAAGCTCAACTCCCGATACGGTCGATCGTTGAGTATCTTCAGGCCTATACGTTCGTCCTCAAGCATCGGGCGGGTGTGGAGAATCGTGTGGCAGATGCACTGAGCCGTCGATCCTCGCTCTTATGTGTTGTCCACACAAAGGTCACGGGGTTTGAGAGGGTCTGAGAGAAGTACCCCGATTGCCCAGATTTTGGTCCGATCCACGCTGTGCTCCAGTTAGGACCCTCCAGAGAGTACAGTGATTACATCCTTCATGAGGGTTATTATTTTCGTAGGGATAGGTTGTGTCCCGCGGATCTCTATCCGTGAGTTGCTGATTTGGGAGGTTCATGCAGGAGGTCTCGCCGATCACTTTGGCCGGAACAAGACCATTGAGTTGGTGGAGTACAAGTTCTTTTGGCCTAGTTTGAAGCGCGATGTGGCCTGCATCGTGGCCCAGTGCCGCACTTGCGCTACGGCGAAGCAGTGAAAGCAGAATACTATTTTGTACACTCTCCTCCCTGTGCCAGATCGTCCATGGCAGAATGTTAGCATGGATTTTGTCATGGGGTTGCCACGTACGGTCTATCGGCATGATTCCATCATGGTGGTGGTCGATAGGTTCTCCAAGATGGCTCACTTTATCCCCTGTGTCAGGGCCTTCGATGCGTTGAATGTATCCCATCTCTTTCTAGTTGAGATTGTCTATTTGCATGGGCTACCCAAGACTATTGTTTCGAACAGAGATGTGTGATTTGCGAGCTATTTATGGAAGACCTTATGGCACCTTATGGGCGCCAAGCTCAAGTTCTCCACAGTTTATCACCTTCAGACCGATGGGCAGACTGAGGTAATTGATAGGAGTCTGGGTGACCTCTTACGATGTCTAGTGGGAGAGCATGAGCGAGGTTGGGATATGACTTTTACCTTCAGCAGAGTTTGCACACAACAACTCGGCCAATGGGTCTACTGGCATGAGTCCCTTTGAGATAGTTACTGGCTATAGACTTAGGAGGCCCGTAGATCTTGTCCCCATGCCCATTTATCTCGTGTTTCAGAGTCAGCCGAGTCGCTAGCTGAGCATATTAGGAGTCTGCATGATAGGATCCGTCATCACATTGAGATTAGCAATGAAAATTACAAGAAGTCGACATATGCACATCGTCGTTTACAAGAGTCCCATGAGAGTTATTACGTGATGATCAGGGTCAGACCTGAACAGTTTCTCCCGGGAACCATGAAGAAGTTACAAGCTCGGGGAGTAGGTCCATTCAAAGTGTTGAAGCGTGTCGGGCCCAATATGTATGTTGTAGATCTACCACCAGACTATGGTATTAGTTTCACATTTAATGTCTCAAACCTGGTGACTTATCGGGACCTGACAGTAATTCCCAGTGATCCTTTCGAACCTTCTCCTCCCCTTGTGGATGACCCCACCCTTGAGTCCCCACCAGTAGCCTCAGTTACAGCACGACGTGAGCAGATTGACCATATACTAGATGAGCAGGTTGTTAGCGGAACTTTTCAGCGCTACCTACTTCGTTGGAGAGGACGACCACCTTCTGAGGACGCGTGGGTCACACGCGAGGAGTTACAGTAGATCGACCCTGCTCTCTTGGAGCGGTACCAGAGCGTCCAGGACCCTTACCCAATGGGGTCGAGTTGCTCCTAGGCGGGGAGGATTGGTGAGGACACCAGAGCGCGGATCTGGTTCGATCGGACCCGCATTTACCATCGTCGGAGGCCTTCAGCAATGACACATGCATCTCTTTGGCTTGATGATGATCATTTAGTGGATTGATGTACTTTTTATTGATTAGTTTAGCCATTTGAGTAGTTGAGAGGCCCATTAGTGTCCCATTAGTCTTTTCATTTATTCTATATTTTTTAATGCGATTTTGCACTATTTTTTGGTCTTTGGGATATTTTGGTCATATGTTTGAGATGAGAACTATCAGGGTTCCATCTCTATAAATAAAGATGTAATCTCAATTTTTTAGAGTTAATGAAGTATTGAGAGCTTTGAGATTGTAGCCATCTTCTTCCTCCTCCCATGAAGGGACTTTGGTGGGGCGCAAAGCCTTAGGAGAGGGGTGTGAAGCTCTAGGGCACGAAGCCCAAGACTTTCCCTCACCTTCCTCTTCGACCTCACTTGCTTTCTTCACAACCACACTCCACCCCACCTACCCCTTCTTCCTCTTTTGATACTTCTTCTTTCCCTGCATCTTTCTTCTTCCCACTCTCTCTTTCCTTCCCCATCAACTCCACCACCGCAGCAAGGATCCCCACACAACACCCCTCTGGCCGGGATCGCACTACCACCACCCCACCGACGACGCCCGCCGCTTGTGGACTACCACCAGTGACCCGCCCACCGGAGCCCCGCCGTGCTCGGCCGCCGTGCATGACCCCTGCGCCGCCCCTACCGGTCGCTTCTTAGGCCCTCAGTAGCCCCGCGTCTGGTCATGGCCTCCACCAACCTCGCAGTTCACCGCCAACCTTGTTTCTTTCTCCTCTCCTTGCTGCAGTCGCCACGGCCACCCACCACTGCCAGAGGCCCTAGCCTCGCGATCAGGGCTCGTCCTACCACGTCGGCTCGACGGCTCCGCCACGAGTCGTCCCTTTGTTACATCGACCACTACCTTCCAGCATCCCACGCTAGGGCCAGTGCATCGGCAGGACCATACGCATGCCGCCGCCGCCACTTGTCTAAAGGCAGCCTGTGCGGGTACTGTAGCCATGTGTGTAATGCCCCGGGTTTTTCGGATCTGGATCCGTGGGTTTCGGATCGTCTTTCCGTGTGTTTCGGATTTGAGTCCGATCGAGCTTCGGACTATTTTACCGGATTGTCGGACCCACTGGTGGTGTGCCCGTGAGTTTCCTTGGGTCCGTGGTGTTGTGAGGAGCACGCCGGTAATTTTTTATATTTTTCGGAGCACCTTTGTGGGTCCCGGGTTGCATTTTGGGTTTTACGCGTGTTTTCCATCTGTCGGACCTTCGGAACCCCATATAGGGTGAACTGTTGCGTTCTCCGACGCCGGGACGTTACCACGGTGATCAGCGTGTTCCGAGGATCGCGAGGGTGTATTTTTCTATTTTTCGGTATTTTCCGGAATTTCTGGATTTTCTATATAAACCCCCCTCCCTTTTTCTCTCTCCCCATCTCTCATTTCTCACCCTCTCTCCCTCTCTCACGCTCTCTCCTCTCTCCCTCTCTCTCCGGTGGCCGACGGGGTAGAGCGCGGGCGAGGCACGGGCGAGGATGGATGAGGATCTAGGCAGTGGAGGCGCGGTGAAGCTCGGCCGCGGGTTTGTGGAATGGCGAGGCTTCAACGGCGTTTTCTTCGCGGATCGGCGAGCTCGGGGCGCGAAATCTTCGGTGGAGGTAGGGAGATGGACCCCCAGCTCGTGCTTTCCCTTTCCCGCAAGTTTTGTAGGCCGTGGTGAGTCGAGCGGGCGTATTTGGGGATTTTTGAAAAAAATCCATGTTTTAGGGTTTGTGGGCCCGATCTACCGTTCCATCGCATTTTTGGCCGATCCGAGGCCTTAGATGCATGCTAGGGCCCCTAGGGGAGCTTCGCCGTTGTTTTCCTCATCATCCGTGGATGATCGGGGCGTGGAGCGGAATTTTTGGGTGTGGTTCGCCGTTTCGCCGCCGGGACGCTGTGGCGGTCGTTCCAGTGACCGCCACAGTGTGTAACGCGTCTGGGCGGGTGCGTTACGTTCCCTTTGTTTTGGGTGTTGGCATTCGTGGGCCTGACGGCCCCACGATAGACCGCCACAGGGCTGTGACGCCCTCATGCTAGACCGTTACTGTGGTTCCGACCGTGGTTTATGACCGTTTGGGGTCATAGACACTTGACGCACCCAGAGTGGGGCGTAAGGGTAGTGTGACGCCCCTGGGCAGGAGCGTTAGAGCTAACGCATCCACCCTTCACCCTAGCGCGCTTAGGTAGGTGCGTTAGAGTGCGTGACGCACCGAGCGGCATGCGTCACGGCTTGTGTAGCTCCCTGGCCTAACGCACCAGAGTCGGTCCGTTAGGTGACATAACGCCACTGGGGGAGCGCGTTACGTTCAGTTTTCACTCGTGCTCTGGCGCACCTGTTTAGGTCCGTCAGGTGCTGTGACGCACCAGCGTGGGCGCGTTACAGTCCGTGTTACACCGAGTGTCTGACGCTCCTGAGTTGGACCGTCAGGGTGCTGTGACGGCCTACCTTTGGACCGTTACGGTCTGTGACGGCCCAAAGATAGACCGCCAGGCACTGTGTTATGCCGAAGTGGTTCTTCGTGCTTGCCGCGATCGTTTCGCGTTGTGTAGGTCTCTGGTCGACCCGGTTGCGACCCAGTGGTCGACTTGCGATCGTGTGAATGCCCAGACACCCGTGAGATTCTGTGTACGTGTTTTGAGGGTGTCGGGAGGACCGTGCTACCTCGTTTAGCGTGCCCGTGGGTTTGAGAGTCCGGGTGACTTCTCACCTGTCGGGCTTTCGTGTTACGCTAGACCGAGTCACCGTGTATCGGTGGGGGTGCGGTGGGGTCTCCCCCCACATGCCGTGAGTTTTACTGGAAGATGATTCCCGAGTGGGCCATGTGTGTGGCCTTGGACTGTGAGTCCAGTTATCGGCGTGGCAGCTTGTGCGTTGCCCTGAGAATCATGCTTCTGTGCTTTCCGCGTGGGCCATGTGTGTGGCCTTGGACCGCGAGTTCAGTTGCCAGCCTAGGGTTGGAGGGTTCCCGCCATTCCCTGAGAGTGGGATTTGGTTTGGCGGCCTGTGAGCTGCCTTGGGAACCGTGTTTCTGTGTTTCTGCGTGGCCGAGTGTGCGTCCCGTGGACCGTGAGTCCCGTTTCTTCTCCGACTGTGGTCACCGTGCGACGGTGCTGGTACGTGGGACGGTCCCCGTACTTCGTCGGGTTCGGACGTTATTTTCCGTTGACTTGAGAGTCTACTCTCTCAGTGACCCTCCACTAGTCGTAGCCCACCAGTACGCGTGTGCTGGTCTCACCCGGGAGTAGGTGTACGGGCTTACCCTGAGGACGGTTTTTAGACTGGTTACCGTCGGGCCCCACAACTAGCAGCCAGAGTCCGGCTGAGGGGAAAACCAGTTAGAGGCCAGGCCAGGGGCAGACGGCCTGTGTATGCACACGTGGTTGGGGGCGGTTTGACTCACGTCGACGGGCGCGACCCCAGCTTGTCACTTGCTTGTGGTTACTTGTACGGTGTCTCAGTTCCCACTGGGCCGGAGGGAGACACCTGAGGTGCGGACTAAGACGTCAGTGGACGCATTCGGCCTTGCTTCTAATGGTAGGTACTCCTGTTCTGGACAGAGAGTGACAGACTGTCAGTTTCCGCGACTTCGACCTTCGGGTTTTCGGTCGTGTTGACCGTTGAGTTTCAGTTGTTTCGCCGTGGCGCGCGTGTCGATTTTCGTGCCGCGAGATTAGTGCTAGTGGCTTTACCGAGGTTGCGTCTTGTTGTGCGGTACCCGCGACCGGATGGTCGGGGTTGCACTTTAGACAGTGTGTCCAGGTTGGCCGTGTCCTGGGAGACAGGCCTCTACGGCGTGGTTGCCGTGGGTTTTTACTTCGGTAAGTGGTGCTAGTGTGGTTCGGTAGCCCCCGACCGTGAGATCGGGGTGTGTTTATGGTACAGTAGGAGTAACTGTAGTGCCGAGTTTTGACCGGCCACCGGTTAGTTGTTCCTGCTGTCGTTGTAGTTTTCCTTTCCGCTACCGCCGTTGTTTCCGGTTGGGGTTCCGCGGGATCCCTGCTGAGTCTCTGTTTTGGAGACTCATTCCCTGCTTTTCAGGTGTGGCGGTTCTTCCTCGAGGTTCTAGGGCGCGGTGCGGAGGTTCTCAGTTGCCAGCTCGCCGGGTCGAGTGTTCGCTCGTCATGTGATACGTTTTACTGCTTTAGACTGTACTTTCTGTTGGACTGGACTCTATTGTAGTAGTTGTTTATTTATTTCTGTTAATTGTTGATTTATCCTGCTTTATTTCCTATTTCTTTGTGCCTCCACACTCCTTTTAGCCCTTCCGAGCCCTCCAGGTTCGTGGGCGGCGGTTCGAGTCTCGGATTCTCGGGCCTTCCCGGTAATCGGATTCTCGGGTCGTTACAGCTGGTATCAGAGCGGTGGTTGTGGACGTACATAGGAATTCGAAATATTGCAGTGATCGGAATCCATAAGGTCCAGTACAGTCGGCGGCTGGCTTAGGGTTTTGTGTTCGCTTTTCGCCTAGTTTCTCGCTTGAGAGCTTGAGTGCGCTGCGTGGCGCTGTGAAGGTGGTTGCTGTCCGCGGCTTTCGTGCTAGCATGAGGTCTAAGGATCGAGGTCGAGAGCCTTCTCCCTCATCGGTGGTGGCCCTGGTTGTGCTGCGTTGGGCAGAGGTTGCTGGCTGGCGTGAACTCGCGATGCTGCGTTCGAGGAATCTGCAGCGTGGTCAGGTGGCTGGAGAGGATTGTTCGTGGTTAAGTGGCCGTGAGCGTGCTCCGAGGGAGCTGCTGTCGGCTTTGGCCACTCCAGCTTGAGGTTTGTCCAGCCCCTGAGGTGTTCAGGTCGTAGTTTAAGATGGCTGAGCGGGTGTTCTAATCGAGAGGTGTACTCGGGTGAGCGGAGGATCCTCTCGGTGAGCTGCTGTTTCGTCGAGCATGATGTTCTTGTCGTGCTCTGTGGCGTCAGAAATGATGTGTCGGTCCCGATTGTTTTGCGGTTCGAGACAGGATTGGGCTGTGGTGTCCCAGTAAGTCTTGCTCCTGCGCTCTTGCGTGCAAATGGGTGGTGTTCGCCTTGGATTGAGTTGAGATGTGAAGGTTCCGCGGTGAGTTTCGGGACTCGAGGATGAGCGTTGACGGTTGTCGGTTATGGCTCGTGTAGCGGCTCTTGGTGCGGTGTGTTGCAGTTTGAGGAATTGCAGCGGTGGTGCATCGAGAGATGCTGTGATCGTGGTCCGACGTGACACTCGCCGAGTGTGTCGGAGGCGCTGACCTGATGGAAGCGATGGTTTTCTCGGTGATGGAAGGTGCTGTTCCCAGCATGCGCGAGGTTCGAGGTCAGGTCGAGCGTGGAGTTCTTCCGTTGGTCGGAAGGGCGTTTGGTCTCCACTTTGGTTGGAGAGATTGTGTTTGCCTAAGGTTCGTCGTCTTGCATTATGTGTTCGGATTGGTTGGCCTTATGTGCCATGAAGTCCGTGCGAGACGTGCTCCTTATCTTGGCTAGGTGGTTGCCTGTGAGAAGTTGTGCCCATTCCCTTGTCGTGCGAGGGTGTGTTGGCGCTTTTCCGAAGGACGAGTGTCGGTTGGGCGGCGTTTTCGAGAATTTGTGGCTGTGCGCGTGGATCAGAGTGCGCAGCGGAAGCCTGGTGGGCTTGTGACCCACTGGTTCAGGATCGTAGCGTTGGTTGCTACGGGCGGATTCCTGAGTTTGCGTTGAGCATTGGAGGATTGGTTCCTCTGTGTGAAATGTGTTGTTGCCGTGCCGTTGCTCGAGGTATTATGGTTCTTGGCACTGGCAGGATGGAGTGTTGGGAATGTGCTGGCTAGTGCGCCGTAGGAGTACCCTGTTCCTGAGATGGAAGCCGTGTCAGGCGTCGGTGTTAGACTCGGATGGGGTTGTTGGGGATGTCACCTGACGGAGGTCGAGGGATGTGATAAGACCAGACGGAAGAGTGACGTTTGTGGGCGGAAACCTCTTAGGGAGATTGGCATCGGATTGGTGGTCCTTGATGGGACGTTGGTGTCGTAACGGTTATCCTTGGTCTGTGACCAGCGTGGGATGGTTCCCCTGTAAGTCTGAGTCGAGTGAGGTTATGACTGAAGACACCAGGATCTTGTCATCTGGTTTCATCGTGCTCCCCGAGAGGGTCGAGTTGGCGCAATGATCATGATCGGTCGCGATGATCCGAGAGGAGTGCAGCTCGAGATGTGGTATCGGTCTGTGTGGGAGTCGATGGATGGCTTGCCGAGGTTTGGAATGTTCCCTTCGGATCTGGTGGAGGACCAGGGAAGAAGGAAGAGCCTGAGCAAGCGGAGGTTTCCGATTTTGAGGTGTGCCTTTTCGGACGGGATCTGGGCTTTGTCGAAGTTTATCTTCTGACAAGAGTTGGCACAGTGATATGTCTGGCTTTCAGCTTGCCAGGTGTGAGGTGATTCTTGGTGCTGAGCCGATGTTCTGGTTGCGGTCTGTCGAGATGGCTGCTTGAGCTGGTGGAGACTCTATATTGGTTGTTCCCTTGAGAAGGGTGTGCGACCTGTCAGCTGGTTGTGAAGCTGATGTGCGATTTGCCTGCCGACCATAGGATGGATCGGTAGCTGTTTCTCGTGTCGAGGGTGCGTCTCCTCGGTGGGCGAGATGGTGGCAGCGGTGCCATGACTGGGTTTCGTGGTGTCTGAGGTGATGTCGGACCGTGTCCTTTGGTATATGCCTGCTCTGATGGCCGGTGTGCACGGCGCGCGGAGCGAGGTGTTGTTTGTGATTGTAAGTTTGGCTGTCCCCCTCAGGATCGGTGTTTTCGTGAGAATCGGGGTTTCCTGTGCTGGGGCTCTGACAGCGTTGTCAGTTGGTTCAATGTTCTTCCCCTGTGACTTCGTGCTAGGTCCTGAATTTCGAGGACGAAATTCTTTTAAGGGGGGAGGGCTGTAATGCCCCGGGTTTTTCGGATCTGGATCCGTGGGTTTCGAATTTGAGTTCGATTGGGCTTCAGACTATTTTACCAGATTGTCGGACCCACTGGTGGTGTGCCCGTGAGTTTCCTTGGGTCCGTGGTGTTGTGAGGAGCACGTCGGTAATTTTCTATATTTTTCGGAGCACCTTTGTGGGTCCCGAGTTGCGTTTTGGGTTTTACGCGTGTTTTCCGTCTGTCGGACCTTCGGAACCCCGTATAGGGTGAACCGTTGCGTTCTCCGACGCCGCGACGTTACCACGGTGATCAGCGTGTTCCGAGGATCGCGGGGGTGTATTTTTCTATTTTTCGGTATTTTTCGGTATTTTTGGATTTTCTATATAAACCCCCCTCCCTTTTTCTCTCTCCACATCTCTCATTTCTCACCCTCTCTCCCTCTCTCTTCTCACGCTCTCTCCTCTCCCTCTCTCTCCGGCGGCCGACGGGGTGGAGCGCGGGCGAGGTGGGGACGGCGCGGGCGAGGCACGGGCGAGGATGGATGAGGATCGAGGCGGTGGAGGCGCGGTGAAGCTCGACCGCGGGTTCGTGGAACGGCGAGACTTCAACGGCGTTTTCTTCGCGGATCGGCGAGCTCGGGGCGCGAAATCTTCGGTGGAGGTAGGGAGATGGACCCCCAGCTCGTGCTTTCCCTTTCCCGCAAGTTTTGTAGGCCGTGGTGAGCCGAGCGGGCGTATTTGGGGATTTTTAAAAAAATCCATGTTTTAGGGCTTGTGGGCCGATCTACCGTTCCATCGCATTTTTGGCCGATCCGAGGCCTTAGATGCATGCTAGGGCCCCTAGGGGAGCTTCCCCGTTGTTTTCCCCATCATCCGTGGATGATCGGGATGTGGAATGGAATTTTTGGGTGTGGTTCGCCGTTTCGCCGTCGGGACGCTGTGGCGGTCGTTCCAGTGACCGCCACAGTGTGTAACGCGTCTGGGCGGGTGCGTTACGTTCCCTTTGTTTTGGGTGTTGGCATTCGTGGGCCTGACGGCCCCACGATAGACCGCCACAGGGCTGTGACGCCCTCATGCTAGACCGTTACGGTGGTTCCGACCGTGGTTTATGACCGTTTGGGGTCATAGACACCTGACGCACCCAGAGTGGGGCGTCAGGGTAGTGTGACGCCCTGGGCAGGAGCGTTAGAGCTAACGCATCCGCCCTTCACCCTAGCGCGCTTAGGTAGGTGTGTTAGAGTGAGTGACACACCGAGCGGCATGCGTCACGGCTTGTGTAGCTCCCTGGCCTAACGCACCAGAGTCGGTCCGTTAGGTGACGTAACGCCCCTGGGGGAGCACGTTACGTTCAGTTTTCACTCGTGCTCTGGCGCACCTGTTTAGGTCCGTCAGGTGCTGTGACGCACCAGCGTGGGCCGAGTTTTGACCGGCCACCGGTTCGCTGTTCCTGTTGTCGTTGTAGTTTTCCTTTCCGCTACCGCTTTTATTTCCGGTTGGGGTTCCGCGGGATCTCTGCTGAGTCTCTTTTTTGGAGACTCATTCCCTGCTTTTCAGGTGTGGCGGTTCTTCCTCGAGATTCGAGGGCACGGTGCGGAGGTTTTCAGTTGTCAGCTCGCCGGGCCGAGTGTTCGCTCGGCATGTGATACGTTTTACTGCTTTAGACTGTACTTTCTGTTGGACTGGACTCTGTTGTAGTAGTTGTTTATTTATTTCTGTTAATTGTTGATTTGTCCTGCTTTATTTTCTATTTCTTTGTGCCTCCACACTCCTTTTAGCCCTTCCGAGCCCTACCGGTTCGTGGGCGGCGGTTCCAGTCTCGGATTATCGGGCCTTCCCGGTAATCGGATTTGTTGTGCCCCTTAGGCACAAGCATGTGCTATGTTGCTTTGATGATAGCAATGCTATTTGGTTTTGATGATAGCAAGACAGTGAGTGCATTTGAGTGCATTTGATATAGTGTTTTGATGACATTGTGCTTTGATGATAGCAACATGACTGTGACTGGTATATCTGATATATCAGTTTGTGTTAGACTTTTGTTATGTGCATAGTCTATACATTGTGCATCTCGTTGACAAGTTTGCACATTCATGAAGTCTATACACTAGGCTTGAAGTGTATACATTGAGCGTCTCAATGAGCATCTCATGTAAGTCCATACATTCATAGTGCATTGCATTGGCTAAGTATATACAACGTCAGTTCATGCATTGTCTTAGGCTAAGTGTATACAGCGTCTTAGGCAATGTCTGTACAGCGTCAACGCATCTCACTGGCTCATGTTACTGCGTCAACGCACTTCATTGGATGTGTGTACAGCGTCAACTCGCTAAGTGTATACATCGTTCAGTACAATCATGCACTGTTCATGAAGTCTGTACAGCCTTTTGCATTGGACTTAAAGTTTATACATTCCACTGTTCCTCTCATCTTCGTGCTGTTTATGTTCACTACACTTCGTGTTGTTTCCCCTCACTAACACGAAAAGATTTCGTGTCGTCTGAGCTTACAACACTTCGTGTTGATTTCCATGCTTGACAGGAAAACTTGTATGAGGTAATACTTCGTGTTGTTCTATCCTTGTCATCTATGTCTTCGAGTCCTAGTCATGGTTGTTTAACTTCGTGTTGTGATAGCCGTGTCTGTGCTGTCTCCGTGTCGTCCTTAGTTCGAGTCGGTTCTTTGTTATTTCCGTCTTCGTGTTGTTCTTCCTAGACCTCGTGTCATTCTTGTGTTGAAACCACACTTCGTGTTGGTTTTTGTTCTCGTCCTCGTGTCGTTGTCAGTCCTTGTCATCTTTAGACTTCGTGTCCTTCTCGCCTTGACCACACTCCGTGTCAATTCCTGTGTTTCGTCTTCGTGTTGTTTTCAACTCGTGTCGGTTTCTGTTTTCATCTTCGTGTTGTCTTCAACTCGTGACGGTTTCTGTTATTTGTCTTCGTATCGTGGTCAGCCCGTGTCGCCTCGTCTTTGAGTCGTTCATTCGAGCTATTTTGTGCTCGAGTTGCTTTTCTTGAGTCTTCAAGTGTTGTTTGACTTCGTGTCATTTTTTTCTTTGTGGTGTTAGCTTTATTATTATGTATCTCGTGTCGTTCTCTTCGTAGTGTTTGTTTTGGTACAGTGATACTTCGTGTCGTTGTCTTTTTACCTCATGCTGTTTTAATCTGACCTCGTGTCATTCTCTCTTTAGTTCGTACTGTAGTAATCTTGTGTATCTCGTGTCATTCTCAGTAAAGTGAACGTCGTGTTGTTATCATATACCTCATGCAGTTTTAGTTCTTGTGGCCCTCAGTTTTAATGGTTTTTATCTCCTTGCAGGTCCGAGGAAGAACATTCCCCAGTGACTGGCAGCACGTGATCCGAGGCTGGAATGAAGCCTGCTGAGAGACTGCCACGTGGTCCGAATACTTAGGGCTGGAAATGTGGAGGTCACACGTTGGGGCTGATGATGATGCTGCTGCTATATATATGAGCCTTCTTCCACAGAAGAAGGCTGATCGAGTTGGCGAGAGGTAAAGTCCATACAGATAGCCACGATCCAGAAGAAGAAGAAGAGGAAGAGAAGTGCAGCAGAGAAGAAAGAGAATGAGAGAGATAGTGAGAGATTAGCGAAAGAAGAAGAGAAGTGCAGAGAGGAGGAAAAAGAAAGAAAGAGATCGTAAGAAGAAGAGACTGAGAGAGATTGTTTGAAGATCTGTCTTCACTGGACCGTGGATCAAATTCAGGCCAGTCAACTCTTTAGGAGCCACATTGTGCTTTACGTTTACAGCTTTCCGATGCTGTTATTTTGTCTTTTGTTTTCCATTTTACATTTCCTTTCAAGCTGTTAGTCAGCGGATTGCAGAGGTGCTGCCTCTGGACGGCTAAGCTGTATTGCCCAGCGGTTGTAGGCAAGCTGTGAGGCCCAGCGGTTCAAGCTGTGAGTCAGCAGTAAGCCACACTCGGGTTGAGTGTGGGGTGGATGTAGGTCTGAAGGACCGAACCACCTAAAAACCTTTGTCTACTGTGTGATTGTTTTGTGGTCTGCCTAGCTTCTATATTTCTATCTTCGCACAGTAGATGTATGCTTAGGACGGTTCTTCATCTTGTCTGGGTGGCATTCGCATTGTGCCCACTATCTGCTTAGTAGAAGTTTTCATTCCGCATTTGATTTTGCTACAGTAATTTTTAACGGGTGATTGATCTATTCACCCCCTCTAGATCACCCTTTAGCGTCCCAACAGGATTCTCGGGTCGTTACAATGTGGATCTCTAGCGAGCTTGATTCGTGTCGCGATTTGGTGGTATTGTACGTTCCCAGCACTGCCACACCGTGCCGGTCGACATTGTTCCGCTCCGGCAGGACTTACGCGGTCTTGGTAATGTGCCTCGCTCTTCAGCGAATCGGTTAGTCGTTGCAAGCTCGCTTCTTTCCTCCTTTTCACGTATTTGGTCATATTTGCTGCCGTGAGTGAGTTAGGATTTCTTAGGTTGCTATATATTAAATTGCTGTCGGATTGTTCGTTGTGAGCGTTCCCTCCTAAGAGCACCGTTTGAGTTCATTATTTGTATGTGGAGTGATACCCTAGGCCGTGGTAATATCTATCATTCGGTTCGATGTTTCTTGCTGCGAGAGACGGTTTCTTGGAGCGTAGCTATTGTTGTTTCACGCATTCGTTCGCTTGGAGTTCGAGTACCCGTCGGATTATTTGTTGATCTATTGTAGCGTATTGTTGATCTCATTAGGTCGCCTAGTCGGACCCATTTAGGAACGCCGTCCCGCATCAATTATGTACCGTGGGAATATAAGCCACTAGCAAATCTTTATCCCATTTTTCTAACTGATGTTCAACACAACATTCTTGAAGCCTTCTTGTAAGTTTAGTCAAGGTAGTCATGTACTGTTGTACATGCTGAAATATCATGTTGAGCTGATGAATGATGGCATGCTTTTCTGTCTTTTCTTCTTGTTTTATTGTGAAATTTGATAATTTGGGAAATGTTCATTTCTTTTGATAATGTGATGCTTTTGGCCTGAGACTTGGGGTATGGAGAAATATGAGTAATTATTTCACACTCAAAATTTATATTGAAGACAATCATATCTGGCGCGATGGTGTATGGCCCAAGTTTATCTAAAGTGACACAGCCGATTCCCATATCATATCCACTCACACATTGTGAGAAGGATTGGTCGGTTGTGTTAGGGCACGATCCTGTTCCCCATCGGAGCTCTCTCTCCTTCTCTTCTCTCAAATTTCTTCTTATGTAATGGGTTGAAATACATGCGTGGAAATTCTAAATTTTGTAATTTACTATGTCGACCATGTGTACATGAGTGGATAAAGTAACCTTTATTTGGACTTCTACACTGGGAGGAGGCATCAACTTGGCGTTTTAAGACTCGTTTTATGTCCATGTTGTTCTCAGAACGAGAACCTGCTCATTCACTGTTAGTTTAATAGTTAGTGAAGTGAACGAGGAAGGTATGTGGGATCCCTGCTTAATTCCAATCCTTTCAGGGATGGCTGGCATTTGTGGGGATGTTTGGGAGTCTTCAATTCCTTTTATATCCATGATTTTCCTAAACATTGGACCTCTTTTTCTGGCTCCACCACTGTTGCTTCCATGTTCGTAAACTGTCACCGAGCCCTTTCTGGAATCATCTTTCACCAAGGATAGGGCAGCAGAAAGACTTAAAAGGAAGATTGCAGAATGCAAATTTTTATATCATTATCCTGACTGATCCTCTTCGTTTGCCTAATCATACTACTAAAGATTTAGATTCACTTGACAGGTGGAGAAGCTTAGAAGTGAAATCAACAAGGTTCAGCAGTGCCACGACGAGCTCTTGATCGAGTACAGATCAATTGGCGAGATCAAGTTGGAGAATCATTGACGATTGATGAGGTATATCCTTCTCGTCCCCTTTCCCCGTACGGAGGTATTCTCCTTTCCCTCGACCCAAATACGACATTGGGTATCCCGGTCCATGCATAGCGGTACACATGATAGCAGTCTTTTTTTTGGGGGGTGGGGGCAATGTACAGATCATTTGTCCCACAGGTGAGTTTTGTACATTCGATCCTATATTTTCCTTCCCCCCCCCCCCCCCCATCTGATAGTTGCTTCAGTAACAAGGGTCACGCTCCTCGAGCAGGCCCTTTGGGGGTTTTTTTTTTTTTTTTGTGGGGGGGGGGAGGGGGGGGGGGTTCCCCGGGAGCAGAGTGGATTGCAGCTCTTTGAAATCTTCGCAAAGCCACACTTGGTGCATCTCCGTTCCACTGCTGATCTGTATAAACCCTACTTGGGACAATTTTGTCGGCACATTTCTTCATTACTATGTATCTACACATTAGATTCTGAATTGTGAAGTGTATTGTTACAGAGGGTTAGAGATTTTTACACTATTTGTTTGCCCCAGCAGCACTTTGTAGCTGAAGTGAACCATCATGCATGCCAGGCCCCCCTGAATATGAGCTACAGTAACCAGTTCAAGCTGTGGGGTGCATCAGCTGAGATATGATGGCAATGAGTGGATGTGATACTTCGGCGCAGGCACATCGCCACCACCGGCTAACAGGACCAGGCACCACTGCGTCGCGAGGTGAGGCCGAGTTTATTGAGGTCATGACACCTCTCTATTGGCCGCGGGCGCAATATGCCGCTGGTTGGTGCAGAGGATCTACGATGGCATGGCTTAGGACAGGGAAACCACCCTTGAATCTGAATCCAATCTCACGTTCGAGAAATCCACCGGTGAGTATTATACAAACTCACGTTAGAATTGTGGCCAGGCATGTTTGGGAAGATGAAACAAATGCAAAATAATTCATTTTTCTGACGTGGTTAAACAGGATTAGAATTAGTCTTTAATGCGAATTTGTTTACCATTTCCTGTTCCGTGGAACTTGGATTGGACGTCAATTTCAATTCTTAAAACTTGTTGGCTTTAGAGTCACCTGGTTTAACTGTTTGTGTTGCCCCTGTTCAATTTTGATTTTACTCGACATTGAAGATAGCTAAATGACCTTTTTTTTTTTGGTGCGACTAATGTTGTTTGGATCATGATTTGACCTATCAGTCTGGTACGTGTGTTATTGCACGTATTGGTGGATTGTATCAGTCAGGCATCGGTACGATTAGTGCGTGGTATGTAATTGATACGGTATTCATATTTTTTTAATAATATATATTTTATTTTATGATTAATTCGTCTTAATAGATAAATTGGTTAGAATCATTAATGAGGAACGTTTGGAACCAAGTTCTAAACGTGAGTCGAATCATTGTTCTTGATTTTTTTATTGTTCTTTAGAAAAAAAAAGTTAAAAATTTATTATAATTGTGAGATTCGAATCTTTTAAATTCACGTGATTATCACATTTATTAATTATTAAGTTATACATAATTTTTATTATATTTTATCATAATATATAAATTTTTATTTTTAACATTTGATGATATAATCTGATATTATGTTATATTGAATTGATAAAATATTGGTATCGACCGTGTCGGCAAATCTTTGTTTAAATAACAGAACAAAGAGGAATGCCTAGTAGGCGATAGCGGCGCAAGGGAAGGGGGGCTTCGGTAGTTAGGGAGAGGAGGGTCCTACGGTGGGCGTAACTAGGGATGTCAATGGATCGGGTTCGGTTCGGGTAGATCAATACCATATCCTATCTGTGAAAATTTTATTAATATCATATCCGGATAGTACCTTATTATTTTCGCGGGTATAGATACGGGTATATCCGTCACTGGTATGGATATATCCACGGATATCCGTATCCGTCCATAAAGTATGAGTCTACATTCACATCCAAAGAAATGTGAGATTTATGAGAATTAGAAAAAAAGAAATCCGGTCAATTCTTTACTTTCTAAAGTAATTTTTATGTTTTATAAAAATGACCTTATAATTTTAGCAAGAAGTCTAAACTCACAAACTCAACAAGACGGGCAACGGATTGGGTTCATGTCAAAATCATAGGCCTAACATGCACAATAAGTTATTAAGAGCGGGTTCGGATCGGGTACGGGTTTGGATGCACTAAATCCATACCCTATCCGAATATGAGACGGGTATTTTAAACGTATCCGAACTCGAATCCATATCCGTTTATTCGGGTATTACTCGACCCATCACGGGTCGGGTAATGCGGGTAATCGGGTTTACGGGTATTTTTGACATCCCTAGACGTAGTGGAAGGGGGGTCTAACAGGGGGAGAGGTGGTGTAGGGATCTTTTTATATTTTGATTTTATTTTTATTTTAGTAGTTTACATTTTTTATAGATTTAGTTATGATTATTCATGATTAAGTTGACGGATGATAACGAGTGATTATGTCGGTGATATATTTGTACATTGTGAATTAAATTAATGATACGTTTGTTAATATATTCTTAAGTTTAATTTTTTGTCAATTTATTTCTAATAATAATTTATTAACAAAAATCCCTTCTTTTAAAATATAGTAGAAGAAAACTGTGTTTCTTTATTCTTCCGATAGAAAATGCTGGCTTTCAACGCATGCACTTAATAATTTAAGTAATTAAAACCTGGGAGACAAGGCGTCTTCATTTCTCGTGGTCGGTGATAGCCAACGAGGGTTAAGGCATTAAAGCGAGAGTCCTACCGAGTTAAGGCCATTTTGATGATAGATTAGGATAGATTAACTTTGGGTGGATTCGGGGTCACCTATTCTTGAATTTTCATATTTTTAATTTGATACTTATCTTATCTGATCCTATCTGGGGTTGGATGGGATATTTACACGAGAGAGATGGAATTTAATCTTAGATTAAGGGTTTTAAGTCTATTCGATCTTACGTGATGTAAACTCTCAAATTTAAATAATTTATTCACATGTGAATAATTCATGTTAACTAGTATTATTTTATTATCAAAGTGGCCCTAAAGATCTTAGATACGAAACCAGAGTTTATAACTCAACATAGTCATTAATATCTGAATTTATATCCGATTAATAATTAAATTATCTCTCGGATATTTTATTTAGATAATTATCAGATTAATATAAATTCAAATTAAGTTTAAATTTTAAATAGATAATTGTTAGATTTACTTAGAGGTGGGTCGTGTGAGAGTGTCAATGTTATTTTTTCAAAGAAAAGAAAGAGTGAAAATTATTTTTATTTTGAGAGATGTTATCAAAAGGTTAGACTTCATCCTAAAAAATATGCGATAACTTATCAAATGAATGTAAGTGGATATCTTGTTTTAAAATTATATTTTGAGATAAAAAAAGATTAAAAAAGAGTAATCAAATAATATATAAAGATTTGAGTTAATTATATATCAAATATGCATATCATGATTTTTTTATCTAAGAGTTCATATTAGGTCGGATAATATCTACCATGGATATCTCAATATTCGAATCCGTATCCAATTAATAATCGGATATCCAATATTTGATTAAATTATCTATCAAATATTTCATTTAAATAATTATCTAATTAAATCAATTCGAATTCAATTCAAATTTTAAACGGATAATTATCGGACCTAATAATTACGAGTTTAAGAAAGACGGACCGTTCTGAAATTGAGGAAGGGGAAGGTGGATGAAATCATAGAAAGTTAGAGAAAGCACTCTTCTGAAGGGTGGGTGAAGACTTCCTACTACCATGACCATCTCTTGGGGTCCCCCGCCCCAACCCTCTCCTTTTGGGGCTGTTTGTTCTGACGTAAAATGCTGTAAAATACCGTATTTATGTGACACATGGAATATGGTATCGTAAGTTTCCACGGCAAATCAGGAGGCCCGTTTGTCATTTCCAATCTCCCACGATGCATACGTGTGAAACCGAGTCATCTCTGGCCCCTTGTTCCTCATTTGTTCCCATCGCCAGTTATGTCCGGTTGGGTTCGGTTCCTACTCGGGTAGATAGAACAAGGGAACTTACGGATCCAAACATTGAGGGGGTTTGTTTTCATGGGCAGCCTTGAGGGGTGCGTTTGGTGTGCTGAAAAAATAATATATCATATTAATTTTAAAATTAAAAATTAAAAAATTTTGATTTTAAAATTATGGGTTTCATGATCTCTGATTTTAATTTCAAGTAGTTTTGCAAGTGGGTGGCCTCAATAATTGTCCTTGGTCCATGCTAAGACTGTTCTAATATGCCGTAGGCACCTGGTTAACAGTGGCCAGCTAATAAGGCTCTCTTATTCCGATACCGTGTTCGACCTTCGAACACATCGCCCGGGGTCGAATACGATACATGTGTGTGAGGAGAGGGTGTGAGTCCCAATAGATTATCTCTCTTATCGGATGTGACATCCGCCCCCCCCCCCCTATTCCGATAACAAAGAGATCATAAGACCCTCTTTGACAACGGAGAAAGAAACCCCGTTGTCCGCGGAGAAAGAAACTCCGCCTCCCTCTCACAGAAAGTCGCTAACCGAGCCCGGTTGACTTACTCGACCCTCCGGGGCCGAGTAAGCCAACCAAGCTCGGATGTCAAAGGGACCTTAAGAGTTTTTAAGATTCAAGTTTTCAGTAACTTGTTTTCATTGAAAAGTTTTCAAGTGGGAGAGAGAAAGAGAGAGAGAGAGAGAGGGGTTAAGTTGTTAGAATGCACACAAACACATACGGTCTATTATTTAGCAAGCCAGAAGTAACAAAAATATGCGCAAAAACAGGAACCTCTTTGTAACCCTGTAATGTTTAATAGAAATTTTTAGTTGTCAATCCCTATATTCTTCACATATATATATATATAGATTAACGTCTCTAATTTAGATATATATTTATCTCAAGTTATTTAGGAAAATACTCCATATAATTACGAATAAACCTCAAGTATTTACAAAAAAAAACTCCTAAAAAAGAGTGCTTAACAAATCAATGTGTAACATGAAGGGCTTATAAATGAACATCTGATTCAAAAGGGCTAATCCATAACTATGAAATCTTATAGGAGTTGAAAACTAAAAATCCCTACAAATCAGAGAGTTTATTACAAGTGATACTATCCACAACACTGTATCAATCTATTTACGAATCAAGGGACATGAGAAGGTTCATCTCTGATGCTCAAAGAGAAAAGCACCAAGGGAGGAGGGGGACGCATACATATGGAGAAGGGAAAACATCAATTGCTAACGGCACAGGGTTAGCTCAAGCGACCTCCTGGGTCAGTTACATCAATCGACTTCGGTTCAAGGTTTGTCGACTCGCTGAATTGTATCGGATCGAAATCCTTCTGATCTGATACGATACGGTCGAGTTACATTCAATTCGACCTGACTCGACCCTCTCTCTCCCTCTCTCCCTCCTCTCTCTGACTCGACCGATCTTAAGAGTGATCTGCAGCGTATCAAATTTTTTCAAATATGGTACGACACGCCCGAGTCAACCCGAGTCGACAAACCATGTCCCGGTTAACCTCCCTGTGTGTGAGGAGAGTGATGAGGTCCATCGACCGCTATCAAAACGCCCCCAATAGATATAAATTGTGCCGGGCCAGATTAGATATATATTTTTATTTCCTGTAACATTATAAGGATTGCAAATCTTATACGACAAAGAGAGATATATCATATACGGATCTAGATCTCATTGTTCCTGGCGTCTAGGAACTTTTCAGACAGATGCCGGTTTCATGCTTGCCTCTGGAAACATGCAACATTAATGCAAACTCTTAATTAGCCTTGGTCTCTACATGACATGCATGCTCGTAGATATCCCCGGGATCTCAGGATATCATCCTCACAAACTGCAAGCAAACGCAAAACCCCCTAAAAATAAGAAATAATAAGAGCAAAATGGGAGGATGAGATGTTTGCTAACATGTCGAGCAGGGCGGATCAACCCAAAAAAACACGAACCACCCTGCAAGCTCACCACGTACGCAAGCATGTTTTTTTCACACAAAAAAAACAGCTCAATGTGTGCAAAAGGTGGCCGGCCTGCCCATCAAGTGTCGCAGCCGGATTGGAAGATTTTGCACCCAAAAAATACAAATGCTGTTTGATTCTAAGATACCCAACAATACTGTGAATAAACACCGTCTTGTGCTGAGCCAGTAAAAAAGGTTCTTATCCTACGCTATGATGAGAATACGGCATTGTTTCTACTAACTCGGCACACAACGATCGAAAGGAAACGCCACGCCAAAAAAAAAAGAAGAAAAAAACTTGATTTCCACGGTATGCGTTGATCAAAAATCACGAAACATATACATATAAAGGGAGCACAGATCAAAGACTTGAAACAGAGAACCCAAGAGAGAAAACAAGACCACCGATCACCTGATCACACGTAGTCTTTTTTCAAGTACCACAGGGAGAATAAAAGAGAGGAAACAAAAGGATGACAGAAACAAAGGTGTACATAAGGAGGCACGCAAACGAATGGGAGCTGGATCGGTGAGATCCGAAGAAGAAGAGTTGGAAGGAGAAGAGGAGGGAGGAAGAAGAAGGCCGACAAATGGTGGGAGGGAGAAGCGAAGGTATTGAAGTGGAGGTCAGTGTTTGGTTTTATATGGTCGGGGAATATTCGGATGCAACTTGGGAGAGGGGGTTCGGTGTACAGCAAGTTTTAGGGTTTGGGCAGCGGGAAGCCGGGGAGAGGACGGGCAGCGGCGGCCTCCCATTTGTATTGGTCGGTCGGTGGGGAAGAAGAACCTGCCGGGGGAGGGGGCTGCCCGGAGGGACATTAAAAAATATTGGGATCCCATGTGTCGAGCTTATCCCCTGTTCAGAGTTTTCGGACAGGATGACTGATGATGCCCGTTTGGGTGGGGGGAGGGGGGGTCTGCCTCATAATGGTGGAGGGTCCCTTTCGTCCACTGAAGGGCTTCGGTTTGATCAAGCCGGGTTGCTTAGACCGGGGTCAGCCCGTTGATATTTGGTGAGTGATTTCTTTTTTAAATAATTCTTTAGGCTCGATTTATTTTTCGGATGAGATACGGTATTGGACCCTCTAAGTTCGAACACCGTAACCGAGGTCGAACAAGGGCCTTATGTGTGAGGGGAGAGCGTGGACCCCACCCCCCATTCTCTGTCATCTGGTAACAACCCTCCCGACAATTCGAGAAATAAATTGCGGCCTTAGAGTATGGTATGTTTGGGGCAAATTCTTTGTGGAATAAACATATATATATATATATATATATATATATATATATATATATATATTATAAAGAGTTAGAATTGTTGCTCACTCACGTGACTTGTAACGAGGAAATAATCGTGACATTATTCATATTTTAAAGATATTTATGATAATATATTTAAATGAGAGATATATTTGATAAAATTAAATTTTACATAGATATATATGTAACAATGTCTATATATTTTTTATTTTAAAAGAATTATTTCAATTTCTAAGTAGACTCAACCTACACGTGCCAACAAATTCCACCCCGTCAGATGGCTCAAAAGACAGACAAATAATGAACGATAACCCAAATTCAAAAAGAAAGAACGAAAGTATAGTTTTTTTACTTATTTTAGTTTTTAAACGGTCCGATTGGGAGCCTCGAAAGGACGTGGAGTGGTCGGGTCAACCCAGCGGTCAGGATATTTTTTTAAAAAAAAATAAAAAGGATAAAAAAAGACACTACACACCTACGACGTGTAAATTATCTGAGTGTGCAGCAAATATTTACTCATATATAAATAAATAACTCGTGATATGATTTTTACATGAGAAATGAGTTTGACTTACTACGCAGCCATGCGTGCTATACACTTTAGATGTGCGACATCTTTGATTTTTTTATTTTTTAGAAATTAAAGTAGCTCCCAAAATATCTTAACTTAAAGTACAACTCATATCGCCATCTGATTATCTAAAAAAAATAAAAATAAAAAAAATAATTTTTAAAAGAATAGATCCAAGACTATTTATTTGATGTTATTTTTTTATTTATTTTTAAATAATTTAATAGTGAACCGTATCCGCCTATCCTAACCCAATAACAAAGCAGCCCCAAGCTAACCATGTCCGATAATTTCTCTCTTCTGCATGACCAGTCCTACCCATTTTGAACCGAGACGTTGATTGAGGTGAACACTAAGGGCACATTGGTGACCCCTCCCACACAGGATGATGCCAAATAGCAAGTGTCTCGCTTGTGCACTGTTGATGCAGGAAATCACTGGCAACTAGCAGGACGTGAACAGAAAAAAATCATGTAGTCTTTGAGCAGTTTCCTTTGGTACGTGTATGCAGGCAGGCCGGCAGAAATGAACAGCCTATTTCCATCCCATCTAGCCTGATATGTACCCAAGAACATTTGAAGCGAAATTTCTCCACCATTCTGATAATCTGATGAAACTGATACAGAGCAGAAAATTTATCCAAGCATAGGTGTATACATGCAGACAGGAACAACCTATTTCCACCTTCATCTTCTGTGTCTTCAAATTTATTTATCCTAGAATGCTCTTTTGAAAGTGAATTTACCCTAGAATACTTGTAGAGAAAGTTTGTGTCACTCTGAGAATCTGATGAGCCTGAAAGGCTTTGATCAGTCATACCCAGAAAGAAAAAAAAGTTTATCCTAGAATACTTGATCAGTCATTTTGATCAGTCATACCCAGTCAAATTTACTTTGATCAGTCTGCCTGAGAGTGCAGATGGGTGTTAAAGAAAGAAAAAAAACAGAGGGGCTTCCATCAGTCATACCCAGAACAACAAAATCACCAACATGGCGTCCTGTTGGAACGACCTCGTCATCATCTCCCACCAACTCCACCTTTGCTCTTCCGAGGTACATAGAAGCCCCACACAGCCAACATAGGACAGAGCACACGATTGTTCCATGGAGATTTTAAATTGTCACAACCTGTGGAGAGTCTGTCACTGACAGAGCAGCTGCATGGAGTTATTTGTCTAGATATTCTTACAGAAGCAGCCAATTGAGAGGATGACTGGGTAATACGTCAACTGGTGTATGGAACCTAAAGAAACTGTTTAAGCAGCTTGCACCCTATCAGTGCTAATGAATTCCTCATTTCTAAGTAAACAGCTCCCTGAAGCTTGAAGATGCAATTCTTATAACAAGCAAAAGAAGTGCACAAGGATACAACACTTGCTACTTGCACAAATGTACCTAAATTCCCACGGACCTGGTAATCTCATCGCAAGTGTGTCAAAACTTGATAAGCAACAGAAGGATACAAAATCAGGATTTTAAGACATACTGAAACACTTACACCGACCTTCCACGAAAAAAAAAAAAGAACAGGTAAGTAATTGGAATTAATGAGAAGACATCGAAACAGAATTATCTCAAAGATAGTAATATCGTACAACATGTGAGGATTGACATCCTCTTTGAAAGCAATCGCTATCTTTTATTTTGACTGATTTGACAGCTTAAATTTATTGAAATGTCCTTTCTGGTTGTCCCAAAGCTCCAGTTAGTTTTGTAAAAGCGGCCTCCATTCGATGACTCTGCATGTCTTGCAGCTGAAATCCTATTTGATCAATTCAAGAGGGAGAGAAAAAAAAACCCCTTGCCGTAGAAGATACAGTCAATGGCCATAAGTTCATCTAGATGCACCAAATTTGTTCTAGTGGCTTCCATAAATCCATAGGAAAGAAAGGCTGTTCTCAACCACGATTGTTCATGCATAACCAACAAAAAGGAAAGGGGATATCATGGGTGGTTGTCAGGGTTCAGGAACAGTCGGTGAAGATGGAAGAAACCGCATCAAGAAACTTGAAAGAGACCAGATACATATCACTCCCAGGAGTTGAAGGACATTCAACAAAGTTCCCAGGGAGTTGTTTATTGCCACAGTCTGTGCTGTTGTTTCAATTCCTCTTACCGAGAAGGATAGTGCTGTCACGAGTTGTGCAGCTCTATTCAACTGATGCAGTCTATAAACCTGCAAGTAAATTAGTTGCTATTAGAAAGAGGAGAAATGCAGAACATTATTTACTTTAACTCAATATAGAACCTGGTGAAATATTGATAAATTTAGGCATGAACTAAAGCACTATCCGTGCAGCATGATCTCTTTGACAGACCACAAAAGAGAGTCAAAAAAGTTTGTTCCCAAACACCCCATAAGACTGATAACTGATTTAAAATAATAATCAAGGGAAAAATTGTATCTGCTGATTCCACAGTCTGGATTGGCCGATTCCACTGATTCTGGCCCGATCCAGTCGATCTGTCCAATTCCGCTTCACGTTTTATTTTTTGTGAAAAAAATGAGCCAGTTCAGCCCCAAGCTCGGATTGCCACCTGGCAATTTTGACACAATTCTGATCCTGATCCGGATTGGTCAGTTCTGCACTCCATGACCTATGGAGTCTATAACCTCTCCGTCAGGTCAGTCTATCTCTCTTCTGCCACCTCGTTCTCTTATTACTCAGGTCTACCCTAATCCCATTAATACCTCTTTGAAGGTTTTTAACACTTATTTCACCTACACCTGGCCCCACATGTTCTCTGGTGAATCAAATTACTTGCTGTCTCCAATGTATTTAACATCCTCCTCATCATTTTGATTTTGTTATGATTGTTTTCTATGCTCTATGATATTTCTTTTTTCTTGCAAGCCTTCACATTCATCAGAAGCCCCAAACTATGGTGAGACAATTCAATACCCTCAGTGGCAGCACACTATGAAGGAAAAACTTCACGCTCTTTAGCAGACTTGCATTTGGGATCTTGTTACATTTTTAGCGGGAAAGTGCCAATCAACGAAAAAAACTTACAAGATTAAGACCAAGTCAGGTGACCCTACCGAGTGACACAAGGCCCAACTGGTGGCTCACAACTTCACTAAGGAGAACAGGATTCAACATAAGAAAACTTTTGCACCTGTCTCCTTGGTTTCAATTACTTTCTTCAAGTTGGCTCCTTGATTGTAGTTATTGTTCTTCATAGCTGGCTTTTATATCAGTTTGACATAAAGAATGCCTTGTTTATGGTGACCTCTTCGAGAAATGTGTATGAAACCTTCTCCTGGCCTTTCTATTCTACGACAGCATGTTTATTGCCTTCGTCGGGCTATCCATGGGATCAAACTGGCACCATGGGCACGGCTGAGTGATTTATTTGTGTTGCTCTACATGTTGGCTTTTATTGAGAGTGCTCAAAACTACCTTTCTATCTGAGGTTCATTGCATCGTTAGCCATTCTTCTCTACATGGATGATATGATCATTAATGACTGACATTACTGCAAAAACCTCTCTGAAGCAACATCTTTACCAGCAAAAGACATTTAGCCACACACTGATATTCAAAAATTCTCCATTACATATATTAGTTATGAGCCTTTCCACCACTAACTTGAGTTTTCCATCATTGGCAATTCAATTCAGTTGATGGAAGCCATCTAGTCCCATACCGGCCATACACTAGGCACTCCATGTCTGTATTAGTTCTGGGTTTGATTCAATTGTGCTTCTAAGCTCCACCCACTAATTCAAGTTTTGGGTCGCAATTCAATTCATAAATAGGAACAGTAGCCTCCTTTCGTAAATCCAATAAGATATGATAAGGAATAATCAGAAAATCTTTAATAACTTGGCAGTTCGTAAAAACATAGGATAAAAGGTAGTGAGGGCCCAAACAACCTTATGGAAGCTTTACTGGGCAAAACTGAAAAGTGTAAAGACGTGTAACGGGTAGCCCCACAACCTCAAAGGCATGTACTTCCAATCTGACAAAACCAAAGCTTAAGTAGTTATCATCCTACCCATGAAGGTACTCTACGAGTGTGTGACCTAATTGGCCTTCAGGGGTTTGGCACAAATCCATAAAACACCGATAATTGGAACAACTGTAATCATTAAAGGATTGTTGAAATCTTGCATGACCAATGTCCCGATGTTTTTTTTAAACAAGAATAAATATGAGGATGTTACCTATGACAGTTGAAATCAAACCCATCTTTCCGGTGCCCACCCCTGACAACAGTGATTAAAGAGTAAACATAAAAAATACATGACATTATGTGATGTCTATTAACAAAAAGTAAAGAATTTTCAACAGTTTGGACCCAGCAAAAGTGTGGGATGACATAAGTATGACAGGGATCACACAAACAACACTACTGAAGGCTCCAATTGACAAAGCAGAAATTTAAGTAGGTCCACAACCCCAAAGAGCACGTATTTTAAAAAAGGAACCAATTCTATGGGTGTCACCCAGTGGTATGTAGTAGATGCCCACGATGACGATATTGCCTCCCTGATACATATTAGCTAATAAGGTTCTCTATGACCAAATTACAGTCACAGGATTGGCACAAATTCATGGTAGATTGGCGTCTGGTTACCTGTACTGTAAGTCATAACAAAATCTTGAAATCCTAAACAAACATAGCACGTCTAAGAAATTTTATGAATATAATCAAGAAGATATTCTCTGTGACAGCCACTTGAAAGCAAATATGTTACTGACAAGAAAGATGGTTCACAATCCATTTAATATTTCAATTGCTATTGAAATTATCTAAAGATGCCCATGTACGCACCTGAAAGACAATAGGAATGACAGCCCATGCAGTTGATTTCCTATATCGTGCATATTGTTCAAATGCAAATTGTACGACAAGCCCAACCAAGTATGGTGCAAGAGTAGCAGAAGCTGCTGGCCCAGTCCAGGGCCAAACCATGCCCATTGTTACAAGAGGTGTGATAAGGCTAAGAACCAACATGGCAACAGTGAAAACACGAAGCCCAAAATTGGTCTTCATCTGGCCATAAATGTTGTGGAGTACTCTATCTTGGTTTCCATACAAATGATCTATTACCAAAACATATATTGCAACCCCAGCATAGAAGAGAGCTTCAGTGACGAACAATATAAGAAAATCTGAACACAGGAATACACAGTTCAGTATGGCAACATAGATTATTCTTTATCTTACACAAGCATGAAACTCTTCTACATCATGTGATGCAGTGTTATACAAACAAAATAATCCATCATGATCTACTATCAGGCTTTAAAACTATGATGAATGGGTGGCAGGATACAGGTCGACTGTAAGGATTTTTGATGCAGCTGAAAAGTTAATATAACTGATGAAATCAAGTAGAAGCTGATGTAACTTCAGATTATTAAAATTTATGGAAGGAAAGTGATGAGAAAAGAAAAAATAAATAACAAGAATGACAAAGAAGTAACGCTCGGTGACAACGTATGTGCTAGGATAAGGAAGCATTTTAGCTCTAATTGTAAAAGAGAAGTGGAGCGATTACAACCTCGACTCCAATCCCATGGATACTGCTGAAGGTGGTAAATCGAAAGAAAAAGAACATAGATAGAGACTCTTCATTTGAAAGGGAGAAATAATGAGAGATATACTACACCTAAGATACAACAAAAGAAAAAAAGAAAAAAGAAACATGTTTTTCATTTGAAAGGGAGAAACAATGGGAGATATACACTCATGTCTTTGAATTTACACATATATATCATTAGAAATGCCAATAGCGTGCAAAAAGATGAATCTATGTTTTTTTTTTTTGCAACAATTTTTGTGTGCAAAAAGACCGCTTGAAGATGTGCAATAAGACCATGCCAAGGTCATTTTGCACACTATTGGTGTTGTAATGATATAGATGTAAATTCAAATGCAGGATAGATCTGCAATTTTCACTCTACCAAAGGTTTATGTGCAAAAATCCCTTAAAAAGGTGCTGAATTTAACATCAAACAATGTGTATGAATGCAATATAGTGCCCTGCATACAATGAACAAAGGCAGCAGCTACTTTTGTGCAAATATGCTGTAGGTTAGGACCATGTCCAGTCTAAGCCCCCCTTATATATCTGGTTATGTCACCATCGGCGGACAATGGGTTTTCTATATCAACGAACACTGATATCAACCTCATAAGAGAGAAGACCACTACTATTTCAAGAGCAAAACATATGCAGTATTACTTCAACTATAAACTTCACAAGCTTACCATGCATTTAAGCATGTTCAAGGTATGATATTTTCCTTTAATCAAGAGTCATTTTGTTGTTTTTGTTCATTCCTTGGGCAAAAACTGTGGACAACAATTTTAATCTAAAAATTCACAGTTCACTAAAGTATATAACAAAAACTAAGTTTAAATTTACCAAGGAGTTTAATACCTGTAAAAAGAGAGTCCTCAAATATCGTGAGGAGTACTCTCCGCAAGTAAAATGATGGGAAAACCAAGGAGAATACCAGCACAGTTGGACCAACAAACCAAAAAATGTTTGATGGCTCAATTCTAGGGCCAGAGACTTGGATCTCTTCCCTTTTCTCATAAGGCAGGCCATTGAATGATACAAATCCTGGTTTTCCATCACTTCTTACCAAGCTGGAGTATGAATTGCCTTTCAAAGAGCTATCTTCAGCAATGTCATCTAAATCATCAGTACTGAGCTCATTGGATGATGATTGGTTTGCAGAAGATGAATGGGCAACAAGTTTTCTTTTCAGAATTTTTAAGTTCTCATTGACAGATCCATATCTGAGCTGACTTGGTGCTCCTGCATGTATTGAATAGGCATGTTGCTGTTAGTTCGCAGTGTCAGGAAAATTCTTTGTGCCCTGAAAATTGCATTTTAAAATACATAGAGAGGACAAAAGCAAATACCCTTGGCAGTTTTCAACCATCTGAACTCAGAACCTTTGATGAATCTCCAAACTTTTTTCTGAAAAGGTTGATAATGCACTTACAACTTGGATCTACACTGAGAGAATACAGCGAGAAACTACTGGTGGAATAGTGGAAACTTTGTCTTACATAATTGACAATTCATCAATCGTAAAATAAGCTAGCTAAAGAATGTAAACCAAGAAGGCATGCGAAGGAAAAGAGTTGTTATCTGATAGGATGGTGTATCAAAAAACTCGTAGGTCATTATGCCCTTAGTCTTTGCACTTAAGAAGGTAATCAATGCTCTAGATGCCTTTAACCATTGAAGTATCTTTCATGCTAACTCCAACTATACAGGGAGAACCTATGGGCTGCTTTGATAACCGGTTAGGATAAGTCGGTTAGGGTAGGCCCGGGTAGGGTATTCCAAGGTTAAGCCTCTTCTAGTTTGGTAACTAGTTTCTTATTCTACATAAAATAAAAAAATAGAATAAACAAAAAAATGAAAACTTACCCGACCCGACCTAGAATAACTAATTCTACCTTTTTGGTCGAATTAGTTATTCGACCTTAACCCCGAAACAACTCACCCGACCCCGAATAACCTACCTGTGCTACCAACTCTGGTTAAGCAGAATAGCACGAATAACTTACCCTATTCTAACCTTATTCGTATATCAAAGTGGCCCTATGAGAATAAATAAGGCATTTTGGCATATAAACCATTGCTAAAAAAATTACATATTTATCATTCATGTATTTGTATTTGCACACATATCACTAAAAATGCCCATATTGTGCAAAAAGGCCACGGAATCGACCTTTTGCACATGTTTAAGTGTTCTTTTTGCACATATAAATGTGCAAAAATATCATTCTGTGGTCTTTTTGGGATAATTTCATATACTGGTCTTCATAATGCCCCCAACATTCATATCAACCCCAAATATCCCCACATAAACCCTGGAGGTATTTTCATCATTTAGTAGCATTTTTGAAACTTTTGGTTAATAATGATAGCATATATGATATTTGACAATTATGATGGTAATTTTGATAATTTGCATGTAATAACCCTTTTTTGAACAACATCAGCATTTTTAATGATATGTGTGCAAATACAAATGCAGGAATGATAAATTCATAATTTTCATCTTAACAATGGTTATATGCAAAAACCCCAATAAATAAAGCTAAAATTTAATCTGTTTGGATTAATGAAAAGTAGTAATATGCATATTTGATGATTAACATAAATAAAGAAGGCATATACAGGGGAAAACTTTATAATAATACCCCAAAACTAGTTGTCATGCCCTTGGGCTGATCTCTTTTATAGGGGCTTTCAACCACTATGATATTGGTGGTATTTCATAGGGGGTTCATGTCCCAATTGAAACATAAATTGCTAATGCTAAGCCAAAATAATACTCATAATGCAGTAAATTTTTGCAGAATAATAGACAGAATCAAATCTTACCAATCTTCCAAAAGCAGGATATGCAAACATGCACAAGATCCATAACCATTAGTTGAATGTGGAAAAGTATGACAACATTGACGACAAGATGCATCATTATATGCATTCCAAAAAAATGTATTCAGTTTTCCATAATCCAATGAGTACTTTCCCTGGTAGATGTGCACGAAAATGATAAGCCAACATTGCCAAATTACATAATTGGCAAATAAAACAATTAAAAAAAGAATCAGTGAAGAGTGGAGACAAAACATAAGATGCATCTAGTTCTGGGTTTTACACAAGAAAGTTCTAGATCTAGAAAGCACAAAACCTTGTGACGTTCAAATTATTCAACAAGTTCATCAGTGGATAACTCAAACTCCAGGAGATTGAAGAGTCTGAAAGTTGCTACAATCATGAAGACCTGTCACATTACCTGGGTGTCATCTCTAGAAATTGAGATTAGGGTTCATGTCTTTGAACCAATCATATCACTAGATGTCAATCCCTTAATTCCATGCTAGGAGCTTATTTCGGCGAGACCTACAAATGAATATGGTTGATATAGGTCATGCAATCCTCATCATAATTATAGCCTTCTGCTCCTGTCATATCTTTGAAAGTTACTTTTCAGGAAAGGCCGTTGACATTCCCACAAAAACATTTTGTGATCATGCCATGTTCATAAAGTGGGATAGCCTAACCTATTCCTCCTAAAAAGATCCAGATCCAGATGGAAGTGATAATGTGCTCCGAAATTGATCCCATACATGCACCACTTTTTTCTTCAACTCCCTAGGAATGATCTAATGGTTCCTTCCCGCAGGCAAAGAATTCAGCCCGTAACTGCTTCGCCAGTTTAACTCTTCCATCTGGAGAACTCAGCAAACTTATTTGAGTATATGGCATCTTATTTCACCACTCACGTTCAAGTCACAACATGCCTAATGTCTCTGAAATATGCTCATCCTGTCACGTGATCACATAACAGCTTGAGCAGGTTGTGTGAATTTCTAGGCATATAGATACAGGCCTACATTTATTCCTCAACACAGATCCAACCTACACCGGTGCCGCAGTTGCATCTTCAATTTAGGAGAAAACATGACATGAAATCCACGAAGCATTGATATGGAAGTCCACTTGAATGAAAAGGAGGCTTATGCCCCTTCTAGGAAAAGCAGAAAACACATGTTCCAATAAGCCTACTGCTAAGACATAATATTAAGATGTGGCGCCGTCAGCGAAGCATTCTGCAAAATTGGGTAGCAGTGGGTCTTGTCGTTAAAACAAACTTTGTGACCTATTACCCACAAAGAAGCCACAAAGCAAGCAAACAAAGCCTGAAGCCCACTACCCCCAAAGAAGCTACAGAGCAAGCAAAGCTTTATCAAATTTCTCAAAGAACCTGATTCTTGTTGGACTCACGGAGCAAATATAAAACCAGACACATACGCCAAGAAACATTGGAGCCAGGGGTGAACTCGGTCAGCTTATATATATCTATCCAGAAAAGGCACTACATTTCATAAACACATTATGCATGCGTATTCACACAAATTCGGCCACAAAGTCTTTTTCCTTCGAATAGGAAAAAGAAAAGCATTTTTTTAAAGAAACAAACGGAGAACCCACCCAGAAACCTTCTTCCCGACCACCACGAGCGCCCAGCCCATGTGCAAATCCCCTTAAACCCTACTAATTCTCAGATGGCAAGCACATAGAGACAACAAACAGAGCGTCAAAAAGGGGTTACCTCACGATGCTTCAGAGGAGAAGGGGAAGAAGGAGACATGGGACCCCGTGTAGACCCAACAGAAAGCGCCATCCTTCCTCTCCCGTTCCTCCCCCAAAACAGCAGTTCAGAGACGAACCGCCAGACTTCAACCCCAAAAGAAACATTCTTGCGCACTCCGACGCAAACCCATTTCCTTCGGCAGCAGAACCAAACAGATATCGATCAGAATTAGCAACAATCTACCCCGAAAAGATTCGAACACATGGCGAAAAGTTTGATGCCTTTCCTCAGGTAGATGGTTGGGAAGCCGGGAAGGGCAGCCGACACCCACCCAATATCCCAGAACCCCAAGAGAGGGTCACCGTGAAGTAGAACCCTCGCTACACGATCTCTCTCCCCTCCCCGCTTGCGAGGGACGCAGCCGTTCGATCGGCAAAAGCATCGTCAGCCCACTTGCTGCCGAGGGGCCGCGGGATTGACGTTGGCGGGCACATTGCGGGGCAAAAAAAAAACAAAAAAACACCGATAATAAACACGAATAAGGAAGAGTTGTTGGCTTCCGACCAAAATGGAGTGGAGGTATCTTCGAGGACTACAAGAATAGTTCTACCAAATCAGAAGATATTAATGATCGATGTATTGTCGTTGGAATCAGGATTTGTCGTCCTGATCACGAACCGAAACAGGTCGGATCGATCTCATCTCGTTCCATTTTGATTTATTTCATAAAATATTAAAATAAAAAATATTTTTAAATATAAAAATAATATATATATATATATATATTAAAATATTAAATTAATAAAATATTCTAATCACGACTTATGACCCGAACATCTCGTCCATCGCTTGAGTCGAGTCGAGACGTGCGAGTATAGACATCTCAGACCGAGACAAAACCTTTGTCGAAATATCTACGTTGACAAGAGGTGAATAAAAATACATATATTGATTTAACGTGATTTATGATTATATTTTATTCCATCACGCGGTGTATTTAAACATGAACATCTGCTGTCTATTTTACTCTAAAAAATTATTAATATTAATAGATAAAATGGTCATTTAGAAAGGGTGCACCAACCTTCCCCGGGCCTCATTGAATGCTTTCCCACATGTATTGGAGCATATATAACACGTGTTTAACATGTGTTTTCAGAAGTACTCACCCAAGTACGACTAGCATTCTCGTCTCTTCATACTAAAACCTACCAGTCTCAGACCAAACGATGGCCCAACCTGCAGTAATTAAATTGGGTTGACCATCATCGTATCGACGTCAAATTTCCCTTGTTTGCATGTTCTAGGGTTTAGGTTTTATATTTCTCGTATGATTTATCTTTTTTCTATTTATAAATGAGATTTTTACAAATATATACCCCGTAAAATTTGATTTTATCAAATATATCCCTCGTTTGAATATATTATCATAAATATACTTCGTTTAGATATAAATATTATGATTATAACCCTTTAATTTATTACCGTCGACGAAGGAGAATATTCTGTAAAATATGTCATCTACGGTCATTAGATCTACAGTATATTTGACAAAATCAAATTTTACAGAAATATATATACAAAAATCTTACTCTTTAACTCATTTAACTCGGGTTAAACACACGGGGGTTACGACGAGAGTATAATCGTGACATTACTTATATTTCAAAGACATTTATGATAATATGCTCTAACGAAAGGTATATTTGACATAATCGAACTTTACAAAAGTATATATACAAAAATCCCTTTATAAATACATGGTATTCCACTTTTAGGGGGGGAGTGAAAATGATCCATCATTTTTAGGGATTAATCTTCCCAATCTTGCTGTGTTTCACTACAGACCATATAAATTGCATGTTTGTTTGCATTAACATATCCAATTTCATTCGTTTATGATATCCCAACACGCATCTGCATCTCACAAAATCGTGACACCATTGCAAATGGGTGGTTCAAACTTCAAACTTCATAGGGCTCGTATGCATAATGTACACAAAAAAATGATCCTCAAATTGAACGCCAGAAGATGCTATGCGTAGAGAAATTTTATCATGGCACACCTTGCACCATAATAATTTTTTTCGTCACATTCACGAAAAAATGTCATACCATCTTCAGCACATTATGACATCGATATGATCTTTTAATTTCCGCTTGCCTAGATTTCTCTCATGTTCCCCCACTCCATTTGGAGGTGTTTGCTAATCGATTAAGTTAGCGCACCCGATGAGAGAGAGAGCGGTGAGCCCCACCACTCTCACTCACAAATGCGCTAATCGGGGTCGGTTAGCGCAAGCGACCCACCGTGATCAGTTAGCAAACACCCCTCTACTGAACAAAACACTACTCACTGCCACTCTCGAAGCAGGCATATTACTCTTTGAATCCCCTGTAGAGTTGTTCGTTGTGGCCAGTACAGGTCCTTCTGGTAAGCTAGAAACGTAGTAGAAATCTTCTAAAAGCTGCTGCCTGAGCAGGATTGGTTTATTTCTATGAGATAAGACAGCAGAGAAAAATGAACAGAAAATCCCCAGTAATCACCACACACTGTACCCGTATGGGGACTTCAAACAAATGATCTGTAAACACTATTAGCATCAACTGAATGCAATCCTTGAAACAAAACTGAAATGCAATTACAATAACACATTTGTCAAAAAATCGATTTCCCCTAAAACTACATCAACCGGTAAACGGCATATTACTTTTTAATCTCTGAAAGCTGTGGTTGCTGATCCGGAAACTCAAACATTGTCTGGAATCAGCATCTAGTGATGACTCAGGAAGTTCCCTCGGTCCTCCAAAGGAAACTGATCACTTCGCTTGAACTACCCTGTCTAAAGGAAATTCGCTTTCTTTAGAAACCTGATTGTTCTGCAATAGTGAGGCCATATAGATTCAACATAATTCAAATATTTTTCAAAAGCCCATTCCTTGAGTTCTTTCAATCTCTGTCTCGTCAGTGCATTGTAATCCGTGTTCCTGACATCTACTATCGGCTGGCAGAGATGAGCATAGAGAAACACTTGGAGCTTCCCCTCAGCTACATAGCTGTAAATTAGCGTATAGAAAATTGGGACAATTTCTAAGAATCCTATGGACTGCTTGAAACAGAAAAGATAGAGAGAAGAAAACCCTTGAATAAGCTTGATATAAACAGCAGTAATGAGGGGTCCCAGAACCCAGAGAGGTGTTAACCCTTTCGTGATTTCAAGTCCATAAACCGCTCTTGTTATGAAATACCAAGGAATACTGCAGGAAACAAACATATCAATCAGCATTACAAAATTTGAATACATCTCCATCTATTAAAGAATAATTCCATCTCCCTAGCATTTATTTTTTGAGGAATTCCAAATGAAGGCTCTGATATTCAAATGAGCACATTGCACAAAATAGCCTGCAAACAATGTCCTGCCAATGTTTCACTACTTCCCAGGAAGGAAAAAAGTTCACTTGTGCAGGAAGAGACTAACAGATTAAAGATAGTGAAGACTCAAAAACCCAACAATCAATGAAATGATTATGTTGAGTTTTAAAATTGACATGTTTCTCCCAAAAGTTTTAATTCAACACTTTCAGATTGTTTCAAAAGACCTTGTAACTGCATGCCTCCACAGGGAGTGATCAAGCAAACTTCTTATAATACTAGGATGCATCAAAGTCTTAAAAAAGAAATAAAATTGGAGAATTTCGTAACTTCGTCCAACTCTGTCAGGTTTGTCTAGGACACGAGTTAGATATCAAAAGGTTCGACAAGAAAATTGATCGGCTGAGAACTTGACATCACCTACCAAATATTTGGTGGTCTCCTGCAACATCTGGACTTCACACTTCGTAGACCTAAATGAGGCTACATGAGTCTAATCCCGGCACAAATGGTCCATGGGTGGAGAAACATCTACCTTTAAATGCAGGTGTGTCTATCCCCTTATCCACACTCCAATCCATATAATAGTTGTAATGAAATGTAGGCAGTGTTATCACTGTTATGATCATTTTGAAAGGAAGGAATAGTGTGTAACATTCATTGTGGATGTTGCAGAAAGAGTGTTGCATCTTCCTTTGCTTCCAATTAGAATGAAGCTCAAAGAGGGCCTTTATACTCGTTATGCCATTGCATGGAAGCCAGAGGCCATGAAGTATTCCCTTGACTCATAACAATGACAATTTAACTACAGAAGAGATTGAACAAACGGTGGCAGAATCAGCCTATTTTCTAGTGTGTATATCAATCAAACTATTGTGAAATAACACAGGGAATAAATACATTCAACAGGCGGAAAGGAATTCACTGCTGTAATCCCTTCTTTTGTTAGGACAACTGAAGTTTCCTTGGAATGCCCATTCTAGTAGAACATGTTAGCTTCTATTTCTTAGTTCAGTTGATGTGATGAACCTTGGGACAAAGCAAAAGCAGGCTACGGAACAGAATGACAAATTTATAATAAGAAGCAATTTCTCATCTGCCCAATACCACGCTTAAACTGATTGAGACAAGTATCACCTCAGACTGGCTGAGCCACGCATAACTCGGAACAAGCAAATGCCAGAAAATTTTTAATGATAAAACATGAAGAAATAACAAAAACTAGACCACACCAGACACCCATTTAACTTGAGATCAACAGATCTTCCGGCTTTGAGTTTCAAGCTAGCCCACATTGATTTTCTTATTCAGAAGTATGAATTTCAGAAAGCCTAGCAACTGTGAGAATCTTCAAAGCTAGTAGTTTATTTACTTTTTCCTCAATGATGAAAGGCCACATTGCATGGCTGATCAATTTTTGAGGGAAAATGAATAGGTATCAAGATGGCATAACTGACTTTATGCTCCAAGACAGGACAAAGGTACATTAATGACAGAAAACAAAACACTTGATTGCTGAGAAATTTGAGATGAGGATAAAACCCAATATGAGATCTTCAAAAGGTTTGGAATGGGATTTAAACCCTTTCTGTCGATGAATTGTCAATCTTTTCCTTGTATTTCCCTTTTGTGATCTTTTTGGGGGGCAAGTGGTGATTGTTTAAAAAGATTAGACCATTTATTTTTGTTATTTTATTTCTGATTCGATTTTATGAATTTTCTATATGTTCATCTAGAACTTCTTTTTATTGCTTCAGTGTTCCAATAAGTGGCCAACCGGCATTTACTCCGAGTTTGTGCTCTGGCTCACATCTCAAAAGACCCCTTGTACACCATCTAGCTACTAGGTTTTGACCCAATAAATAAGAAATTGCTGTCAAGCCAAGTCAGCGAACAGTCAAAAAAAGACTCCATTCAAGCATTGGAGATCTAGGCCTCCAAGTCTCAGGCCAACACCACTTTGATGGGATAAGGCCTTGTGACGATGATGACAATGAAAGAATCATAATTTATGTAAGCTTCTTTAGATTGGATAATTTGAATAAAAATGTGCTGGACTGCTAAGCTAATCGCACCCTTCTCCCGTTTTGAGCACAAGAAACCTAGTTTTGCCAGTAAACAGCGGACGAACTATGGTGAGGGACCCCCAATCCACCAGGGCAGCCACTCCTGGCAGAATTAAGTTCAAGATCTCAACTTCCAAGCTGAAGTCCGCCGACCATTCCACCACAGGGCCTCCCCAAGCTCTAACTGCTAATTAGCACTGGTGGATGAATGTTGAGCATAATCAGACAGACACCAGCCAACATCCAATTTCTAGTGTACCGTTGTGTCACGACCACTACTGTGAATCTCGTTTTTCAGATCATCATACATATATCCCTTTGCAGAAACTATCAAGACATTGTCATCTTTTTTTTTTTTGCTGAAATTGTCAAGAAATTCGCTCATTTGTTTGACTGTAAAACAAACGTATGGTCTTCTTAGACATTGTGGATGATGCACTTTCTATGCAGTTTTCAATTTTATTTTCCATATACTCCTGGGTTTTTTTATTGTACATACGTACAGTCTTTTATTTTATGTTGTGATCAAAACTATTTCTTGCTTATTTTTTCTTCTGATAGCAGTTTTTCAATTTCAAGCTTGTCCAAGCCAAGCATACACATCAAAAAGTCAATCCATAATAACCAATGCAGGATCAATAAAATCTGACGTAAATGACCAATTCAGAAAATAAAAATCTTAAGAAA
Source organism: Amorphophallus konjac (assembly GCA_022559845.1). Lineage (NCBI taxonomy): Eukaryota > Viridiplantae > Streptophyta > Magnoliopsida > Alismatales > Araceae > Amorphophallus > Amorphophallus konjac. The sequence continues at coordinate 481,641,240 of CM040118.1, forward strand.
CATAGCCCTTTAAGCCTTGTCTATTTTAGTATTTCTTTGATAAGAAATACAGTTCGTAAAAAATGGTCTTAATACTATATGCTGGTTGGAAGAACGAAATTTTCAAATAAATTAGTGCACACAAAATTGCAGATAAGCACCATAAGTTCAAAATTCTGATGGTCAAGGAACAAACATGGTCCAAAATCAACAAATGGAAGAGAAATATAAGCTTTGGAACTTACAATATCAACAGAGGAAAGTTTATTGTTGCATCCAGTCTCATGAAGAAAAGAAATGCGCTCTTCATCACATTCTCAGCTCTCTGCCCAAGAAATACCTCCTCCCTCTCTGAAATTTCACCATGCATTGCACTTCCTGTGTAAATTCCATCCACTGCCTCAATCAGGGGTTCTGAACGTAACATGAACAACCACTTCTTAAATAACTTTTGAACTGCTTGAGGACCAGTTGCAATGACTGCTCTGTTTTCTGATGCATACGATAGTTTGGTTGATGTTACATCAGGAGATGTTGATAAAGTTTCTTCTCCTTCTTGTGATTCGTAAGGAAGGTGAAATGTTTTCTTGGAGATTTTGGACTCCCTATTTGTGTCATTGGCTTCATCATGCTGGCCATTACTTTTGAAGGAAGAGACCTTGAAAGCTTTCTCCTTTGACAAAGTAATAGGCTGTCCTCTGACAATAACAGAGAACAAGTTATGTAAGAATAGAAACCACACAGATTGCTTGTCTGTGTGTTAAGAAAGAATTGCATAAGAAAGATTCAAAGATTAGAATGTGAAAATATATTACAAGTGAGTTCTAAAATATTTGAAAGAAAGAAAGATGCCACCGATGACATTAATGCCACAATCTCTATGAAAACATCACTTCAACAAAAGGAAACTATGAAACACTTCCAGCTTGACGCAACAGTGGCATTAAGGTTCTCTGAGCATTCATAAACTTTTCAGTTGTAGTAAGCTATATCAATCAGGGTTTCAAGGGCTGGACAGATCCTCAGTTAAATCAGCTAATTTGATTCAGTTTTTGGCTGCTTGACCAGTCCCCCCTAACCATTCCCCACTTCCCACGGGAATATCCAGATCAACAAGACTGGGTGATGGATACCAGATCAGGCTGGACTAGCCAAATTTGAGTATGGCTTGAGGAATGCACTGATCCCCAATACTTGATCAGATTTTGCAATCCTTGAATCTGAGCTGCTTCCCTTGACATTAAGCAATAGGCTACAGGTAGATTTAAGTAAGCATTTAACAGTACCCCTCCCCCCAATCCCGCACCATTGCATCTCACAGTCCTGTCATGCCCTCCCAGACATGACGTCAAGCCCTGCTGGCCTATTGTCACGTCTTGTCCACCTGCTGACGTAAAATCATGTATGTTTCAAGGTTGTATCATGTAGAAGTCACATTTTCACTTTTCATAATAAAAAACAAACCACAAATACAATCCCATGCTTTTAATTCAATGCGAATCAGCTGATTTGGATTGGATATGGGCCAACTTATAGATGGATTGTGGGATTTGACCATTCTTGATAAAGTTTTTAGTTTTTCTTTTTTTGTTTGGAGGGGAGGGGGGTCAATTTCCACCCCCTATACCAAATCCTCTTGGTTTATTGAAGAAAAAAGATAGATTAACTGAAAAATAGCTCAACCTAGGTCCCAAACAGTAACACCTATATGCATACCCTATACATTCACCACAATGCTCTTGACAAGGAATTGTATTTTTTTATAAAACAACCCTACATGTAAGACATTGTTACTTAATCATTGTTTTTATTAAAATATTTATGACCATATCTTCATTATTTATGAAGATATGTCTTGTATTTAGAAAACATTTTTTATTTACAATATGCTTTAATTTATAATTATTTAATAGAATTGTTTTTTTAAAAAAAATTAATAAAGTTGTCTTGATTTGTATTCCTAGTTATATCGTGGGCAACCATAGAAAATGAAAACCTCCAGGAAGATGGACTGAGAAAGAGTATGTAACCAACTTTCCGCTTTGGAGTCTGGATACAAAAGAATGAAATTCAAGAAGGGCCATGTCTTTCAAGAACAAATGGTGAAGCAGCATGATAAGTTCGTAGAACTGACAACAGTGTGCATGATAAGCCATAATACACTTCAGGTTGAGTTGCAATAGACCTCCATGACAAGTCTTACACACTGATAAATCTAAAAGAGTGAGTAAACTTTTTGTTAAACAAAAACCAACCAGATAATTGAAAAGCCCACCATGAAACTACATGGCCCTCACCTGAAGTGGAAATGATGCCTCAAGGATGCAAGTTTATTTGCTTTTCCAAACTGGAAGGCTACAAAGCATCTTAAATTGTCTCTTCTGGAACATGGTTGACGCCTTATATGCAGGGAAGAGTAACCCTAGTAGACAACAAAAGAAGATTAGACTCTACATCACTAAATAAACTGTTTCTGCAACTTAAATTCACAAAACATAGGAAATAAAAGAGGTAACTAATATATTAACAAATCACTGTGAAGAAAAAAAACACAACAATATGGCAGCTTCTTATGTTCACATGTTTGTAGAAAAAAATAGTGTCTAAAAGAAAATTATTCTACTCAGATGCATACCGTTGTCTGGTGGGCTACGAATGCCATCATTCAAAGCTTAGATCCCCATTTCCAAAACCAATAAGCCCTGCAATCTCTAAAGAAAAATCCACGATCAGACATAAAAACACTTCTTTTTTTAACCAAAAAATAAGAAAAAGTATTCAACAATTCTTGACTTCATTACAAGCATATCCGCTAGGACAAGATTTGTGTAAAGAAGTCAACAAAGGTAGAAGGGACTAAAAAATAAAAGGGACAAATGCTTTTTTTTTGAAGGTGGGTGGTACCATGGTACCACTGTTGTATTAAATGAAAAAGGAGGATATATAAATATAGCCACAAAGTTCCAACAAATCAAAAAGAGAAGAGTTGAGGGAATTCACATTACAAAGGAGCTCAGTCCATTCCCTGACTTTATCACACACAAAAGAGACAACCGACTCCACATCACTCGATTCCCTCCTAAAAATCCGGTTGTTGACTCCCTCCATAACGACCATAGGTTGGCATGGAGAATGAGCCACCAAACAGTCCTATCACCTCTTAGGGGCCAACTTCTGTCCCAATGCTCCATCAGGAGATGCACATGGCTATGTCGTCCGAAGCCACTATGAGTCCTCCTAGCAAGCTCTCCCCACACCCCTTGTGAGTAGGTGCATCCTACAAACAGGTGGCCCAGAGTCTCGACGTTCGCTCTGCATAAGCAACAAGTCGGTTGGATACTCGGGAGGAACCGGCTCGGTCTATCTCGAGTAGGTAGTCTCGCATAAGAGATTCTCCGAGAAAGTAGTTTCACCTTCAGTGGGCTCTTTAGTCTCCAAACCTGTTAGAAGAGCTTATGTCGAACACCTCCATATGAGATAATGGCGTAAGCCGAACTGATGGAGAAAGTACCCTCTTTTCTCCACCTCCATAACCACTTATACTCTCTGTCTGGCAGAGGGTGAAATGGGAGGAGGAAGGAGAGAAGGTCCTAGAACTGCTCCACCTCGTCATCCCTGAGGTCCCGCCTGAAGGTCAGAGCTTAGGTGCCCTCAGAAAGTAGATAGTCGAAAGCCTGAGATACCGTCCCCAAGAGGGCATCTGAAACTGCAAGAGACTAGAGAAGGAGATCTCTAAAGTGAAGTTTCCACACTATCTGTCCTAGAAAACGCTCTGGTTGCCTTTTCCTAGTCAGACCCGACACCGAGTAGAAAAAATCCCTGCAAGTCAAGATATCTCGCCAAAGAGGAGAGATCCTATGTTGAGGAATAGGGCCCACGTCACAAACTTTGCTTATGCCATAGTATCTCTGCCTGGTCGCATGTGCTCACATCCCATCCTCCCCCGCCCCCAGTCTCCACAACCACTTACACAAGAGGGATAGATTGAAGTCCCTCACATCTTTGATCCCTAGCCCTCTCACTTCCCTGCAAGTAGCCACCCTCTCCCAAGCAATGTCCTGACAAAAACCAACCTCAAATTCCTTAACGAAGCTCGTACACTTTACGCTTTTAAAAGACCTTCAGCAAAGTCAATGCAGAGAATGACACACAGAATCGAGGTCTCTCCATTCACTATGAATACCTCATAGAACACATTGCCTTATATCCTTTATAATTCCACATATAAGTCCCATCAATATTACAGTAGAGGAAATATTGGGGAAAGAGCCAGTGCCAATAGTCTTTGCTAGGTCGGTGAGGTTGCTAGGCAAGAGTTCTTTCCCAGTAATAACCTGGGCAGCTAGGCTTTTGCCCGCTTCTCATCCCTCCATCCGCGACAAGGAGTGTAAATGAGGCCGTGGATTCAACCAGCAGCTCGAGCTTGGCTCAGTTAATACTCAATGTCAGCACATTTATCGAGTGAAACTAGCCGGATTCAAACAAATTTTTACGCTTGCTTTCATAAAGCTTGAGCCCCCATCTTGTTCGCTCGTTTTTTAAGCTCGTGAACAGCTCCTGCCGCGTCCACTCGTCAACACCAATGCCACTCCCCAGCCGACACCATGTTGGAGCTCCGAATGGGAGATAAATCCCATTTCGGAAAACATAGAGGGCATAAGAGAAACTAGCCCAGAGTGAACCCCACGAGGAAAGAGACGAAACAAAACAAAAAGAACAACCGAAAGAGGGGGGTTAAGACTCGAAAAACACCCGTCGATTCCTCCGCCAGCGATGAAGCACAAATTTTGAACTCACGACACGAAAGGTACAGTAAGCAGCAAATCAAGAAGGCACGGCAGCCTCACCTGGACCATCCGCCACTGAGAAATTCACCGGAAAAGAGAGACAGAGAGTCCGAGAGAGAGCTAGAGAGCAAGGGGAACGAGAAATGGGATTGGAACCTCAACCCATGGGGGAAGAAGAAGAACATGAAAGAGGAGAGAAAGAGAGAGAGAAGGGAACGGCGGGCTAGTGAAGACCACGGGAAGAAGGGAGGGGACGGGCGGCCCCCATGAACGGATAGAGAGAGGAGGGGGTGGGGGATCAGGGAGGCAAAAGCCGGCAGTAAACAGTACAGTAGGCGAAGTAACAACCAGAGGCAGTAGGGACTGGGAGAAGCGGGCGGCCATGGATCTGGTCAGGTCAGCACTGTCAGGTTCTGGTCAAAGTAATGGAACATCGTATAAGCAGATAATGATAGTTAAATAATTAAATAAATATTAAAATTAATTTAATATAAGTGATATATATATCTATATTAATTCTTATCAGCGACTTTGATACAGGGTTTGACGGACCGTTCATCCCGTCCATCCCGATTTTTCACTGGGACGGAACGGGACGGATCGGTACTGTTGCGTACCGAGATAAAAAAGGTATATTAGATATATATATGTTATAGAATAATATAATTTGTTAAGATATGATTTTGACGATGACTAAACTTCATGTGTGATGATAATGGTTTTGATGTGTGAATGATCTATGGAAAATGTCTTCATGATAAATGAACTCGTCGTCATGACAAACGAACTCATGTTGATATCTTGCTTTGCAGGTACTGCTACTGGGCTAGAATGCATGCGCCTTCATGCATGTTTTAGTGTGGGAATGTTAAGACTAATGTTCTTATTCTTTTTATCCATACTAATGTCGATTCATTGAGTATTCGTTGATATGAATTGGTTGCTTGTCATTGTGTAAAATCATCTCCACTTCATTGTTTGTCTTTGTTGAAAGGATCATCATCTTCCTCTCACTCATACAAAATCATGACTCAATGATGATTGGATACATGTTGCTCTAGACTGAAGTTATAACTCATATGAGGTTTGATTGATTTGTATTGGAAATGCCCCTTCAAATGCATGATCAATACTTTGATATAATGTGTAAGTTTCACTTTGCCAAAACTTCTTTGGAGTCAATGGTAAGCTCCCACTCCTGGTTACTACCCTTGAATCCATGGTAAGTATCCATGAGCTGGAAATGAATTTCCATGTGCCTAGATTGGGAGTGATTTATTAGTCATGCTCTCAATTGACTTCATTGGATAGTTAAAGACTTAATGGTTTCAAAGTGTCTTATGCATATTTTTGGGGAGATTCTTAAAATGAAAATGTTATCAAAGCATCTAAGCGTCTCATGCTAATGCTTTCATAATCATACTTCATGTCATTTGGGTCTCGGTCTCAAAACTAGCTTCATATGTTAATGCATAACCATATATTTTGATTTTGATCTAACCTCTTGCTTTATCATGTTTTTCAGGATGAAAAATCATAGTTGATCTTCATGGGATTATGGTAATATTTAATCAATTATTTTCCATTGATTTGATAGAGGTTTTAGCTATTTTTCAGACCCAAACAAGAAGGGGTCGACCCATGGGGTCGACCCTCTTAGGTTCTGTCCAAAACAGAACAGTTTTTCAGCACCTTGCCCATAGGGGTCGACCCCTGTAAACCAGAACCAAAACTTGGTTCTGTTTGGGTTCTGTTAGCTCGAGGGTCGACCCCTGTAAAACAGAACATGAAAATGATTCTGTTGGGGTTCTGTTTGCCCGAGGGTCGACCCCAAGGGTCGACCCTTTTCGGTACGGGGCGACGCCGTCAAATACGACCTTCGTATAAGCGCGCCAAAAGTCTTCTAAATCCGGTCCAAAAGCCCCAAATCACTCCAGGATATGTGGATCTGGTCCCTAGGCTGTCTCTTGACCGTCCTAAACACATAAATACATCTTATTGGGTTGTAAACCCTAAGGAGAAACTAAGTGAGATCTGAAAATCGTTTTTCTTCTAACCCTTGTGTGTGCAGGTCGCATGTAACAGCTCCAGGACTTCTTTCACCTTGTTTTGAGCGTGAATGTGAAGGGAAGAAGCAACATACAAGTCTCCAATCGATTCCCAACTGGAAGTTACGTGGAGAATCAAGCCATCACGTCATTTGAGCAAAGATCGTTCATCTATCTCCAAGGTGATTCAAGGAAGACCTAAAGCCAACCTCCTCCCAAGAAGAGAAAGCCAAGCAAACTAGAAAGAAGAAGAGTCAAGCAAGCACAGACAGAAGCTCCGATTAAGTGAAGATTGAAGCTACGTTCTAAATCAGCATCATACATTCAAAGAGAAGTCAAATCAGAGGATTTATAAACTAAGCCTCACTGTCATCATGCTTTGAGTGTCATATTTATATTTCTCATAAACTCTAAGCATTTGTGTGTGTGTGTGGATCGTCTGGATCTGTGGTCGTGTGTGTGTGTCACGTCTGATTCATGTGTGGGTGCGTGGATCTTACTAGATCTACGTGTGTGTGTGTGTCTCGTCATTCTTAGTGTGTGGATTGCTGCACTTGTGGCAGCGTGTGTGTGTGTTGGTGGATCCAGTTGTCGGATCGTGTTGGAGATATCGTCTCCGTGTGTGTGTGTGTACTGGGGCGCGTCCCCGTGTGTGTGTGCATGCGTCGTCCTGTGTGTGTGGTTGGAGCGTCGTCTCCATTTGGGGACTTATCCCCGAGTGAAGCCTCACCTAGTTTGGTGAGGGGTGGACGTAGGGAGCCCGTCGTGATCCCGAACCACCTTAAAATCCCTGTGCATTGTGGTTTGCTTTGCGTGTTGGCTTGGTTTGATTGTTGAATCCTTTTATATGATCGTGTGGGAACGGTGAGATTGAGAGAATCTATTTCTTGGCTTAATCAACTTCCTTAATCTTGTTGTAAGGAGTTTACTCCATCACGCAGCATTCGTCTTGTCTTCTAGTGTGGGGGTTAGTGTAGGTTGTAATCTAACTTGCCAGTTCAACAGATTTGATGTTTTAATTGTTGTTTCATTACACTTGTTAAAAGGGAAAGAGTTTCCTTAAAATTTATAATCACCCAATTCACCCCCCTCTTGGGTGTCATTGATCGTGGGACCCAACAATTGGTATCAGAGCTAAGGTTCTAATTTCATAGATCTAACGATCTGGAGTGATCCGGATCAATGAGTACCATGATGTACACTTTAACTTCTCCACCAGTGTTTGATGGCTGCAACCTTGATTTGTGGTTAGGTAGAATGTTTAGCCTAGTCAATTCATATGACCATAAGTTATGGAAGCTTATTTCACATGGTCCTCATGAATTGCCTAAAGACAAAAATGTCTGGACTGAAAATTAAAAACGCAAACATGATCAAAATTACTTGGTTTTGAAGTTGCTTATTGCTGCAGTTGATTCTAACTATTTCTCCTTTGTCTCCCATTGCAGATCCGCGAAGGAAATACTAGATGGATTGGCAGACATCAAGGAAGAGCACAAAGACAGATGCCTTGTAGAAGGCACGAGTGAACAAGGGAGCGATCAGCAAGTTGAATCAAGCTCAAAGGTAAATTCTGATTCTGATAATGAAGATGAATTTAGCTATGAGGAGTTATTGATTGCATATGATGAGCTTGCTGATAAATATGAGAGGGTTAAGTCTGAAAATAAAAAATTAAAAAAGAATGTTGGACAAAATAAATGTGATTCTCCATGTAAAGAATGCTCACACTTGAAGGAATTGATTGATGGTCATGTGTTCGACATTGAAATTCACAAAGATCAAATTTCTTCCTTGAGAAATGAAAACAAAGAGCTGAGAGAGAGAGAGTAAATCTTATGAACAATGGTCAAAATGAGTTTGCTCATGATAAAAATCTTGAAATGGAAAATAAGAAACTGAAGGAATTGAATAGAACCATTTCTGAAAGATTGCTTGCTTTTGAAAAAGGAAAATTTATGAATATTGATGAATCTGAAAAAGTACATGCTTTGTTGCAAGAAATAGAAAGTCATAAAACCATCAATGCTACTTTACATGAACAAGTCAATTTGTGTGAAAATAAGGTGGCTTCCTATGAATTGCATGTTGCATCTCTTGAATCTGAAATTCTTGACTTGAATGATTCGCTATCTAAATTTGTAGATGGCAAAGATAATTTGGACAAATTGCTGGGAATGAAAGTGAATTTTCAAAAAGAATGACTGTGATATAATCCTGTGAAGAAAAAGAAATTTGAAAACAAGTTACATACCTCATTTGTCCACATCACATGTATACCTAATACCTCCACATCTCACACCCAGTAACACACCATGTCTAGAACTCAACCAAATCTGAAAAAGAGTGTGGATGTCCAAAATGTTCATGCTAAAATCATTCATGTGAAACCCCATGCATCCAAGAAAAAAAATTCTACTTGTCTCTATTGTGGAAAACTTGGACACATGATGCACAATTGTTTCATTATGAAAAATGATGATTTGAGAGCATGTAGAAATCAGGCTGGTTTGAAAAATGCAAAGAAAGCATTCACCACAAAACCTTCCATGCATTGTAATCATTGTGGTAAAAAAGGTCACACAAAGTCACAATGCTAGTTACTCATGAAGAAAATGAGTTTTCACTCAACACGTCATGCTCACATACACAAACCAGTAGAGCCAATGAGAAAGAAAATTGTAATGCTACATGTTTCTCCCCATCACTTTGGCAAATCTGGAAATGTTAAGTATGATTACTTTCTTGTGAAAGATGATGATTTGAATGTTGTCAAAAATTGGAAATCACATGCACATGTTGCTGCTAACCCACAAGGATCCAAGATGATTTGTGTACCTAAGAAGACCAAATGAGAAATTTATTTTGCAGGTGTACCTTGGGAATGTAAAGCATGAAATCTGTTTTCATCAAGAAGATAAAGCACACGGGTCAAGTGGCATAAGTCAGGTTGGAAGAAAAATCAAAAACTGAACTTGAAGATCAGGTGATATCTCTCCTACCTTCTGTAGTGATTGTGTCATATTTTAACTGACTTTGTGTTATGTAGTCATGCAATCTTGCATATATCTGTACATGCATTTAATTCATTGTTGTTTGCATATTTGTGCATATATCACTTGTCATATAGCATCTTTGTTTAAAGAAGAGCTTGAAGATTCACCAAAGCATGATTTCACTACATATATTGAGTTTACATACACTTTCATACTCTATCATGCAAAAGTTGAACATTGTGAATTCATATCATAATGCATAGCAATCCTCCTACCTTCATCATCCATGATTACATAGTATATCAAATGGTGACATGTGGAAGGGCAGGTTAAGTCTGTCTGAAAATTATCACTATGCGTGAGGTGATCTTTGAATCTAAGTTCTCCGCCTGGTACTATGAGTCATTTACTTAAAAGGCTGCATATGGCATTGGATTGTTACTGAATATCTTGCATTCATGCACACACACTAAGGGGGAGCAACCACATTCACCATATGAGCTTAATGTTTAGGTTCACACATGAGTCATGCATTGCATCTTGAGCTATCTAGGGGATGTTGGTTGTTAAAATAATTTGTGATGCCATTGTTAATAAATCTGAATCATAATTGACAAATCAAATCTATTTTTATCTTTGGATGCAGAGTACACTCCCCAAGTCCAAGTGATGATGGCCATTCATAGTCAAGCTTGCATCAACTAAAGGGACACCTTGCAAGGATGAAAAATGACGAGAATCTTCTCAATTGCCACAAGGAGATGAGACACCAAAACTTGAATAACCTCTAGAATCAACTTAAGCACAAGTTGGTGAAAGTCCTTGTACGTGCTAAAGCAAGTACCCAAGGCATGGTGAAAGCCTTAGAAGAAAATGGATTCTCAAGGCAAATGTAAGAAAGTAAAATCTGAAATATCAACCTCCATGAGGTTGGTGATCTTAGTGATTGAAGGCTTCCAATCTTGTCTCCTGAACCAAGGTAATTCATCCTTATCAACTCATGCAATGGCCTTTTTTTGTCACTTGGTGATGCCTTTAGATGACAAGTGTTGATTCTAAAAATTTGAGTTGTCATTTATTAGCATGCTGTGACAAATTGGTTGAATCTAGTTTGATGTGATGAGCATAGTTAATTGATTGAACAAAATGAAAACCTTGAGAGATGTGCATGAAGTTGTTGGTTATTAAATGACACTCAATCTGAATTACATCATCACACTTGAGTTGAATTGCATATCTGGTATATCAAATGGCGTTTGTGATAGAGTGGATTATGTCCACTTGAAAACATTCCCTATGCGTTGAGTTGGGTCTTTGGACTAAAATCTCCGCCTCGTACCAGATCTTGACTGACTTGTGATTGATTGATTTGTGAATGAATCTTTGAACTGAGTTATGTAAATTGAAAATATGTTTGTGATTAAATGATCCATACATTTGACTTTTGGATGAATTCTCATTTCAAAACTTGTGAAAGACCTTTAAAAATCTATTTTTGAACAATTCTCAAATTTAGGTTGCATTACTTAATTTTGATCATTTATGCACCCTTATTCATAAAAGTCTTGTCATAAAAAATATTTGCTGATTCATGGATAGAATGTGGATGATCTCAATAAGATTTCTGTCACACTGGCTTGAAAATCAAAGCTCTAATCTTATTTTTGCATCCTGTCATTCATTCTCATACAGTTATAGGTTGCATGCATCAGAATCCAATGCATTAGGTGCATTTAGTTCACTCAAATGAAAAACCAAAAACACACACTTTGCACCCATGTTAATTTCTGCATTGTATTAGAACTCATGCATTAGTCGCACTTAGTTCATTCTGTTGGCACCAATTCAATTGGTATCAAATTATCCATTCAATTGGTATCAAATTGACATCACATTGTTCGCATGCATGTCATAGTGCATTTGCATAAACTCCCAATGTGTGCTTGTGTGTTATTATATGCTATTCACCCCAATCCTTGTAATTTCTATGACCTTATGCCTTCTTGATAAATAATGTTGTAATTGAGTCATTATCGGTGTGCTTCATATTGTACACTATGGGGGAGTAAAAGTGCATCTATTTAGGGGGAGTTGTATTGTTATGTATTCATGATATTTTCGGTATACATGCTGGATCAAATTTGCACACTTCATGCACAAAATGTGAAAATGAGTGTGTGGACACCAAAAAAATTGCACAGCCCTAACCATAGGGATATGCAGGTTTTCCTTGTGACACTCGAGGATCACTCTAGCGCCTACACATATGTTTCAGGCTTTCGACTTTCGGTAGCTTCTCACAGCCCCCATCTGTTTATTTTGGTAGCGGATTTCACGGTTCGCCACGAGTCTCCTCATGTGTCTCAATGGGGATTCCCGGCTACTAAGATTCATCCTTATTGTGATTCTATTGCGGATTCCACCGTTTGACGCGAGTTTCCTCATATGTCTCAATGGGAATTCCCGGCTAATAGGTTTCATCCTTATTGTAATTCGCTTCACCATTTCGCGCGAGTCTCCTCATGTGTCTCAATGGGGATTCCCGGCTACTCGGATTCACGTTTCTCTCTTTTTTCTTTTTTTTTCTCTCTTTTTTTTTCTCTCTTTTTTTTTTTTTACAGTAGGGGTAGGCAGCTTTTTTCCTCACGATTACCTTCCACGCGAGTGCAGGAATTCAAGCCTCCGTAGAGTGCTAAGAAGAAATTCGGGCAATCCCTATAGTCGAAGGCTATTGAACACATTAAGTGCTAAGTGTGGGAGCGTTGTCTCAGGTTTATTTTGTGAGTTGGGCTTATCGATTGAGCCATGACTCTTCCCCTTGACGTGTGCACCCGCCATAATTAGGTTCCCTTCGAGCGTACGCCGTGACGCCCGTACATCCGGAATCGGGGCAATATTATTTAGCAAGGAACACGGTCCTAGAAAATTTCAAGGAAGTGTATTATTCTATATTAAGCAACCATGCAAGCAGGGTAATCATGCATTCTCTTTTTTTGTTTCCATTTTCTTCTTTTTTGTGTGTCTGTTTTATTTTATTTTTTTGTTTTGTTTTGTTTTGTGTTTTGTTTTGGTGTTATTTTTTTTGTTTTTATTTATTTGTTTGTTTGTTTTGTTTTTTTTTTTGCATAAGAAAATATTGTTGTTACGTATAAGTGTAATGGTAGTAAAGGTATTAGGGAAGCAGACCACGAACGGCTGAAAGGGTATTAGGGAAGCGGGCTACAAGCCGAAGCTGGGAAGCGGGCTGCAAAGAGCCGAAGTTGGGAAGCAGGCCACAAGGGCCAAAGGCAAGCAGGCTGCAAGAGCCAAAGTTGACGAGCAGGCCGTAAAAGCCAAGGGTAAGCAGGCTGCGAGAGACAGAGATAAGCAGGCTACGAGGGCCAGAATTGGGAAGTAGGCCACGACGGCCAAAGATAAGCAGGCTACGAAGGCTAGAGTTGGGAAGCAGGCCACGAAGGCCACAGGTAAGCAGGCTACGAGGGCCAGAATTGGGGAAGCGGGCTACAAGCCGAAGCTGAGAAGCGGGCTGCAAAGAGCCGAAGTTAGGAAGCAGGCCACGAGGGCCAAAGGTAAGCAGGCTGCGAGAGCCAAAGTTGGGAAGCAGGCTACGAGACCCAAAGTTGGAAAGCAGGCCACGAGGGTCAAAGATAAGCAGGCTGCCAGAGCCAAAGTGGGGAAGCAGGCTATAAAAGCTAGGGGGAAGCAGGCTAAGAGAGCCAAAGTTAGGACGCGGGCCACGAGGGCCTAATTTTGGGAAGCAGGCTACAAAAGCCAGGATCTGGGAGGCCTTTGTCGGTTTAACGCCCCGTCGACGGAAGGTCTAGTCGGTTTAACGCCCCGTTGGCGGAAGGTCTAGTTGGTTTCTATTTGTTGGATGGCTGGAGGTCGGAGGTCAAAGTTTGCCTCGCGACGCTTCTTTCTCTTCTTCTCTTCTTCTTTTGTAGGGAGGCAGGTGCGAAGACCATGTTCGCCTCATGTGTCTTTTCTTTCTTTTCTTCTCTTTTGTAGAGAGGCAGGTGCGAAGACCATGTTCGCCTCATGTGTCTTTTCTTTCTTTTCTTCTCTTCTTTTTGTGTGGTGAGGCGGGCTCGAGGACCACGTCTGCCTCATGTGTCTTTTCTTCTTCTTCTCTTCTCTTCTTTTTATTTGGTGAGGCGGGCTCGAGGGCCAGGTCTGCCTCATGTCTCTTTTTCCCTTCTTCTTTTGTGGAGAGGCCGGTGCAAGGACCATGTGTGCCTCATGTCTCTTTTCTTCTCTTCTTTTTGTGTGATGAGGCGGGCTCGAGGATCATGCCTGCCTCATGTGTCTTCTTTTGGTTCTGCTCTTCTTCTTTTGTGTGAAGAGGCGGGTCCAGGGACCACGGCTGCCTCATGTGTTTTTTCTTCCTCTTCTTCTCTTCTTTTGCGTGATGAGACGGGCTCGAAGACCACGTCTGCCTCGTGACTCTTTTTTTTTTCTTCTTTTCTTTTATGGGATGAGGCGGGCTCGAAGACCACGTCTGCCTCGTGTGCCCCTTTTTTCTTTCTTTTCTGCTCTTCTTTTCTCATTAACGCTTCCGTGCTGGAGTGTATTTCTTAATGTGCCCCCATGGCGGGATGTAGCTTCATTTGGTGTGCATCCCCCCTGAGGGGTGTGTTTTGCCTCTTTACTTCTGTGCCCCCAGGCGGGGTGTATTTTTTTTGCTTCTATGTCCCCGAACCAGGGTGCGCTTTTTTTAATGTCCCTGAGGCGGGGTGTAGCTCTCTTCAAATGCCCCCATGGTGGGGTATACTCTTCACGGCTTCTATGCCCCCAGGTGGGGTATGTTTCTTCTTCAAATACCCCTAAGCCAGGGTGGACTTCTCTTCAAATGCCCCCAAGCCGGGGTATACCCTTCACGGCTTCTATGCCCCCAGGTGGGGTATGTTTCTTCTTCATATGCCCCTGGTACGGGGCGTAGCTCTCTTCAAATGTCCCCGGGACGGGGGTGTATCTTTTGCTTCTTATGCCCCCCTGAGGCCGGGGTGTATCTTTTGCTTCTTACGCCCCCCTGAGGCGGGGGTGTATCTCTTTACGGCTTCTGTGCCCCCCCGAAGCAGGGTATGTTGTTTCTTCAAATGCCGCTTGGGCGGAGTATATCTTTCTTCTTATGCTCCCAGATCGGGATGTATGTCTCTTTGTTTCTGTGCCCCGAGTCGGGGTAGATGCTTATGCTTCTTGTGCGCCAAGGGCGGAGTGTATTTTTGTGCCCCCAGGCTGGGGTAGGTGCTTCTGCTTCTTATGCGCCAAGGGCGGAGTGTGTCTCTTTTTGTGCCCCTAGGCTGGGGTACATTCTTCATGTTTCTTATACCCTTTTCGTATGGCGTATTCTCTTGCTTCTTATGTCCTTGGATCGGGGCGTATGTTTCTTCTTCTGACGCCCCTAGGTCGGGGCATATTCTTTCTTCATGTGCTCCCAGGTCGGGATGCATGTCTCTTTGCTTCTTTACGCCCCCAGGTGGAGGTGTACTCTGTCTCTTTGCTTCCGCGTCTCTCAGGCGGGGTATGTTTCTTCTTCCAATGCCCCTGAGCCGGCGCATATTCTTTATGGCTTCTATGCCCCCTGGCGGGGTATATTTCTTCTTCAAATATCCCTAAGACGGGATGTATTCTTCTCTTTCTTATGCTCCCGAGGCGGGATGTATCTTCTTCAAATACCCCTAAGCCGGGGCGTGTTCTTTATGGCTTCCATGCCCCCTGGCGGGGTATGTTTCTTCTTCAAATACCCCTAGGCCGGGGTGGACTTCTCTTCATATGCCCATGAGTCGGGGCATGCGCTTTTATAGCTTCTAGGCCCTCGAGGCGAGGTATGTTTCTTCTTCAAATACCCCTAGGCCGGGGCGTATTCTTTATGACTTTTATGTCCCCTGGCGGGGTATGCTTCTTCTTCAAATACCCCTAGGCCGGGGTGAATTCTTTTCTTCTTCCCAGACACACCGGGGGGAATGTTTACTTCTTATGCTCCCAAGGTGGGGTGTATTGCTGCTTTTGATGCCCCCAAGGTGGGGCGTATTGCTGCTTCTGATGTCTCAGAGTGAGGTATCCCCTTTTTTTTATATGCCCCCGGCACGGGGTGTATTCCGCTTCTAGTGCCCCCAGAGTGGAGTGTATTGCCGCTTTTGATGCGGGGTGTGGTTTTTGCTTTTTATGCACCCGATGCGGGGTGAATTCTTCTTCTTTGTTTACGTGCCCCCATATCGGGGTGTATTCCTCTCTTCATATGCTTCCCTAAGCCGGGGGATGTTGTTTGTTCTGCTTCAGATGTCCCCCCCGGGGGGGTGCATGTTGCTTCATGGACTCCGAGCCTGGGGTATGCTCCTTCAAAGGTCCCTAAGCTGGGGTGGATTCTCTTTTCTTCTCATGCTCCCAAGGCGGGATGTAGCTTCTTCAAGTACCCCTAAACCGGAGCGTATTCTTTATGGCTTCTATGTCCCCTGGCGGGGCATGCTTCTTCTTCAAATACCCCTAGGTCGGGGTGGACTTCTCTTCATATGCCCCTGAGTCGGGGCGTGTTCTTTATAGCTAGACCGACAAGATCGGAATAGAACGAGACGGCTCTCGCCACCCCTGGACTCCTTCCATGGGAATATCAATAAGACCTCCGTGGGCCATACTTAGACCTCGGGCCTGTCCCGATCATGGTCATCGTCTGGCTCATATCCTCGGTCTATAGTCCGCTCCTTTCGAACACCTTTTCGATTCTGGAGCGTAGTCCCCCGGACTCTCCCCCGTTGCCCTCCAGCACCGGAAATATTAATGATGCCCGCGCAAGCCTCGTTCGGACCACGGGAGGCGCCCCCGGTATGGTCCTGACTCGATCTTACACCGGGCCAACAAATTCACTGGTTTCTTACCACACTAACCGAGATTTAACCGAATATTTTCAGTGTCTCAGAATAATAAACTTGCCGTATCCCGGCATGCATATGTTCCAGGTCCTCCCGCGACGATTACAATATTCTCAAGCTGGGCTCCCGTCCGAATATTAAACGGTCCCCTGAATGACCGACACGTTTCGAACGTTCGCTTCCCTAGACACATGGCTTTCCAACCGATTCAAGGGATATTCCCCCGTTGCCCCTCGGCACCGGAAATATTAAAGATGCTCATGCAAGTCTTGTTTCGACCGCGGGGGGGCCCACCGCAGTATGGTCGCAGGAACAACAACGCCGCCCTTCCAGGTTGGGCCTGCGTCTTGGGAATTATCCCGAAATGGCCATGGCCCGACCTCGTCTTGGGCTGACATTCCGATTAAACCGGACTCGTTTCTCAGGCCGGATCCCTTCCGAGCCACTACTAAAATTACCGCACGCTCGGCAGACATTTGAAAGGGTTCACCTCGATTTTTCGCCGCGTTTCTATTACGGACATGTGTCCGAACGTAAAAAGGCCTGTGGGCAACCGATATGGCCGACGGCTCCCTCCCCGACATGGTCGTGAGCCGGCATTGTTCCGAGCCGATAGCCCGTTAAATCGGATTCATTCTAATGGGATTCGCTCCCGCTCTTTCATTGAAATGGCCGTAAACTCGGCATATATTTGTACGGGGTCGTTTCCACCCACGTCGCACTTTTAATATGGGCCCTTGCCCGAACATGAAAAGGTCCACGAGTGACCGACAAGATCGGAATAGAACGAGACGGCTCTCGCCACCCCTGGACTCCTTCCATGGGAATATCAATAAGACCTCCGTGGGCCATACTTAGACCTCGGGCCTGTCCCGATCATGGTCATCGTCTGGCTCATATCCTCGGTCTATAGTCCGCTCCTTTCGAACACCTTTTCGATTCTGGAGCCTAGTCCCGGGACTCTCTCCCGTTGCCCTCCAGCACCAGAAATATTAATGATACCCGCGCAAGCCTCGTTCGGACCACGGGAGGCGCCCCCGGTATGGTCCTGACTCGATCTTGCACCGGGCCAACAAATTCACTGGTTTCTTACCACACTAATCGAGATTTAACCAAATGTTTTCAGTGTCTCGGAATAATAAACTTGCCGTATCACTACAAGAAAAAGTGGCTATAGCGACCGCATTAGCGACCGCATTAATCGGTCGCTAGTCGGTCCCAAATAGAGACCAATTCGGCGACCGAAATAATCGGTCGCACATCTGAGACCTATTGGCGACCGAACTAAATTCGGTCGCCAATCGGTCGCTGATCCCGTTATACTCCCCCCTGCGACCCCCGCCCGCCCGAGCCCCTCCCCGCCCGAGCCCTCCCTCCCGCCCTCCACCCTCCCGACCGAACTAAATTCGGTCGCCAATCGGTCGCTGATCCCGTTATACTCCCCCCTGCGACCCCCGCCCGCCCGAGCCCCTCCCCGCCCGAGCCCTCCCTCCCGCCCTCCACCCTCCCGCCCGAGCCCCCTTCCCCTGCGGCCCCCTCCCCCTGCGGCCCCCTCTCCGCCCTAGCCCCCCCTCCACCCTCCCGCCCGAGCCCCCGCCCGAGCCCCCTTCCCCTGCGGCCCCCTCCCCCTGCGGCCCCCTCTCCGCCCTAGCCCCCCTCCTCCGCCGGAGTCCCCCCTTCCCCTGCGGCCTCCCGCCCGAGCCCCCCTCCGCCGGAGCCCCCCCTCCCCCTGCGGCCTCCCGCCCGAGCCCCCCTCCTCCGCCCGAGCCCCCCTCCCCGTGCGGCCTCCCGCCCGAGGCCCCCTCCGCCGGAGCCCCCCTCCGCGCCGCTCGCCTCGCCGTCGTCGCCGCGCCGCTCGCCTCGCCGTCGCCGCTCGCCGTCGCCGTCGTCGCCGGCTTCCTCTCTCTCACACACAGGTACCTCTCTCTCTCTCTCTCTCTCTCTCTCTCTCTCTCTCTCTCTCTCTCTCTCTCTCCAACCCGCCGCGGCCCCCCCACAGGTACCCCTCTCTCTCTCTCTCTCTCTCCAACCCGCCGCTGCCCTCTCTCTCTCTCTCTCTCTCTCTCTCTCTCCAACCCGCCGCTGCCCCCCCCAAGGTACCTCTCTCTCTCTCTCTCTCTCTCTCCAACCCGCCGCGGCCCCCCCCCCCCACAGGTATCTCTCTCTCTCTCTCTCTCTCTCTCCAACCCGCCCCCCCACAGGTACCCCTCTCTCTCTCTCTCTCTCTCTCTCTCTCTCTCCAACCCGCCGCGGCCCCCCCCCCCACAGGTACCTCTCTCTCTCTCTCTCTCCAACCCGCCCCCCCACAGGTACCCCTCTCTCTCTCTCTCTCTCTCTCTCTCTCTCTCTCTCTCTCTCTCTCTCTCTCCAACCCGCCGCGGCCCCCCCACCCCAACCCCCTGCAGGGAATTTAATGTGAAAATTTTGTTTAGGCCATGCTAATTTTTTGTTTAGGGCATTTCATAGTCCATGTTATTGTTAATATGATGGAATATTATTTTGTGCACTTTTCAGGTGTTTGGGTGCTTTATATTGCCTTTATTAACAGTCATATGGACCTTCCATTTTTTGTAGTAAAATACCAGTGCATGTAAATAGTCATTTTTGTGTGTTAGCATGATAATATATTCACAAACATGTGTTGTATTTGGATTGGCCTCACCTCTCCTTTCCTAATGATTAGTGTAAGGTTTTTAAGGGTTTAGTGTTTAGTGTTTAAGGTTTAGGGTTTTAGATTTAGGTTTTAGGTACTAGATTTAGGTTTTACTCTTTTAAGGTTTAGGATTTTTAGGGTTTAAGGTGTTTAGGGCTTTTAGGGTTTAGGGTTTAGGATTTTAAGCTTTATGGTTTAGGGTTTGGGGCTTTAGGGTTAGGATTTAAGGGTTAGGTGTTAGGGTTTAGGAAGGGTTTCAGGGCTACAGGTTTTTGGACTTCGATTTTAAGTGTGGGTTTTTCGGTTTACGGTTGCTAGGCTTAGGGTTGAGGGGCTGTTTAGTGTTTAAGGTTTAAGGGCTTACGGTTTTAAGATTTAAAGTTTAAGGTTTGACAGTTTTGAGGTTTAGTAGTTTATGTATTAGGGGTGGGGTAAGGGGTTCAATGTGGGTTTAGGATTTTAGTGTTTTAAATTTTATGGTTTTTAATTATTTTAGGGTTTTACAGTTTAGGGGGTTATGAGTTTATTTTTTTATGTTTAGGGTTTAACATATAGGGTTAGGGTTTAAGGTTTAGGGTTATTTAGGGTTTAGGTTTTTGGGTTTAGGGTTAGTTGTTTGGTGTTTAGGTTTGTTTGCATTTTATATTTGGCATATGAGTTTAGGGTTTTGGATTTAGCATTTGGGGTTTTTGGTTTAGCGGTTAGGGGGGTGGATTACGGTTTTGAGAGTTTAGGCTTTAGGGGTTTTTGGTTTAGTGGGTCTAGTTTCTAAGGATTTTAGGTTTTAGGGTTTAGGGTTTTTCATGTTTTTAGGGTTTATAGTTATTACAATTTAGGATTTTTAGGGTTTAGGGTTTTTCGAGTTTTTATGGTTTATAGATATTATGGTTTCATATTTTTAAGGTTTAGGGTTTAGGGTTTAAGGTTTTCAAGATTTATGGTTTAATGTTTTGAGTTTAGGGTTTAATGTTTTTAAGGTTTAAGGTTCTTGGGGCTTTTAGGGTTTTACATATAGGTTTACATTTTTGGGTTTCTTTTATTTAGGGTTTGATGTTATTAGTGATTTTAGGGTTTATGATTTTAAATTTATGGTTTATGGTTTAGAGTTTATAGTATTAAGATTTTTGATTTTTAGGTTTAGGAGTTTTAGGGTTTAAGGTTTAGGATTTAGGGTTTTTCAGATTTAGTCTTTTATGTTTGTGGTTTTTAAGGATTTTAGAGTTTCTAGTTTTAGGGGTAACTCAAGATTTAGGGTTTTAAGGTTTAGGGTTTGGGATTTTTAGTTTGAGGGTTTGGGGTTTAGCAATCGGTGGTTTAGCAGTTTAGGAGTTTAAGGGATCGTAGTGGGGTTAGGGGTTAGGGGAGGGTTTAAGATTTATAATTTTTAAGGGTTTTATGGTTTTATGATTTAGGGGGTTCGGGGTCTGCAGTTTAGTGTTTTTAGGGGTTTTAGGGCTTACGTTTTTTTTTCTATAGGGTTTACAATTTTTACGGGTTTAGGGTTTAAGGTTTAGGGATTTGGGAATAGGTTTAGGTTTTAGGATTTTAGATTTAGGTTTGAGCAAATCGCTCAAAAGTGCAATTTGCAAATGCACTTGGTTTATAATCAAAGCCGTCGGGGTCCGGGGGTCCAGAATGTGAAATACTGATCCGATCGGCATTCCGATCATTCCAACACAACCTGGGAGGTAGACGTGACTTGTCAGAGCTGACGGATTCTAAATCGGACTACCGGTTTGAGCCCGACGCTCAAAAGTGCAATTTGCAAATGCACTTGGTTTATAATCAAAGCCGTCGGGGTCCGGGGGTCGAGAATGTGAAATACTGATCCGATCGGCATTCCGATCATTCCAACACGACCTGGGAGGTAGACGTGACTTGTC
This sequence comes from Amorphophallus konjac, assembly GCA_022559845.1. Classification (NCBI taxonomy): domain Eukaryota; kingdom Viridiplantae; phylum Streptophyta; class Magnoliopsida; order Alismatales; family Araceae; genus Amorphophallus; species Amorphophallus konjac. Next base: position 481,662,452 of record CM040118.1, read on the forward strand.
AGAGCTGACGGATTCTAAATCGGACATCCGGTTTGAGCCCGACGCTCAAAAGTGCAATTTGCAAATGCACTTGGTTTATAATCAAAGCCGTCGGGGTCCGGGGGTCCAGAATGTGAAATACTGATCCGATCGGCATTCCGATCATTCCAACACGACCTGGGAGGTAGACGTGACTTGTCAGAGCTGACGGATTCTAAATCGGACTACCGGTTTGAGCAAATCGCTCAAAAGTGCAATTTGCAAATGCACTTGGTTTATAATCAAAGCCGTCGGGGTCCGGGGGTCCAGAATGTGAAATACTGATCCGATCGGCATTCCGATCATTCCAACACAACCTGGGAGGTAGACGTGACTTGTCAGAGCTGACGGATTCTAAATCGGACATCCGGTTTGAGCCCGACGCTCAAAAGTGCAATTTGCAAATGCACTTGGTTTATAATCAAAGCCGTCGGGGTCCGGGGGTCCAGAATGTGAAATACTGATCCGATCGGCATTCCGATCATTCCAACACGACCTGGGAGGTAGACGTGACTTGTCAGAGCTGACGGATTCTAAATCGGACTACCGGTTTGAGCAAATCGCTCAAAAGTGCAATTTGCAAATGCACTTGGTTTATAATCAAAGCCGTCGGGGTCCGGGGGTCCAGAATGTGAAATACTGATCCGATCGGCATTCCGATCATTCCAACACAACCTGGGAGGTAGACGTGACTTGTCAGAGCTGACGGATTCTAAATCGGACATCCGGTTTGAGCCCGACGCTCAAAAGTGCAATTTGCAAATGCACTTGGTTTATAATCAAAGCCGTCGGGGTCCGGGGGTCCAGAATGTGAAATACTGATCCGATCGGCATTCCGATCATTCCAACACGACCTGGGAGGTAGACGTGACTTGTCAGAGCTGACGGATTCTAAATCGGACTACCGATTTGAGCAAAACGTTTAAAATTATCATTCGTCAATTTCACTTCAATGAAAAACATCTTGCTTTTAATTTTCAAGAATAATTGATTTCTTTATTAAAGAATTGATTTTAATTTTTTTAAATGATATACAGGATCATCCGTCGCGAGATGTTGGACGAGACGACGACCAGGATGACACATATGCGGAGGATTTGTGATTTCATTTTAGTTATTTGTATGTTGCCATTTTATTATGGATGTATGATTAATTTGTGTGTTTGTATGTGATGAATTTGAAATTTGTGGAGATTATGAGTTGTGTAGTTGATTTATATGTTTTTATGAAATTGTTATGTAACAGGTTATTTATTTTATTAAATTGTTATTTATCAGGTGATTTATAGTAGCTTTATATTAATTTTTGAAAAAAAAAATTTAATTAGCGACCGCATGGAGACCGAATAGCGACCGAAGTTATTACTTATTTTATGAAAATATTAACTTTGGCGACCGCATAGCGACCGAATAGAGACCATATAGTCGTTTATATAATTTTTTTTTAAAAAATACTACAAAATTGGCGACGGAATGGAGACCGAATGGAGACCGAATAGAGACCGATTGATCTGGGACCGTTCTTGCGACCGAGTTATATCGGTCTCTATGCACGACTGATTCGGCGACCGAAGTTATTCGGTCGCCATCAGCGACCGTATCCGCGACCGACTTATGTCGGTCGCAATTTAGCGACTAGTATATAGCGACCGACATATTCGGTCGCTAAGTGGTGTCTGTTCGGTCGCTATTGGATTTTGCGACCGAAGAACGACTGAATAGAGACCGAATATGTCGGTCGCTATTTGCGAACTTTCTTGTGGTGTATCCCGGCATGCATATGTTCCAGGTCCTCCCGCGACGATTACAATATTCTCAAGCTGGGCTCCCGTCCGAATATTAAACGGTCCCCTGAATGACCGACACGTTTCGAACGTTCGCTTCCCTAGACACATGGCTTTCCAACCGATTCAAGGGATATTCCCCCGTTGCCCCTCGGCACCGAAAATATTAAAGATGCTCATGCAAGTCTTATTTCGACCGCGGGGGGGGGGGGGGGGCACCGCAGTATGGTCACAGCTTGCTCTTGCACCGGGCTAACAGATTTACTGATTTTTGACCGCTCCAACCGAGGCTCAGCCGAACGTTTTCCGCTCTTCCGAACAATAAATTTACCGTACCTCGGCATACATGCGTTCTGGTTTTCCCGCGACAACCGCCATTTTCTCGAGTCGGACATTCGTCTGAACATTAAATGGCCAGTACACGACCGACATGATCGCGAATGTTTTCTTCTTACCCTCATACGGGGATTTCGATGCTTCCTAATAGACCTTTCGTGCAATTAACTTTCTGGCCATGAGGCCCTGATTCCCGACGATTAATCAAGGGTGTTCCCTCGTATGGGGGATGTAAATGACGTCGTGACCTTTATGGCGCGGCGGGTTTTGGTCCCGACACGAACCACACAACGAAGTCAGATCGAGCGCATCATGGGCTCTTCGGAGATCGAATAAATTGTCACTTCGATGACTGGCACGCCCGCGCACTCAATAGACGAACCGCCCGAACGAGGCGAACTTTAGTGCGTCCACAGAGTGTTAAAGATAAAGATATATGAATTTCTTTTCAAAACTCTCAAGATGTTAAACTTGCTGTATGTATGTTGAAGAGACAGTTGAGGAAAAAGCTGCCTACCTATCTTTGTTGAAAAATCTGAAATGAAAATGAACGGCAGAGCAATGCTCGGTCTCACTGAGTAAACTGGGCACATGTCACCTGAGACGTGATGTGGTTCATATCTAAAAAGTGTTGACTAGTACCTCTGTTCAAAATGAGGTGAAATAGTTCAGTATTCTGAGTAACCGGGAATTCTGGCATGAGCTCCATGCGTCTACTCGTGTAAAAAGGAATTATTTGAACTTGATCATTCTTAGAAAAATTCTGATTATCTGTGTAAAATTGTTGAGGCAGAGTGAAGCCTCCAATATGCTATTCTCAAAATTGAAGTGCAGTCTGTAAAATGTCTCCCTGTGTTGATCTGAAAATCTAAATATCCATATTGAGACTATCGTTTTTCATGTTAATCACTTATACATCTGAAATTTTGATTTAATATGTATTCAGAAAGTTGATTGACTGCATTAGCACTTGCATTAATCTCCCATATGATTGCACAATCTCCCATGTGCTATACATGTGTATTCCGGTTGTCATGACTCTCTTGCATCTTTCCTATACCCATCCCCTCTTAAATAAGTACGGGGGAGCTGTGTTGCATGTATATATACGTATCTATTTGTTCGCTTGTGCATGCATCTTACATGCCATCACATGCATAAGTTGCATCTCATGTATTTCAAACCACAAATCAAAAATTAAAAATCTGGAATATATTGAAAACCAAAAATTGAGTAGACTTCCCATGTTATTCACTTGCTCAAGAAATTTTAGGCTTTGCATGGCCAATGGGGAGAAAGATCAGAATCAACTCTACTCATCTTGGCACATCCAAGTAATCAACAATTTGTGTCCTCTCTTGTCAACCACTGGTATCACAAAACAAATAAAATTCTGCAAACATATTAATCAACAAGAATATGATTTGGTCCCTTATTTATACTTTGCTCATGCTTCATCAGAATTTCAAATGTGGGTTATTGTTCTTTGCTCATTTATCATGCTACAATTTGCACCTTCTTTGTTTCTTCCCCTCCTTTTGATCATGTTCATGAGGGAGAATGGTTGGCATTACCCCGCTTTTTACTAATGTCAAAGGGGGAGAAAGATTTCATGTGATTCATGATTGCCTGTGACATGAGGAGAAAAATCATTCGTTTGCCATCATGGGGGAGTTTGCCATCATCACTAAGGTTGTCATCATTCATCACTAAGTTTGTCATCATCAAAAAGGGGGAGATTGTTGAGCTATAGTTTTAAACTTCATGTGTGATGATAATGATTTTGATGTGTGAGTGATCTATGGAAAATATCTTCATGATAAATGAATTTGTCGTCATGACAAACGAACTCACATGTTGATATCTTGCTTTGCAGGTATTGCTATTGGGCTAGAATGCATGCGCCTTCATGCATGTTTTAGTGTGGGAATGTTAAGACTAATATTCTTATTCTTTTTGCCCATACTAATGTAGATTCATTGAATATTCATTGAGTATTCGTTGATATGAATTGGTTGCTTGTCATTGTGTAAAATCATCTCCACTTCATTGTTTATCTTTGTTGAAAGGATCATCATCTTCCTCTCACTCATACAAAATCATGACTCAATGATGATTGGATACATGTTGCTCTGGATTGAAGTTGGAACTCATATGAGGTTTGATTGATTTGTATTGGAAATGCCCCTTCAAATGCATGATCAATACTCTGATATAATGTGTAAGTTTCACTTTGCCAAAACTTCTTTGGAGTCAATGGTAAGCTCCCACTCTTGGTTACTACCCTTGAATCCATGGTAAGTATCCATGAGCTGGAAATGAATTTCCATGTGCCTAGGGGTGAGCACGGTTTGGTTTGGTTTGGTTTGGTTTGAAGAGAATTTTTCTCAAACCAAACTGAACCGAATTAAGGCTTCAACCCGAACCAAACCAAACCAAAGTAATTTGAAACTAAACCAAACCAAATCGAATTAATTCGGTTTGGTTCGGTTTTAACCATATTCATCTCTAATTTTATAAATTAGATTGGATTCAAACAACGTTAGAGAAAGGTAGGGTAAAAGAATTTCTACCAAATAAAGTAAATATTAAAAAAATAACATACAAAGTTGTAACTTGTAAGAACAAGCTCCATAATATTTTCACATAAAAAACTAAGAACTTCAGTTACAGTAAAATAGAAGGTGATTTAAAACCTATTTCATAACGTCGGAAACCCCATTAGAATGGCGGGAATTGGACTTTTTAAATTCAGATTTATAGTTACATATACATTTATATTAATTTGATAAAAATATTCTTAAATTCGGGTTATTCGGTTCGGTTTGGTTTTGTTCGGTTTCTTGAACTTCAAAACCAAACCAAACCAAATTTTTTAATACGGTTCGGTTTGAACCCAAACCAAAATTTTTTAAATTTCAACCCAAACCAAATCAAACCAAATCGTTCGGTTCGGTTTGGTTTTCGGGTTGAACCCGAATAATGTTCACCCCTACATGTGCCTAGATTGGGAGTGATTTATTAGTCGTGCTCTCAATTGACTTCATTGGATAGTTAAAGACTTAATGGTTTCAAAGTGTCTTATGCATATTCTTGGGGATGTTCTTAAAATGAAAATGTTATCAAAGCATCTATGCGTCTCATGCTAATGCTTTCATAATCATACTTCATGTCATTTGGGTCTCGGTCTCAAAACTAACTTCATATGTTAATGCATAACCATATATTTTGATTTTGATCTAACCTCTTGCTTTATCATGTTTTTCAGGATGAAAAATCATGGTTGATCTTCATGGGATTATGGTAATATTTAATCAATTATTTTCCATTGATTTGATAGAGGTTTTAGCTATTTTTCAGTCCCAAACAAGAAGGGGTCGACCCATGGGTTCGACCCTCTTAGGTTATGTCAAAAACAGAATAGTTTTTCAGCACCTTGCCCATAGGGTCGACCCCTGGGGTCAACCCACAGCAATGGTCGACCCCTGTAAACCAGAACCAAAACTTGGTTCTGTTTGGGTTCTGTTAGCCCGAGGGTCGACCCCTGTAAAACAGAACATGAAAATGATTTTGTTGGGGTTCTGTTTGTCTGAGGGTCGACCTTTTCCGGTACGGGGCGGCACCTTCAAATACGACCTTCGTATAAGCGCGCCAAAAGTCTTCTAAATCCGGTCTAAAAGCCCCAAATCACTCCAGGATATGTGGATTTGATCCCTAGGCTATCTCTTGACCGTCCTAAACACATAAATACATCTTATTGGGTTGTAAACCCTAAGGAGAAACTAAGTGAGATTTGAAAATCATTTTTCTTCTAACCCTTGTGTGTGCAGGTCGCAGGTAGCAGCTCCAGGACTTCTTCCACCCTGTTTTGAGCGTGAATGTGAAGGGAAGAAGCAACATACAAGTCTCCAATCGATCCCCAACTGGAAGCTGCGTGGAGAATCAAGCCATCGCGTCATTTGAGCAAAGATCGTTCATCTATCTCCAAGGTGATTCAAGGAAGATCTAAAGCCAACCTCCTCCCAATAAGAGAAAGCCAAGCAAACTAGAAAGAAGAAGAGCCAAGCAAGCACAGACAGAAGCTCCGATTAAGTGAAGATTGAAGCTACGTTCTAAATCAGCAGCATACATTCAAAGAGAAGCCAAATCAGGGGATTTCTAAACTAAGCCTCACTGTCATCATGCTTTGAGTGTCATATTTGTATTTCTCATAAACTCTAAGCATTTGTGTGTGTGTGGATCGTCTGGATCCGTGGTCGTGTGTGTGTGTCACGTCTGATTCATGTGTGGGTGCGTGGATCTTACTAGATCCACGTGTGTGTGTGTGTCTCGTCGTTCTTAGTGTGTGGATTGTTGCACTTGTGGCAGCGTGTGTGTGTGTTGGTGGATCCAGTTGTCGGATCGTGTTGGAGACATCGTCTCCGTGTGTGTGTGTACTGGGGCGCGTCCCCGTGTGTGTGTGTGCATGCGTCGTCCTGCGTGTGTGGTTGGAGCGTCGTCTCCGTTTGGGGACTTATCCCCGAGTGAAGTCTCACCTAGTTTGGTGAGGGGTGGACGTAGGGAGCCCGTCGTGATCCCGAACCACCTTAAAATCCCTGTGCATTGTGGTTTGCTTTGCGCGTTGACTTGGTTTGATTGTTGAATCCTTTTATATGATCGTGTGGGAACGGTGAGATTGAGAGAATCTATTTCTTGGCTTAATCAACTTCCTTAATCTTGTTGTAAGGAGTTTACTCCACCACGCATCATTCGTCTTGTCTTCTAGTGTGGGGGTTAGTGTAGGTTGTAATCTAACTTGCGAGTTTAACAGATTTGATGTTTTAATTATTGTTTCATTACACTTGTTAGAGGGGAAAGAGTTTCCTTAAAATTTGTAATCACCCAATTCACCCCCCTCTTGGGTGTCATTGATTGTGGGACCCAACATAATTCAAAAATATTTGTATCTCAGTTAGTTACGTACGTGGTCGTTCTAACGGAGAAGCGTCTCAGTTGCATATCACAGATCGGTCGTCCCGATCTGTGGTTGGGACGGGACTGCCGGTTCGAGCCGTCCCGTCTCAGTTTGTCAAACCTTGCTTTGATACTGGTGTGCCCATGAGCTAGGCTGACCTATTTTTTTAATTGGGTTTTTACATATATGCTCCCATAAAATTTAATTTTGTCAAATATACCCTTCATCTGAATATATTATCATGAATATCTTTTATTTAGATAGAAATATTGTGGTTATACTCCTTTATTTTACTGTTGTCGACGGAAGAGAATATTTCGTGAAATATATCATCTACGGTCGTTAGATCTAAGATATATTTGACAAAATTAAATTTTATAGGAATATATATATATAAATCTTACTCTTTAACTCACACTTGACTCGGGTTAAATTAAACACACGAGAATTACGACGAGAACATAATCGTGATATTACTCATATTTCGAGGATATTCATGACAACATGCTCCGATAAAAGGTATATTTGATAAAATTAAACTTTACAAAGGTAGATATGTAAAAATCTCTTTTGAATTTGGCCTGCCAAGCCCAATCCAAAAACGCCGAGTCCCAGTTCTCATGGTGAGTCAGACTCAGTCCATTTTTTCTTTAGAAATAATACTTGCTGTACACACAAACAAAACACACCCATGTCGACAGAGTAGGAAGAGGAGAGAGAGTGCATGGATCCCATGCAAAGAACTGTTATAGCGTTGGACACTCTACGTACACTCTAAATGGCAGCTCTTCTCTCTCTCTCCTCTGAGCTCCATTGGGACAGGTAGTAGCTCTCCTCTGTGGCACTCTCCTTAGTTGATGGTGCCACCCCACTGGGGGGAAAAAAATAACCAGATAGGAAGAGTGCAGCACAGAATCATGATGCCCATGTAGTTAAGTGATCCCTGCCTCCTCTGTGTTCTTGCTGCCTTTGAAGAACAAAAGCTGTGTGACAAACAACACCCACATTTCCTCTCACCAGCTGTCATGCCAGAGATTTGCCCCAGGGACATGCATTAATTGCATTGATCTGAGATTAGAATCTATGTAGGGTTAGAGAAAATCTTCACAAGTTTGGGAGATTTGCCAAATCCGATCCAAACCTGAGCAGTATGCATCATTGATATAAAGACAAGTCTGACAAATTAAGGTTTTTTCTGCCACGTTTTGTCTTGTCTTTGGATAAAGTCTTGGCACTGAAAAAGTTGTGTTATCTTCCTCTTCACGGTTGGAGAAGAGGAATATTCGCGATCCACTGTATGCCTGGCCCAATTAATAGCCCGTCGAGGTATTGTGCGGCTCAACAAAGTGACAGCCCCTGTGGGGTCCACTTATTATGAGATCTCATTCGCCTGAGGTCTGCATAGCCAGTCATCGAGCCTTAGCTCGGTCACCCGATTGATAGGCCTTTCCCAACGCGCGGGAAAAGTCGGTAGACAATCGTACCAAGCCATCACAAGGTAGAGGAATGCTCCCCTATAGGTGCCCCCACCCTCGGCCTCCCGGCGTAGGCAAGGGATGCCCCTTATCCTTTATGGATCAGCTCGTCGCCAAGACTCCTTGATGAGCTGGGGTGAAGTCCTTGTTACTGGGCGCTTATCCAGGTAGATATTACGATGTTACCAAGGAGGAGGAAGCTCAAGGGGATAAGAAGAGGACGAGAGTTCTTGAACGGTAAGAGTCCCTCCGATGGACGTATAGCCTCCCCCAAGTCCTCACATCTCCTCTACCCAGGGAAGGGAGCTGGCAGCTATATAAATCTAGAGAACCTATCCAGAAAGGTAAGCCAACTCTCAGCCACTTCAGTTGGTGGAGAGCTATCTCGTGCCCCTCTCTTCTCCTGCCCCCTTTCGCACCTTGCTCTCATCACTCGCTGACTTAGACATCAGAGAGTTTTCCTCGAGTTCACAACCCCGGCCGACCCCCTGATTGCTTTCTTCTCTCTTTGCAGTATCCTGGACTAGAGTGGCTATGCTTTACGAACGCCCTATAGATCGAACGGCTCACGGCTTGACACGAGATCTCGTCTCTTCAACTATCATCGATACACGTATTAACGAGTCTCCCATCTCAGACCTGACTGAACGCGTCCAACTCAAAACTTTAGAATTAAATATGAGCATTCTAGGCAAACAAAAACTCCGAGTAAGGGATCTTGTGTCGGATCAATGCAGGACTACATATTCTCAAATGTATTCCTCCTCACGTAAATTGGCTTTAGCTCTCTTAAATGGACAAGAACAAGCACAGATTCTGATATCCTGCTGAAACTATGCACTTTTCAGAAGAAGTATCTGTATATTGGTCAATCAAATTTTGTTTCTTATACCTGAACAATAATTGAGTATTCAATAACACCACCAAATACTGAAGGCAGATGCTAATCTGCATTGGCATCTTAGTTGGAATCGAAAAGAATAATCCACTTCGATGCCCTATAATCTACCAAGGAATAATCAAAAGAATTTAAAACTTGTGGACCCAAACCCAAGTTTCGACAAGTTCTATATATGATGCCACCCGGAGAAAGAGAGAATGAGGGGGAACCCACTAAGAACTTGCTAGATCTTGCTTAATTTAATGTCTACATTTCCCCTGAGATGCTTTGCCTCTTCCTTCAATAGTATCAAGCATCTTACTATTCACACCTCAGTAGAAGCTTGTACAAATAGCTTTTGTTGCCATGGGTCAGGTTTGTTTGGTGGCTTTTATTGTCAGGAGTCATGATCTATAACTAAGTTTGGGGTTTCACTTGCTGCACACTCAGGTGTGTCTGAGTGTGTTGCACATTTTGAATGTGTAATATATTTAAATTTTTTATTTTTGAATTTTTTTTTGAAATGACTCTCGAGATATCTTAAATTGAGATGTAAATCACGGCATCATCTAATTATCTAAAAAAATCAAAAGTGAAATAGATGAATTTTTAAAAGAATGGGCTTAACGATATTTATTTGATCTGATTTTTTTTATTTCTTTTTGGATAATCTAATAACAACGTGATTTGCACCCTAAGTTAAAATACCTTGAAGTCACTTCAAAAAAAATTAAAAAAATTAAACAATCTACACATTTTCAAGAATGAGCCTTACTCTTAAGTTCGACCCACTATGCGGGCGAAATAAGGCTCAGAGGCTCCTTCGCTTCTCATCTAAATCTTACTCTCATGTTCTCTCTCTCTCTCTCACACACACACACACACAAAGTAGGGATCTTTTAGATATTTTGCATATCCTAACAATTTTTGGGATATATTCAACGGAATATTTGTCTCTCGTTAACGGCCAGAAATCGTAGAGGTATAATTGCAACCATTCGAGATATGTCAAGTAAGATTTGATAGACCGATCGTATCGATCGTATCGACTTTTTATATGTACGGTAAGATATGAGTCAGGTACCGTTGTGTGCCAAGATGAAAGAGGATCTTATATATATATATAATATTATAAGTAAAATTATTCAAAAAAATCTTAGCTTAGTTGGTTAGTCAGTGTTTAGTTTTAACCAAACGTCCGGGGTTTAAATCTTACAAATGTTATAGGTTTTTAAAATTTTATTTCGCTTAAATCTTTAAAAAATAGAAATAAATAAAAAATCAAGCACCCTATGCAATTAGAACAGGAGACCTCACATTTATACGAATGATTTTTAACTAAATTATTTATAAATTTTATTTAATATAAAATAAAATGTATAATATTTAAAATGATATGAATAACATATCAATTGTATATCACGTATCGTTCACTGACTAGTACGATCTGATACATATGATACGGAATATATTATATCGATTTGTAAAATTTTGATATCAAATACATTGTTTATAATATGTCTAAACGACGAATTTATTCGACAGAATTAATACTCACAAGAGTATATATATATATATATATATATATATATATATATATATATATATATATATATTTGTAAAATAATGAAGATGCCTTTGATATTATATTAAAATTTGACTTTTATCATTTTCGGATATAAACTTTGATAAAAATGTTCTTTCTAGATAAGATAGTTTGATGAAAGATCCTCACCTTTTCAAACATTTTTCTCCTCGTACCCTCCTATACCCCAAGCAGACGAGAACAGGCAGGACGCGGGACATATTAAGTCAGCAATTCCCCCGAGAGACAGCACAGCGCCGTTCCCCCCACTAACCGCCCCGCTGCTCCAGTCTCCAACGCCGAGTCCATCTCCGCTGGCCTCTGTTCTTCCCCATCCGAAGTCTTCTGGGATTCAGATCGGAGTTTTTTTCCCCCTCTTCTTGTTCTTATCTGGTTTTTGTGATCAGATATGGATATGGATTGAGGTGGATTACGTGTTTTTGTGGAGGGAAGGGGGAGAGAGAGAGGGGGGGGGGGCGATCGTGGGGCGGATGAGCGCTTCACGGTTCATGGACAAGCAGATCATGGGGCTGTCGGGGGCGGGGGCGGGGACGCAGGGCGGGGACCTCATGGGGCTGCTTAACTCGGGGGAGGGCCACCAGAGCAACGGCGCCGGCGTAGGGTTGAGAGAGGAGATCTTACCCAGCTACGATTTCCAGACGATTCGCCGGCCGGCGTCGCCGCCGCCGCCGCCACCCGTAGGCCTCGACGGCGGCGGGGCGTGGGGTTCCGCGGACTCGAAGCCCAGCTCGTCCAATTTCAGGGTACGACTACATTTCTTTTTTTTTAATTCTTCTTCTTCGTTTATGGGCGAAGTGAGATTTCAGTGTGTTCTCTTGTTTGGATACCGAGTACTTGGTTGATTTGTTCTTTATTTTGCATATTTTGAAATTTAGTCTTCAGCTAGTCCTAGGTGATCACGAATTATCTGCAATCTCTTATTCCTGTTGGTTCGCGACTGGATGCTTCTTTGCCCTCGCTCCTTAATATTTGTTGTTTTGCGGAGCCTTGAGACGCGCATCTTCCATTGGCTGGAGGATTCATTTTCCTTGCAGAATGATGTTAGCGATGTGTTAGTACATTACGTGATTATGGGTTTGTTTCTATATGTGTCTTATGGGACCTGGTGGAGGTGGATCGATGGATGCCGTTTATTTTTGTGTTTGTGTATTTTCTGGATTGCTTGTTGGTTGTAATATTAAAAGATCTTCTTTTTGCACTTAAGAACTGTCCTTTATGGGGTTCTACAACCTTAGGGAAAACTGCAGTTTGAGGAGAACTTCAGTGCACCTACCGTCCCGTGATATATAATATATTTTACTTTGGACGGACGTTGGTCGGTTTACATTGGCAGCATTTGTTGATATGTTGTTGCAATTTTGTCGTAAGATTAATTGGTTGGGACACCGTGGAGACAGTTTTTTTATTTTACTGAAGTTCAGCCGACATTGACTTATAAACATTTCCCTTTTATTTGCTCGTGTCCTTAAAGAAGCCATTTGCTTGTGTCATTTTTTCTTGGATGTTGAGGATAACACTTGGGTAAGCCCAAAGAGGGCAGGGCAGGTGCAAGTTGCAAAATCCCTCACCATTTCAGCCCCAGGCTGATCTCTTGCATAGTTAATGGATGGATCAATATATTTGTTTCCCATTGGATTTATACTAGTCCTTGCTATATGAGGAGTTCAAATACTATACTCTCACTGACTTCCCATTACATTTATGACTAGTCCTCTTATTTACCAGTGTATCAATAGATGACCTATCTTCTGTTATTTGGATATTGTACCTTTGGACTATAATATTGTGAACCGTGTTGCATATAATCACCTTGTCATTGCTTGATCTCATGACTCTCACTGACTTCCCCCCTCCTTTTCTGGGTTTGGGAAGGGAGTTGTTTGGACATTAGTTCTCAGTACAAGGAGATAAAAAATTTGAGAAAGGACTTCTCCTAAGGGCCTAATGCATGTGTATTTGTTTGAGCTCCGGGGAAGGGGTCATTGAGTGGCACAGAGGAGGCATTGATCTCCACTTGCATGGCAAGTGAGATCCGTGATCATTATGTCATTCCCTCAAACAATCCCTCATCTGAATCTTTCAACATCCCAAGGTCCATGTGAAGCATGATTTTCAGGCAGAATGAACCGTTAACACTTTCATTTCTTTCATGACTCTCATGTGAGATATCTATCTCACTTTCAGTCCTGTTTATTTGTCATCCCAACCCAACTGAAGAAGAGTATGCCGTGAGACATTTACTTATAGATATATCTTGATCTCATCTGAGTTGTATCATTTCTCTCCCCCTGCCCTCATCTGTGTCCCCTAAAGAAAATAATAAAAAAACGTAAAAAGGTTCTTCCTTTTCCCAAAAAAGGTTATTCCTTTTCCCTTAAATGGGGATTTTGCTTGTTTTGCATGTTGCTTATTTTCTCTTATTATGTCCTTTCTTCCTTGCAGAACTATGGTTCATTAGAAGCGCATGAATCGTCAAAAGCAATTCATGGGAGAAGAACAGATATGTATGACACGGTTAATATGGCTGAGATCGATCGCACGGTAAAGAAGTACACTGACGTTCTTCTGCAAACTTTGGAGGGTGTCAGCTCAAGGTTGTCACAGCTTGAGGGTAGAACGTACAACCTTGAAACTGCTGTGGATGACTTAAACTTGTCTATTGGTAACAGTAGTGGCAGTACAGATGGGAAGCTAAGACAGTTGGAGAGTATTCTAAGAGAGGTATCCTTTTTTTAAAGCCTGAAAACCTACTTTATTTTCTGGAACACATGTTGCTGGGCATTGAGCCTACATTCATTATTTTTGAAACTCAAGCATTGCTTATCTATGTTTTTTATCTGTCTTTAATTGTGGATATTACATATGCATGGACTTTGATTTTATTGATAGAATCGAACATGTTTGAAGGAGTGTGAAGTCTTGGTAAAAATCCAACTGTGGCTTTCACATGTTTGTGGTTGGACCATCTATGTAGACGGACCTTGGACTCTGAGCTCATTTTCTCTAATATTTGAACTTCAGCATAAGCTACCTTCCAAAAAATGCTTGTTACACCAATCCTTTTATAGAACAGAATCCTGGTGATCATGCCATGTAGCCATGGTGTCTCCACATGAAATGTTATACAATAGGGTTTTCATTTTGTATTGCATCAGGCCATGTTTGTGTGTACACATATAATTCTTTGGGCATATTGGAAGCATTTCAACATTTTTTTTTTTGAAGATGGCTAATAAGCCACAATTCATTACAGCATTTCATCATCATTATTTTTCAGATAGTATGCCTAGTCCACCTTCTGAAAAATAGTATGCCTAGTCAATTGAGACCCAACTTTTATGACCAAGCAGAAGTATGTGTTCAGTTTGCTTAGCACACATAGGCCATCTTAGGAGACCCCTCTTATTTCCCCCCGAAGGCCCTTTCAACAGGCCATTGAAGATCCCCATGGCTCAGCTTCATTTTCTTTGCAGACCACCCTCAGCCTGTGTCCAATGATTTGCCCTCCCCTGTTCTTTCTTCTTAGTATGTAGTGCGTTCCCCTGCTCTATTTTTCCTGTAGAACTTTCCCGAGCTGATGTCAAATGTTGCCATTCCCTGTACCTCTTTCATAGTATGCGTTGTCATTTGGTGTCCGACTGCAGAATTGACACTATTACCACTAGTGGTGAGCACGATTTGGTTTGGTTTGGTTTGAAGAGAATTTCTCTCAAACCAAACCGAACCGAATTAAGAGTTCACCCCAAACCAAATCAAATCAAATTACTTTGAAACCAAACCAAACCGAACCGAATTAATTCGGTTTTGTTCGGTTTGGTTCAGTTTGAACCATATTCCTGTCCCCTTTTAGAAATTAGATTGGATTCAAAAGGGAGTAAAGACAGATAGGGTAAAATAATTTCTACCAAATAAAGTAAATATTAAAAAATAGCATCAAGAGTTGCAATTTGCAAGAGCAAACTCTATGATATTTTCACATAAAAAATTAAGAACTTAAATGGAAGGTGATTTGAAGCTTACTTCGTAACATTAGATTTAGAAACCTCATCGGGACGGCGGGGGGTTAGACTTTTGGAATTACGTTTAATAGTTATATATACACTTATATTAAATTGACAAAAATAATCTTAGAATTAGGTTGGGCCTTTGGAATTATGGTTAATGATTATATATACACTTATATTAAACAAAAATATCCTTAAATTCAGGTTATTCGGTTCGGTTCGGTTTCTCAAAAATCTAAATCAAACCAAACCAAAATTTTTAATACAATTCGGTTTGAACCCAAATCGAAAATTTTTAAATTTCAACCCAACTCAAACCAAACCAAATCTATCGGTTCGGTTTGGTTTTCGGGTTGAACCCGAATAATGCTTATCCCTAATTACCACATCATGGACTGGCTATATCAAGAGCGCAACCAGTGATTTCACCATATCCGTGGGATCTTGACATTCTTTATTGTGTTGTCCGCTGATGAGATATTTATATTTTATAGTGCCCTCTCTCCCAACCACATCCCAACTGGAAAACCAACCACTTCTGGATTTGCTATTGAAACAGAGATTAATCTTATCTTGATTGAAATGCCCAGTGGAGAACTCGTGTTGACCATGCTGGCAAAATACCTCCAGTGGAGAGGGGAGGATGGCTGGGTTCAGGTGGATGGAGAAAGAATCCCGAGGCACAGGATTTCAAGACATCAGAAACATCAGGGAATGTGGGAAAAAGTTATACAACTATTCTCTCAGACTCTTTACAACTATGCTCTCAGACTGTCATTTGGTTGATGCCTTCTCTCTTGTATAGGCTCTATGCTGACAATTTTCACTGATGCGCTGTCAGTCTCATACTTATACATTGTCTCTGTTTTTATGGTTTTTAATTTGGAGTCCTCTTGTTGTAATGAACTATATGCCCTAAATCATAATAATCCTGAACATTAATTCATGGAGTCTGTGATATGCACTAAATCACAATAGTCGTGATCGCTAATTCACGGAGTGTGTATTTATTATTTTAGGCTTATGTTTTGGAAGGTGACAGTTTTTTTATTACTATTATTTTAGGTACCTCATCCCTATTACTCAAACTGTGGCCAGTGATAGATGTTCCACTTATTCGATGAACTAGGAATTACTGTCAAAACTAATAGTTCTGGTCCTATATGAAATGGAATACTGTATATTTGACTGTTTTCCTTTGCTTTTGGTCACTGATGGTGGTCATGAAGAAAAAGTTTTTGTGACCAAATTTCATGTCCGACTGCTAGAAGCATCCCCCCTCCAGATATATTATCTGCCTATTTGCACTTCTCATTGTTGTTATTACTGTCCAGTCGTCTTCTAAATACATTGTATGTTTCTTGGTTGTGTGAATCTTGATGATCTTGCACACTCACCACTCATGTTCAACACATGCTTTGGCCACTATGATCTGTGGCACACGGGTGTAAAGTGTCGACACAGATACGGGTGTCGGACACGACAAATTGAAAAATATGTCACGGGGACACAAAAATATTATATTTTTATATATTTAATGATATATATTTATCAGTATGTATCAAAAATTTGATATAATATATTGATTAACTTGTTTAAGTATTCATTTAAAATTAAGATTTAAGAATTTAAAAATAATACTTGTTAAAGCTTAAAATATTTAGCATTAAAATTTCAAAGATCTTTGGTAGACTTAAAACATAAATAGAATATATATAGTTTTATCACACAAATTTATTTAAATGAGGACTTGTCATCCCACCCACACGTCACCTAACATACTAACCACCTGAAAGCCTGAAACAACTGTGCACACAGCAGCAGAAGGGAGCAAATCACGTACACCAAGGGAGCGAACTGCAGACAATCTTGCCGTGGGGGATTTGCGTCGACATGAGTTGACATGTGTGTCCAAGTTGACATGGCTCCAAAGCTGCAAATGCCATGTTCCCATCACCTTAGTTTGGCCATTGTTTTCACCTTTTAAAGCATATTTCAGCTGTTGCTTTCCTTATTTCAAAGCTGGTTGCAAGCTCTAGGTTATTTAGATGTGTCTCCATTGGACAATTGCTGTATAAAGCTTTTGGTCTATCCTCTGCTGGCTTCTTACCGTCAGTATGGCTATATGGTTAGCGTGTCTACCTAGAATTTGTGTGGAGGTTCAACAAGTTGGTGACTAGTTTAAGAAACCTTTAAAAACCTATGTTTGAACTTTATGTTGCAGGTACAAACAGGTGTGCAAGTTATCGGTGACAAACAAAAAATTGTTGAAGCTCAGATTCAACTTGCAAAGCTGCAGGTCTCTAAAGGAGATAACCAGCCACTAGATAATTCAAGCACTACTCCATCCGAACCTCAGCAACTATCCATGCCTCTTCCACAGCAACCTCTTCAGCAGCCAGCTCAACCCTCAGCTGCACCGCCACCACTTCAGATTCCTGCACTTCCCACCCCACCTGTTCCAAATGCTCCAGTGCCGCCACCTCCACAACAGAACCCACCTCCTGTTCAATTTTCATCCCAAGTACCCCAACCCCGTGTTTCTTCCATTTCATCAATGCCACCACATGAACCATACCTTCCTCCACCTGGTCAGCCACCTGTAGAGGTCCCTCAGCAGCACTACCAGCCACCACCTCAGCAGATTCAGCTGCCACCACTCCAACCATACCAGCCAGTGCCTCAGCTTGCACAGTACTCGCAGCCACTCCAGCCACCACCCCAAGCTGTACCTCCATCCCAACCTCAACATTCTTTACCTCATCACCCTGAGGAATCATCACCTTACATGCCACCATCTCAGACTTACCCTCCAAGTATCCATCAACCACCACATCTTCACACTGGACCTCCTCCCCAACAAATTTATGGGTCGACCACCAACGTTTATGAAACCCCTGCAAATAGGCCAGCCTCTGTACAGCCACATTTTCCCACAGGTTATGGCCCACCCTCAGGTCCCAGTTTCTCCGACTCTTTTACTTATGGTGGATCCCCTTCTCCCTACAGCTCTGCAAGGGAACCCTCTCCCTTTTCAACTTCCACTGCTCCCAGTGGAAGCACCTATCCACGTCTCCCTACTGCTCAGATACTACCCCAAGCCCAGCCTACTGGATCGAGCTCTGGTGGCTCCACTGGGAACAGGGTCCCTCTTGATGATGTTGTGGACAAGGTCACAACAATGGGGTTCCCAAGGGATCTGGTTATGGCAACCGTGAGAAAGCTGACAGAGAATGGGCAATCTGTGGATTTGAACACAGTTCTGGACAAGCTGATGAATGATGGTGACCAGCCGCGGAAAGGTTGGTTTGGACGGTGATATTCCTTGGAAACCTGGTTTATTATTCCATGTAGGATTTTGTGCCTATAGCTAGTAACTTATTAAATGCTTACATGCCTTCTTTGGTTCTCCTGGAATCTCTGGCTATGGGAGGTATAAAAAGCTTGTAGCTCAGCTGTTTGCAACATGGTATAGAGCCCTGATGTTTACACTTTGCTTTTTCTTCCATTCAAAAATAATTGCAAGAACTGTGAGTTGTTTTCTGTACTACTGTTTGGGTAAATTATCAGCTTTGTGTTGGGATGTCACCACGTGGTTTTGCATTTCACATATGCAACATGGTTTTCACCTACTTGAAACCGGCAAATGGAGAACATGAAGTTGAACTTATGATCATGATGTCGATGAGGTGCTGATGCAATGTGGTGGTGAATTCAAGTACGGTAGATCTTTGCTCCTTTCTTAATGAAACATGAAGCAAGAACAAAAAATGTAAATCAAAGTTAGCTGAGACGCGATATCATCTATTGCTGTTGCTTTTTGCATCTGCTGAAAACAGAAATTTGTTGAAATTCTTAGGTTGGACTTGAGAATGCAGCACAAAAGAAGAGAGTTAATCTCAGGATAGAATGTGAGCAGAAGTTCAAGAATCTGAATTCTAGGTCTTGTATATAATCGTGTTGTATCTTTGTAGTGTTTCAACTTCAAAGATGTATATGGAGTCCATCTCTTATTCTCCCGATTGCTTCATGTCTAAATATTTTGCATCAGATTTTTCCTCTACCTTCTTTTTAGTTATCTAATGAGCTGTTATTGTTAATCTCTCAAATTCCCAGCCATCTTCCCAATCATCCCTGACTACAGAAAAGTAGTCAAATCTCCTGCAATAGCATCAGTTCTTCAGACTAACCCTGTGCGGGTTCGCTTGTCGAATTGGAGATTTCTCGTTTGTCAGCTGTCAGTACCTTTCAAAGCTACCAAAAGTAGCTGTGAGGCATAGTTGAGCTCGTCAACGCCAGTAGAGGTCAGTCCAGGAAGGGAGGAATACAAGTGCCGATGCCCCCATCACAACCCAATGACCGTCACCTAAGGGATCATAATTGGTTGTCTATGAAGGAATTGTATTCCAAGAATATGATATCTTGAACGCACTCTTCGAGAGCCCATTCTTTCAATTTTCTTAATGCAAGTTTAAACCACGTTCAATTTTCTATGAAGATACATTTCACTAACGTAATGAATATCAAATCGATGGAGCATCGGCAAATACTAACAAGAATATTCAAAACTATTATTAATAGGGCCATCCAGTATAGTAAATAAACGCCCGTAAACCTACGTCACAATATATGGAAGATCTAAATTAAGTCTTTGAAATCATTTGCCTATGAAAAATGAACTCTTGAGTTTCTCTTCCCGAAAACAGGTCTCTAATGTTATTCATCTTTCTTTTTTTTTTCATCATCTTCGAATCAGCTAGAATCTTATTAATTAATTTTGCACGCGATAGGGTATTGAACATACTTCGTTCAATCAGAACGAACTGATCTTTGAGGGCGTTATGTTGACAGCATGAATTCTTATCGTTCCGAAATTCTTGCTCTCCTTTTATTCTCACGGGCTTTCCATTCTAAGAGGGTAGCGTAGAGTTCACTTATAGTTATTAGAGATAAGTGGCTGGCCGCGAGGAATCCGCTCTGACTCGTCGGAGAGTCTCAGTGAAGGGTTGATCCATGGCGGATAAGGGATATTCTCCTTCTAAGCCCGAGCTCTAAGGCCCTCTTTGATAGCGGGGTAGAATAAGGGGAATACCTTAACCGGGAGTGTGCTATTCTATATTATTCCATAATATACTTTGATAACTTGTGCATACTCCAGATTTAACCCTTTGAATAATGACTCTTATTCTCTCTACTTTGTTACTATGCGCAGAGTTCAACATGGGTTAAACACATTAAAGAGAAGTCAAAAAATATACACTTACTTTTTGCACTAAAGAACATATGAATTTGTTGACATAATGTTATAAATTTTAGAACTTCATTTTTACTTCTATTTTCTAGCACTACGTTGAAAAATTAAAATTTAAAATATTTAAAAAAGACACATTTGCTATCCACCTAAGGGCACCACATATCAATATTTACACTACAACCACATAACAGGGCCTTGAAAATCGTTGTTGTTTATACGTAATTTTTGCAACAATAACATGATACATTTTAACACTTAATATTTGCTTGTCTTTTGCAACAAGGCAAATAATATATTTAAAATATTTAAAATACACAAACTTTGTATCCATCCTCTGGCCATCACATATCCATAGTTACACAGTGAAACACATAAGAATGACATGAAAATCGGTGTTGTCCATTTCACAATACAGTTTACTGGAGTTACATTTAAGCCAAAAAAATGTGTAATACATTAATGACGAGTTCTTTATACATTACATTGAGTAATACAGAACAATGTGTATAATGTACACTTGTTACATTGAGAATGATAAAATTTATAAACTATCCTTGTCGTCCCTCACACCATCAACTGCAATCGCGTAATTGCCTCATAACCAAAGCTGCAACATCATCGCAAGGCATACCCGACAATAGCCATACTGCAACGCATGCTTCACTGAAAAAAACCTGGATAATATACATGATTAAAAGGTACATAAAATTAACAGTAAGTCATTAGGGCGGGAACATGATATAAACATAAACACATAATATAGAAACCTGGATCAACAAACCGAAGTCTACATCTAAAAACAAGAAGATATAAGGATCTTGCAAACACTGACCTTTTGAAGTGCTTGCTGTAATGGTGAGGATGGGATCCCAGTAGTCGGTCAATGGCACGAGGAAGCAAAGAAATAGTTAAAACATGTGCAGGATTATATAACAGGTGGATACAACATTTACATTTCAGGCAATCACTTTTAAATCAGATGGAACATCAGCAGTGAAACAGCAAGGTCGGGTATATCACATATAACATAGATACTGCTATGACAATCAATCAACCTGCTTCACTTTATGGTGACAATGAAACCCACAGACGCTCTACCAAACTAAGTCACCTAAACTCATTTTTCAGATGGATCACAGTGCTAGTCACAGACCATGTGAAGGCATCCCAGAAAAACATGCATGATCAACAGTTCCAAATTTTCAGACATCTACTTGCTTTGGCAAGTAGGGGGCTCAGCCTAATACAAACAGTCATAGCTTTGCAAGGTGTTGACTGGCATGTCAGCCGTCACAATTCAAACCCATCACAGCGTATGTGCTCCGAGGAACCTCCACAGCTAGCTATGTATAGATATTCATTGTGTTTTTATGACATTCAATCAACCACCTTCGCAATGTGATGGTCAGTATACAAATTTGCAATGTGATGGTCAATATAGAAAATAGGAGTGCTGCATCTGTCAAACCCACAGCCAGGTATAAACACACCAAATCACCAATATCATATTGATCCACATCTGACAAAAAGAGATGTACAAACCTTCACAAATATCATATGGATCCACTTCCAACAAGTAAACCTGTGAGACCTAATGAGGTACACTTGATCAATGATTATAACAACAACAAGAACTTAGATCTGCCCAATCTGTAGACAGAACTCCAACAACATGAGAAGATCCATAAAAGCCAAGTCATATTAACCTAAAATGGAAAGCTGTACTGCACGTCATAATAATAAAAAAAGGGCTGCCAGTGAGATTCAAACCCAAAAGAAAGGCACATATAATAAATAGCAAACTAAAACAATGCATAAGTCTGTCAAACACTAATTCGCTTCCTCGTAATTGACTTCTGTGATAAAAATTGCACCAAAAATGTTGTGAGATCAAAGAATAATAAAACAGTATGACAAACATATCACATACCTGCTCACATACCTGCTCACATTGCCCAAAGATGGCTCAGCTGTGTTCTTATGTCACATACCTGCTCACATGCTATGGGGAGACATTACATTTAAACAACAATGTTGTGAAACTTACCAGGCACATGATCCAAGATTATGACAGCAACAATATTAAAATAGATCTGCACAACCTGTCTAAAGAAGTCCAGCAACATGAGAATATGAATAAAAATCCAAGTCAGATTAACCCAAAACAACTGTTGTGTAAAGTGTCTCACAATAACTGGGAGTGTGCATTGCAGATATGAGGGAATGCCAAGAACACAAAACATGTTGATTTTTACATGGCATTTCAGTAACATTACTCTGCCACAAAGTAGAGTGCTTCATTATAAGCCTGTCAACCGATCACAGTGTACTGGGGAAGAGGGCTCGGTAAAGGATGTATTGCAAGGGTTTGAGAGACAAGAAGGCTCAGACTTATATGAACAGACAAAGCATTGCAGGGGGTTGAGAGACATTAAGAAGGCTCAGACTAATATGAACAGTCATTTCATTGCAACGGGTTGATAGACAAGTCAGCCCTCACAATTCAAACCCATCACAGCATATGTGCTCCGACGAACCTCCACAACTGTGTAAAGTTATTCACTGTGTTGCCGACATCATCAATCACCCAACTAGACAATGCCATTATCATCATTGCCGTTCAAGCCCTCTAACCGCTCCTGCTACCATGAACTGTCATGGCATTGCAATGGGTTATTTGACAAGTCAGCCCTCCTAGTTCAAACCCATCACAACATATATGCTCCGAGGAACCTCCACATGATTTGTTGAGTTATTCACTATGTTGCTGACATAATCAATCACCCACGTAGACAATGCCATTTTCATCATATTTTTAGCTCATCATTGCCCTTTAAGGCCTCTTCCCACCCAACTATCCAACTGCATGAGAAGCTAGGGTTGGGAGGGTGTGGCCTGCAAAAAAAGGTTACGCATATGAAACTATTGTAAAAGGTAAATGAAACCCATGTACTAATTAAACATCCTCCACTACAATGCACCATGTTAAACCTACTACATTAACGAAGTACGATTTATGGAATAATTATCCAACTACAAACCAAGAAATAAAAGAACTATAATAAATGTTCCCACATCTACAGGTTGGCGGAAAGTAACGTCATCCTACATAACACAAATTTAATAGCAACCGAAGGAATAGCCTAGTAGAATTCAAAATCTCATGCCGACCCCCAAATACTATTGGCAATGTCATTCCTAAGGTGCTCTCCTGCAGCAACTTGTTGCTGGCCGATGGATGATACAGTGGGAACTTCCTGATCATCAATATCATCCCCTTGCACATCTTCGTCACCAACCCGATTGAAGTACCAATCATACCCTTGTTCACGACGTATGAAGTTCTGCACCACACAACATGCAAGGACTATCTTGCGCTGTGTCGGCCAAGGGTACATGTTGCCCTCACGCAAAGTATGAAATCGCATCTTCAAGACCCCAAATGTGCGCTCCACCACGTTTCTCAATTGGGCATGACGATGATTGAATTTTTCCTTCTTATTTTCGTAAGGCACATTCACACGACCACGGAATTGAGCAAGATGATACTTCACCCCCCTATACGGTGCCAAGAAAGATGAAGAATTTCCATAACCAGAATCAACCAAATAATACTTCCCTGGCGGTACAGAGAAACCTCCTTCATCTAAAGCCCACTTTAGCACCCGCATATCAGCAGCCGATCCTTCCCATCCAACACACACATAATGGAAAAGCATATCAAATGATACAACCGCCATTACATTTTGTGTAATGCATTGCTTACGATTGCGGAACCGGTCATGCTCTGAAATTGGTACATTTGCAGGAATGTGTGTGCCGTCTATGGCACCAATGGCGTCCTAGACAAAAAATTACGTTGGTAAGTTTAAGGTATCAATGTGCTGTGGAGGAATGACTAAGTAAAAAGACCTCACCTTAAAATACGGGTAGAAGCGTTCCTTGCCACGAATGTAGGGATGACACTCGTGAGCTTGTGTAGGTGTGGGTAGTTGAATATATTCTTCCTTCAAATGGTTGATGGCAACGATGACTTCATTTACATACTTACTGATTGTTTGAGAAGAATGTTGAAAGTGCTCACATAGTGCACCACTAGACACCCCATGACCGGTGGCATATAGGAACATAGCCAACTGTTCAGCAGCAGATACATATCTTGAATCCTTTAACAAACCACGGCCTACCAAGATGTCAGTCAATCTTGTAAACATAGTTGGGTGCATCCTGAACATCTTGTAACACCTCTGCTCATGTCCATTGATAATATTTGTCACCCACATTTGACCTGCGTGGACTGAAGAATGCATGCGTCGACGAATAGGTGGCGACATTTCCTCAGCTTCCACTCTTTCAAGAATGGCCTCCTCAACACTGTTGATCATGTCATCATCCTCCAAGAGAAAGTCCAATAGAATGGGATCAAGATCTACACATCACACCAAACATTTCCATCACCATTGCAACATGATTTGTTGATGAAGTCATTATCCATTAATAAATTGACTGGTACATGGTTTAATAACAGCAGATACATATAACCCTAGTACATAACACAGAAAAAGTACTTGAAGCATAGTCTATGAAGTCCCCACCTTAAAGAACACAACTACGAGAGTAAGTAATATAAACAACAGCAACACTACTAGAATTATCAACAGGACAACAACAATACAAGACAAGTTCTACATTTGTGTCCTCTGCTGTAGCAGTGATTGGTTCATTGCATGATAGGGTGACATAGGATTTGCAGGAGACGCAGGCATATGCCTTGTAATTACTTGGGACCGATCATGAATATGTGTATGCCCGCTGTTGTCACACCCATTTATAGCCTTGTGTGCATCCTCTACCGAGTGAAAACCCTTGTAACGAGCCCCAGGATATCCATTAACCTGGACAAAACATTCAGGCCAACTGTAATAAATACCGGGTTCTCGTCCAACCCACACTACATAGCATTGGTATCTTCCCATTTTTCGACCTTCAATTGCCTGCAAGTAAGAGTTTATGAAACACAATAGGTGCGACTACGATATCATATGCGAAATTTGCATGATAAAGTCCACTCCATAGGGTAAGCAAGTAGAAGGGGCATCAAGTAAGTTTAAAAGTACAACACATGATAAGGTCCACTCCATAGGATAAGCAAGTACAAGGGGCAGGAATGAAGTTTTAAAAAGTACAACACATGATAAGGTCCACTCCATGGGATAAGCAAGTAGAAGGGACGGCAAGTAAGTTTAAAATTACAACGCATGATAAAGTGGGGCTGGGGAATAACAGCAAATAGTCCAAGTGCATGAATAACGTTTACACCATGTGAACTAGCACCCAGTCAATCCTGTCTTCTTCGTGCAGCTCCATAAATAATTTTCTATTTATTGGATCCTTGAATAAATCCACTGCTTTGAGATAGATGTTCCGATCAAGGTTTGGATCTGCCTTCAGTATGTCGAAGCATGCTCGCATGGTAGGGGTGTCATCGGCCATGTGGAGGGAAGATGTACGCTCCCCTCGTAAGAGCCTGACCAAGTCACTCCTATCCTGCATAGCCCCAGCAAACTTGGTTAATGCCTCATCTCCAAGCTTCTTTTGACGACTCTTCTTACCAGAGCTAACTGTGTTATTGGCCGGTGTAGAAGTTCCTTCACCCTCCACTCCCATACTCAAAGGAGGTGTGTTAAATGTAGGTCTTGAAGGTTGTGCGTATTGAGACACATTCAAAGTGTCAGTAATATTATCAAGCCCACCAACATCAAATGCACCACCTAAAGGGGTCAAGAAATCATTTGCATGCACTTCCGTAGGTTGCGTGACTTGTCGGGGCCGTGAGGAGTCGGCGTCCCACCCCCTTGCACAACTTTTTCCACAAAGATAGTCCATCTCACGTAGGAAGATAAATGGTTTACCTCTAATTAACCTGAACTCCGGTCGACTCTGAAATAAAGTAGGATTTGGAGATGTCACTCAGTGAAAACAAATAGGCGAGGAATGTAAACTGGATAATTATTCGCACAAGTCATAAAGTACCTGAATTAATTCATCCCATGCCCCTTCATATCCGGGAACAGGCACATTGTTCACACTGTCCCACCCCCATCCAGATTTATTCCGCAACTCATCAACAATACCATAAATCTTTCTAATTGTCTTCCAACGATTATTTAATTGGTGACGGTCGTAGTTCAGGTTACACGATCGATTAAACATCGGGACTATCTCAGCCCAACAATGAGGCTTGAACATACCAGAATTGCAATTATTCTTATCATATTGCTCGATCAATAATTGAAGGAGAACCCTATCCTGAGCCGTAGTCCAATTCTGAACACGGGCCTTAACTCTAGTGGAAGCAGATTCATTTGGAATTGACCCTAATATTAGTAGCCAAATCATAAAAAGTACTTTAGTTACACACCAGGGTGGACAATTTACATGAATTAGAAGAACAAGAAGTATGAAATAGCATTTGTGTAATGGGTTGGCGACGGAACTTACCAGAGGTAGCCATCCGAGATGTCCTCTTCCTCTTTAAGCTGGTTAAGTACCCATCGAGACAAAAAAAATATTAAAAAATTAGATATGAGAATGTGAACACAGTAATGAGTTTTAATTTATATATTGTAAGCAACAGACGTACTTATCTGACCCTCAAATAAACAGGCACATATCTATAAATCAGAAATAGCTATAAACTGTCTGCCTATATGAGTTTAATGGTATAAACCCTATGCGGCAATCCTACTTCCCGACAACGTTAAAGATACAGGTATGGTGGATCACACAGCTTGCAAGGAGAAAGATACATGAAGACCTTCAACACAACTTGGAGGCTATCAGATCGAGTCATAGGGGTATTGCAAGGGCTTGTGATATAAGGTTTTGGTATGCAGAGAGGCTTTTTATCTAATTTTGCCTTATACTCATATAACCTATATATTTTAAGCATTAAAGAATCTGCAAAATATTCACTTTGGAAACCAATAAATAAAGGACTTTGCACTACTTAAGTATTGCTGAATTGTCATCTAGAAAATATAATTTCAATGACTAGCACACAAGGAATTTCAGATTGTGATTCAGGAGTGTAAATATGATTGCAGAGAGTAAACAATGTAGAATCTGACACCCAGCGCAGTCAAGATAAGAAAAAAAGTAGATGTACATAAACAAAAAGGAAAAAATCATTGCCACTAAAATACATAAGAAATGCAAGACACCAATCAACCACATTAGAAAATGTATTCTATTAACCTGTGTCTGCTCGGATGAAATATCAGAGAGATTTGGCAACAACAGCTACAATCACCAACCTAATGTGACCCTCAAAATTTTTGTAAGCAAACTACAACCCAAGTAAGCAACAAACTACAAACTACAACATTAAATGTAAGCAGTAAACAAGTACAGGGCTGACCTAACTTAGTATGAAAAACCCTAATCGTCAACATCAGTCAATTGGCCGATAGATACAAAGGCTCAATAGGTTTAAAAACAAACGCACATGCCAATATCCAAGGGTATCACATGAACTAATGCAAACTAATGATAAGCACAAAACTAAGAAACAATGAAGGAACATAAGTAAAAAAATTAAGATGTCAAAATAAAGTACAATACATGGGACATCAGTGAAGACATTATCTCTGAAAAATCTGGATCTACTATCATGAGTTTAATCTTCCACAATACACTTAACTGGGAGTTAACCTTCTCAATGGAGCATGATCTGAACCATGTTGGGCATATCCAAACAACCTTATATCTACACTCTCTAATCTTGCCATTGTGTTACCAGAATGTACTATATCATAGACATTATAAGATATCAAACATCTGTGAAGTAAGGCTTTTCCCAGCACAGGGGCAAACGTATGAAATTGGCATGAATAAGGTAATCTAAAGCTGCACTTAAGAAGCACGCTGATATTTTTAAGGTCCTAGATTGGTAAAGCTGTTCGAATAGAATGTTGTATAAAGAATAAACAAGAATGACCATGGATCTGGGAGTTCCAAGTATAAAGCAGTGAATGTATTACAGGTCAGAGTGTATAGCCTTCAACACAAATGCCCTATTCAAGCTAAATTGATGTTTGCCTAATGCCGTTCCATGGAAAGTTCAACCGGTACTCCTCACCCAAAACCATAAAGCACTATTATCAATGCATGGATAAGCCATGCTGGAGTTGACCTATGGGAAAAGAGGCATAAATTCATATAAAGGAAGAGAAGGTGGTAGGAGCGGAATCTGATGACACAAAAAACCACATGGTAGTTCCACAACCAAGTTGAGTAAATCATTCAAAAAAGGACTAACCAGAAGTTGAATGCCATTATCCACAATGATTTGAGGGATCATACCGAGGTTCTAGTTGGGGGTTATTGAAAATCTGTTGCATAGGTGAACCTGCGCTAGGTAGTATGCGACCCAGATCATGGTAAAATGGAACCATCTTCAATTAGGAGAGGGAAAGCACAGCAAGAAGAAAGGCATATGATATTACATGGCAGATTACGATTAACGGAGATCATACCGAGGTCTTACTTGCAGCTTTTCAAAATCAGATGTACAGGTGAATCAGCGCAGGGGAGTATGCATACCAGAGTGTGGTACAATGGAACATCATATGCAGAGGTGAATCACAGCAAGAAGAATGGAATACGAAACTACAGCCCATGTCCTCCAGAAATAGTGAACGGGTTGTAAAAAGCACAACACAACAAGAAGAGACAAAGCAGTGCAGAATGAGTAAAAAAGATTCGCAGAAGAAGGAACCAGTGGCGGCAAGGGGCCGAGGAAGAGGCAGAAGAGACACAGTCCTTTGACGCCGGAGAAGCCACCGCGTCTGCCAAGGATGATGGGGATGGCATTGCGAAGAAGCCGAGGAGTTAAAATAGGGCAGCACCGAAGAACACTGTAGGCTCACAAGCGTCGGTCATACAGGGGTCGATTCAAACCCTCTCCGTAAAAGGTGGGTACGGGGAGCAGAAAAAGTGGAAGGACCCCTACCCAAGCCACACGATCTGGGCGATTTCAGAAGATTGCAGAGGTGATTGGACGCAAGATTACAGAGGGTTTTCGAACCGAGGCAGTGCCCGAGTAGTAATGGCGGTTGTTGACCGCCTCAATCGTGGAAGCAGCAAAGCGTGGGGGCGGAGCCTGCAACAGACGAGTAGCATGGCGGGGAGGGCAACACGGCCAGATCGGGGTAGCGAAGCCAAAGGCGTCGAGGAGGGAAGAGGCAGCCGACGGCGGAGCAGGCGTTGCAGGCCGGATGATGGTCGTCTGTGTCGCACGCGGAGGAGGGCGACATGGGAGACGCGGAGGTAGGGTTCGGAGGTGGAGGAGGACGAAGCAATTACCTTTTGCTGCACACCGGGTTAAAGCGTATTCCACCGGCTCGGCAGAATAGGTTAACCAGCGTTAACGCGGAGACCGAGAAGGTTAGGGAGAATACAGGAGAATAGCTAAAATGCTCTACCAAATTGAATAGGAGAGAATACGGTGGGGTACCCCACCATATTCTTCAATCAAAGAGGGCCTAAGTACGGAGTCCCGGCTTTGGGCATCCATGAGAGAGCATCTCATCTACGTTTTACTGGCTCAGTCAAGAGCGCATCTGGGTTGCTCCCGAGCGTTGGGGAGACTTTTACATGGGTGACCGTGTCAAAACTTGATGGGCTTTGTTTGGACCCTTTACCTTGGGTTTTATAACAAGCGAGCCCTCGATATGAAGTTGGGCTATCACTTATTAGATCGCGCAGGCCTTCATAGATCTTTGGACTATGAAATAATGGGTCACAATCTTCCCCTCTCCATATGTCATCTCAAAGAAATTATAAAACATATTTGCTTACATAACCAGCTGGCAATGCAGTCCAAGAGGAAGAGATGAGCAAAGAACCAACAGGCTTATAACTAAGGTCTTAGAACTGGTAAAGACAGTAGACTTTTCTTGCCAAAGGGAGTATAACGTTCCTCGGCTCTCATCTTCTTCGTATTACACGCGCGCGCACGCACACACAGATGTACGCACACACACACACACACAGATGTACGTTCCTCGGCTCTCATCTTCTTCGTATTACATCACCTACTGTGGACACACACACACACACAGATGTACACACACACACAGATGTACGTTCCTCGGCTCTCATCTTCTTCGTATTACATCACCTACTGTGGACACACACACACAGATGTACGTTCCTCGGCTCTCATCTTCTTCGTATTACGCCACCTACTGTGGACACACACACACAGATGTACGCGCACACACAGATACTCCGACCTTCCCTAGGCAGCTCTCCTCGGCGGAACGGAAGGACGGCTACCTAGCAGCAGCAGTAGTAGCAGAGAAAAAAGGAAGCGATCGCGCTGATCAAAAGCACGGTTAATCCAACGGCGATGGCGACGGGCACAGGACACAGTCTCCACGCTCCCCGCTGCTTGTGGCTTCCGGGACTTCGGCAGGGTCCGCTAACATGGATCTTCCCCAACCTCCCCCGGTGAGCAACAGGGATATGGTGCAGTCTTCCCTGGACGCAGCCCGTCTCGCCGGCGACAGTAAGCGGCAGTCCCTGGCAGCTGGTAGGACCAGCGGCATTCTGCGGAGGCGCAGCTTCCTCGGCCACTACAGCTGCGACAACCTGACCCCTCCCAGCGCCATTACCCACGGGGAAGAGGGCTAGGAACAAGCAGAGGAGGAAAGCGAGGGACAGGGTGACTCTGAGGGTAGCTGCCTTCATCCTGAGCAGAGGATTGGGGTTCGGTTTATTTCTCGGGGTAGGAAAGCCTCTGCATACGTTGAGTTAGCAGGACACGGTCTTATAGCAGCAAGAACCGTGAGCTAGCAAGGTCCAAAGGCTCAGAGGGCAGTGATGGGTGTGCTCTGCATGGGGTTTTGGGGTATGATTAATTGGCTAAGGGGGTTCACGGCCACACGCATGCACGGATGTGGAATGATCCTCACCGATCGATGGCCAGCGTGCAGAAACCCTAACTAGTAAAAGGAGATGATCAGTTGCTACGAGCTAATCAAGTGGTGATCACCCGGGTGGGGGGGGGGGGGGTGCGGATGTTCTGGTGTGGGAGCTGTCTCCTTTTGTTCGACGTCCCTTTCAGTACTGGTGGTGCATGCAGCGCCATGGCGCCCCCTCTTCTACCTTGTTTTCCCATTGTATATGTAGTGCTTCCCTTAATTTGCTGCCTCTACAGCACGTATATACATAAATGAAAAGGTTTTACGTGCTACTGCTGGGCCGTGCTCGATGAGGCTGCCGTGTTCTAAGGCAATGCCTGTCATGTCTACACGTCTAAATCACAGGGCCGGTTCTCTCATGATGACGAAATGCCAGATAAGTTATATATATATATATATATATATATATATATGTGCCTATCAGATCATATATAGGAATGAGTGGCTTTTAATCAAATTAGATATTCCGATTTGCCTCTGAGTTAATAACTCATTGTGGGCTGTTTCATCCTGACCAGCAGAGCAGAGAGACTCGGAGATAATCCGAAAACCAGACCCAGTTCTAAAGGTTCTGCACTTCACGGATTGCATATCATTGTTTCAATATTTTCCACAGATCGAGAATGGAGGAAGATGTTTGATACGCTGTTGTTTGCATAAACTCAAGAAAAATTAAGCCAAGCGCATGCAGAAAAGACTTGAAGCCTCCTCCAGACCAACAGCTTCCGTAACATGATGCTTGTTAAAAGTCTGAAACGATGGATCATACGATATTAGAAGCTGTTCAAATCATGGTTCCTTGACGCAGTTAGACTCGAACGTGTCGTATTGTATTTGAAAAGTTTTAATGTAATCTAAATTATTCTTAAGATCGATCGAGTCGGGTCGAGTCATAGTGAAAGAGAGAGAGAGAGAGAAAGAGGAGATGATGTACGTCGAATCGGATCGAGTCAATTATGCATGACTCGAGTGTACCGTATCGTATCGGATCAGAAAAGATATGATCTGATACGAATCATAGAATTAACGAACTTTAATTCAAATGCATGGTTCCTCACTTGCGGGAGGAGGCCTACCATATTCCTGTTTGTAACGGAGGGACGTCATTCGATGCAAGACAGCTGAAATGCAAGAGTTTAAAAATTATTCTAAATTAAGAAATAGTGAAAAAAATAAAATAATAAAAAGGAAAAAACAAACCTTTTAATAAAGCATTATTAATTAAGCAAGTGATAGGTGACACGTTTTAAGTTTTCAGAACTCTACAAGACAGACCCTATTAATTAATTAGGAAATGCCTTCCATATCTACAATTTGTAGTCCAATTAAAACCATCGTTGGGAGACGTTTAATTAGATGGTTAATTTGGTGTATGAATTAGACAGGTAGAAACATCTATACCCGCAAAACTTAATACATCATTGCGTGGTGAGCATATATACCCATAGCTAATTAATGAAAAATAGTTTTGTAACCCGAGTTTTTTACACTTTCTGTTACACAATGGTGCCTGGGAGTAATTTTTTTAAGGTTATTTCTTCTTTAAAAAATATTTCATTGTTATTTTTGTCGTCATTTTTGACTTTATAAAATTTAATTTTTGACATGTTTGGTAAAATCTAAATAATATTAAAGAGAGTATAGAGTTTCTTTATTAGGAGGTGGTTGAAGAGAGAGAGAGATATGTGATAATAGTGTGTGTGCGCGCGCGTGAGAGAGAGAGAGAGAGAGAGAGAGAGAGAGAGAGAGAGAGAGAGAGAGGTGAGATGTGTGTGTGAGAGAGAAAGAGGTGGTTATAGGAGAGATAGTTATTTTGAAAAAAAATGAAATAGTTATTTTTTATTTGAAAAATTTTAATGAAGAGTTAACTCCCTCCCTAAAAATTAGGAGAGATACTCTAAATATGAATTAATCCACGTTCTTTCCTCAAAATAAATTTTAAGAGAGAAAATATCTAAAAAAATTTAACTAAACATCTCAATTATTCTGGAACATTAAAACTATCTCCCTTCTTTAACATGTCAGATATTTAATCAATAAATATATGTATCTATCCTTTTTTTTATCTTTATGTGCGTTAAAAATAGAGTGCTTTAATTAATTACTTTTTGGTAGTATAAAATTAACCAGCTCGATCCCTTAGGGCCGATTTATTTCGGAGTTAATAAGATAGTGAAATCGCTGTGAGAGAGTGACATGGACTCCGCCGCTCTCTCACACACAAAGGTGTTAATCGGAGTCGGTTAACACACTCGACCCCCCTCGGGATCGAGTGCGTTAAACCCACCCCATTAACAAACTTGGCCTTAATTAATACCTTTGTATATTGACATGCTCGCGACTGTACGGCAACGCGATGGAAGAGATCTTGGATATGTTTAGGCACGTCATTAGTGATGCAGTCCATCGCAATAGGTTAGGTAGCACGTACCCTTCCTTATATCTGACGATGGGCATTTTGGGCCCCTTTTTCTTCCACAATGGCACATACATTGGAAACATTGGAAATGATTTTATAATCATCAAGATCAATGGGGAACACAACACCTTTAATATCTGTGCATTACAATTTTCTTTTCTTTTCTTTTTTTTGATCTGCTGGGCACCTCTGTTTTTCTTGCTTTGCAGATTTTGTAACTCAAAAACCATCAAAAACTAAGAGGAAGGACTTTGGTTCTTTCTCATGCATGTCTTTTATATATAGCTAGTCATTAAGACAAACTGTTTTCAAATTTAAAACCTTAGAAAAATCCTCCAAGATTAAAATAGCAACTCTAAGACTGATCAGAAATTATGGCATTTCATAATAAAGCAACCAGTTTGAAGGCATGACAAGAATAAGGAAATTCTGAAGTGAGAATAATGAGGACGAATTATCAAGACCTTAAGGCCCTGTTTGATAACAGGTTAAACTCGGGTAAAATAAGTTAATCAGGGTCGGGTGAATTATTTCTTGTTTGATATTTTTTTTAAACGGGGTTAGATTGGGTGAGAGTGGATTAACTCGTTCTTAGAAAATAGGTGGAACGAGTTAACTGACTTCGATTAGGATTAGGGGTCGGGTGGGCCACCCGGATAGATCACCCGCCCCTAACCTACTCTATTATCAAACTTGTCCTAATTATATGGGTGAACACGGTTTAGTTTGGTTCGATCTAAAATTATTTTTTTTAAAACTGAATCGAATCGAATTTACTCGTCAAATCGAACCGAATCAAATTTAAAAAAAATGGTTTGATTCGGTTTCAAATTAAATTTTCATATTGTATTATAATATATTTAAATTTAATGACTTATATGTATATAAAATAAAATAAAAAATAAAAAACTTATATTTCATATGCTTTATATGTATATAATTATAATTTTTAAATATTCTTAATATAATTATAATATATAATATTAATAAAAAATATATGAATAATAAATTCGATTTGATTCGATTTCACGCATTATGAAATTGAACCGAATTCGATTTCAAACCGAATCAAATCGAGACGAATCATTTAATTTTTGATCTGAACTGAATCATGAACAACCCTACTCAACCACATCCACTTTGACAATGGTCATTCCCAATATCTAATCCAATAAATCTCTCTCAAATATGGCCTTGCAAAGTGATTATCCCAACATGAATTAAACCTGTACCCAGCAATGCGTGAACTATTGTATTATAATATATTTAAATTTAATAACTTATATGTTTATAAAATAAAAATAAAAAACTCATATACTATATGTTTTATATGTATATAATTATTTTTTAAATTTTTTGATATAATTATAATATATAATATTAATTAAAATATATAAATAATAAATTTGATTCGATTCGATTTCACGATCGAATCGAATTCGACTTCAAACTGAATCAAATCGAGCTGAATCAAACGATTCGAATTGATTTTTTATCTGAACCCAATTATGAATAACCCTACTCAACCTCATCCACCTTGAAAATGGTCATTCCCGATATCTAATCCTATAAATCTCTCTCAAATCTGGCCTTACAAAGTGATTACCCCCACATAAATTAAACTTGTACCCAGCAATGCCAATGAAAACCAATGAGCAATCTTTATCACATACTGTGATTCTGCGATGATTTCTCTAATTAAATGCATAGCTTTTGCCTCCTAATTAGGTTGCCTTTGGTAGCGATTGTGGAAGGAATTCCAATGATTAATTGAGAAGGAAAGATATAGATTTAAAAAGTGGAGGGAGTGAAAAATCTTCAAAATCTTCTTTTTACGATATTTTTAATGATTACGATAAATTTCAATCATTAGAACGGAGGAAAAATTTTTAATGGTGAGTGAATGGATAATAACATTCATTGAATTTGAAATTTGAATATAAAATAAAAAATTATTTTTAGACAACTCTATATAAAATCTATTTACATGTAGGTGCATTTTTAAAATGAGACTATTGAATCTTTATTTTTCAATAAAAAATTATGTCTTTTAAAATTTTAATTTTATAAATGGAGCTTCACAAGGGTCTTTTCGTCATTTAGACGGTGATACGCGAGTCATAACGGGCCCCAGCTGACACGTGTGGGATGTGACCGTTGCCGCTCCGACGTCCCACGAATTCAAAAAAAAATAACAATCCTTCGACGGCCACCCACCCCCCTTCTCGACCGTTGGGGCCTCGCGACTTCTCTTCACTGGGAGCTACCCTTTTGTCAGGGGAAGCCACAAGAAGGAGAGCGCCCCACAACCCCCCAGTCTTCTCTCTGCGGGGGCGGAAGCTTTTCCGGCCAATCCGAAGGTGCCCCCGATCCCGAAGGATTCGTCCCAGATGGGTTTTCCGTCGCTCGCAAGAATCTCTACTGCTGCTCGGCCTGTCTGATCGTCTCCCCAAGAATTGCGTTCGAGGAAAAGGAAGGAAGCCATCTTCCCTGGGTTTTTCTTCGGGTAAAGGAGCAGTCGGAAGGCCTCGAGGTAAATTTTCATATTGATTTCAGTAATGGGATATCGTGTTGGTGGGAGAGAGCAGGAATCTTTTCAGTTTTTCACCTTGATTTGTGAGAAATCGGGAATAAGAATTTGAGGATTTCCCCAATTTTCTGCTTTGGTTGGTAAAAAGCTTCTTTACTTGTATTCTGATTTCATGGGTCCGGAAGAGCATCCACAGGATTCCAGTTAGGTCTTGCCAACCATGTGAGAGTGCCGATGGGTTCTTGTTTTGAGGAGGTCAAAGCAACCTTCTCTGGTCAAAGACGGAACCTTTCGTTTCCCAGGAACTTTCTTCTCGATGGGTTTTCAGTTTTTCCTTTTCCACCGATGATGAGTTTGCGGATATTTCCCCAATCATCAGTATCCCTTTCAGATAGAAATCTAAGCTGGATTGATCCCTTTTTCTTTTCTTGATGTGAAATCCCTGCAGATTCTGTGGTGGCCAGTGTGCCGATCAGTTCAAGTTACCACTGTTACAAGCTGATCGAAGAGGCCATGGCGTCCCTTGCCCCGGGAGTTCTGTTGAAGCTGCTCGATGGCATGAACATCGGAGCTGCCAAGCCGGTCGGGGAGCACCGGAGCGCACTCTTGCAGGTGACGGACATCGTCCCGGCCGACCTCGATGAGAAGGACCTGTGGCCGAAGCACGGGTTCTACATCAAGGTGTCCGACTCTTCCCACTCCATCTACGTCAGCCTCCCCTTGGAGCAGGACGATCTCGTCCTCAGCAACAAGATGCAGCTGGGGCAGTTCATCTACGTCGACAGGTTGGCGCCCGGGTCGCCGGTCCCGGTCATAAAGGGCGCGAAGCCGCTGCCGGGGAGGCACCCGCTGGTTGGCACGCCGGAGCCCATCGTCCGGATGAGAAGAAAGGGAGATGACTCCAATCCGGGTGCCGCGGGCGAGAAGGTGCCTTCGGCTCACAGGAGAGGTTCCTGGGGTCCAGATCAGAATGCATCTGGTTCTCCTGCTGCTGCTTCCCCTTCCATTGTGAAGCCGGTCGCATTTAATTTTGACGACGAGACACCGATGAAGGAGAAGGGTGCCCATTCTCAGATCTCCCCAATGATCAGAGGGAGAATTGGGAAGACGGGGAGCTTGGATCCGTCTTTCAGGGCATCAGTCAGCCATGTTCTTTCATCCAAGGCCATGGAATCGAAGGGGGATAGCCTATCTGCGGTCAGGAAAAGCTGCCTCATTTCAAAATTTCCAAGGTGTAAAAGTGGCTGCGAAGGAGAAATGAGAATCCCCAAGAGCCCTTTCTCCGCCGTAAGCGCATCCACACCCCATCCCCATCTGCCTCCGAAGAAAATGCTTCTTGGCCGTTCTAATTTGCCGGCGAAGAGAATTCCAGCTACTTGAAAGATTTCTTGTTTTCCTTGCAGAAGAAGACTACTACTACTACTACTACTACTACTGCATCATCCCCACCTAAATCAAAATGTGATGCGAGGAGCACGGAGCCCTCGCCACCTAAATTAAAATGTGATGCGAAGGTCACAGCATCCTCTCCAGCAGTGAAGCCAGAGAAGAACTCCAGCTCAGTGGCGTCTCGTACATGCAACCAACCTGGTGTTTCTCCGCACATAGTAAGAGAAAATGCAAGACAAATAACATCATCTCCTGCGGCAAATTCGGAGAAGAACCGTAGCACAATGATGTCTCATGTATACAGCAATCAATCTGGCAGCCCCACGTCTGAATATGGCAAGGGTCATCATCCCCTATCGCTGCCAGGGAAGCTCAAAGCACTGGGGAAGGTGATCTGCTGTTCTCATCTCCTTCATTTTTTTTTTAGTAAGAGTCTTGAGCTACCAACAATAAAGGTAACACACCACAC
Source organism: Amorphophallus konjac (assembly GCA_022559845.1). NCBI lineage: Eukaryota > Viridiplantae > Streptophyta > Magnoliopsida > Alismatales > Araceae > Amorphophallus > Amorphophallus konjac. The sequence continues at coordinate 481,700,558 of CM040118.1, forward strand.
CACCACCTGATTCATTGGAGACTTCTGAAACAGGAAGCCGTACAACAGAGGGAAGCAGCGCAGAAGGTAGCTCTTCAAGCTCTAAGAGATGCTTCCGCGTCTGAAACTCTCGTTCGTGTTCTGAAGTATGAATTTCTTCGCCTGGTTAAAAGGAATCTGTCTCCTTTTCCTTCCCTGTTAAGAAGCCTGGCGTATATCTTATTTTGGTTTCATGCAGGATGCTTTCTGATTTAAGCACATCTGCAAAACCCGAGTCTCCAGCTGCTTGTTTTGATCAGTTCTTGAGCTTTCATCAAGAGATAGAGCAATCGGTGATCGGCATGGAGGCGATTCAAGCAGCGACGTCCTGTAGAGTCACTAGTGAGAAAGAGCCGAAGGAGGAGGAGGAAACACCCTCCATCTTACTAGAGATATCACAAAACTCAAATGAGCAAACAAATTCCAAGAGGAGGGCATTATCAAAATCGGTTTCGTTTGCCAACCCCGAAAAAGGTGAACTGAAGAGCAACCTTGGCAAGCACCCAAGATCAACAGGCTCAAAGGATGGGAAGAAAGGACAAGAGGATGCAGCTGGAGATGACACCAAGCTACCACTTTCTACTTTAGAAAATTCAATCAGATTGGCTAAGCAGGTTCAAGCTGAAGCAGGAAGTTGGTTCATGGATTTTCTGGAGGCGGCACTGGAGGCAGGTCTGAAGAAGACCAAAGCAGCATCTGGAAACTCAGGGAAAGGGTGTTGCCCACAGTCACTGATCCTTAAGGTGATCAACTGGGTAGAGGTGGAACAAGCTAATAGCAGGAAGCGGCCTGCTCATCCCAGAGCTGCACAAGTAGCAAGGAAGTTAAGGATTAAAGTCAAGAATCCATAGTTGGCTGGCATTTATCAATTTGTCCATAGTTGGCTGGCATTTATCAATGTGGGTTATAGTGGTGGTGGTTAGGATTACAGTGGTGGATTCCTGTTGGATGTCCAATTGACAGAAAAGGTACAGTAGTTTTATTTGTTTGTGAAATTCAATTTTTTCATTTGATTCATGATTGAGTGACATGTAAAGAAACTTCGTTTGGAAAATCCCGGTGGGCTTGACAAGTTTGGTGGAAACTCAGCAGATTTCCAGTCGAATTCGTCACAGATTTCTCATCTTTAGATGTGCAAAAAGTAACTGTAATCTGCCAAATCCAATTAATTTGTTACTTGGAGGGATATTAGAAGTTGCAGGAAGTACAATCTTTGATGGCAAGAGACCCCTCAACTCAAGCCACCATGCAGCTGTTATGCAGAGAGCTTCTCAGTGCTAAGATTTTTTAAAATGCCGCTGAAAGCTAGTGTGACTTCAATCCGACATCCATATTTTCCATTGATGTGGTGGTTATTGATCACCAATGTGTATACTCTCTCTAACTCAGCTAGAACCAACAAGAACAGTAGATGATCTAGGCTCCTCGAAAGACTATGTTTGCTAAGCACATATTTTTTATAGAAGGTTTAGGAGATGATATTTACAGATTCCAACATACAACTAGAATAAAGATGTACACTTTCAAAAAAACTAGAATAAAGATGTCAATGAATCGAAAGACAAACAGACAGATCAGAAAGTCAGACCAACGGCTATGCAAAACATGTTATTTTGTGATATTGCCGGTATTTGATGTTAGGCCACTAAAATTTATCTTGCAGATCGAATGCATGCCACTCAAATTTGGCTCACATTTGGCCAGGCCAGGTCAGGTTAAAGAGCCTGATTAACAGACGAGTCCAGCCCAAACAATCAATCGGGACAAGTTGGGTGCAGACATAAATCAAACAGGGCAGTTTCACCTTTCTCATTCAAGGTTCACCTTTATGTAAAACAATTGCTAATATCCACAGTGCAGAAAGCAATATTCACTGATGGTGCTAATAATATCCACAGTGCAGAAAGCAATATTCACTGAATGGTGCTTCCCATTCATGATGAGAGCCTGAAAAAAAAAAAGACCAGGACAACGTCCATCAGACCATGCAAATTACACTTCAAATGTAATATTTTGTGAATTTCAACTGTTAAACATCAATTTAGACATGTACAGTTTTAACACAAAATATCTACCTCTCTGGATACCCTGTGTGTTTCCAAGTGTTCAGTTACAACATTTCAACGTTTACAGTAAGTAACACTAAATTAGCATTTACAAATGAACACATTTAACCACCAGCCCCTACAGAAATAACAGTCCTGATCAAGTGAAGATGCCACTGCGGGAGCCCAGTATACGTTGGTCCTTTGATTTCAACAAGGAGACCCAAGCATCTCCATCTTCAGGAACTACATGTGGCCCAACAGAAATTCACAAAGGGCTTGTTGCTACTGTAAAGCTGCTTGAAACTGTAAGGGAACACGGAGCAACGGTGCACGGAACTCTCCAAGCTCCCCAAGCTGGCCACATGCGGCCATTTGATCATCCCCTTTGCTGAACCTCAAGAAAACGACACACCCTGCTTCTGCCAGGACATTGCGAAACTTGATCATCTTCTCTTCAGGGGTTGGCCTGAACATAGATCCACTGTGAGGATTAAATTTGATGAGATTAATCTTGCAAGGGATCCCTCTGACAAGTTCTATCAGTCTCTTTGCATCCTCTAAGCTGCAAAAAGAAGCTGTAGCTTCATAAATAATGGCAGTTTATAAAGATGAGATATCATGTTAACCAAAGCAAGCATCTGGATTAACAAAGTAACACGACTATTTTAGTAAAACCACAATGATGTAACAGAGAAGTGTAATAGGCAAAACACTTTCTTATCTCTCATAAGGTTTTAGCTTTAATGGAAATTGCCAAGCAACTATTCTAAAGCTATTCAATATAGTTGAACCAGATAACTTTAGGCCCTCTTTGTTATTCGAACGCGGACACGGTGTTCGACCCCAGGAGGTCGAACGCGCCGCCCGAGCTCGGATAGGGGAGATTGTGTGAGGGGGGAGCATGGGCCCGGGGATGTTTCTCTCTCATCGGGCACGACACCCGCCCGACAATCCCGTTAACAAACTGGCCCTTATAGTATTTGACTTCATGAAGTATGCAGTTTGAACCACATGGTCAGTTTGGCTGGCTTTGCTTCTTGCTGATCTGGGATCAGCACCACCAGGGGTGTCTCTAGACAGACTGTAATCTTGAGGATACATTCCAATTCAGGATCCGAGTTTAAAAGACTCACCATGCCTCCTTTTCTTGGGGTTGTCAAGGTCCCCATCTTTAGCAATTAAAAGAGTGTGAGGGGGGAGGATGTAACATACATAGTTCAGTGGTGCTGTCCTAAATGTCATTAGAAACAAAGATAACGCTCACGCCGACCTGTCATTTACTCCTTCAAGCATCACATATTCAAAGAGCACTTTATATCTATGCTTGAAGCTGAGTTCCTCCCTCAGGGTTCCAAGAAGTAGAGCAAGATTGTACTTCCTATTGATTGGCATGATCCAATTCCTAACCTGCAATTATAAGTGGCTACAAATCAATTACCTTTCAAACGGCACTGTACCACTAAGATCTTCCATTCAATATGAAATCACAAGCAACCTCATCTGTTGTGGCATTCAGGCTTACTGCCAATGCACAGTTTGACTCCTTGAGGAAACGCTTTAATTGTGGGACAAGTCCACTGGTTGAGACAGTAACCTTTCTTGGACTGAAATGCAGTCCTTGTTCATCAACCATTATCGCTGCAGCTTTAATGACATTGTCTACATTATGGAGTGGTTCACCCATACCCTGGTACCAAAATAGCAACAAAAAAGACGATTAGACATGACAAACAAATACTTACCTAAACAACATTGTACAACATCATTGGTGCAAAAAAATCACGATTTACCTGATTTTCGAAGGAAAGGAATTAAGAACAGGAGCAGAAGACAAAGGATATAAATTCAATCTAAAAATAAACAATATACAATTATCTCCAGTAAGAGATAACTATGTTAATTCAGCCATGGAGATACTCATATAGTGCCACACTGTAACTTTTGGGCAACGCAAGGGAAACAAAATATGACCAATGCCCGTCAAAAAATGGAAACAAATAGAGCTGTTGACTTTTGTAGCACACTAAAGTTCTCTTTTTTAGTCATTTGTCATCAGTAGTTTGCCAAGAGAAAACCCAGTAAATTTTGGAATGAAATTTTCTGTATATAAGCCTTGTTATCTAATTCTCCCTTTTATTTGAAAACAAGTGAAGTAAAGCGGGCATTGGGCTTCAAACTTCAGAGTTGTCCTTGATGTGCTGAGGGGGAGGCAATTCAGAGGCATCAGCATGCCATCAAGCGAAGGCTATAGAGCTGCAGCAGAAATTGGGTTTTCCAAATAATGTAGTTTGTGGGCATTAATTTGGTGGTGAGGTAGTGGCCGACGTTGGGAAGGGAATGAAGGGAGGAGGAGGGGGAAGAGGAGGAAGATGAAGCAGCCATGAGCAAGGGAGAGAAGCGTCCGGTCACCAAGGATTGAACCGGGCTCTGATACCATAAACGAACACAAAGAAACAGAATATGGAAGGGAAGAATGATGGCTGCCCTTGTGTTTCTTGGGCTCGTTATCCTTTGTGTTTATAGTGAAGAAAAAGGTACAATGATTGTTATGTGAGTGTGGGAATCGTTCTGGTACGATTACATTGGGATTCCCACCTCTGACAAACAACAGAAAAAGGAATATTGCTTGTTACAACAGAAAGCATGAAATACATATGCGCTGGAACATAGGCGATGCATCGTCTAATATTGAGACTTAGGCGGAGCATCACCCACTACTAGAATGTAGGCGATGCATTGTCTAATATTGAGACTTAGACGGTGCATTACCTAATATTGGGACTTAGGCGAAGCATCGCCCACTACTGGAATGTAGGCGATGCATCGTCTAATATCGAGACTTAGACGAAGCATCGCCTAACACCATATGGGACTTAGGCGGTGCATTGCCTAATATTGGGACTCAGACGAAGCAGCTCTTTAGGCGATGCAGATAGGCGAAGCAGCTCTAACACTAAACATTAGCAATACCCTGTGTGTGCATGAGCAATGTGTTGGTGACTGGGTGGGGGGATGACTAACTGATTATCCTTAGTAGAATGTGATCCTAGGTGAATCAACGACAAATAGCAATACTTCCTCTATCTATCATTCTATAATTCTTTCACCAAAGATCCCAAGGTCCTCAAATCGCCTGGGTCCAAATTTCAGCCATAAGGATGCAAGCATCTTGAGTGAGTGTTCAAAGTTCTCATTCACATTAATAATTAAGCAGGTATAAAACCATCATGGTACAGGTTCACTTCTCTTCAATCACGATAACAAATGAAGAATAAGAGGCATCAACTCATGCAGAACTAGGATGTCCAATAAAGTCACATATTTTGTAACTATTATGGAAAGAACATATGATTAACTGATTGCAAGTAATTATCGAAGATTCAAAAGCATTTAATTGCCAATAATTCATATCACATCATTAACTAGAAAGTTCCCAATTTCAAATTTATATTTAGCAATCGTGAAGTTCTGCACATTGATAAATATGGATCAGCAGCATGAAGCCTAGGCAGCATACTGACCATAAATACAACATTTGTAATCGATCCAAATTCGCTTGATAACAATCGTCGGGCAAAAACTGCTTGCTCTACTATTTCAGCTGCGGTCAAATGCCTCTTCAAACCCATCCTACCATCATAAATGCAAGTTATGTTTATTTAAGAACATGAAGATAGCTACACCTAATGCAGCCAATGCAGGATAAAGTAATAACACTTCTAGATTGAAGGTGAATTGTGTGTGGCACATTTACCTGCCAGTGTAGCAGAATTGACAATTCATAGCACATCCCACTTGGCTTGAGACACAGATAGTCGTCCTTCCCTTCCCACAGGGAATTACAACTGTTTCTATCACTGATCCATCTTCCAAGGTGAACAGTATCTGCAAGTTCCTAGGATATTTAATGTCAGAAACCATGTTTGTGTAAGATGAAATAAATATTTGCAAACACAATAGAACATGCATGATTTACTCATCACATGCCCTAGAAGGTATCATCAGAGAACTAAAGACAATAAAATGAAGATGAAAAAAAGTTACCTTTCGAGTTCCATCAGATGATGTCAGAATATTTTTCACTGACAACATCTTAAACATCGCATTGTCACTCAACATTTTCTTAAAGTCCTTATTTAAACCTGTAATATGCAAAATCATTATTAAAAAACTGACGAATTGAAAGCAGTACTCACAACCATTGTAAGCACCTTATTCAAGCACATTTTATTGCAATCTTCGCACATGTTTTACAATTGGGATAGTCAAAATCTCTACTGCATGTTTCATCAAATGAGAACCAAAAAAAGACGGGAAAATTGCCTGTATACCCCTAAAATCTTCTAATATTGCATCCATACCCCTATTTATGGTATTTACCCCAATACCCTCCAAATCTCCTAACTCAGGTTCTTCTACCCCTGAAGTTACACTCCGTGAGTTATTTGGGTAAGGGTGGCAACAATTATTATGAAATGACAAATTTACCCCCCTCTCTCTCTCCTGGTGCTAGAGAGGGCCGCCGTGGCCCCCTCTCGCTCTCTCCCCACTCTCTCTGCCGCTCCCTGAGGTCCTTGTGAGTGGTTTTCTTGCTTTGTGCGTCGACGTCGATGTGGTCCTTCATGGGTTGCAGCTGGTGCTGCTTCCCCATCTCTTCCACCTCCTCCACGTCGTCCACCCACGGGGGATGAACTCCCCTGCTCTCGTCATCGCCTTCTCCCACCTCTTTTATCTGCAACCCTGCACCTACTTCTCTGTAACAATGTTCATCTCCCTTCCCATCCTCCTCTTCTTCCTCCTCTCGGGATCGAGCAACGGGGGCGCCACGCCGCCCGTCTCCGCTCTGGGGCTCCATCGCGATCTTCCCTCCTCTGGTGTCAAGCGTAGTGACAGGCCAGTAGACAGGGAGAGGGAACTAGCACGCAGAGATCGTAGAGGGGCCGGAGTCGTCAAGGTGGAAGAGTGACCTGAGCGTGAGCCTCAGACTGCACTGCCAGGTCCTCCGTCACAGCTCCCACTGCAGCGCCTAATGCGGGATCCCCACCTCAGTTTCTTAGTGGAGAAAGCCACAATGCACGGCGGGGTTTTTTTCTCTGGTGCGGCGCCTGAGTTTGGGTTCCCCAACCAAGTCTCCGGTGACAGGATCTTTGACCTGGGCTCCACCTAGTACTTCCTCCTCTCCTCCATCGCCACCCCCACCAGCCATGCCCAATTGCAGGAGCCACGCCCAGTTTCGGTTGCTCAACTGGAGGACCACCCACTCCCACTCCCACCTCACCCCCCCCCTCCGGTGGCTTCTCTACTCCCCCTTGGGCACCCAGGAGAGAGAGAGAGAGAGAGAGAGAGAGAGAGAGAGAGAGATGACTAAATTTAAGGGTAAGTTAATCATTTCTCTCATCCTAACCCATCTTCAGTTAACGATCGTGATCGATCGTTGACAGTAGGGGTACAGTGTGGTCCTCATAAAGATTTGAGGGGTGTTAGGATAAATTTCATAAAGGTAGGGGAATAAAGGTAATTTAAAAGATTTCAGGGGTATGTAAGTAATTTTCCCAAAAAGAAAAGGTGGACAAAGGTATATGTACATAAGGTATTAGATATACAAAAAATGATAGCTGAATACATAATCAGAACTTTAAGTCCTTTAATGGAAAAGTGCACCCGCTTACAGGGAACATACGTTTTGCCCGCATCTGATTTTTGATTATGCCAAGACTCACTTCACCATGACCACAACCAAAAGCCTTATCCCATCAGTCTGGGTTCAAGTGCAATGAAACATCCAAGGATTTGGTAAAGTTTCCCAACTGCCTGCCTACCTCCCAGACAGCAACCTTGGTAAAAGGGTGTGCAAATACTTGACAAAGAAAACCTTTCGATCAGATAAGTTTTGTAAAAAGTCCTATGATCTCAGTTAGTAGGTAGATGACTATCTTCTTGTCCTTGATTATGCACTTTAAGCTCATGCAACCAGGGGCAATGTTCAAAGGTTCCCTAGTGGAAAGAGTCTAGGTGAAGAGGGAAAAAGGAAAGTTCAATCTAGGAATATTTCCTCTGCTCTCGTGCAACTATCATACAAAAGTAAACTGAACACTTATATGCAAGCCAAGTTTTATAATCCAATTCTAAAAGTAGGATTCACTCATTTCTTCCTCGTTCTTCCCAAAAGTGCTCTCACTCACCATTCTTATTCCCACTCACAGAATCTGAAGGCCTCTATGCTTCCAAAAATGGGGTAAAAACTAATGGATTTTGGTGTTTGTCCACCATACAAAACCTAGGAAGACTGGAAAATCTGATATATTACTCTCTGATCAAAATATGACAAATGGGGTGCATTTCCAAAGACTTTGCTCAAAAAGAAGAAAAACCAATTGGAACCCGTTGGAGAGACTCCGTTCTTGGACTCCAAAACTTACTTCTGATGGCAGTATAGATATTGAGGCTGATAAAAAAATTGGACACTAAGTCTTGATGCTTCTCCTTTTAGCCTGTTCGGGGGAAAAATGGTTCTATGTCACCAGGAACTAACAGCCCAATCTATAGTATTACTTACCTGATCAGGGAATGGAGATTTTGAAAATCCATTGTCATTGAAAATGATTATGGGAACTCAAAAGCTCGGTGAGAATGAATTATATTTTCAACAGCCATAAAATTTTGCAAAGAATATTATGCAGAATATTTGTGGTTATTACCAATGGCTTCAACCATAACATTTGAAGATGGCATGGCTTCCCATCTCTCGAGACATCTCCAGGATCTCGTTGAGATCTTAGGTCTCCCAGGGATCCAAGATGAATCTTTAGAGAAGGATCAGGTGGGAGGAGTGGGATAAAGGAGAAGGAGATAGAGGAGGATAAAAGGAGGCAAAGGAAGAGGAAAAGAAGCAGAAAATGAAGAAGAGAAGGCAGTGGAGAAGATGAAAATGTTGACAAAGGAGGAGGAGATCATCAACATGCTGAGATGGTGTAGAGATCTAATGAAGCAAGCCTTGAGTATGTGTTAAAGTGTTTTGTTTATTGTTATTATTATAATTATGTTCATTTAATTATATTAAATATCTCAATGCATAAAATTAAAAGTTTTATTTAAGAAATATATGGTTATCTTGATCATTGGCCATTATTCCCACTCTCTTTGAGATTTCCGACAGATCTCTTCTCTTCAAAGTCCAAGCTGATGCCAAGACCTGACATGGCATTTCTTGGAAGTTGGGATACTGTCATGTCCCATAGCACAAGATTACAATGACTGAAGAATTAGGAGGCTTGATGATTAGATGGGTTGTTTGTTCCCCTTGTTTACTTGTAGTTGATAGTTCTATGGACATCATACATAGGATATTTGATCCTTGTAAATGTATTTCAGCTATTCACGTCTCTCTGCTTTATTATTTTATGTGTCTCTATGCTCAGCTTTACAAATTTTCTTAATTCATTTGATAACAATAACTGCAGCCCATTATAACAATTGATGTAATCAAAATCCTATAAGTAATTGATTGACGCATGAAACCAAGATTTGCTGAACTTTTGGGAGAATCACCTTCACAAGTTTTTGAAACTGTCAGAGAACAGTCTCACATATATAGGGGACACAAAAAGATTATTTGGCAGAATAATGTGAGAACAATCCACCCACAGCCTTAACGTTTGGCTTGTCAGTCCAAGTTTAACATCATAATATCATATCAAAGGCTGTGAATGTTTTTGCAATTCAATGGTTATCATTGTCTAGGTATAACCATATAAAAGCCTTAGTCAACCTACACGTGAGGGGTGAGTAACATACTGCCCCACTGAGGGACAAGACAGAAGATTCGATTAAATAGCATGGTCTCATTGCATTCACAGCCATGAGTTTCTGAGATGAAAAGCACAGTTTCAACAAAAATAAGATGGACAAAGTTATAAGACCCACAAAACGTATTCTAAGTTTTTTTACAGAAAATAAAATAACAAGCATTTTTCTGCAAGAAAATTGCTGACTTTTTCTAATGTTAATTTTATGCTTCTGTTCAGCAAGCATTCTCCTTATTTTCAAACCATCTGCTAAATGAAACATTCTGGAAAGATAGATTGCACACCTGCCAATTCGTCAGTACAATGTGCCCATGCATTGTTACCATAAAGGAGTTTCCAGAGCATTAATGCCTGCCCAGATCTATATCCATGAGATTGAGCCCATCTCTGCTCAAGAAAAACAAAGGAAGACGAGAAGACACTTTACAAATTTATCAAAATCAAATTACATCGGAAGGAAAGTTTCAAGAAAACATTGTATTCTGTCAGAAAGCATGAAAATGCTTTCTTCCATCTTTTTCCTACCATGTGATGAATCCTCATTATACCACAGAGCAAAAGATCTCACATACATAACGCACAAAAAAATCAATTCTTTAGTGCAACTAGAAGTATCTTAGTCAAAGGAAATGCCAACTGACTCGGTTGCACCTATACGAGCATCACTAACCCTCCCCCCCCCCGGGGCAAAAAAAAAAATCAAATACAATAATAAATTTCTTTGTTTTCGTCCACCTATTCATTAGAACGACCAAGAAAACCAGCTAGCAGATGAGAATGAAAAAAAAAAACAGATTTTAGACCACCGGTCGTAGCAACGATATCTACCAAGAAACAGCTCCGCAATCCAATTTCGCCCGCGAAGAAGAGTACACCACAAACAAAACAGATGCGACGAAGAATGCAGCTAGAACAGTGGCGTCACCTCAAGCTCGGAGAACTCCATGCCCTTGAGCAAAACCCTCTGTCCACCACTGACGGCTTCCGCACCTGCCCCAAACAAACTCAACACCAAATTAGGGCACACAAACAGGAATCGGATGATACTTGGAAACGCTAAGAGGAAACGGCCCTCTGAAGCGGGGAGTGCTCGCCGGGCGACGCACCTGCTTCGGAGCAGCAGCTCCCGGCGGCGGCAGCAGAGGGGGCGGCGCACGGGAGGACCTCCGAAATCGAGCGGCGGAGGACGCAGAAGCGGGGGTTGTGGGGGACCCTGAGGGAGGGGACGGAGAGCGGGGGCGCCGCCCGCGCGAGCAGGGCCATCCTGCCCTCTGCTGCCACCCGCGGCGGAGGCGCTCCTGGGAGATGTGATGTGTGGGGGGTGGGGGGAATCGACGGCTGAGATTTGTGGAGCGTTGGTCCGATTTGAGGACGGAAGCACTCATCGAAGGTCCGAAACTTGGGCTCCGAAACTTGGGTCGACTTGGGTAGAGGACTGGGTCTCGTAAAGTTTTAGGCTCGCTTTGTTATCGAAATATCGCCCGCTGATTATTCACCCGATGAGAGAGAAATGAAGGGATTCACGCTCTCTCTCACACACATTCGTTTTAACTGGGTCAGACACCGTATTCGATCCTTTGAGGTCGAACACGGTATCTCCAACCGAATTTCAAAGCGGCCCTTAAGTTTTAAATAAATATTAAAACCTTGATATGTGATGAAAATTTCTAATTTTAACTTAGATGTAACCCAAACATATAAATGCAACATTAAATCTTAAACTCTAAATCTTAAATATTAATTGTTAGATTATAGGGTCCAACGTCGCCTTTAAGAATTTGTTGTCTCACGTAGATTATAGGATTCATGTGGGATATCGATGCTTGACAGTTTAACCCGCCGCATGGATTATAGGGTCTATGTGCGAAGCCCCTCAGATCACAACACGTATAGGTCTGGCATTCTACGATACTATAACAAAATACAGTTCGCCTTCGCTAACAACTCGAACTTTTAATGCAACCGCTTGATCCTACACTAATCATATAAATTCAACGCTATTAATTTGTATGTTTAGGAATGCATTTAGAAAGGTTAAGAAGGTTAACAAGTTAATTAAATGGGATAAAAAAAGAGGAAATTAATTAGCGGGACAAATATGCGGCGGATGGGAATCGGGGATCGCCCGAGTCCCCTCCTCACCTGCACTTTAAAAAAAATATTTCTCTTCTCCTCTTACTTTATACGTGATTGCAGGTATATTAGCTGATTAATTAGAAGCCCCTTGTTTTATTGGCGAGCTTCTTTTTTTACTCCTTCCGGTAATTATCATTAACCTCTTAACATATTAAGATAGTAACTAATTAACAAGGTAGCAAAATTCTAACCTATATATATACCTTAAGGTATAGGAAGGTAATAATTAAGTAGTAACATAATTAATAGCTAGCGTACGTAGTACGATATTAATTATAAGATGGTGACTGGCGAGGTATAACATATAAACGTAATAAGATGCTATTTAATTAAGAAGGTAAGGTACTTAATTAGGAATAAGATGGTTATATATTAAGATAAAACATGAACACATCACATATATAGTCACGGGTTAATGCATGCAATAACGGGTGCAAGTGGATCGGATAAATCTGCAACTCAATCCATATGTCAGTGCTAATCTGTAAAATCTAATCCAATTAATTTGTAAAGTCACGCGTCAAAATAGTGTTCCGCACAAAAATGTCACCTATATATCTTTCTTGTGTATATGTATTTAAATATATATATATATATTTCTATCCACATAAATGTATATTTCATTAATTTCTACATTAAGATGGATCTGATCATAAATACATCTGATCATTTTTTTTGTCCAGTGTGACATATGATCATGCCAAGTGGACCAATCATATCAAAATTTGCAAATGGTCTATGACCAATCCATGCACCACCGGCCTTGCGCGGCTCCACCACCCGGAGGAGGAGGAGGAGGAGGAGGAGGACGGGAATCCCTTCGGAGGGGAGGGCTGAGGAAATAGAGAAACGCAGAGGCTCGATCCAGGAGAGGTCAAGGGTCACCCGGACTGTGCGGAAGAGCAGCCCCACCCGTTGTCTCCCCCTTCGTCGGGAGCTGCACCTCCCCCGATTTGGTCTCAACCGTGGCGGTGTTGCCGCAGTAGCAGCAGTACAGCACCAGCTGCACTGTGGCAAGCAGAGTGCCCAGCCCGTTCGGAATCTGAAGCCAAAGCTCACACACCGGCCGGGAAGCCGTCAGAAGGATTAAGCTTTCAGAACGATGTTGCCGAAGCTATGCGCGCATGCATGGTGAGAGAGACGATATATATATATGTCGATGGGTTGATGGGGAGAGAGGGAGCTGGGACGTGGCTCACCGTGACGAAGATGTCGAAGCGGATGAGGGCGTAGATGGTCCAGGTGACGCCGTTGAGGAACGACACCAGCGACAGCGAGAAGGGCATGTACTCGACGCTCTTCGTCCTCACCACGTTCCTCTGCAGCGAGAATATTACATCGGAACAGCGATCATTTGATTAACGCCGCATGGCCGTACGTCGTCGATCGATCGGCAACATGTAAGGGGATCAGTACTGCTAGCTAGCTAGCTGCGCGGGGGTGCATGGGAGGGAGCTCACCATGGCCGCGAGGGGGGCCGCGTACATGCAGGTCCCGAAGATGACGCACAAGACGCCGACGATGAGGGACCGCTTCTCGTGGGTGTGAGCGCCCAAGATCACGCCCAGCACCACCGCCACCATGAACACCAGCTCCCCACCCAGGTACATGAACACATTGCGCTGTTACATATATATATATATATATATATATATAGCAGCAACGGCCGGATGAGGTGGAGATCAGAAGAGGAGAGGAAGATGGGTGGGCGTTGGGTGAGATGTGTGCGTATATATACTTACCCTGCCTTGGTTGGTAGCGTAGAGGACGAAGATGGTGAGGTAGATGCTCTCGAGGACGAGGCCCGAGGCGTTGATGGTGATGACGAGCAGGCTGTTGGGGGTGACGAAGGGGAGGCCGTAGAAGACCCACATCATGCAGTTGAAGAAGGTGGCCAGGTAGGGGATGGGGGAGTACTCCTCCACCGCCTTCTTCTTACATATCCTGCAGAAGGTGGGCCTGTACGTCGTCGAGTAGACACATCAAAATTTCCGCCCATCATCAGAGAAGAAACTAAACAACTTAATTCGCAAGGAAGCGCATTAGCAGACTCTCCCTTCTTCATGTATGTAGGGGACAGTATTGCTAGCATTCTTTGTAGAAATTAAACTCTCTCACTACACTAGATTGATGCAGCTGCTTAATTAGGTATACGTAGGACCCTGCCCTGTCAGGAGAAGGAAAGATGCATGCATGCATGCATGAATGGTAGGGGAGGGATCGGAGGAGCTGAGGAACTCACACTGGAGAGAGGAAGAGCCCAAACGAGATGACATTGCCTACAAAAAGAAGAGAAATTAAGGGCGAACAACACAGGAGAAGTGACAGGGAATGGTTTATAGGATAGATTAAAGAAAATGCAAAAAGCTTTCAATGATAGATGTGTACCGATGATACCCACTATGGTGCGAGCTTCATCCCTGCTCACCATCTTCGCCGCATCCAAGTGCTTCACCCTGCAAAGCCTACACCACTGATCGGGAAGCTAGAGAAATGTCAGATAAATTAAGGAAGACGCACAGAGAAAGAGATCAGAGAGGCCGGGAGAGACAGAGGGACAAAGATACACCCACACACACACACACTCACTGTGGGAGGGAGAGAGAGAGAGAGAGAGAGAGAGAGATGGGGAGGGGGAAGACGTACTGTCTGGACGGTGGAGCGGGAAACTCTCAAGGGTTCCAGGCAGGGAGCTCTGAAGCCTCCGCGCAGTGCGCGCTTCCACCTGAATTGCCTTGTAATGGGAACGGATGGAGAGCAATGAAAGCTAAATGGTAGCGCCTGGGACCGGAGACTTCTTCGGATATTGTCAATTTCTCTTGGGTGTGACATGTCATAGTACTGCCTCTGATACACTTACCTGTAGGAAATTTGAATCAAAGGTAGCTTAATAAGAATGAAAGAGTGGGCTTTTACTTGTTACACTCCAATTTGAATTCCAATTATCTAATTTAAATCTTATTAAGGTTAATGTGTATTTGAAATATTCTTCTTCTTTACCACCAACTGGGGGATATATATATATATATATATATATATATATAGGGAATTGATCAGGTGGTGCCGACACCACCTGATCGCCGCCATATATATATAACTCATATCTTCTTTCTTCACCAAACGTCTCTGACATGGCAATCTTCTTTTCCTTCCAATATAACATAAAACCATACTTAATTCTCCACCAGTGAAAAGAACACCACCTCTTCATCAACTAAGATGATTTAATCTGTTAAAAGTTTAACCTTCAATCTTAATTTTTGTTCTCCATATATATACATGGTTCATGAACACAAAAGGGAATGAAGGGCATGTTAATTATCTGTCAGATCATTGATTTAATTATTGGAGAGTTTTCATCATCCAAACCATGGGTACACCCAGATTGGACTGATTCAGCTATGTTAAAATTTTCTACATTAATTCTTCTCAATTTTATACAGAGAACCATTTATCAAAATATATAGTCTCTTTCAGATAACTCTCTGTGTTCAACACATGATTCACAAAATGAGAACCCAGGGCGCGGGTATCTACCATTTCTTGGATGGGGAGATTTTTCATCATTCATCACATGGACATGGGTCGATGATGAATTGAGTTACCCTTTTAGTTATGTACAACTCTAATTAACCATGAACACCCCCCTAATGTGCGTGCAGGCTTTATACGTAAATTAGCTTACATTTAATTCTAAATAACATGACATGATTTCCGTATGATTTGATATATTTTAGATTTGAAAGTACATTTTTCCCGGCCTTCTTGATTAACAAGTCACCAAATTAATCTTGGTTGAGGGCATTAAATGTTTCTTGATTTTTAACAATAAAAAATAGAGTATGAGCATACTAAAGACTCGAACATTAAGGTCATGTTTGATAAATGAACAGGGCAGACGTTCGTCGGTTGCGTGTCAATCACACGTGCACATTTGCCGATAACATTTAAAACTGGCTTTGATGATCACCGAAATATTTGGGTGAACATGTCATTTCTTTCTTATTTCATCGCACAATCCGGGATGCCGTATTCGACCTGGAGAGATCGAATACGGCATCCCACTTGGATAGCAACCGACGACCCTTATTCTATTCGTTTATCAAACACGGCCTTAGTTGAACTCGAGGATGAGACGGGGGAAAGCACTGATTGATATATATAGGGTTAATTATTTACTTGGCGTGTCGTCGGTCACAAATTAACAGCCATTGTATGTGTCATTATTAATGTTAATCATGTATCGAGTTGAAAGTTGACTTAAGCTTAATCCTCTCTTAAGCTCGTCATCTTGTGAGATCGTGGCAATTAATCTTGGCATGCCGACAGTAATATTCCTCTTAGCACACTAGTTAAGCAAACATCTATGTGTGTTATACAGAAAATGATTTGTTCACGACGACCGATTTTAAGTATCCTTAACTTGCGAGTAAACTATGAATGGAGTTAGTGAGACGTGTATTTCAATTCTTAAACTAGGGGAACTAAAATCTATTGTTAGTGAACCGTATATGTTTAGATGAGAATCGCATTTCATAGAGAATTAAGATTACTAGTAAAAGTTAGATTAAATAAGAGTTTTAGAGTATTGAATTCACATCTTGGAGAGGTAAGAATTCAATTCCCTCCTCGTTCACGTATCTTTCTTAAAAACAAACTCATGTTCATTAATCTCATGAATTGATTTCACGGTCAAAACTATCACTTAACTCACTGACCTAAGAATTTAATCCCCAAACAAAACCTAATAAAAATTTAATGAAATACATTCACACTTTGAAATACGGTTCACAAATTAAATTCAATTACATATGTCACTAACTCTCCCTTAGTATTTACTTAGTATTTACATACACTAATCAAAATAGGAACTTAAAAAGCGAATAGATTAGTGAATGCTTATTAAAGTCTGGCCATATATTCTCACATTACCTGGTCCATCAAGCTCGATCATCGTGATGAGCTTCGCTTTGTTAGTTAAGTAATACTTTGTGCACCGAATCCGATGCACAAAGTCACGTCAATGTACAACATCCCTCTTTATTGGCCCAAAAAATGTGACAAGATGATTTTTGCATAGAAAAAGACGCTCCACTATAGGAAGTACGCCTTGCATACATGCGCATTAAATGCGCGAGCACACTCGATGGAAAAATATAGAAATAAAATATTTTGTAGAAATGAAATTTTATGTTTCAAGACTGAAACATTTGTCACATGTGTAGAGGTGGAAAAATGGTCTCCTGAATCTCGTACCACATTTTTAAGATTTGTTTGTTGAGAAAGAACGTCCGAAAATCCGTAGAAGCCTACAAACATCAGGAAGAGGACGTCAGAAGGAGCCCTGGACGTTACCCCAAGGGACAACCCTCCGATGCTTAAGGACCGTGTTACGTGAGGATCAACAGAAGACAGAGGAGAGAGAGATGAGAGTGGAGTGATCGAGCCTGGAGATAGGATGGAGCTTCTGAGGGTGCTCGTTGTGTCCAGCGAGTGCTCGGAGAGTGCTCAGAGGGCTCGATGCTCGCGTAAAAGCAGATCTGGGCTCTTCTTTGTAGATGGCTCTCTCTGTGTCTTAGCGTGAGTGTCTGTATGTCAGTGTGGTCGTATGTGTGCGTGTCTCTCTTGCCACTTGCCCTTGCCATCCCGATTGGAGGTCCATTTATAGCAGTTATCCTGGCGGTGGAGACCCATCCCTTAATAGGGAAGGATGTGGGTCGTGGGGTAACGTCTCCCCGAGATCATGGAGAGTTTCCTGTTGTGCGCCTGTTTATCAAGGCTGGGCGATCTTTAGGCCAGTCATACGGCACCCTTGGAGCGTGCTCGCCTTTATTGGAGTTGTGGGCTGACGAATCCTGTGCCCATCTTTAGTGGGCTGCTTGGTGTGGGCCGCCAGTTCTCGTCGAGGGTCCACTATGCGTTGTGCAGATCTTAGACTGACTCGGGCCGTGATGATTTTACCTTCCTCATTAGCCCCCCACTCTCAAACAACTAGATGGGTTGGCCTAATGGGTTTGTGATGACAAATCTGAAATGTATAAATATAAATAAATAAATACATCTTGGGCTTTCATTATGAAGTTTTAATTTGCTCTAAGCCTCAAAAATTCGGGATGTTTTAGTTTATCACATGCCTACCTATACTGTGATATCTCCAACTGCTAATGAGCTCTCCCCCACATCTCCTTGATCCCTTCAAAATGCTCCTGGGTACTTCCGCACACCTTCTTCTCCTCTTCTCCTTTTTTGCTTCTACTACTTCTTTTCTCACTTTAAGTCTGGCTGTTTACGGCAA
This sequence comes from Amorphophallus konjac, assembly GCA_022559845.1. Classification (NCBI taxonomy): domain Eukaryota; kingdom Viridiplantae; phylum Streptophyta; class Magnoliopsida; order Alismatales; family Araceae; genus Amorphophallus; species Amorphophallus konjac. The sequence continues at coordinate 481,718,860 of CM040118.1, forward strand.
TCAAAGGCGTAACAAAAGGGATAAATAGGGTTTAAATAGGTTGTCCTCAAGTTTTCTTAGGGGAGAAATTATTAAAGTTAAAATCCTTCCACTCACAACATTTTCTATTGATTTCCCAAGAGCTCTCCACGTGTTAACCAAATAATTTCACCTATTGCAACTAGTACTATCCAGCCATCATAAACAACCTTTCATCTGTTAAAACCACTAACACTTGTCATACATGCATGTCATACATCACTAACTCATATCACTTATGTATGATCCATGTCACACATCTTTGACCCCTGCCATACATCACTCGGTCTGATATCTCTAGCAAGATGTCCATCATTATATCCATCTTTCAAATCCTGTAAAGCCCAAGTCCAACGTCCAACTTTGCTACATCTGAAATCTATTGTCTAATTTATAAAGTCATCGTCTACTTCTGCAAAGCTATCGCTTAAGTCCATTGCCTAGTTCTGTAAGACCTAAGTCCTTCATATATTTCTATATCATCTATATTTATCATCTACTTTGCTTCGCCTACTGTTCATCATCTACTTTTCTCATTCGGGCATTACATCATCTACTTTTCTCATTTCGGCGTTGCATCGATTGCCTACTTTTTGATCCTTAGATGGTTTGTCGTCTACTTTCTTCACCCATCATCTAATTTTTCTATCGCTTATCTTTTCTATCCATGTCATCATCTAAGGTTTCATCATATCGCATACTTTTCACACATCATCTAACTTTTCTTTCCACGATATCATCTAATCTTCTTCCATCTAACTCTAGCACATTACCTAACTTGCAGTGTCTAACTTTCCATTCCGCCATCTACTTCTTCATTTCCTTTGTCTATCCTTTAACTCTTCCATCTATCTGTCATCCCCTATGTTTCTACCTTCATCTACATTTATCATCTTAGTTTCCTTCCATATGAGTTCCCCTTCTAAGTCCTCCTTCCATCTATGTTTCATCATCCACACTTATCCTCTAAGGTTCTTCATCGCCTAATTACATAATCTAAGTTTTCTTCTTTCATCTATATGTATAATGTCTATGTTTTTAATTAAAATCTATGGTATTCTCATGATTATTTCTATGTATATAAGTTCTAGGTCTAGGGTGCTACACAATGTAAACAAGAAAAAGAATAGGTACAGGCCCTCCATTAAAATGTCGTTCACCCAAATAGGCCCCTTGCACAGGTAGAGAAGTGTCGCAGTGAAAGTGAGATCCTAAACAAGTGCGTATCCTTCAAGAACTATAATTGACACCCTACAAATTCTCAACCATGGCTCGAACCACACATCGTCTATTACACCAATGGCTAGGGAAAAGTGATGTATGCGTGTCATCGATTATGGCCACGTGGCCCTTATCCTGCCAAACCCGGTATGGTTGTAGAGTTTTAAGAATTCAAAACACCACCAAAACTGGTCGATATTAGTGGATCAGTGCCCTACGCAATATGGTGATCTGCTCTCGCCTACTCACGCAACCATTACTACCCTGACAACTGCACCGCTCCGTGTGGCGTTTTTAGGTTCACAACTTTATCTCCCCTAGCATGCTTCATCAGTTATAAAAGGGGGTCTTTGTAACCTCCTCCAGCTTTATCACCCATATGCGAAAACATGTGCAATCCTACCATGTGATCGTCATTCCCCTCCCCCACTTTCGCCAGACTGCTCCTTCATCCCATGGTCATCCTCCACTCCTGAGAACTCTCCATCCACCCTTCCACTCACTTATTAATTTAATCATTGAAGGATTCTCCCGAGACACACACTCCAGTGAGAACTCCTTTCTTGCAGGGAGAAGCTCGACAAGTCCCTCACATGGCTCCAATTAGAAGGACTTACGCCGACAACCCAGTTTCATCGGCCAAAAAGTGCATGGCCACATCCTGCAGAAGATGGCCAGACTCCCACGAGATTCCCCAAGGTAGAGCTCTACAGAAGTTTTCAGCATGAAGACTCTTGTCCAGATATGCTATGACATCTTGCCTCAGGTGTGGTCCCGCCGTCAACCCCCTAGCCCCACTCCTTCTGGCTTGGGATCACAAAGCGATATCACTCAGCCTCATCTCAGGGCCCTCAACTTGGTCTCATCTCTCAGAGGACCTGTCAGGTAGTTGCTAGCGTCCCACCTTGGCCTTCCATCTAGTGCTATGGTCACCAAGCTAGGGCCTTCTATTTGGCTACCTCGAAGTCCCACTTTCTCTCAACGCTCGGTCTCAACGTGAGACTAATCAAACATAAGCGTCTCATGGAGCTCACCTGAAAACATCATCGGCGATGCTCGACTCCGCTCTCATCTCCCAAAACTCCTTAACCTCAGAGGACCGGTTCAAAAGTTTGACGCCCCAATCTGCTCAAGATGACAAGCCCTTGGCACTCGGCTTCGATGCTCGGCCTCTCTCTTTTCCTTTAGGGGTCTGTAACTCAGTCCCGTCAAAAATAAATTCAAGTGCATCATATATAACAGAAAGGATCCGAATTCTCAGGCCACCCAAGCATGCATGTTCCAGTGCCTTCATTTTCCTTTTTCCAGTTTTCCTTTTCTTCTTTTTTTTTTGTTTTTTAAAACAACATGGCTATTGGATGTGGAGATCTGGTAATAGAATCAAAAAACAGCGTCCGGATATGTTATATATATATATATATAACATTAATAAAAAATACTTGTCTGGCGGTCGGGATGACACGTCCCGTACTTTTCGTAATGAAGAGATGAACGGACTCCCTCGCTTCCCACCCTGCAAATATTATCTTTAGTAAAAAAATATATATATAGATAGATAGATTGATAGATATATAGGCTTACTATTATAATAATGTCTAAAAGGTCCCATCCCATGTTCACGTCGGGACTGGACCAACAGGGGAACACCCACAGTATCGGGACAGTTAAAAGTCAGACATGGAACAATATCTTAATATCCTCTGTCTCCTGCCCCCTCCCTCTCTCCTCTCCCTATGAAATCTCGCTGTAATCCTCGGAAAGTCCTACCGACACATGTTGCCGATCGATCGACGTCGTAAAACAATAGAGAACGGGAACACACTTGCCCACCCCAGTGAAGAAGATTCTTTATGTTGTCCGCGTTTGTACTCTCAAAAGTTAAAATTATAACTTGGGCAGGAGCCCTCCTAGCTAGGGTTATTGTACAGTTTCCCAGCCCTACATGCACTCTATATGCTTCAGGGTCATTTACGAGACTTAAATTTTTTTTATAACAGTGCATGTATGAAAGGAAGCTAAGATAAAACATGCAGTAACTCAACCTGCAGTAACTCAGATAAAACATACAAAAACATGCACTGTCACACACACACAGAGGTTGGCCATGTGGGCTGAGAGGGGGCAAGGGGATGCGGCCAGGTTGCCAAGGGTCCGGCACTGAGACCTATCTGTTCCCCTGCGCTACGACCCCCCGGCCACCTTTGTCAACTCCTTCACCCGGTTAACGCGTCTTCCATCCCCACACTAACCCTTATAAAGCCCACTCTACCGACGCCCTCCCTTCTCCTCGCTCTCCACGTCCATCGTTTCCCTTCTCCTACGTCGAGAAAGAGAGAGAGAGAGAGAGAGAGGAGTAAGGCAAGCAATGGAGCTGGAGCTTGGGTTGGCCCTGATCCCAAGTATTAATAGTTCCCCCACCAAGGGTCTCGGCTTCGACCTCAACGGCGATGCCCGCCCCGCCACCGCTGCCGTCCACAAGAGGAAGAGGGGCTTCACCGACGCCTTCGGCAGCAATTACGACGCCGGCCCTGCCACGCTGCCACTTTTCGTCTGGCAATCCGCCCATGACAGCGACACCAGCAACGGTGACGGAGGCTCCGCCGCCAAATCTGCCTACAAGTAAGCCCCTCTTGATGCTCTCTGAGTCGCGCGCCTGTTATATATTAACCCCCCCCCCCGCCCCCCGGCATGCAAATTTAATCCGTTTATGCTGATCATGACGAGTGATGAGTACAACTACGTACAGCGGCGGGACAGCTCCGGTAGGGTGGCCGCCGGTGAAGTCGGCGTGGAGGGGAGGCGGCACCGCCTGCAGGTACGTGAAGGTCAAGATGGAGGGGGTGGCGATCGGGCGGAAGGTGGACCTGTCGCTCCACAGCTCCTACGCCACGCTCCTGGACGCCCTCGACCGCCTCTTCACCAGAGACCGTACGTGTTTTTATTGTGTAATCTGTAAACTTGGACGTCGTCGTTGGAAATGCGAGCCAATTAAAAGCTATACGTCCGTACTGCAAGCAGCTAGTTAATTAATCACAACAGCTACCCTGCTGCCCATCTAATCTGATTACCTCTTACTGGTATATGATACGATATGTTGCAGATGGGGAGGAGGGAGGGCAGCTCCGACTGGGCGGGGATGGGCCGCCGCTGCCACCCTCGGCGAGCCGCCATCCGCGCATGTTCACGTACCAGGACGGCGACGGCGACTGGATGCTGCTCGGAGATGTGCCCTGGGAGTAAGTTATTCCTTCTTCCTCTGTTAGGGCCCCATTGATTTTCGGGTGAGAGTCGAATAAGGTGTTCGGAGTCGATTAAGTCGCATGTGTGTGAGGGGAGAGTGTAATTCCCTCACATTTCTCTCTCATCGATTTAATATCTGCCCTTAATATTTAGATAACAAAACGACTCTTATAAAATAGATTCGTATTAAAAATGAGATAAAATATAATATGATTATAATTGTGACGTTCTTTTCACTCAACATTTTAAAATTTTAAGTTAGATGATTTAATTTAATAAATTTAATATGATATCAGAACTCATAATTATGATTTGGATCGGGCATCCTATATTTATTATGATCCACGCGTTATAATATCATCTCCACTCAACACTTTAAGATTTTGAGTTAACGACTCAATCCAATAGATTTAAATTACGCATCCTATATTTGTTATGATCTATAATATCCTCTCCACTCAACATCTTAAGATTTTAAGTCGACGACTCAATCCAATGAATCTAACATCCTCTAAACCCTCCCCCCATGTGAGTAACATGCGGTCCAGACGATGTTTTCACCTTCAAGTGATCACCTTTTGTTCGACACCCCCATTGATCACGTGTGTATGTCTTGTCTTCTGTGACGTGACCTTCTCTTTTAATCTACGGGCACGGATTTGATTGTCAACTTATTAATCTTTTTTTATTTGGTAATTTGAAATTTAACACATTTGATCTAGGATTATTTGATCAGGGCGCCCGCACATGACACATTGAGTTCAAAACTTGGTAAAATCATATTAATTAGTGCATTATTTTTTTTAATAACTAGCGTGTCAGTAAATCGAAAGTGTAAAATTGATTAATCTCACTTTTAATCTTAGATTCATCACAAAGTTACCAAAAAAACGAAAAAAAAAAAGAAATCTGAGACCCCTCACTGTGGGTAGCACTTGTTAGAATCCGATTTTCCCGAAAATCCCATCGCAGATTGAAAACACTATCAACTTTCTCGGAGACTTTTCAAAATCTGTCCGATGAAATCTGAGCCGCTAATATTATCAAACGGCACCTTAGAATAGATGGGTGAGTAATTAAGGTATATGAAGTAGAGCTTCAGTTTGATCCAAGTAAAATTCCGAAACTAAATTTTGTTGGATGGTGATATTCCGAAATTTTATTGCGTACGGAAAGAAAGACGAAGTACGTAGTTGATTCACATTTAATCTTAGCGGAATGTGTGCTCGAAATTTACTGACATTAGTAGATTACTCGTCATCCAAGAAAAAAAAGATAAAATCCAATAGAGAGAGAGAATTTAAGGTGTCCGGACCATTAATCGTCAACAATTTTTTTTTGATTATTTTGGTATAAAGCTGTCCGTGAAAGTCCTCATCATAATTAATTCATTCTCCTTTGAGATCGTTACATATTTTTAAAAGTGCGAGCAGTACGAAAAAAGATCATATCGATTAGGGATGCGTACGATTTGATTTGATTTAATTTGAAGAGAATTTTTTTCAAATTAAATTGAATCAAATTAACTTGATTTGATTCGATTTGAACCATATTTATATTCCCTTTTAAAAGTTAGATTAGATTCAAATTAAGAGTAAGAGAAAAATATATAGAGTAATAGAATTTTTATCAAATAATATAAATATTAAAAAAATAACATCAAAAGTTACAACTTATAAGAACAAGTTTCACAATATTTTTACGTAAAAAAATTAACAATTTCAGTTATAGTAAAATAGTAGATGATTTGAAATTTATTTCATAGAGTCGGAAACTATGTCAGGATGGCGGAGATTAAATTTTTAGAATTAAAATTTATAGTTATATATACACTTATATTAACTTGATAAAAATATCTTTAAATTTTGATTATTCGATTCTGTTCGATTTCTCAAATTTTAAAATTAAATTAAATTAAAATTTTTAATACGATTCGATTTGAACTCAAATTAAAATTTATTAAATTTTAACCTAAATTAAATCTAATCAAATCTATCAGTCCGTTTTGATTTTCAGATTAAACTCAGAATAATGATCACCCCTATATTCGATAGTCTTTTAAATATCTTTAATGACGTGTGTGTGTGTGTGTGAAAATTTAAATCTACGAGTTCTGAAGAACATTTATGTGCAAATTTAAAATCTCTTCTCTTTTCTGATCCAAGAGGGGTTTACTTATTTGTTGAATTTTTGTGATAATTAAATAAATATATATATATATATATAATTTGTGATTTAGACTTTGTGTCAGGTTAACTGTGGTTTCAAGTTGGAATATATATATATGGCCAGCTAACACGTCAAACAACTGATCCGTGGCTCTCCATTTCTTGTAGAACATTCGTCAAGTCGGCGAAGCGACTCAAGATATTCAGCTGCAGCGAGTAGAGGGATGCATGCATGCATGATGGCTTCTCCGTCTTCGTAGCTGAGTTAGAAAGTAATTAATGTGATTGAGACTCTGCGTGATGTAGTGGAAGCTCTAAGCTTGACTCTGTTAATTTGCTTGACTTCATTAGACATTTAAAAATATGCGTTTATTTTCTAAGGTCTCCTGTAATTATGTTTATATATTGTCGTGCGTGTGCCTTGAATGTGTTAATTAATTAGTTAATTAGTTTATGCTTGTAGCGTGATGTCTACTATTTTCTTGAACTAATGATGGTCTTCTAATGAGGATAATTATTGTGCGTGATGTGAAATTAATCTTGCCCACTTTGAATTCGCCCAAGTCCGTTGCTTCCAAAAAAAGTCCGTTGGGCTCAATAATTCATTGTTTAGTATGACATTAGCTAGGCTAAGGTGAAATTGGGTTAGTATTAATTAGCTGACTACTTTAATGGTACGAAGGGCCGGGCTATAGACTTTGCCTCCGTATTTTTTTTTAACTCAAAGGTAATACTTGTAAAGTGAGGTGAGAATTCCACTTCATCCATTCATAACGGAAGGGAATGAACGATCCACCCCGACCACCAGACAAATATTTTCATTAATAAAATAGAAAGTGGCAGATAAGAGAAAGGAAAGGAAAGGAAAGCACAAGGCACTCAAACTTATAGAGACAAAAGGGGCCACGAGTACAAGAAGGGAAAAAGACCTAGTTAGCCGCCAAGAGAAACTCCAAAAATAAAAGATGAGCTAAAATAGAGTCAAACCCGACCGAACCAGACTAATTAAAGTGGGTTTGACGTCAGCATGTGCTTCATGCATCTCAGTCCGATGTTATGTCGGTAAAGAATCTCTAAGACGGATCAATATCTTATGAGAAATACTAGCTATCCGTCTCGCACGGGATTGGTTCACATGAGGCAGGGTTCATGTGCCCACCTCATGTGGATCAATCCCGTCTTAGATGGATAATCGTCGGGTATTAAACATGAGGTGGGAATGCTAGTTATCCATCTCCGACTAGATTGGTTTACATGAGGTGGGGCTCATGTGTCCACCTAATGTGGATCAATCCCGTTTTAGATGGATAATAGTCCGGGACGGGTATTAAACATTTCTCATATCTTATATAGTTGTCAACAAAATATATTAACTCTAATTTTGTAAGATTTGGCGTGGATTGATGTTGCTGAGATCAATAGAGGGTGTCTTTTTCTCAATTAGAAGTAATAGGCTATGGCATTCAACCTCTTTCACCTAATATGATCCTCGTCAACCTTTCGTGAATCTGCTAATAACGAAGCAGGGTCACGGTACAGACACTTTCACTAAGAGTCATTTTTAATGTTTGCCTAAAGCAAGGTTCACTGGACCACCGGTACGTACCGTGTCGATCCTCCTATCGTAAGGTCCGGCGTGGTACGGTATGGTACCATGCCGAGAATATATTTTTTTGGCAAAAAAAGTTTTTTTATTGATAACTTTATTGATTTTTTATGACGAGTAATGCTTAGTGCACCCATGCACCAATTACACGCACCGGTGTAGTTAGTGCAACACTTGATAACTATTTTTTTGAGTAACCCCCGAGTCTAATTAACTTAGTGTGTCATTCACGTCATCAGATGACGTAACGCGGGGGCCAATTAAATGAAAAATCTTGACCCTATAAATAGTGAAATTGAGTCAATTTCACTATTTATATAGGGATAAATTTATATTTAATTGACCCTCACGTCACGTCATCCGATGATGTGACCGACACACCAACTTAATTAGACGCAGAGGTTACTAAAAAAAATTTTAAAAAAATTATCAAATGTTACACTAATTTCATCGGTGGGTGTAATTAGTGCATGGGATGCACTAAGTATTACTCTTTTATGATTAGCTTGAAACTTCTATGAATAGTGGATTTAACTTGTGTACGACATATTTAGGTGCACTAAATTAAAAATATATATTGCTATGTATGCTACACAATAATTTGCATTGTGGGGAATGGAGGGTAGAGTCAAAATTGTAGAAAAAATGATGCTGAGCGAGTGCCCAAGCATCTGGGAAGAGATTCCAAATGTTCGTAGGTTCTACCGACCGTCTACGTCGATTCTTCTGCAAAAGAAAGGAAGTTCTCGTTGGGGGTTATGCTCCCCGAAAAAAAACTTTGATGCCTAAGTCAACAATTGATGGGAGGTTTTCGTTCGAGAGGTACTACTCTGGTACTACTTTAGGGTGATGGGTTCTTTAATTGCATATCTTCAGGAGGTCGTTGAGACCAACCTTATATAGGCGAAGAGTCCTAAGTCACACTATGATTTCGTCTTCTCCTCGATATCTTGTGATCATGGGAATAAGTTAAGTTGTATCGTAAGGAATCTTCGTAGTTGCGACAGAAAAGTGTAATCCGCATTATGTGTAGGAATCGTCGATTACTTATCTCGGTAACATGCGCACGATCCGCACGAGGGTATGCGATTAGAGGACAACTTTCATGTTAGTGTGCCGAGGATCTACTGACGTCATCCCCTGGGGGATACGTCGCTCTGCCATCATCTGACTTGAAATTCGAAATATGGCGGTGTCCGTCCGAGTCTACGTGGCGGGGCTGATGGGATCCACCCTTATCATGTGGCCCTTAGCCTTCGGCTATGTGCGTAGCTCGAGGTGGAGGTAGCCTTTCTCGTGGTGGAGCTTGTTTAGCTTTCGAGATTAAGTTTAGATTCCTTCCATAATGACAACCTTTTCTCAACCGACACTCGGTTGCCTCTAATGGATTTGTTATAAAGGAGGAAACATGCATCCCACCTGTTGTGAGTCTTACAGCAGTCACGGAGGGAGCTCGATCAAAGGAGGCTCATCACAGGTTAAGTGTAGTTTTCGAAGGTGAGTAAAACTGTCTTCTCCTCCCCCTTCTCCTATATACAATAAGATACGAGGTGAAGAAGTACGTTGTCCCGATGCCAACGTAGGGCGATGATCGATGATGACAAGGAGATTTTTTCATTGGGTCTGGGGAGCCTTGCCCCAATGGAAGTGAATGGTGGCATCGTAACCGCAATTCTTGAGGACGAGTTTCAATTCCCCATCAAGGACTCTTTCTCGTAAGGTCTTAGAGAGTGTAGAGGTAGATGCAACCATGTTGACACTACAAGGAAAAACGAAGTTTTTGACGTAATTTCGTAGTCGGATCGTGCTGAATCTCGAACCCACGTCAAAACTGCGACCCCGCATGCACAAGCATGAGCCGCCACTGCCTCACGCTCAAGCTTCACCTAGCTCGCCGCCGTCATCGATCGATCCTCCCTCGCGCTCACCGTCTACAGCCGGAGAGGAGAGGAGGGGAGTCTCGCGATCGGAGCGGAAAGGGGAAGAGTGACGAGAGAGAGGAGCGGGCTCGCGTTTCATGGGACGAAAGAATTTTTTGAGATTTCCCCAAAACCCCAGAAAGGCCAAAATCATTAATATGCCCTTCCTTTATCATTTTGGGTAAAATAATTATGAAAAATCCTGAAAAAACTCAATAATTCCAGCGAGGTCCGAATTAAATCTGAAATAATTTTTAATTCACACATAAAAATAGATCTTACACCCACGGAGATAGGATCCGAAATCCAGAGGTAACACAGACAAAGTCCTTCTCTAATAACTCTAACAACTGCTCCTTTAACTCCTTCAACTCAACAGGGGACATATGATAAGCAGCCTTAGAAACTAGTGCAACACTAGGAATCAAATCAATAAAAAAGTAACCTCCCTCTCCGGAGGAAGACCTGGCAAATCCTCTGGAAACACATTAGGGTAATCTCTGATAATAGGAATATTCTTCAGCTCTATGTCCTTCTACTTAGTCAGAGAAACTAGTGCTAAGAATGTCTGCCACCCCTTAACAACCTACAGCCAGAAGCGCCGAAATGAGAGGCACGAATTTAGAATGCTTAATACCTGAAAAGGAAAGCTTGGGGTAACCAGAGAAGGTCACCGTACCCGACTTACAATGAATGCTAGCACCATGCCTAACTAACCAATCAACCCCAGAATTACATCATAGCCATCCATCTTCATACACACCAAGTTAGCGGGCAAATTATAATTATTAATCAGGACTTCACTAGAGGGATAGACATACTCAATCTCTTATCCCAATCTAATTAGGGTAGTTATCATATGATGAGACCCCCAAAGGAACATGTTTCACAAATAGAGTATCAGCAAAATTCAAATTCTGAGAAACAAACGAATGCGTAGCTCCAATATCGAAAAGAACAAAAGCAGACTTGAAATGAATAGCGAGAGTACCTTCTATCACGCCACCCTCCTCGGTGGTTTCTACTTCTCTAAGGGCTTGGAGCCTTCCTTGTCCCTTCTGGCTGCCATGTTGTTTCTCTGGCGGAACTTGCTCAGACAAAAGAGGGCATTCCAGGATCTTATGGTCCTGACTCTCGCATCGTCGACATGCACCCAACTTTCTATAACATTCTTCTGTTTTGTGACCCGTCCTTTCACAATATTTGCATACCATCTTGGACGGGGCAACTAGTGCAACATTTTTATCATTCTCTCTAGGTTTCTTATCCTTTTGGAAATTCTGACCACCGTTGGGCCTCTTCTTACCGGGAGCTGACTTGAAATTATCGAAGCTAGTGGCTTGCTTCCTCTTATCCTTCCCTCATATTCTGTTAATCATCTTTATATAGTATCTTCCAATACTTGTGCCTTACGGACAATCTCTACATAAGTCTGGATTTCTAACAGTGCCAACTGGCTAATGTATTGTAGTTGCAGACTATTTAAAAATCGCTTCGCCTTCATCTTTTCTGTATAAATCAAATGTGGCTTATATTGAGATAACCTAGAGAATTGCGCCTCATATTTAACTACGGATAAGTTCTTCTACTTCAACGAAACGAACTCAGTGGTCTTCTTCTCTTGCACACGATCAGAGAAATATTTATTGTTGAAGTGCTCAAAAAACTCGTCCCTAGACACCTGGCCATTAATTAGGTAGACGAAGGCGACAAGTATAAACGTACGTAGTGTTACATTGTTCTACTTCTTTTCCTTGTAATTTTTATATGATACATCTAACGCATGTTAGCTGCTATATGTAGCAGGTCGCATCAAGCCAATTGACGAGGGCATGACAACTTATAAACGTACGCACGCTAAGAGGGAGCTGCTGCACGCTAAAAACTGTCGTCTCCAGTTGAGTTCGTCTCGATCGTAGGAGAGACGGTGATCATTGTGGACTTGGTGAAACAGTACTCTAATGAGTGGGTAGGTGGAAAAGCACGCAAGACGGTGGAAGCTGAATGGTGATTTTGACGATAAATTAAAGGGTGCAACTGCTAATTTATTAATTATGGGTGCATCATGGTTACTTATACGGCAACTGCCTACATGCACGGATTTGAACACTCCCATCGGTCTCTCTTGGGTACAATCGATCACAGCGTCGACTACTTCGCCCTACACCTACGTACGTCTCGGTTATGCCTGCAGCTCTCGCAGTACTGCATGCCATTTGATCGCAGGCATGCAACAGGCCTTATTTGTTGATTATCCGATCGATGTCGCCAACCCCTCAAACCCTGCTCAAACTAAAAGAGACGTTAGATATCATATATTTGCAGAGAGAGAGAAGATGTAGGGTGGTGGGGTTAGGGGGGGGGGACTCACTGCGTGTAGTCGACCTGGACCTTGCCGGCGACGGGGTTGGCGATGATGGCGAAGGCCTCGCGGGAGAGGTCTATGGTGCCGGCGCAGCCGGCCGGGCAGTGGTCCACGATGGTGACCACGACGCTGGCGCCCGTGCAGGGGTGGGGGACGGGGTTGGTCGCCCCCGTGCATGTCACCCGGTAGCTCTGCCTGCACGCCGCGCCGTTGTTCCAAAACACGTCGCTGGCCGCCGCGATCATCGTCCCTTTGTCGGTGCTCCCATAGCAAGCCGATGCTGCTCTCATCCATGCACACCGTACATACATTCACAACATGCACAGACAACATCACACACACACACACATACGCTTAAGCCAACTGAAACCATGCAAAGACGACAATTAAGCAAATTTGTGAGAACACACACACACACACACACACACACACACACACACACACACACACACACACATACGCTTAAACCAACTTAAACCCATGCAAAGACGACAATTAAGCAAATTTTTGAGACCCGTTATATGGCAAGATCGAGCAACTCAGACTTATACATATATAATTAACAACAAATCCCATTCTACAACGAGTACTACCAGTGAGACAATATATAATACTCACGGACGTATTGCGTATAGAAAGTCGCAGTCCCATTCGTGGCCGAAACGAGGGACCCGGCGTCGAGCATCAACACCACCACCGCCACCTCCAAGAGAGCAAGCTTCGCCATCACCATTTCTCTTGAGATGAGATATAATTCCGACCAACAGCACACAGCTAGAGTTAATATATAGCTAGCTCGCTCGCTCGCTCGCTCGCAGAGAAGAGAGCCCTCCAAGGACTACCTATATATATACCGACGAACTCCACCCCCCCCCCCCCTTGTCCAACATCAGACGGCCTTCTCCCACAAATCGATATGAAGATCACACTAAATATTGTAAGAAGATATGCTGTTATTGTGTGTGACTTGTAGAAGATATGCGGTTTCGTTATGTTCACTCGTGAAAGGGCATTCTCTGCTTCGATTTGTAAGAGGGGTATAGAGATAAACACAATCTGTCATGCGACTCTCTATCCAGATCCATCTACCATATATGTATATCTATATATACATATAGTGTTGTAATGTAACATCTCCATTGTTTTTTATTACAGTAATCAAATTAGCATCTCTTCACTTAATGATAAAGTCTCAGCATTAACAATGGGGAATGTGGGTTTAGTAGGCGACTCGTAGAAGATACGATTTTACTGGATCTGATTCAATTTGGGAAAGAGTATTGTTGTTGAGCCCGGAAGTGCCCGCTGTATGATAACATAACCAATCGTTTTGGCACGTGAATTTTCAAACAATTTTATCGCAAATCGCAAATTTCATCACTTATCGATAAAGCTGCTCTCTACATTAATAGTAGAAGAATATGCTTGTGGCTCAATTTTGAAACATTATTCTTGTCGATCCGTGAAAGTAGTTTTTGATTGAGTCTAGTTAGTCATTCAATTCGAGTCAAAGTCAAATGTTATGGAAACCTCGATCATTATTATCAATAAAGGTTAAATTTTTGGTGAATTATTGTGTTCACTCTTCTATGTGTAAATAATTACGTTCCAATTATATTGTTAACTTGAGACGTATTATCGATTTCTCACATTCTCCAAGTATCTTTCGTTGTATTTATATCTCAAGACGTGACAGTTAAGAGACTATGTACGGGGACTGATCTTGGGTCAATCTTCTGGCAAGTCCTGAAGGACCGCGTGTTGGACCACCAATTGGTTGTTATTGGGTCTTGAACCATGGGTTGACTTGAGATGGGTCTTGGACCGGGTTACAGGCAGAGCTGATTAGTGATTTCCCCGTACCCTCGTAACCGGATCCGTACATTTTGAACATGAATTTCGAAGAGTTTCATTTCAAGGTCATCCATTTCGTCCGGTTTATATCAGTTTTATTTAACACTTTTCAGTGACAAGAGAGCCTTAACAATGTTTTCGATTGTTTAATCATGTTTAAACTAATGAGCAACCCCCCAGTTTATCAGTGGAGCAATCAATCAGAAGCTATAGCAAAAAAAGGTTAGATACATACAGATCAATATATTCTCACTACATAAGTTTATATATGTGCAAAAATGCTCGAACTATTAATACATTCTTAAGAATATTTTTTTATATATAAATGCATCTCTAAGAATGATTTTTATATAAAAATCTAAAAAAATATAAATTTCTAATAATAACTGTGAAATGTTTGAGTTTTAAAGACGTTCTTTTTTTTTTCTCAATAACATGAAGGTTGGACACCAGACACCTCACCCATGTCAAGAGAATTCAAAGTGGGCCGCCAAAGTCTCTCAAACGAAGGCTTACAGGTCTATTAATTGCAGTACTACTCACTTTCGCTCAGCTTCAATGTTAATTTGCAGTTCATATAATTTTAGATTATTAGTTTAATTTACACGTACGGAATGATCACAAAATTTGAAATAATCAAAGTCCCTCATGACCCAATTTAATTCGAATCATTTATTTAAAGAAAAGTCTCCAAACAAAGACAATCAAGCCCACAGTATTAAGGCTGTCGTTTGACGATTAATACACATGTGGGTAATTCAAATATAAAGTTAGCTTATTTCTACCACAACACAAGAAAAGGAAGGTGACCAAATGAAACGTGCTATTTTCATAGATAAAATATTTCATGTTTTGATATATTTATTTGCAATGTAACTATTGCTTGTCGATTCCGATGTGGGTTTAGGATTGGATGGTAAGTGACATCACCTTTTTAAAATTTTGTGTTGAAGGATATTAAATTTATATTATATTATCTTTACATTAAAGAAAATTATTTATGATTTTTTTAGGATATTATGGACAGTAGTTTGTCTCTTATATATGGACATGAAATTCATGAGGAGTGTCCTTTTAGATATTTTAAACTTAGTGTTCTAGTAAATATGTTAACTTTATATTTCAATCCTAGCTGATTAATAATCATGCTCATTTTTACTCCATTTTGATATATTAAAAATTGTATTACATATATTTGAATTAATTCAATTAGAAAGAACAGCTTATTTGTTGAACAATTGAGGGCATTTTTGATATTACAATAGGAAAAATATGTGTTTTGCCCTTTATGGATATGAAGTTTAAGAGAAGTCATATATTTTTTAGTAAGTTTTGCCAAACTGGGACAGGACGGCCCGAACCGTCCGTCCCGTCCCGTCTCAATCACAGATCGGGATGACTGATCTGTGGGAGGCAATCGGGACGCTTTATATATTATTTTAATTTTTTAAACAAATTTTCTTTGTAAGCCCGTTGGTCGATGATCTCACAGTTAACCGTGAGATCTTAAGTTCAAAATTCGAACCGGGACGTCCCTTAAAATCGCACATCAGCTAACCAACTGGGATATAGAATCATTTGAGTTATTTTACGTACATATACTATATATATATAAGTTCTTTTTTCATCTTGGTATCTTACGGGATAGAATGGGACGGAGCGGGATGGTACCGTACCGTACTGTACCATCCCGGCATAAAATCGGAACGGCTGGTACGACTGAGCCAACAAACCTTACTTTTTAGATACTTTAAGTTAAAATCATGGTTCGACGACTCGATTTTGACTCGCCCGACTCGGGCGTACCGTACCGGATCAGGGAAGAAACGAGTCAGGCCGACTCGTGCCGACTCGGGCCGAGTCGGGTCGAGTCACAGAGAAAGCTAGTGTGTTTTAGGTGTACCGTACCGGATCAGCGAAGAACCGATCCGGTACGGATCACCGAGTCGACGAACCATGGTTAAAATGCCTGTTTTGAAAGTTTTTTTGCCCCAATTTTTCCTGTTTGATATTTTGAAAGTTTTTTTGTAGTCTCTTCACTAATTTTCCCTATTTCTTTCCACTTTATCTTTATCTGTTTGAAGGGCCCATATGCATCTTCTTGCTCTCTGTCTTATCTGTGATGCTCTGTGCAGGATTTTCTCCCCCCTCCCCCACCCACCCACCCACCTTCTTGCCTTCTTTTATGTCTGCAGCTAAGACGAGGAAGGATGCCAATATGAAGGGAATCTCTGGTTCCATGGACTTTGCACACCGGGCATTTTGGCAAATACCTTTCGTGCCATAGAAGATGGTAGAGGTTGAAGACAGCCGGCGGAAGAGTTTCCATCATGAATTATTGCGAGGACTGGAATCTCCACACCCCTTCAAAACCACCACAGTACGTCTACTCCCTCACCCAAGCCAATCCTTTACAAACTCCCCCCACAATCACACAAACACAAGGTCTCCAAATATTCCTAGTTATAATATTGGAATTTTTACATATATACTCTCATAAAATTTGATTTTATCAAATATGTATCTCATACGAGAATATTATCATGAACATCTTTCATTTACACAGAAATATTACGGTTATACTCTTCTAATTTATTGTCGTCGACTGAGGAGAATATTTCGTGAAATATATCATCTGCGGTCGTTAGATCTAAGATATATTTGACAAACTCGAACTTTACAAAGATATATATACAAAAATCTTAGTCTTTAACTCACACTTAATTCGGATTAAATAATACACGGGAGTTATGGCGAGAGCGTGATATTACTCATATTTCGAAGATATTCACGATAATATGCTAAAAATATATTTGACAAAACCGAACTTCACAGAGATATATATGCAAAAATCCCTATAATATTAGTGTGCATATATAGCAGATCCCGTCCTTTTCCGTATTATTTGTGGCGTGCTCGATCCTCCCATGCATGTGGTTGTCTCCTTGAACCCTCACGTCAGGCCACTGGCTAAGAGGAGGACTTACTGATAGCGATAGGGATGTGAAGGGTTCTAGCTTAATTAACCCTTAACACAGTAACCTAAACGATGATTAACTAATGAAGTTTAATTAGATGGCTCCCTGCCTGCAGTATCTATTGTCCTCCACCATGGTTAATATATGAATGCACAGGGCCTTCACAAAGAGCACGTCGCACCTGCTGGGTGATGGCTTCTTCCGGTGGCAGCCCCATGGCAACACCCCCCGAGAGCGGAGACGGAAGGGAGACCAGCCCAACCGCATCATCACCTTCGCCCAAGGGCACGGCGGCGACGGGGCGGTGCCTGTGCTCTCCGACAACGCACCGGGGGTCGTTCCGCTGCCGGCATCACCGCAACCTCGCATCCGGCTGGCTGCGCCGCTCCAACTCCATGCCCTCCAACCCCAAGTCCCCGAGCCCAGCTGCTCACAAACCTGTCTGACCAACTCCATGTAGGGCACAGTACTCTAGCTAGTGAGTATATATATATATATATATATATGATGATGATGATGATGCATGTTGTCGTCTTTAAGTTTTGCATATATAGTTGAACGCATGATATATATATATAGGGGGGGGGGACTTTTGCTGTGCTTTTCGACATGTTAACTGTGGCCAGTACCGGCCTGTTCTTGTTTTGAAGGATGTTGTTTTCCGTTGATAAGCTCTCATACATGGATGTGGGATTATTACTTGACACTTCGCGATTGAACGTCTGATCTTGAAGTCGTTTGAAAGAACTTATTCCAGATTAAGCTTTGCTTGCCTGCCTGGATGAAAGGGAAGGTACACCAGAGACGCCCTATGATTCCATTCCCATCTTTGAGAAGAAATCGGATAACTGAAGAAGCTGGAGAATTGGGTAGTTTAGAGAGATGATACGGTTACCCAGTGACAATTCGCGATTATTCTTCCAATACTTGTAGGAATTGCAGTCAAAGAGAGGTTTGTTTAAGCCTTCTACATGCAATCTGTGATCAATTGAATTACTTAATTAAACTTCAAATATGTAGTATAGTTATAACAACTTGTGCCAAACGAGTTATAAAATGCTCAAGTTTTGGAAAGAAAGTCATGTGCCGGCCCTTATTGATTATCATTATAAAGAGAAACATCCATCTGGATTAAAAGTGTATTGGATATGTTAAAGACCTGAACCTCACTAAATCTCAACACTCCTCTAGTGCTAAACCCGAATGGTTACAGTATAAATGGCACTACGGATGAATGGGTGAGACGACCCGAATGTGAAAGTCAAACTCTAATACAATGTTAAAGGCCCAGATTCTAACTCAAAACCTAGAATTGAATTTAGAGAATCCTCAATAGAAAAAGAGAAAAGGCATCCATGGATTATCTAATGTTAGACTAAACCCCAAGACGACCAAGATATACCAATTCATTCTTTAAAAGAAAAAGAATCATGACTTCAGGGTGATATGCAATCCTGGGAGGATAGTGTTAGAATGGTGGTCATATTGTCTCTAAAATTCAATAATTGTCGTCTTGTTCAGAAGCTTGCCCACTTGGCTCAACTAGATTTGACTCGTGAATAAAATGATTGATAGGCCTTCCAACAATCGATGGCATTCTCGATGTTGGACTGATGTATATGGACAACCCAAGATAGGGGGTGAATTGGGTTATAAAAATTTTCTATCAAATTAAACTATTGTAACAATTTAAACGACGTCTGAAGCAAATTCTAACTAGATCGATCGAAATCTAATTGCATAGAGTGGGAGGTAAGAGGAAATAGAGCAATCACACAAAAACACGATAATTTTTATAGTGGTTCAGACTCCCCTTGGAGACCTACCTCCACTCTCCCACGTGGCGAGGTGTTTCACACACTAGAAAATACTCACAAGTCACACACACGAGTAGCACACTATCAAGTGAGCCCTCAACACAGTGCTTTGAGCACCCACACACACACAAGCGTGTCCCCCCAGACACACATTAAATTATAGTTTATACATAGATATTCAATGAACATATAAGAAAAATGAGGTTGGCCAGATTGATTCTTCGAGAGCACCTCCCCCTAAGTGTTATAGCCTTGTAGAGCACCAAGAACACATCTGCTATCAAGTCTCTTTCTCCCTTCTCAAACACCCTTAGCACTGAGCAATAAGTTGGAGCACAATAGGGTGTCATGCTTGATGTTGCAAACCCTAGTTCTTGCACGATTGTTATGTTCGATTCCTTTTGTGCATATACCAAGCCAATTGAAGGCAAAATTCCCTAGACCTTCCCTTCAAAATAACCTTATTAGACCTTCCTCAAATCGGAGCAAGAGAGTCCTCAAGTGGTCTGAAAATTCACTTTGTCAAAATAAGAAAACCTTATCAATCTACAAATATGACCGGATCAGTCAATGAGTAAGTCGGATTGGATTTTTTTTAAGCAAATATGTTGCACTGGAAATTTTACTCATGGGATCAGTCACAAGGTCAGTCAACCAGTTCACTACTCTAAGTCGATTTCTAAGAAAACATATGTATTGGAGTTTTCGGTCGACCTAAGGGTTTGGGTTGGTCGACCAATGCACTATTCTGGCAATTTTGTACATATCTATTCTTCATCTAATCTTCAAATGATCATAACTCTTTATAGGAATGTCCGATCAACTTGATCTTATCCTTGCCTAAAAGATCTCACCAATCTCTACAACTTTGCCGAAGACATCGTTATAACTTTAAATCTCATTGAAATTTAGCAATCTTTCCATACTCTATACTTCCCTTAATCTTAAAGTCACATTTGCTGATTTCACCTTAAATGAACACAAACTCACAAGATTCATCGGTCACTTGGATTAAGTTTTAGAATTATCAAACACGGGTCCGAAGATAACAATATCTCCCTCTTTGATGATGACAAAACCTAATATCAAACGAAAGTGAATAAGTGCATAAAGATAAATTAGTAAACAACAAAATATCACATGAACTCATTATTAATGTCATTTAGCATGTTTTTCATTTTTTTCTTTCTCCCCCCCTTTATTATTGTCTTACCTTCTTGCATATATCTATTATTTCTCCCCCATATAACTATTTCTCTCCCTTTTTGACATCAAAAGGAGGGTATGTAATACATTGGTATGAGATGAACAAATGTCAAAAGTCACACATTCTCAACTGACATTGAACCATACAACTCTTATATAAAGAAACACTTTCATAAATATAAAGTTGAGGCCATTAAGGTTTAGCATTGGGAGTATAAAATATTAGTGCAAATGGTTCCATCATGCTCATTTTGAATTGTCTTTGCATCAATTTTCCAAATTCCTCTCACAGAGATGGTTTAGTAACTCAAAAATAATTTCATCAACATAGATCTGAACTACCAGCATATCATTACCTTGGGTCTTGATGAATATAGTGGTATCTACCTTGCCTTTTTGAAAGCATTTTTCAAATTCTAGACTCGAGGTGCTTACTTTAGACCATAAGTGTTTTTGTCAACTTAAAAACATGGTTAGATAATTAGGCAGTTTAGACAATCCTGATCACATCAAATGAACTACTACCAGGTGACCACAATATGATTGAAGGTCGTCTCAGGTAGCATCTTGAAGCAGGGTGTGTCGACTCGTAGATACCTATTGAATCATAATTAGCCTGATTCGATATAAGTTAGCTCACTTAGATCTGACCCAAGGCGACTTAGCCAAGTCCATGTTTGAGGTCTTTTTTATTTTTTTTACAAAATTTAAACTTCTTGCAATATTTAGATTTTTTACCCTATACTTCATATATCTCGTAGAATTACTATTTCATTAACCTAAAGTATGCATGAATTCTATAGTCTATGTTTTATTTTTAACTAATTTTTGAATATTATATAATTATTAGATAATCAATAAACCAATAAAATCAACAATAGAGTTTGATGCTCATCATCCATGAAATGCATTATCTGACTGCTATTATATCATTATATGATTACTAGAAATTTTAATCTTAAAAAATAGACTAGTTTTAAGATATTATATTATTATTTAAGTAACTCATAATGACTCGATACGATACGGGTGACTCATGATTAGGAACCCTCTAGGTACGATAAGTGTCAACCATGCCGCACCGTCGGTACGACACCGACAACTCTCAAAATATGATTAATTCTATAAACTCTGGAAATTTAATTTAACAGTTTAGATACATCGTTTCCGAAGGTATCAGTATCAACTATGAATATCATTCTTTCTATTTATTATTCCAATACTTTATTGGAAAGTCACATTTTAATTGGAGCACATCCATCTTATGTGTGGCTTTAAATTTGAAGTATTTTTTGGACTTCCACGGGTTTTAGAGGGCACCGGATCTTGGAAGTTATTTGTGTTTTTTTTTTCTGACCACTAACTGAAAATTCTAAATTATGACATCTTAAGTTAGGACATGAAGAGGGTGCAAACATCTTGGAACTTATTTAGGTTTTCTTTTTTTACCTTGAACTCAAAATTCTAAGTTATAATTTCTTAAGTTAGGATATGAAGAGGGTGAAAAATCTGTCTAGACTCGAGACCAATAAGGAACATTGTAGTGGTCAGAGTGACATGCCAGGCCCATCATTCGGCCCAATTTGAGACATGAACTCGGTTTGGACTCCAAGTTAGAATCCGAACAAGACATCGCCTTCGAGCAAAAACTAAGGGTCACTTTGATAACGGGTTGGATTAAGAGCGGGTGACTTATCTGGGATGCCTCACCCTCCCTTAACCCAACCCGTTACCAAAGTGGCCCTAATCCGGATGGAGTAACTCATTCCACCTATTTAAGTGGAACGAGTTAATCCACTTTAACCCTATCTGACTCGGGTTAAAGAAAAAAATATCAAATATGG
Organism: Amorphophallus konjac; assembly: GCA_022559845.1. Taxonomy (NCBI): domain Eukaryota; kingdom Viridiplantae; phylum Streptophyta; class Magnoliopsida; order Alismatales; family Araceae; genus Amorphophallus; species Amorphophallus konjac. The sequence continues at coordinate 481,741,096 of CM040118.1, forward strand.
AATAAATCACCTGACTCCGATTAACCCACCCTAATCCACCTTAACCAGTTACCAAAGTGGCCCTAAAAACGTGCGTGCAACTATTTTTTTTTATGACGGAGAACCTAGCATATTTCTTGTTGAGTAATGACCGATCTGAGTGTCAAAACAAAGATTTTTTTCTCTGAGACAGTATATCTAGAGACCGCACGGTGGCGAATTTAGTGGTCCAAAACTTTTTTTCCCACTTTTTGCTTCTACAGGATAAAATCAAAAATATTAGAAAAGATTTGACGGTTAAAACTATCTTTAAAAAATTATAATCACTTTCATTGAACATTTTTTATGTTAAAAGCACAAACCAAAACAATTTCATACTAATAAGCTTCACAAAACATGCCTTCAAGCCCCTTTTACTTATCTTCACTTAAAAGATAAGAAGCCCCTTAACTGTAAAGGCATCTTTATCAACTAGACCTTTTAGCCCCTTGAATGAAGAGTGGATGGATTTATGCCACTTGGTTAACCCCTGACATGGTAGGTAGATCCATAACTTTCACGGATATTTCAAATGTGTTGATGGAATAACGTGTTGTATGCTCTCTTGACCGAGTCCACTTTGCAAATATTTCAAAACCTAAATTGTTAAGATACCGTATTCCAGTATTTTTCAAGCAAGAAGTCCAAAAAATTTTGACCAAAATAACACAATTGGGGAAGTTGCATCAGCAATTCTTGCCATGTAGGTGCCATTTGGCATGACGCGTCCTTTCTTTTAACAAAAACAAAAATAATCAAAGTGTTTATCACCTTTTACTTTCGAGGAAGCTGTCATATCAAAGTCTTGAGGCTTAAAAAAAAAGATAATACTTAGTGCACACGCAGATTAATTTTCAACCCCAGTGTACACCAAATAAATTTTTAAAATTTTAATAACATGAGTCTCAAGTCATCCTTACTCGTGGTAAAAAGACAGCATCATCCGATGGTCAAAAACATCTTTTAAAAATCATATCGAGTGAATAGTGTCAGATAGAATTGTTAAAAAATTAACTATTTTTATTTTAAATTTTTGGAACTGCTGAATCGAAGTTGCAAGCTAAGATAGCAAAGATGAATTGCGAGTGTGTAATTACACACTACTATAAACATTACTCTTCAAAGAAAAAAAGTCACACCCTTCGGCAAAGAAGTTGGTTTCACCGAATGAATGGAAAAAAATGACTTCTTTAGAAACTATAAGAGATTGTTGATGTCCATGACGGCGTCTTTGGAAACAAAAGTTCTTTATAAAGTTTCTAGACGCTTATTGCTTGACTGCAATTCCGGAGACTACACATTTGGTCATTCAGAAAGGTACATTTAAAGTGTTCAGCTTTTTTGCACTAAACGTTGGCGTGGCCAAGTTGACGCACATGCCATACCTTACCCAAAAAATAAAAATAAAAAAATTGACAGACATGAGAATAAAAAAATAATACAATTTATTGATGGATAATTCTTATTACCCACCTCGGACAGGTGACCCGTTCGAGACGAGATTAATCCACGTGAGATGAATAATGCGTATCACCCACCCCATATGGACCAATCTGACGTCAATGATTGGATGCCTAACCGTTGCAACGAGAACCGGGAAGAGTATTTTTGATATTTTTAAAAAATATGTCTGAAAATATGTTACTATTATCATTATGTTTTTCAAACTTAGATTACGGGTCAACACATGTAAAAACCCGGATTTCACAAATTTTCCTCCATTCCACATCATCCCACCGACGGGCAATGGAAACCTTTCATGAGAGTTCAGATTGGCAGAGTTCAGATTGGCTGACTCCCTTTCCCGAGGACATCTTTCTTTCTATTTTTTTTTGGTATTTGTTGACCGGGTCCCGAGAGGACATCATTGGAACCCAACAACACTGTTGGACCAATATTTAGCCCATAAGCTGATGCCAGCTGAGTTACTGACATCAGAGCTTCATGGTTTGGCCCGCAAGTGTGAACCAGTCATGGAGGAGGTGCATTTACTCCTCACCCTCTTCCTCCTTGGTCAGTTTCTCACCTGCTACAAGCTGTGGCGTTTCAAACGGCAGTAGAGACCGATTGGTAAAGAGGGAGAAAATGGGCAAGGAAGAGCTTCAGGGGGAACTTCCCTTTTCCCTATAATCTGTAAACAAACAAAGAAAGGGTGAGCTCGTGATGTCAATTTGATGGGGGGCATGATGAGGACCACCATCACGACATCATCAGAATCACGCCAAACCCTGTGTTGCCAGCCAATGTACCAAAGCTGGAGTCTCACTGTCACAACAGAGAAAGAATGGAAGATTCGGGGTCGGGGGCGAGGCAAAGAACCAGTTACAACAATTAAGGGCCGACGACCGCTGAGTGAAGGATATATGGACCCAACTCCCGGCTTCCTGCTTCTGAATGCAGTGGAGAGTTGTACAGCACTGAATCCTTCCCAATGCCAACCCAGTGGACACTTAGAATGCAGTTAGCCTCCATCAGCCACGTGTGGTACCTTCTATGTGATGCCCGTGTAAAGGGTGTAGGAATACCTTCTAGCTACTTGCCTTTGAGTTTGCAGTAAGCATATAAGCCAGATCCAAGGAAGCCAAGGCACTGTCCGAGCACATTCAGCTGGAAAGTAAGAGCACAGATAGATAACATTCTTTGTGAATAACATCCTTTGTGAATGAAGAAGGCTGGAGATGGGAAAGCGAAAAGAAGACCATAAAAACACGCATCAGGCTTGTCGGTATATGATGGGATGTGAGTGCAAATTCTTACTAACCACGTCGAAAGGGAGACCACCGAATATTAGCCAACCAAGTCCAACGGTGAATAGATCCTACGGCAAGGAGGTAAAAGCAGCATGTCAAGGACAGGATGTTTCATGCATGTAGGAAAACGCCACGAAAGTTGGCAAATAGGTAAACCGACCTTAAGATTACCACACATTGTCTGTGTGAGGGCAGAATTTAATGTTGTGTTCAAGAATATACTGTAATTCAAGAAGAATGCCAAAATACAGGAAAGCAGCATCACCGCCTGAAAGTGAAAAGAAAAATCAGCCCCTTGACTTACAAATATGATTGTCGCTTCAACTGAATAGATGAGGATAATGCAACGGATGACAGTCACACAAACATCTCAGGTATGACGCCTCCTTTGATAGTACATGTTAGCGGCTGTTCCACTAGGTTTTCTTAAGAAAATGCCCTTTCCTTAAGCACACAACCGACAGTGTCCAGTCAGTTATTAAAGAAATAACCACGAAAACAAAAACTCTTAAGCATCAATGAGCATAACTCCTAACAAAAATGGGTTTTTGGATAGTTACAATCATGAATCTGAAAATTCAATGAGAAAAATATACTTGTCAACAATTTTGATTCAATTGACACTGGCTGTATTCCACATTCCACTTTTGCTAAATCCAGATTCAATAATCACATAAGATCCAATATGTGAAGATAATCCAGCTTAGAGCAGACCTATCAGGTCCCCAACATGTTTGAGATTTTCAGGAATTCTAAAACTATGCTGCTGTACACATTTCTCTTCGACAATGGGGAACCAAGTTCCCAGATTCCCAATCATTCCTCTCTGTAAAGCCTGGAAAGCAGCAGGAACCAAAACCACTGATATTTCACAATATGGGAAAAACCATGGGAGTTAAATTTCTGCTATTTTAGTGAAGCATAGACAGTTGTAGACAAGGTCAGCAGGAAAAGAGTTTGCTTTCCTGCTCATTCAAACCCATTTCAGGAAGCAATGAAATCCTACTCTCCCTAAGAGATGAACTTGCAAACAAAACCAAAGAAGACAAACTGAATGCATACACATTCAAAACCCATGATTAGCCAATGTAAAGGTTGACTAACCTCCATTCTACTATTATTCACTAGAAAAAAATAGGAGCAAAGGGATGGTGACAAAACCCAATCAGTTATTTTGCTCAAATGGAATCTGGGATTTCCAAAGGTAAAAGAAAAGGATCCCATGACCTACATGAAAAGGAATGTGAAAGACAAGGATCACAGAACAGGAAATGGTTCCAAAACCTTGGGGTCCAGCTCCAATCCCAGTCCTGGTTCAGACTGGAAAATGGCCGGTTCATAGTCCTCAAAATATCTATAGGCAATAACATCATTAGAAAATAAATAAAACATAGTAAAAACAAAAAAAAGAACTGGCTGGTGCCACTGGTCCCAATGGGTGAACTGGAGGAGACTATCTGGTTTGGTCAATTCCCTCTTATTTTTCTTTGACCTTGAAACTGGCACAACAGGATCGGGGACTGCCGGTCCCGATCCAGTTTTGGCTATTCCAGTCTGAACTGGCTAGTTCTACATATGATGGTGAAAGGAGACATTCAAAGTATTATTGCATACGGGAACAAATTGATGCAGGTAGAAAAGAATAGAAAACTGTTATTAATCTAGTAGTTTCCAGACAAGGAAATATGATATGAAGGATGAACAATTACACTGGACTTAAATCAGCTTCTCATCCACAGAGAGAGAGAGAGAGAGAGAGAGAGAGAGAACTACATGATGTGTAACAATGCATAGAAGAACCATTAAGAATTCAGAGGGAAAGAGAAAGAGGGTCAGAACTACATGATGTACGACAATCTATAGAAGAAATATTACTAATTCCAGAGGGGAATAGCCCATATGAGCATATGCAAACTTTAAAGAGTCCAAACCAGCAAGGCATGAAGTATGTTGCTGACTTGTCAAAGGCAATTAAATCTAATTTGCACTAAATATATCTCCAATGCTGTGGGCATACTGCAGAACTAACATGGGATCACAAGCTAGCACTGGTTAGGCATAACCCTTCCCCAAACCCTAAGACTCCAAAAAACCTCAAGAATTTCAACAGTCAAAACAGGTGCGTGAATCAGTCAGCATGGGACCTTGGCTCATACCCAAAAGTCTCATGTTCACATCCACCCAGGGACATCCAGCTCGACATCCCGCAAGAGGGTTCTTATCACTTGGGGGACACCCAAAACATTCATGCGATTGACATGGTACAGCATGCCACCTTCAATTAAACCATGAATTGAAGAATCAGCTGATCCCGATCCAGATAAGCCAATTCGACTCGGAATCTGGCCAGAATCAGCAGAGATTGGGCAGAATCAGGCAGGAATTGCCCGGATCGGACGATCCACAGCCAATTCAGTCCAATCTGAACCAGTTCACTTTGTTTTCATTTTCTTAGAAAAAGACTGAATTGGCCCAAGTCCGCATAATATAACTATAATATCCCTTCCAAATAATTATTCGGCTGGGGGAGCTCTGCCCCCCTCCTGACCACGCAGGTCGATCTGCAATGTGAGGCTGGTCAAAGGTAAATCAGGGTCCACACACTCCTTCAACATTGCCTCTAATTCATCATGTTCAATTATTGTGGAGAAGTTAATTACTAGTGTTTTAATCATCTTTACCACTCTTTATGACGTAAATGCATGGTATGTAGTATTTTAATCATATTTTGTCTAAATATATGTCTAAAATTTTCTATGATTTTCTGATTTTTATGAGTTTTCTTGAATTTTTGTTAACTTTTCAGGCCGATCCGATCCAAATATCCGATCAGATCCAGATCGGGATCAGCCATGCCCGATCCAGGGACCCTATCCTAGTCCGCGAGACTTGATTTAAACAAAGTTCTTGTAAATAGCATGGAAAAGATAGACTGATTTCAGAACCATGTGTTTGCAATGCTGTACTCTAATTTGGGTTCTCAAATATTGTTAACTATGATATGTACACCATTAATGCATCAATTCATGAATGACACCCAACAACAACGAGAAGGAATCAGATTCGATACATCTACTGTATTTTTAAAGAAAATATGAAACACTAATTAGGGGGCTTTTATAAGCAATAGACGGCTTTTATAAGCAATAGACATGATAATGGTGAATCAGGCTCTTCTGAAGTGCCTGAGCCCAAGTCATTATGTTTGGTAAAATCGATGGACAAAGCACTTAATTGTACGAAATCCACAATTTCCTCTTACATGCTAACATAGCAAGAGAAGCTTAGGACTTAAGATGGAGTTATGGTCATTTTTTATGGACAAAAAGCTCGTCAAAGTTACAAATATTTCAGCCTCTCTCTCACACCCCACATACACCCAATTTTAGCATCTCATGATGGTCTGATACCCAATGAACACTAGCACCCTGATGTTCCAATCAGCACTGGCGTGTGGCACCAGCTTGAGCTAAGGATTCCTCTCCAGGATCTGATATATTCTCCCTTTCTTCCACTTCCAATGTGTGCTTCTTTGCAAAGGAGATAACAAGAAATTGTAAAGAAAATAGTTCTTATAGTCTTCAACCTTAAAAATTATGTCAGGAATCCATTTGTTCTCCCACTTAATCCTGCTAAAAAGTCCCCTGACCTCATGGTTGGCACTCAAAATCCAAACCTTGACAATAGGGGTGCCATCAACCGAGCTTTAGTGGGCTTGAGCTCAGCTCAATTGAAAACCCACAAGCTCGATTTGACCCAAAACATCAACTTAAACTCAATTTACTGGGCCACTCTCCCATCTCCCCAGAGCCCCATCATCCTGGCACCAGGAAACCCAGAAGAGATTGGGGACAGGAAGGGAGATCTCCATCAATCTATTTCCCAATACCCATCCCTCTCATCTCTCCAGCGCTCCATATCTCTTATCCTTCCTGTCTCACCATTGTTACACGCCAAAGAAAAACAAAAAGAAAGAGATAAGTAAGATCCTGACTCCCAGATTCTGTCAACATGTTCATGCATTTATTCACAGACATTTTGTAATAAGCTGCTTTCTCTTGGTTGGAACATGGAACCGCATGAAAGCTCTAGGGGGTGGAGACAAAGCACTCACTGGGTGTGATCTGGAGGAGCTCCAAGTCCTGGTGCTCGAACAAAGTGATGTTTCCTAGGTTTCTGCTGCACCACATCTCGATGTGGTGAAGGATGTCAACACCACTGTGGGGACCCATGCCCCTGCGATAGGACCACATACACCTCTGGCACATAGTCAATCAGAAGCACCTTCAACTTGAACAATATGGCTCTCAGCGTCACCTCCTCGTAGGGTTGACATCAAAGGTGACATGTGAAAGAGATGTACGCCCTGCAAGCCAATCACATGAGTTGTCGGGGTATCATTTCTTATAATATCCCATTCTTGTTAATAATAAATAATGGCATTTCTTCGTTACATTCTATGTGTGTTTATGGCTTGATGTGATGAAGTCCCTGAACACAAACGATGATGATTGAATCATAATGAGATTATATGAGATCAGTCATCCAGAAGCACGTGTCCAAAGTGTCCTGGTCATAGGGTCTTTAAGACGGGACATTGAAGATCCGGATGGACTGGTGGACATGATACCTACTCATATGATGAGGGTGGCTGTTCTCATAGTCATCAGTATGGTAACACTGAGGTACGTGTGTGGGTGCTCATTAACAGAATAAGTTCACTGAACTGATTCGACCTAGAATCCCTGAATGATTATCATACTAGCTGTCAATCAGGGTATTCTACTGTCTCACTGCATAGTTGGATCTTAGACCTGAGTCACTAAGGATGCCTTACTTGAGGACTGTCGAATATTTTATTACTGACTTATGAACCTCAAATCTATAGTCATGTACAGTCAGTTATTCAGATTCAGTGGAATTCTCGCGAAGACGATTGAGTTGACAACATCGGATCATTCACTCTCAGTATATAGCTAGAGAGAGAATGCTCCACGGATATGTACTTAGAAACCCCTAGCCAAGGTATGGAAGTTCACCATGAAAAGGAGTTTTCTAGTGAACCTTATTTAGAGTACAGGGTTCCATTAAGCTAGGACTTAATAGGACTTGACAGTAAGACCATATGCTAGTCTGGCTAGGGGCATTGTATGAATGAGGATCTTTAGTTGTGTAGAATCTGTAGACGGAAAGGTTCCAAAATGGGTTGCTCATCCCCGATGTCATTTGAGATCAGGAGGTGTTGTTTGATACCTATCGTCATCAGAAAGTCTGTTAATTCCCTTATTAAATAATGGACCATGTTAATTAAGTTAAGAAGATGTTCTTAACTTAATGGGCTGAAAAATCAAACAAACATTTGGGCCTAGAGAGTCACACACAATAGAGTTCTAGACAAACTGGGTAGGGTGGACTTTATAGACATTCACTGAATTTTTATGAAAAACACCAAGTGTCTATAAATATACGTTGTAGGACCAAACCTGGGCCAAGCTCCAGGTTTGCCCTTAAGACCATACGCTAGTCTGGCTAGGGGCATTGTATGAATGAGGGTCTTTAGCTGTGCAGAATCTATAGACGGAAAGGTTCTAAAATGGGTTGCTCATCCCCGATGTCATTTGGGATCACGAGGTGTTGTTTGATACCTATCGTCATCAGAAAGTCTGTTAATTTCCTTATTAAATAATGGACCATGTTAATTAAGTTAAGAAGATGTTCTTAACTTAATGGGCTGAAAAATCAAACAGACATTTGGGGCTAGAGGGTCACACAATAGAGTTCTAGACAGACTGGGTAGGATGGACTTTATAGACATTCACTGAATTTTTATGAAAAACACCAAGTGTCTATAAATATACGTTGTAGGACCAAACCTGGGCCAAGCTCCAGGTTGGCCCTTAAGACCATACGCTAGTCTGGCTAGGGGCATTGTATGAATGAGGGTCTTTAGTTGTGCAGAATCTGTAGACGGAAAGGTTCCAAAATGGGCTGCTCATCCCCGATGTCATTTGGGATCACGAGGTGTTATTTGGTACCTATCGTCATCAGAAAGTCTGTTAATTCCCTTATTAAATAATGGACCATGTTAATTAAGTTAAGAAGATGTTCTTAACTTAATGGGCTGAAAAATCAAACAGACATTTGGGCTTAGAGGGTCACACATAATAGAGTTCAAGACATATTGGGTAGGATGGACTTTATAGACATTCACTGATTTTTTATGAAAAACACCAAGTGTCTATAAATATACGATGTAGGACCAAACCTAGGCCAAGCTCTAGGTTTGCCCTGGTCGCCCTCCTCCTCTCTCTCTCATAGGTGTGCCCCCTTCTCTCTCTCACCTCTTCCCTCGTGGATGGTGGTACTAAGATCGAGTCACCATTTTGAAATCGCAGAGGAGAACCCGTCTGCGACTGGCGCTCGTGTGGATACGTCTAGAGGTCGTACACCTAAACGACTCACAACTCCAAGATCGACCACTCATTAGTCTCCGCTCTTTTGGGAGATTCTCAACCCTGCAATGGTGATGAAATGTTCTTCCCTCCGCAGGTTTTACCGATTTTATGTTTGATTTTGAACGCCGGCAATGATGTACATATGAGGTATTGTGCTTCCGCTGCATATCTAATCGATACCTTACAACAAGGCCAAAGGCAAAATGCGCCAAGGCCATATATGAATGAGGTGCATTATTGAGTGGGCGGCTCGGCCCAGCTCATTTCTGGTCTTACTCGTCAATCCATCCCCGAGCAGGTTTGATCACCAAATATTAGCTTAATGAAATGAAAGTTGTGATTAACAAGGCTGCAGGATGAGGGCAACTGCATTTTGATAAATTTAAACACCAAGACCTTATTCAAAAAGGCACATAATAATAGCTTCATGCTATTGTCCACATTTTGGGCAATAAATGGGGGACCCATAAATAGCCACCAATGGACTAATGGGGTGTCAGCCATTTTTAATGAGCATCTAAAAGCGGCCCCTAAACCACCTAAGAAGAATCTAGTTTTCCTTCATTTGTTTTGGATCTGCTATGTCGCTAAATGACTAAAAACCCAAGGAATGAACCTTATGCAAGAAACCAAACCACAATGAATAAGATTGCTGTTTACAAAATTTTTCTTGTTTAACCAATTTTGTTGGTGCAAATTCCTGAGGAATGTATCATAACCCCATTAATTGCAAAGTTTTGTTTACTTGAGAGAGGAGAAAAAAAAATATGACACAAGAAGAACATCCGGTTACCCTCTTCCTGTGTGCAAACAATGGCCATGAGATTCTTCATTCATTTTAGACAAAATATAATTCCACATCAATTATTGGCAGCAACTAGCCAACTATATAAGAACAATAACTACTGCAGGACAAGAACATACAATATTACACATGTCAAACTTGTGCTAACCTGAAAACCAGGCGAATACAAGTAAGGAAAACTCATTGTCGTCTCCAGATCACCCCGAATGTAGGTCCATAAAAGCAAAACTGGTCCACATACTATTCCTGCATAAATAGGTAGAGATAGAAATTAATTTTTCTAACTGTCAAATAATTCCATACAACATGATTCAGGCAATCATATAGCACTGTTGGTAAAACAAGACCAGCAATAATTAACAAATCATCCTTCCACATATTACCATTACACCACATTAGACCAAAGCTGTTGAGACCACTGGATTTCCCTGAGAGATAAAAGATGAGGAAGCATATAAAGATCAGATATTCATAACAATCAAAACCTAGTACCATTGAAAAATTAAAAAAAAAGATTCAAAAGTACATATGAGATAGCAATATTACCAACACGGGCTATGGTGGCAAGGTATATTGCAGTTGTAATGTTGGATATGAAAACAATGGCATAGCCATATGAATCATATGACACATCTCGAGCTCCAGCAACAAATGCTCCGAAAACAATCAGTGCCACACTGATAAAGTCCTTGGTTTTTCACCAGGGAAATATATCAATAAATAAAGTCTCAATTGGAGGGGTGCAGGAAGATTTAATATTATAATAAATAGCATTAAATAGCAACAGCAGCAATAGCATCAATCCAAAGTTTACATTCCTGATCTTGATCTTAGCTTATTGCATTGCAGAGAGGTAAATTACATAGAAGCATGACAATCAATTCAATTTCAAAACTACATCACATCAAAAAGAAATTTTAGTGTTAGCTTATTGCATTGCAGAGAGGTAAACTACATAGAAGGATGACAATGAGTTCAATTTCAAAACTACATCACATCAAAAAGAAGAACAATAACAAGAAGAAAATTGTTGAAAACAAATAGGCAATCAAACGAATGGTTTAAAATTGAGACAGTGAAGTGGTGGATTCAACAGAGCCCGTTAAATAATAAGTAACACAAGAAACTAATGTAATGTGAAATAACGTTACAAATTGTATAACGAGTGTAGCAAAACGACTCTTAGGCGAATCTAAAGGTAAAAAGAATTTAGGTAAAGAGACTTGGTGGTGGAGTGAGGAAATCCAAAATACCATTAGAGTAAAAAAGGAGTGCTTTAAAGTTTGGCAAACTAACAAAAATAATCAAACCCTAAAAGCTTATAAAATTGCTAAAAAGAGGGCTAAGAAAATAGTTAGCGAAGCTAAATCAAAGACATTTGAAGATTTATATAATAAATTAGAACCCGAGAGGGTGAAAAGGACATATTTAAACTTGCTAAATTAAGAGAAATGAAAACTAGAGATTTAGATCATGTTCGTTGCATTAAAGGTGAAGATCAAAGGATTTTAACTAAGGATGTTGAGATTAGAGAGAGTTGACATAGTTATTTTCAGAAGTTACTTAATGGAGATTGCGTCAAGAATTTTTCTTTAGAAGGTGCCCAAGAGTTAACAAGATTTGATAAATATCAGTATTTCAGGCGTATTAAGATGCCAGAAGTGGAGGATGCTTTAAGGAAAATGAAAGTGGGTAAAGCCTTAGGACTAGATGACATACCTATTGAAGTATGGAAAGGCCTAGGAGACATTGGTATTCAGTGACTAACTAAACTTTTCAATAAAATTTTTAAGGAACAGAGAATGCCAGAAGTTTGGAGAAAAAGTGTTGTAGTTCTTTCTATAAAAATAAAGGAGATATTCAAAACTGCAATAATTATCGTAGAATTAAGCTTATGAGTCATACTATGAAACTTTGGGAAAGAGTAATCGAAAAACGCCTCTGATGTATGACTACCGTATCGAAAATCAGTTTGGTTTTATGCCGAATAGATCTACTACAGAAGCTATTTTCTTACTATAGCAGTTAATGGAGAAGTATTGGTATATGGTTTTTCTTGATTTGGAGAAGACGTATGATCGAGTACCGAGAGAATTGATTTGGTTGACATTAAGAAAGAAAGGAGTCTCTTAAGGATATGTTGATTTGGTTAACGATATGTACGAAGGTGCTATTACTAGTGTTCGAACTATTACTGAGAGACTGATGACTTTCCAATTTCTATAGATTTGCATCAAGGTTCTGCATTAAGTCTGTATCTCTTTGCCTTAGTTATGGATGAAGTAACAAAATAATTGTATGAGGATATCCCTTGGTGTATGTTATTTGTAGATGATATTGTCTTTCTTGTTGAGAGTATTGATGCTTTAAATGCTAAGTTAGAGCGTTGGAGACATGTCTTGAAGTCTAAAGGTTTTAAAATTAGTAGAGCAAGTCAGAGTTTATGCATTGTAATTTTAGTAATGAGAGAGTGGTACAGGAAGACATGGTTCTAATTAATGGACATAACATTACGAAGAGTAGTAGCTTTCGGTATTTAGGGTCTATCATACAAGAGAATGGAGAGATTTATGACAATGTTGCACATAAGATTAAGACATGCTGGTTAAAATGGAGAAGCGCATCAAGAGTCCTCTGTGATCGTCGTATGTCTCTAAAATTCAAAGGGAGGTTTTATAGAACGGCTATGAGACCTGCTTTGTTACATAGTACCGACTGTTGGACAGTATGAAAGGAACACATTCACAAAATGTGTGTAACAGAGATGAGGATGTTGAGATGGATGTGTGGCGAGACTAAGAAAGACAATATTATGAATGAGCCCATCCGTAAGGACTTGGGGATAGCCCCAATTGATACTAAAATGAGAGAAAATAGACTCAGGTGGTTTGGACATGTGCTTCGTCGCCCTAACTCAGCGCCGGTTAAAAGATGTGACCGAATCTTAGTGGATGCTAGTAAAAGAGCTCGAGAAAAGTCTAAAATGAGATGGTGCGATGTTATTAGGAAGGACATTAGTTTCTTGAGTTTAAATATGAATATAACACTTGATAGAAATCTTTGGCAGAGCAGGATTCATGTAGCCGACCCCAAATAATTGGGATAAGGCTCTGATGATGATGATGATGACATAAGAAGATAAATACAAAACAACTCCATTAAGTATAAAAGCTCATGCATATTGCTTTCAGCAGATAGTAACATAGATAAATGGAATTCTACTATTGTGGACATGATGAACAGACACGGGTTGAATCTTGGTGGCGCTATTTTGGTACAATGGGGTTTTGTGTACATATTGGCAGATCTTGTATATCACTTTGATTTTCTTATGATGGATTGCAACTTGCTTCAAAAAAAGGAAAATTCAAATCTGGAATGGCTAGATAATCAGCCTAGATACTGAGAAATTGAGACTGTTCTACAAGCAGCTGTGAAGTAGACGCAGCTTCCAGAGGCACTGACTTAGACATGGTATGGCACAAGAAACACCATGGAAGAGAAATGACGAGTTCTTAGATATGACAATTTGACAGGTACTGGCAAATCTAAAAATGGTGTTTAAGTGTTGTGGATCTTTTCTTTCTCAGGATAACAAGGAACACCAGTCAACCCTGCAAGGTTATGTCCAAGTAAACCCCAGATGCCCACAGATCTAGGGGCCCAAAATCACCAGGAACAGTTTGGCCATCTGGTGTCACAACAGGAGTAGGAACAGAAAAGTAAACAAACAAGCCTGCAGCCCATTTGAACTAGTTCTCAGAAACTTAATTTTTGATGGAAATGGACGATACCACATTTTGTATTAAACTGCAAAATAAGAGGAATCTACGAGTATAAAAAAGAGATACAACCCAAAAGTCCTATACAGGAGGACACGTAGATGGTGTCATTCCCTTCCCAAAACCCCAAAAAGGGAATAAGTATCCATGTTACAAATGAATTTACAAGAAGGAAACTGTTATCACATCTGATATATTTCCTATAATTGTTAAAGCCATAGTTATAGTAGGGGGGAAACATCAAAATATATTTACCTCCCAAACACTGGGGGTGAATATCTCTGCCCAGTCAAAAGGTATTCCACTATCATTGTAAATACCACAGTGGTCCTTCTGAGGGTAGTGTACATGGGAACATTAACACCACGAACAGACTCCATTGAAGCAAGCTGTGATCATTGAAAAGTAGCCATTACTCAGATACATATATAGTACTCTACCTAAAGAAGCAAAAAATGTCAAAAGAACATACCATGTAAAGTAAATATGTTATTGAAAGGGGAAGCGTCCGAAGTAACGTTGGAAGTGGTACAAGACTTGCTGGATAATTATCTGACACTGTCCAGGGTTCACCAACCGTGAAGGAGACAATTCTCCAGCGTCTCATTGCATACAAGATCGAAGTGGAACATACCATCTGTGACAAGTATAAGGCACCGCCTCAAATAATGGAAAAGGAATAGAGAAAAGTTTGTATTCATCTTCTAAAGTATTCTTAACAGGAAGCATATAATTGAGAAAAGAATGAACTTTCACATCTTACAAGGCCTAATGCAAAGAACTGAACTAGAAAATACAAAGAAAAGTAAACAAAGCATAGATAAGAGGCAACAAGAAGCATAAGAGAAATAAAAGTCCCTTTAAAAAAATTCTCCTAAAAGAATCCTAGAATTGGAAAGGCAGATCATGGATGATGCACATAACTCATTGTTACTGAGTATTTACTTAAAACTAGCATTTACCATGGGGACTTTTACACGTAGACCCTGTCAAGATTCTATCTAAACAAGAGTACCTTTTTAAATGATAGAGCCACCAAATTTTTCCACAGGGCTGAGAAGGCAATTGAAATCACCACACAGACGCCACAGGTGGGAGCAAGATTGAAAGAAAGCCGACAGATCAGACCACATATCCCGCCTAACCTACACTGAACAACTTGCATGGACAAAAGTAATATAAAAAGGACATGGCATTGTCGGCGAAGAGTACATGGTAAGATAGCTAAACAAGCCCACGGCTTGCCGTGATGGTCTCACCACCTCCCCCCTTTGGGGGAGGTCCCGAGTTCGATCCCAGGTTCCCCCCTCCCCATTAAAAATAAAAAAAGAAGATAGAAATCTGAACTGTAAACAAATGACAGATAAATGGGATCCCTCCAAAACAACCAAATCTGAGCCAAACCCTGCCAAGCAGTGATCCATCCTCATCTTTCCACAATATCTCTCTATTCTAGATGCATCCACACGAGGTTCAACGATTATAACTAAAGAAAAAGCAAACTTCCTAAGAAGAAATTGTAGACAGCCAATGAATGCAGCATTGTTGATGCTACGAATATTTCATATGAAAGCTGACATTAAGAATGTAGTTGGGAGGAACCCGAGGATGTAGAGCGCCGAAGCATACCTCGTGTGATGACATCTTGACCTTCTGCGTGAGACACTTTTACCTGGTCAACAAGGGCCTTATGACGAATCAAATCTTCGACAGTAAGATCAACATACTCATCTGGGTTGGCTTGATAAGGAGCAAGGGATTTTGGTACTTCACGTCAAGGTATGCAAAATCGGACCCGATCCCGATCCCATCTCCACCGATCCAACCCGGGATCGGTGGGATCGGCCCGGATCGGCCGATCCCAGGCGATCCGGCCGATCCCGGGTTGGAGCCATTTGAAATTCAAAAAGAAAGGGTTTTGGGGGGAAAGCCAAGTTGGGGTTTTTGGTCCTTGGGACCTTTTGACCGGGATTTCCCTCTCTCTCACACACACACCCTTTGATTTCTCTTGTATTCCACTCTCCTAAGCTTCTTCCTCTCCAAGTTTCTTTCACATCTCTCTCTCTCACACACACACACATACACACACTCTCACTCACTCCTCTCTCAATCTAGGCTATTTGTTGCAAGAATATAATTGATCAAGAGTGATTGGTGTCAAAAGATTACTTCTAAGCTCAACTAGGACCATTTTCTCCAAGAGATTTTTGAAGGTAAGTCTCTTTCTCTCTCTAGAAATATTTTCTCTCTCCTCAGAATTAGGCTTAGGAGGTGATATTTTTTTTCTGTTTTTATTATTTTGTGCTCCCCTAACATTGTTTAGCACCCCACCATCGTCCACCCTCTCTCTAGGGCTCTCTTTTTCTCTCTAAAAATATTCTCTCTCCTCAGAATTAGGCTTAGGAGGTAATATTTTTTTCTGTTTTCATTATTTTGTGGTCCCCTAACATTGTTTAACACCCCACCATGGTCCCCCTCTCTCCAAGGCTCTCTTTCTCTCTCTAGATGTATTTTCTCTCTCCTCAGAATTAGGCTTAGGAGGTGATTTTTTTCTGTTTTCATTATTTTGTGCTCCCCTAACATTATTTAGCACCCCACCATCGTCAACCCTCTCTCTAGGGCTCTCTTTCTCTCTCTAGAAAATTTTTCTCTCTCCTCAGAATTAGGCTTAGGAGGTGATATTTTTTTCTATTTTCATTATTTTGTGGTCTCCGGTTGTTTTAATTGTTTTCTTTGGTTTCTCTTTGCATTGGCTGAAGGTATGGCATCTCCTAGTGGGCAACAAGAGGAGTCTTCCACCGTCTCACGTGGCGACCCGGCATGGAACCATTGCACACTTGTGGACATGGCAAGTAGGAAGGTAAAATGTCGTTATTGTGGAAAGGAAATGTCCGGCGGTGTTTTTCGTTTGAAACAACACCTTGCACATGTAAAAGGAGATGTTAAGGGTTGTGAGCGTGTTCCGATGGAGGTGAGAGCACAATTCAAATCTCTTTTGGACAAGCATCGGGCTGAGAAGGCAAGAACGGCAAAGAAAAATGTTGCAATTAGGGAGGAGTTAGCACGTCCATCTGGTGGACCCGGCATTCATATATATGGGGTTGGTCATGAACCTGAGGAAGATACAAGAAGAAGATCAACTTCATTTGAAGATTTTGATCCAAGTAAGAATTACTTACATAAGATAATTGTTAATCAATTCCAATTGTCAACTTTACCTTATTGACCATGCCTAATTGTCTCTCTTAAGGTAAACTTCGGCATGGAATGGAGGCTAGTAGGAAGTCATTTGCTGAAGACAGATATTATAGGGAAACAAGCCGTTATGTGGGCGAAGGTAGTGGATCTGGACAAGGCAGTGGAATTGGACAAGAAGTCAATCAAGAGGTTCATGATCTGACTAGGGATGATGACCCTGGAGTGTGCCCTATTGACCCTTATCTCACTAGGGCGAGGAACAGGCAGCCAAATATCACAACTACATTGAAGAATTTGAAGATTTGCAAGGAAAAGATTGATCGTGCAGCCTCTAGATGATTCTTCTACAACAGTGTTCCGGCAAATACTGCCAAAGGGCCTTACTATGAGAATATGATTGACACCATTGCAGAGGTTGGTAAGGGAGTTCCGGGGCCAACTCCGAAGGAAATCTACAACACTTATCTATCTCAAGAAGTGAGTGACTTGAGGGAATACATCAAGTCCTTTGAGCGGATATGGGATGAAAGAGGCTGCACAATAATGACTGATGGGTGGACAGGTATAGTCTTATCTTTGCATGGATATGCAGTCATAGTTTATCATCCATGATTTTGATCTTAACGCTTTCTTATTCTCTATGTTGTATAGGCATTACCAGAAGGACAATGATCAATTTTCTTGTGTACTGTCAAGCTGGGACGATCATCATGAAGTCGGTGGATGCTAGCAGGCATATTAAAAATGCCGACTACATGTTCAAGTTGATGGATGAAATGGTTAAACAAGTTGGAGAGCATAGGGTGGTGCAAGTTGTGACAGATAATGCGGCATCATATAAATTGGCTGGCCACATGTTGATGGAGAAGCGACAACACCTATATTGGGTGCCATGTTATGCACACTCCATAGACTTGATGTTAGAGGACATGTGCAAGGATGAAAAGATCGCAAACACTGTGACTTCTGCTCAATTCATCACAACCTATGTGTACAATCATGGTTATGTCCTTAAGTTGATGCGCGAGCATACTGGAGGGAGGGAGCTCATACGTCCGGGGGCAACTCGGTTTGCCTCTACATATATATCTTTGGAGAGTCTACATTCTCAGCGGCGTCCCTTATTGCAAATGGTTTCCTCAAAATGCACAAAGGCAAATCAAAGAAGAAGACCTCGGAAAGTACAAGCAGAAATCCCATTGACATTGCTGATTTGGACACCATAGAAGAAGGGGATGAAACACCTTCTCCAGATGGCACCATTATTTATCAAACATTAGATGATTCCACTTCAGCTAGTAGTCATGATGATGATGATGATCCTAGCCAAGGTGGTACAGGTGTAGCCATTCATTCCCAACATTCAAGGCCAGCCTCCAAAGGGATTGTATTCACCGAAGAGCAACAATTCAGCCATGCTACACAAGATAGAGATCATAGTAGCAGGACAACAAAAAATGTCTCAGTTGGAAAAGGGAAACAAAAAGTTCAATCTGTGCATCCACCAAGAACAACACTTGAACAAAGTATTGAAGACACAGGCTGCAATCCAAACTTCATTCCTTATAGGCGAAATTGGTTGAGGAAGAAGAAGGCCATGAAGGAAGAGTTCCCCCGAAGGGCAAGAGAAACAAGTGAAAATTATGGCCAGCCAGAGTACAACATATCATCTCCTGCACAAGGTTTGTAGACTAATTTTGTCCTTACATTTGAAAATGCTTGAAGACTTATATATCTTCTAATTTTTAATTATTATTTTTTTTACAGGAGGAGGTGATTATACTTTTCCTGAAGGTTATTGTGGTTACCCCCCCTCTGATGTATCTTCTTACTCAGGAGGAGGATATTATGAGCATGCTACCTATACATCTTATTCAGACACATCATCACAACAATCAACTGGAGGTAGCTACCAAGTCCCCGAGATCCCCGGTTGGACCCCTATCATGACAGTGTACACTAACACCGAGGAGTATAATAAGTATCTCATGGACTATCAACTCATGTATGCCACGTACATGTCATAGAATGACTATGTACAATATGTAGAAAACTCTTCCAATATTCGATTTCAATGAATGAAAGGTAACTCTCTCGTGAAATCATTGTATTATTTGAGTATGCCACTTATTTCACAAAAAGATTAGCAAATGTCAACTATTTCACATTAAATTTGATATAGATCTATGTTAGAATGCTTTTCCTATTTTTTTCAGATTTTTTCCAGATTTATTTTGATTTTTTTAGACACTTATATCCCTAGCCGAGTCAGTTGGCCTGACTCGGCCGGGATCAGTCCGGGATCGGCCGATCCCACCGACCCGGATCGGTTTGGGACCGGGCGATCTGATCCCGATCCCCGATTCTGCCTTCCTAACTTCACGTACAGTGCGATCCCCGTTCTCAAGCTCCCTTTCTTCTTCCCAAAGTTGTAACACCAAACAGGTGATAGACATACTAAGTGGAGGAACGTCCTCCGTAGCAGGGTTCAATTGATCAAGCAGTGAGAAGGAACCGCTAGTGTCAGTAGCATGAGTCTGTCGTAGGAAAGCATCACCCTGAAGAGCGTCTTCCTCAGGATCAATGGCAGGAACATCAGATAGAATACATGTGTTGACAGCATTGTAAGGAAGATCCGGATTAGCTGTTGGGACTCCAATGCCAGACAGCGCCTCTCCTCTGGCAAAAGGGGATTATCACTCTCCATACTAGCAGGAACAAAACTCTGGATGAAAAGGAAGAGATGACAGTCCAGCGGGTGATGGGACGGATATCCCCCTGGCCGGTCATACGTGTAAACTCCATTCCTCCTCGTAATGCGGGTGATGTCAACAATGCCCTCACCCTCGCGGCACTCTCAGTTGGGACCTTAGCGACCCAGAACAAACCACAATCCGGTCCATCAAAATTCTCAGAAGTGGCATGTGCCGATCAATCCGCTTGACGTAGCAATCATCGAAATCCCTAATCCTCGGCCTCCTGGGGTGATCCCTGTCTCCACTGTGGCGGGCCATGTCCACGAGTGCTGCAGCAAGAAAAAGGAAGTAGAGGATTAGAAACAAATCTTCAAGTACAGCAAGAAAACAATTAAATGCAGTCCTACAAAAGTCCCGTCATATTGAAGAGACTCGGGATGAATGCTCAATCTACAAAGGGCACGGGACGCCCGCCCCCCGCCTCCGACATGAACGGATGTCCCATGGGGGCCATTTGTTGCACCCTTTTATTTTTCTCGATTCAATCGAGACATGCTTCCTCGAGTTAATCGAGGTAATCTACATTCGGTGACGGATGGAATACGGCGCAAAGCCAATACCATCGCTCCGTGAAGTAACTCCAGACGTTGGGATCCACAGACCCAACCTCATCACAAATTGCAAATCCCTTGCAGCAACCAAGGTGGTTGAAACCCAAACAAAATCCAAAATGACCGCTAAATGACTGAGCCAAGCATCTTGTGGTTTTGTCCAAGCTCCCAGATTTCGGGAACCCCCGCAGAAGGCCCAGATCAAGCAAAGCTACATCGCAGAAAGAGGATGCACATGTGGGAGACGTTCACCTACCAACGGAGAGTCTGGCATGTGCGTACGAGACGATCCCAACGGAAGCAAACTCCTCCCCTCAGTCAACGGCGCAAAGAGACCAAAGAACAAACAAAGAAGAAATGTTTACTCCCTTCCACGCGTCCCAACTGCAACAAAAAGACAAAAAGGAGGGACAGAGCATGGCTTTAAGAGGGACAGACCCCCTTTAGGGCGCGCTCGGGGTCAAATAGACCCGCGGGGGGTCTGTTTGACCTCGCAGGTCGTTTGACCCCGATGGGACCGAGGCGGGGTCAAATTGACCCCAGCAGCAGAACCCGTACGGGGTCAAGTGGACCCCTACGGGGTCAGTCGTCCGGGGTGAACCGGACTCCCGCAGGGTCAGTTGACCCCGACGGGCCCTGCCCGGGGTCAAATGGTTCATTTGACCCTGGTGGAGCCCAACGAGGTCAAATGAACCCTGCGGGGTCATTCGACCCCCCTGGCCTCCATTTGACCCTAGTGGGTCTTTTTTCCCTTCTCCGCACAAAAAAAAGGAGAAATATGAGAAAAACCCACCTTGTCAAGGTGGGGTCCAAAAATCAACCCACCAATCAAGGTGGGATCAAAAATTTAACCCACCTTGTCAGGGTGAGTCCAGCACCTTCTATAAATATCCCACAGGTTTAGAAGACACACGAAGAAGAGGAAAAAGAAGAGACGTGCACGGGAGCAGGAGCTCGAGATTTGTTCTTTGTTCGGCCCACTTCGGAGTATGAAAATATGAATACCTCGGGCCTTATATTTATGCCCCCAGCAGCTATGTGTTCTTTTGCACGGCCCGCCCTTGGGTATTAAAAAATATATAAATACTCGGGTCTTGCATATATGCCCCTAGCGGCTCTGTATGGTCATTTTCTATACCTTTGGGCGACAGAGTAACTTCCTCGAACTAATGGAGAATTATAGAAATGCCCCTCCCAAAATCACAAGAAAACCCATGAGTCATGTAATTGCAGTTATGCCCTGTAAGTTTCTCAAATTGTGGCTATGCCCCTACATCCCGCGTTTGTGCGGAGATACACTGTACAGTCGACAGTCTGCCGACGACCCCTTGTCTTCACACAAATCATCAATGTATCAACCATGTTTGTGTACACTTGTGTGATTGCGTGCAAATCTCAGCTGCCAGCAAAATTGTGTATACACCCCTACCTTGTTAGGGATGATAATGTGTGCACTTCCTTCCAGCCACAAACTTGTTCCAACACCTGTGAGTGTTGTCTAACTACGTTCACACCCGGCTGTTGCTAAACCCTCGACACTGGCCTCCGGAGAGAAAAATATCAAAATACCCCTAGAGTCCAAAAATGGCCAGACAACCTCCAAACCTTTCAGAAAAAATCCAAGTCCCCTTGGAAGACAAAGAGAGTGCCTAGCCACTCACCTAGCCCAGAGACTGCACAATGCCCCTAGCATGGCCCTAAATTACCAAAATACCCTTGGAACCCGACAAATTACCAAAATACCCATGGGATTCAGAAACCACCAGGACGCCCTAATATGTCTCCGGCCTCCTATAAATCACACATGTGCCTTTAAATCATAGGGTTTCGCCAAACTAAGTATGGCCTTTGCTAAAACCCGAATTCCTTCAATAGTTGTTGTTGTTGTTGTTAATGTATAGGGCGGGTTCATTGTGAGGCATGTAAGTGAGTATGCCCTTGACATCAGAACCTATGTAAGAGACTCTAGGGTTTTCTTTGACAATTAATCAAGGGTGTTCGGACGTTATGCCGATGTAAATCAACACTAACTGTGGTTAGTGGGGAAAGGTCTCGCACCCGAACCTACATCGTCTGATCAAACTAAACCCACGGAATGAACCATGCACAGGCTATTTAAATAGCCTCATACGTGCGCCGACTAGATTTTCCTTTTCTCCGAGATCCAACAATAGTATTCCTGCAATGCATATCCATATATTAGCATTTAACTTATTATCGCACTAACCACTAAGCTTATATTTATATAACACAAAGGTGTATACTTCCTTCAAATATACTTTTGCTGTAACCATTGGATTGTTGTCAAGTTCTGGTCATTAACCATAGGACACTCAGTCTGAACTCTCATAATACTTAATCATCAAATGCATAAAATAAACATCACCTTAAAATGGCAGGGTTAAGGTGATTATAGAAATCTGCTAGGATTAAGCAAATGGGCAGAAATTTGCTTCACTTGAAAGTGAGTAATTTGTGGGAAAAATGCTTACTACGTGTGGATGCAAGAAAAAAAATGATATCTAAGACAAGGCTCATAAAGAAGAAAGCAGAGTAATTTCACTAACTCCAAATAGTGCAGAACTGATTTTCTGATAGGCTTTCAGAGAGTACAGACTTTGACTGAGTATGTTGGCGGGTGTAAAATCTCATTAGGGCGTTTTCTTGAGTTATTAGAGATTTTGAGTGTAATTGACAGAAACATCCTTTATCTTTTGATAACAATCGTAATGACTACTATCTTTTGACAAGAACAGGACAGTTTTCTTCATTGATATCCACATTGCTTTTTCAAAATCCAACTCAGGATGGATTTTAGAAAGGACCCATCTACTTCCCTTAATGTTTCTCTCTCCTCTCACAAAAAATCAGCTTGTACACAAGCTGACATGCCAATGCTCTATGGATTTCAATGATTGGAATCCAGCTTAGAAGCCTTTCCAAACACTGTGCAGGGTAAGCTAGACTGGGTGTCAACCAAGAAAAGCACAGTAAAAGATAAAATTTCATCATTTCACCATTTAAAAAGAAACAATGAAGTCCTACAAGAGCAATGCCCTAAAGAAGATAGGCCTACATAGTAGAAAGAGATGTAGCTCATACTTCAACATCTGACAGTCTGGCTAGGATGTCTTAGACCATTCCCTCACATAGGTCAAACAGATTCAGTTTGCTATCCCTGAAAGTGTGAATGAGGCTTTACTAATGACGAAAATCCATTAAAAAAAAACTGCACTACCATGACCACAAGTTTCATTTTTAGTTGCATTGGAAGCTGAACGTTGGACAGCAAAGTTTATTGGCAATTAGAATAAACAAAGCAAAGGGAAAAGTTACCTGGAAGAGAGTGATAACATTAGCAGAAGGGAAACTGTATGAAGAAAGGGCTGCTTTGTTAAAAAGCACCAACAACACTGCAAAACAGAGACCAAAGATACTAGTCAGCAACACAGAAAAACAAAGCAAAAACATAAGGCATCTGCATCATTTGATGATGCACAGAAAAGATATGTGAACATAGATGTGAAACTCCCAATATGTCTAATAGTGTCTCTTTGAAGCTGGAAGGAGAAAAAGGAACCTGAAGCAAAAGCAAAGCCTAGTGTAACACGACAGAAATGGACCCATTCATTATGATAGCTATTCAGGTTCTCTTTCTTATTTTGAATCTCATGTGTAAAAGGCTGCAAATGAACCATGAAGGACTACAAGAAATAGACATTAGTCAACTAAATAGGAATATGCCGTGACATTAGCCAACTAAATAGGAATATGCCGTGCCATCTTCCTTCTCTGTATCCTATCTGCCTTCACTTTGTCAAGGTTGACTAGTTCTTCCTTTCTTCCCTCTCCTCTTTATATGCACATTTACTTACAAATGTATTGAGTTTTTTGTTTTAGATAGAAAATTTTATTGACATGTTTTTATTTGTTTCTTCATTTATTTCTCAGAATAGAAATTGAAGAACCAATAGTATGTCAAAATTTCAGCAGAGTTGGACTTGGTAATAGATTTGCAATATATAAATTGGATTATATGTGTACTATTCAGTAACTAGTGGAGGTGGAGCAGGGGTTTACAGAAACTTATAATATTATGATAAAGATGAATTTAGAGTTTGAGAGCTGAATAGGCTAGAAATATCATAAAAAGAATTAGCCCTGCAAAACAGTCAAATCCAGGGTAAGATCCAACCTCAATCCGAAAAGTCAGGTATAAACTCATACCCATTTTTGTAATACATATATTAACAAACCCGGACCTGGACCCAACGGATCCGTATGACCTGTTGGACCCGTGATTTTCTAGAACCAATCGAGAAAAGATAAAAAGTAAATCAGTCCCCTGGAGGCTAAAAGATGGCACAAAGTTGAAGCCGCCAGGAGAAAGGGTTCAATACGAGTCCCGAAAACCCTCACCGTATTTACGGCATACAAAAATACAAGTTCGCAATAAGCAAGCAATCAAAGTGGTGTCCCACCGCACTTATGAAGTTGTCAAACTAGGAGCGGAAGTAATCCCTAAAGTGCAGAGCCCTCCCCAGCAAGAAGTGATGCGGAAGAAGTCAAGAAGACAAAGCACCCCAAAGCGTCGTTCTCTCCTCCACATGGCCAAAGCATGAAGAAAACACCAAAAAAATAAAAAAATGGGGGGGGGGGCTTTTATGGGGCCACCCTCCTCTCCCAACTGCGTCTGGCCACCTCGGACCGGGTGGAGTCCAAAAAAGGACCCACCCGGACAGGGTGGGTGTTCGCGACATCCACCCGGTCCGGGTGGGCCTCAAATTGTTTCCACCTGGTCCAGGTAGGCCTCCAATGACCTACAGCTGGTCCGGGGTAGCCCCCTTCTCAATCCCAACTCTATAAATACCCCCAACGGGGTCCTAAACCAAAAGACAAAAAGGGGAGAAGAAGAACAGCATGATAAAGAGACGGAGATACAAGCACGGCAAGCATGGGAGCAACCCTTGGAACACTCTCGTGCCTTAAGCGAGGGTATGTTACGAAAACGTCCTTGTAACGGCACTTAAGCAATTGGGCCCCCATCTATGTAATTTCTATGTAATTTTACGAGAAATTCTATGTGATTTTCTAAGTTAATCAGAAATTATGAAAATATCCCTGAGTTTGCAAGAAAGTCCTTGTAAAGTTATGTAATTGCATAAACATCCCTACAATTTTGTAAATTGGAAATGTATAGATGTGTCCCGCACTTTGGCAGAAATGCCCTCTAAAGGTCCACAACTTGTTGAAAATTCCTATAAAAATCATGTACAGAACAAAAATACTTTGCTCTTTGTAAAAATACTCATGGTCAGGGTTTGCCGACTCGGTCGTACCAATCATACCAGTCGCGGCCTGGTACGGTACGACACTGTACTGCTGCGTACTGAGATGAAAGAATCCTATTAATAAATATATTATAAGTAAAAATGAAATAATGTAACTTGTTAGCTCAGTTGGTTAAGCGGTGTAATGTTTATATTGAGGTCTTGGGTTTGAATCTTGATGGGTTCCACCGTTTTGAAGAAAATTTTTGACTTCAATTGTAAATAATAGTGTAAAAAGCAAAGGAAAAACGTGTGTGTTGCATGTTTCGAACCCAAGACATCACAAACATTTAAAACGCCTCTAACCAACTTACCTATTAGTTAATATAGATGTGAAACAAAACATATAATATTTAATATAATATGAGTAGCATACCGATTGCGTACCATGCACCGGTCGTACCGGTCACCGGTTAGTACGATCCGGTATGTGTGGTACAGGATGTACCATACCGGTTTGGCAAATCTTGCTCATGGTTTACAAAAATGCCCAGAGTTTTCTTCTGTAATTGTGTAAATGCCCTCATCCCTTTACGGGTGGCCACTGCTGTAATTGTAAATATGCCCTCCATATCGTGACTGATATGGGAAGGTTGAAAACTTCTTTGGCAGTTAATCAAGGGTATTCGAACTTTACGCCGATGAAAATAAACACCAACTACGATCGATGGGAAAATGTCCATTACCTGAACCCTAATCATCTGATAAACCAAATCCGTAGAATTAATAGTGTGCACGTCATTTAAATAGCTATAAATGTGCATTTATGTTCAACAAGTGAACATCCTCCTCCCCAAAATCTTTTCCGCGTGCTAAAACAGGACCTGAGTAGGATCCGAATATCACATTTGCTTGTATATTGTCCTTGTTTCCATGCCTATGTAGTGATTTTATCAGATCTTGGGTAAGCATACGATACAGAAAAACAAAATACATGATTGATAATACCCCAGCTCTATATAATTTATAACAAAAGAAATTCAAAAACAAGAAATGCTTAAAGAGCTTCAATTTCTTTCTCAAAGGGACTTGATTTGGGAGATAAGTATTATAGCTTGGATCCATAGTTGTCAAGGCGACAAGGCGACCAAGACGAGCTTGGGGTCCTCGAGTGCCTAAGCGCTTAGGCAACTACCTAAGCGACGCTTAGGCATCAAGTTGATAAACAATATCATCATTAATATGTACGTAATTTTTTATATATAAATTACTCATGATTATTACAAATATGGGAAACAACACTAGTATGAACATCATCATCATCATCATCATCATCATCATCATCAGAGCCTTATCCCAATTAATTGGGGTCGGCTACATGAATCCTGTTCCGCCAAAGATTTCTATCAAGTGCAATATTCATATTTAAACTCAAGAAAACTAATGTCCTTCCTAATAACATCGCACCATCTCATTTTAGGCCTTCCTCGAGCTCTTTTGCTAGCATCCACTAAGATTTGATCACATCTTTTAACCGGCGCTGATTTAGGGCGACGAAACACATGTCCAAACCACCTGAGTCTATTTTCTCTCATTTTACTATCAATTGGAGCTATCCCTAAACCCTTACGGATGCGCTCATTCCTAATCTTGTCTTTCTTAGTCTTGCCACACATCCATCTCAACATCCTCATCTCTGCTACACACATTTTGTGGATGTGTTCCTTTCGTACTGCCCAACACTCGGTACCATATAACAGAGCAGGTCTCACAGCCGTTCTATAAAACCTCCCTTTGAGTTTCACAGGCATACGACGATCACAAAGGACACCTGATGTAGTTCTCCATTTTAACCAGTCTGCCTTAATTCTATGTGCAACATCATCATAAATCTCCCCATTCTCTTGCATGATAGACCCTAAACACCAAAAGCTACTATTCTTCTGAATGTTATGTTCATCAATTAGAACCATGTCTTCCTGTACCACTCTCCTATTACTAAAATTACAATGCATAAACTCTGACTTACTCTTACTAATTTTAAAACTTTTAGACTCCAAGGCATACATCCAACACTCTAACTTAGCATTTAAAGTATCAATACTCTCATCAATTAAGACAATATCATATGCAAATAACATACACCATGGGATATCATCATGCAATTGTTTTGTTACTTTATCAATAACTAAGGCAAAAAGATACGGACTTAGTGCAGAACCTTGATGTAACTTATAGAAACTGAAAATTTACAAGTCTCTCCGGCAATAGTTTGAACACTAGTAATAGCATCTCCGTACATATCTTTAACCAAATCAACATAACCTTAAGAGACTCCTTTCTTTCTTAATGTCCACCAAATCAATTCTCTCGGTACTCGATCGTACGCCTTCTCTAAATCAAGAAAAACTATATACAAATCTTTTCTCATCTCTCTATACTTCTCCATTAGCTGCCGTAGCAAGAAAATAGCTTCTGTAGTAGATCTATTTGGCATAAAACCAAACTGATTTTCCGACACAGTAGTCATACCACGGAGGCGTTTATCAATTACTCTTTCCCAAAGTTTCATAGTATGACTCATAAGCTTAATTCCACGATAATTATTACAACTTTGAATATCTCCTTTATTTTTATAGAAAGGAACTACAACACTTTTTCTCCAAACTTCTGGCATTCTTCGTTCCTTTAAAATTTTATTAAAAAATTTAGTTAGCCACTGAATACCAATATCTCCTAGGCCTTTCCATACTTCAATAGGTAAGCCATCTAGTCCTAAGGCCTTGCCCACTTTCATTTTCCTTAAAGCATCCTCCACTTCTGACATCTTAATACACATGAAATACTAATATTTATTAAATCTTGTTGACTCCTGGGCACCTTCTAAAGAGAAATCCTTGACGTAATATTCATTAAGTAACTTATGAAAATAACTACGCCACCTCTCTTTAATCTCAAGATCCTTAGTTAAAACCCTTTTATCTTCACCTTTAATGTAACGAAAATGATCTAGATCTCGTTTTCTTTTCTCTTAATTTAGCAAGTTTAAATATATCCTTTTTACTCTTTTGGGTTCCTAATTTATTATACAAATCTTCAAATACCTTTGATTTAGCTTCACTAACTATTTTCTTAGCCCTCTTTTTAGCGATTTTATAAACTTCTAGGGTTTGATTATTTTTGTTAGTTTGTCAAACTTTAAAGCGCTCTTTTTTACTCTAATGATAGTTTGGATTTTCTCACTCCATCACCAAGTCTCTTTTTCCAAATTCTTTTTACCTTTAGATTCGCCTAAGAGTCGTTTTGCTACACTCTTTATACAATTTGTAACATTATTCACATTACATTAGTTTCTTGTTCTAAATTCCAAATATTTTCTTTAATAGATGATTTTTAAATGTTTCTAAACTTTTACCTTTTAAATTCACCATTTAATCTTGGAATAATTATTTATAATGATCTTTCTTTTGAATTTAGGGATAGTGACATCCATTACTAACAATCTATGTTGAGGGGCTAGACTCTCACCAGGAATAACTTTGCAATCTTTACATAAAACTCTATCGACCTTATAATGAGAAAATAGTCAATTTGACTTATATGTGTTCCACTCTTGTATGTTATTAAGTGTTCGTCCCGCTTCTTAAAGAAGGTATTAATAATTGCTAGATCATAGGCCATAGCAAAATCAAGAATAGTGTTACCCATATCATTCCTATTACCAAAACCAAGCCCTCCATGAATCCTCTCATAGCCTCTATTATCTATACCCACATGACCATTAAGATCCCCTCCAATAAAGATTCTCTCTTCACTAGGGATATTTTGGATCAAACTATCAATAGCCTCCCAAAATTACTTTTTAATGCTCTCTTCTAATCCTACTTGAGGTGCATATGCACTAATTATATTCAAAATATCATCACCTAAGATAAGTTTAATTACCATTAGTCTATCCCCCAATCTATTTACTTCCACAACTCTGTCTTTTAAGTTTTTATCTATTATTATAACAACACCATTTCTAGAGTTATTATTACCCGTATACCAAATTTTATACCCATCAATGTCTTTAGCTTTATGTCCTTTCCACCTAGTTTCTTGTAGGCAAGCTATGTTAACCCTCCTGTCCTTCATTAATTTAACTAATTCTAAACCCTTACCCGTTAAAGTTCCTATATTCCAAGTAGCTAGACGGATCCTATGTTTTTGGACTTGCTTCTTTACCCGTGTGCGTCCAACCCCACACGAGAACACTAGTATGAACATAGAAATAAAAATTAATAGAAATGACATTGCAATAAAATATCAAAATTTATTTTGAGATAAAATTAATAATAAAAATTAGACTTTCAGAATGAATAAAATACTAACTTGATGTTTGTCAATTTCTTCCAAAAATATGCAAATCATACTCGAAACAACATACATATAATATTGTTGAATCCACAAAACCGCGGTGTTGAGATACAAAGGTCCAAGGTCATAAGCACATGAACCACAACTCAAATAACCAATACGGGACTATTGCCCGCCCAAATTTCAACACTCCCCCTCACGGCCAACATGGGTCGTGGACAATAATTGGGTAGAGTAACAAGATAAGAAATATATATAGTTGGGCCAATACCATACTCTGATACCATGTAAATAGTAGGGCAAAAAGTGTCTATCTTATTTAATTCAAGAGATTACAATATATATGTGCCTCGGAACACACAATTAAGGGCCAGACACACACTAAGAACAAAATAACAAAAATACCCCAAACTTAATTATTTTAACACTCCCCCTCAAGCTGGAGCATATATATCAAACATGCCCAGCTTGTCACATAGAACATTGAATCGGCCAACTCCAAGCGACTTTGTGAAGAGATCAGCAAGTTGGTCTTCAGTAGGAGTGAAAGGAGTACTAATCTTCTGAGACATGACGGCATCCCGAACAAAATGGCAATCAACCTCAATATGCTTTGTGCGCTCATGAAACATCGAATTCTTTGTAATATGAATAGCAGCCTGGTTGTCACATCGCATCACCATAGGTTCAGAATAAGTGACCCCAAAATCTGCCATCAAAGATTTCAGCCACATCATTTCACAAGTTGTCTGAGCCATTGCTCTATACTCTGCTTCAGTACTTGATCTAGCAACCACACTTTGTTTCTTGTTTCTCCAAGTGACAAGATTATCTCAAACATAGGTACAAAAACCAGAGGTTGATCGTCGGTCCAACCGAGATCCTGCATAATCTGCATCAGAAAAAGCCTCAATAGATAAATAATCATTTTTCATATATAGAAGACCACATCCAGGAGCTCCTTTGACGTAACGCAGGATCTTTAGAGCCGCTTCCCAATGACATAGCTTTGGATTCTGCATAAACTGACTAACAACTGATACAGCAAAGGCAATATCTGGGCGAGTCACTGTCAGATATATCAGCTTTCTACAAAACCGCCTATATTGAGTAACATCATTGAACATTGGACTATCCTCCACTTCAAGATCAGACTGAGAACAGTGGGTGTATCAGCAGATTTACATCCCAACATTCCCATCTCCTGTAACAAGTCTAGAGCATATTTTCTTTGAGATAAGGAAACACCATCATTACCATAAGCAATTTCAATCCCAAGAAAATAGCGTGGTCTCCCTAGGTTCTTAGTAACAAAATGACACTGAAGGTATTTCTGAACTTCTTTAACACCATTTTTATCACTTCCCGTGAGCAGCATATCATCAACATAGATAATAAGAATCACCACTCCATCAGCAGTATGGCGAACAAACACAGAATGATTGGCTTGGCTCCTCTTTAATCCAACTTCAGAAGCAATCTGACTGAATTTCTCAAACCATGCTTGAGGACTTTGTTTTAAACCATAAATTGCCTTTTGTAGTTTACACACCATCTCCCCTGAGTAACATACCCAGGAGGTTGCTCCATATATACTTCTTCTTTAAGATCACCAAACAAGAAGGCATTCTTGACATCCATCTGCAACATATTCCATCCGTGATTGATGGCAAGAGAAAATAGCACCCGAACAGAGTTAAGTCGAGCAACAGGAGAAAAAGTCTCAAAATAATCAACTCCATAAGTCTGGGTAAAACCCTTGGCCACAAGTCTAGCCTTATATTTGTCAATAGAACCTTCTGGAGTGTACTTTATAGTGAACACCCACCGACAAGCAATAGGGGTAACATCGGCTGGCCGAGGTACAAGGACCCAAGTACCACGAGACAGTAAGGCAGACATTTCCTCATCCATAGCAGCCTTCCATTCATGTTTGGATAGTGCTTCAGAGACAGACTTTGGAGGGTGAGCATTAGAAATAGACAAGGCATACTGGCGAAAAGATGGAGGCAAAGCATGATACGAAATGAAGTCATCAAGAGGATGCTTCGTACTGGATCGTTTTCCCTTGCGAAGGGCAATAGGAAGATCCAGATCAGAAGCGGGAAGTGAAGTCTCACCAGTGGGAGGGGGAGCCTCCAGTGAAGAAGTTGACTGTGGCAAGACGGCAGGCGG
The DNA here is from genome assembly GCA_022559845.1 of Amorphophallus konjac. Taxonomy (NCBI): domain Eukaryota; kingdom Viridiplantae; phylum Streptophyta; class Magnoliopsida; order Alismatales; family Araceae; genus Amorphophallus; species Amorphophallus konjac. The sequence continues at coordinate 481,773,215 of CM040118.1, forward strand.
TGCACTATGGGTCCGTCGTTGATAGACTTGTCCAAATCTATTATCCGCATCCCGAGGCTCAACACAACAATCAGTATCTACAGCTGGCACATCCAGAGAAACAAGGTCAAGAGGAATAGCTGAAGGAGAAGGCTGTGGAGAAGAGGGAGAATCATAAAAGGGCACAGACTCAAAAAAGGTCACATCAGCCACCACAAATGACCTCTTAGACCGAGGGTCAAAACATCGATACCCCTTTTGGGTCCGAGAATACCCCAAGAAGATACAAAGAACAGATCTGGGAGTCAACTTATCATGTCCTGGTCCAAGAGTGTGAACAAAACACTTACACCCAAAGACCTGAGGAACTAGAGGAAACGGATCTTCATTGGGATATAAGCATGAAAAAGGACTTTTATTATCTAACACCTTGCTCGGAACCCGATTAATAAGATAGCACGAGGTAAGAATGACATCACCCTAATAGTACTTTGGAACATGCATGTGAAACATAAGAGTACGAGCAACATCAAGTAAATGCCGATTCTTCCTCTCAGCAACCCCATTTTGTTGAGAGGTGTAGGAGCAAGATGTTTGATGAAGAATTCCATGCATTGAACAGAAGGAAAGAAGCAAAGGATGACTGGACATATTCCTTGGCATTGTCAGTACGCAAAATTTTGATGGACGTGGAGAACTGATTTTGTATTTCTGAATAAAAAGATTTGAATACATCAAATACCTCTGAACGAGCTTTCAAAAGAAATAACCAGGTCATCCGAGAAAAGTCATCAACAAAAATGACAAAATATCGAAATCCGAGTCTGGAGGTGATAGGAGACGGTCCCCAGATGTCAGAATGTACAAGATGAAATGAGCAATGCTCCTTTCACTATTACTAGAAGGAAAGGAGACCCTATGATGTTTCCCAAGCTCACAGGCTTCACACAAAAGTCTATTTGTTGAAGAAGAAACGGGAACAATCTCACGTAGCCTGGAAAGGGATGGATGTCCAAGCCGACAGTGCCACTGAAAAGAAGTATCAGATGCTGAGGAAGCCTTGTGTCTTTGGAGAGGTCTATCAACGAGGTAGTACAATCCTCCATATTCATGACTGCCACCAATCAGCTTCTTCGTCTGGAGATCCTGAAATATACAATGAGAAGGATAGAATGTTACTGAACAGTTTAAGGACCGGGTCAAAGAACTAATAGATAACAAGCCAATGGGAAAGTTTGGAACATAAAGGACATCTTTCAGGGTTAGAGATGAGGTATGAACAGTCCCTTTTCCAGAAACAGAACTATACGACCCATCCGCTACAGTAACAGAAGGGTGAGTATTAGATAAATGAAGAGAGGAGAAAAGGGAACGACTACCTGTCATGTGACAAGAAGCACCAGAATCCACAATCCAGGAGGAATTGTGGTGAACTGCAGAGGCACTACCTGATGTGGTGGCATGAAAGGACGAAGAATGTGTTGAAGAGCCTTTTAAGAGCCGTTGGAATGCCTCGTACTCCTCGGGAGACAGTGTAACCCCTTTCACAGATGGTGGTCCTATAGGTGACTGTTGCACAGGCTGTGGCATAGACTCCGGGGTGAGAGATGAGAAATCACTAGAGGCACCCAGATTAGCAACAGGTCGCAGACGTGATCCCCCTTTGTCATATTTCTTCCAGCAAAATCAGGCTGATGTCCAGTTTTGTTGCAATGAATACATGGAGAGCCACGACCACGGCCACGCCCCCTTGCGGCAAGAGCTGAAGCACTACCAGACTCTCCAATCTCACTATATGTTGTCTCAGTCAGATTCAATTTGGTACTTGCTCTAAGAACACGAGAGTAAGCACCGGCCAATGTAGGAACCTGAGTGTCTGCAAGCAAATTGTCTCTAACATGTCCTAGATTATCATCCATTCCAGACAAAAACTTAGCAACAATAAACTCTTCCTTTTGTTTCTCCAGTTGAGCGGCATCTACAACACTAGGCTGATACAGTTTTAATTCACTCCAGAGACCCTGCATTTCAGCAAAATACTGAGAAATAGGTCTTCCTTCTTGCTTTAGAGTGAACAATCTTGAATAAATATTATAAATATGAGAAATATTTTGCTCTGTAGAATAAATCTTTTTCAGAGTATCCCACATTTCTTTTGCGGTGTCTAAAAAGACAACACTATTGAAAATACTATGTTCACAACTATTATTCAGAACTGAAATTACCATCCCATCATCAACTTCCCAAGCTTCATATGCCTTCTTATCAGTTTTCTCTGGAGGATCTTGCTCAATATGTCGAAGTTTTCTCAAAGAAAGCAGTAGGAGGCGAAAAGACCGTGCCCATTGAGAATAATTAGTGCCATTTAATTTTGTAGCAGTAGTCATCATATGATAAAATTTTTCGTCAGAAGTCGGGATAGAAGTGGACCCCGACGATTCTGCCATGACAACAAATCAAACAACCAAAGCCTCGCTGCTCAAAAAAAGAGACTCAAACAATCTTCTTACAGCAACATAAGAGTCAGCACATAGGGAGAAGATTAGAAGCCCTCATGCGCTGACCATCCTAAATGAACGAGCCGGTGCGGAGAAAACTCTGTTAGAAGATAGGGGTCCGCTTTCTTACCACCAAAGATTTTCTAGAGACTTCAAACCCCTTTCACCGCAGGGCAAGATCGGGACCGTGTCACCCGCCTGTGAGGGTCGCAGGGTGACAGGTCGCAGCCCTCACATCCAACACACCGTGCACACGAGGCCGGATGGTCGTACCATCGCGGAGCCTGCGGAGCCTGCGGAGCCCGCACCACCTTCGCTCTGCCTCTGCTTACAATCACCGGAGGAGAGAGCCGCACGAAGGGAGAGGGGCCGCGGCGGTTCCCTACATCAGGAGGTGGACGGTGTGAGGGCGAGAGAGCTGCGGACGTCTGCTTACAGTTCGCCGGAGGAGAGAGCCGCGGCCGACGTCGCTGGCGCTAGCGTGAAGGGCGCGGCACGACCCGCGGTGGAGGTTCTCCACCGGCTTCCCTACATCGGGAACGCGAAGGGAGAGGGGCGCGGTGGTTCCGCAGTGGTTCCCTACGGAGGGAGGACGCCGCGAACGCGAAGGGAGAGGGGGCGCGGTGGTTCCGCGGTGGTTCCCTACGGAGGGAGGACGCCACGGAGGTTCTCCACCGACTCTGATACCATGTTGAATCCACAAAACCGCGGTGTTGAGATACAAAGGTCCAGGGTCATAAGCACATGAACCACAACTCAAATAACCAATACGGGACTATTGCCCGCCCAAATTTCAACAAATATAAAGCAGATACCAAAAGAAAAAGACATCTCCCATTATCACATACAATCAATAATAAAGTAAACAAACACATAACTAGGGAAGTACCATAGATGACCACTGTAAAAAAAAATAAGACAGGATAGAGAGAGAGGGACTGAGAGAGATAGTTGTGAACTGTGTGTGTGTGAGAGAAAGAGAGAGGAGGAAGGGTGGGGGAAAGAGAGAGAAGGGGGCAAGGAGAGAGAAGAGATAGACAGACAGAGAGAGGGGACAGGAGAGAGAGAGAGAGAGAGGGTGGGTCTCACTGTGAGTGTGAGAGAGAAATAGAGAGAGAGTGTTAGAGTGTGGAGTCCGAACTCGCCATCGTGCGCCCTCGCACGCGGATCGACCTGCGCGGTCAGGTCGCGGGGTATCACTGTAAAAAAACTAGAGAAGCATCATAGATTACCACTGTAAAAAAAATAAGACATACAAAATTCAAATTTAATATATTTAATTAAATAATGAAGACAGAAGGGGGCCGCCAAGGCGCCGCTTTGGGCCCCTAGGCCGCCAAAGCGGCGCCTTGGCCCGCCTTTGTTCAGCCTAATAAGGCGTCTAGGCGCCTTGACCTAAGAAAACCGCCTTCCCGCCTAGGGGGCGCCTTGACAACTATGCTTGGATCATTACAAATCATGGGCGAGCACAAAAAATGAAGTAGAGGGAATGATCCAGAGTTACACAATCATCTTTGATCAACATGATGATAAAAAAAGTACAGCAAAAAAAAAACAGAAAGAGCCCTATTTAATTTTCTCAGAAAATCTTGGTTTGGAAGATGAGAATTACATCTTGGATCATTACATATCATGCGGTGAACAGGGGAAAAAAAGCAAAAACAAGAAGGAATATAGAACGATCTAGAGTTTCACAACCATCTTTCACTGTGATCAAAACATCAGGATGGTGGTGAACATTTACGCCTCAACACACTATTCAAGTGACCTAACTGGCTATGTTTCATCCTTTTAGCAAATGTACATTTGGGCCTCGACATCACTCATGCCCGTAATCTAATCGCATCATGGCTTTCTATCAGCCACACCACCAAAGGCAGAAAGCATTCTTGTCATTATTGCATGGCAATTGAGCAGAAGATGATGATGCCATTTGGTAGAAGATTGCTGAGGTGGTGAGTGAAATAATGGCATCATTCTAAATGGAGAATGAGAAATGGGGAAGCGAGAAGAAAGAGGGAAGAGGATATTGCCTCGAGATAATGGCCCTGGCCTCCGGGGAAATAAGAAACACAGCGCTGTCAGGGCTAGTAACGTCCTGCTCGATGGCAAGCTGAATGGATGGCTGGGTGACTTCAGGCTCACGAGGCTGCATGACCAAAGAGGTGATCCCGGATTACCTCGTGCCATGGGGATCTTGGTTTACTCGTGCCGGAGGTAACTATGACAGGGAAGGCAATGGCAAGCATGGATATCTTCACCTTTGGAGCTCTCGTGCTCGAGCTCGCCTGTGGCCCTGCTGGGAAGGACAGTGGAGAAAGGGGATTTGAACCACCACAGCTATTGTTCTACGGTTTTTGGAGGCCCCAAATGTGGATTCAATGCAGGGGGGTTGGATGCACAGATGCGGGTATTCCCAATACCCAGTTTTAGAACCCGGATATACGGGAAGGTCCAAACCCAGGTAAAGTTAATATGGTTGGGTCGAATCTGGGTCCACCTGCCCTGATTTGCAATCCTAGCAAGAATACTTAGAACATCACTGGTGTTTGGACATATTCTTTTAATCATTGTGTTGTCCAACCACAAGGCCCCGCCTGACAATATTCTACACTACCAAGCTATGTCTTCCATAAAGTTGGCCCTACAGGATTGAGACTCATGCCCAAATGCAGGAGAAAACTACCCACCTCCAACTGACAAAAGAAATGCAAATGGGCCAATCCAGGGCAAAATATCACATGCTCAAGAACTGCCCTACGGTAAATGCAGAGGTGTACATCACTGAACTATTCTCAAGCTTGATCAGATTTTGTCTTGGAATTAGTTCTTAATCTTGACCTTAATAAAAGCTTAACCAATTTACAGTTTATCCCAAACTATTCTCATTAAAGCTCTACCCTTAGAATGATTTACATTTATTAGTTAGGGATTCCATGTGATGAGGTAACAGATGAAGCATATCATAATACAATGGGGGCACATTACTGCAGAAAATCAAGGTGCATTGCATGTTTACAACACATAGTTAAATGCATCAAAATTGACTGAATGCAGACAGAGTGATATTCACTTTATCAGGTGTGAGATTGCACTAGCTGTGGGTAGCTAGCTTAACCTTGCTAGAAGGTTCATCAAGAACTTTCAGTTGGAATTAATTCCTGTTTAAACAGATCGGAGAACATGTACCTGCACAAGCCAAGTTCTGGCAAAAAGCATGCAGTTTGTTGGTTGAAGTTTGGGAAAATATCATTTTTATTGGTTTGTACCTAAATCAATTGTTGCAAAAGAAATTAGCTTTGTGGAATCAAAATGTTTATCCCTGGGAGGAAGAATCACAATATTAATTTCAGTTTTAACTGTGGTCCCCCAACATCATCCATTCAACACTTTTTCTGCCATAAAAGTTAGACAGAAGTTGGATTTGATTAGAAGGGTATGACTGTGGCACTGTACTAATCCAAACTTGAGAGGTTTGGCTCTAGCCAAATGGAATCTGTTTCTATGCCGGTCAAGAAAGGAGACTTGGGTGTAAAGATCTACAAGTTCTGAATCTAGCAGTACTTAGCAAGTGGCAATGGGAAGTATGTACCAATAATAAGCAAACATGAAGTTAGATTATTGGGACCAAACAGTACTGGGGGACCTCTAAATTCTATTTGTTTTGTGATAATCAAGTATGTGTCTCCCATTTGGAAAAGTGTCCTGAAATCTGCTTCTTGGGTGTAAAAAGACCTTAAGATACAGGTTGGCAACGGTCCCAGTATTTCTTCTGGTGGGAAAGATGGGCAGGAGACTTTTGTCTCAAGGACAAATACCCTAATATTTTCAGATTGGTGGTTGATAAATAGGTAAAAGCTCAGGATTGTGATGCTCATCCCTCAGCTGGTGGTCACCGGCAGATTGTGCTAAGATGGACCCTTAGAGATGAAGAGTCTCCGAGTACATCTCTCTGCTGGCTTCTTCGTCTTCTTGCTAGCCTTACTCTGCAGGAGGATGATAAGGCCATTTGGAAGTTTAATGGTGGAATATTGTCAGTTGAATCCTTGTATAACATCATTCAAGGCAGCCTACCAATTTATTCCTTTTATAAGGAAGATTGGAAAGTGAAGGCACCCCTCAAAATAAAAGGCTTTTATGCGGCTGCTGACAAAAAAGCAGTTAGTCACCAATGTTTACCAGAGGAAGTAAATGATTCAATGTGATGTGATCTGATCCTTCTGTGGTTTGAAGGAGGAAGATCTTAAACATTTAATTCTTAATAGAACACTCAGCAAACATGTGTGGAAGATTTATAGCCACTCAGTGGGCCTTCTCTATCTTTTTCAAATCCTCAAGACATGTGGCACTTTATGCAGAGTCTTCACAACCAGTGGCCTCGCAGTGATGTTCATAAAATTGTCCAACTCCTCCCTCATGCCATTTGTTGGAGCATTTGGAAGGAGAGGAATAATGGGATCTTTAAACGCTGTCTGGTGTATCTTGAAAACATTCGTCTTAGGGCATTGATGTTTCTGTACAACTGGAGTTGATATATTCTTAGGGTCCTCGTTGGGATATGGGACAAAGCATTCAACAACCTGTAACTAGTAATTTGTTTCCTTTGCTTTTTCAGATGTTTGCCGTATCTTGAAGAGGAATCCCTCCTCTTTATTGCCTGTACCTCCTCTTCCATAATAAAATTGGCGGTATAATCCAGATTTTCTCCCCCCCCCCCAACACAAGAAAAAGTCTGATGATTGCATGTAAGACTTCACAAAAGGAAATGAAAGATAGCAAGAGTGGAGAAAAGGATGTGGGGAACTCTAAGCTTAGTTATTTGCAGTTATAATCATCAATTCAAGCCATAGCCTTCATGTTACAAGATCACGATTGATTTGACCTCTTCTACTGCTTTTCAAAATAAGCTTTAAAGGATTCTGTTGCACACTTGCACTACGCTGCCAATCCACTTCAACCAAGATTCCCTCCTATTCCATTTTGGACAAACAAAAAAATTTCCAAACTTGAAATCAACAAGGCACTCACCTCTTTAGATCCTGATGTTTTTCTCACAATGTTGACACCAAAATCATTAACCTTCCCCCTCACAAGCCCTAATAGTTGGACAAAGCTTTTCACATTTATGCTCGAGTGTTCAGTATATTCATGGGAGAACTACGTGCAACCAAATAGGGAAATTTTCTGTCATGTTAAAATGTGTGACAGGGAATTCTAGTTAAAACTAATGTCTAAGAAAATGGAAACAATAATAGCAAATGAAAAATCTGAAGTAGGAATTAGATCAAAGAGAAGACTAGAGGGAAAAGTTAATAAAAATAAGAGGAACAAGTGAAAAAAAGAAAAGATTAATAAGGAGGTCTACAATAATTGTTTCTTTGAATCCTTGATTTTTATACAATTATGGCACATGTAAAGGCAACAACCAGATTCTAGAAGACATGCCCTAGTGGTTTAAAGGCTTTTGGCCAACCTGGCCCATAGAAATATGAAAACATCCTTCCAAACACAATGCATTTCCTCTAGATTAACCATCATGTTCCTCCTTTACTTAACAATGAACTGCGTATTGTGTTAATCTCAGAGATAACAACCAGCAGCATCCAGCAATTTTAGACATGGCAACCACTTTTTACTTCAATATAGAAGCAGAAATGTTATGGTATTGCCCATGGATACTCTTGGTAAGCTAGTGTGTTACTGAAAGCAATCACCTTGTTAGCCTAGGCAATGAGGCAAGGTGATGCAAGCCAAAAATGCCTGACCTTGCCTCATCCACTTTTCTGCCACCCACCGCCCTGGTCCAAAAAAAAAAATTGCCCCGCCAAAAACCATCCACTATTTGTATATGTGTTCTATACAAGTTGGTGTTCATACATTGGATACGATCAATGCTACCGAGAGTTTTACATAGCATTATCTAGGATGTTTTCATGGTTTTACTCCTACTTCCATTTCTTATTCTTATGGTTGAAAACATATCACCTCCAATTCCTAGGCACCAACGTTTCACATTTAACTGCATAGATAACTAAGTTGAGATCAAACCTCGAGACTGCTTCACTTCAGGGTGTTTATCCAACCTGTTTGACATAATGACAATCATCATCTCAAACCTTGATATCCCAATCAGCAATGGAATAAGTGGGTACCTAGGGTCTTTTCAGATTGTGGGTGCTGAAAGCCCATTTGACAAGCCGGAATATTTGTGGACCAACATTTCTAGTAAAAGGGAGGAACAAGGCAGCGAGTTCTATTGAGTCAAGACGGGTGTGATATTCCACTCCAGTGTTAAATTTTCTCCTTTTTCTGAAGGTAATAGTGGTGTTGAAATTTCTCCTTATTCCAGCTACTTTGGTTGAAACAAAAATTTGACTGGTGGAATAACCATTCCCAGGGTTGAATATTGTCCCCTCATTTACCTGGCCGACAAATGAGGAGAAAAAGAAACAGGAGAACGATCAAGGAGAAACAACAGCGGGAAAAAAAAAAGGCATCTTGTTCAAGGTATACTGTAATTCGCAAACTTATTAGCTTGTCCCCAAAACATGGGACAGATAAATCACGGCTTCTAATTCTGCTTACAGATACAGCTGATCAGTAAGTAGGAATCAGATTCGACACATAATCCCTACAAGGCCAGTGCCTTTGCTAGTTTACATCTTTATGTCACTTCGGGCAATTACAAGTATGGAATATGGAATCCAACATCGAAGCATAACCATAAGGGGGAAGACTAACCCACACCCACAGAAAGCCTCAATAAATTACAGGGGACGGCTAGGTGAGCCAACATAAAACCCCTGACCTGCGCAAGTCATGTAGGAGACGGACGCCATCGCCCCGCGCCTGGTCATCCCGGAGCCCATGAAGAGGCTCTCGTCCCCCGCGCCCCTCGGCGGAGGATCCGACATCGGCAGCAGCACGTGCTTCGACCCCGTCGCCATCGCCCCGATCCACGGAGGAAGAGGTGGGCAACGGCGTGGAATGGAGGGAAGGGAACACTCCCGATCAACCCCTGCAACGCCCCAAAAGCTCGCGTTACGACAGCAATTCGGCGTCGAATGTTTCTGCCAGAAACAGAGCAGGCGAATCGAAGAAAAGGACAAAGAGAAGAAAGGAAACACAAACAAACAGAAAAGTGAAGCTATAAATCGAGACTCGAGGAACTGCTCGATCGTACCAGACAGAACTCGCAGGAGATTGCTTCTCTCCGGAGGAGATCGAGGAGATCCGAAAACGCGCGCTCGCAGAGAGAGAGAGAGAGAGAGAGAGAAAATAGGGAGGCAGGGAGGGAGATGGGTTTGAAAAGTTGTAGTCTCGCTCGATGGCGTTAACTGAGAGAGAGAGAGAGAGAGGGAGGGAGAGAGAGATAGAATGGAGGGTTGGGGCGCTGCTTCCTGCCTGGATGATGTGGCTGACCTGGTCAACCACGTTGTACACGGCAGCGGGGGGACGCCAAGCCCACGTCACAGGCGGCACGGTCCAAGTCCACACGTGGAATCGAACGAACCCCCACCCGGACCTTGATGGAACCCCTTTCTTTCGCGGACCCTTCCCGTGGAGGGGCGTGGGGGTCCGAATTTTATTTTTTTTAAAAGAAAAGGGGGAATGGGCGAGTTCGAAAATATATCTCAAATCCCTCTCCCCAAGAAAGATCTCAGAGTGATAAAAATTTTAGAGTCTGTTTGTTAATCGGATGGAGTTAACGCAATCGATCTTAAGGGATCGAGTGCGTTAATTGACTTTAGTTAGTGTATTTGTGCGTGAGAGAGCGATGGAGTCTACATTGTTCTCTCTCTCATCGATCAATCTATCTTAATTGCGAAATAATTGTCTCTGGGAGATTTATAAAAGGTGATGAACATATTAACTTGTAATACATTCTAATTAATTTAAAGTATTAATAAAATATAAATTTAAAATATGTAGTACGGAGAGGGTTTGATTTCCTTGAAAAAGTTGGACGATTATTTTGGAAAGTACGCCGATGATTGGATTGTAATTCTAGAATTTTATAAAGGTTTTAAATATTTTTTTTAAAAATTATGATTTTGTTTTTAAAAATAGGTTGAGAGTTTAGACACAGGAATAGCTGTAATGTTTTATGGACTCTATGACTCATTTTGATAGAGAGTTAGATTAAGACTGGGATAACTCAACTCGCATTCTCGCCACCATTGTACGCTTTAATATGATCAATCAGATACATGATATACACAAATCACGAATTTATTGTAAGCAAAGTAGTAGTAGTAATAATAATAACAAAGTTACTTACCAAGGATATTTTTGCAAGTATTATAATATAACAAAGTTCTTAAAAATAATATTAAAATAGGACTGATAATTCTGTAAGTCCACATGTAAGAAGGTTATTTTCTATGAGTATTTTTATCCAAAATATTAATCTTATAGATGAAAAAATGTTTTTTATTTTAGAACATCGAGGATACTTTTGCAAGCATTGTCATATAACAAGGTTATTAAAAATAATATTAAAATAGAAATGATAATTCTATAATTTCACATGTAATTTGCATTTCAATCATGATGTCATAGAATACAATAGGGTGGGTGATGCTTTTGCTAATAATGCATGCACTCACTAGTCCACTCAAAGAGTTTCTTGATAATTTAGATTTACATGTACCTCCTATTATATGGGGTGACATCATCGTGGACAAATCTGGTTACCCTAACCCAGGACTTGATGTTATTGTTTGGGTGGTTTGCTTTTCTCTGTCGTGGATGCACTTATCTCTGGCAGGATGGTCCCCCCTTGTATACTTTTATGATTTGTGCAATAAAATGTTAAGGGCCAACATGGGGTCCTAGAGGACCTCCAAGCAAAAACAAGATTTTTTTTGCAAAGTAACCATGCTTAGAGACAAATTTGCAGATATGTTATTCTTAGAAATGTATTAACTGGCAAATATCTAACTTTGACGAAAAGTTACAAAAATATCATTGTAATTAACTGACGTCGACGGAGACACGAGTAGACACGAGTATTCCACAAAGAGTTCAAAGATTCCCGTTAAATGGTTATGACATGGTTAAAATACCCCTCCTCCTCACCCCACACACACACACACACACAGAGAGAGAGAGAGAGATAGAGAGAGAGAGAGAGAGAGAGAGAGAGGGCGACACCTTGGGTGGTGGGCTGAGAGGGTGACGCCAATGGTGGTGGGTTCAGAGGACAACAACAGGTGGTGCACGACAGTTGAGGGGCCAAGCCCAAGACAAGGATAGAGAGATAGAGGAGGTGGTGGGATTAAAGGGCTACGGATCATGGATTGATGTGCTACACATGTTGCTGGTTATGTCGGTTGTTGTGAGAGGGAAAGAATGGCGGCATCAATTGGTGGTGAATGAAGAAATCGACCGTAGCTATTCCCCGTTGGAAACACCCCTGCTTTCAACTTTCCTTGCCACCGGCCTCTGGCCCTCTCTAGACCCTGACTCTTCATCGGCTGTCGGTTGCAATCTCAGCCGTTGAGGAGTCCTCCTTCTCTTCCACCCTACGCATAGACCTTCCCCGCCGCCGTCTCCAGACCCTGATCCCCCATCGTCTATTGGCCACACATTTAGCCGTTAAAGGAGCCCGCCCCTCCCCTTCCATCATGCGCACAACCACCTCCCCCTTCGGTCCTCCTTCTCCCTTTCTCTCTTCTCCCCTGCCTCTCCCATCATAAGAACCCGAACCCAACGCCATCCTCCACCCCAACCCACATCGCGAGTAGGAAACCCCCTCCCCATATATCGGAGTTCCCCCCGACCCTATAACCCCCCTCCCAACACCTCTCTCTCTCTCTCTCTCTCTCGCCTCCTCTCTGGATCCCACTGTGCACACATTCGACGATCGCCACTGGCAACCGTTTCTCAAACCCTGTGTGCATTATCATCTTTTCCCATGTGTAGTTAAACGTAACTATGGTTAGACTGATGGGTGATAACAGAGGTTACGATGATGGGTTAATTATAATAATAACCCTCTGATGGGTTAATTATAATAATAACCCTCTTACGTATATAATTTAGAAAAGTATATATCTCTCTTATTTTGAATATTGTGTTTAAGTACCTTGCTATAATGCAATATTTTAAAAATACTTTACCATCACCACCCATTACTATTTTACTAAAATATCTTATTTAATCTTAATTAACTTTTAACTAAATTTTAAAAAGATTAAAGTACTAGTAATCTCTCCAAAACCATCTCTCTCTCTAAATCTATCACTTTGTCTCTCTCTCTCTTCGACACAATGTATTTCCTTAAGGCCCTCTTTGTTTATGGGGTGAGATGAGTTATTCGACCCTTACCCCCAAAATTACTTATTCCACCTCGAGTAAGGGGGCATGTGTGTGAGAAAAAATTATGGGATCCATAATTTTCTCTAACATCGGTTTACTATTCTCACACTCCTAACCAAAAAATAAAGACGCCAATTGTTCTACGAATACTCAAAATTTTAATTATATATATATATAATATTTTTTATCTTAGAACGGAAGTTTCTTACAAAGATATTTTTGTAAGTATTATAATATAGTGAGATTATAAAAAATTAATATTTAAATAAAAAGATGATTATATTTCTACTCATGTAAGAAGAATTATTGTTTCAGTTAACCCAGCAGCAACAACGATGCGTCGCAACGACGTCGACTAAAATAGTAATAATAATAATTTTAAACCACCTCTATGCGATCGAAGAGTACGGACTGCACTCATGGTACGCTGGGCCGCACGCCGTGTTGCTTGCGCTCACACGATGGTGACGAGCAGCGGGCTGGCCACCACGCGCCTGCTGCAGGCGGACACCCACCGGAGCTGCCCTTCCAAGTATGATGCACCACGGAGGACGACCGGGTTGGCGACGCGGAGCGTCACGTTGAACCTAATCTTCTGCCCCACCGACTTGAAGCGGAGGCGGCGGGGTCTTACGTCCGCCCACACGGCCGGCGGCAAGTCCACCACGGCCGTGTATGCTGTGAACGGGGGCCCGACGTTGGTCACTTCCCGCTGGACGACGACGGTGCCGGGGGAGGCTCCCTGCAGTGTCACCGAGATGGAGGGGTAGTTGAGCTGCTCCGCGCTGATGCCTCCTACACCGGCGCAGACGACGGGGGCGCTGGCCACGACCGAAACCTGCCTGTCGGAGTACCCCAGGCCGCAGAGGTACCGGACGTAGTCGTTGTACCCGACGTCGTAGACGAGGCCCGGGTCGTTTACCCTGGGGGGGTTCACTTGCCCGGCGCCGGCGGCGAACAGGTTCGCGGGGAAGCCCGTCTCGTCGGTGACGCGGAGGCCCCGGCTGTCCGTCGTCACGCTCGTCGTCATGATCGCTGACCTGATCATGGCCGGGGACCAGGCCCAGTTGGAGCTATTCAGCACTATCGCGGCGATCCCGGAGAGGTGGGGCGTGGCCATGGAGGTCCCGGACTCGAGGAAGAAGCTGTCCCCCCTGTTGGGCGACGCCGCCAGGATGTTGACGCCGGGGCCGAGGACGTCCGGCTTCAGGATGCCGCCGTTCACGGCGCTGGGGCCCCTCGAGGAGAAGTGGGCGACCGCAGGGTAGGGGTGCACCCCGAGCACCGTCCCCCTGGGCTCGATGGACACCACTGGATCTGTACCGGCGGCTGCGGAGACCCTCATGTAGTTGAGCAGCCGGGCCGAGTCGGCGTAGGTGACGGCGACGACTGGGATGTTTGTAGCCACGTCGGGGATCGCGGGGATAACGGTTCCCCATTGGCTGGGGTACATGAGGATCACGGCCGCCGCCCCGGCGTTGGCGACGGCCTCCGCCTGCGTCCGAGAATCGCCGTCGCCGGCGCACAGAACGGCGCTCCCGCTGACGTCGAAGGGCAGGAGGGCGCAACTCCGGGAGGCGGGGTCCCCGTTCTCGCCGGGGAAGAGGAGCGGCAGCCGGATGATGCGGGGGCCCGTGTACAGCGACTCCGCCTGGATCACCTCCTGACCACCGCGGTACCCGAGCCAGAGGCGCACCCGCAAGGCTCTGTCCGTGGTGCTGGCCCCGACGGTCATAATCCATGGAGCGTCGTTGCGCAGCGTCATCGGGAGGGGGCCGTAGTTGGCGGCGCAGCAGCTGACGAGGATGCCGTTGCGCACCGCCGACAAGGCGCCGATGGCCAGAAGGTCCTGGAAGAAAGGGAGGTGGGGGGTGATGGGGAGCATGGAGATGGAAAGGATGTCGACGCCGTCCTTGATGGCCGGCCTGGTCGATGGCCGCCAGTATCTCGGACGTGCCCTGGGCCTTGTAGATGGCGAGGTACGCTCCCGGGGCCGACCCGGACGCCGTGCCCCTGGCCAGGCCGCGGATGCCGGCCCCGACGACCTCGTTCCCCGCCACCGTGCTGGCCACATGGGTGCCATGCCCGTTGGTGTCCACTGGCAGCACCTCCACCTGCATGGCCGCGGCGTCGTAGTTCCTGGCGCCGAGAAGCTTGCTGTTGCACACGCGCTGGTTGTTGAACTCGCAGAAGCCCCGCCACCGGGGCGGCGGCTGCGGCGGGAACCGGGTGCCGTCGAAGGAGATGTGGGCGGGGTTGATGCCGCTGTCCACCACACCGATGATGACGCCCTCGCCGCGGTTGGCGGCCGCCCAAACCTGCGGCCGGAGGCTGAGGAACTCGGGGGTGCGCGTCGTCTGGTGGAGGAGCCGCTCGTCCCGCCGGGCGTAGAGGAAGCCCGGCTTGGCCTCCATGGCGCCGACCTCCTCGGGGTTCAGCCGGGCGGCGAACCCGCTGATGGCCTCGCTGTAGGAGTAGACCATCCGAGGCTCGCCGGAGGTGAGGTTGGCCGTGGGCAGGAAGGACCGGTGCCATTGCTCCAGCTCCTCCGGGGTGGCAGACAACATGTGCTCCGGCTTCCGCACGAAGACTATGTATATAGGTGGGCGGTCGTCTCTGCCGGCGGCGTCGCAACCGCCAAGTGCAGAGCAAATTACCTGGCCACGGCAGGAGGGAAGGTGATGGTGGCATGATAGGAGGAAATAACCTAATAAGACCAGCTGGTGCAAGATCCTGTTGGTGTTCAAGCTCCGGGGACTCCCCATGGGGTCTGAAACTAAACTAACTTTAATTTGTAGATGGGAGCTATATATATCTATATATATATATATATATATATATATAGTTGTAGATGGGAACTATATAATATAAATATATAATCTTAGCGCAGCTGCCGGCCGGAATTTTGAAGTTGGTGGTTGCTGTGGGTGTTAATTTCTGATGCATGCATGTTATGTGTAGGAAGTTCGATCCGGCTATGTACATGCATAGAGAACCATGTCATCATCCGCACGTTGCCCTCAAGGATGCATGTTTCAGTCTCAGGGCATGCATTTTGGATGTTTATTACGTTTCTCCCTATAGATGCACCTCTCTATTGGTTGGTTTTCATGGGAGCATGGGCATGGTAAGAAACGTGGACGTAGGTGCCTCCGAGAGAGAGAGAGAGAGAGAGAGTCTATGTCATCATATTTCCCATGTGTTAATGGAGTAAAGTTGGTCTTTTTTCAACATGGAATATATATATATATATATATAGAGAGAGAGAGAGAGAAGCAAAATTGGTCTCTTTTCAACATGGAATATATATATATATAGAGAGAGAGATGCATTAATTCTATCTCACCATTTCCCATTTGCTAATGGAGTAAAATTGGTCTTTTTTTCAACATGGAATATATATAGAGAGAGAGAGGGAAGTAAAATTGGTCGTTTTTCAACATGGAATATATATATATAGAGAGAGAGAGAGATGCATTAATTCTATCTCACCATTTCCCATATATTAATGGAGTGAAATTGGTCTTTTTTCAATATGAAATATATATATATATAAAGAGAGAGAGAGACAGATGCATTAATTCTCTCTCACCGTTTCCCATGTGTTAATGGAGTAAAATGGGTCTTTTTTCAACATGGAATATACAAATAGAGAGAGAGACAGATGCATTAATTCTATCTCACCATTTCCATGTGTTAATGGAGTAAAATTGGTCTTTTTTCAACATGGAATATATATATACATGTACAAAGAGAGAGAGAGAGATACATTAATTCTATCTCACCATTTCCCATGTGTTAATGGAGTAAAATGGGTCTTTTTTCAACATGGAATATACAAATAGAGAGAGAGACAGATGCATTAATTCTATCTCACCATTTCCATGTGTTAATGGAGTAAAATTGGTCTTTTTTCAACATGGAATATATATATACATGTACAAAGAGAGAGAGAGAGAGATACATTAATTCTATCTCACCATTTCCCATGTGTTAATGGAGTAAAATTGGTCTTTTTTCAACATGGAATATATATATACATATACAAAGAGAGAGAGAGAGAGATGCATTAATTAATTCTATCTCACCATTTCCCATGTGTTAATGGAGTAAAATTGGTCTTTTTTCAACATGGAATATATATATACATGTACAAAGAGAGAGAGAGAGAGATACATTAATTCTATCTCACCATTTCCCATGTGTTAATGGAGTAAAATTGGTCTTTTTTCAACATGGAATATATATATACATATACAAAGAGAGAGAGAGAGAGATGCATTAATTAATTCTATCTCACCATTTCCCATGTGTTAATGGAGTAAAATTGGTCTTTTTTCAACATGGAATATATATATACATATACAAAGAGAGAGAGAGAGAGTGATGCATTAATTCTATCTCACCATTTCCCATGTGTTAATGGAGTAAAATTGGTCTTTTTTCAACATGGAATATATATATACATGTACAAAGAGAGAGAGAGAGATGCATTAATTCTATCTCACCATTTCCCATGTGTTAATGGAGTAAAATTGGTCTTTTTTCAACATGGAATATATATATACATGTACAAAGAGAGAGAGAGAGAGATACATTAATTCTATCTCACCATTTCCCATGTGTTAATGGAGTAAAATTGGTCTTTTTTCAACATGGAATATATATATACGTACACAAAGAGAGAGAGAGAGAGAGATGCATTCATTCTATCTCACCATTTCCCATGTGTTAATTGGAGTAAAACTGGTCTTTTTTTAGCATGAAATATATATATATAGAGAGAGAGAGAGAGATGCATGAATTCCATGTCATCATTTCGCCCGTTTTTAGGGGGTGAAAATGGTCCCTTTCAGCATGGAATATATATGGGGTGGGTGTGGTTTGATTCGATCCAGTTTGCGTATGAGAAAAACATTTTTTTTGTTTTGGTAACATTTTTGCGGTGCAAGCTAGCCATTGTTCGCATGCAAATTAGAGTACCGTACAGTTAAGCTATGAAAAGGGGGTGAACACTCTGAAACACCAGAAAACATGTTAGATTATCCTTTTTAAACCACATGGTTCATCAAGTTCACCATTTATCATACTTCATCATTTTTCATTTTTATATTTAAGATTATATATATATATATATATATATATATATATAGAGAGAGAGAGAGAGAGAGAGAGAGAGAGTTATGCCACACACACACACACACACGATGTGTTTTGATGAGAGAGAGAGAGAGAGTTATGCCCCCACACACACATTGACGGAGCCAGAAATATTTGAAAGGGGAGGTAAAATATAATAAAAAATATTTATTTTCATTCAAGTAGAAGATATTTTACAAGTGAGTTGTCCACGACGGGTCTTCATATTCTAAAAGCATTATATTATTATCTCATTGTCAATACTCTCGAATGACTCCTTCTCAATATATGTCACAAAATTATCATTCATCCATTGATCACCACAAAAATTACTTCAGTTTCAAAATCAGGTGCAGTGTTTATGAGGAGTGAGAGTTAGATTTGTATTATATACTCGAGATAATAAATCACAAATATGAACAACTCAGAGGGAGAACCAGGTTAATTAAGCTACTGAGACATACAAAATTCCCATGATTGAAAATACACGAAACAAGAATTAAAAAGAAAGACAAAATCGAAGTCCTGAATGAAATATCTTCCCTAAATAAAATCCCATGGTAAAATCCTACGATTCCAACAAAAGTCACCAAATAGATAACAAGAGAACTGAGCAAGGGAGAAAACTCACCGTATTGACATAGAAGCTCCTCAGAGTGGAGTGGGGTGTGGGGGGTGGGCGGACGTGCGGATCGGAGAGACCTTCAACAAGCCTGCAAATCAACCATGTGCACAGTCTGATAACCTTTTTTTATTTATGCTCAACCATCAAAAAATAACCCTACATAGCTACATACAAAGTTTCTCAGCCAGCAGCCGCAATACCTTTTTACGGTTCTAATGTGCTGCTTTTATCCTCTTTACCTCTTTTAGGTTTCTATCTTACAAAAGAAAATCTCCATCGTCGATTTACGGTTAAATAACTAACCAATGAATGTGGGTGATAAATACCCACCATCAGTAGATATTTTAACTTAATCGTAAAATCTAGATATCCACCATCGATAGACATCTAATAGGTCCAAAAAACTTAACAGGGGTGGAGGCAAATGCAAAGAGAGAGATAAGAATTTACCCAAGTCAAAGGCCCTCCCTTGACCCTCGACTCTGCCACTGCACTCACGATGTGTTTTGATGCACGGGTGACGTTTAGCGACGGAACTGCAACTGTCGCTAAAACATGTCAAACGCATGCAAAACACTGAGGTCCAAAAAGCGCGCGTGTGTATATATATGTATATATATATATAGTACGGTAGAAGTACAACATAATTAGCCAGCGACATGAGAATAATAAGCCAGTGTCATATCACAATTAGTTAGTGGCCGGGCAACCCTCGTGACGCATGTTAAGGGCAAAACTGACTAACTCTCGTAATTAAGTGGCTTTCTTGTTGACAATATACGCTTTTCCTCTTTGGCAAAGTGGGAACTAGAAGAGCTGCAGATTAGATTGCCATCTAAACACTCGCATAACTTGTAGTGCACCGAACGTGATATGGGAAATCTAGAATGTCAAACATTACGAGAACATAATGTGCGGTTATCGACGGACGAATTCTGTCATCGATCTAGCTCTTACTAATTCCTCGCAAAAATAGTTATCGATGGATTAGCGACGCATCACGTCTGTCGCTAAAATTTGCTCACTAATTATAGACGGACATGTATTCGTCGCTATTCAACCACCATATTGCGACATCGTAGAGACGGATTGATTTCGTTGTTAATCCATCGATGACTTCATTTTATCGGCAAAAACATTTCGTCGCTTATCCCTCGCTAAATAGAGACAGATTAGCAATGGATAGTGTCATTCCTAAAAGTAATTATTCGTCACTAATTTCTTTCGTTTATCAATGGATTAGAGACGGATGTTTATCTGTTGCTATTTTAATCCGTTGTTAATCTGTCTATATTCAATTGTAAAATAGCGATGAATTAGCGACAAAAATAACCGTCTCTAATATTTCGTCGCTACTTCTACTACGGTTAGCGATGTATTAGAGATCAACGAACTCTTTTACATCGCTAACTGAGGAGGGAAGAATTCGGCTAGACCCACTAAGGCCCAACAACAACTTGCCCGAGACATAGGCTCGTGCCTTATGCACGTAATTACTCCACAATCCATGTGGCACATGATCTAGGCACCATTACGGTAATAATGGCAGAGTAATGGGCATTAAGAGGCAACCCATGTCCCTTCACCTTCTGCACGGTGGAAGGGTGAATGCCCCATGATCCCACAATCCTGGACAACTTTTACGCCAATAAGTTAAAAGATATGGATTATGAAAACATGTTCAAGGAAGGAGACCCTATGTGAAGTACCGGCCAAGGGCAAGCATTCTAAGCCTTAAGCATCCAACACTCACTATACTACCTATACTACTTGCTCTATTTCTTATTTCAAGCACTCCCCACCCACTCCCAGCACTCGTCTCACTTAGGTATCGGAGGGTTATCCTCTGAGATCACCCATGGCTCCTTTTGACATCCTTCCTTTGCTCACAGGTGTTCCCTTCGAAAAACTTTTTCTCTTGCCTGACAAACAAATCTCAGAGGTGTAGTACGCGGTTCAAATGCTCACTTTTTGACCTCTACACTAATTAGTTCCATCGCTATTCCGCCGCTAATCCATCACAACTGTCTTATGCGGTTTCATCTAGCGATGGATTAGTAACGTACCATTCCATCGCTAATTATTTTTAAAATTTTAAAAATATTTCTTAATACAAAATTTTTGTTTACATAAAAATATAAAATCTCACACTTATCAAACACACAATTTGAAATGAAAAATACACTTACATCATTAAAATAACATTCAAAATTCTTCAAATACAATGTTTAAATAGTACAATTTATTTACTAAATTAGCGCAAAAAATCATGAAATATATGGTGTTCTCTCTATGTCATCGTCTCCCCCGTCACCATCACGTGGATGGATAGGATCCTTCTACATTAAAAAAGATAAACAAAAGAATATTAAATGCGCATATATGAAATAGATATCTTAATAAAAAAATAAAGTAAATAAATTTTTTAAAATAAAAAACTTATTTGGACTTCTTCAACTTTCACAGGTCATTCTCACCGCCCTGATTATGTTAGAACAATCGACACACTGGTCAGTTTTCACGGGTCATTCTCAGAATTCAGATCAGCCTCAATGTTAACTATGTTTTCAAGAATTTTGCCAGTATCAATACTAACATCTCTTACCTGGTGTTGATATGCGTTCTCGAGAATTTTACCACTTCTTAGTATGGAAACTGTCTTGACATTTTCTAGTTGTGGGTTCTTGGGTGAAATCTGGGAGATAAGTTATTGATTAAAACCAGGTGGTTGGTCCGTAGGGTTTTTCATGGGTTGGCTTAATAATTGCCTTGACTCTCTCCTCATGCATGCATGGAAGCTTCAACTATCAATTCAATTTGGGCTTTCAAGTTGGTAATGAATTGTTGTTGAGTAAGAATCATTTGTTGAAGTTGTATAGATCCATCATCAACTAATTAAGTTGTTTCGTTGAGGAGATTGGCACGATGGTTGAGAAGGATTGTGATATCTAGGCTGAGAATATGTGAATTGCTACGAAGGCCCATATTGTCATTTATTATAGGCATTATTTGAAAATGATTTGAATATTGGGGACCATTTTAAAAATTTTGGACACATGAATTCTGAACTTGAGCTTGTTGGGGTTTCCAAGAAAAAACAGGGTGATTCCTTTATCTCGGGTTATAGGTATTGGAAAATGGATCACTACCCGATTTGGAGAAATCTTATGCGGCCTGCACTTGCTCTTCGATAAATGATGGGAAATGTGCAATCGAGGGAAATTCACTTAGGTTCATTTTGGTGGGATTTGGTGTGGATCAGTCTCTAAATCTCTTGATGTGGTTCATCTAAATCAGGAATGGGAGATCTCCTACCATGCATATATCAGGGTTCCCAAAATCAAGGCCTAATTACCATGACTAAAATTTGACATAAGATTTGAGAGTCTTCCCAACTTAATTTTATACCCAAAAATAAATATTAGCTAGGTCTCATAGTAGGCTTTCCAACGGTGCTAGTCTTGCCTCGACTTGATATCTACATAAAAAGTTATGATCAAAATACAGAAGATGTGTCAAAATAAATTGGACCCAAAAATCTGTCTATTTTTTCTATTTAATTATTTTTTAGTAAACATAAACAAGTTATCAACCAATTAAACCTACACCTATGGGTAACCTAGACATAAAAGCTCTTTGCACCATGACTCCCCATAGATAAGTACTATCATTCGTCTGACAAGGGCAATTCTAGCCCTAACTAGAGTCCTGATTGGTTACGGGCGATGAATCCGATCAGGCATCGTATCTAGTAAGATATCCCATCCTTAAGTCCCTCAGAATTGTATGCCTTAGGAACCATCCCAATTTGTCTACGATCTCACCTTAGCCAACCGACGGGTGTCAAAATGGCAAAGACTTGATTGACATCAACTAAGACGCCCCATGGGCCTATAAAAGTACTAGAGGACAAACCCACCAAATATTCGAACTAGAACTCTCATAGTAAATATTTCTACTTTTTCCTTCCACCTCGACTAACTTGATTGTTGGAGGGTTCTCTTGAGACATCTCACCCCCTTCAAAAACTTCTTCTTCGTCTGTGCCAGTAGGTTCAACCTCATCGTTCGACTCGTCAACAGGGAACTCTGCTTCATCTTACCTATGCTCTATAGATCGATATCCCTCCTATAAAGTCCAACAATATTCATACTCATTCTTATTGGGTGGAAGTTTGATTATTACATTGGATATCTCTATCCATATCAATTTTGATACAAGTTATTTGGTTGTGCTCTACTAATTTTAATATTACCATATTACAAGTGTGTTAATACTATATTAAATTTAATACACATCCAAAACTTGTATCGAAAAGGTATGCTTGCGATTGTAACAGTTTATAGGATCTTTGGTTACTTTTTTCTCTATCTTTTTTCTCTTAAAATAAAAAATAAAAATAAAAAATTGACTTAGACCAATTTGATAAGCTTTTGCCTATTTGTTAATAGGGAGTCTCACCCTTTGAAAGCTTATCTCAAAATAAAAATAAGTCTTGACCAATTTTTTTGTCGCGGAAGGAAGATCCACCTTGCACGACTCTCACGACCTCTATCTCTCACACACCCCTTCTCCTCTCCCTACGTGTGATCCTCCTTTCTTCATATTCTCCTTATCTCTTTCGGCGATCGTCGATCTGCCCCCGCCTTCGCTGCCCTGTCCTGCCCCACCGGGCCACCCTCCCCTCTCCCTCCTCATTGTCCTCTTGCTTCTTGCGAGCCATCCCGTCACACCATCCATGTGGAGGCCATCCCCCCCTTCCACTGTCCCTCCTCCTCCTCTTCCTTCTTACAAACCGGGAGCCTTTGTTACCCCGCCCCCATGTAGGGTGTCCCTCCCCTCCCTCCCTTTCATGTGAAGTGGATGATCATCTTTGACTACATCATCTTCCCTCTCATCTTTTTCACCCTTCCCATTCTCCTACAATCAGAGTTCAAGTGACTTTGGGTGGCTACGATGTTTGACGATGTCAAGTCTTGTCTATTTTATTAGTTAGATGACTCACCTTGTTGGCAGCCCAAGAATGGAAGGCTCTATCGCTATAGCATTCAATTTGTTGCCTCTAATGCTGAGCACAATCATGTTTATATCCAAATACCCCAATTCAAGTTATGTATGTCATTCATTCACTTCAAGTTAATGAGATAAGAAAAAGAAAAAAACATGCTTGCCTAACATTACTACTTAAAATTTTAAAAACATACTAATCTTGCCAAACATGAAATAATCAGTTTACTTCACTTTTGAAAATTGTGTTAACAAGTGCCTTGAAATAAGTTTTGAGATAGAAGTAGTCTTTTTAAAAAAAACACTCCCAAACATCTTATTAGAAATCCCCTCCCCTCCCCTTCCTCTACTTTTCATTTGGTTATCTCTTCCATTATCATTCTGGGTAGTCCTTCCGCATCAATATTAAATATAAGCATTCTGTATTAGAACAATATCAATACAAAATTAATACTCTAACCATACGTAGCATGAAAGACTAATTTAATTTAATTATTTTTTGGTGTCGTTTGGTGTCTGACTCTTGGAGAAGTTCTACGGGGGTGCACGGTTGCCATTTCAAACACTTCTATCGATGTCAATTTTGATATTGATATTGACATTTAGATGTTTGGGTGCACTCCACCAAATTTAATATTATTATGTTAAATAAATTTAATACTATATCAAATTTCTTCTAAGTCTAACTTTATACTAAAAATTGCACGATCCCTCCTGTGCGACCGCTTTTAGTTTTACTACTCCCGTCCATTTGTCATGATTAATTAGTACTCCTCCCATATCAATACATATAATGATATTTAATACTTTGAAAATGTTAACATATAAGCTACCACTATATATGAAAACTAATACTCTTAAACAAATAGGGCATGATATTTCATCAAATTGAACTATAGGAGGAGGATGTTGATTTTGCCAAGTTGATAGGGGGGACCCACCAGTGTCTGCTAACACCGAAATATCGAAATTTAGGTGTGTGAGTATTTTGGGAAGGGATCTATTTGCGTGTTTAGGTCGAGAAGATTTTAATCATTAGAATATTTGATATTTTCATATTTTAATTAAGAGTGCGTTTGAAACAGATAGTGGATATTAAATTTTTTTAAAATCTTTAGAGAGAGAAAAAATTATCTTTAAAGAACATTTAGAATAAATGTTGGAGAGAGATTTTAAGAATTCTAATTATTAGAATTTTTACCTTCTTAAAAATATTTTTAAATATCTTAATATCCCATCAATTTTAATTTTATGTTGATTAAGATCAGACATATTACGTGCGAGTACCCCTAGAGGCCGCCCTACTTCTAACCATCTCAACAATCATTTACTAACCTGGTGAAGTGGGGATCATGGCGTGCGCGAGGCACCTGATCGGGTTGGCGTGGTGGTACCTCACCTTGAAGAAGATATGATTAGATTTTGTTTAATTACATGAATTATGTTTTGTCATGTTCTGCTATTTTTTTGTTAGGTGTGTGCATATTTTGAGAAGGAATCCATGTGATCATTCTAATCATTAGAATCTATGATTTTTTTATAATTTTAATTAAGAGTGTGTTTGAAACAGATAGTGGATGTCAATTTTTTTTAAATTTTTAGAGAGAGAAATAGTTATATTTAAATCATCTTTGGAACAGATGTTGGAGAGAAATTTTAGGAATTTTAATTATTAGAATTTTTATCTTCTTAAAAGTATTTCTTAATATCTCAATATCCCAATATCTCGTCATTTTTTATTTTATGTGAATTTTAAGATTTAGAGAAAGATACAGAGAAAAGGAGGAAAACTCAAAATCTTCAAAAAAAAATATTTAAAGACGATTCCTTTTTTCTTTATATATTTTGAAAAAATCTCCACATTTACTATCAATTCTAAACGTAATCTCAAGTAGCTTTTAAAAATCTTGAGTTTTTTTAATCTCTCTTTAAATCTTAAAATTTATATAAACTAAAATTAATAAAATATTTTTTAAAATAAAATTTTTAATAATTAAAATCTCTAAAATCTATCCCCAAGCATATGCTGGGTTGCACGAAAGATGGTCCTGGACGAGAATGGGGAAAGTGAAGGCGGCGCGCCGCCCGCGTGGCGCCGAGGTGGAGACGAACGCGTCGCGGGGATGCCGCGGCAGCTTCGCTTTATGCCATACCCTCATCTCCGTGGGGCCCACTCACCCCCACTCCATTCGAACTGGATGAAGTCGGTATCACACTCTTTCCGCCACGTACCCCGAAGAAATCCCTCCACCCCCGCATCCCGGGTCGATGCGTGGCCTCACTTGAACCGTCCATCGTGGATTAACGCCGAGTCCCGCCCCTCCTCCACCACCGCCAACACCCTCGCAGGCCGGCGACATCCGCCGCCTTCTACGACCGGTCCGTTCGGTTCGGCTCCGTTCCGTTCCGTGCCCTCGGATCCTCTTCCATCGGTACAGACCGATGGGCATGTGAACAGTGCGTAGCACAGAGTGCAGGAGTCGACACATCATATTATATTATTATATCGTAGTGCCTGCGAGGTTCATGAATCAAGACTGCGTCAACGCAAATATGTCTTCTTTACGTGCGTTGGGGGGCGGCGGTTTCGTGCGGCCCCTCGCCGCCCCTCTCCAGTGTGGGTGGGATTCGGGAGGGTTCGTCTCTCCTTCTCGGTCCTTCTGGTATTAATTAAGCGGGGGTGGCGAGAAGCCGGCGAGCGTTGTGTCTGTGTGTTTCTGTCTGTGAGAGAGCGAGCGAGCAGCGGGGGGCGGGCATTTGGAGGAGGGAGGAGAAGAGAGAGGTGGGCAGGAGCGAGCGGGATGGCTTCCACCTCTTCTTCTTCTTCCATCGGTGGCATGTCCTGTCCGGCCGCCACCGATCTCTGCTTCGCTCGGTGAGTCCCTTTGTACTTCCTCTTCCCTCTCTTATTATCGGCCACGGCACCTGTTCACCTGTTTCGATCGTTCTTAAGCGTCCTCGGGCCCCGCGCGTTTCTGGGTTTTCCTTTTCCCTCCGTCAAATTTCCCTCTTTTGCGGCTCCCCCCACCGTTTTTGTTGCGGTGTCTGGGGTCGGAGGAGGACCCTTTTCGTCTTGGAAATCTTGTTCTCTCTCTCCCCTCCTACCCACCTGCCTCCCCGTTGTGTCGTTTCGTGCCTTGGCTGCAACTGTTGTACCCCTCGTGATTTCTCCGTTTTGCCGTCCTTAATCCCATTGTGTGTCTTGGTTGGTGGCCTCTTCGCCTCCGTAGTTTCTTCCTTTCTCCTCCCCGTCTCTGGAATGTTGGAATTAGAACTTTGATGGCGATCAAGCTCTTATCTTTCTGCGTTTTGCTTTAGGCGGCGCTGCTGGCACCTCAGAGAATCTACAGGGCTGCACGTTTTCAATCCTTTGGGATCGGGGAGCAGGAGGGTGTTGAGGTTGGCGCCACCCAATCCTAGGCAGCTACCTTATGCTGGTGTCACGCTGAAGGCCTCGAAGGTTGGTCAAGGTGCATCTGTCGATGGGCCGGAGAAGTTAGCTGCCGATGCTGCTGTTCACCAGCTCCAAGCCGATGCCGTCGCACTCGGGGCTATTGCAGCGGACATGGGTCCAATGGCTGATGTCTTCTTCACAGAAGACGATGATGAGCTCGACTTGGACTGCCCTTCTGAGGGGTTCAACTCCATCCCAGAGGCCATTGAAGACATCCGCCTGGGCAAGGTTGGTGACTTACTGGGTGGTTATTTCATATGGGAGTCCATTCTTTTGCATGATTTTACGTTCTAAATTTTCCTTTCCATATTGTTATCATATTTCGTGCTGAAGCCTTTGTGGATATTTTGCAGTACGTAATTGTTGTGGATGACGAAGACAGGGAAAATGAGGGAGATCTTATAATGGCGGCATCGATGGTGACACCAGATGCAATGGCTTTTATCGTGAGGCACGGTACTGGAATTGTTTGTGTCGGAATGAAAGAAGAAGATTTGGAGAGGTTAGAGCTCCCTCTGATGGTGTCCACGAAAGAAAATGAAGAGAAGCTTTGCACGGCATTCACAGTGTCAGTGGTATGCGATTACTAGTCCATGCTCTGCCATCATCCCTAATAAACATCTTATGAATGATAAATAATAGCTTTTGGCTTCAACAGCATGACAATAGCCAAATTTTGGGAAAATATTGTGTTGGTTTTTGAAACTGACATTTTCAACCGACATCATGCCAACTACTGCACTTCCACTGGATAGCCTTACAATTGCACCACTTTCAAAGAGAAAGAAAAGCACTATTAGAATCTTTAAAATTATTCTTAAAAGGTTAATCTTTTTATGAGGTCAAGTGTAAGCCCTTTTCAAGGAGGAAGGCCTATGGCGCTCAGCTATTTGACCTGAGCTTCCAAAACCCCTCGATGCATGCCAAACTGATCTTGGACAAAATTGACGAGCATTTTGGGTGGGTGTTCCCCTTGTTAAATTAAATCTACCTTGGTCCTGTATGGATAGGGTTGTCACCTGTGGATATGAACATATGCCCTCTGAGCACTGCTTCCCGAAAGACATAGCTCGCTGTCACCCTCTTTCTTTGCTCCATCTAAGTTTACCGCTCTGATGTAGGAGCATAATCGATTATCTGGTTTACACCACAATGAAACCGGTTATTGGAAGTAAAGCCATGGTGTTGGAAACCTGATTGCCAACATAACCCCAAAGCCTCACAACATGAAACCTGCTCGACTGATGGACAAACTAGATTGCCAAAGCCTCTATCTCGGGAGCTAACAAAATGAGGACAAGCAAACTAGAGCCCAGGTGGTGATCAAGCCACTTGTGTTACCCGTATACATTACTTGAAAGCTTTTATCTACTTATTTTAATATGTAATACCTCCAATTTCGGTAATCAGTAAAATCAAATTTATCAAGTTATCTTATTGTTGAATAGCTAAAACAAAAGTATCAACAAATTGCATTTTCGTGTGCCTTTGAGCAGACTTGATCAAATATTGCCTACCAGCAAATTGTGTTTTTTATGTGTCTTTTATCAGACTTATCATTAACGTCCATCATGATTTCCCTTTTATCTCATGTTTCTTGTCATCTCTTACCTGTAGTGTACTTATCTTTTTATATCTTTTGTAGTCCTTGGAATTTTCTGAATTTATTTTCTTGAACAAATAAATAGCTGCCCTGCCATTCTAATTTCTAAATTCAGAGACTGACTTGAGGATATGTTCATCTAGTGATGTGTATGTTATATTAGTGAGTTAATGCTTGATATTTTCGTGGCATCTTATGAAAGCTATCTAGGATTTATTGCATACGATCAAGATATTCATTTTTGTGTGGTGATCTTAGTTTTAGTGAAAGCATTTTTCATTTTCCATATAGTCATCATCATCTTCTTGAAAGAAGGTGTTCAATAGTCAATATTTTAAATATTTGTATCTGTTTATATCTTATTGGTCATGTGATAGGACTTCACCAGGTGCTTACATGTTCTACCCTGCAGGGATGCGTGTACTCTTTAAAGGCTTGTTAAACCTATTTCGTTAATACTAATTATTTATCTTTATAATGTGGAGTCCCACGACTCCTCTTTTTTCTTTGTTGGGAGATAGGTAGTGAGCTGCCTTCTCGCAGAGTCTTTTGTACAGGGATTCTTTTGGGAGCTGAAAGTCTGCATTTGTATATCCCTTTTTTCATTTAATACAATAGTGGTTTCTTTTAATACAATAGTGGTACTATCCACTTTAAAAAAAGATATTTTATTTGCCAAATATGCTTTATGGATACAAGTCTTGTCCAATAGTTTTGCTTCCTTTTTCTGCTTTATCTTTTATTCTGTTTCCTGTTATTGGCTTTCTGTAGGATGTAAAGGAAGGTACAACCACTGGGGTTTCTGCAAAGGACAGGGCAAAGACAATTTTGGCTCTTGCATCATCTGCTTCAAAAGCTGAGGATTTTAACCGCCCTGGTCATATTTTCCCCCTGAAATATAGGGAGGGAGGTGTCCTAAAAAGAGCTGGGCACACAGAAGCTTCTGTTGATCTTGCTATTCTGGCTGGCTTACCACCTATGGCTGTCTTATGTGAGATTGTGGACAATGATGATGGTTCAATGGCTCGGTTACCTAAGCTTCATGAATTTGCACAGAGAGAGAACTTGAAGATTATTTCAATTGCTGACTTAATGAGGTATTGATTAACAAGTGCTTAAATGAACTTTGCATCCTATGATCAAGTTCAACAGTATTTCTGCCTCATTTGACTTTTAAAATTCCTATCCATTTTGGATCTGGTGCGAGTAATTGTGAAAATGGTGCAATTATTGCATCCTTTTCAGACTGGTTCTTATGATTTGAAAATTGTACTTTGCCCACAAATGCTGCAGGACATTGGAAAATATGCTATAGTGAAACTTGCTTATCTCATCGTAAACTTCTGGGGGAGGCTCAGAATCCTGGTGCTAAAACAGCACAACTTATAACTTGTTATTAAAAGAGTGCTGCTGGGAATTTCTTGGGCCAAGATTCTCATTTAGAATGTGACACGGCTCATTGGTATCCTATTGGTGGGATATTTAGAATTTTTAGGCACCTTAGACAGTGGTCATTACCTTGTCTTCTATTGCTCTGTATCTTTCTTTCGTGGTTATAATATTTTTTTTTGGGGGGGGGAGGAGAGAAAGTATATGGCCAGGGTAGTTGGTACATCTTGCCTTTACTCAAGCTTTTTATCCTTGGATCTCAATCCAAGGCCCCAAGAAAAACTGACCCCACCAACCAAAACACATACCCTACCCACCTTGTGATGGCCTTTTTTTGTTTATTTATTTTATTTATTTTTTACTGCATCATTGGTCCAAAACCCCATTGGGTGAGTGGAAAGTTGCGGGCAGATGGCACCAACTAATTGGGTTGTATCATAACACAACTCTGAGTGTGTGTGTGATAATTGGTCAAAATTGATAAATTGTCAGTTGTTTGCAGGCTGGGGCTGTCATAGTCTCACTTTCTCTACCCAGTGATAGTTTACTCCTTTCCTTTTCATTCTTTCTGTTCTTGTCCAATAGGCTCCATATCATTCACCCTATAATTTTCATTCACTTATTTTTCTTTATCACCCAGCTTCTCTTTACGAGGTTTCTAAGGGTGAACTAGCAATAGCTTGGTAGAGGGCTTCCAAGGATGTGGTTAGTGCAGGAAGTTTGAATTAACTGAAGCAATAGCTGTGGCTTTTTCGGGTGAGATTGACAGTTTGTATGATGGGGTACTCCCTCTTGATATGGTTGATCCATTAAAAGGTCTGTTTAGACAACCCAAAGGAGTGTTGATGCTATGAGTTGCTTCTTGGTAACAACCCTGTGGTGCTAACAATGGGCAAAGGAGTTAGAAGTGGGCATGGAAAGTGATAAAGGAGATGATTAGGACCATTAGGTGAAAGAGAGATGAAGTATGTCATGACTGCAATCAACAATGTACAACATACCATGATGTATTACTATGGAGACTTGATCTTTTATTTCCTAGAAAAATAAGAAAAGTGAAAAGAAGATGAAAACAGGAATACGAGAAGGTAGGGCATATAGGAGGGTTTTAAGGGGAAGTATCTACCTCTGATCATTGTGCTGGATAATGTTGTGGTGCTCACAATGCCAGAGTAGTGGAGCTGCCAAGTACCATCAGTGGCAGAAATAACAGAATAGGAAAGAAAAGAGGATGCCCCCACTGGATTGCACCGAAAGAGCAGGGGAATAAGCAGTTACCTGAATAAAAAATGTTACATCATGTTCCATTCCCTGATTTCTACTTTTCTCTCTTTCTTTTCTTTTTCCCTTTTTAGGTCCTTTCTTCTCTTTGGAATCTATGACAAAAAGTGATGCATTTCACCATCTACAGCAGGATGTCCAGTAGTTATATGGTGTAATCCTTCCAAGGTGTTCTGTCTCGAATATCGGTTCTGTCTCGGAAAGGTGAAAGAGAAGAGATCTCAGAGAGATATCGAAGAAATATCGGGAGATCGGTTTCGGTGATTTCAGATTTTTTTGTCATATATATAGCCTATTTCTAAGAAAATCCTAATTTTTTTCTACTAGCCACTCAATTTTACAAAGATTTTTCTAATTGACAACTCAATTTTACAAAACAAAGAGTTCATAACAATAACAAATCTATTCACGTGCGGGGGGGGGGGGTGAGGGAGAGTGTCACAGAGGGAGAGATGGAGAGAGTCTGGGGAAAAGAGACAGACAGAGAGAGAGCTCAAGGGGGCGGGGCAGAGAGAGACAGGAGAGAGACAGGAGCAAAGAGAGAGAGACCGGAGACACATAGAGAGAGAGAGAGAGGAGGGATCTCCCTCCCTCCCTCTCTCTCTCTCACACACAGCCACACACCTGTGACGAAGAGATGGAGGGAGACAGACAGGGAGGGGAGGGGGAGAAGATCTCGGTCTCGAGGACTTTGTTTCTCGCAAACATTGAAGAGATAGAGATCTCAGAGAGATCTCGGACATCTCGTAAGAGATGGCAAACCATGAATCCTTCATCGTGCTATTTGAAGCTGATGCCAAAATAGACATGGACGAATAATTGTTTCTTAGACAATTTACAAATGCTTAATAATAGACAAATTTATTATTGTTATCATCGTCGTCGTTGTCGTCGTCGTCCTCCTCCTCCTCATTATTATTATTATTATTATTATTATTATTATTATTTCACAGTTGAGAAAGAAAGAGCAATAGTTGGAAAGCTGACATGTATCATTTCTGATGCTGACTTAGATCCTACAAATAAATTCAATGAATTGTTGTTATCTTTGATAAGAGCTGAAGTTTGAATTTACTGTACTTCATATAGAGCTTAAATAGATTGAAGACATCAAAATGAGCAATTTACAGTCCCTGATGATAATGGTGATGCTCAGATTACGACAAGAATGAATTCTGAGAGATTCTGATTGCCTAGAATGTTCTGGGTTTGAACAAGTAGGATGAGGCTTTGGAGTCTTAAGAATGGCAAGTCATTTCTTTTATTTGGCTGAGTTTGATGAAAGGATATGCTATCATCCAAGGAATCGGAAAGCTGGTGGGCATCCAATGAAGTATTTTGAAATTCAATCTCATGGTTGTGGTGTTCTTGGCTTCCGGGGAGATTGAGGATTTTTCTTAATATTATGTCATGTTAACTGTGGAGAGTATTGGATTTCCATTCTATGATGATTTTGGAATTATTGGGTTTTCATTTCCAGATATGACTTCATAGATGTTGTAAACCTTCTTCACTTGCTTGAACAGTAAAGAGAGTCCATCTATCCATGTTTGGTAGATATCCAAGGTGAGGCATGTTTCTCTTGGGTTTGACTAATTGGCTCCTGATTCTGAACCCAATCTTGTCGTTCTATGTGGATCCCCAACAAGTGGGTCGGGTGACAGTACACCTCTCTCAATTTAGAGCAGTGGCATACTAAGATTTTCTTGATTTGCTATTAGACTTTGGGTACTGAAGAAGTGATGGTGCATGTTGTTACACTTTGCTAGGAAGATGAATTCTGGTGAAGTGTCTTTCGATTAGTCTTTAAATCAGAGCTTCATGAAAAGTGACTATCAGACAACATGCATTTGGCTGAGTGGAGAGCCTAAGACTTCTATAAGAAACTGGTTTTAGAGGATACCATGTTCCAAGAGGATACTATGTTCATGTAGATCTTTGGTGGTCTCTGGCTGGAGATGGAAATGGCATCAAAATTCCATCTGTGCTTCTGCTTCATGAATCAGGATGACGATTTTGAGTTTTTGAAGAGGGATTATGAAGGTTTTTGTTTTTCTTGAAGATCCTTTACAAAGATAGAAGCTTTTACTTTTCATGAATGTGGCTAACTGATCGATATGCATTCGAAAAAGTCAACTGTGTGAGCAAGCATAGTCCCACCAATGTGTTAGGAAACCATGGTCTAGAAGGAAAGAAGTTGCTCTACAAATGAAGTATCACATGCAAGAACGAAAGTATACTTTTTGGGTTGTGATTTATTTGCCGTGTGGTTCTTCAGGAACTCTTTGTGAAGGATTAAGCTATGACCTTTGATGCTTTTATGCTGCCAAAAGTCTCTATGGTTATCTCAGGATGGCAAGTTTGTAAGGCATGGGATTGCAACCTAAAGAATTTCACACTCATCAGAGTCTGTGTTCCAACTGTGATAAGGCCGTTGCCAACATATCTTTGAAAGTAGGTGGTTATGTCCCAAATGATGGGGTTCAGGGACATGGTCCTATTCTTTAATTCCACTACTATACATCAGATTGTTATTCACCATGCCTAATTTTATATTTTCTTTGCAGCCTTTATCCAATTTTGTCATCCTCCCCTCCCTTTAGAACTCTCACAAAGATGGTGGCCACATCTCTTTCCAGGTGATTCTCTTGGTTCATGTTTAAATGTGTCATAACCATCCCAAACAACTTTCGTGGACTATTTCCCCTGGTGCTGCTACCCCTACCATCTCTCTGATAGTGTCACGTGATATATGATCTCTCCATCTCCCTCGCATCCACCTAAGCATTCTCCTTCCACCCATCCTCATCTTTACAGTAGGGTTTTTCTTGATGGCCCAATCTGCCTCATACAACATAACTGGCCTAATTTCTGCATTTTGTTCACATGGATCTGTGCTACCTATGTAAGAAGGTGATGTTATATTGTATTTCATGGATTTTGTATGATGAATCAACCTTCATCATTCTTATATTATGAACATTGATTGGCATTAGGTCACACGTTGTACACAATTGGAGTTCCGATTGTGGTCTTCATTCAATGTACTAATATACTTCTTATCACCTTATATCCAGTAGGTAACTGGTGCTTCTCCATAGTTGCCTGATTACTTTTGGTGTCAGACTTTTTTGAATGAAAATTTTGGTCCTAGAATTGCCTGTTAATGATGGTTTTTGCTTGGAGATGGCTTTTGAATTCTATTGGATAAAGTGGAGATGCTGCCTTACCACTGTGAAGGCCTTTTGTTGTGAATAATGGTTCTCCTGAATTTTTTTCTGACCATAGGGTATGATAGTGTGCTATGTCCTATTCATTTTTGCGATGCAAATTTTTGGTTGGATGTATTTATTGGAAATGCTGTTTTGAGAGAGGTTTCTGATGCATGGGCCTGGATCCTAGGTACATCTCATATATGCTGTTGTGTTGTTCTCTGCAATGGTACCTGTAGAAGCTAGATGGTGGATACTGTACTGTATAAGTTACATGATTGGTGAGGATGGTGCAAGGTTGTGCTTAGCAGATAATTCTTTGTTAGAAAGTAGGTTGAACTTCATATCATATACCTGGGCTTGTTGTCAGGTCTTTGTAAGGGATGCTGAGGAGATTGGGCTTTTTGCATTAGTACTGAAGGTTAGCTGGATGAAATAGGGAGCATGATCCATAGTTGTATAACTCATGAATACTGATCTTGAGAGATGAGACCATCAGACCCTTGCCCTTGGCCGTGCTAAGTTCTAGAGCATTCTAATTCTGTGGAGAGCGTGCACAGATGACAAGTATGGCTCTACCACGTAATAGGTTTTGGAGGGTAGTGAAAACAGGTTTTGCAGAAAGGTACTTGGTGACTCTGAGAAAGGGGGCAATCTTTTCTATCATTTTTATTTTTTTAAAAAAATGTATTTTGGGACATTTGTGGTTTCTTTCTCTTGGACTGGGCTGGTGGGTGCGGTCCTGTTGAGAGATTCCACAAGGTATTTGTGATTCTCTGGTCACATCCCACTGTTTTGTTTCTGGCATCTTCTATTTGTTGGTATAAGATGCTATTGTTTCATGGTAGTTTTGTTGGTAGTTATGTTTTTCCCCTCTCCTATCTTTTATTGTTTCTTTCCATTGCTTGGAGCTGCACTACCTTAGGTACAAGGTGAAGAATTCTATGCTGTCGTTTATTTGGTGATTTCATCCTTTTTGTTCAAGGCTGCATTTGACACATCAGTGTGCGTTGCTTATTTTCTCGGTAGAGTTATGTAGACCCCTGCCCTTGTTAACACTAAGTACTAGAACATGGCTGATTCTTTGGGGTGCATGCCTGGCTGACAAGTATGGGTTTTGTGTCTGAGGAAGGGGCAATTGCTAGCTTTTCTTTTCTCCTGTGATTGAGCCACTAAATGCTCCATCTAAGACATTCAATATAACATCTTGGTACTCACCTTGCCATGTCAAAGAGGAGAGATCTAAAAGAAATGTAAAGAAGATTGAAAATTCATTTTTCATGAAGGCCTATTTTACATATATTCCACTATTTGAGGACTAATTATGATTAGCAATAGAGGGGTTCATTTTGCAAATTGTGCTCTTTTTATAAGGTGGGTGGAAATGATTGAGCTGGAGTTGCACCAAGTTTTCTCTTCACAGTCCTGAGGCCTTTGCTGCCCATCATCAGCCACCGCCTGTTGCTGCTGCCATTGATTCTCAGATGCACATGGTCCTCGCCACCTTTTCCTTCCTCTATAATACTGCCTCCACTAGCCATTGTTTGACGAATGAAGATGTGCCTAGGAGGACTCAACTGCTGGTCTTTGCAGATTTTCCCACTAGGAATCTTCACCACCAATGTGCCACCCCACCTCCTCTTCTTTCTTCTTCCTCCTGTCTTAGTAGGGCTCATATGAGAACCTCTTTCTTGGCCGGCTTTCTATTGTTTTGTTGAGATAAATCTTCAGAATAGGGGTGTTTCTGTTTCTCTGGTTAGTTCCCCTGATTTGTTTCTGGCATCTCTTTGGTTAGCATAAGATGCTATAGTTTCTTAATAGGTTTATATCCCTATCTATCTATCGCTGTTTCCATTGCATGGAGTTGCATCATGTCAGGTCGAAGATGAATAGTTCTATTCTACTTGGTGTGCTTATATTATTGTGAATAGTCATATTGGACACATGTCAGAGCCTGACAACCGGTAGCTTGCTACATTGTTATTTGCATGCTTTTTCATTGTATTGCTGGAATCTAAAAAAAATTGGCACTGACATAGAGTTACTTTGACAGATATAGAAGGAAAAGGGATAAGTTGGTGGAACAAGCTTCTGTTGCACGTTTACCACTTGAATGGGGTAATTTTCAGGCATACTGCTATAGATCATTGCTCGATGGGATGGAACACATTGCCATGGTTAAAGTAAGTCTTCTAAAGAAAATTTATTTGCAAAAGATCCAGCTTCCCTTCCCCAATATAGCTTGCAAGGAAAGATTGTTAGAACTACAATTTGGTCATTTGACCCCAAATGAGTTTGTTAAGGAGTTTTACATTTGGAACCTTTTTGTATAATTATTATCTCCACATGGAGATGTTGCTCAGCATTATGATTTCTGGTAAATGCTTCGTGCTTACAGTTTTGGTTCACAATGATAACAGGGTGACATTGGCGATGGACAAGACATTCTTGTGAGGGTACACTCTGAGTGCCTTACAGGAGACATCTTTGGGTCAGCCAGGTGTGACTGTGGGAAGCAGCTTGCTTTAGCCATGGAGCTTATTGAGAAAGCTGGCAGGGGGGTATTGGTTTATCTCCGTGGACATGAAGGTAGGGGCATTGGACTGGGTCACAAGCTTCGTGCCTACAACCTGCAGGACGATGGGCGTGATACTGTGGAGGCGAATGAGGAGCTAGGCTTGCCTGTAGATTCACGTGAATATGGCATTGGTGCACAGGTATGCTATTGGCTATCAAAGTGCTTGCTACCAAGTTTCCTGGCATCATTTAGTGCTGCTGGTGTCTCATAGTGCTTGTTTACACAAGCATGAGTAGTAAGATGATGTAGTTTATCTCTACAGAAAGTATTCAGATCTAGTTAATTAGTACAGCTTTACAAACCTGTTTGAAATGGTGTCAGATGTTTGAAGTGCTAGCTATTATCAGGTTCTTTTGCAGCCTGACTTTACATTGTTTCATTCTGGATTGTGCATTCATAGAATAATCCCGAAATATGTGTACCGTAGAATCTGCTTCCTTTCGGTTTCTGCCAAAATGTAGCTACACCTGACACCTTTGCTTTGAAAATGTCTCGCAATGCCAGGAGACACAGACCATGGTATTAGATTTCTCTGACTGAAAGAAAATGTTGCAATTTCTTTGGACTGCCCATCCATGTATTTGCTTGGTGTTTATTAAACCATTCTCAGAGATTACTTGTTACATTTTGCAGATACTACGTGACCTTGGAGTCCGGACGATGAAACTGATGACTAATAATCCATCCAAGTACATTGGGCTCA
Source organism: Amorphophallus konjac (assembly GCA_022559845.1). Classification (NCBI taxonomy): domain Eukaryota; kingdom Viridiplantae; phylum Streptophyta; class Magnoliopsida; order Alismatales; family Araceae; genus Amorphophallus; species Amorphophallus konjac. The sequence continues at coordinate 481,811,006 of CM040118.1, forward strand.
AAGGATATGGTTTGAGTGTTGCTGGCAGAGTTCCATTGTTGACACCGATAACCACAGAGAACAAGAGATACCTGGAGACTAAACGAACGAAGATGGGGCACATCTATGGGCCTCGGTTCAATGGGCGACTGGGCAATTTCATTGATGGGAACGGTGTTGGGGCGAAGCATGAAGAAGCCTCTCATGATGCCACCACCATTCTTTGAAGAAGTCCTTGCCGATAAAACGACGTGGTGCTTCTTGTGCCCCTGATGGAATTGTGCTAGATTATTCTTTATTAATATTGATCTTTGTCTTGATCAGATGAGAAATCTGAGAAGCAACATAATTTTTGAGACAAGTTCCTACAGGAGCTGTTGATTCGTTTTTTTCGTTGTTTAATTCCCCAGTGGGCTCTGGGTAGAGCAGTGCACCAGCGTTCAACAAGCTAAATTATACCCCCCAAACCAATTCAGAAGGCACATGGTTTTACTTAGATCTGTAATAAATGTCAATGATTTTGATGTTTGAGTGTGACCCGAGAGATCATGGATTTTGTACCACAAAAACACATTGAGAGCATCATTATATATCTAACTAATCTTTTCTGTAACTTGCATAGGGAAATTGTGGCAGTCATCATTGAACCATACTTGTAAGTCATGTAGTTGTTCTGCTATTATGGCTACCATGTGTTTGGTTGGAACTGTGGGTAATTACTGGTTACTTGTTACTAAGTGGGTGTTATTCTAGCTCTGAGATCTAGTTGAACCCACAATTTTTCAAAAATTCATGGCAGCTCAGATGGTCTAAGGATTGCATCTCTACATTTGTCACCTTGTGATTCCCTTCTTTTCCTCTTACCAGGAGGTGGTGTGGTTATCACAGACAATTCTCTTGAAACAGAGGGAGGACTACAATTGAGGAGGCGGAGTGGAGATCTCTGTCCCACCATGACCAAATGCCAGTTTCTTTGTTACCTTGCAAAACTTTTCCCCACTTCTTTGTTACCACCGCATTTGATAAACAAATGAGAGGAGACTTTCACTTTCCACACTTCACCTGTTTCTCTGGCAAGTAAGGAGCTGCCTTTGATTGACTTGGTATGCTTCATTGCGAAGTTCCCATTTATCTCCGTTCCAAGTAATTTGGCCTTGCTAGTCTGATTCAATCTGAACCTCCAATACTAAGTAGTTTTCTTTGACTGCGATTCACTTATACCCAGTTTGAACGCTTCTGGAAACCTTTCCTTTAAAAGAGTACTCCCCACCCACTTATATTTCCAGAAAATAAAAAGTACTCACCTTGTCTCCTGCCTTTATCTTGACACCTTTTTTTCAATCCACCTTGTAAGTTTGGGAATGATTGTGCAGAGAGGAGGCACAGGGGGGATGATGTTCTGCTCGCAGATAGAATCCATGAGAAGTACAATCATAGATGACCACCTTCCAAGAGCTTCTTGGTATGTCCTGGGAGTGCTAGATTAACAATTTGTGAGTTTCTTTATCCCTAACCCAATCTTCTTAATGGGCGTGTGATGTAGCCGATTTGGTTAGTCAACCAGGGAACAGTAGCCGAGTGCGACCGAGGTCCGGGAGAGAGGCAAAAATGGTCCAAGTCATAGTCCAAGAGAGGCAAAAATGGTTCAAGTCATAGTACAGAAAGACTAGATTCTTTACAAAGTGAATTTGAGTCAAAGATGGTGACAAAGATGAGTATTAAATATTTTTCACAAGGTGTCCATACCTAGTTAGGCAGTCATCGCCTTATAGAGAGCCGCTTCTCCTACCAATGTCCAGTCTCCAATGTGGGACTAAAGTCCTCAGGTAACCACTTGGGCTGTCGAGTTGGGCCTGATGGCGAATTGGGTTGGCTCTTGGCCCCATCATGACTAGGCTTCGTGGCCATTCAACCCATTACTAAGTTGTTCGGCCCATTGCCCTATCACTGGTCCCCACTCTTTGGTCAAGCCGAGACAGTCGGGACGGCCTAAGAGTAGAGTCAATTTTTGTGGGGGAGTCGAAGTGTCTAATTCGGGAATAGAGGCATGAACCACATGGTTAGATCAGGTGGTCACAGCTCAGAGCTCCCAAGCACCAGATCGCCTTCCAGTGGTCTTGCAACTGCTTATTTAAGCACGAAGAGGGGAGGAACGAGACGTACCTCATTCCTTAATTTCTCGTCGTTTCCTCGAGTTGACCGGTTCCTATCGCATGCGCCCTGAATTCTTATAAATAACTCCTTATAATCTAACTAATTCTAAATAAATCATTATAATCTTAACAATGTCAAGAACTCCTCAATTGTTGACTCTGCACCAAGGTACATCCCTCCCATTACTTTTCTAATGATAAAACTAACATCAGTTAACTTAACTATTGGGTTAAAGAAACTAGAGACTAAAAGATTACTCTTTTACCCAAAGAGAGAGAGAGAGTTGAAGTCATTGGTGGAGAGAGGATATCTACCTTCAGTGAGAGAACCTGCTACTGGCAGCATCGATGCCACTGTTGAGCAACCCGCTGGGCATTAGCAAGGCACTGATGGCCTTGATATTTGGTAAGCTATAGTTGCGGCACTTTGTAGAGTTTGAAGGCTTGATTTTGGATTGATCTTCACTGGGGTGCATGATTGGGCCCCTACTTGAAGGGACTTTTGTGGTGGTGATAGTCTTGTGGTGCTTGGAGGTAGTCTCGATGGAGTCCATGAGCATTCAAACAACTCGCTTGAAGGAGGGATCTTCATGGATGAAGGTGGTTGTAAGGGTGGCAATGCCTAGGGTACTGCACTATGGCATCAAGCTCGTGAGCCTAATGATGCCCTACATCGAGTTCATGGTGTCCCAAAACAATGAGGCCCCACCTTCGTCCTAGCCAGAATAGGCGATCATGCATTCCCTAATGGCAGTCCAATCCACTGAGTGATAGCATATTAAAATGAAGCCCTGGTGTTCAAAGTCTTAGGTCTTTAGCCTCTATGACGGGAGCTCCTAAACGAAATGGTAAATGACGATGATAGAAACATATTATTTTTGACATCATATCGAGTAAATCTCATATCACAGTATAATGTCTCAAATTAAGTGGCTCTCGTTATTGAATTATTTGAGTGATTTTTCTATTTTTCTTGATTTTCTCCACTTTTTTTGAAAGACGTCATTTCTCCGGGATGCTATTCAACTCCAAATCGCATCTTCCTCGTTAGACATGATTCAACTTCCTACCTTCATCTTTAGACTTTTCGTCTCCGATGTAAAAGTGTCTCAGTTCAAATCCCTTCAAGAAGATGTGTATCAATTTAATTTGCGTCAGTCTTCGTAGACGCTATTCAGCTTTCCGTATTTTAACAGATTTTCTTTCAGTAATTAATTCTTTAATTTACGTCTAACCAGGAAGATGCGATTCAAGTGACGTCTATGCGTGTAGACGCATTTTAACTCTGTCTTCCATAAGCCCAATTTCGAGCTCAATTGCTTTATTTCTTTAATTTGGTGTTTATGTGCACGAAGAATAAGGACTCTATGGTTTTCTATGACAAGCATACTCTATTGTGGAAGTGTTTTCCCATCTCAATTAATTTGAAATCCTATTACTATTTTTACATGATTTTTGGGTGCGAATTTCTCCCCTATAAATAGACCCCCCCACTTTGAAAGGTTAAAAGGGTTAGAAATTGTGGAGAAAAGCTTAGAGAAAGGTTGAAGAAGGGAGGTCCTCCCTTAAGTACGAATTTCTCATCTATTGGAGCCTCTTGGGGCCTATGGAGATCTGGAGAAGCTTATTCTCATCATCAATAAGTCTTTCTAATCTTCTATTGTCCTCTCTTTAGTTCATTAGTTCTTTTATTTTCCTAGTTGCATGCGTCATAATCTGCCTCTTTTATTGATTATTTCTCATCACTGAGATCCCCACTTTACGCAACTCTTGCACACTTCCTTTTCACCACATCATATTTTAATCTATCTTTTTGTATAAGGGATTTAAACACAACACCAACAAGGTGTATATTGATTCATATTCTCGTCAATTTTATTCTCAAGAATTGATACCACACAATAATATTGTTCTAATCCACATTCTCTTGTGTGTTTGTTTATTTTTTGCTAGGATAATCAAGGAATAAAACTATCTTTATCGGTCAGCCGAGGAAATAGAAGGTTGAAATCTCACAGTCTCTCAGCGTGTCCAAAGATACTTATCATAATGCGATCATCCTTTCTTATCCTTTGAGGTTCTCGATGTTTGACAATCACACTTCCTTTTATTACTTTCACCGTGATATTTATATTTACCCTTCATAATCCTTATTTTTAAACCCACATATGATGCCACGGCACCCTAGTAGAGAGAGAGAGAGAGAGAGAGAGAGTAGGGGGCATCACCATCACCCAGTCAACCCTACTAAGCGTGAGAGGGTCCAACAAAGGTCGGAGAGAGGGTGTGAGAGAGAGAGAGAGAGAGAGAGAGAGTAGGAGGCATCACCAGCACCCGGTCAACCCTACCAAGCGTGGGAGGGTCCAAGAAGGGTCGGAGAGAGGGTAAGAGAGAGAGAGAGAGAGAGAGTAGGGGGCATCACCAGCACCCGGTCAACCTTACCAAGCGTGGGAGGATCCAACAAGGGTCGGAGAGAGTGTAGTGAATCTAATTAAATTGGGCGTATTAAGGTTTGACCCATTAAGACCCTTAGCCCATTAGAGGTTAAATATATTTTTTTATGCTAATCCTTTTTCCTAGTTAAACCTTCTTGTGAGGAAAGTTTCCTATTCTAACACGGGGATGGCTAGCAGTTGAAGTAAATAGGCGAAGTTAGCAGTCAAGAGCTAACAATCGAAAGCCAACAGACAAAAGATAGCAAGTTGGAATAGGTAGGCAGAGGTAGCAATTGAGCAAGCGAATGATATACTATTTTACATGGGATTTTCTGACAACACTCTTATCTGTAATTCAGACAAGGAGTCTGTTTCATGGATCTAAATTCAAGGTAATATTGATGAATATTAAATATGAAAATGATCTTTAAAAGCTCTTGGCGGCGGCGACGATCTAAATTGGCGCATGGGATTTCAGATGACATTTCGGTGTTAGACTCCTGCTCCTCAATTTAATTAATAAGCCTCGTGTTTTACGTGACGACATCATTTAGGCAAAAAATGATAACATTCAAATACAATTAAATTATAATTCAGTAAAATGTTAAGTCGAATCATTCCTTAGAGGTTCAGCCCAAGTCTTTCAACTAAAGGTTCAGCCTAAGGACACGATTAGCCTTTGACTAATTTTTCTAGTTGACAGACTCAAACTATACTTCTATCAATTGATAAGCCCTTTTGTCTTTATCCTTCAATCGATAACATCCTCGATCAGAAGCATTCACTTATCACCAGTTGATGTCCTGCGTTTGACAACCAGTCAAAGACATTTAACTACAGGCGATCACTGGATGTTTCGACTGCCAGATTCAATTGACATAATTTGACTAATCGTGTCCAAGATGATAAGGCTTGTCCGTTGATCTCTTCGGCTGCTTTCAATCAAATGAGCCATTGCGTCTATCATCCTTTTAAATGCGATAGAACCTTGAACTATTAATTTCTACTGACGTTCTTAGATTACCTTCTTGATTCGCAATGCTTTTAACTTTCAACCTTTCGTCTAATGCTCTTTCGACTGCCTTTTCTCAATTGTCACTTGACAACAACTTTCGCCTATCTTACACAGTCGATTAACCCTTTTAGGCGTTACAAAATCAGCTAATTTTTTTTCAACTATCATTATCTACATCATTTGATGATTTTTAAGCGATATCTTTACACTTCTAACTATGTATATCACCTAACTACTCAACAACTGCCTTGTCTTAAGACGATACTTCATTTGTGTCTGATCAACATATCTTCTTCAACTGATCTTCTATTATTAGACAACTTCATGCTCATTTCAGTCGGTACATTTTGTCGTATATATACTTTAATTGAGAAATTCAAGTGATACTTATATCAACTATAAAATTCTTTCTTGCACTTAGATAAAATATGTTACTTTACTATATTTGCAAATTCAAATGTATTTAATGTTTAGCGTATTTCGTAGGCATATCCATAAAATATCTCTATATTACATATAATAATTGGTCAAAGATCATTGCATATTTTAGGCTTGCAAAAATACTGCCCTCAGCCAAAATCTTTCTATCTTCTATATGCAATCCCACTACAAAAAAAAACAGCATTAGCGACGGAGTGACTCCGTCGTAAATCCATTGCTAATCCATCTCAAAAGATTTTAGCGACGGATTTGTGACCGATTAGTGACAGAAGAAGCCTGTCATATTATTCTAACCACAAATTAGTGACGTGAAAATATCCGTCACAGATCCGTTGCAACTATTAGTGACTGAAAGCATTCCATCTCAAATCCATCTTTAAATGCTTAGCACTGTTCTTTGATGACAAATAATTTATTTATCAGTAATCCGTCGCTAAAATATTTGCAATGGAAGAGCTATCCATCTCAAGATCGGTCGCAAAAAAGTTAGTTAGTGACAGAAATAATATCAGTCGTTAATCCGTCGCAATTACAACTGAAACGGAGCATCACAAATCCGTCGCAATTGCGGCCGATCTTGACAGGTAAAAGTCCATCTCAAATCCGTTGCAGTTGCGACTGATCATTGTCATTACAAATCCGTCACTATTTTTTGACTTTCTAAAGTATTTTATTTTATTAAATGTCAACAAACCTATTTAAATAATAAATAAAAATACAACACTAGACAATATTCCCCAGCTGATAGACTTCAGTTGCTACTCTCAGTCGAATCTTCATTAAGAACAAGTCTATTCGTTCAATCAAGGACTTCAGGTGAGGGAGCAGTTGGAAGTCTACCAGTCGAAAGTTTTACAACTGAAGTGTATTAATCATCAACAATTTCAGTTGAAGAAAAGATCTCATGACATGCTAGTTGAAAGGAGTCATTTGACAACTAGCCTGTCAGAATGCATATCAACTATTGCCAGATGAAATGCTATTATCCAAAGCAATACAAATTGATTCTAGTCAAAAGATGGGCAGTCAAAGTTATCAATAGATGAGCAGATTCAATCGAAAGACTTAAGTGGATATACATCAATGTCATCAGAACCGAACCGGTGTCTAAATCGATCAATGAGCTGGTTCGGTTCGAACCGATTAGATCGTTCAATCGAACCGGTTTGAACTGTGACGTCGTCGTAATATTGATATATGGTTCGACCCGATTCTATAGTCCAAGATAATAAAAAATAAGATATAATGATTAAAATAAAAAAAACATACACGTATAATTATCGATCATGGTTATGTAACTATACAAGTAAAAAAATAACAATAACATGGTTAAATACACTGACTTTAAAATTTTATAATATTTTATTGATCTTCACTCTTCGCAATTGACATTTATGTTCTTTTAAATTTTTTAAATTTTAAATATATCTAAAATAAAATGATAAATAACAACAAATTAATAATAATAAGATAATTTTGTTCACACGTAAATATCATTTTGAATATCTAAATATTTTTACGTTTATTTTTTTTCTATTTTAAAATGTGAATCGGGTCAGATTGGTTCGGACCGATTCATCGGTCGAACTGCGGTTCGTCCGATTCTTTAACATTAGACCGAATCGACCTTAATCGGACAGGTTCCTTGATCGGTTCATGATCGGACCGGTCAGACCGGCTGATCCGATCCAATTCTGATAACACTGATATACATTGACTAACCCAACCTATCTGCAAACTCAATTGAAGGCTAGAGACATTAAAAGTCAGTCAAAAGGATGAATGATTAAATTTGAACTTTACATGTGGACTATTCTTGCACATGGATCTATTCCTACAACAATGAATCTATCATTGCTTGCCACACAAGCCATTTATCTTTCAGATCAACGGCTCATATCTAAAACTCTTCACCTACCAAGCGTACAACAGGAAGTTCAAAATCTTTTGACTCTCAACAATCATCTTGTACCTCCTTCTGTTGCCTTGAGAGTCGATAGCTTAGTGCTTTCTTTCTCTCACTCTCTCTCTCTCATCCAGTTCTACTGCTCTCTTTCTCAACCCTCTCCACCATTTGAAACCCTAGACTCTCTCTTTCACTCATGTCCTGCAATGATGTCGACCTCCGGAGCCCAAGCTGTTGGTGCAGTTTCTGAGAAGAAGGGAAAGCAAAAGATGCAAAAGGAGGGTCCTATTAGCACTGCCGTCTATGACGAAGGGGTATTCAAGAGCAAGGAAGATTTCAAAAGTATATCAAGAGATGTTCAAGTTTAGAGAAGTGTTAGATGGATGAATAGGAAAAGTAGATGAACTTGAAGAGAATAAAGTGAAGGTAAAATAGTCGCTTGAGAAGAGTGGTCTCTTGGACATTTCTCTCATCTCTCAGGAGGTCTACCCTAAGGCTAGTAAAGATATTCTACTTCTAATCAATGGTGACTGATGTGAAAGGGAATGAGATAAAAGTCACTGAAGAAGTGCTAAGAGAGGTCTACCACTTCCCAGAAGGAGGAAAGAAGGCTAACTTGAAAGAGATTGGTTGGATATGTTGAAGAACATGCTAGAGCCACCCCTGTATAGAAGAAGAAGATGTTATAGAATGAGAGTTGCACCCACGCTGAAAAATGTCTCTAATGATAGACAGATGTGGAGAAATTAAAGTGCAAGAAAAATCACAAAAAGAACATGCAAAAGAAGTAAGAATGATAGAGGCACGTTGACGCTTTATGCTTGTAGTAGCTCCGTCTCTTGATTGCTCTTTGTTTGGCTCAGGTTCTCTACAGATGAACTCTTTTAAGGAAGCGACATTTGATCTAGAATGGGTTACTCGTAGCACTTGGGTGAGAAAGTTCACTAGATAATCAGAATTCCGCTTACTTGTTTTCACTCGGGTTCGCCATAGTTTGTCTTCGACCAGACCTTGTATTTATAGCCATCTTCATTTGACATGGCTTCTCTTGAAGTGAATCCTCCACTCTAATCTTCTCATTGCATGAGAAGGAGAGAGAGAGAGAGAGAGAGAGAGCAAGTCAGGTAGCCATTGTGTCAGGCCTTCTTCCATGATGTTGTGTCTTGTAAACCCATGCATGTATGACTTGGCTTATACATATGTAGCCTAATCTCATAAAAGAATTTTATTAGCCTGACTCTAGGCTTTGTGAGAACGAGATTACCATTCTATAGCTATATTAGCATAGTAAATCTGTGTTTCAAACACTTTTAAGTTCTCTCATAAAATTTCACGAAAAAGATCTAGATTTTGTTTGCGTCCATAATCTCTACAAAAAGGAATATTTCTACTCATCTTCGACCGGTCTGTAAGATGCAATCTCCCGTGAAAATTCTCTCTTCTAATATTGCAAATATTTGCATGAGAAATATACTCTACGGTTGAATTTCATGTAAAGTGCATTAGAGTTTTTCTTCTTTTGAGCCAAATAGAATGATTACCATTGATATGCATTTTGGCCATGACATACGGTTGATACGGATCACAGTTGATATAGATAAGAAAAATTGAATTCGACTAAATATTAGAATGAATCAAGTATACTAGTTGATCAGTTAAATACAAACAAGAGATAGTTCAAAATATATTTCATTAGAGAGCAATTGCTTTCACATCTAGTGTTTTTAGCCTTTATATTAGCTAAAGAGTGAATCGATAAAGTGTAGCTGATTTATATCAATCGATGGCTTTTGGATATGAATAATGTTTCAACTGAAGAATGAATCAATAGAAATACAACTGAATTTGTCAGATAAGCCATTCAGATATGAGCCAGTAAGTTAAATGATGTTCAGATATGAGTGTGAGCCTCCTTTTAGTTGTGTACGTGCTCTAACTATAGTCAGTCGCAAGAAGTGCATCGATTGTGTTCAGTTACAAGGACTTTAACTGGGTCTAGTCTTTCGACTAAGTGGCTTCGGACTAGGGCTGTCAATGGGTCGGATTTGGGTCGGACTTAGGTCGGCCCGGCTCGGGCTAGACTTATCAAGATTAAGGCCCGAGTCCGACCCGGGTCCGACCTATGTCGGGCCGGGCCGAGTCAGGTCGGACCCGACATTATTTAAAAAATACAAAGCCCGACTAAGGTATAGGTCGGACCCGGGCCGGGCCGGGTGGGGTCGGGCCCGACATTATTTAAAAAATATAAAGTCCGACTAAGGCCCGGCCCGACAACTTAAATAAAAAATAAAAAATAAAAATCAATAGATTTAATAATATAAAATTTACAATCTCATTAAATTAATTAAAATTTTGATATTAATTATATATTTTGTGTGAAAAGAGAGTTTTAAAATTTCTAATTAAGTAAAATAGTATAATTTTAACTAAATAATTTTTAAAATTTAAAGTGAGAATAAAAAAAAGAACGGGCTGGGCCAACCCACGGACCGAACTCAAAGCCCGAGTCCGACCCGCGGGTCTAGTCGGGCCAGGTTTTTAGGCCCGTCTAAAAATCCACGGACCGAAAAAACCTTGCGGCCTGGCCCAAATCGGGCCAGGCCTACGAACTTGTCGGGCAAGCCCGACCCATTGACAACCCTACTTTGGACTAAGGACAATTGAATGGTTTCGATTTAATTTCTACTGACTAGCCTTTGCAAGATTCTGACTAAGTAATTAATATTTTTTTCTGTGAAAAGAATATGGCTTGACGTCATATATATATATATACACGTGACGTCATGTATATATATATATATGTGTGTGTGTGTGTGTGTGTGTGTGTGTGTGTGTGTGTGTGACGTCATGTTAAAGGACCTATTTACAAGTTCTATGATACCAAGGAATGGTTAGTCAAGCCATGTTACGAGGGACTTGTTTTGGATGGCATTGGAACTTCATTGTTTATCACGACTGACTGAGTTAAGCCTTCTTGTTGTTTTATTCTCACTGATGCGGATAAGCAATTATGATGTCATTATCATGTGCTTTGTTAAAACTATATGTAACTAAATGCCGCAATCTTTAGTGGTAAAACTTCACACTTTTAGATTATATTTTCTTCGGCGCTCCTCACGCGGTATTGCTCATAGGGAAGAGTTCCATTGCCCCCGGTGGCAAATTAAGAACGGTGTCACCTGTTTCAAAATCACACGATTCAATCTCTAATTTTTGACGACGGTTAAATCTTCTTTAATAATTACTCATAGATTAAAAATCATATTGTTCCAACATTTATCTCTTGAACATGAAATGAAGGGTCTAAAAATATTGCAAGTTAAGATATCATGTACGTCAACTTTTGATATAATGATTTTTTTATACGATTTTTTACATGAAAATCATCGCTAAAAGTGAATTTACAAAAAAATTATTCCTAAAAATATATTAACAGGTATATCACTGGATTAATTCAAATAGTGCATAAATATCATTTAAGCATGCTTTTCTTACAAGTTGTTGATAAAAAGAAGTGATATGCATGCAAGACATTTTTGTACAATTCAGATTACACGGTGATATATCTGCTAATGTATTTTTAGGAATAATTCTTTTACAAATTCACTTGTAACAATAATTTCCATGCAAAAAACTCTTTTTTATACGTAGTCTAAGTTAGTGATATTAAAGAAGATCTAATAGTATAGATAAAAAATTTGAGATTGAACCGTGCATGTGATGTTGATGTTGTTCTTATCTTATCACTAGTGGTACTTTTAACTCATCTTAATCATATACTTGTGTATGATATTCGAAACTTCGAGTTTGATTATTGAGATTACATGACATTCTATGGGAAACTGAGGGGGGCGGTGGGCCGGCACGGTGTCGTGTTGTTGACAATTTCTGGTTCTACTTTTGGTTCATAAGGATAACTACAAGGCTAATCATAATTGGAACTTAAGCACTTAAGTCAACATCATCTTTGCGGATATTACATTATTTTTGCCACTACCTGGTTTCTTAGTGTGGAGTTTTGTTCATATGTCAACATCATTATCACATCTGGTCAGCCTCCAACTAAATAAGGTTACTTTATTATGAGTGGCATCCGATTACATTAGCATTGTCTATGATAACGTTTGGAACGGATGTTGAGAAGGATTTTAAAGATCCAATTTAGAATCCCCACCTCGTTAAAGTATTTCAAGATGTCTCAATATCTCATCAACTTTTAATTTATACGGATTTCAAAGTTTAGAGAGAGATAAGAAGAAAAAATAGAAGAGCTTAAAATCTCTAAAGCTATCTAAAGTCTCGTTTAGGAACTCACTTTCATCTGAACTTTTGAACTGTAATCTCCAACCAACTTTAATCTACTTCAAATGCCAGTCATTTCTCGATTTTGGTGAAAATCGCTTTTTGAAAGGAGAGAGAACTCAGACACAAAAGTGCCCGAGTTCTCGTCATCCTGTAAAGCTCCTTTACGGTAACTTCTCAAGATTCTCAAATGAGAAATCCTTTGACCCTGTGCAATGCGTACGGAACTCGGATTCTGTGAAAATGAAAAAAACCCATCGTTATTTCAAACGCACCCTAAAGACAGCTTCCTCTCTCTCTAGGAATTTTGAAAAAAAAAAATCCCCACACCCACTATCCGTTCCAAACGCAAAACGCAGCCTTAATCTGGAGAGCTACAGATTCAATCTTCAGTAAAGAACATATGTTGCCATGCCATCCCCGAGAAGAGGAGCTCTTCATACGTGATAAAGAATCGGTGGCAGCTTCACTAGACAATCAGTGAAGTCAGTTCAAAAATGTGAGCAATTCTCTAGTTTCAAGTGGGCAAGCAGTCCCATGGAATGATCACTAAACAAAGATGGTCATCGCCGGATAGATGCCACAACAAAGATCACAAGAAGGGGTAAAACACACAACAAAACATCATGAATAATTCTTTTCTTTTTAGGGCCTGCAACGACCCTGCTAGGTATTTGCTTTTACACGAACAGAGGATATTTTGATATACTCCAGAGATAGCAAACTGGCGGTACTGTTTTCAGGGTTAGATATTCAGACATTAGTAAGGGATTTTTCGCAATTCCTTTCTCAAACTTGCACCCTGAGAGTTAAAATGTTGCTTTCCCAACATGATAGCTTTGTTCCAATCATAAGTACAACATTGGCAATGAAAATAGCAGAGGATATAAGGAGCACTACTATTCTCCAAGAACGTTAAATTGTGTCATGACAACTGACCTCCATGGTTGCTGCATTCTGCCCAATTTCTACCGGGAAAGCTATATATGCAAGAAGAATCCAGCAAGACAATAGATTGGCAGAAGCCGAGATAGCAGTTACAAGCAACCGGATTTTATCAGCGATGCTGCTTACCAGTGTTAAACGGAGAATTATTGATATTCCTGTGCTGTGCATGGGACAACTGCCAGTTACCATCCGGTTTTTTCTTGTGCCGTACCTGTTGAGATGAACGGGGTCGAAAAGAATATCTAGCAAGGTCATTAAGATCCTGCAAAGGGATAACATCCTTGACAACTTCATCCATGGAAGGGCGCGCTTTGGGGTCCCTACTGAGGCAGTAATAAGCTATCTGAGCCACCTTCTGCACTCCCTTAATGGAATAATTCAGTTCCAAGCGAGGGTCTACTATCTGAAACAACCTTCTTCTATCCCCTAAACATGGCCTAGCCCATGCTACCAAATTTTGTTCCCCACTTGGCCTTTTCTTGTCCATGGATCTTCGTCCAGTTAAAATCTCAAGTAACACAACCCCGAAACTGTAGACATCACTCTTAGCTGTCAAATGCCCTAAAAATAACAGCAAAATGCATTTATGTTAGTGCACCCATTTATTCTTTGTAAATAACAAATATAGATCTAACAAAATTGCAATTTTTCTGAGATATTCAATTTTTTATTTATCTTTCTAATATATTCAATTAAATCAGTTCATTTATATGCATGAAAGTTGATATATACAAAATAGATATATCCCATTACATCCCCGTGTCAAGCCTTTGGGATTTTCATGTACGACATGCATACTCATGTCAACACAAGAACCATGTCCATGTCCATGTTGATGCACCTGTGTGTGTAGATGTGTTAATATACACACTAAGCAAGCATGCACATCACACGCACATGCACACCCACAAACAAATAGAGGGAGGGAGATGGGGCAGCTGAATGAAGTTGGGGGGAAGAGGCACAGAGACTGCGGAATAACAGGACATTGCAAAGATCATAAAATTCCAGAGATGTTCACCTTTCAATTTTGATGAAAACCCTACATGCACTTTTATCCAATATCATCGTGTACAATTGAAAGAAAGAGTGGACTATGGGATATTATGAAGGTCATATGATACCTTTTGATCCTACAATTTCTTATTCCATGTCATATACAGTTTAGAGGACTAAGAATCTCAGTATGTATAAATTAGGTATACAATTACCCAAGGGGGAGGCCTTAGATCAAATTTCAAACAGTTGCTAATAGTACAAATCCCTTCAAGAGAAGGCATACAAACCAGAAAATGCAGTGTTGATAAATGACACATGAGAACAGTTTGTATGAGAGTCTGTCAAAACTTGATGATGATCATAATTCCAGAGAGTTGACTATTTGGCGTCGATCAATTTTCAGTCTCCAGTCAGCAGGACCTAAATGTTCATGTCGATGACAGTAATTCCATAGACTACAAAAGAACTTACACATGGAAGCCTTGAAGAATCATGCATATGTGAAACAACCCTCCAACAGTATTTCTAATCAAACCTCTAGAGATTGAATCCCCTAGAAAGACCTCGTGATAGCACATGGTGAAGCCATGTAAAGGAATATTTTACATGTATAAAATTGACAGGACAGTGGCAGGTCATACAGACCTCTTTCGCCCGCTGGCCTAAGTGGGGGAAGAAGGGCAGTGGGGGTGGCAGTGGCAAGTGCAGACTCAGGCATAGATGGTGGCAGTGGCGAATATTGCATGAATGCAGGTGAAGGCAGTGGCAACCGGGTGGAGCGAAGGCACAGTATGTACGAGGATGTATGGTGGCAAGGACAGTGGCAGTGGCAAGTGCTGGTGAACTTTTCTCTCCCTTGGGCTTGACTAGATTTAGAAAGTTGAAAGATGGCTACAAATAAAATGATGACCATAACAAGTGCTAATCATAAAAATTATCCAGATTGAATTGAATATTATATAAAATGTTCTAAAAGTCAAACATATGAAATTACAAAAAAAATCTAAGAAAAAGTTATAAAAGTTGGAAGAATAATACAAAATTATTAACTGAGATCTTCATCTAGAATTTGTGCATAATAAAAGTTGTGTACTTCATATATAAAACCCTTAAACATCAGAAAAAACATGTTCATAAACACGTAACCATGGAATACCAATAATTAATGTAAAACAAAGGAAACATTAAATCACTTTTGGCCACATTTTTTTATAATTTCTCAATTTTGTTTTTCGCTGTGTCACCTGCTCTTGTTTCCTAGGTTGGCAACCACACTACCACTAAATCAGAGGTAGCCTAAAATCTCCATCTACATTTGTACAAGCCACATAAATTTGATATCAGCCAGCTCTGTTTACTTCACTCCGAAAAGGATTGAAAGGGTCATATCCTGATGATGTACCAGAACCCGAACCCAATCTGCAAATCTCCACTATAGGCAGATTACCAAAAATATTATCCACTTTGGAATATCCAAGTACTTTCAGCCAGAATGAAAAGGGATGATGATCAGCTATAGCCAGGTAGCATGTTTCTTAGTGAAATAGTACTTCGTACCTGTCATTACATACTCTGGTGCAGCATAACCATATGTTCCAACAACCCTAGTGGAAACATGTGTTTTGTCACCCTGGGGCCCAGCTTTTGCCAGCCCAAAATCTGAAAGCTTTGCATTGTATTCCTACAAAAGAAAGTAATACACTTTAACATAGTGAAAAGCATGTATCTTTATTATTTAAAAGTAAGGTAATTACCGAATCTAAAAGTATGTTAGATGTCTTGAAATCTCTATAAATCACTGGTTCGGGACCTCCATGGAGAAAGGCCAATCCTTTAGCAGCACCAAGTGCAATCTTTACCCTGTTAGACCACGGAAGAGGTAGAGCCCCTTCAAAAGTAACAAAAGTGTCAAACATGATTTCACAAGAGAACTCTTTCCGCTAAACAACAGCATGGACATAATCTGAAGCTATGGAGTCAGGCAAAAGGTAAATGATAATAAATATCTCTTCTCCCTTTGTTACCAAATAGGCTAAAAAAAATAGTATAATGTTAGATAACTTTCTGTAATTTATAGTGCTTAATCGTAGTGTGACTGTTCCCAAGTTGGTGCTGTATGTGGAGGAGATGCAAACAGCTTGATATCTTCACAAGGGCCAATGGGAAAGATTCCGTAGACCGACTGTTGAGATATGTTCTTTATGTCAGGCAATCTAGGAGAATATTTTCCAAAAAATGCATCTACGTTGGAGGAAAACAATCAGTCTGGAAGCAATGCTTTGAGGTTGGAATAGGAGATGGTCGCTAACAGGATTTGCAAAGGTCTGGCGGTATCTGGGTATGAAGAATCTATAGGCCTTTCAAAGAATCAGAGGGACTACAGATCAGGTTATTTGGCATATTTGTGGATTGTCATTAGGTGACTGAGCTGGCCAAAGCTGTCCAGAGGGAGTAGAATTATTAGCCAGTGTGTAGACTGGGTGCATAGTACATGGTAGTACAAAACGATCTTAAGTATTTTACATTTGTACCCTACAAAGACTCCAAGCTATCTCGGGAACCAGTCCTCTTTTGGACACCTACATATCGCAGATATTAAGCATTATACATTTATACCCTACAAAGACTCCAAGTTACAAAAAATCCCTTTCAATATCATACTTGAATGCATATTCCTATAGGTAATTGTCACATAAATCCCCAGTATTTCAACTACTCTGTTTGTTGTTTCTGTGCATAACCCTCAAATGTGGCACTTGGGCATTCATGAACAGTTCTAATCATTTGAATTTTGAAGGTATATACATATAAACACAAGATTCTGAAATATATGTATATCGCATACATACACACACATATACACACAATATAGGACTTCTGTTGGGAATACACAAAAGAGAAAGATTACAATAGAAGTTAGAAACATACCGAAGAGGGAATATTTTCCAAGATCCAAGTAAACAATGTATCACAGGAAAGATGATTACAGTTAGATACTCACTTCTGAACAGGTGATTTTCAAGGCTTCCTCGTGTCATAAATTCATACACAAGTAACCTTTGGTCGTCTTCAATGCAGTAGCCAATAAGCTTAACAAGATTGGGGTGGTGCAACTGCCCAAGAAAGTCAACTTCTGCCTGCAAACAGAACCAAATATTAAGGATGATCAGTCTTAATTGAGTAAGAGAACTTTTCTTAGAAGAGTCATAGAACCTACCACCCATTCCCTGTGTCCCTGCAAGCCATCTGGCTTCAAGCTTTTGACTGCAACTGTGACACCTGTGCCTGGTTTTGCAGGTGCTGTGCTGTTCTCCTCTATCCATCCTTTGAAAACGTACCCAAACCCACCTTCCCCAAGGATGCTATCTGGTCTAAAGTTTCCTGTAGCAGATTTGAGTTCTTGAAAAGTAAACTGAAGTAATTGGCACGAAGCATTTCTTTCAGATGAAAGATTCTCAGCAGATTCTGTGGAGAAGTTGGCTTCATTAGCTAGCTCACGATTGCTTGCATTCAAATACCTTGTTTCAGTTGCTGCAAAGAATAAAACCAAGCATTGAGCATCAGAGTCTGGACTACTGCACTTTAAGTTTATGGCATAAGACCAGTCAATATACCATGACAACAAGCATACTGGAAATTAAAACAAGAATTCTTCATGTACAATCATCATTGTCATCAAACTTGAACAAAATGGTCTAAACTAGAATTTCAAAGCCCAAACACTAAGGACGGCTTTGATAACTGAATAACAGTTGGGTAGGGTGAGTTATTCACCTTTTTTTTGGAAGGTGGTGAGTTATTCACCTTATTCCACCTAACGGAGTTTGGTAGTACGGGTAGAATAGGGTGAGTTATCCGGGATTGGGTAAGGTAGGCTCGGGTAAAGGTCGGGTAGCTTATTCGACCATTTTGGTCGAATGAGCTATTCTAGGTCGGGTAGGGTATGCCGGTATGGTTATGTGGTTTTCTTATTTATTCTATTTTATTTTTCTTATTCTAGGTAGAATAAGAAACTACTTATCAAACTCGGTTAGGCTTAAACCTGGAATAGCTTGCACGGGCTTACCCTAACCAGTCATCAAAGCTGCCCTGAGAGATTTAGCAAGTTTTTTTTCACTTGATGACACCATAACATCCAACCAGTCAACCATAACTTTGTAGACTTAAAAAAAGCAGTTTACAGGTAGAGCAGAAAATGCCCTATAACCAGGCAAGGGGCATTAGACATGAATGAAATCACTGAAGGGCACAACGGGCACAACACCAAAATATCAGGTATAACAACACAAAGAACCAACAGGACAATACAACCTCACTCAGGAAAGAAGAACAAGGGGGCATATTTCATTTCTTCAACTGAACCAGACAGATTTCTTGGTGACCCCCGCCCTAGAAACAAATTATAAATGGAAGCCCCTAACCCAGAAACAGATTGTAAATGGAAGCATGCTTTTGGTTGCTTTAGGACTATTGGATTAGAATGTGTAAGTGTTCCCCACAACCCACATCCATATGAATGGTAATCTCCATACTTTGGGGATTATGTTGTAAATCAAGTGGCCTTAACTCAATTTATTTTCATTTCATATCTGTGCCACCAACATAATCCACTTTTCATTTTATCTCCAGAGATCTTAGCAGAGATCCACCTCCACATTCTTGTCTTTTTAAGTCAATCTATTTCTGGCGTATCGTTTTCACAACCCAATGTCTTGATCACATGTCAGATGGTGCATCACTGTCTTCCACTGACTTTGTATCAGTCCACTTCTGAGACTGAAGAACATCCTAGAACCAAGATAAAAACATGGAGTCCCAGTTCATCCAACTTATCCTGATCTTGGCATCCTTGTAAGGGAGGTATTAATTTCTTGGATGAGCCATGTCCACCAATGAGTGTTCTTCAGTCTTACCTCTCAGCTTCAGATAGGAGACGACTCAGTCAAAGAACATCACTGTTGACTGTTGTAGATTATATTAATTGCCTCCTGCTTCCTCAGGATTTAATGCTCTGCCACAGGAAATAGTCCATGATTTATCAAGCATCCCCATCCCATTATGGGTGATGACCAGCTTATTTGGGTTACAGTAAGTGATGACATGTTCTATTTTTGTTCTGCATAATAGCTTCTCCATCAAAAGCGACATTGGGATCCACTCCTGGCCGCTCTTTGGCAGAGATCAGTTCCTCCTAAAATCTCATTTCTCATGGAGATGCATATGGCTAGGCTCTCAGGTGATGCAATCTTGAAGTTGTTTAATATTCCCATCATCTCAAGGCTTTGGGGTTCTTAATGAAGAAACCGCTGGTCGTCTTTTCTTTCATGACAACTTAGAAGAGAGTTATGGCCATTTCATTTTTTTAGAAACATGGTAAATTGTACCACCAGTTTTATTAAGAGATAAACAGAGGAACAACTGGAACATAGAGGAGAGTTTCCACACCTCCTGCGAACTACATGACAATAAAAAAGTGATATAAATTACATGATGTTGCCCAAGTCCAAGTCATCCAACTTGGAAGAGTTATTGCGATTTCTAGGTAATCATTTTGGCATCCAACCACCTTCCCTTTCATTTGTTCTACGTTTCAAACACTTCAGAGGTTCGTACCCACAAAATCAGTTTTGAGATGTTTTTTTCTCATATCCTCCCAATCATATCAGTTCAAAATGTGGTCTGCTAGGAATGCTCATAGCATTGATGAACCTGTTATTGGCAAACAGTCAAAAGCAAAAAGTATCTTGATAAAAATGTGGCAAGTGTTAATCAAACAAAAATAGTATATTGATTAAAATATGACAAGTGTTAACATTTGCTGATACTACTTGGCATCAACTTGAAAGAGCAATCCTCTGCCATGGACTGTGCCTTCCTCAGAGATTGCAGTGACTACCCTACTGGTCTGCTGGAAACAGCCCTCATGTGGGTATCTTCTTAACACTGACAGTGCTTCTAAGAGTAGTTCTGTGAGAGAGAAGCTGTCAAGGATGTCAATGAGCTACATATTCTTGCTTGCTCACATGCTTATAAGACTTCTGCTCTAGTTCAACTTCAGAGCACTTAGTGATGGCTTGTTTGGCTGGAGAACCTTTAACTCAAAACATGTTAATTCTAAGGTTATGAATATGCTCCCTGAAGGACATGGGTATCCTTAGTATATTTGATATTTGTTGTATGAGATGCAGGATTTGCTTCACCTTTGTGATGTCTCAATTCGACATGAGTTTTGAGGGAAGAAAACTTGGTTTGTGCTTTCCAAAGTCTTCCTGTTTGTTCTAGAGTCCTTATGTTCTCTGGCCAATGGTGTTTATCTTACTGATCACTCTAGTCTTCCCTCTATAGGGTTATACTTTTTTCATCAATCTACATTTGCACCTTGGTATCAATTTCACAAATATTTTGTATGATATTGACAGAAGTAGATAACAATAGCTTTCAAGCTTTATGGACTCATTTCGATCAAGACTGATTTTCTCAATTCCGCATGCTTTCAATGAACTTGCACCCGTTCGAATCCGACAACTAAACAACTGCAGGGCAAGGCACTAACAAGATGTAGACAACAAGATTTGATGCATATGCATTACCAGACATTCTTTCCTTAACATTGATGATAAAATAAAAAGAAAAGCCATAGCTTCATGCATTATAAAAAAATAGGCATACAATTTCAATGCAAAAATCTGCAGTTCAAATATTGTTTTCAAGGTGGATACTACTACATATTCACTGAAGTGTAAACTAAAATGTGTACAAATGGAAAGAAAGAAAAATTAAAAACCTTTGATCCCAAAATACATATACTCATATACAAAAATTCTCCCAAAAAAGGAACTAACCCTACACACACACACCCCAAGAAGGTGACCAAGGGCATCTGTGCTTCCCAAAGCAGAAGCCCATGCAATGATTTGATTACAATTGAAAGATCCCAATTGCTCTTTTCTTCTGTTCTTGAATCTGCCTGTTCCTCACCCCCACCCCGAATGGCCCACCCTGTGGTGTGGAAGATCAACCACCAAACTTGCTTAGCAGCTCCTGAAGTCCACCCTTTTTCTTTCACCCTGCAATCAAGCTTTTTATGTTCTTTGTAGGGATCCAGATCAACTCCAATTTCTCAAGAAACCATTGGACATCTGGAACATTTGTTCTTTGTAATAAAAAATTCACCTTTAATGGCTGAATGGGGTTCAGTGCAGCTGAAAAGTTGTATCCTCAACCTCCATCTGCTATCATCCTGTAGATGGATTTCACTGTATACCCCCCATCTCTCTCCCCACTCCACCACCATGAATCACACCTGTGCGGAGGTGGACTATGATCTTGGAACATTGTCGGCAAGCTCCTTCGGAGTTTGATCTCTCCCTTACTGAGGTTTCTTCCAGATGTTGGAGCTCATCTTCCTCCTCTTTCCCTGGGGTCATAACACTTCAGCAATCAAGGCATCTGGAAGGCTAGAGGTGATACACAGGTCAACAAATTGGTCTACCAAGCCATGTTGCCAGACCAATTGTCCTTCCAGAAATGAATTTTCTGACCATCAACCCATGAAAGATATACGCAAGATGCATGGATATCCTAGGTGTTGAGAATACACTTCCACAGGACAAACAGATTGGATATAGTCAAGGTACAATGTAGTTAAAAAATAAGAAGTGATTTCAACTTCCTCCACGAGATCCTCAAGATTTCACCTATCCCAATCTAGGTTATCAAAGGCGATGGAGACGATCGCCTAGGCGAGGAGGCGAGGCAAGGCAGCCACAAGTTGCCTCGCCTCCACCTCAATCCGGTCCCTTGGGCCTAGCCCACCTCAGCACACCCCAACCCGTTTGATTTTTTTGTTTAAATTTATTTAGATCTGTTGTTAATTTTATTTAAATTTGTTTGATTTTAAGAATAAATGAATTTAAGCAGTTTATTGATTTTATGTATGCATTTTTGTGATATTTAGACATATATTTATATTTCTGAATTATATATATTATTTTAATAAAATATCGCCTCAAGCACCTAGGCCATCGCCCAGCCATTTGAGGAATGAGGCGACCCCCTAGTCATCTCGGTCGTCTCTTGCCTCTAACTACATAGATCCCAATGATAGAATATCTGTTGGCAATAAATTTTCGTCTGCAAAGAAAATCACCCGGGGACCACCCTCATTTCTCTCCTTACATTTGCTATCTTAATTAGAGCCTAAGAAAGGTGTTAACCAGAGAGATTTGGCCCACCAACAAGCAGGAAGTCACAACATATGGGGGTGAAATATTACTTAAGCTCATCACTGCAGAGGAGGGTGACCAAAACTCATCGGGGGGGTTTGAAGGGGGGGGTAACTGGATCACTCATCTCAGCAACAACAGATCTGTCCGGGGTGACTGGACCACCTGTCCGGGGTGAAGAACCTGTAGACTTGTCTAGGGTGAAGACCACCTGTCCAAGGTGAAGAACCTATCCGAGGTGAATCAATCTCTCTCAGAGGAGACCCATCTGGGGTGGGTGTGGTCACCTCCTTTGTCAATGGTGATCATAAGGCAATTGTCACCTCCTCCCTTATTTAATGTGGAGGCTTGGAACTATCTCTGCTTGCGAACAGAATAGAGAACAAACGACGAATATTTTTGAACAGGCCAATAGGGGTTTGGGGGGGCCCATGTCAGGCTCCCCAGGGTCAAATGACCCTAGTGGGAACCCGCCTGGGGTCGATTGACCCCAGGCAGATTGGCCCCGAGGCGGTTGTACTCACCCGGGGTCACTTGACACCGGGACGGTTGGACCCCACCCAGGGTCAATCGACCCCACTGCCCTACTTTCTCTCTCTCGGAACAAAAAAAGGGAGAAGAGACCCTCCTGAGGTCATTTCAAATCCTGTCCACCCTGTACGGGGTGGATCCACCTCGATCACTTCTCACCTTCTATAAAATACCCCCCCGGGAGTCCACAGACAGACATACGAAGAGACGGACGAAGACACGGAAAGAAGAAGCATCCAACTCAAGGAGCTTTGTTCATTGTTTTGGCCTATTAAGTCCCGGGTCTTGTATTTATGCCCCTGGAGGCTATGTGAAATTTTCTATATGCCCTAAACGACCAAATTATATAATTCCACCATATAATTAGGAATTACAAAAATGCCCCCCCGGGACTGCAAGAAAACTCAAGTCCTATTATTTACAATTTTATCCTACAACTTTTTGTAATCAGGGCTACGCCCCTGTGTCCTGCGTCAGTGCGGAGACCCCTTTCTGCTGTACAGTCGATAATTCGCCGACGACATTGCACTCACATATGAATACACTCAGTTGTTCCCTTGTGTAGTGGTCAAAGAAAATTGCAGATGAACCTTGCCTTTCAAAAAATTGTGCCTATACTCTTCTCTCTCGGAAACGAACGCGTGTCTTCCATGAAACCCAGCATTATTCTTCCACTCGAAGGCCTCGCCAAACCACCCATGCACCTAAGTGTGATCTCAAATCCTAAACTTACCCTGGGTCTGGTAAAATTATCAGAATACCCTTGCAATCTAGAAATGGCTAAATAACCCCTAGAACCTTCTGGAAATTGTCCCAATGCCCTTGGAAGCCAGACATTGCACCACAGTCTCCCTCCAACCCGGAAATTACACAAAAGCCCCCGGCCTGATAAAATTACCAAAATACTCCTGACCTGATAAAATTACCAAAATATCCCCGAAGTCTAGGAAACCTCCCGACACTTCAAAAGTGCCTACGGCTTCTACAAAATTACAGTCATATCCTCAAATTACAAGGTTTCTTGTCTAACCTAGTAGTATCTGATGAAACCCGAATTCTATTAATATTTCGGTGGCGAGTGAGACTTAGCTTTGAGCCATGCAAGCAAGTCTGCCCTCGGTATCAGGACCCTTATAGAGGACCTTAAAGTTTCTTTGATAGTTAAACAAGGGTGTTCAGACGTTATGCTGACATAAATCAACACCGATTGCGGTCAGTAGGGAAAGATCCAGCAGTCGAACCCAAATCATCTGATACGAAGCGCACCCACGGAATAAGCCATGCACATGCTATTTGCATGGCCCCCATATGTGCATCTTTATAAATTTTCCCTTTTCATCAAAAGGCTCAGTGAGAAATTTGTAGAGGCCTGCTCTTTTTCAAGAGAATATTTTTCCGTGACCGACAATGCCTTATTCCAAATATTCAGTAGTGAAGACAATTTTAGTTTCCCAACATTTTTGGAGGGCATGCTTATGTTTCTCGCCTATCAACTCAGATGCCTCATGATGATTGATTCTAACAAACAACCATCACATCCTCGGTTAATTTTACTTTTTCTATAATGTTTATAGTTAAAAACTTTTCATCTCAAAAGAAATTACGGCTTGAACCACCAAGAAAATTGAGGATTATTGACTTCAAACCTGCACCTTCATGAGTCTAAGCTCTCGGGCCACTGGGCTAGAGGACCTCCTTATATCTAAATTTGTTATATGTTTAATATAGGCCTCGTTAAAAATGTAAGGAGTTTAGAACCTCGAAGAGAAGGATAGTTGATAAGAAAGATCTTTGAAGGTACTTTTTGCTGAAATAGTTTCAAGGCGTGGAACTTGACCACATGATGTTGTTCAAAATTTGTAAGCCAATCTGATTTTACATTCCATTTTGAAATAGCCAGTCTTCTTTCCTTCAATGACTGACTTCTAATGTCTAGCCCAAGCACAGTTTGAGAACTTTCTATGAAGATCATATAATAAAAATACCTCTAGAGGGTTCTTCAAGGGGGAGGATTCATCTCGAAAGTTAATGCAGTTTAGAATGCAAATTGGAACCTACACTTTGCCCTTTTTATCTAAAATAAGCATAATTCATTGATAATAAAGGAGCAGCACATGAGACTATGAGAGAGAGGAGGATGAGTGTCCTCATTTGACTTACGTTTTCTCGTTAACCAGAACAATAGGCATGAAGCCCAAAACAGACTTCATATAAATGGTGCAACAGTTTATCTAATCCGATTTCTACAAAATCATAATTTCTGCACCAAAATAGGAGTTTGTTCTGCTCCATAGACAAGGAGATCAACCAATATTAAAAGAGCCAAAAAGCTGAAGAACATACTGCCATCTTCTCTCTCCATATAGCCAAGGACACATCAGGAAATAGCATAATCTACCGTTTATCTTATTCTTTAGCAGGACATGTTTTTTCCCCTTGATATCATTACTCAAGGAAGGTCCTCATGGCAGTACCACTTCATATGAAGACATTTTTCCAGCATCAATGATGTGAGGTCTAGTATTCCACATCTGAGAAACAGATAATTAGTTGAATCCTTGATTAGACTTGATTAGACTATAAAGAAGCAATGATTTAACACCTGAAATAATTAGCCCAGTCGAAAGGGTAAGCTGTTCCACATGTTACTATCTGGATGAAAATTCTATTCTTAGATGGAATTAGCTTAGATCACACAGTCAACTGATTTAGCTTAACCCTGTAACCAAGTATGCATCCTAGTGCTGCTGGGACCAGAAGATATTTGACTATGCAATTCAATCCTGTGATCAGACTGGATATTGTAGATCCCATTCGAGGGTGTCATAATATTTTCTGATCTCATTCAAGGGTGAGTTTATGAGAAATATCAGATGGGTTCCAAGTTCCAAAGTATTCTAAAGCACATGCAACATCAGTTAGGAGCTTTTCCTATCTCCTACCTGGGTCTTCCTCTGACCTCAAGTGCTCTACGGTGTGCATCGGCTACCTATCATATAGAGATATGAGTCCAGATTGGCTGGTTGGAAGGTTAGACTAATATCTTATGGGGGTAGGCTAGTTTTATGCAGATTAGTTTTAGATAGCTTACCAATCTATTCTCTCTCCGTGTTTTGGATCCCGAAGCTGTGGTGAAGAAGATTGAGTCCATTCAATCGAGATTCTTTTGGCATGAGAGTGGGGAGAGATGCAGGGGATGACATGATATCAAGTGGGGAAGAGTGACTACCAGCAAGGAAGAAGAAGGACTAGGGATTAAAGATGTTAGAGCCTTTAATTTGGCTCTTTTGTGCAAGTGACTGTGGAGGTTGGAGACAAGAGATGATGGAATGTGGGCACAGGTTATCAGGCAGAGATACTTTGGCAGGAGGAGAGTTTGGGATATAGATACATTAGCACAGTATCGGACTTTATCAATTTGGCATAGTATTTTGACATGTAGGGATATTATCTCCTCCGATGTGTAGGTCTGTCTAGGGAAAGGCGACCAGTGCCTTTTCTAGAAGGATAAATGGTGCGGCGACTTTATGTTAGAGGCTTCTTTCCCCAACCTTTTTGTAGTTTCAGCTGACCCTCTGGAGTCGATTGCCCGGACTTTTGACTCCGAGCTTTCCGGAGGCACCTGGGTACCGACCTTCAGGAGGGACTTCAAGATCGACAAAATGGAACAGCTGTAGGACCTTTTACTCTTCCTCCTCACCTACGCTCTACACTTGGACAGGGATGACATGTGTACTTGAAGGTGAGGTAGGGAGGGGACCATGGTTTGCCATCTCTTACGAGATGTCCGAGATCTCTGTCTCTTCAATGTTTGCGAGAAACGAAGTCCTCGAGACCGAGATCTTCTCCCCCTCCCCTCCTGTCTGTCTCCCTCCATCTCTTCGTCACAAGTGTGTGGCTGTGTGTGTGTGTGTGTGTGTGTGTGTGTGAGAGAGAGAGAGAGAGAGAGAGAGAGAGAGAGGGAGGGAGGGAGGGAGGGAGGGAGGGAGATCCCTTCCTCTCTCTCTCTCTCTCTGTCTCCAGTCTCTCTCTCTCTTTGCCCCCTGGTTTCCTCCTTCCACTCTCCATGTCTCTCTCTGCCCCGCCCCCTTGAGCTCTCTCTCTCTGTCTATCGCTTTTCCCCAGACTCTCTCCATCTCTCCCTCTGCGACACTCTCTCTCGCACTCTCCCCCCCCCCCCCCCGCACGTGAATAGATTTGTTATTGTTATCAACTCTTTGTTTTGTAAAATTGAGTTGTCAATTAGAAAAATCTTTGTAAAATTGAGTGGCTAGTAGAAAAAAATTAGGACTTTCTTAGAAATAGACTATATATATGACAAAAAAAATTGACATCACCGAAACCGATCTCCCGATATTTCTTCGATATCTCTCCGAGATCTCTTCTCTTTCACCTTTCCGAGATGGAATCGATATTCGAGATGGAAAACCTTGGAGGGGGCTTTCTTAGTAAGGTTTGCGTACACCATTATCTCTGACGGAGGGATGCGTCACAGCCTTGTCCCACATATTTGGAGGCCACGGAGTCTGCTGAAGGTGAAGCTTCTCACTTGGAGGATTTCCCACAGGAGGATGCCCACTCGAGACAGGCTGCTCCAGTTCCTTTTGGGTATCCAACTGACATGCTGCATGTGTAGACATGAGGACTAGACCATGGATCAATTGTTTGTAGGTTGTACCTACTCAGAGGAGGTGTGGGAGAGGATTGCTAGGAGAGCCCGTTATATCCTTGGCCGACAGAGAAAGGTGCATCACTTCATTGAGACTTGGGACAGGAGGTGGCCTCTTAGAGGAGAGAGTATTGTGTGGTGGCTGCTGATCCTGCACGCCACTCTTTGGGCTTTGTGAAGTGAACGAAACAATAGAATCTTTAGGAGGGACGCTAGAGGTAATGACTCTCTTGTATCTTTCATTTCTGACAGAGTGAGAGAATGGACAGAGTTGCTTTGTAATGTGAATTCCCTCAATTCTTCTCTTTTTGTTTTGTTAGAGGGTTAGAGTGTCCCACACTATCTTGGTACGTCTTTTGTATAGAGATTTTTTGGGAGCTCATTGACTATACTTATACATCCCCTTTCTTTTCATTTTATAAAATAGCGGTACAATCCGCTTTCAAACAACAACAAAAACATCAACCGTATCTTTAGAAGAACTGTAAAATGTAGTTGAAGTCCACGTTAAAGAAATAACAAACTAAAATGAGTTGTTTTGTTGGGGGGTTAGATTGTCGCACACTGTCTTGATGTGATCTTTTGTACACGGAATTTTTTGGGAGCTCATTGACTATACTTGTACATCCCACTTTTTCATTTAATACAATTAGTGGTATTACCCACTTTCAAAATGATAACAAACTAAAATGAGGCAATCAGTAAGGCATCTACTTAGGCTTTCCTTTCTCCTTTTTTTTCTTTTTTTCTTTTTTTGGTTAACCTCTCCTGCTTCTTTCCTCCGGATGAATACAAGAAAAAGGTTGTCCAAATTCAATTCCGAGGAGGTTACTTTCCTGTTTCTACACACTAAACCAGGGCACATTAACTGATCCACGTCCCGGCTGCAGTATGTTGAGCGAAGGGTCACTTGCAGATCGATGTTCATCAGCTGCTAAATGTTGAAATCACAACAAACCTGTCTGATCCCGATCTCCCCAAAGTAATAACTCAACTCCCAAATCCAGCTAACGGATAAAGATCAATAGATAATATTACAATCGGAACGCAATCCAGACACAACCGATAACAGAATAAGCGCAGAACTCTGCCAGAGCTGTCATGTACATGGAAACCCATTTAACTAAATAATCGAGCTTCTTCCATCTTTTTGTACATTTGACGGCGGAATTGGAGCGACGAAGGGCAAGCAGACGGGCAAACAAAAGGAAGCCAGGATCAAAAGGGAATCAACAGAGAGAAGGTGAAGAGGAGAGACCTGCATCATAGACCAGGCTGGTTCTGGGGAGGGCGTTGGGCGACTCCCGCTTGGCGGAGGCGGTCTTGCAGGACGCCCCCCTGACGCCCTGGACGATCGCCACCCAGCAGCCGCAACTCCCGTCTTCCGATGCCGCCACCTTCGCCTTCTCCCTTCCTCCGACGCCGCCGACACCCTCCCTCATCTCCTCCTTCCCTCCCCCTTCTCTCACCACGCAAGCTGCAGACTACCAATAGCAGGGAGGGGGAGGGGATGATCCCCGGCGCAGCCTCCCTCCCATGGCGCGAATGAGGTGAGAGGAAGTGGTGGCGGTGAGGGGACTCGACCCACAAAGCAAAAAGGGGAGGGGGTGGTGATGCGTCTCTGAGTGGGTAGAGAGAGAGAGAACGGGGGGAGAGAGGAGAGAATGGGGGGAACGGGGGGCGGCGTCGTCGTCACCACCATCATCATCTTCCCAATTCGCAAGCAGTGTGATGACCAAAAAGCGACTTTGCTTTCCCCCCTCCCCCACCTCTCTCTCTCTCTCTCTTCCCCCACATTTTCTCATGCCTCTTATTTCCCCTCTCTTCCCTTTTGTTTCTTTTGCGGGATTTTTATAAATAAACTATTACTAAATATATATTTTAAAAAATTACTCTTAAAACAATATTAAAAGACATATCACCATATAAAATTATATTATGTAAATATGTCGTTTTTATTTATATATATATAATCATTTTTGTCACAAATTTATAAAAAAATCACACTTACATGATCTTATATGACATTTATGTATTATTATTTGATTTTACATAATGACATGTCCGTGGATATATTTTCATAAATATTTTTTTATAAATTTACTTATAATAATAATTTATTTAAAAATTTCCATCTTTGTATATGGAGATGAAAATTAAAGTGATCTTCAATTTTTTTTTGATAGATATTTTTTTAAAAGGAAGGAGATAACTGGGTTCGAACTTAAGACCTCTTCAAATATGAGAGAGTGACTAACCAACTATACTGGACAATTGATTTACCTTCAACTTCCACTTCTTATGAGAATTTTTACAGATAAATAGAAATAAAATGGGTATATTTGCTTATATATATAATTCCACTTCGGAGTTCGAAAAGGATAACAGAAACATCGGGTATGACAACATGAATACAAACCATACAGGTCAAAACTTTCGGCCCTACGACACTATTATTAGTCATCGTGGCAATAAAATAATTATTTACATAGAAACAAATGAAGCATAAGCAAATAATCTCTGCATACATATATGAAACTCAAGCATCATAATTTCATGATCAAACATTCGAACAATACAATAATTAAATAAAAATTAATTTTAGCCTAGACATATATCCAAGAGTAGTTGCTTCTGCTTCCATTGACTCTATGAGGGGGTTGACTGTTCGTAGGTATAGTAGTAAGGGGTTGTGATCAATAGTAGTCGGGTAACAACAGGAGGTTACGAGTCACGGGAGGGCTAGGAGCAACAATAACAGCAATGGGCTGGCAGTACTAGCATTGGGACTGGGACGAATAGCACTGGGAGAAGCAGCAACGGTAGCAGTAGGGGGCCAAGTGCTATGACTAGCAGTAGTAGGGGCATTGGGTGCTGGAAGTAGCAACTATAAGCCTCGCTTTGATACATAGTTAAACTTGGGTTAGTCATCATTTAATCCAAGATTTAACTCTTTTTGAAGTATAAATTACTTTGATACTTAAACCTGAACTAAACCTGGAGGATGAGTATTAAACCCGGAGTAACTCTGGACTTCGAAATCTACCTCCAGAGGTGGGTTAAGGTGAGTTAACCCAACAATCAATGCTCAATAAATACACCCATAATCAATACTCTCTCTCTCTAAAAATAATAATAATTAATAAATATAATAGTATAATAATAAAATAATTGTAATACTGATAAAAACCATAATAAATAATTAATAAATCTAATGCTATAATAATAAAACAATTCTAAAATGATAAAAATTCATAAAAATGATAACTAATGAGTGTAGCATGGAGAGAGAGAGAGAGAGAGAGACGTGAGAGAGAGGGGAGGGGAGAGAGGGAGAGAGAATGAGAGAGATATTTAAAATTACAAAATGAGAGATAAATATGATTTTTTACTTATAAATATTATTTAGTTAACCCACTACCTATCAAATCACAATATATTGAAACTAAGTTAGTCCACCTACTTACTTCTGGATTAATACTCTTGCTATCAAATCAAAAATAGGCTAATCCTGGACTAACCCAAGTAACTTAACTTAACCCAAACTCCCTACCAAAGTGAGGCTAAGGGTGCCGAGTGCTGGGAGTAGTAGCAGCAAGTGCAAGGGGACTATGGTGGGTGGCAGAGGAGGCCGACGCAGGTCGAGGGTGTTTGTGTGCGATAGGGGCCGGTGGGCAAGCGTGGATTCTAACAATGGTGGTTGTGGGTGGTGGACGGGGGGCAATCGGAAGTGGGCCGATGATAGGGGACGATAGAGGGTGGTGGGTGGCAAAGGGGGTCGTTCAGGAAGGGGCCGAAGGCGGAGGATGATGGCAGGTGGGCGAGGAGGCTGATGGGGGCCGTAGGGGACTAGAGGAGGGGGGTGGAAGGGGGGAAGGGGGCGGATGGCAGATTGCAGTGAGGGAATGTCAGTGTCCGACAGGGAATGGTAGCACACATGGTTGGGGATGGAGGGGCGGTGGAAGGGGGCCAATTGGAAGTGGGCCGATCATAGGGGACGACAAAGGGTGGCGGGTGGCAAAGGGGTCATTTAGGAAGGGGTTGATGGCAGAGGATGATGGCAGGTGGCCGAGGAGACTGATGGCTATGGTAGGAGACTGGAGAAGGGGGTTGGAAGGGGGAGCGAGGATGATGGCAGATTGTAGCAAGGGAATATCAGTGCTCGACAGGGGAATGGTAGTGCTCATGGCTAGGGATGGGGGTGGCTTAGGGTGTTTGAATGGGAGTGGGAGGGGGTAAGAAAGATCTCTAGGGTTTTGTGTAGTCAAAAACAATTGAAGAGCTCGCCTAGGCATTGAGGCAATTGAGGTGGCGATAGCTCGCCTAGCGTCGGCCTAAATCACCTCAGCGATCATCTGGGTCACTTTTAGGCCGCCTCAAGTACCTCGACATGCCTAGGCCGCATCAACTCGTCGGCCCACATCTCGCCTACCCTCCTGGCCCCCCTCCACAGTGTCAGGCCCACATCGCTACTCGATAACTAGATCTATCGTTATAAAACCCCCTTCTTCCTGTAACATTCTATCTCCTTCATCGTGATTGAAACCCTAGACTTCCTTCTCTCTCGTGCGAGCAACATCTGGGAGTCAGCGGCGGGGTGAACGGTGGCTATGTGGACAACGTCAAGTGCCATGGTAGACGGTAAGGGAGCTGCGTGGCGGCAGGTGGGTAGGCCTCTCACGTCTCCCCCCTTTCTCTTCTCCCTCACGATTGATCCCTCCCATCTCCCCCTCTCACATCTCTCTCTCTCTCTCTCTCTCTCTCTCTCTCTCTCTCTCTCTCTCAACGCACACACATAGGAGTCAAGCCCCTCTCTCACTCTCTGTTTCACTCTCTCTTTGTCTCTTTCTTTCTCTCTCTCACACATATACAGAAAGAGGGGATGGGCCCCTCTCTTACTCTCTCTCTCTCTATCTCACCCTCTCTACATTTCTCTCTCTCACTCTGTCTCTCTCTCACATGCACACAGGCAAAGAGAGGGGCTGAACCCCTCTCTAGCTCTCCATCTCACATACTTTATTTCACACACACTCACAGACAAAGATATAGGAGCCGAGCCCCTCTCCCCCTCTCTCTCTAATCATATTCTCATGTGAATATGTTGAAGGGAACATTGAAGCATTTGTTTTGGACTACTCTAGGCAACAAGGAGCTTAAGCATTAAATTAAAAGTTTTACTTAAATTTATTTGTTTGTTTAAATTTGTTTAGATTTATTATTAATCTTATTCAAATTTATTTGGTTTTAGGAATAAATGAATTTAAGATGTTTATTGATTTTGTGTGTGTATTTTTATGATATTTAGGGATATAGTTTAATTTTTTATTTATAAATATTTATTTAATAAAATCTCACTTCAAACACTTAGGAGGTGACCCCGTGGTCTCCTCGATCGCCTCACGCCTCTGACTGCATAGCTAGGGCTTTCTCACTTCAATATATATATATATATATATATATATAATTATCAGATTTTTTATTGGTTAAGAGACTCTTTTATAACGGGATAAGAGTGGAATAAGAGGCCTTAATCCGGAGAACAAGTAAAAATGCAGTTTGAAGGCAGATAAGTTTTCCCATCCCTAATTTAGATTTTTCTGAAATAACTCGTTCTAGTTAAAAGGTAGAATGAGATATTCCACCTTAACCTAGATACATTTTATAATAAAAAAGTAAAAAATTAAGATTAACTTTTTTGGGTTTAAGTTAACTTGATTTTTTTCTATTCCATTGTCAAATATGGCATAATACTCACTTTGATAGGGAGTTAGATTAAGAGTGAGATAACTCAACATGCTTGAGACAGTCCGGCGTTAACCCATTTTCAGTTTGATAGGAGGAGAGTTAACATAGAAGTATGGAGGTGAAATAACCTACTTGTAATATATTGTGATTTGATAGATAGTGGGTTAACCTGGTACCAATGACAGT
Organism: Amorphophallus konjac; assembly: GCA_022559845.1. NCBI lineage: Eukaryota > Viridiplantae > Streptophyta > Magnoliopsida > Alismatales > Araceae > Amorphophallus > Amorphophallus konjac. The sequence continues at coordinate 481,844,540 of CM040118.1, forward strand.
TACGATGTCACATTTGTCCCAGTTTTTTGAATTTTTTATCTATGGGCATGTGTTCACTTAAAAAATATAGTTTATTTTAATTTTAAAGTATTTTTATATATATTATAAATTAAATATAATATAAAAGTAAAAATATTTTTTTGATAAATATCATAATTAATCTCACTAATTAAAATTTAAAATTTAGAAACATCATTAATTACAGGTTTAGGTTACTGTTCATCTTAAAATAATTTATTTTACTTTAATTTTTTTAAAATTTTAAATTTATTTTATAAATTGCATATACAATGGAATAATTTTTTCATAAATAACATCATTAATCTCATTAATTAAAATTTTAAAGTAAAAAATGTCATTTATTATGGGTTAGATTACTGTTTACCTTAAAAAATTATTTTAAAGTATTTTTTAAATAATTTAAATATATTATATATATTGAATATACCATAGAAATAATTTTTTGATAAATAACATCATTACTCTTACTAATTAAAATTTAAAAGTAAAAACTATCATTAATTATGGGTTAGATTATTATTTACATTTAATTTTTTTATTTTGCTTATTTTAAAAAATTTAAATATATTCTATAAATTGAATATATCATGTAAATGATTTTTTTGATAAATACCATCATTAATGTCACTAATTAAAATTTATAAGTCAAAATGGAATTGATTATGGGTTATATTACTGTTCACTTTAATAGTATTATTTTACAATATTTAAAATATTTTAAAAATTAAATATATCATGAAAATAGTTTTTTGATAAATGACATCACTAATATCACTAATTAAAATTTTAAAGTCACAAACATTTTAAAAAGTTACTATTTATATTTATGTTTTATTTTTTAACTTTTATAAATATTTTTAATAGATCATATACGGTAAATATACCATTACAATACTAAAATCTTTGATAAAAACTATCATCAATATTACTAACTAAAAAATTAAAGACGATAAAAGTTATAACAATTTAATGTTAAACATAAATAAATAGGAGAGAGAGAGAGAGAGAGAGAGGAGAAAGACGAGAGAGTGTCGAAGGTTTTTCCACGCCATGACAAAAAAGCGAGTGAAATCGAGACAAATGTAACCCACTTTTGCACGTGGGTTTCGAAATCCGGAGATAATATGTAGTTAGTATATATTTAAGTCTGATTAAATGTAATTTATAATTAAATTAAAAAAATAATTAATCTTTAATTAATTTTAAGTTAACTCAGAACTAACCCATAACCAAAAAGAGATTAAGAGAGTCTAAAGGGATTAGCATATATAGGGTAGCTAGGTATAGGTTGGCAGCCCTACTGCCTCTTGCACCTTTCTCACTCTCCCCTCCTCCCCTCCCCCCCCCCCCCCCCCACACACACACACACAACTTTTTCTTCCCATTTGCTGGCTGGTCTTATGTGGTCACCCAGCTACCTCCTCACTCTTTCCTCTGTGTAGCTAGCCAACGTGTGGTGGTGTGTGTGTGGGGGGAACTCTAGTACTGATTCCTCTATCTTTATCCCTCTCAACCTTTTCTCCCCACTATGCTGATTGGCTGATTGATAGTGGTGGTGATGCTGCTGATGTTCTGGGTGGACACTTCTTTTTTTTTTCTTTTTTTTGGGGTACCCATCTCCAGTCTTGAGGATGTGAGAGAGCATCTGGGGCCATTGATACTCTTAAACTGTTTACTCCTTTTAGCAGTTTTAGTATTGCTATAAGACCTTGATTAGCTCTTCTAGATTCTTCCATGGGGAGCACTACCCCACTTTGGGGTTCCCAACTTCCCCTGCTTTATTTGAGTCCATATTTTATCCATCTAGGTTAAATTTTTTTTTTGACAAAGAACACGACGATTTAGAAAACTATAAGTCACACATCTCTCGAGAATTGAACACACGATCAGGTGAAATCTCTCGGAGTGAATCGAATCTAAGACCTCTTATTTTTTTGACATGATCTGTTAACATTTCGATTATCCCTAATTTACTGCAAGTAACACAGAGTACATCTGTTCTGTGATGGTAAAGCTAAATTGCAGGGGGGATGGCATATCTGTTTGACTCTGGTAGTACCCCATGTTTGGCTTTTTTTAATTTTTTATTTTTTTTGCTTTTGGGGAAAGAGTATCCCATGCTGTTCCAACTCTAACAGCCTAGGGAGATGGCTTATGACTTGGAAGGTCTATGGGCTTCTGTAGATCAAAAAAATATCACTTCTTTCTTGGGTCTGTTGCATACATATCCTTGTTAAAAACTTAAAAATAAAATTGTATGAAAGTTCATCTTAGATTTGTATTTATATGTATATCTTTCCTACATCAATTAAATACCATTGTGGCTTTATTATCACTTTCACTTAACAAACTGTTAGAATCTCTTTAAGGAGAGATGAAGAAGAAGGAGGAGGAGGAGAAGCAATATTTGTAAGAATATTTCTACACAGAATTACCATAGGGATACACTTAACATTAAATTCAAATGTGAAATATATATATATATATATATATATGCAAATATAAAAGGGGATATGTTTTGCGTCACTAGATGGATACTGTGGAGATATTTCCGTATGAACAGGAGGACAAAGGGAAGACTGTTGTGATTACCAGCTGTGAGTCCACCCCCACACAAAAAAGGACCACGGCATGGGGCATGTGTGTTGTATCTCTCAATCCATCACAGGGTCCCCCTCTGGAGCAATTGCCCCTGCTGAAGCTGCCGTTTAGGAATTTGGCCATATCTTGAACCTCCTTCTCAACATTGGAAAAAAGATTTTAGACACTTCAACTATATATATATATCAACTGATCAAATAGAGACATCTGCATTGTAGTTACAGTGCGAATGTCTTTATTTGATCGAATTCGAGTTCATTTTTTTGAAAAAAAAAATTAGGTGAAACTCAAATTCCTCTAATTTGGAGTGAGGAGTAAGTCATCTACTTTACTTGAATTACACGACAAGAAAAAAAAGAAAACCCATAGGCCCTGTTTGACAACCGGTTAAGCCCGGGTAGGGTAGGTTAACCGGGGTCAGGTGGGTTATTCCTAGTTTGATATTTTTTTTCTTAACCGGGGTCAGATAGGGTTAAAGTGGATTAACTCATTCCTAAAAAATAGGTGGAATGAGTTAATCCACCCCGGTTAAGGTTAGGGGTCAGGTGGGCCACCCCGGGTAGATCACCCGCCCCTAACCTAACCCGTTATCAAACTCGCCCTATGTGAATAGTGATACCGTGCACCCTAATTGAAGTAGGTGACTTAACCTCCACTTCAAGATAATAGATCTTAAGTCACACAAAAAATCTCACGAAATAAGATTAAAAAAGAACGTTCTCACTGTAACTACGGTATGGACGTTCTTATTTAATTATTTCTTATATATATATATTAACACACTCAAATAGGGAAATGATAAATATATAAATATTTTAGACACTTCAACTATATAATATAAATATAAATATAATTATATGTATATATAGTGAAATGATCAAATAGGGACATATGTATTATAGTTACAGTGCGAAAGTCCTTATTTGATCAAATTTGCGTGTATTTTTTTAATTTTTTAAAGTGAAGCTCAAAGTCTCCTAACTTAGAGTGAGAGGATATAGATTTTTTTTATTACCATGCACCCCAAATAAAGTAGGTGATTTAGTCTTCACTCCAAGTTAGGGGGTCTTGGATCCAACATAAAAACTCACGAAATAGGATTAAAGAGAGACGTTCTGACTATAACTTCAATCGTCTAGGCTGAAGACTATATAATAAGAAGATCGAGGCTAAGGCCTATGATTGACTGTACCGGGGGCAAGGTTTGTCGTACTGGATGGACCGATCGTACCAGTCATGGCTTGGAATGGTCTCGTACGGGCCGATATACCACCGTACTACACTATACTAAGAAGGAGGCATTTTTTTGGGGTGAGAAAATTTGTATTTTTCCGTGGAAACTTAATGTTTTCATTGTAAGATTAACTACAAACTTCTAATAGTAGTTGATTTAACTTGTAAAATTGTAGATTTATTTGAAGAATAATAGAATTTTTTATGTGGTTATAGTGTTACACTTACACGTAATTAAATATATTGTGTAAAGAAAGAAAGAAAAAGATAAGTGAAAGAGAACAAATGCATCATTCAATTCCACTTATAAAGTACAAAGTATACAAGATCAATCATCTGACTCATATGTGAATACTGTGTCATAGTCAGAATCAGATACATATGACTTATGACCTGTAAAATCTAACTATATCCAAGTGGGTGGAGTTGTATGTGAGTGACTCTGAAAAAATGTAACCATATGCACAAATAATATGTAATGTGCAATGGTGGAGGAGGGTACATGAAATCGTCTAAAGAAACCTTTGACTACATCTATGTATGTCTTCCTATCATTTTTTGCTGGGGGGACTCGTACTGAAAACCCTAGACGTGGTGGAGGATGCCAGTGGAACAAGTGTTGGTGGTGGTGGAACCCTGGATGTGGAGGAGGATGTAGCCTCACATCTCCTGTCACAAAGATAGCTATCTCGTAATGCTATTCGAAAGCAATCTCGGACAGCCTATGGAACTGAAGAGTATGGAGGACAATCTCGTCCCACTCTTGCCAAGTGCTCTGCAAATTTGTATATGCCGATGATGCGTGTAGGCAATATCTAAAATCATGTGTCCCGTGTGATTGTATGTTCGTTGTCTCTCTACGTGTTTAATTTCTGTTGTGTTTCTTGGTTCAAATTTTTAATACATAATTATTTTCATAGGCACACATATTCACCCCCTTCTAGGGTGTGCCCGGCTTTTAACATCTATTTAGTTTTTAGTTAGGCTTAGATAAATGCAAGGGATGCAATAGTGGCTGTTTTGGGTTAAGGAAGGGTGATGAAATCTCTCCCTTATCTTGTTAAAGGGATTGCCCTACAGATAATTTAGAATGAATGCAACAACCAATCTCGAACAAGGGGTTTCAATGCAAACAAGTAAAATGCATGAACATGTTGATCATGAGAAGTTGAAGTATGAACCTTCTCTCCTGCACTCAACAACAGAAATAATTGAAAGAAAATAAATAGTTAAATATGAAAATTATATGACGAATGCCCTAAACAAGAATGGTTTCTATTCTTCCAATGATTTTTTTTAAAATTTTAGTTCAAGTGATTTTCTTTTATGTTAATGAGAGAACTAAACTACTAAAAAAATAAAACTTAAAGTTTGGAAAGATCGCTGCCGGGGAAAGCAAAGATTGCCCTATTTGTGCTTTTGATTTTTTTTTCGTTTCATCCTCTACTCTAGTGACCTCTTTCTTTATGCAGCAACAAAGTGGCGCAATGAATCTTGTAAATTGAACTTTTCATTTGGAGGCTCCAAAAGTCATAATTTTCTCCATCAAAAATGGATATAAGATTTTGAGAATAGTTGAAAAGAGTGATATTAGGTGTTGCCATGATTAGAATTTCAGAAAATAGAGGTTATGGCTCTGATACCAAATTTGTTGGAGCAGTGGAAGTAAACTGTGTATAAAAATAAAGAAAATAAAAATTTTATTGAAGAAAGATTATAAGTACAAAAAGATCTTTTACAATGTAAAGGGGAGATTGACACAAAACCAACAGATGGAAGGTGGAAGAAGAAGAGGAAGAAGAAGAGGTTTGGGAAAGGCTTAAAAGGTTGGTGGAATAGGTTAAGACTTTTTGACTCACTTCTTCACTTTTTTGAATGTACGCCAAGTGTACTTAGGTAGTAATATTTATAACCTCCATAAGAGATCTTAAACTTTTTCTAAATGTTTCTTATGCACCATCGTTCTAGAGAATTCTTTTCTAATTTTCTCTCCATAAGTGGTGCTTAAGATTTGATTTTATGGTTGGGTTTAACTTGAAACAAGTTGTAGGTATTGTAGCACACGTACATAGGTAAGACCACATGTTTTACTCCAAGTTAATGAAATATAACATAGGAGCGTTCACGTCTAAATCTGAAAGCATCAATGAAAATTACATCAGAAGTCAGACCACGCATCAGATCTTTTTTAAGGTTCTATATTACGTCCTAATATTTGTCAAAACTCAAATAAGAGAAGAACTGCATGGATAACTCTCACACCTGATCTAGATTTGGCGCGAATAAGTCACCGCACCCCGTTTTCAAACGTGCCTGAGTTAAGATCTTTATTGCACTATTATTCCATTATCAACGGGGCTCATGACCTTGTCGCATTCCCTTGCATTAGGGAGATTATGCTATACCCTATATCTCACTTGGCTTTTTTTCTAGTTTTTTTTAATATATATTTTCCTTCTGGATCTATTAAGATGCTTTATCAATGAATAGGATGTGACGACGAAGGGATTGTTAAGAACTGGAGTACCTGTAGTGATAGACAAAGAAAGAGGAAGAAGAAAGAGAAGAGAAGAATGGATCAAACCACGTGAATACAGAAGATTTTTACGTGATTCAGAGAGCTGACGTGTCTTCTTAGGTCACACTGAGTTCACTTTTTTTTTTCATGAAAAAAGGAGTACACAATTACAAGAAATGTTACCTTAAGAGCTTAGGGTAACTCATCATGAGTGTTAAGATAAGGATCAGACTCCACACTCCTCTAACTAGATTCAGAGATGTTCTTCGAGTGAAGAAACAAACTCACATGCCCGTGGCAAGAAGCATGAGTGAGAAGTAGGATTTGCAAATGTTAAACATTAATTATTGAGATAATCAGATTTTGGGCTCATTTGGGAGTGCTAAGTACTGTTCTTTTCAGAAAAAAAATGAGATTAGAACGGCATGCCAATTCTCTCTCACTACTCAAAAATACATAGATTGTGGGAAGATAAGAACAGTACTTAGCAATTGATCGCGATTGATATTTCTTTCGAGTGAAAGCACTGATGCTATTCAGATTCGTGTCTTTATTCACGTTTTATTTTTGGATTATCACATAGATTGTCGTCATCAATTATTTCGCCTACTTTCCAGTCAAGAGATGAAACAGAGAAAAAAGAGTAAAAACAAAGAATTCGAATATTATCAAAGAAATAAATAAATATTGATTTGAAATATATTATCAAAGATTCCAATATGACTGAACACTTGACATGGCTTCTAGTTTGAGCAAGTAGGACTTTGCAATGAGCAGTTGAGTACCTCTCTCTCTCTCTCTCTCTCAACGATTTTACAAAATTGCCCTCGATTTTAATCATTGCAGTAATTCACACTGATGCATGTTAGCTGTTAAATCTCTCTCTCTCTCTCTCTCTCTCACCTCGATTTTACAAAATTGCCCTCGATTTTAATCATTGCAGAAATTCACACTGATGCATGTTAGCTGTTAAATCGCAGCAAGAGATCCAAAGAGGAAGAGAGCAGGAGAGGACGCACGTGAGAAATTGTCCGGTCTGCCTTCTCTGGGCGGCTGTGTTTCTATATTTATAAATATAAATAACTAAATAACATATATGTATATATAGTAAATTTTATACGTGTAATCTCTATGTAATTCTAGGGCTGCCGGTGGGTTAGCCCAGGCCAAGTTTAGGTTGATCTGATTTGGACTCGACTTATTAATATTAAACTTTAAGTTTATCGATCTGGAATTGAGTTATGTCGGATTAAGTCGAGTCGAGTCTGACACTAATAAAAAAATATAAAATCTAACTAAGACTCGACTCGAGTCGACTCAAAAATTTAAATAAAAAATAATATATTTAATAATATAAAATTTATCATTTTATTAAATTAATTATAATTATAATATCAATTATTTAATTCACTTAAAAAGGAAAATTTATACCTTTATAATTATGTAAAATAATATAATTTTAAATGAATATTTTTTAAAATTTAATGAGATAAATAAAAAAAAGAGAACGAACTGCAGGCCGACTTAAAAGTCTAAGTTTGACCCGCATCGAATTAAAAGTACGAGTTTGACCCGCATCGGATCATACTTTTAAATCCGACGGTAGAACTCGGAGCCTGACTAGGAGGACTCAGCGCTCTGCAGGCAAGATTACCAACTTCGACCGGAGGCTCTGTTTCTGGCGCCTGCTTGCTCTGTTCCGAGTCGGATCCGGAACCCCTCGTCTCGCTAACGCTAACCCGTCACGAAATGTTTCGGGAGTCCCATTCTGCTGTGTCTTGGGATTGAGGAAGTTTGGTTTTTGTTCAACATGAACTGCGCAGGCCATGGAAAGATCCCAGCACAGGACATGTGAAGACGCACAGAGATCATGGGAAATTAATCACGGGAGAATTAATGTTGCCTTGGCACTTCACTTCCTCCTGCAAGGCAGTCATGTAACAGAAGTAGCAGTCGTGTTCGGACTGGGGATCGAGGCGGACGAGTCGGACTTTTGAGTCCGTGCTTGAGTCGGAGGTGGGATTGTTCATCAAGTACTGCTTCTAAACACGCACCCTATAAAAGCTCCCTGGTCGAGTGGGGAAGGAGTGCATGAACAAATTTGAGGAAGGTGACGGAAACCTTCTCCAAATCGTGGGATTAGAGAACTAGGGGAGGCGGCCACCTTTCTTTCTTCTTCTCCTCCTCCTCCTCGTCCTCCGGTGAAGCCGTGCCCATCTTGCAGATGATTAAAAGGGCCATGGGGCCACTTCTGTCTGCCTCGTTCATCTCCATAGTATCCCTTCCTTGTCTGATCTTCGGCCAACAATATTATGTCCCGATCGTCAACGTGAACTACATAAGGATTCCGCTCGGAACTATAGTGACCGGACCTGAGAGTCTCTCGTTCGATGCTGCCGGGGGTGGCCCTTATACGGGCGTCTCAGATGGTCGGATACTCAAGTGGCAGGGTTCAGCTCGTGGGTGGATCGAGTTCTCCATCGTCTCTTCTCAGAACAGGTAACTAATTAATCAGTAGTACACACTAGTTTCATTATTATGATCAGTGAGAAGCGCAGGTGCCTCCTCATGCATTGCTGGGTACGTACGTTCATGTAAATGTATAGCTGCATCCCCAACTTGGCTTGCATGAACAGATCCATTAATTGTCATGTTTTTCCTTTTACCTTTCTCAATTTGATGCAGGGATAGGAGAGTGTGCGATGGCTCCACCAACACCGCACTGGAGGACAGATGCGGCAGGCCGCTGGGGCTGATGTTCCACGGGGCCACCGGCAACCTCTACATTGCCGATGCCTACTTCGGACTCTTGGTGGTCGGGCGGGCCGGCGACGCCGCTCGTGTCCGCCGCCGAGGGCGTCCCCTTCCGCATGACCAATGCCATCGACATCGACCAGCGGAGCGGGCTGGTCTACTTCACGGACAGCAGTGCCCGATTCCAGAGGAGGTAGTGTAGAACAACTGAACACAATAATATATATATATATACTGCCAGGTAGCTAGTTAAATAATGCATGTATATATGGTTTTCGTATATAGGGACTGGCCCGCGATCATTGCCACCCATGACGCCACAGGAAGGCTTATGAGGTACGAACCCAGATCGAGGCAGTTGACGGTGCTACTGCGAGGCCTGCACTTTGCGAACGGCGTCGCCCTGAGTAGAGACGGGAGCTTCGTGCTCGTCGCCGAGACGTCGCAGCAGAGGGTTCTGAGGTTGTGGCTGGCGGGCCCCCGGGCGTGGAGCTCCGAGGTGTTCGCCGTCGTCCCAGGGAACCCCGACAACATCAAGAGGAACCAACGGGGGGAGTTCTGGGTGGCTCTGGGATTGGGTCCGGGGAATGCGGTGGCGGTAAGGCTGGATGAGCAAGGCAGGACCTTGGAGGTGCTGCAGGACGGGAGCAGGGCCGACCCCCTCAGCGACTTGGAGGAGCACGATGGCAGTTTATGGTTGGGGTCTGTCGCCAGCTCGTTTGTGGGCGTCTCCACGCTCTAGTTAATTACGTACCCTGCTGGTTCTGTTCAGTGCCGTGCAAAATTTTCATAGAGGAGCTCCTCATTCCAGCCATCTAGCTCGGAACAGAAGTAATTAATGGGCTTCAGCAAGTTTTACTCCTAAAAAATGATGGGTTGTGCTCAGGTTGGCCGATTAATAAAGAGTTCGGGATCCAAGTGTCTCTCCAAATGGGTATCCTTGTTCCAGCTCCAATTGTCAAATTAAGAACACCTTTCAAAAAATCTAGTCTAGTCTTGGCCTTCGGCATGGCATGCAGACCAAGTTGGAGAAGAGGATTGGAGGTCTTTTGGCATTCCAAACGTCGTTGTTGACAGACGTATTTGGCTCTCAGGATGACTGCCTATAACCACTGACAGTCATCTATGTATGAATCGGAAACTCCCCTGCGATTTCTGTCTCTGCATAGTTCGTCCCAGCTGACAAAACGATTCCCCCGAGTATTTTTGACAGTTGTGGTTTTAGAAAGTAGAGCAACTGCCATAACATGGCTCGGGATGGCAACCAAGGTAGCTTTCAAAGATCAATTCTTCCTGCGACTGCCCTCCCCTCCCGCTAGAACCTCGCCCCCCTACGACTCCCCTCCCCGCCTGCCAGAAACCCCAACCCCCCCTCTCGATTCCCCTAGCTCCCCTCCCTCGCCGAACGCTGGCCCACCCCAACCTGCTCGACGCCCAGCTCGACACCGTCCCCGCCGCCATGAAGGCACTAGGCGCTTAGGGGGACCTCCAGCTAGTGGTGTCGGAGATGGGGGCTGGCCGTCTAAGGGAGACGCGCCGGGAAGAAGGGGTTGGGCTCGGAGAACGTGGCAGCCTACAACGGGAACCTTGCTGTCGGGGAACGCCCGCAAGTCGGCGTGCCTGGACACGGACGTGGACGTCTACCTCTTCGCACTGTTAGACGAGAACCAGAAGCCCAGTCCGACGTTGGAGAGGAACTATATATGGCCTCTTCTATCCTAGCGAGGAGAAGGTCTGCGACGTGGAGTTCCAGCTCCAGGGGGGCGCCACCAAGCGCGGCCGGGAGGCGGGCTCTGCCGCTAGGTCAACGAGGGCGGTGGCGTCCGGCGCCGGACCCAAACACGAGATTTGGCGGGGTGCAGACCACAAGCAAATCTTCTAGCGGTGCTTTGGTAGGGATTTAACCCTAGGTTAGTCACTGTTTAACCCAGGTTTAAATATTTTTGAAGTCTGAAGTGATTTGGTACTTAGTCTAGGACTAAACTCTCTGGACGAGGGCTAAACCCGGTGTAACCCATGGTTTCGAAATCTGTCTCCGGAGGTAGATCTTAGAAACTCGGTGGAGGGTAATTACCGCTCCGCCCTCCCCGAGGCGCCTCTGACGATGCCATGTGCATTCCTTCCCTCGGGACCAGTCGACCGCCTGTCTCGTCTCCCCCGCGAAACCCTCATCTCCCCCGTTCGCTGCTTTCCTCTTGCGCCTGTCAAACCCTCATCTCCGAGCGGCGTGATGGCTCTCCTCCTTCTCCCCGAGCCCTTGTACGTGTGGAAGAAGGCTTCTCCTGTGACAGGGTTTCTCGCCTTCAGTGGTCCGTGACGGCGGGGAGATGGGAGGCCTCCCGATTTGGGGCTAGCGATGCTCAGACATGCCTTTCGGTGTTCATCTTCGTCCCGAGCCCTTGTAGGTGTGGATCCCTCCTTCTCCTGTGCCGTTGTTTCTCGCCTTCTCGCCTTCGGTGGTCCGTGACTGCGGGGCGACCCTACCTCCCGATTTGTGCATTGTGCTGCTCGGAGAAGGAGGTCGGTGTTAATCTTCGTCCCGAGCCCTAGTACGTGCGGATCCCTCCTTGTCATGTGCCGTTGTTTGTCGCCTTTGGTGGTCCGTGACAGCGGGGTGACCCTAGCTCCCGATTTGGGTGTCGTAGCGATGCTCGAAGAAGCCTTCCGGTGGTCATCTTCTTGACATCGGGAGGTAGGGTGAATCAATCGGGGTGCTCTGTGCCTTACCTTTCGCCAGCTACGCGAAGCTAGTAGACTGGCCCCTTTCTCTTGAGTGAAAACTTGATTATTTCCTTCCTTATAAGCACATCCAGTGTCACCCTAACCCCTTCCTCAACTACGCTTGTCTCCGTTTCCTTGGTCCATTGCCATTCCCTCTTCATTGTGTGTGCATCGCTTGTGGTCGGGGCTGCTGTACCGGAACGTACTGTGCCGACGTTGGTATCTCTGGTACTAGTGAGTTCATTCTTCACTCTGTTCTTGCACAAACATTTGGCTGCTACATACGCTTGATTGCTTCACTCTGTTCTTGCACAAAATATTAGTTGCCCCGCCGGTTTAATTGCATTAAATACATTGGTTTGATTGATAAACTGGTTGCTAAATAGGTTTGATTGCTTCACTCTGTGTCACATTCTTTTTCGTACTCTTCGTAGATAAAACTTCCATGGAGAAACTTTGCTGTCACTCCGATATTGTCCATAACTGTCAGATGTATCTTGTCCCAAAAATTAAATTGCATGTACGAAAAGGTGATTATGCATCCAACAAATATAGGACCCGGGCACCTCTCTAACACTACTAATGTGGTCCTTTGCTTCGTGTTCTGGTTGCATCTGCCCGAGTGGATTTCAGATAATGGGTGGATAATGATGGACGGCGATTATTATATAAATACAGAGAGATGCTGTTTATCTGATTCGAAGATAAATCAGTAGATTTAGGAGGCATGATTCATGATGAATGTATATATCTCTGTTGTAGGTCATTTATGTTTGAACTACTGTGTGTTTTCTGTATTAATTGAGGCATGATTCAAGATGAATGTTGTTTATCTCAAGTGGATTTGTTGATTTCTCCTTACGATAAATGCAGAGAGAGACGTTGATGCTAGAGTGAAACAAATGACATACATATATGGATGCTGATGTTGTTGGGCACGACATGTTTGTTTCATGTGTTCCATATATATAGAGATTTTTTTATGTTCTCAATTGACTAGCCATGCCCTAACCCAGAGTCTCCATATGTGCTCCGTATGGTTCCTGTTTAGAATCCATTTGTATAAGAACAATATGATTTGTCTTCATATGACATACACCCCTGCATTGTAAAAAAAATATGCATGCCATCTTACATTTGCAATTATGAGATTTGCATAAATTATTAGGTTTTATGCCATTTGCTGAGGTCTATGTTCTTATAAAATTACTTCATACCCTTATAAGGAAGATTGTCGTCCTTACCTTCTTTGTAGAGAAGATCATGATGGACAGTAAGGGGAAACCGCGAGTAACCAACTTCACAACTAAGGAAGATAAGTTGTTATTAAACCTCTTGATTGACCAATATCACAAGAGCACATGCACCCAAGGCACTTTCAAGCAACATGTATGGAATGATATTATAGGACCCTTCAATGAGAAGACGAATAAAGAGGTAGATAAAAACAATTTGCAAACCAGGTGGAAGAACTTGAAAAAATAATATCATACACTCAAACAATTGTTGTCACGGACTGGTTGGGGGTGGAACGACATCACGAAACAGCCTATGCCACCCGAGGAGGGTGCTTGGGCAGATGCAATTGCGATATGTAAGCCGTTATATTTCTAATTGCATTAAATATCATGTTCTTCTTTCAGGTCCACTAGATAACCAACCTATCTTATCTTCTTGTTTCATAGGCCAACAATGAATACAAGAAGCTCCTAGGGAAGCCATACGAGTACAAGGCTTAAATGGACATTCTCTGCGGTAATACAATGTCCAGGGGATGTTTAGGATTAGGAACCACGATGGTCAATGACTTGTCACAAAGGCGATCTTGGGGAGATGAAGAATCACCCCGCCAAGAGTTGGGTGAAGATGATTCAAATCGTCGCCGAAATACTTCCATGGGGATGTTTCTCAATGATCCCCTTGTTGACCTGGACAATGATTTCAACCCCATCCATGTCCCAAGCTCCCAAGGTTTCCAGCCCCCCTTTTCATTGTCACGGGTTGGAAATAGTGGCACATGGGAATTCACTCCTTCACCACCTACAAAGCGACCAAATGAAGATGAGGCAACCTCCCCCAACAAGATGAAGACATGTGGCACCCCCTCATACAGGACTAGTAGGGGAACACGGAATAAGAGGCTAGAGAATGCCACCGATGCACTAAACAAATATTGTATTATGAACACCCATATGGCGCAGTTGTATAAAAACGTTAGCACTGGAGATTCCTCTACAACTTCCAATTATGCGGAGTCAATCACAATCAAAGACTGTCTCCAAAAATTGAAGGAATTGCCAGGTTGCACTCAGGCGACTTTGTATTTGGGTTCGGATCTCTTCCAAGACAATCATGTTCGATCCGTGTTCATGGCATTAGAAGATGAAGACAAGTTGGGATACATTAGTCATCGCCTCCGTTGACTTATTTTACTCATGAGACATGGCGTTGTATGTGTGATAGTATTCTCTGTATTTGTCTATGTTATTCTCCACCACGTACGACACTATTTCTGGATGTTTCATCTACCTTTCATTTAGGCTTGTACTTTTAACTGGATGTTTCATGTACTTGTTCGTGTACCTTTAATTAGGACATGTACTATTGTCAAGGTGATTCCTGCACCTTTTCTTTCAGTTATGTACTGGTAACACGTGCTATGCAGGGTGTTTCACATTTAGATCATGGGGAGGTATAAGTGCTATGTGGTATGGGTTGGCCGTAACCCGGGTGTGTACTACACCTGGGATGAGTGTTATGCACAGGTGAATGGGTTCCCCGGTGAGAGATACAAGGGATTTACATCAACTGACGACGCAAACGACGCATTCCGAGCCGTTGCCACAACCATCACTAGGGAGGTGATGTATTCAAGGGGAGTGATGTCTAGCAGGAATGAAGAGAACCCTCTTCCGATGAACCGACAGCCGAGGGTTGCCCCTATTGTTATGCATGACTTACCTATCATTGTTATCCTTTTTATTATCGTTCTCCTCCTCTTCATCATACTGCTTGGCATCTTTGTCATTCTCGTTCGTGACTATTGAGTTTCAAGCAATAGTTAGCCTTTGATATGTCCTTTATGTATTACCTCTTGTTTTGAGCAGTTCAAGATGTCGAACTACCAGTATTTCCCGTAATTGTAATAATTGTCATGTCTTATGCACATGTATGACATGATATTATGGATGCAAATAATTTTACATGGCAGCTAATGCGGGAGTGTATTATAGTTTTTCAAAACATGAGTAATGGTATAGTGGAAGAATTAGTAGATGTGATGGTCGAAGAAATTAATACTTATCGCAGTGTGCCTAGACCTATGAATACATCTCAGTACACCGGACATGTGTGGGTCCATAACATATTAAGGGGTCATGAAAAACGATGTTACAACATGTTTAGGCTAAACCAAGTTATGTTCAACCGTCTGCGCGATATCCTGATAGATAGGGAGTTGATTAAAGACAACCGGTTGGTCACCGCAACAGAGCAACTTGTGATGTTCTTATACGCAATGGGACACGGGGTTGCGACGGGTGCAATGTGTGAGCATTTCCAACATTCATCGCAAATAATAAGTTATTATGTGAACCACGTATGTAAGGCTATAGTTGAGCTTAGGGGAACATACCTTCAGCTCCCCACAGCAACAGCAGAGGTGCATCCGTTCATTGGGCATAATGACAAGTTCTACCCATACTTTAAGATAACTTATAATCATCACCTCCTCAACTATTCCAAGGTTCTGATGCGATATTACAACAATTGCAAGATGCATTGGGTGCAATCGATGGCACGCACATCCCTGCCAACGTGATAAGATCGAAACACCCACGGTATCGTAACCGTAAGTAACAAATTACTCAGAATGTGATGGCTATTGTATCCTTTGATTTGTAATATCAATATCTAGCTGCCGGTTGGGAAGGCTCCGCCGGAGATCAAAAGGTTTTGACTTGGGCCTTAGAAAAGGGGGGTTTCAAAGTTC
Organism: Amorphophallus konjac; assembly: GCA_022559845.1. Lineage (NCBI taxonomy): Eukaryota > Viridiplantae > Streptophyta > Magnoliopsida > Alismatales > Araceae > Amorphophallus > Amorphophallus konjac. Next base: position 481,860,379 of record CM040118.1, read on the forward strand.
CCACAGGTGAGTTAATTCGGCTTCCCAGCTTCTTTAAATTTCATACGGGTGATCAATTACACACTATCTAATTTAGCACCTACTACTTCAGATAAATATTATCTTACCGATCTCGGATATGCAAACACTGGTAGCTTCTTCTGTCCTTATCGGGGAGAGCGTTATCACATATCTCAGTTTCAAGGCCGTGGTGGTAGAGGGTATCGAAGTTTGAGAGACAAGTTTAACCACCGCCATGCTCAACTGAGAAATGTGGTAGAGCGGGCCTTCGGGGTAGTAAAAATGAGATTTCAAACATTGAGAGAGGGGAACATGTACCCAATTCGCACGTAAATACTAATTGTGATAGCAAGGGGACGACTTCTACTTTCAACATGCACCGCCTGATGTTGAAGATGCCGGTGATGAGGATGTGGAATCCAACGTCCCTGTGACATCTCGTGACATTAAGGAAGGGGAACATCTTAGGGACACTATTGCTACACAACTCTCGCTAGAAAATTGATATAGTTTACTATGCATCTTTCCTATACTGAGAGGAATATTTTGTCCATGTAAACATATGGCATGAAACCTAGCTGACTTAATTTGACTCTGTTTTATGTATTTGGTTTCTTCTGTGTGTCATTTGTTATAATATCATGTGGCAGGTGTTCTTCTAAAACAGTCTTTTGTAGGTCTCCATGTTTGTTGCCCCCGGTGTCCGCCTAAGTTATCATGCGTGTGCATGTATGGGTGTCGTAGAAGGCATAAGATTGTAACTCCATCACATACATGTCACTAGTGGTAGTTGGGTCATTATTCCGGATGAGGCGGCACCATGTGTGTACCGACGAAGGGTTGGGGCGATGATGATTGGGTTTTATGATTTCATGTTGGCATGTGACAGGTGTTCGTCTAAAACAGCCTTTTGTAGGCCTCCATGTTTGTTGCCCCCGGTGTCCGCCTAAGTTATCATGCGGGGCCATGTATGGGTGTCGTAGAAGGCATAAGATTGCAACTCCATCACATTCATGTCACTTGTGGTAGTTGGGTCATTACTCTGGATGAGGCGGCACCATGTGTGCACCGACGAAGGGTTGGGGTGATGAGGAATGGGTTCGAATGAGCAACGGTCACATCCCAACATGAAAAATGACTACACATACCCCCAAAACCTATATTGAGCCCACCCCACTATCGAAGGTTCTTGACTCTTACCTAGCATTGAATTGCAGGTGCCGAGCTCATGTGCAACATTTTTGCATAGGTAAAATGATGACTAATGAGCTCTTAATTTTCCTTCTATAGAATTTCAGAATATCGTACTAATTCATTGTTCATTACAAGGTAAAATGATGGCTGAGAGAAGGGGTGGCAAAGCCAAAAACAGGTAATGTTGATTTTGTCAAATTACATATCTCTGGAAGTCTTGCAAGCATTCTGTATGGTAACAGATGTAAATGTCTACTTCATCTAGTTCCTTCGTATGCTAATGCCACTTTCTATAATGTTGTTAGTTCAACAAATATGTTTGATTATATTGTTTCTTATGTAATGTGTGATAGTTATCTAAGAATTGAGACAGTGCTAGATAATTTTGCTGTATAGTTTTAGGGGAAACGAAAGCTAAGGGTAATCTTATTATGCAGTTTCGGTCAATATGCAGTGATCCGAACTTTACTAATGTCTCTTTTACCAGGTCATGCATATCAGGTAATTTATGAATGTTGATATATATCAGGTAATTTCTCATTACATTATATATACTCTCCATTTGGTCATGCCCCATCCATCATCACCTCTACCTGAGTTTGTTGTTCCTGTTGATGCATCCCATCGAACTTGTCTGGCAACCAGTGGCAGTCTACTTTCAGGCTTTCTTCAATCTTTTGGGTTTGCCCCCTGCTAATTAACTAATCTTCCTGCTTCCATGTTTCCCAGTTCAACATGCGGCATGCGGGTGGTGAGCTCTGTTGTAAGTTCAAGTAAAGATAGTGCACTCTTCCGATGATGTTAGAATCAATTTAATATAGTGTAGACTTCATATGCTACTGCCACTATATATACTGTTGTTAGTTCAACACATATGATGGTTACAATGAGTTAACTGCTGAATGCTCGAAGGGAAACACCTGAAAGTTGGACAAGTTTGCGGGTTGGCATTTCCCCAAAAGGAAAACCTAAATGACTTACAAAATGTGTGAAAAAATGTGCAGGCATTTGGCACTTCAGCAAGAATTAGATAAGAGTTGATCCAAGGACTTGAAGAACTATCAATCAGAATGATGAAAGGTACTGCCATCTGACAAAGAAATTGCAACTAGATGATCTATAGAAGAGAGGACCAGGTGTGACCAGATATGAAATCAGATAGAAGCAGAGAGGAAATGTGCAATGGCTGCAAAAAGGTGAGAGGAACCTTTTTGCGTGGAGAGGTTTGCGGGGTCTCATCTAATTTAACCTTTTTATTGTAATAAATGCAGCACTGCATTGTTTCTCTGCTTTGATAATCTGATCATTTTTAGTATTCATGGTTGCATGGTATTCTTCAATTCCTGTATCATAGATATTTTTTTTAATAACACCGGCAAGTACAGCAGCTCACTGCTTTCAAACACTATCCGATCGTTTTTAGTATTCATGGTATTCATGTACAAGATGTTGATAGTTTGGGTTGTTTAATTGGAAGTTATTGTTACATTCCACCGTCTTCTCAATTACTTGTTTCAGATTGGGTTTCATTTTTCTTGAATGATTGCTATCTGCATGTGTTACCGCATCAGGTCCGGCCGGTGAATGGGGTTCCATTTTTTTGAATGATTGCTATCTACATGTCTTTTCTTGGACTTTATTTGATCTCAACTATTTTACTAAGTATAATAGATCTATCTCATTCAGCCACCAATTTGACAACGTGATGTATCTCTCTGTTCACCAAATTCTGTCCAAGTATGAGATAAATGAGGTACAAAGTCTTGATAGATTGGGTTGTTTAATTGGAAGTTACTGTTAAATTTATTTCTTCTCAAATACTCTTATACCTATGTTCTCCTATATGCTGTAATCAACTCTTGAACATCAGTGTCTTCGGGGTTACTTAGGGGAAGAATCAGACTATGTTATCAGGTGTGGATATGTTGCTAGATATATGTAATTGTTGTGGTGTTGATGTCGGTATTAAGTACTTTTGTTTTTATTTTGTCAATGGTTCACATATAAATGTAAAAAATTGCATGAAATTGACATATATCTTTCCATCTTTTTCATGGTCACACTTAAATGCTACTGGCAAAATTGGAGAGGGGGTCGAATAACTTGTCGCCCGAGTAGCCATGGTCGTCGACGTTGGGGCAGGTCACCTATGCATCTTGCATCCCAGTTTTTTATGTTCTCCTTACAAATATGCGATGTTAATCCATTATCATTCATTTTGTGCAGCAGATTCCGATCGTTATACTAATTTTGAAGGCGGACGAGAGAGACACGGGGGTACAAAACTGAACTATTGGAGAAAGAATTCATTACGTGGACGAATGAAGTGGTGCTACCTTATCGATGTCATAGAGCTAATTATATATTGCGTACCCTGTTGGGAGGAGTTTTGAAATAGATTTGTATATTGTCTCTTGTCAAAATTGAAAGTGTCTTATGTTATTTTTGTAAATATGTAGTTCCATTTTATGATGTTCCCCTTCCCTGTATAAATTTTTATAGGTCCTTCTTTCAATTTGCTGTAACCACGGTTATGTAATTTTTTTAACTATTGATGTCGGTAAATTGTTAAACCTTCTTCAATGTATTTGTTGAATTGTATGAATCACATACTTGACTTTGCAGATTTAATACGATGTCTACCGATATGTGAATGTTGTCTGAGATGTATTATTTTTACTTCATGGAATTATCAATTATTTGTAGATATACACATTTTTTACATGGCCGGTTTATTTAAAATTTTTGGCTCTCAATGAGCTCCTCCGACCATGAGCCATGGCTGTCGTCGACTCCTGTAAACGAAACCACTGGTTGCATCGGACATCACGCCTAACCATCGCTGAACGACTATAAGCTCGCACGGGGAGGAAAGAGAGATAGAGGGTCATGATCGATGAGCGTTGGGAGGTGAGTGTGTGTGTGTTTGTGTGTGTGTGTGTGTGTGTGTGAGAGAGAGAGAGAGAGAGAGAGAGAGAGAGAGAGAGTCACAATCTATAAAGACCAGAAGACCCTACATTGGGGGGTGAGGAGGGGGGGCTTGCATAGGATAGAGAGAGAGTGTCGCAATCGATGAGGACCAGAGAACCCTACATTTGGGGGCGAAGCGGGGCAAGACGGCGCTACGGAGGAGACGATCGTGGAGGGACTACGGGATTCTCAGCCGGTGTACAACACGCCACCAAAAGGCCCACACGACGGAGCTGATGAAGTAAGAGAGGGCTAGAGCAAGTAGAGGGAAGGAGGAGGGACGTAGGTGAATGCACACTGGGTTGTAACCCTATCGAACCAAGTCTACGAAACTGATCTTGAACAGGAATCCGCAAGCCCTGGTGGTGAAGAAGAGCAACACCAGGATGCCAAGCTCCTCGACGATGTAGATGGTGAAGCTCACGACGCCATCAGAAACCATGCTAAGGGTTAGTCATTCTCCCCCTTCACCCACACATCACTCTAGTTAAACAGATGACTTACTATAAAAACATAACCGCAAGAATAAGAGATATACCGACAGTACATGGGGCAAATATGTAAACGTAGGAGTTTTATGCAAATAAAGAAGTTTAAGGAGATGTTGTTGCAAAAACCCCTACAATACTTTGGATCCAATATAATCGGTGTCAGTCTAGGACACAATTTCTCGCAAATGTAAAGTAAGCCCCCCTTGGACACTCTACATTTTAGACGGAAACACCTGAACTTAACCGGATCTTCATGCCATCAGAAACCTTTTAATAAAGGAACAATGCCCCTCTGTACTTCAATGTGTAGATCATCCATCGGGGCAACCTGGAGTAGGAAGGCAGCAACGAAATCTGCTTCCAGTCAGGCGGCCACGAACAGAATGCAGCAACGCATCTGCCAATGCCGGCCAAATTAGTTGCCCTGCCTGCTTATACGATATACACCAGAACCCCCCCACAGAGCAATTAATTTGGATGCCATTGGCCATGCAGCAACCCATTATAGCTCAAAAGACATCTGGATGAAATCGTCCTGGGATAGAGCTGTTTTGCTGAGCCTGCTTCAGATGCATTGACAGTGCATAGTTGTTGATCTGCCAGGGGAGGAAAAAAAAACCACCATATTACATCAGACACAATTGGCACTACCACTAACTCAATAACGTAATCCTACCTCAAGTGTTCTTAGCTGTTCCTGATACTGAGCCACCAGCTGCTTCAGATGCTGCAATTCCTGGTTTTTCTCATCAAACTCTTTCTGGCGCTCATGCTGGATTGCCACCGCGCGCTTCAGAATATTGTTATCACGGAGCAGCGCCTCAACTTGTTCCTTCAACATCATATTTTCCTAATCCACATGATATCTGTTTTGTCAGGCCTTGAACTCTTTTGGAGAGCAAAGAAATGATCATTGCCAAAGGAAATACACTATACATAATATGCATCATATAGATGTTGAGCATGAAAAATGACGAGATTAATATTATATAATTTCATGGATATAGATCTACATTCCGGAGCAATCTTGAGAATCACCTCATATTAGAATTTGGAGAAAACGTTGTGTACCTTGTGGAAGGTTTGTGCTGCTTCAGCATTGGCACGACCCATGATGGATTTCTCAAGGACCTCTAGCACACTAGAAGCACGAGCTCTAGCATCATCAACATCAGTGGCATTCATCATTTCCCTCACAAATAGCTCCACCCATTCAGAACCATCAACTGGAATGTTGTTCACAGCTTGAGCACTTTCAGAAGCTGCATTACCACCACTATCATTCACAATAACTGCAAGATATGAAGTACCCAGAATCAATATACCCATAGTTTATCTCATTAAATTAGAAGGAAGATATCTGTAAGAGGTGCATTCCAATTAGATAAATCTGGATGCCCCTCCATTAGATCTTAGCCACTTAGTTTCGCTTCGGCTTCTACCTTATGATGTATTCATATTTCTTTCTTCTTAATAAAATTCGGTAGGTGCAGTTCTTTGCTATACCTGGCCTTTAGCCAAAAATATAGAAAGAAGATACCTCTTAATTAGCTGATTCATATATTTGGCGGAATATCCCCTTAACATGCTACATGCAAATAAGACATGCATATCATGCAGCATGATTAATTGATTCATGCAGAAGGCTAGCAGATTCCATAGCAGTTGCATAGAATCAATACAGAGTATGATAAGACAAAAAAAACAACAAATGAACAATAACTAGACTGTGGAAGCATCTTAAGACCTGCTACACAACCTGTAACAATCACGGAATGCTTCTCAGATTGCAAAAGAAACAATTATTGAAGAGGAAAGAATCCCACATAAATTGCGGGCATGATGTTTATGGTTACGTCACCAAGGTAGTAGTATCAGGGGAAGGTGAGACATTCTAAATCCACTGCTAACAACTGTTGAATACTTGACATCTCTTGCTGGATAACAAAGAACAATCAAAGAAACAAAAACAGCTGATGGCACTTTCCCCCCAAAAAAAACACAAGTGATGGCATGAAAAAATCCGTAGTTACTAAATACTATTCCAAACAAACATCAAAGCTCTTGTGATGTCTTCCTATGCATAGGAACTACAGAAAGAATCAAAACCCAAAAGATCATCCATGGATGTCCCTCTCCTAGATAACTGAAAGCTGAAATTCCAATTCTCCACATACAATCTGCACAAAACAACCTAATTGGCTGAGGTGGACCAGACCCAGACAAGCTTGGTAAACTAAAAGTCTAAAACCAACTTCACCAGTCCCCCACCCAAGTCTCTAATGCCTAGCTCCCTCTAGAGTTTGATAAATCCTCTACACACTGAATGCACTGCTTCTAGCACCCACCACCACCTCATCACATGAATTGGTCATCAATGGCTGCCTTTGGCAGCCAATCCCTAGCATCAATCACGTGAACCTCGTAGATGAATTCCCACTGAGTAGGAAAATAGTGAGGAAGGAACTCCCTCTGCTGTGACCAAAGCCAGTGCTTGGAACTCCCATGTCTTGGAGGGCCTTCTCTCAACCTACATCATACACCTGATCTTCTCTGCCAAACGGATGATGGTGCAGTTTCTCCACAGGTGCAATGGGACAGCAAGGAGCTCCAATCCACACCATCCAAGTGGCTTCACTACTGTAGCCCCCCCACTGCCAGCTGTCATGACTTTTCCAGCACCACAAGATCCATACCACCCAGACATCATCTATGTTTCAATTAGTTGTCAAAGGCAAAGAGTTACTACATTTCAGAGAACATCTCCAATAAAACTCAGATTGAATGTGATGGAGGAAGAGGTGGTTAACTTGTGGAAAGCAGCCAAGAATCCTCCTGCAGTAGGAATACATGAACACCATACTTGGCAAGCATAAGGATGACAAGAACAGTGGCTGGCAAGCATGAGGTGATGAATATGAACCTGCAGTTGTCGTCTGCCTTTTGCCACATAAAATAATATTGAAACAAATCATAAAATCAGAACATCCAAAGTTTATAAAATACCACAAAATTACCAAAATCCTAAAGTTGTTTATTTTACCCCACAAAAAAGGTTGCAGACTGTTTAGGATCTCTTTTCTCTAATCCTCCCCATTGTAGTATGAATATGGATCACACTCATTGTTGCTTTTCTTTTTTAAGAAAAAGAAGTGGACTGTACCACCAATTTCATTGCACATAGAGGAGGTACAATCAAAGGTGAAGAGAGGTGGTTCCTCTAACACCCTAAAAAAGCAAAAAGAAAAAGAGTACAATTACACTCTTCCAAAAAGGCTCTTCCATGATTGCAGAGAAACAAGTGAAATAAATCTAGACCAAGTATAGAGATAAGTTACTGCTTGAACCATAGTTGTCAAGGTGGTAAGGCGACCCATTGCATACTTAGGGCCCTTGAGCACCTAAAGCACTTAGGAGCCTACCTAAGCAGTGCCTAGGTGGCAAGCCCAAAGGAACCAGCCACAATAAGTGTATATAAAATTTTATATACAAAGGGTTATTATGATCATTAAAAATATGTGAAACAACACTAATATGACATAAATGAAAAGTCGTAGGAAGTGACATTGCAATAAAGGACCAAAATTAATTATGAGCTAAAAATAATCACCAGTTATCACAAACAAGCACATCATTTGACAACATGCAAACATCACATACATATCAAGCATTAGTTAAAAAAGTAACAAAGACAATAAAACTATTAGAGTCATCTAAGGGCCTGTTGCAGCAAAGGCTCTGTAGAAGGAGTGTGTGGAGCTTAATCTATCTGACCTGGTCTCACATCGCGGATCGACTAGGCACAACTGTGCCGACAACTATGGCTTGAATGCAAACATTCTCTATGTGGATTCCACTTCCCCAGAATACGAAGCCATTGTAGCTTCTCCATCTGCTCCAACACACTGCATTGGCACATGATGAAGAATTGAAACGATCCTTGCAATATCTCCTGTACTCATTCTCTGCTACAATCCTCTAAAATGAGCCCACGTGTCTTCCACAGTGAGAAAATTAAAAGACTGTCCAGTGAGTGAGCCAAGAATAACCCAAATATGCTTGCTGGTGAAGCACTCAAAGAATAAATGATCAATTATTTCTGGACAATTATTACAGAAAAGGGCAAGGATCATCACCATCTGATTTCCATTCCTGGTGATGCAATTTTATAACAATATGTTTCCAAGAAAACAACCACATGAAGGCCTTTACTTTCAATGGAGCTTTGACTTTCCACAGCCTGCTAAATAGCTGATACCGAGGACAATTCCCTTCCATGAGCTGGTATAAAGATTTAACAGAGAATACACTGCCATTTAGTCCACAAGCTGCATCATGAATTTCTTCTTCCTTGAGAGCTCTATAAAAACTGATAGACCAGTGTAATACCCACCATGAATTTGGTAGCAACCACTAGCAAACTGTCACTGAGTTACTAATTCTGAAAAGTCTGGGAAATTTATCTTTCAAAGAAAAATTACCTGCCCATTTCTCCCACCATTTTTTTTGGGTAGACTGTAATAATTGCGATAAAGCCAGATAATCCTCAATTTCTTCTTCCTTGAGAGCTCTATAAAAACTGATAGACCAGTGCAATACCCACCATGAATTTGGTAGCAACCACTAGCAAACTGTCACTGAGTTACTAATTCTGAAAAGTCTGGGAAATTTATCTTTCAAAGAAAAATTACCTGCCCATTTCTCCCACCAAAAAAAATGTATTTTGTCCATTACCAATCTTAACAATCAGACTTTTCTCTACCCAGGCAGTGGCCAGTGGACTTTAAGATTCCTTTCCAAATAGGAGAGATGCTGGGCTGGTTATCAAGTCATAAATAAATTTTTTTTTTTGCATAAATACCCTCACAAATATCGGTTATGCGAAATATACCCTTCATTAGGTATATTATCAACAATATCCTCCAAATACCTTTAATGATTGCGGTTATACCCCTACCGTCACTCCCGTAAGGTTGACTCGAGTTAAGCTTGGGTTAGATGGGCGAATTACTAACCTAACCCTAGTTACGGTTAAGACAACTGCACACGCGCAAAACCCTACAAACCCTTCACGATTTCGATTTTCCCCTTCACACCCCCATCACGATCGTCTACCATCTCCGACCTGCAACACCCTTCAGGCGACGGAAAGGCTCTCCCTCTCCACTGGGTAAGTCTCACATTCTCTTCCTCACTCTCACGCTTTCAATTTCTTTCTCACATACTCTCTGTCACTCTCTCTCTCTCTCTCTCTCTCATTTCCTCTTTCACATGGTCCCCTTCTCTTCCTCTCTCTCTCTCCCCCCCTCGATATCCATTTTATATCTCGACTGTAGATGCCACTTTCCTCCTTTGTGGGGTCGACGGTCAGTTATTGCGTCTGGTTGGAATTAAGGTTTAGGGGTTTACGATGGCCATTGAATAAGGGGTTGGCCGTGTGTCTTGATTTGTTGTTTAGGGGTGCAGATGTTGATGGGGTTTGTTTATGTTGAATCCACAAAATCGCGGTGTTGAGATACACAGGCCCAGGGTCATAAGCACATGAACCAGAACTCATTTAACCAATACGGGACTATTGCCCAAAGGGGATTATGCCCAAATATTCCAACACTCTCCCTCACGGCCAAGATGGGCCGTGGACATTAATCGGGTGGAGGTGACAAGAGGAGTTGGGCCAAGACCATGCTCTGATACCATGTTGAATCCACAAAACCGCGGTGTTGAGATACACAGGCCCAGGGTCATAAGCACATGAACCACGACTCATTTAACCAATACGGGACTATTGCCCAAGGGGGACTATGCCCAAATATTCCAACAATTTATTTAGTGTTTAGGGTGCATCGTTTATTGACTTCGTCTTAGATTTAGCCCTTTTGTTTATTTGCAGCTTCAGAATGAGACAGAAGCAAGGAAAAGGAGGACGCCCCGCAGAAATAGAGTTTGCTGGATTGAAAGTGATTGTGGTCTTGCACTACCTTTCTTTTGTGAGATAAAATAGAAAGCAAGTGGCATGCTTGATTTGTTTGTTTATAGTTCATTTGATTTATTGATTTGGGTAAACTCTAGTACCGTCTTCTATATGTGCAGGGGATATTCCCATCGGGACAAAAGCAAATCAAGGAGGCCCACAGATAGCTGGACTCGTTGGAGTGGACGTGCCTGTGATATATACTTATTAACTGAGGTTTGAACTGTAGTTTTTACTAATTGCACAAGACCTATTTGCTAAGAATGTGTACATTACTTTTGTGTTTTATACAAACTTATCATCCCCCTTATTTTGTTTTTGTTTTTTATCTTATTTTAAGCATCGAAAGCAAAATTATGGCTGACACATTTACATTGAAACTGCACTATAGAGGGCATTTTAAGAACTGATGAACATGGAAGAATGATCCCCATAGGTTTTAGACGGAAATCCTACTCATTTGAAAGGGATTATGCTCATATGAGGGAGCTGAGAGTGCTAACTTACCATGTCACCAAATGGGGACATGTTGATTTCTATGCTTTAGTACCAAATGTGAGGCCCAAGAAATATGTGAGAATTAGTTCAGATGAGGATGTGATCTCCCTTTTTGATAATTTTAGTCATGAATTGTGCATTGTGCTATATGTTGCCACACAATATATTGGAGTGCCCTTATCCTCTTCTAATCAACAAATGAAGACGGTAGCCACAAGGACTACAAGAAAGTCCAAGGCAAAAAATGAAATGCCTTTAGAAGATGATCTAGACTGGAATCCATTAGGAGATGACTGTGAGTTTGTTGAGGTTGAGCCTACATGCAAAAATGAGGCAGAGACTCTATTTAAGGAGGGTGATATATCCGATGATGAGGTTTATAGGCCATCGACGCCCACCGCCATCACCGTCGTATGCTGCTGCCATTGCCGTTGTCTGCTATCGCCGACACTATTGTCTGCAGTTGCAATTCCCGCCTATGTAGTCAGAGTTGAGAGGTACCTGAGACAATCAAGGGGTCACCTTAGCCTCAAACACAGACGATGACCTAGGCATTTGAGGCAACATTTTTTTTAAATATGTTGAATAAAACAGATATATAACACATATGACTAAATATGTCAATAATGCATACATAAAATCAATCAGATTAGTAAGTTAATCTATTTAGATGTGAGAAATAAATCAAAAACCTATCAAATTCATATGGACCCGGTCTTGCATCGCGAATCGACTTGTGCCGTCAGGTCATAGGTGGGGCTACATGTGTGTGGGTGTTTTTTCTTGGGGGGGGGGGTGTCAAAGGGGGCAGCACCCCCCTTGTTGGCGAAGGGGGGCACATTCCCATGGACGAAATTTCTTATAGGAATGTGCTGGGCAACCCAAGTTGGCTTGGCCCAAAGGCCCCTACAGCCATAGGCAGCTCGCCTAGACGAGATGGGCCGAAGCGAGACGAGTTATGGGCGCCTTGCCTCATTGCCTAGATGAGCGCCCTTGACAACATAGATCGCCGCTGTTGTTGCATCTCCTGTCCCCTTCTCTTGTTGCCATTGCCGCCGCTTCCACAACTCCATTGTCTCCCATCGCCCGTGCCACTTCCTCCACCATCTCCCACCACCCATTGCCACAATGAACAGGTCCTCTCTCTCTCTCTCTCTCACACACACACACGCACACGCACGCACGCACAAGGGTCCTTGGCCCCCCGACCCCATCTCTCTCTCTCTCTTAGATACACATGGGTTTTTGGCCCCCTTAGCCCATCTCTCTCTCTCTCTCTCTCACACCTCTCTTTCTCTCTCTCTCACACACACAAGGGGCTTTGGACCCCCAGCCAATCTCTCCCTCTCTCTCTCTCTCTCTCTCTCTCTCACACACACACACACACACACTATCGTACACACACCGAGCCACTCACACAGAATTTTAGAAGAAGTTGGCCAACATTAGGTTAGTACTTTCTCCATTCTAAATGTTTGCTGCTTATGATTGTTTTTATCTCATATTGAATTTTAGTACTTTATTGCAATGTCACTTCCTACTACTTTTGATTTATATGTCATATTAGTGTTGTTTCATATGTATTTAATGATCATGATAACCCTTTGCACAAAAAAAATTATATACACTTCTTGCTGCCTGGTTCTTATGGACTTGCGCCTAAGCACCGCTTAGGTAGGTGCCTAAACACTTATGCACTTGAGGACCCCAAGTACGCCATGGGTCGCCTTACCACCTTGACAAATATGTATTAAGCATCGAAGTAGTCAATAAAACAAAGCAAACCAGGAGTGTACAAATCATAGAAACAAAGCAAGGTTGCCTAAACAGCTGATAAAAGGATGACCACAAATTTAATGTAGTAGATAACAAGTAAATTGAATTTGCTTACCCTCTGCTGATGACTGAACACCTGCATCAATGCCTTCGACATGATCATTTGCCACAAAATGTAAACCCCCATCAGCTGACCCCAAGCAAAGCTCATTCAAACTCCTGATTGCAAAATTTAAATCATTTCCAGAAGCTTCAAGTGCTCTTTCCAGAAGCTGAAAAAGATTTTACAGCAAATTGTCAGATACCGAAGAAAAACAAAAACACTCAATGTACTTAATGGAGATCTATACATTTCTCTACCACCAGATGTAGAATGATCTTAATGCGTATGGTATCCCTGTTAAACACCCGATTAAAACAAAGATATTCACATTGAGTTTTCTTCTAAAAAAAGGAAAAAAAGGAAATTGAACATGAGATTTTTCTTTTTTGTGTGGGTGGACGCCGGGGGGGGGGGGAGAATCAAGTCAATTCAGGTCCTTTTTCTTCATAATATGAGAAATTCTCATGTTATATGAAGGATGCGACTCTGGTGAACACCAGGAAGAAAAAGAATAATCTCCCACAACTACTGTAACAGAGATACACTTCCGATCCATACTAGGTTAAATTGCCATTTTTGAAACAAGATTTCATGATTTGTGGCGGAGGTGTCAGGATTGTAGGTTGGCAGAACTCAAGATTTATTCTTGCAAGATCAAAACATAAACAAATAACTTACACCACAAAGCCAGAACCCATACGAACAGAGACTGGCCTTTCAAGAAACATATGCTTATTTTTACAATTAATATTATGAAAAATCTGTTCTGAAACAACGATGAACTCATCCTGGCACAAGTATGCAACTAAAACAAGTCTTAAAATTCCCCTTTTTCCAGAAGGAAATAAATTGACTCATATGCTCACTGGAACTCAGCTACAAACTTGTCATGGGTTGATAATGAAGCCCTCATTCCTTTACCAAGAGCCACCTCATGTATTTCACACGTGTGCACTTGACATTATACAACTTTTCAAAGCAGGTGATCCTAACAAGGATATTATGCTTGTAGAAGGCAGAGTTTCCAATTACAGATGTATGCAGTAACAAATCTAAGGCTGCCATAAATTGAGCACAACTATTGTTAGTTTTCCTATGGATACTTATATTGGTTAGAATAAAGTTAAAATTGAACATTTATGTACTTTTCAGTTGGTAATACAATCTTTCCAGATACTGCCATCGAGTAGGAAGAGTCCGGGCATGCTTGGTGCAGCTCCCAGTTGGAAATGCTTCTGGGATTCCGTGGCTCTCAGCTGAGTTATTTTGAGGAGAAAAAATTTGACTTGGAAAACCATTGATGCGGTCTTTTCTGGCTTCCAACGAAAGATTTCAAATTGGAGCTTCCTAGAAAAAAATGGGATTTTTCAAGGATGAGTTGACTATTGCAACTGTCCAAAGCTAATTAGATCCGCTCCCAGCCAATAATTTTCATCTTGAAAGTGAAATTAAAAGTGATTTCGAATTCCCCGAGCATTCCCTTACCCTTTACATTAAGACTCCCTTGAAATACTTGCTTACCGTCTTACAGAGGACTTCAGGAACTCAAATCAGATGTACGTCAATCGGCTCCCAAATAGCCCTAATAAACAAACAAACCCTAACATAATGGTTAAGATAAACAAATTTAAACATCAGAAAATATCCTCATTTCAGAACCCTCGTCTCAGCCTTGCGCGCCTCATGGTTCACATTACACCGACAACATAAACAAGCAAGAAGAAGAAGAAGAGCAGACCTGTTCGCCCATATCAGGGAAGAGAGATCTAAGGTGGGCAAGTGGCGAGGCCTTATGACTGGCGCCGCAGTTTCTGTCGAACCCGGCGGCACGGCCCCAGGCGGGCGACGGCGAGGAGACGTCCCGCGCGGACGAGGCCGGGAGAGACGCCGTGCAACGGGGGGGCGACAGCCGGAGCGGCGAGGCCCCGAGACGGGCCCTCTTCGAGGCGGAGGGCGGGGGGGAAGGTACGGCAGCGGGGCCGGCGGAGATGGGCTGGTGCAGCTCTTCGAAGAAGCAAGATGACCTCTTCCCGAGCACTAGAGCAGACATGATGCGGCAGCGAAGGAAAAGAAGAAGAAGAACCCCCCTCCTCCTCCCGATCCCTCCACTCCCTTCCCTCTACCGGCTACACGGCGGCGGCGGCGGCCCTCCTACCACTGTATCCCTACGCCCATCCGGCGGCAGCGATCGCTGGCTACCGTTCCAGGTGGAACCCTAGCGTTCGGAGGGGGAGGAGATGAGAGGACGATACCGCCGAGGTAAGGAGGAGGATTCCCCTTGTTCTCTGCTCTTCTTTTGCCTGCAGCGCCGGAAACCACAGAACAAGAGACGAAAGAGAGAGAAAGAAGAGATAAGGGGGGTTATATATAGCGCATGTGGCGGAGCGAGTAGGAAGCAGGCTCATGGATTTCGAATCGGATCGGATCTCTATCCGATCCAGAATGATACGTTAGATTCGGATTTGGAAATGACTCGGTGCCGAGTCACTTCGTAGGGCCAATTTAATGATTTATTTTTTACAAAAAGATCGTGCATGAATTATTTTGACATTTTAACAGACAAGTTTTATCAAAATCTCCCTGAATACAAGACTAATATTATCATAACACAATATATGACTTAATTGAGAGAAAAATACACATGTACTCAATTCAAAGAAACTCCAATTGTAAAACATAGTTCAAGTTTGAATGTTTGACATGATTCCTTACACAATTAAAATTTTAACCGTAGTTCAAATCACGCAAGATACTCGTCCTGATCAAAATTTCAAATTGTCAAGTCAAAGATTCAACCTTCTCAAATATAGCACAAACATTGAGAACGTAGTTAAGAGAAACTCCAATTCTAAAACATAACCTCTCAAAGTAGAAAGTTCAACCTTCTAAAAACACACTTCTAACACTCCGTATTCATCACACAATCTAAATTTAAAATATTGTAAATACAATTCTTATCATACAACACATTGATCCTCGTAAAACTTAAAACATTTACACTGTAATTGAAAGTTTCAAATTCTCAAAGTAACTTTTAAATTCCTTAAGGAATGGAGTGTTTAATTTGTAGACTGATTCATGGTTTAGTCTTTAAGGGATTCATTCTCAAAGTCCTTAAGGAATTTCTTCTTTGCTCGCGCATTGGCATCGATTTCTTCCTAGTGTTGTGCCATCAAGATATGCACCTCCATAGGCACAATCTATGCAAATTGAAATATCATTGTAATATCTCTCTTGCAAGATGTCTTTTCAAACGAAGGACTCCATGATGCGGGATGGTAGGGTTATGGTTCGAGATAGAAGGGGAAGAAAGATAGGAGGTGAGAGTGTAGGCTTCGCAGCCTCCCTTTCACAGGGACCTCCTAGGGCTCTCTCCTTCGCGGAGATGGCTAGAGTTTCACACCCATCCCTTCACGAGAAGAAGAAACAACGATAGCAACCAAATTTTTATTCTCTTATTCATTACTTCAAAAAGAGGATTACAAAATCTTTTTAGTGGTTAGACTAACTCTAACCCTAATTTGACCTTTATAGACCCAAATACTCATGACTTAAGAAAATAGTGTAAAAAGTGCACCAAACTTTGCAAGAAAATAAAAAAACATGATATTAGTTTCAAATAGTGTAAAAATTCCCTACGAAGCAATCGCCGGCTACCGTTCCAGGTAGAACCCTAGGGTTCGGAGGGGGAGGAGATGAGAGGACGATACCACCGAGGTAAGAAGGAGGGGTTCCCCTTTTTCTCTACTCTTCTTTTGCCTGCAGCACGGAAACCATAGAAGAAGAAGCAGAAGAAGAGAACGAAAAAGAGAGAAAGAAAGAGATAAGGGGGGCTATATATAGAGCGTGTGGCGGAGCGAGTAGGAAGCGGGATCATAGATTTCGAATCGGATCGGATCTCTACCGATCCAGTATGGTACGTTAGATTCGGATTCGGAATTGACTTGGTGCCGAGTCACTTCGTCGGCCCAATTTAATGATTTCTTTTTTACAAAAAGATCGTGCATGAATTATTTTGACATTTTAACCGGTAAGTTTTATCAAAATCTCCCTGAATACAAGACTCATATTATCATAACACAATATATAACTTAATTGAGAGAAAAATACACATTACTTAATTCAACGAAACTCCAATTGTAAAACATAGCTCAAGTTTGAATGTTCGACATGATTCCTTACGCAATTAAAATTTTAACCGTAATTCAAATCACGCAAGATACTCGTCCTAATCAAAATTTCAAATTGTCAAGACAAGGGTTCAACCTTCTCAAATATAGCACAAACATTGAGAACATAGTTAAGAGAAACTCAAATTGTAAAACATAACATCTCAAAGTAGAAAGTTCAACCTTCTAAAAACACACTTCTAACACTCCATATTCATCACACAATCTAAATTTAAAATATTGTAAACACAATTCTTACCATACAACGCATTGATCCTCGTAAAACTTAAAACATTTACAATGCAATTGAAAGTTTCAAATTCTCAAAGTAACCTTTTAAATTCCTTAAGGAATGGAGTGTTTGATTTGTAGACTAATTCATGGATTAGTCTTTAAGAGATTCATTCTCAAAGTCCTTAAGGAATTTCTTCTTTGCTCGCGCATTGGCATTGATTTCTTCCTAGTGTTGTGCCATCAAGGTATGCACCTCCATAGACACATTCTATGCAAATTGAAACATCATTGTAATATCTCTCTTGCAAGATGTCTTTTCAAACGAAGGACTCCATGATGCTGGATGGTAGGGTTATGGTTCGAGATAGAAGGGGAAGAAAGATATGAGGTGAGTGTGTAGGCTTCGCAGCCTCCCTTTCACAGGGATCTCCTAGGGCTCTCTCTTCACGGAGATGGATAGAGTTTCACACCCATCCCTTCACGAGAAGAAGAAACAATGATAGCTACCAAATTTTTATTCTCTTATTCATTACTTCAAAAAGAGGATTACAAAATCTTTTTAGTGGTTAGACTAACTCTAACTCTAATTTGACCTTCATAGACCCAAATACTCATGACTTAAGAAAACAGTGTAAAAATTGCACCAAAATTTACAAGAAAATAAAAAAGACATGATATTAGTTTCAAATAGTGTAAAAATTCCCTACGAAGCAATCGCCGGCTACCGTTCCAGGTGGAACCCTAGGGTTCGGAGGGGGAGGAGATGAGAGGACGATACCACCGAGGTAAGAAGGAGGGGTTCCCCTTTTTCTTTGCTCTTCTTTTGCCTGCAGCGCGGAAACCACAGAAGAAGAAGCAGAAGAAGAGAACAAAGAGAGAGAAAGAAAGAGATAAGGGGGGGTATATATAGAGCATGTGGCGGAGCGAGTAGGAAGCGGGATCATGGATTTCGAATCGGATCGGATCGGATCTCTACCGATCCAGTATGGTACGTTAGATTCGGATTCGGAATTGACTCGGTGCCGAGTCACTTCGTCGGCCCAATATAATGATTTCTTTTTTACAAAAAGATTGTGCATGAATTATTTTGACATTTTAACTGGTAAGTTTTATCAAAATCTCCCTGAATACAAGACTCATATTATCATAACACAATATATAACTTAATTGAGAGAAAAATACACATTAATTAATTCAAAGAAACTCCAATTGTAAAACATAGCTCAAGTTTGAATGTTCGACATGATTCCTTACGTAATTAAAATTTTAACCGTAATTCAAATCACGCAAGATACTCGTCCTAATCAAAATTTCAAATTGTCAAGTCAAAGGTTCAACCTTCTCAAATATAGCACAAACATTGAGAACATAGTTAAGAGAAACTCAAATTGTAAAACATAACATCTCAAAGTAGAAAGTTCAACCTTCTAAAAACACACTTCTAACACTCCATATTCATCACACAATCTAAATTTAAAATATTGTAAACACAATTCTTACCCTACAACGCATTGATCCTCGTAAAACTTAAAACATTTACAATGCAATTGAAAGTTTCAAATTCTCAAAGTAACCTTTTAAATTCCTTAAGGAATGGAGTGTTTGATTTGTAGACTAATTCATGGATTAGTCTTTAAGAGATTCATTCTCAAAGTCCTTAAGGAATTTCTTCTTTGCTCGCGCATTGGCATGGATTTCTTCCTAGTGTTGTGCCATCAAGGTATGCACCTCCATAGGCACATTCTATGAAAATTGAAACATCATTGTAATATCTCTCTTGCAAGATGTCTTTTCAAATGAAGGACTCCATGATGCGGGATGGTAGGGTTATGGTTCGAGATAGAAGGGGAAGAAAGATAGGAGGTGAGAGTGTAGGCTTCGCAGCCTCCCTTTCATAGGGACCTCCTAGGGCTCTCTCCTTCGCGGAGATGGATAGAGTTTCACACCCATCCCTTCACGAGAAGAAGAAACAACGATAGCCACCAAATTTTTATTATCTTATTCATTACTTCAAAAAAGGATTACAAAATCTTTTTAGTAGTTAGACTAACTCTAACCCTAATTTGACCTTCATAGACCAAATACTCATGACTTAAGAAAATAGTGTAAAAATTGCACCAAAATTTACAAGAAAATAAAAAAGACATGATATTAGTTTCAAATGAGCACAATAAACTATGAAAAACTAGAAATTTAATTCTACCCACTTACGATGTCATGTCTCGATTGTGGAATATTGGAGCACGACAGTTATATTAAGTCAATCAGAGCAAGCAATAAATAAATATCATAATCCATAATGGACAACTCCAAAAATTTGCACAAATGGACTGAGCCATAATTTTATTGATAGTCAAATTCCAAATTGAGTTCACAATGACACCTCAATGACTCAAATACTAATCTAGCTCTTAAAAATCGAAACAATTATATTGACTGTTTCACTTTCTAGACTAGACTAATAAAATGGAAAAGAAAGTCTTTTAAGGACACTTGGATGCTCCATCACTCTTGTCTCTCTCCATCAGAGTGGATTTCATCTTCAGAACTATCTAAAATCAAACAATAATACTAGATGAGCGAAATCTCAGTAGGAATTATATCTCTTTGTCAGACAATCTTTAAGTAATTAACATATTGACATAACATGAATACTAAATGATGAAACAGTGTGAAAACATAAAGCAAATCCGTAAAACAATAGTCAGGGGTGACAAGATATAATCATTAAATATAAAAATTTAAGTAATGGAAATGTAGAGAAACTAGATATTTCCAAAAAGAATAATGTTAGGAAAAACTTTACATGTAACCAAGATCAAGGATCATGTATCAAGTGCAATATAAGATATTGGCCATATAACAAGTAATATCTCACAAGGGTCAACTATCATGTACAAGTCAAGCAAGCAATCTTTCATGTAATGAGTGAATTGTCTAGATCAATCTAGCATGCATGTAGTGGTGCAATGCCACGTCTGATTATTCAACTCCTATGGGCACAAATACTTTGAGACGCTTCTCCCAGGACCAGATCATGCCTATAATTGTCAAGCATTGGGGTTTGAATCAAAGATCTCATGTAATTTTCTAGATAATTCTATATTTTAATGACCAAGTGAATTCCAAGAATTTAAGCTTAGTAACTAAGGTATCAATATGATTTGGAATCATGAATAATGAGGGAATTTCAAAGGAACTCAAGGATCAAAGTTGTAGGAATGGTCATAAGCAATTTCACATAAAATACATGAAAAATATAGGTCGAATCGTGTCTCCACAGACAGAACACAAAGTTGTAGGACTTAGTTGAACTTGATCTATTACAGGACCATGTTCACAAAGCAGGAGATAAACGAGGTCTATCGAGGTGCCATGTTCAGAACGCAATATCTGGTAGTGCCGTGTTCAGTAAGGACTTAACATAATCGTGTCTTCCATGGGACGTCCGTCGGAGTCGGGGACTACACCAGGCGACCCGTGCACCTCACAATTTCTTGTTTTCTCCCAAGCTTGGCTGACATTGTGGGAGTTTTTGACCTGTGGGCTGACATTTTTTGTCATACCTTTTTTCTTCTTCAGTGGACTTGCGGTTATGGCTCACTTTGTCGGATATCGTCGGTCCCGAGACTTAATAGATCAGAACTCCAGGTCGGGTCTCCCTGTTCACCAAACTGAGAAGCCCATGCCTTTGTTCTGCCCACCCACAATTACTCATGAGAATTTTGATTCTGTGGACTGTGATTTTTATTAGGTTGCCAAGAGATCGGTCTCCGAGGGCCAGGGTCTTGGGGATGTGACCTATTTCATGGGTACACGAGGTTTACTTCTATGATCGGTCAGGTGCGTATCCCCGACACTTCTCCTTGGATCAATATCTCTATGCATTCATCTAGAGCTACGTGGCTACTGACATGGAGGCCAATGACCCACTTTTGAAGGAAGAGCATTACTATCTGGAATGTGCTATTTTGCAGGGTTGAGACAACATGTCGTGTACCTATTCCTTTGTGTACCCCAGCTACTTTGAAGGTTTCATGTGGCAGACGTAATTTTCGAGCGAAGACTACCTAGGCTTCTTCAACAAGTATGACAGTTTCCGAGTGTAGACTCCATCCTTTTCACCGGCCACTTGGGATATTGATAGGTGTGTACCCTTACATGATTAGTTATGCCACACATACTATTTTAAGTGTTTTTAATTGAGTAATTATACAGATTTTATAGCTAATCTCAACCTCACACACAAATTGGGTCTTCCATATATAGAAAGTAGATGAATTCAGTATGATACACATAAGATTTGAGAGAAATTTGTATTAATTTCTCATTGCATAATTATAAGATTTTTCTATAAAAAAACTCACCTCAGGACAAACAGAAGAGTACACCCTCTTCCAGAGGAAGAGAATGCTCTCACTCAGCGGCGGAGCCAGGAATATTTGAAGGGGGGGGGGGTAAAATAAAACTAATATAATAAAATTTATTCATTTTCATTCAAGTAGAAGATATTTTACAAGTGAGTTGTCCACGACGAGTCTTCATATTCTGAAAGCGTTGTATTATTGTCTCATTGTCAATGCTCTCGAATATCTCTTTCTCAATATATGTCACTAAATTATCATTCACCCATTGATCACCCATTCTATTGCGCAATCGATTCTTCACAATTCTCATTGCTGAAAATGCTCTCTCCACAGTGGCTGTAGCAACCGGTAAAGTCAATACCAATGTCAACAACAAATAAACTAATGGATAGATAATATCTTTTCTATTTTCAACCATCCTTTCAGCAAGTTCTGCAATTCCAACCAGTTGAGTAAAACCATCATCAGATCGCATGTCAATTATATAAGTCTCTAACTGGTTATCAAGTGCTTGTAATTGCATAGAAGAGAACTCATTTGGATAGAACTCAGCAAATTTGATTAACATTTCTTTATTATAGGCTGCAAATGATCTTTCTGGATTCAAGCATGATAGACATAGTAATAGCTCGGTGTTTACTTCAGTGAATCGACTATTAAGCTCTTGGAGTTGCATATCTAAAACTGAATAAAATAACTCAACACGATAGTGATGCAAATTTGTAATTTGTTGAGCTCTTCGTCTTGAACGCCCTCGAGGCATAAAAATATCATCCATATTAGGAATGCCAATCTCATATTTTGCACAAAAAGATGAAACCTCTAACAAATGAGAATCCCACCCACCATTTCTCATTGTTTGCATCCGTTGTTTTGAGATGCCAACTAACTTCATAGCATTATCAATATCTTGATCTTTCCGTTGCAGTGCTTGTGATAGCTCATTTGTTATTCCTAAGATCCTTTTCATTAAATGGATATTAAACACAAAATCATAAGTCTTAATCGACTCCAATAGCATATATGCTTCAGCCCTTTGCTCTGAATTTGAACATCTTCCATCACAGTCTCAACCACATCAAGTATAGATGCAAACATAGAGATCAAATTAACCAATACATTATAATGAGAACCCCAACGAGTATCCCCTGCTCTTTTTAAGCTTCTCTCTTGATTTAAACCTCTCCCACTTTCAAGTTCACCAATTTCAAGAGCTTTAACAATTTCTGTAGCTTGTTTTTCTCGGAGTTGATCATACCGCTTACATGAAACTCCAGCAACATTGACTAACGTAGCAACCAAATTGAAAAATAGAGCAATTCTTACATGAGATTTAGCAACTACAACTATTGCTAATTGAAGCTGATGTGTAAAATAATGGATATAATAAGCACATTCATTCTCTCTCATAATAAGTGTTTTAAGTCCATTCAACTCACCACGCATATTACTTGCTCCATCATACCCTTGACCACGTATTCTTGATATAGTTAATCCATGTTTGGATAACAATAACTCGATGCCTTCCTTGAGTGTTTGAGCTGTAGTATTTAGAAGATGTACAGTGCCAAGAAAATGTTCCACCACATGTCTACTTTTGTCCACATATCGCAAAGTAACTGCTAGTTGTTCCTTATTTGACATATCTCGACGTTCATCTACTAAGATTGAGAAAAAAGCATCACCGAGATCATCAATGATAGCATTTGTTGTCTCCATAGCACTTGCATGAGCTATTTCTTTTTGAATTTCAGGTGCAACTAGTTTCAAATTTTCTGGAGCATTATTTAAAACAGCCTGAGCAATACTTTCATTATGCTTAGCAAGAAAGTGTAGCAATTCAAGAAAGTTACCTTGATTTCTTGAGTATTCAGATTCATCATGTCCTCTGAAAGATAAACCATGTCTTTGGAGAAAACGAACACAATCAACTGATGTCTCTAAACGAATTCGATAAGCATATTTTTCCTGCTCTGATTGCTTAATCAAAATTGACTGAATATTTTGATTCTGCTTGAATAAGCTCTCACACTTTCTTCTAGCTTCATTACGTGCACTATTATGTCCTCCAACATGACTTTCTATTTTCTCCTTTTTCTTCTAATTTTTAAATCCATCGACAACAAATGCATCCCCTCCGCCCTCTTGTTTCTCAGGTCTAAAACACTAACAGTATAAACAGAAAACAACATCTTTCTCTTTACTGTACTCCAACCAATCCTTGTACTCATTATACCATGCATGATTAAATCGCCGTTCTACTTTACCAAACTTAGTCTGTGGAAATTTAATATCCTTAGGTTGAAAATGACCCTTTTGTAAATATGCTCTTCTAATTTGATCTCGATCATTTGGATGGTAATCAACAATCCTTTTTCTCAATCCTAGATCTGACGGAAGATTTTCAATGTCTACAACTTCACGTTGTCTCTTGGATGAAGTCGGTATCTCAATAGCCGCATTGTCATTTACTTTGTCATATGCTACTTTTAGAGTTATTCCTCTCTTCAAAAATTTATCTATAAAAAATATATAATTACTTTAAGTTAGCATTATAGTGAAAACAAAATTTTGCATCTATATATTTAAACTTTGCATCTTACCCATGTCAAAACTCTCCAATTATATTTTGTATTAAGGACTTCTGCAATTTTTTCCCTTAATGACACTTTGGTGGGAATCAATATCTGCAGTGTAATTATTGAAATAAGGAATCAATATCCATTATCCAACATATATATACAACCACAATTCTGATAAAAGATTACTAAATTGAAGGAATAGAAAGAATCAAATAATCTTACCCGGTCGACAAACAAAAGTGAAATCAAGTGGGTAGAAAAATAATCCTTAGTGAAATGTCAATATGGTCATAAAACATGAATTAAAAAGAAAGACGTGCAAACCGAATATACTATTTGAAGACATCAGGAAGTGAACCCAGAGAGAACAACCAAGAGCTGTGTTTTCTCTTCATATGTACATTGGCTCAAGGTTGCTCATCTGTTATCGTCATAATAATTCACGATTTTTCAACACACATTGAGTATTTAGAATTTCTTAATAGCCTCCCTGAAAATATCCCTATAAATTAACCAAAAACCTAAATAGTTATACACAGTTACACACCTTTCTCATATAAACACATGCATTTCAGTAATCCATCATCTTCAAAACCTACATAAATGTAACAGGTATACCCATTTTGAAACAAAATAAAATAAATTGCAAGTTTCTTCATTTTCAAAGCCCATGCAACATAAATATGAAGATTGATATAACTTGTTGACAAAATCAATCCTAGTTTCTCAAATCTTGAGAAATACAAATAAGAGAGTGAAAGAATACGAGATTACCTTACACAGAATAAATCCCCAAACTCTGAGACCAGGAGAATAGACAACACTAGAAATAAGATTCACAAAATCGAGGTCCTTCTCTTCTTCATCTTTCTCCTTTGCTTCTTCCTTTTTCACTCTATCTCTCTTTCTCTCCCTTCAAGAAGGGCGCTAGAGAGAAACCGTTGCCTGCCGCTGCTGAGTTTTCATGTTTCCACTTTTCAGATCGCAGAAGAGCCGCCACCAAGAAGGCTCTTCACGTTTTTAGGTATTAAGTTAAGATGTGGTGGGGTATAATGCACCCCACCCCTCCTTTTAACATGTTTTAGACCCGCCAAATGGGCTGGTCGGTTGGATAACATGGGCTCAAAAAACCCAACTTTAAGGACCTTAAGGTGGGGGGCAAATGTAAAGAAGTGTCTAAAAATTTTCCCAGATCCCCCTTGCCCCCCCTGGCTCTGTCACTGCTCTCACTCCACCATCACACACCCAAGGGATTATTTACTTGAGATTTTTACATAAAAAATATTGTTAGAGGTGAATTTGAAAAAAAAGTTATTCTTAAAATTGTATTAGTCGGTATATCACTATGTTAATTCAAATAGTGCATAAATGTCATTTAAACGTAATTTTTTTATAAATTTTTGGGAAAAAGAAATGACATACTACATATAAATATGACATTTTTATATAATTCAGATTTACACAGTGATACGCCTGTTAATATATTTACATGAATATTTTTTTTTTTACAAATTCTCATTTAATAATGATTTTCATGCAAAAAATCCTATTTTATTTCATAAACGAAAAGATTACAAAAGATGTTGAGACATACCCGTGAAACACAGGACTACAATTAATTAATGAAACTAAAATAAAGTTGTCCACTGCTGATCTTCATGAGTTCATGGACACGATAATCCATTAATTAATCAGTTAATCCTCTGATGGGCACTGAAGTTGCACCTGTGAGCCCTCGATAATGTGGCCAACGGAACATAGATATTTTCGAAGGAATGAAAGGGGACCATGTTCTCTCCATACAACTAGATCTTAGTTCCTTCTGATAGTCGAGATCGCTTTTACGTTGCCAATGAGGGACGGCTCCAAGAAAGGAGAAATAAGCTGCCAAACTTCATGATCATGATTCCGTGTTGCCTCATCTCTCACAGTGAGTTGTAGCCCTCTAGCAATAATGTCTTCAGGGATAAATGGCGATCGAGTGCCATAAACCAGCCATCTATCATGGATTAATCGAACAGTAGATCCATCTCTGAGTATCCATTGGGTATGCTCCTTGATTTTGGAGCATGCTAATCTGTGTGTAGAAATAAAATCTAACAAACTATAATCTAAAAATAGAAGACACAAGAGCCTGGATAAAAGGTGTAGCAGCGATGATCGATGGTGGTGATGATGTCGTCTCTCCTTGAGTCTTGGATCACGAACCTCCTTGTGTATGAGTTGCCCACGCCGGAGCGGATGATGCCGCCCTTCCTTGTGTTGCCCCTTGGTCCAGCTTAATCCCCAGTCTCCCAGTTGATCCTCCAGCTTAATCCTAGTCTTTCAGTCCAGTTGATTTTCTAGTTTAATCCAAGTTAAGGTGAATGATGCCTTGGGCGACGGTCCCTCTGGAGATCCATTTCATTTCGATCATTCTAATCACTGGTCCCACTCCAGTTCGGTTCTAGATCGGACATCTATCCTATCCCACCCACCAATTCTGGTCCGAATCAGTTACGTCCCGGTCATATCTCACAGGCCGTCCCGCGTGAAGGGGTCAGGAGTGTTCACAATCGACTCTCAAAGAATGGTGTTCCACCAACCACCCCAAATCGTGCAGAAGTTGTGACCGCGACTCTATCCCCCCCCTCCTCTTTGCACACCTCGGTAACGTCATGGCGTGTCCTCAGTATGTGGGTACAACCAATGTGCCTGCATGACACATCCTGGACGTGCAGGTGTGCCAATATGCTAACGATTCAACTCCCTGAAGCAATGCTCGACTGTTCAATTTGAGCCGTACCAGACTCTCGTTCTAGCCAACTAGCATTAGCAGCGCTGCGTTCTCCACAACATGTAAAGTCCCTCGAGGGATATTATGCAAACAAACATCATGCAAACAACTGAGTTCTTCTTTATACTGCAACGACCCGAGGACTGGCATTCGAGATGGAATTGTCCCGTGACTTGCACTTCTTGTAATAGAACTCTCAATGTATTTTTGTAATGCCCCTTCACGGCATCTATTAATGAAATGTGGTCAAGGACAATATCCCTTTCACTCTCATGATCATTGTCCTCCAATCTCCGAGTTATTTTCCTCCCAGGTTGCTACTGATATCAACTATCCCCACTGTATAACTCTCTGTCTTTTGGGTCAAACGTAGCTCGTACTTCCGCTTGATGGGGAACGCAAGCGGAAGTACGAGCAGTACACCCCACTAGTCGCACCGGTCTATGAGATCTATGAAGACATCAAAGACTCGGGACTTCTCCGCCAGCCCGAGCCGATGAAGTCGAAGAACCGTAATCGCGATAGGTATTACTTGTTCCACGGCGATCACGGGCATCACACTGGTGACTGCCACCAGCTCCAGGACGAGATCGAGTGCCTCATCCGTCAAGGACACCTAGCTCGGTTCACAGCCGAGCATAAAGAAGACCGAGGCGCCCCAGAGGAGATCGACAACGCCCCCCGAGGGGTTCACATCAACGTCATCTCCGGAGGGACAACATCAGGAGGTGACAGCAGCTGAGGGAGAAAACGCCATGCCGAGCGGGTGAGCTGAGCTGTAGAGCCCCCCAAGGCCCCGCCGAGTGAGCCCCAGGTCATAGTCTTCTCCGACCGAGACCTGGAAGGGCTGAGCACCCCGCATGACGACGCCCTCGTGATCTCTGCTACAATAAACCATTGTAACGTAGATAGGATTCTAGTTGACAATGGGAGTGCCCCTGATGTATTGTCTTGTGACTGTTTCCTTAAGATGGGAGAGGATCCATCCAAGCCCCGCCCGGTCCGAACTCCCCTCTGCGGGTTTAATGGCCTGGCCACCTATCTGAGGGAGCCCTAAGCCTGCCGGTTACCCTCAGCACCCCACCCAAAACCGTTACGGTCATGGTAGACTTCATAGTGATTAAAGGTATGATAGCGTACAACGCCATCTTCGGCCGGGGAATCCTCAGCCGAATAAAGGCAGTACCCTCTACCTATCACCAGAAAATGAAGTTCCCCACAAAAAACGGGTTGGGGGTGTAGACACGCCAAAATTGACGTTACTATGAGTACATCTCATATTGCCTTGTAATGTCCCAATTTGACCCTCGAATTAACTCTGTTTGAATAATTTTTCTCACTTTTCTTGGATTTCTCCCCTTTTCCTTTCTTTTCCTATTTTCCCCTATTTTTCTGGATTTTTCTGGATTTTTCTGGATTTTCTAGGCATTTTTCTCTATTTTTATGTATTTTTCAGAAATAACGACTTGATGTGAGGCGTCTTTTAAATAACGACTTATCCTTAGGCGTTTCTAAAAAATGGACGACTATTTATGGAGGCGTCAATTCCACTCATTTTCTATTTTTCTGATTTTCTGGGAATTTTTCAGAATTTTTTGGGAATTAACAACTTAACCATGGACGTTATTTTAAATTTGAAAGGAATAAAAAATCGAAAATTTAATTCACGACCTATGCACGGTCGTCACTTTTTAAATTGATTATTTTAATATTATTTTCAACCTCATTCCAGAGGTGATTTGGTGGCCTTCCGGGTGTCATAAAAATTCATAAAAATAGTCGTTGGAATCAGGGCGATGAGATGCACCTTCACCTAAAAAATGGGAAAATAATATTGAGAATTAAAAAATATCCCTATTTTGAATATTTTGAATTAACGCCTTAATCTAAGTCGTATTTTTAATGACGCCTTTGTGCAGGTCGTCAATTCTTGAATTGACGCCGTGACCCGGGTCGTGTTTCACCTTCGTTTCCCCCGTTAGGCATCTTTCCTCCCCAAGAGTCCTCCCTTGCTTTGCCATTGCCCATTCTTATCTTTCCCGGGATGGACTCTTGCCATGCTTATCCCTTTGATCAATCCTATAAGGGGTTCGATCCCTTTTTCCTCTCGACTTCTTCGATTCCCTTTTCCGTATTCTATCTTCTTCCTCTATTTTTCTTCCTTCGTTTTTTTTTCTCTCCCTTTCTTTCCCCCTGTTCATCCTTCTCTTATTATTCTTCTGTTTCTTCTTTCTCTCTTATTCTTCTGTTTCTTCCGTCCCTTCTTCCTCTGTCTTCTTCCTCTTCTTCTTCTTTCTTCTGTGTCTTCTGTCTCCTTCTCCTTCTCCTTCTGTCTTCTCCTTCTTCTATTTTTTTTTTTACAGGAACCGAAGGTTGCATTGGCTAAGGAGGAGTTCTTACGTTAACGCCTTCATCCCATCTTTTGAGGCTTCCTCCCTATCGAGCATTCAAGCCAAATGAGCAAGCAACAAACAGATTTTTTTTATCTTATCTCCCCTTTATCTTTTATTTTCATAGATCGTAGTTCATAAATCATGCATGCATCATTGTTCTATTGATCTTTTCTCTCAACCACATTGAGATCTCCCCATAGTTCAACTCTTGCACACTTCCATATTTTTATTTTGCATTCATCATATCATTCATCTCCCACACCCTTTTACATAGGGGTTTAAGGGCAACCACCCTTAAGGTGTGTTCTTAATCATATTTTCATGATCATATCTTTAATAAGAACTTGATGCTACACTTGTTGATGTTTATTTGCCTATCTTTGATCTTACTTTTGAGGTTTGCTAAGTAATATGGCAAGATGACAAACAAGCAATCAAAGATCTGCTCAAACCTATGAACATGTGAACATGAACCTAGGCAATCATAGCTAGCTCTAGCATGGGCATGCTATCTCAATCAAATTACGCTAAGGAAAAGGAAAAACACACGCCGGGGCGTGGAGCAAGGAGTAAATAAAAACACACCACTAGGGATGGAACAAGCAAGGAAATAAAGATGTGATGAAGGAAATAGCTATTGCCCAGTACTAAGGAAAGATGTGATCGCCACCAAAGTAAACACAAGTCAAAGACTCGAATATACCTTGGAAATAGGTGGATGAAGCACCCGCCCACGGGAGAGAAAACCAAAGAAAGCCTGCAGATCAGCTTGAAAGTAACGGCCAGAGACCCGTGCGTTGCTTTAAGTAACGGTCTCACCCTAGACCGCCAGAAGAAAGTGACGCTCCTTCACCAGACCGTCAGATAACCTGCAGTAGTAAAGCTTGAATTCTTTTAACTCCAACTCTTCCAGCCGGCTAGAAGACTTGGGCCTCGTGCTAATGAACCTGTAAACCTGCCAAAGAAGTAGAAAAGACAAGACAAGACAACCTCAATCAGCCCTCTTCGCAAGCATAGCATCAATTCTTAAAGAATTTAAGAACATCAAAAGGAGAGGGAATTACCGGGGAGTTTTGGTTTTTTAACCCCTCTGGGCGTTTTTAAAAGTTGGGAGGATGTTTGTATGCTTAAAGAACAGTGAAAAACATGGAGGAGGAGGAGGGACAATGCTTTGTTTAAAAAGACCAAGGAAGAACTCAAGCATGCAAAGATGAACTTGAAAGATCAAAACAAAAGTACTCCCTTGACTGGAAGATGGATGGACGTGGGAAGCAACTCCTCCTGGATGAAGATGGCTCCTGAGTTCGGCAGCACTTCGTCGTGAATCAAAATCTCCTCCTCTTTGGCCATGAATTCAAGGGTTCTATTTATAGACCCTCAAAACTCGTAGGTCGAGTAGAGGATAATTTAGCAGGAAAAAAGGGATAAGTCTTAGCAAATCTTTGAGGATAATATCACCAAGAGTCCAAAGAAACAAACGGGAAGTCCTGAGGATCGGATTAGAAAGAGATAAAGTCAATCCACGTTCTTATCTCAAACACGGAGTAGCAGAGAAAAGGCTTGAACTGCCAGGACTCCCGGAAAGAAGTAACGGCTGTACGATAAACCGCCACTTGGAAGTAACGCACCAAGGAACGACCGCTATTTGCAACCTCATCCAAAGTGATAAGATCAACAGAAAGAAGCCCCTACAAGCTGGACTCTTCAAGGAAATGACGGTCAAAGCATAGGGCGTTATAAGGAAACAACGGCTGCACGACTGACCGTTATTATCAACGTGGATTCAACAGGATAAGCACTGAACACGTGGCCTTAAGCCTTAGGACTCTTCAAAGAGTAACAGTCTAAGATCCATCCATTAGAAGGAAGTGACGCACCTGCCTGGGACCGTTATTTAGCATTGAGATTCAAGAATATAGGGAAGGGTTTTGCTAAGCTTTATCCAACGAAATGCTACCGGGAGCCAATTCTTTATCCAGAAGAAGACTCAAGAAACAGGCTTCAACTGATCAGGAGACTCGATGAAAAGCGAACAACTCGGAGCATCATATTGAATGAATAAGGAGATGACCCGACTTATGGGTATAAAACGGGTGTCAACAGATGCCCCTCCTTAACGTCCTCTTTGCAGGGGAGTGAGCGAAGGTGAAGCGGAAGTGAAATGGAATATGGAGATGAAGCGGAGATGAAGCGGAGTGTATCAAAAAGAGGGCGTTAAGGTAAACGACACCCGTTCTTTACCAACAAGCGACAAGAATTTTCTGGAAAACTTCAAATTGATCACAAGGAAATAGCCAACCAAAGGATGCAAGTCTTGGAGGAATTAATTAACTAAGGAAAGGAAACACGGCTAGCCGCCGGAGGCAACGAAAAGGAAAGAGACTAAACTCCAGACAGGAATCTTCAGTGAACCAGATCAAGCGAGCAAATCGAAGGAAACCTTCTAATTCAGAATGAAATGATTCTCTTTATTCGGGATTAAGAACACAGCTGTTCACCATCAACGAGATATCTTGAACAGATGAAACTTCACGAATGCTCAAAGAATGCGAATGATGTATGCTGGGCTAAAGGAAAAAGAAATCTTCAAGACAAATGCAAAGAAAGATAAAATAGCAAATACTCGAGAATAATATTGCTAGATTGGAGTAATCAGAGTCAGGACACCATCTGCAACCACGGCGTGCAAGACAGAACCATCGTCCCCAAATTTTCCAACCTAACGGCCTATCCAACGATTAATCATGTGAACTTAGATCATCATCATTTTTGTTTAAGGGGAACATCAGATCTCAGAACACCTGAATGACCAGCCGGTTCTCGAGGTAATATATCACAAGTAACATATAGTAATGCATTAAGGGAATGAGGGAATAATATACAATACCTGACTTACCTGCCTGACGGACGGCCAAGCATGATTTTTGCTTAGAATCCTTCATGAAAGATAGGTTAGCCGGCCAATAATCATGATAAGAATTAGGCATAACCATAAGAAGCATCAAATAGGAACATCATATAGACAATAGGGTTTGTTCAAGTATTAATTAGACCTTCCAATTCATCAAGAAACTTGCAAGCATATAACGGTCAGATGTAGGGGCGTCACATAAAGTAACGGATCATACCCAGTCCGTTATAATCAAGGCGGTTCACATTCTTCAATAAAACAGTTCAACACATGTAACGGCCTCAAACTGGAGCGTCAGGAGGATGTGACGGCCGGTCGATAGACCGTCACATTTCCTGAGATTTCAAAAAAACAACCGAGCGGTCACGGCCCGTTCATTCAAACACTCAACGCCCAAAACCCAAAAAAACCGAGAGCTCCGGCGACCACCGTCCCCACCGTTCCAATGGCCGGTGACGAGGCACCCCAGCCGCCACCAAAGAAGAGAGAGAGAGGGAAAAGGATGGCAATACGGCGGCTTCACCGCCGGATTGAACGGGAGGTGATCCCGTCGGTGGAAGAGGAACAACCGACGAGGGGAGATCAAACGGAAGAAGAAGAAGTTCCCACGACTACGGGGGACGAGGGGGAAGTTCCCTTGGGTGCAGAGGAGCCCAAGGAACCAAAGAAGAAGAAGAAGAGAGCCATGGACCACGAGGTAGGCCCTCCGCCCTAATTTTTTAAATTTTAATTTTTGTGTTTATTTATGTGTGTATGTGGGGGATAAGGATAGAAATGGGTCCACGAACCCATTAGGAACAATTGTAGGCCATTTGGCCACAGTGGGAGCCATGAGAATGTAGGGAAAAAAATTCCCAAACGCAGAGAATGTGACGGTCCTGCCAGCGACCGTCACTCCCCTGACGCTCCAAGCTAGGGCCGTCAGAGACAAGTGACGCCCCAACCCAGGGCCGTCACTTCTGCCAGGGAATTAAACTATTTTTTAGGGTTTTTAATTTTCAAATTTTTGTTTTTGTTTTAAATTATGGATGTTTATGCAATGATTACATGATGCAAATTGACTAACTAATGATCTAATATGCAAATGCAGGGAAAGAGGAGATCACGGATTTCCTGGCTTCAGATCCGGGCGGTGTACCAGGCACTGCCCGACTACCAGAGAGAGAGACTCGCCGATATGGGATTCGCCGAGGTGCTTAGCATCGAGGTGATCAGGATGGATACGCCACTGCTATACGCACTGCACGAGAGATGGGACCCGATCAGCCGAGCTTTCATCTTCCCGTAGGGCCACATGATCCCCACATTGGAAGACATAGCGAGGATTACAGGATTGAGAGTCCACGGCTCCACAGTGACTGGATGGACGTACGGAGATTACCGGGAGATAGCACAGCAGCTGCTCGGGTTAGATCTGATCAGGCCGGGTCAGTCCTCTTCCCAGCTCGCGAGATCGGTGCTGCAGGACAGTTTGGGGCTGAGAGGAGCGGCAATTACCATGGGAGAGCTGCCGGAGGAGCATCTGGGCAGAGTGATTGATCAGGTGCGCCCTCGCGTGGCGGCAGAGGCAGGAGCAGAGGGAGACAGAGTGCTCAGGCGCTTCCTGATGCTATTGTTCGGGAAGCTCCTGTTCGCGACTCGGGCAGATGTCATCAGCTGCAGATTGCTGCCGCTGATAGAGGATCTGAGCAGAGTGAGGAAGTATGCATGGGGGGCAGCGGTACTAGCATTCCTGTTCGACTCCCTGAGCACCACGGACCGGCAGACGATGCTGGGCGGCTTCTCGCCCTTCCTACAGGTAAATGTACTTTAAATGCTTTCTATTATGTCATGACTATGATTATGCAATGATTTATGCAAAATGGCTTATGCAAATGATTCGACTGACTTGATTTCTAAATGCAGGTCTGGAGCTACATGTACCTCCCGGGCATTGGGAGAGGTGCATTACTCCATCCCGGCCTCATACCAATCGCGAGGCGATGGTCGGTGGCGAGGGACACGGGATCGATCCTCCGATTGACCCGGACGATCCAGGACGACCTGGACTCCTACCCCCACACATCGGTAAGCCCGAGACTCAAAATGATTTCTATATGCTTCTATATGCTGATAAATACTGACAAATGCTGATAAATGAATGAAATGAATGAAATGCTTTCAGGTGAGATGGACCCCGTACCGCAGCGAGGGCTACACAGGACAGCCGTGGGTGGAGGCGTCCTTATCGTACCGGGGGCGAGACATATGGTTGCATTGCATCCATATCATCGAGCCTCTGCACTACAGGCTGATCCTGCGGACTCGGGGACTACACCAGCCCGAGGTGGCCTTTCCGCATCGCAACGATGACCGCCCAGGCAAGTCGGCGAGGGGCATCAGCGGCAGTGTGGATTGGCGTGCCCGGAAGGCGAAGTATGTCCTCGACTGGAGGCAGCGAGGCAGGGCCGTGAAGGAGCGGGACGAGAGCGACGAGGCCTACCTGAAGGCCTTCGCTCGACACTACGGTGACCGGGTATACCGAGGTACCCGACGACCGGTATGCAACTCTAAACCAAAAAACCTTTCTATATGAACCTGCAAGATGATGGATGCTGATTTATGCTTTCTAAATGCAGCTAGACCCAGAAGGACGGATAGCCGAGCTAGAAGGGCTACTCCACTCCACCATCCAACAGCGGGATGGGTATCGGTCTGCCCTGGAGCTCCTGGTGAGACTAAATGCTTTCTACATAATTATGAATGATGCTAATGCTTTGATTATGATGATGCAAATGCAAATGTCAACTAACTTATGACTTCTAAATGCAGCGGGCTGAGGGAGCCCAACGAGCAGGACCAGATGCCCCGTCATCGTCCTCGCAGCCTGCGGGAGATAGGGCCGAGCGGGATGCTGACTTTGCTCGGGCAATTGCCCGGGCCGAGGAGGCGGAGGCCACCCTCGCGGAGCGGGTAAGAGACTAAAAAAACTTATGATTATGCCTAATTAAATGCTTTATGACTAATGATGTGAAAATGCAATCTACAGGCGAGGGATCTAGCAGCAGCAGTAGCTGAGGTAGAGAGAAGCAGGGCCGAGACTGATCGAGCCCGAGCGGAGACGGAGCTGGTGCGGGCAGAGATGGCCCGGCAGAGAGCGGAGACCCTGCGACGGCCAGATGATCCAGAGATGGAACAACTCCGGAAGGAGTTAGCGCAGGCACGAGCTGAGGTGGAGGAGCTCCGGATCAGGACGGCTGACTTGGATCGCTACCGGACCGAGGCACGAGAGACACGGCGTCAGATCTTTACACTGAAGATCAAGCTGCGGACATTGGAGCGGACGGTGCGGATGATTGGCCGGGGACCGGAGCGAGGTACCTCCCAGAGTGGGATACATAGGAGCGCTGCCCCTAGCGGCTCAGTAGGGGACTTCCTCGTCAGCTCCTCCGCCCAGCGGAGGAATGAGAGGGCAGAGAGAGGACAGCAGGAGGAGAGTGCTTCCATAGCACCGCCACCCAGGAAACCCGAGGGTGGAGAGGATGAGGGTGGCCCGGCTGATAAGCCGGCCGAATGATGCCTTTTCTTATGTTTTCTTTATTTGCATATAACTTTTAGCAAAAATGGAATGAAATTATCTTTTTCATTTTTCTGTTTGGTTTTAATTTGATGCGAGCGTGCATGAATGAATGTGAAATGTACAGGATGGATGAAATGTGGATGAATGAATGAGATGTATGCCGGAATGCATGTATGAAAATGGGAAGAAGATGAGGTGTATAAATGTGAAAGACCGCCAGGTCTAGTCAAGGATTAAAGGAATAGCTTGAACCCAGCAGCAGAGCAAGTGACGGTCTAAGATCGGACCGTCATAATCAAGTGACGCTCTAGTGAGAGACCGTTAATCATCAGAGACCCACACGGGTCGTGGGGCTTCAGGATAAACGACGGCCAATGGATGGTGCGTCAGAGGCAAATAACGGCCAAGGGTCAGACCGTTGATCATGGCAGAACGTTAGTTGGGCAAGGTACCTAGCAGGAAAATGTGACGGTCTGAAGGGGACGCATCAGAATCAAGAGACGGTCCGAAGTAAGACCGTCAGGAAGCGTTTTAGCCCAGAAGAGAAAGAATCAAGTGGCTGAGAATGTGACGGCTCAGGGATAGAGCGTTAGAGTGGAGTGACGGCCATGATATGGACCGTTACTCACCACAGAACATGATTCGGGGAACTGAAACCCACAGAGAATGCGACGGTCGAGCGATGGCGCGTCGGAGTGAAGTGACGGCCATGCGATGGACCGTTAGAGTTTGGGTCGCAATCCGAATCGGATTGAGCCGAGATAACTAAAACCCGAGGTTTAGCCACTTAAATCACCGCTAGGACTTATCCTAATTGAAGATAAAGCCTTCTAGCCCGAGTCTTACCCTTCCAAAGTTAAATACAAGCCTTGGCAACTTAAAACCTTAATCAAAATCGCAGCTTTGCTAAAACCCCTGTTCTAGGGTTTGAAGAGCTCCTCCAAAGGGCAGAAAGCATGATGAAGAGGAGCTTCGAGATGATGGCTATGGAGGAGAAAGCTTACACCGGCCCTAAAGCTACAAGGAAGGAACATGGAGAGCTCCAACGGCTAACCTCAATTCCCAAGCACTTAAGTTCTAACGTCCAAAGAGTGGTAAGTACTTAGAACTTCATCCAAAGTTCAGAATTTTGCTGTACTTATTCTTTTCATGACTTCCTCCTTTCTTTTCTCAAGCCCCTTCCCGGCCCAAGGTGTTATTCCAATCTAAAGTGGGTGGCTCCCATGGTAAATGCACTTCCCATAGAGGTCACATCCATCCTCAAAGCATGGCACCTCCAACCTCTCTTGGTTTTAGGCAAGAATTTCCAGAAATTATCTTTCGATTGGCCAAGCCTTTCAGCACTTGTGGAACTATGGCATCCACAAACTCATACTTTCATCTTTCCTTCCTTCGAAGCAACCGTCCTATTGGAGGAGGTAGAAACCTACCTAGCCCTTCCTAAGACAAAAGTGGGGGATGAAGACCGAGTTTGCTACACAATAGAGCCTATCGACCCGTCCTCGGATCTTGAGTGATTTTATTCACAATCCGAAGGACGTGAGAACCATGATCAGCTCACACCACATTCACTTGAT
Organism: Amorphophallus konjac; assembly: GCA_022559845.1. Lineage (NCBI taxonomy): Eukaryota > Viridiplantae > Streptophyta > Magnoliopsida > Alismatales > Araceae > Amorphophallus > Amorphophallus konjac. The sequence goes on from CM040118.1 coordinate 481,897,950, forward strand.
ACCCTTGGCTCAATGGGTGGTGTCTCATTGTAAAAATAAGTGGGAGAGACATGAAGCCATAGCCAAGGCGGTAGCGGTTTGCCTGTGTGGAATCTTTCTTTTTACCACTACCGACCACCTCTTAGACATCCAAAACCTTGGTATTATTAGCGGGCTGTGGCGGGGTATGTCTCTCAAGCGGTCCTCTCATACCTCTATGAAGGATTAAGCTCGGCGTGCCTCGGAGGACTTTTGTTCGGCTCTATGGTACTCCTTGAGTGCTGGATAGGGGTGAGAGTCAAATTCCTTCCTAAGGAAGACATAACTTCTGCAAGCCGACTCTTCGGGAGCCACCCTCTCTTCTTTATTGGAGGGGTATTTGGATATTCTCCTCAGGTTGAATGCAAGACAGCGGATAAGAAAACTCGGGATGAATGGCGCCTCTTCTTCAACACTTTACCAATGGACAAGTTCATCATGCGACCAAGAGTCCTCCGAAGTGCTTTTCTCAAAATACCGCGGCGCCAAGGCCTCGACCTCCAGCTAGTAGGGAACACTACCATGGCGATCTACAACCTGCATCGATGCCATCTTCAGATCGGATTACCTCGAATCAGCGTTTCTGCACTATCACACTACCCTCCCCTTCTACCTAGGAAGATGGGGACCGAGGAAGATGAAAGAGCGATCCGGAACGCGCTGACCATGTGGGAGATCAGCAAGGTGCGTCCGTGGCAAGCAGAAGTTGAAGAGAACGACGAAACACGCCGAGATTACTTGAAAGAGTTGAGAAGAATCCGCCCTCTTGCGGATAAGAAGTTGAATGTACCTTGATTTTCTTTTTTTTTTGTTTATGAGAGATATTTATGTTATTGACAATCAATTTTGATTTTACCAAGATTTATATTTCATTAATCTTTGCTTGAGTGAGATAAGATTGCCATAGTTAAAAGATCTTGGGTTCCATCATGGGGAAGGCTAGAATGATATAAACAGATGGGGCTTCTGGAGGATATGACGGATGTACTCAGGGCCGTCATATGGAAATGACGGTCTTGCGACAGGCCGCCAGAATCGGAGTAATCAAGAGCCCAGTTTCTGAAGGATGTGACGGATGTGTCTTGAGCCGTTATTTTTAAGTAACGGTAGACTCCCAGACCGTTATAATGATGGTTCAATGGAAAGGAAGAAGGCCCATGCCTGAAGGAAGTGACGGTCAAAGATGGGCCCGTTACATGACTGTAACGGTCTGATGCTGGCGCGTTACACACCTGAACCTGCATAGTTGTGAGCTTTTACCTTCGGGCTTGCCCCTGTATTCTGCACACACTTAGACATGAAACAAGTTAGCTCTGTTCTTAGACTCAACCCCTTGCCTTGAAGCAAGTTAGATAATGACCGTTTCTTGATATTTGGTCAAGGGGTGGAGCCTTATTAAATAGGCGAAAAACATAATGAAAATGCGATGCATGCTATGCATATGATGGTATTTTTGGGGGTTTTGGAAAATCTTTAATGTTTTGGATTTTGAAAATATTTGTTGTTTTTGGATTTTGAGACATATTTGATGTTTTTGGATTTTGAAAACATATTTGATGTTTTTGGATTTTGAAAACATATTTGATGTTTTTGGATTTTGAGAAATATTTGATATTTTTGGATTTTGAAACATATTTGTTGTTTTTGGATTTTGAAACACCAGTGCCTCTCCAGCAACACGAGACCTCCCTTGTTTTTAGCTTGAGCCTCGAGACCGGCGTGCAGATAGTGTGACAACCCCTGGCCGAGACCTGGTCATTGTGACGGTGTTTTTACCAATGTCATACCTAGGGTACTCGCCTCAGTCCTAAAAGAAAAAGGATTATGGGGGTAAGCTTAGGCCAGATATGGAAGTTTTTAGAACTTGATTCTCTCACCGTGCAACCTTATTAGAGATTTGGTCTGTTGTGCCGGGGCTTTTATGTCCGTCATCGAACCTTTATCCACTTAGGCATGCATGCGACCGGGCTCATAACGTCCCGCGGGGAACTGTACTGCCACTCTTGTCATGCCTAATTTTCTTTTTCTTTTGGAGCTTTTGAGAATTCATTCACAGACCTTGAGATGATGCTTTTGATTTCATGGTAAAGAGCACTCCTTTGCTTTTCTTTTCTTTTCTTTCTTGTGGAGTCAGGTCATAACGGACTTGCCCCTATTTGAGACCTCTTCTCGTTAGGGAGTTTGGATCGATTGTCTCCTTCTTATTTACTCCTTGCCCCTGGATGCAGCCGAAGAATGAAACGTACAGGGACTTTGACTTTCCCCCAAAGCATGGCCGAGGAAAAACGGTGTCTTTTTAAACAAGGAACCCGACCGGGGGCGTCGTGTAGTGTGTGTTTGCCTTACTCAAGACTCTCTTTTGAAGATAGGGAGGCATTTCTTATTGCCGGAAAAGCACATTGTTTAGATTTTTAAGGAAAGAAACGCTTAAGATACAACCCATTCCACGGGTGAGAGAGCTCCTCACCTTCCGCGTTTACTAAACGATAAGCATTCCCTGGATAAGCTTCTTTTATTACAAACGGCCCTTCCCAGTTAGGTTGCAACTTGGACCTAGGACCTGCAGACCGAATGAATTTGCGTTTCAAAACAATTTCACCCTTACAAAATTTTCGTTCGATTACCTTCTTTTGAAAATAGCGCGAAACCCTTTTTTGATAAACAGAAACGTGATCGGCCGCATTCATCCTCTTCTCATCTAAGAGTTCTAGCTGGACCAGCAACGCCTCTCGACGTTCATCGAGATTAAGTTCCTTATCGAGCTGCACTCTGAGGGAAGGGATTAAGATCTCGTATGGGAGCACCGCCTCCATCCCATAAGTTAAAGAGTAGGGAGTTTGTCCCGTAGGGGTGCGGACGGAGGTGCGGTAAGCCCACAGAGCTTCCACCAATCTTTCAGGCCAATCAGAAAATTTATGTGCTTCGCATGTTTTCTTAATGATTTTAAGAAGGGTTTTATTAGTGGCCTCGGCTTGACCGTTGCCTTGAGGGTAATATGGAGATGAATGATGCAGTGCAATATTGAACTTCTTACAGAGGTCCTTAAGCTCTTGGGAGACGAACTGGGGTCCGTTGTCGGTGATGATGCTGCTTGGTACTCCGAACCGCGAGATGATATTCTTCATGATAAAGCGGCACACCATTGTAGCTTTGATCTCCGCGTATGCCTCGGCTTCGGCCCATTTGGTGAAGTACTCAGTGGCGGTGAGGATGAAAGATTTCTGCTTGATCTGAGAATTAGGATCACCGAGTGGGCCGACGACGTCGAAAGCCCACATAGAGAACGGCCAAGGAGCAGTCATGGGATGGAGGGATGAAGCTGGGGAGTGAATTTTATCAGCATGGAGTTGGCATTTAAGACACCTCCGGACATAGAGGGAGCAATCTTCCTCTAGAGTGGGCCAATAGTAACCCTGCCTAAGGATCTTCTTTGCTAGAGCCTGGCCATTGACATGACCTCCACACTCACTAGAATGGGCTGCTTCAGCCACCTTCCAAGCTTCTACATCATCTAAGCATCTCATGAGCATTCCATTAGTAGCGCGCCTATATAGTTCTCCTGCAATGATAGTGTACCTTGCGGCGGCTCTTCTTATTGCTTTACGCTGCTCAGCCTTTGCCCCTTCTGGGAACGACCCTTCTTTGCAAAATAATTCGATTTCATGATACCAAGGCAATTCTTCTTCGTCCAGAATCTCCTCTAGTTCTGTTAATGAAACTTCCTTGAGATCCTCTTTCTCAACTTTCGCCTCTACAGATTTCCTGAGATTGGTGAACCAAGGATCCTGAATGGAGGGTGTGTCCAATCTCTGGACGACGATGGTCTCAGTACTACGACTGAGGGGGAAGGATAAGGAGGAAGCAAGGGATGCCAAAGCATCAGCTAGTATGTTCAAAGAACGAGGAGTATGGATATAGATGAGCTTACGGAATCGCTTAGCGAGGAGCATGACCAAATCTTGATAAGGTTTGAGCTTAGGGTCACGAGTACGGTAAGTTGACAGAACTTGCCGTAGGACGAGCTGAGAGTCTCCTATAATGTTCAAATAACGCGCGCCTAGGAGATAGGCGTGCTTCAAGCCGGCCAGGAGAGCCTCATACTCAGCGATGTTGTTGGTAACAGGGAAGCGAAGTTGATAAGCGAAGGGGATGGTTACTCCCTCTGGAGTAAGCAAGATAGCCCCAATCCCTTGGCCTTGAGAGTTGAGTGCACCGTCGAAGTGCAGAGACCAAAAGGGATGATGAGAAAGGACAGAGAGATGCTCATCAGGGAAATCGTCCTGAATGGAATCGGTATGAGGAATGGGAAGATGTGCGAGATGCTCAGCAATGGCATATCCCTTGACTGCCTTCTGAACGACAAAGGTGATGTCAAACTGAGAGAGGAAACTCTGCCAGCGAGCTAACCTACTAGAAAGGACGGGCTTTTCTAGGAGATAACGGATTGGGTCCATTCTAGAGATCAGCCTAACTGGGTGGGCGAGAAAGTAATGTTTAAGCTTCTGAGCTACCCACACTAAGGTGGCACAAGTCTTCTCCATAGCGGTGTACTTGGATTCAGCTGGGTTAAACAACCGAGAGAGGTAGTACGCGGCCCGCTCTTTCCCTTCGTCATCCACTTGTGCTAAGACCGCCCCTAGGGAGTCCTCAATAACCGAGATATATAGGATTAGGGGTCTCCCGGGGACAGGAGGTTGCAAAACCGGGGGATTGGTTAGGTACTCTTTGAGGTCATCATAGGCCTTTTGACAATCTTGATTCCATTCGAACTTTACCCCTGCCTTAAGTAATTCATAGAATGGGCGGCATCTCTGAGAATGTTGAGATATGAATCTCCTAATGAATTGAAACCGACCAATCAGTCCTCGAAGTTCCGTAATGTTCTTCGGCGGAGGCATGTCCATGACGGCCTGTGCTTTATTAGGATCAATCTGGATCCCCCGTTTGCTTACTATGAACCCTAGCAACTTCCCCGAAGAGACTCCGAATACACACTTCTTCGGATTCATTTTAAGCTTATACTCCCTGGCTCTCTGCAGCACCTTAGCCAGAATAGAGGGGTGTTCTTCTTTTGTCCTTGACTTCACCAAGATGTCATCCACATAAGCTTCCATGTATATATGCATCATGTCGTGGAAAATGGCCATCATCGCCCTTTGATAGGTGGCACCTGTGTTCTTCAACCCAAACGGCATAACCACATAACAATACGTGCCTCAGGGCGTGGTGAAGGAAGTTTTCTCTTGATCTTCCGGAGCGAGACGGATTTGATTGTAGCCCGAGTATCCATCCATGAATGACAGAGCTTCGTACCCGGCAGTGTTATCCACTATGACGTCTATATGAGGTAGTGGGAAATCATCTTTGGGACATGCTTTGTTCAAGTCCCTGAAATCAATGCATATGCGCACTTTTCCATCCTTCTTGAGGACAGGGACTATGTTCGCCACCCACTGGGGATATAAGACTACTCTGACGAACTTGGCCTTGTATAACTTATCGACTTCTTCTTTGATCCTCAAGGCCATGTGGGGGTGAAATCTTCTTGACTTTTGTTTAACAGGTGTTGCCCCTGGTTTAAGCACGAGTCGATGCTCCACTAAGGAGGGGTCGAGACCTGGCATGTCCTCATAAGACCAGGCGAAAGAATCGCTGTACTCCCTTAGAACCTTAATTAGATCTTCTTCTACCTGTGAAGGGAGATCAGCTGAAATAATGATAGGCCTTGGGTCTTCTTCTGTTCCCAAGTTGATTTCCTTTGTAGGTTCATCCACTGCCGTCGACGGCTGGTCGAATCTCTTTAATTCTTGTGCATATAAATCAGCAGTGTCATCTATATTACTGTCTTCATCTATGGGATCCTTCTCATCCAAAACCTCATAGACGCCTAATCCGTCGTCGCTCCATTCCCCTTCTATTTCCTCTTCACCTTCAATCACAATTGCTGTGGCAACGAATTCTGGACACTTCAGAAGAGCATGACATCGCTGAGCCAAATCTTGCAAGAACCTATCAGGAACAGATCGGGAAGGATGCGCAAGCGAGCGCGGCTCAGAATGGGAAGGGTTGGATGCCCTAGAACAAGACCCTACTTCTCTAGACCTAACTGACTCTACTTCCTTAGACTCGCTAGACCCTAACCCTAACCTAGGAGAGAGAAGGCTTAGTGGAAGGGAAGGAGCAGGGGATTCGTGCCCCTGGGAGGAGGAGGATGGAGATAGGACAGCGTAATCTTCCACCGAAATCTCCGTTTTAAATTTGACGTTTTTTTTGAAGATCAGTAGAGACTATGCAGCAAGACGGAGGAGGTGGGAGCTGCATGGGGAACATCTCGGAAAGGATGCGATTGGAGAAAGGATCAGCAGAAGATAACCATATCTCACGGAGCTGAGCATTAGGGGAGAGAGGAGTGAGTAGAGTGGACAGATCAATACACGGACACTTCCCGCGAGCACAAGGGATGAATTGAATCTCCGGTGGATCAATGATGGAGGGATTTATCATGACAGGAGGAAGACGGGGTATGGGCTCCCTTTGTTGCAAGATGGATTGGAAGCGTGAGGGAGACCAAGAGAAAACAATCGGAGAGCTCCCCACCTTTTGCATTTTAACCGCGGGTTGCTTCTTCGGCCTCCACTGTACGAGCCGAACCTCTCGCTGTTTCTGGCGATCTTCTTCAGAAAAGATCCTTTGCAAGGCCTGACTGTAGTCGAGCATGTCACCATTTGACCTTCCTGGCAGGGAAGGTGGACTGGCAACTGGACAAACTATATCCCTTCTTGGCTGCACCGGTTCTGGAGCTAATGTGCCGGGCTGGAGAGGCCCCCTGACAAAGTGCTCACGATAATCCCATGTAAGTGGCCCAGAATCACCCATTATAGATAATGTTGTTTCCTTGTAACCAAGGCCTCTTCTGCCCATTTTCTTTCCCTTAGGTATGGGCTTAGTCATTCCTTGCAGTTGCGCCCCGAGGCCTCTCCCCGGTTGATAGCCCAGTTTCAATATGATATTCCACCCTTTTGAATCTCGGATCTGTGGCTTCACTTTGACATTGACTGGAGTAGTGATGGGCTTGGGAGATGTGTAAGCCCAAGGAAAGTTCAAATCAAGCACTGATATGACGGGCCGGCTACTCGGCCATAGTGTGGGAAGAACCTGATCTGAGAGGGCCTTGACCGTCTGTACTGTGGCCAAGCTTTTAACTTTGACGACCCTCCCTTGAAAGGGAAATTTGACGCACTGATGTGCGGTGGAGGGTACGGCGCCAAGCGTGTCAATCCAGGGACGACCCAAGATAGCCTTGAACATAGGGTCGATGTCGAGAACATAAAATTCCACGGCCATAGTGAGGGGACTGAGCTCCGCCTGAATGGTGATCACCCCGTGACATGCTCGCCTTGAGTTGTCATATGCTGCTATAGTAGTGGGGGTAGGCTGTAGTAACTCTTCGGATATGTTGCATGCTCAGAGGGTACTAAGTGGGCAAACATTAATTGAGGCCCCGGTGTCAACCAATGCTGCTTCAATGTCGACTTTGTTCAGGGTAATTGTTATGCAGAGTGGCTTTTGTCGAGCCCCTGGAGGTGCAAGCTCGGTTTCTGAGAATGTAATTGCCGGCCCTTTGGAAATAGTTGCCAATGCCGTTGGTAAACTGTCGACTGCCATGTCTTCGCTAACCATTACTTTCTGCAAGAAGTCCCTCAATGCATCCTGATGAAGGGTGGACCTTTTGATTAACTCTAACACGGATATCTTAGCGGGTACTCTATCCAGGTGATGTAGCAAATCATATTGAGTACCCGGCAGAGGTTCAGCCTCTTCTTGCTCGGCCATTGGCTGGGTGGACTGGGGATTGGAAGCAGTAATGTAATTCCGATGGAACATCTTTCCGCTTCTTAAGGCACAGTTTGCCGCAGTATCTGAAGATAGTGTGACGGGTGCCGCGGGGTGGATGAGTGGGATAGGCTGTGTGGGGGAGGTGTTTTGGTGGAGCGTGGGGTTAGCGAGGTTAATGGGGGGTGAGTGGATGATAGGTGAGGGATTGATGGAAGGCAAGGTGGTGGTGAATGTCAATGCGGGTGGAGGGAAGGCTAGTGGATGTTTGAGGACGGGCGAAGGGTTAGGTGATGGTGTGATGATGGCGAGGGGAGTAAGCGTTGGAGGGTATGATGGGATGGAGAACGGTAGAGGGTTCGCTGGAGCGGGTGTGGATGGTAGGATGAGCGGAGAAGGTGTTGGTTGCATGGGGAGGAGGAAGGAAGGGTTGCGGAGGTTGTGGTGGAAGGCCATTACTTGCGGTGCGGCGCCATCATCATCAAAAGACCACCCGGCATTGGGAGCCGGTGGTTGAACCATGTTAACTTGTGCTGGTGCCGGCGGCTGCTGCTGAGGAGCGGGTGGATGATTCGGCATCGGATTCTGATGGATGCCTAGGTCTTGCACTTGCTGTGGTTGCTGTTGTTGTGGCGGCTGCTGCGGCTGCGGTGCTTGATGCTGCTGCACTTGCTGCCCCTGCGGCTGCCTCCTCTTCTCTTTAATCTCCACAATGGCCCTATACATTTTGGCCCAGTCGATTCTCTGCCCTTCATGAAGGTCATATACTAGATCTCGGAATTGATAACATCCTTCTATGGTATGGCCTGGCTGCCTATGGAACATGCAATATTTGGTTTGGTCAACCGCCGGGTTCCAAACAGGCCGTTCCGGAGGAAGTTGAATTGCATTTACTGACATAAGTGCCGAGAAAATATCCGTAAGTGTCTCGGGCAACGGAAGATATTGGGCTCTCCTGGGAGCCGGGCGCTTGCTGTTTGGATTGTTGTTGCTGTAGCCACTGGGTGGAGGGACGTTATGGTATTGTGATGGTGGTGATGGTTGTTGTGGTGTGGTGAAGGCGTTTTATGGAATGGTGAAGGCGGGGGGAGTGTTTTGTGGAGTGGCCTGGAAGTTGTGCGGAGTGGAGTTTTGTGGATTGCGGGGGTTTTGATTGTAGCGGAAAGGTGCGGCCTGATACGGAACAGCAACAGCTTGTACTTGCTCATTTGTTTGGACCCCCTCAGTAACTGGCCCTTGCGGTTTCTTGTGGTGCTTGGGCTTTTGGTTTTCGAATAGAGAATGGATAGGGGAGTCCTTGAATTGAGTCTGTATGAAGCGCGCCCGGCTGTAGAGTTGATGCATGTTGGCTATGTCATTCATTGCCAGGATGTTGCGAAAAGTCGACGTGACATTGGAGATTAGTAGTTTGACCTTCTCTTCCTCCGGAATATGGCCAGGTACTCTGGCGGCCATCTGCCTCCACCTGTCTGCATAGGTGGCGAAGTCTTCCTCCGGCTTCATCTTCTCTGCTACTAGATCTATAAATGAATATTCTGGCCCGACCCTGTCTTGAAACCGCTGAATGAATTTGTCCTTAACTACCTTGAAACTCTCGGCCTCTTCCAGTGGCAGAGAATAAAACCATTCCAGAGCAACTCCATCTAAGGATCGGCGGAACAGGTACGCCATGAGGCGATCATCATACTGGAACTGCGCCGACTCATATAAAAAATCCCTCACATGGATAAAGGGATTGCTGTTCCTATCATATTTGCGATAGTTAGGGAGCTCAGATTGCGGAGGGAACCGAATGTTTTGGAAGCTCGGAATAGGAATATCGGCCAAGGATTGTGGGCCAACCCTTTTCTGGAGGAAGTCAAGCTGTTGCTGCATGGCGGCCCACTTGTTAAGCAAGTCCTGCTCTTGGGAGGGAGCAGGGGTAGCGAAGGACGCCGATTGTTGAGGAGCGGATGGAATGACGGTGGCAGATGGGGGAGGCCCATAGGCATGAGTAGAATGATAGACAGTGGAAATAGGGGGCCCGTAAGAAGAATATTGAGCCTGAGATAGACCCGGATGGGAGTGAGTTTGGGCCGCCCCTTGCTGAGGGTGTAAGAAATCAGAAGGGTTCATGAGAAGCTGTGAAGCCACCGAACCAGAATTATGATGATCCACCTGGACAAAAGGAGGGATAGGCGATTTCCCTTTATCAAAAGACTGATGGGCTGAATTGGAAGATTGGCCCATCTCCATGCCGGCAAAAGTGATGGTCCGAGGTTGGACCGGAGTGAGGTCAATCGGATTGGGCTGAACGGACGGCCCGACAATGGAAGGATTAGATTGACCTTGAATGGCGGCGGAGGGAGGAGCGTTGGACCCTTACATAGCTTGGTATAGGACTTGAAGTTGAGCTGGGTCCAATTGGGCCATCATGTGAAGGACGGAGCCCACGGAAGGAGTAGCGAGAGAAGGGGTACCTTGACTACCTCCCACAGACGTGGAAGACGGGAGAGGGGCAGTCCCTTCTCCGGAAGGAAAGGTAGCAACCCTAGGGGGGTTTTCAAGGAGCCCTTGAGGAAGAGAGTCCTCTTGGGAGCGCGGAGGATTGAAGGATGCCATGGTGGATTCGAAGAAGGGATTGGAATAGAAAGTGAAGGAAGAAGCGACTGGAGAAGACGACTCAAACGGACGAAAGCAACTCCACATGCAACGGACAACCTTGGAAAATGCAAAAACAACCAACACAAAACACACAATGAGCAATCAATCTTAGGTGTTCTAACAAGATGCAAGTGATAAGAGATGAAGACACTCAAGAATCGAGCAAGTTGTTTAGAATGATGCGACAATATTCTTATGATTTCTCCTTTGGAACCTTAGTAAATTGATTGATATGTGCTCTCAACAATAGGTCCCTAGTAGGAGATGGATATAGGACTTGGTTTGACTCTAAGTGTAACCACTCAATCACTTATGCAACCCTAGACACAGGGTGGGAAAGGTACAACCAGCCCGGCATCCGTGTGGGAATCCACGGCTCGCGGGGACTTATGGAGGTCCCTGCTGTGATTTCCTAGTCGGCCCCAAGGAATATAGAGACGAGAGGTCCTCACAACAAGGTAGGAAAATGCAATCTAATGTATGAAGAGATGAATGACCCTATGTGCACCGGAGTGCATGCAAAGTCTAGCCTAACAATCTAACAATCAATAGTGCACACCATAACATGCAAATATGAGCAAAGCAAGAGGAGGGCCAAGTGTCATCCAAGCAACAAATCACAGCATAAACTGCGGAAATAAATGCACCTCGGATGCGTACCTGCCAGAAGAATAACGGTCGAAGGCCCCTGCGTCAAAAATAAGTAACGGTCGAAGGCCAGACCGCCGGATAATATATAACGTAGGGAGACTAGACCGTCATATGAGCCAGGGAACCAAAAACCAACAGAAGTAACCGGAAAGCCCGTAAAGCTCACACAGCAAGATGAAAGCGGCGGTCTAATGCCCCTGCGTCAGAATGCTGTGACGCGTGGGCACAGGACCGTCAGAAGACTCAGAAAACCAGGATGAACAATGAAAACAACGGAAACAAAAGACCACTGAACAAATAGATGATGGCAGTTTTAAACAAGAATCAGAAGCATGATTGGCACAAGCTGTCCCACCGTGATCGCCAAAAAATTATCTGTTGATGTTTATTTGCCTATCTTTGATCTTACTTTTGAGGTTTGCTAAGTAATATGGCAAGATGACAAACAAGCAATCAAAGATCTGCTCAAACCTATGAACATGTGAACATGAACCTAGGCAATCATAGCTAGCTCTAGCATGGGCATGCTATCTCAATCAAATTACGCTAAGGAAAAGGAAAAACACACGCCGGGGCGTGGAGCAAGGAGTAAATAAAAACACACCACTAGGGATGGAACAAGCAAGGAAATAAAGATGTGATGAAGGAAATAGCTATTGCCCAGCACTAAGGAAAGATGTGATCGCCACCAAAGTAAACACAAGTCAAAGACTCGAATATACCTTGGAAATAGGTGGATGAAGCACCCGCCCACGGGAGAGAAAACCAAAGAAAGCCTGCAGATCAGCTTGAAAGTAACGGCCAGAGACCCGTGCGTTGCTTTAAGTAACGGTCTCACCCTAGACCGCCAGAAGAAAGTGACGCTCCTTCACCAGACCGTCAGATAACCTGCAGTAGTAAAGCTTGAATTCTTTTAACTCCAACTCTTCCAGCCGGCTAGAAGACTTGGGCCTCGTGCTAATGAACCTGTAAACCTGCCAAAGAAGTAGAAAAGACAAGACAAGATAACCTCAATCAGCCCTCTTCACAAGCATAGCATCAATTCTTAAAGAATTTAAGAACATCAAAAGGAGAGGAAATTACCGGGGAGTTTTAGTTTTTTAACCCCTCTGGGCATTTTTAAAAGTTGGGAGGATGTTTGTATGCTTAAAGAACAGTGAAAAACATGGAGGAGGAGGAGGGACAATGCTTTGTTTAAAAAGACCAAGGAAGAACTCAAGCATGCAAAGATGAACTTGAAAGATCAAAACAAAAGTACTCCCTTGACTGGAAGATGGATGGACGTGGGAAGCAACTCCTCCTGGATGAAGATGGCTCCTGAGTTCGGCAGCACTTCGTCGTGAATCAAAATCTCCTCCTCTTTGGCCATGAATTCAAGGGTTCTATTTATAGACCCTCAAAACTCGTAGGTCGAGTAGAGGATAATTCAGCAGGAAAAAAGGGATAAGTCTTAGCAAATCTTTGAGGATAATATCACCAAGAGTCCAAAGAAACAAACGGGAAGTCCTGAGGATCGGATTAGAAAGAGATAAAGTCAATCCACGTTCTTATCTCAAACACGGAGTAGCAGAGAAAAGGCCTGAACTGCCAGGACTCCCGGAAAGAAGTAACGGCTGTACGATAAACCGCCACTTGGAAGTAACGCACCAAGGAACGACCGCTATTTGCAACCTTATCCAAAGTGATAAGATCAACGGAAAGAAGCCCCAACAAGCTGGACCTTTCAAGGAAATGACAGTCAAAGCATAGGGCGTTATAAGGAAACAACGGCTGCACGACAGACCGTTATTATCAACGTGGATTCAACAGGATAAGCACTGAACACGTGGCCTTAAGCCTTAGGACTCTTCAAAGAGTAACGGTCTAAGATCCATCCGTTAGAAGGAAGTGACGCACCTGCCTGGGACCGTTATTTAGCATTGAGATTCAAGAATATAGGGAAGGGTTTTGCTAAGCTTTATCCAACGAAATGCTACCGGGAGCTAATTCTTTATCCAGAAGAAGACTCAAGAAACAGGCTTCAACTGATCAGGAGACTCGATGAAAAGTGAACAACTCGGAGCATCATATTGAATGAATAAGGAGATGACCCGACTTATGGGTATAAAACGGGTGTCAACAACACTCACCATATTTCTAATTCCAATCTTTTGGTGTTATGTTGGTTTGTTTTGAAAGGGTAATCAAATCAAGAAGAACTCTCTTCATCGGCCGGCCGATCTAGAAGAGAAAGGAGCACTCACAATCCCCGCGTTTCAAGGTATTTTTCGCAATCCCTCCATGCTTTTTTTCATTATTATATTTTGAGGCCTCGCGTCTCTAGCGATCACAAACTCCTATTTTGCACCTCGTGCATGCTTTTCTTCACGTGCTTTTTCCTTTTAATTGTTTTAAGTGGATTTCTTAGAATCTACAAATTGGCGATCACGGTGGGACCCCTTGTGTTCTTCTTTTATTACCCTTTCCCTTAGGCACCCACGTGTGCCATCTCCCTTTTTTGCACCCACGGTGCGCCTCCCTTTGTGCTCCACGTAGCACCCTCCCCACTAGTGATTGGCTAGTTTGTTAGAGTTTTTTTAGAAATTCCATTTATCCTCTTAAAAATAAAAATTGATGAGCATGTTATCGTTTTATTGATTGCCTTGTGATTGTGAGTGTATTGATATTTCTGGCCATTGGAGGGTTTCTGGGATAGGAGAATTAACGCCCTCCACGAGGGCGCCTTTTTATGTCACGCCTTGCCCTAGGGCGTCGTTTACACGTTTGGCGCCTTCTGTGAGGGCGTCTTTTTATTGAGTAGCGCCTCTGGTGCAGGCGCGTTTTGTTTTGATTGCATGTGCACCACTCGCATTTGACGCCCTCTGGAGCAGGCGTCATTTTTATGGATAGCGCCCCACACCAGGGCGCGTTTTTATTAGTAGCAACCTTCCACATGTCGTCTCTTTCCTGTGATTTATTCGTGCTTCATTGATTTATATTGATTATTTGGCTCTATTGGTGATTTGCTTATCCCCGTGCACGCATTACATTCATTCTTCATTTGCATTGATTTGGGAGACCTCCTCTCTCTACATTAGGATTCCACACACCCCCTTGGTGAAGGAAGGACCCTCCATTGAGCATTCCGTCTCTTTGGATTGGAAGTTCTCAAACCAAGCCTCCATAAGTCCCCGCACCCGTGGATTCCCTCACGGACGCCGGGCAGGTTGTACCCTTTTGAAGTCCCGAGTTAGTTGGCCTATACATGGTGAGAGAGTGTTCCTAGTTGGCACCGGAGTTCAAACCATATTGAAACTAGGATCCTCCCTTGTGTGAATCACACCAAACTTTGTTAAAATTCATTAATTCACCAAGGTTCAAACAAATTAAGATCAAAGGTAACCATTCCAACTTGTGTGCTTTTTGCATATTATTTTGAACTTTGATTGAATAATGGCTTACCATGATAAGAAAACCAACATGTTTAATCCAATTCATGAGGATGCACAACCATGCACATCTTATTCTCCTCAATTTCAACATTTTCATCTAAACTCTCACCATGCTTTCGAGGGACCACGTCCTCATTCTTATGGTCATGCCCGGCCCATGGGCAATGTCCAAACTTATGGTCTCTCATCTCAATTTCAAGCCACTACTCCTTCGGGACCGTCTCCTCCCGATGAGAAGGTCTCCCGAATCATTCATGCATTAGATCATCTCACCCCTCAACAGATCCAAGCCCTTAAGGCCGCCGTTGAGGGTGCATCTCCTTCTTCTCATCCTCCTTCCAACCCTACACGGGTGGCCCATCACCCACCTCCCTCTTCTATTCACAATCCTAATCGGGTAGCCCATTACCCATCCTCTTCTATTCACATTCCTCCCCGGGTGGTCCGACACCCGCCTCCTTCTATTCCTCCTCCATCACGGCCCCGAGGCCCATTTATTTCTTACAATCCGGCTCATCTGGGTTCTTCTGCGGGTCATCCCGTTAACTCCCCTCTACGGCCTTTTTATGCCACCCCTCCTTCAAGGCCCTGCCAACCCTTGGTTGCTCAAGTTACACCCCTCCAACAAACCCTTCTTGATAAAGTCACTTTGATGGAGGAACAATTAAGAAGGGTCATGGCTCCTCCTACTCCGATCAATCCTCTCCATGCCGCTTTAGATAATATTACTAAGATAGAGAAAGAATGGAAGGATAGGAGAGATGATTATGGTATCGGCAGCTCAAGCAAGCAACAGCCGGCAGATTTCGACGATCAAGTGGACACCGTCCGCCCTCCACCCATCCGCACACTTCATTCATATGGCCTTCCACCTCCACATACGCAACATCATTACATTCCTCCATCCTCATATACGCCTCCACTACGGTGTCCACTTAAATTTGATGATGAAGAACCGGCAATTGAAGAACTTGAAGCGGTATACGATGATGAAGCTCCGCAGGCATCCCTTCCGAGTTTCCTTCGCCATCCTCTTCCTCCACTGTCGGAAGACCCCTATGCTCAGGACTATGCCACAGTCCCCGATCCAACCCCCATTTATGAGACCTCTTGGTGTTACAATGATGGGTCGATACTCCAATCACCCATACCGCCGCACCATGAGTCTCCTCCTCACCCCAATACTTGGTGTTACGATGATGGGTCGATACTCCAGTCACCCACACCGGTGCATCATGCTCCTTCCCCTATACCTGACACCTCTCGCCCCATCCGACATTTTCAGCGCACCAAACCCTTTCCTTTTACACCATTAACCTCTATTCCATCGGCCTCCGCCAAACCTCCACTACTCTCCACTCCACCGGCCTCCGCCGAACCTCCATCACCCTCCACTACGCCGGTCTCTACCGAGCCTTCTATTAACCCTCCTCTTTGTTCGCTACCTAAGCCGTCCATTATCCCTGTAACGCCAAAACCAGCTTTGCCAGGCCTTTCCCCTATTGCACCACTTAACCTATCACCCTTATCCGTGGCTAATCCTGAGCAAGGTCCACCCCTTTTTGCACTCGAGCCAACCCCGACTGCTTCCGAGCAAAGGGAGAAACTCGACGTATTTGAACCTCCGCCTCCATTCACCAATTTACCAACACTTTCCATTATACCTCCACCATCCACAAGGTCTTCCGCCTCCGCCTCACCTCCCTTTACTACTCGGAAAGGGAGCGCTGCTATAAGTACGTGTGCCGAAGATGAGCAAGAGCCGCGTAAAAAGAATTTGGCCACTACCGTGCTGTTCAAGATGCCAGAATTTATTTACCGGATGCCAATCCGGGTTATTGTGCCAAGCATGATCGAAGAAGCCAAGTCGCCGCCATTGCTCAGAGAAGAATGCCAAGTGTTGATGCCATCCAAGGGCCGGGCAGGGCACCCCTCGCTCCAGTTTTCAAATCTTAAACCCATTCTTCCATACACGGGGCAAATTCCTATTCCATTCGAATCAATGGGCAACACAAGGCTTCCTGTATCAACTTTCCAACTCCCTTACATTGTTGATCTTTGCCTTCCAAGGGGGTTGTCATTTATTGTTAAAGCTTCTTTCATTGGGCCAATTGATTATACATTTTCACTGCCGTGGAGGGGCAGTTATCTTGGTGCTACGGGGCCTTCCACTGTTTTATCCACCTTCCATTCAACTCCATCCATGTTTTTATCCATCACATTCTCTTCATGGGCCACTCCAAGGGGAAAGAGGAGGATCTCGCCCTCTCACCCTTCATATTCCTCATATTCTTTGCATCTCATGCATTTTTCTTTCATCCATTCATTCTATTCATTGCATCCATTGCATTGCACTTGCATACAATTGCACCTCCTGATTCCCGGGTTTCCAAACCCGTATCTTCCCCGCCTTCCGGCACCTCCGGATATTCTGCATTTCCCATCCTATTCATCTTCATCCTCGGGATCTGTAGGTCCCCTTACATTGCTCGGGCGTTGCCCCCGCCCCAATCTCTTCTCAGGGCATCGCGTCCCTTTTCAGCTCTTGTATCCGGACCCTCCGGATTTCTCTCACTTTCTCCCAGGGCATCGCGCCCCTTTCCACCTTATTCTTCCGGAACCTCCGGATTCTGTTTCCCTCTTCTTTGGGCATCGCGTCCCTTCCCTTCTCATTCCTCCGGAACCTCTAGATCCTTCATACCTTTCCTTCGGGCACGACGCCCCTTTCCATTTTATTCCTCCGGAACCTCCGGACCCTCCATATTTCTTCCAATTCATCTTTCTGATCTTCCAGAATATCACATCATTCATTTTCTTCTTCCTTTTCCATCATCTTTTTCCCTATTTTTTCCCAGGGCATCGCGTCCCTCCTTTCGTCATCCCTCCGGAGCCTTCGGATGATTCCTCTTATCACGATTCTCCTCCTCTGCCGCCAGACCCTCCGGATCCGCCTCTTTCCACCTATCAATTTCTTCTTCTGATTCCTCCTGACCAAGGGTCCGACCCAACTTCTTCCACATCCACTGCTGTGGGCATCTGTCCTTTCTCCCACTGCTTCCGAGGCTTTAGTCCTCACTCCTCCTTCTAATTCTCCGCTTCTTCTGTAGACCTTTCATGTGATCAGGGTCTCCGCGCCTTAACGAGGGAATTCTAGCCCTCGTCTCTCTTCCTTTTCTCCTTATTCGTCTGAGTCTGGTCTTGGCACCACTCCTCCTTGTTAAGCCACTTTCAAATCCTTTGCTTCCAATTCTTTTTCAAGATCGCCTCTCGCGGCAGCTGCTTCAACGAAGGTTGTAAGGTAACATATTGGCGTAAGTACGCAATTTTATGATATCATTCCCTCATTGCTTCACGCATGATTTTCAAAATGAAGTGCTTCTTAACAAGATTAAGAGTGGTGTTTTAGATCTTTATCTATCTTAATTGAATCATTGTTTAAAAAGAGTCTTTAGGCTTGCTATGCAGCACCTGTGGTTATAAGAACCCCGCGCTGGGAATTCGACATTCTCTCCCCTCTTGTTAAGAGCAACCCTCAGCTGGGCATTCCACACACTTCACGGCGTCCTTAGCCGGCTCTTTGATAAAACACCGTTGCTACTTTGGCCATGCCATGAGAATATCTGAAAGTCTTTTCTCTTCTTTACTCGGCCGAATGCAGGGGCAAGAGATTGACGGATGAGATGACCAATCTCGGTAATCCCCAATATGAGAGGAGTCTCAAATAGGGGCAGTCTTGACCCAAAATCAATATGAGTTTTCATATGAGTTTTCATGATATACATCTCGCCAAAAGGGCTATTATGAAAATCAAGTCGAAATTTCGATAAAAGTAAAATTGTGAATTATGGCATGTCAAGAGTGGCAAAGTCCCCGCAGGGAAAACCCTGGTCGTATGCATGTCAAGGGTCTAAAAATCAAAGGCATAAAGCCCCGGCGCAACAGACTACCTCTTTGAGGGTTAACACCTTGGAAGGAATTCAAGTCTCGACATCTCCCATCCTGTATAAAACTTGTCACACTTGTTCTTCCCTTCTCCCTCCAAGACCGAATGTTTCTCGGGTATGGCCTTGGTAGGGGCACCGTTGATCAAAGACGGTCGGTTATAGGGCGCCACCTTTCAATGCACGCCCAGCTTTGAGTAATTTTTAGCGAAAGGGGAAGGAACGAGGGCCCCTAGCCAGTGGTTTAAGACACCCTTTGATGCTGCTTTAGCAATGTCTAACCAAAATCAAACAAAAAATTAAATATTTCTTGTCCAAAATCCATAAAAATTTGAATATCTTTCTCAAAACTTCATAAAAATTTGAATATCTTTTCCTAAAACCCACAAAAATTTGCATATTGATAAAATTCATAAAAATTTGAATATCTTTTTCAAAACTCATAAAAATTTGCATATTTCAAAAAAAATCCATAAAAGAACTGCATTGTATTGTCTGATGGTGTTTTGCAGGAATAACTTTGCAAGGACCAAGAGCACGGGATGAGTCCTATCTCCACTCATTGCTATCAATCTATTGATTCCTCCCGATATTCTCATGACATGCCACCCTGGGCATTTTTGGTTATCATCTCCTCATATCTTTTTTGGTTATATCTCCTGATTATCATTCTGATTATTCATCTCCAGATCTTTCAATCAACTCCTGCTAATTTCTCTTGATCGATTCTGCCACTGGGCATTATCATTCTGATCATTCAACTCCAAATCTTGATTAGCCAAGATTATCTTCCTCATGATGAAACAACAACAAACAATGATGATTTGCAATGCCATGATTTAATTCGTGCTATTCATGCCATATACATGCTATTGATGCTTTGATTCATGCTATGCTTGCTACGCTTGAATGCCTTATTCATTGCTTGTTATCTTTTATATCTTGGCTGATGAATTTTTGAGCGCAGGAAGAAGCTCTTGGTCCCACCGACTGGGCATCATCATCCAAGCCCCACGGTGCTGACACCTTAATTCTCAGTTCCCCCATGTGCCTTTTGCTATCACCATCTCTCCCTGTATGCATTTTACTATATGATACATACCCTATTAGATTATATCAAGGACCTTGTGGCTTTGGTAAATCTGGAATTTGAATTCCACTTCATCAAAAATAATGATGATTCCAGAGGAGTCTTAGTCATACGGATAGGCCGTTGAGCCGTCTAAGACTGGGGACGATGGTTCCCTTTTGCGAGTTGGTGCGCGGATAAACGGGCTTCGGCTTAGTATCAGCTCGCAGAATGGTTTTCTTGACTCAGTCTGGATAGCTTAACAATATTATCCTTGAGTATCTTATATTTTCGTTTGATTTAATTTTTCCTTTTAAACCCAGCATGCATTCATGTAGGACTTTGAATTAACGTTGGAAATCATTCTGATAAGCTGATTTGGAGAGTCAAATTGATCTAAGTTCTTCCAGATATAAGATATTCCATGCCGAATTGAGTCCTCAGTTCGTTTTGTCGTTGTTTTGGGTCATTTTCTCGAAAGCTCCTTGTTTGGATTTCTATCATCTTATTTTTAATCATTTTCCCTTGATCCACCTTGGCTGCAGCACGTCCACATTGGCTGGTAACCGCTCCCCAATGGTGAAACCTACAGGTTTGTGACCTGGGGTACTTCCACCGCGCTGGAAGTTGATCATTTATTTTATCTCCTTCGTGCACCGCGTGCACACTCCCCGTTTTATCCAAACATCGTTGGTTTCATTGAATTTCCCGAGATTATTTCATCTCGTGCTTCTGATTTCAATTCTCATCAAGTGATGTCGATTGCGTGTCTCATCACACCTTGACATCTACTTTTCAGTTTGCTCTGCTCCCTTGCAAAGCAGACGCCAAGGTGGGGCAGCTGTAGACACGCCAAAATTGACGTTACTATGAGTACATCTCATATTGCCTTGTAATGCCCCAATTTGACCCTCGAATTAACTCTGTTTGAATGATTTTTCTCACTTTTCTTGGATTTCTCCCCTTTTCCTTTCTTTTCCTATTTTTCTGGATTTTTTTGAATTTTTCTGGATTTTCTGGACATTTTTCTCTATTTTTATGTATTTTTCAGAAATAACGACTTGATGTGAGGCGTCTTTTAAATAACGACTTATCCTTGGGCGTTTCTAAAAAATGGACGACTATTTATGGAGGCGTCAATTCCACTCATTTTCTATTTTTTTGAATTTTCTGAGAATTTTTCGGAATTTTTTAGGAATTAACGACTTAACCATAGACGTTATTTTGAATTTGAAAAGAATAAAAAAATTGAAAATTTAATTCACGACCTATGCACGGTCGTCACTTTTCAAATTGATTATTTTAATATTATTTTCAACCTCATTCCAGAGGTGATTTGGTGGCCTTCCGGGTGTCAGAAAAATTCGCAAAAATAGTCGTTGGAATCAGGGCGATGAGATGCACCTTCACCTAAAAAATGGGAAAATAATATTGAGAATTGAAAAATAGCCCTATTTTGAATATTTTGAATTAACGCCTTAATCTAAGTCGTGTTTTTAATGACGCCTTTGTGCAGGTCGTCAATTCTTGAATTGACGCCCTGACCCGGGTCGTGTTTCACCTTCGTTTCCCCCGTTAGACATCTTTCCTCTCCAAGAGTCCTCCCTTGCTTTGCCATTGCTCATTCTTATCTTTCCCGGGATGGACTCTTGCCATGCTTATCCCTTTGATCAATCCTATAAGGGGTTCGATCCCTTTTTCCTCTCGGCTTCTTCGATTCCCTTTTCCGTATTCTATCTTCTTCCTCTGTTTTTCTTCCTTCGTTTTTTTTTCTCTCCTTTTCTTTCCCCCTGTTCATCCTTCTCTTATTATTCTTCTGTTTCTTCTTTCTCTCTTATTCTTCTGTTTCTTCCGTCCCTTCTTCCTCTGTCTTCTTCCTCTTCTTCTTCTTTCTTCTGTGTCTTCTGTCTCCTTCTCCTTCTTCTTCTGTCTTCTCCTTCTTCTATTTTTTTTTTTACAGGAACCGAAGGTTGCATTGGCTAAGGAGGAGTTCTTACGTTAACGCCTTCATCCCATCTTTTGAGGCTTCCTCCCTATCGAGCATTCAAGCCAAATGAGCAAGCAACAAACAGATTTTTTTTTATCTTATCTCCCCTTTATCTTTTATTTTCATAGATCATAGTTCATAAATCATGCATGCATCATTGTTCTATTGATCTTTTCTCTCAACCACATTGAGATCTCCCCATAGTGCAACTCTTGCACACTTCCATATTTTTATTTTGCATTCATCATATCATTCATCTCCCACACCCTTTTACATAGGGGTTTAAGGGCAACCACCCTTAAGGTGTGTTCTTAATCATATTTTCATGATCATATCTTTAATAAGAACTTGATGCTACACTCACCATATTTCTAATTCCAATCTTTTGGTGTTGTGTTTGTTTGTTTTGAAAGGGTAATCAAATCAAGAAGAACTCTCTTCATCGGCCGACCGATCTAGAAGAGAAAGGAGCACTCACAATCCCCGCGTTTCAAGGTATTTTTCGCGATCCCTCCATGCTTTTTTTCATTATTATATTTTGAGGCCTCGCGTCTCTGGCGATCACAAACTCCTATTTTGCACCTCGTGCATGCTTTTCTTCACGTGCTTTTTCCTTTTAATTGTTTTAAGTGGATTTCTTAGAATCTACAGGGGGAAGTCCGAGGTAACCAGGCCGCGGCCAGAAGGTGCTACAATATCTCGGTAGAGGCCACAAGGCCGGACGGGAAGGATAAGGGCCCCCGGGGAGTCGAGGATAAAACTGCAACCACCGAGCCTGGTGGCGAGTTACTGACGATTTTCCTAAATGATGACCCGGCCCTAGGAGTAAGGATCGGAGCCGACCTACCGTCTGAGGATCAACAGCAATATAAAAAATTCCTTTCTGAGTACATCCGAGTCTTTGTTTGGTCTGATGATCAACTCCCTGGGATACTGGAGGAGACCATGATGCACAGGCTCAACCTCGACTCCGTCGTAAAGCCTGTACAGCAACGAAGGAGGAAGCATGCACCCGAGAAACAGGTGATCATCAAGGCGCAGGTCACCAAGGGACAAGAGACTGGCCTTTTCAGACCAGTCATGTACCTGACGTGGCTAGCCAACGTCGTCCTGGTGCCAAAAGCTTCGGGTAAATGGCGGATGTGCGTGGACTTCACCGACCTGAATAAGGCCACCCCTAAGGACTGTTATCCGTTGTCGAGCATCGACCAACTGGTTGACTCAACCTCAGACAATGAGATACTCAGCTTCCTAGATGCCTATTCAGGTTACCATCAGATCAGAATAGATCCAGAGGATGTCGAGAAGACCGCCTTCATCACCGACTACGGCGTATACTGCTACACCCGGATGCCCTTCGGGTTGAAGAACGATGGAGCTACGTACCAAAGGCTGGTCAATCACATGTTCGAGGAGCAGTTAGGTCGGAACGTCGAAGCCTACATAGACGACATGCTCGTCAAGACCCCCAAGGCCCAGGACCACTTCACCGACCTCGCCGAGACCTTCGACACCCTCCTGAGGTACAACATGAAGCTCAATCCTGCTAAGTGCGCCTTCGGAGTAAGATCCGGGAAGTTCCTGGGTTTCCTGGTCACTCAACGTGGGATCGAAGCCAACCCCGATAAGGTCCAGGCCATCCTGGACATGCGTCCGCCCACCTGCGTCAAGGACGTCCAGTGCCTAACTAGGCGTATCGCCGCTCTCAGTCGTTTTCTGTCCCGTGCGGCCGAACGATGCCTGCCATTCTTCAAGCTGTTGAGGGGGCCCAAACTGGCATCTGCTACGTTCGCGTGGGATGAGGAATGTCAGAGAGCGTTCGCCGAGCTCAAGGAGTTCTTGGCCTCGCCCCCGGTGCTCTCCAAGCCCGTTTCGGGTGAAGTCTTGTTGCTCTACCTGTCGGCAACACCATCTACTGTTAGCTCGGTCCTAGTCAGAAATGACTCGGGAGTCGAGAGGCCGATCTACTACACCAGCAAGGTGCTCAACGAGGCTGAGAGGAGGTACCCCGCAGCCGAGAAACTCGTGCTAGCGTTGGTTACCTCCGCCAAGCGCCTCCGACCCTATTTCCAGGGCCACCCCGTCACCGTGCTGACCGGCGAACCATTGAAGAAGATTCTGGCCCACCCCGAAGCTTCGGGGCGGCTCATCAAATGGGCCATCATGCTCGGGGCCTACGATATATCCTATCGGCCGCGCTCAGCTATGAAAGGCCAAGCGCTCGCTGACTTCCTCGCCGAAAGCACCATCCCGACCGAAGAAAGGCCTCCGTCCGTGCCCGGGCCAACCTGGGAACTGTTCATTGATGGGTCTTCCAACTCGGTCGGTAGTGACGCTGGAATCCTCCTGAAGTCCCCCGAGGGAGTAGAGCTACAGTACGCCTTGAAGTTCAGCTTCCAGGCATCCAACAACAATTCCGAGTATGAGGCCCTTATCTCGGGAGCACGCATGGCCCGACGGTTGGGGGCTGAGCGAGTCAAAATCCATACCGACTCCCAGCTGGTCGCTAGCCAAGTCAACGGCGAATACGAAGCACGAGAGACACCAATGATCAAATACCTCCAACTGGTCAGAGACCTGGCCCAATAGTTCGAGAGATTCGAGATAGTCCGAATAGCTCGGGAGGAAAACTCCCGAGCGGACGTCCTCTCTCGGTTGGCCTCTTCTCTCGACCCTGAAGGTACCCGATCGGTCCTCCTTGAAGAGCTAGAGCGCCCGAGCATTGACTCGGAGCTCCTTGTTGTTGACTCAGCCATTCCGAGCGACTGGCGCACCCCCTACCTGTCTTGGCTCTGGGACTCCCAAGAGCCTTCCGACCCTCGAGAAGCCCGCAGATTGAAGTACCAAGCCCAGCGCTTCGTCATTCTAGATGACACTCTCTACCGGAGATCTTTCTCCGGTCCCCTCCTGAAGTGTCTCGGCCCCAACGAAGCCAGCCGAGCCATCCGAGAGATTCATGAAGGTCTGTGCGGAGCGCATTCAGGAGGAAGGTCGCTCGCCAGGGTCCTGCTACGGCAGGGTTACTGGTGGCCCACTCTGCAGTGCGACTGCACAGCCCACGTGCAACAGTGTGACCGATGCCAGCGATTCGACCACTTAGTCCATCAGCCAGCTACGGAGCTCATCACCCTTACAGAGCCTTATCCCTTCGCTCGGTGGGGGATCAACATTCTCGGGCCGTTCCCTACGGCTCAGTCCCAAAAGAAGTTTATCATCGTCGCCATCGACTACTTCACCAAGTGGGTTGAGGCCGAAGCCACGGCAAGGATCACCGAGACAGTCATATGGAGTTTCGTCTGAAAATTGATCATTTGTCGTTACGGCATCCCCCAAGTGATAGTGAGCGATAACGGTAGGCAATTCGACTCTCGTTATTTCCGAGATAGATGCGCCGACCTAGGCATTCGCAATCACTTCACTTCGGTCGCCCACCCTCAGGCCAACGGGCTGGTCGAAAATGCTAATAAGACTATCTTAAAAGGCATAAAGACCAGACTCGGCAAGGCCAAGGGTAGCTGGCTCGAGGAACTACCTAGCGTACTTTGGTCACACAGAACGACTCCCAAAATGGCAACCGGTGAGAGTCCTTTCCAGCTGGTGTATGGCACTGAGGCCGTTATTCCGTTAGAAGTTGCCAACCCTTCTCTCCGAGTCATCCGCTTCTCGCCTAAGGTAAACGAGCAAAAATTACTCGAAAACCTCGACCTAGCAGATGAACTCCGAGAGATTGCCGGCATCCGAGCAACGGAGTACCAGCGTCGCCTCACTCGATACTACAACACCAAAGTCCGAGACATGCACTTCCAACCGGGAGACTTCGTCCTCAAGAAAGCTGAACCCTCTCGACCACTAGAGGCGGCGGGCAAGCTATCCCCCAACTGGGAAGGCCCCTACCGAGTGGTAGAGACGCTCGGGAAAGGAGCATACCGGCTATCTACAATGGAAGGGGAGCCCATCCCTCAGACGTGGAACGCAGCCGCATTACGCAAGTTCTACTTTTAAAGTTGTGCAAACAAGTTGGATGAAATAAAGCTTTCTTATTTTCATTTAAACAATTGTTGATACATCAGAAAGGCAAAAGCCAATACATTACACAACAGAAAGCAAAAAAATCCATCTGATACCACTGCAAGAGGCCATCGCTCGGTTGACTCGGTTGATCTCCTTGCGTCCAGCCACTAACTCTGCCTCGCGTAGAAACTGGCTCGGACAAAAGGCTGTCGACCCAGTTGGCTCAGGGGGCCCATGACAAAGGTGACAGAGGGACTGCGGAGGGGAAGGCTACCTTCCACGTTGACAGAAGCTAGGGAAATGGAACCCCTGTGAAGGCCTCCTCTCTTCCAACCCACCAACTCTTTGGAGCGTAGAGAGAGCAAGCACCCTCCGAAGAGTGAAAGAAAAAGGAAAAGCAGAAGAGGGAAAAAGAGGCTGCTAGAAAGAAAAAGAAACCAGCAGAGCTGGATGAAGAGGCATGAGAAGGTCCGGAGGGGATGGGCATCAGGCATGCCCCCATCCGCCCTCCATCTCGTCCCCCTGCAAGTGTCGCCGGAACTGATAAAGGGTAGACGACGTGCCTCCGCACGTCACCCCCTTTTTAAATCTGCCCGCCGGCCGTCGCCCCCTTTTCAAATCCGAAGCAGCAGGAACTCCCTGCCCCCTGCCGATGATAGCCCCCTCATCTGGATCCTCCTCCATGCTCCGAACGCAACGGCACAACGCAACGTGAAGAAGGGACGAGGGAAGACTGCCAGGGAAAATCCTAAGCGATGGAGAGGAAGGGATGCCCTTCAGCCTTTTATAGGCAAAGGGAGGCTACTTGCCTTAAATGACTCCCCCCTCTGAAGTACGCCAAAGGAATTTTCCCCTCCGAACGGTCACCTCAAACCCCTCATTTTCCGCCCCAGCGGGATACACCAAGCGGCTGGGCATTCAAAGCGTGAGGAAACAGAAAGGCACCCTATCAGGGGCCCATCTAACCAGCATGCGGAAGCCACGTAGGGCATATCGGCACTTTCCAACTACTGCAGATACGCAAATCAAATCACGGCAAGTACGGCAACAAGCAAGTAAGTCATTTATTACCTCATAAAAAGGAAACACTTTTTTTCAGAAAAGGAAAAGAGACAAACAAAGGAAGAAGGCAAAATAGAGCGATACATCAGGCCTGGGGCCCACTTTGAAGCTCAGAAACGGAAGGCACGGGTGTTTCACCCCCGGTGCCCTCGGTGACGGCCGACCCTGGCACTGACCCCGCCTACGCGGGAACTGCCTCGGCCGCAAGCCCTCCCGAGGCAGCCGGAGTTGGCGACCCCTCAGGGGAAGAGCCCTCCGAATCTTCCCCGCCCGATGTAGAGGAGCTGGAAGGCGACTCATCTGAGTCATAGCGCTGGCCAAGGGGGAAGATGATCCCAGAGTCTTGCTCAGCGGCACAAGATACCGCCCGGTGGTAACCTTGCTTGAACCCCTTGCGGATGCCTCGACGGAGTGCCGTCTCGTGGTAGGGAAGGGCAGCTTCCAGCATGTCGGCCTGGTAGGCCTCTGAGCCCCTGTATTGCTCGATCGCCTCCGCTCCGACCAGCCCCATCCTCTCAGCAAGCTCGGCCAACTTCCGCTCTGCCTCGGCCGCCCGCTCCCCGGCCTCAGCCGATCGCTTCTCCGCCTCAGCTCGGTCAGCCTCGGCCTCCAAACGAAGGCGCTCCGCTACCTCCGCCCGATCCACCAACTCGGCGCGCTCGACCTCCCAACTCCCGGGTCTTGGCTAATTGCTCGGTTAGTGCCCCGACCTCCAGCCGGCTCGACCGCGACAACTCCCTGATCGCGGAGAACTCCCGTCGGAGCCCCTCGTGCACCTCATTAAGCCGAGCTAGTTTCCTCTCGCACCCTCCGAGGGTCCAAGTAAGATTCGACCGCTCTGACTCCATCCTAGCGTAAGCTTCCGCCATCGTGGCCCCCATCTGGGCCATGACCAAGCCGCCCTCCACGATGATGTCGAGGACCTCGGGTGGGGAATGATGCTTGTCCCCCCCTTTTATCCTCACGGACACCTCGCGGCAGAGCTTGTACAGAGTGCTCGAGATGTCGAGCCTTTCCAGCGCCACCGGCATGGGAACCCCTTCCGCACCCGGCGCCTCACCAGAAGTCCCAGATCGCGCTGCGGGCTCGGCCGCTCCACGCACCACGGCCGGCTGGGGTTGCAACGCCCCCACAGGCGAACCCCCAGCCTCGATCGGCGCTGCGAGCTCGGCCGCCCCGCGCTCCACGGACGTTTGGGGCTGCGACGCCTCCATAGGCGAACCCCCAACCTCAACCGTCTCGGCCCGCGCATCGCCGCCCGAGACATCGCCCACCTCGACCGGTCCCCTGGTCTCGGTCACGGTCGTTTCAACTTCGGCCCCCTCTGTTCCCACCGAGGGGAGAGCCGACCCATCATCACCACCCGCCGAGGTGCCCCTGGTCTCCTCGGCCCTCTCTCGCTCGGCAGATAGGGGAGCCGGCCCAGCTGGGTTGGCCCTATCTTGCCCTAGAGAGGGGAGCACCGCCGAGCTAGAATCGCCCCTGGCAGTGATGAGGAGACCGGCCTTCTTGGCCCGTTTCCTGGCCTTCGCGGCTTCCCGCAAACTTCCCTCCATGGGATCCTTGCGCTTCGCACCGCCCGGCCGTGAAGTCCCCTCGGGAACCGCCACCTTGCCCTTATCTCGGGCTTGGGACCGACCCACAGGGGCGCCCGGCTCATCCGCCGCCGAGTCGTCGCCAAGGTCAATGACCTCAGCAGCCTCCTCTAGAGGCTCCCGCCTGGTGTCTGCAAGCAAAGAAGAAGGCGCGATCAGGAAGAGAAAGGTGACCCCCACATCCTAAGGCATATCTAAGTGGTGGTACCTGACGGCCTCAGTCGCGTAAGAAGACACCGCTCGATATTCTCCGGTGTCACCAGCTCCTCGGTAGACTGGCGATTTTTCAGCAGGCGAGCAGCATACTCCTCCATGTGTGGGGGGAACTCCTCCTGCTGGGGAGGAATATTCGGGTGGAAATTGGGCATCACCTGACATCTCCAGGTTTCCTCCACCGAGTCTATCTTCACCCAAAAAAACTGGGCCTTCCACCCTTTATGCGAGGAATCCTTCGCCGCCAACGAGATGCAGCTTCTGTTCCTCCTCGCCTGGATGAAATAAAAACCCTTCCCCGCCGACGGATGCGCCTTCAACTCTAAGAAAAAGTGGAAAAGATCCAAGGAAGGAGGAACCCCGCACTGACGGTAGAGGATTCGAAAGGCAGAAAGGAGGAGGTACGAGTTGGCCACCAACTGGATAGGGGCCAACTGGAAGAAATTCAGAAGCGTAAGGACGAAAGGCTCAAAGGGGAGGCGAAACCCGCTCTTCCACGCTAGGAGAAAGATACAGATGTGTCCCGTGCGAGAGTCTAGACTCGTCTTATACAGGGCAGCAGCAGCAAAGCTATACTTAAGAGGTAGGCGAAACCGGTGCTCCAGCCTCCTCACCTCAGCTTCTCCCAGTTCGCTGCGATTCGGGACCGGCACTCTCGCCACCGGTTCGTCGCCCCATCCTTCGACACACAAACGTTGGTCCGCCATGGATTCCGAGGAAGGACTGGAAGAAGAACTCTCAGGGGATCTCGAAGATTCCGGGGGAGGAGGAAGCTGCCGGACCGCCTCCGCAGTTATCTTCGCCAACTCCTCAAACGCCGCCGCAAGTCTCTGCTCCTCCGTTGTGTCCTCACGGCGCATCAAGGAGTCCCAAAAGCAAAGAAGCGAATGAGAGCCAAAACCCTAACAACGGAAAGAGTCTGGGATGACAACCAGCGCCCAACGCCTGTAAACCCATGCGGGAGGCGGCGCGTCGTTCCGACCTCCGAGAAAATGGGGCCCCTTCATTTCAAATCCGTCAGGATCACAATTATTATGGGCCCAGGTGACCATGGCATGTGGCTTCATAACACCGCCAGATCTCCACCCACCTGAGCCACGCCGGTCCAAAACCTTCAAAGACTACTCATCCGAGCCTCCCTTGGCTCGGGAGTAGGAGGGGGACAAGTGGAGAGGGGGATTTCTGCAGCCCATTCAATGAGCAGCCCAACTAGTCCCAGCAGGACCAAACAAGGCCAAGCTCGCCTGAGTGACAGCCCACAGGGCCCACTTAAGACAGAAAGCCCAATAAAAAATTCGCTCGAGGATACAACCTTCCCAGGCGGCCTCTAGGCTCGGAGGGCCCGAGTGTCCGTCAGGTCACAGGAAAGGTCCATGCCCAAGCCATCTCTCCGCCCGGGAGAAGAGGGCATAGGCCGACCTATCCGACCCATCTTCATCTGAGCTAAGCCTATCGCCCGGATAGGGCTGGCCCCTCTGAGCTCGAAACGGCCAACGATTGCTTATCCATGCAGCCGTTAGGAGTCCACTGCGGGCAGGAATTCAGGAAGGTGAGGGACTTCTTATTCCCGAAGATGATAACGCTCCCACGATAAGGCAATGAAAGCCCACGTCGCGGACGTAACGCCCACCTGAAACCCCTCAGCTTACAGGACTCCCGACGACGGCGCACTATTTAAACCAGGGGTACCCTCCAGCGTAACGTAAGGGCAATCATACGCTCAAAGCTCCTGAGCAAGGATCACTTCACCCCTATGGTGGAGAGGGATCTCGCGCACTAGCTCTCACCTCCCTTTACTGCTCCCGCCATAGCTCCACTGACTTAAGCATCGGAGGGTTTTCCCGAGGGATTCCCCCTGGGCCCCCTGATCCATTTTCCTGTCTTGCAGTTCACGATTCAGTGATCCTCAATCCACTCAAGACTAGCGCGAGATCACGCCTCTTCACACCCGAATCCCCGCATCACCTGATACACCCACGTTCACGGAGCCCCTCCCCGACTCTAGCTACTAAATAGCTATTACGTCGCTTATTCCACTTCCGTGTGTCCCTGACGTCTCCCCTAAACAGAAGGGAGACCTAATTAACTCTAAAAAAAGAAAACTTAAATTCTACGACTTCTTAAATCACTACTAAAACAAATAAAGGAAATGGATTTTAGATCTGGAATGCACTCGAATGATCCCAAAGAACGATTAGCAAGGGTAGTATTTTTAAACCAAAATAAACTAGACATATATGTGAAACTAGCTTTGAAAGAATAATATGACATAAGAGTTAATTTGATGTTAACTTCATTGTCCTATTCTTTTCTCCTTGTTCTTCCTCTTTCTCTCTCCACCGTATCACCACTTTCTTCCTCTTCTTTTCTTCTTCTTCTTCTTGTTCGGATTACCATCTCTCTATACTCTTTCTCTCTTTAGAACTCTCTTCCACGGCAACGTCTCATCCAGTTCGGGCGGCGAGCTACAAGGTGGCTTGGACTCAAAGGCTCAAGGAGAGACGACGCCATCTCCCTCACCACGACGACTCCACATTCTTCCCTAGTTCTTATTTAATTTGATGTTATTTGGTATTTATTTTATTTGTTGCACTTTCATATTGTAAGATTTTTCTTCTAATTAATAAAATTCATGTTGATTTTATTTTCTCTCTCTATCTCTTACTTTCCCTCTCATCCCTCTCTCTATTTCTTCTTCCTCTCTCTTTCTATATTTCTCTCTTTTAACTCTCAAAATTTCTTTAGATAGATTTATTTCATGTTCTTTAAATTTTTAAAATCAACCATCAATTTTGCTCTAAAAGAAATCTAAAGTTTTTAATTATTCTAAACGTCCTCCCTATGAATTTGACCTGTACTCGCCATTACATTGTCTTTTTATTTTACTGTGAATCGATATTTTAAGATTAGTTGTCGTATGTGTTTTTAATGACAAACTTCACACGCCATCATTATGATGCTTAGCATGCCATCTTAACTACATTGGCTTTCTAAAAAGATAGAAATTAGAGACAAAAAAGAGAGAAGAGTAAGCACCACATCTTCTTCTCTCCTTTGTGTCATTGTTAAATCGTGCATTCTTGGTCAGTATTATGGGTATATAGATAGGTAAATATCACTACTAATTATTTTTCCATGAGTATTAATTTCGGTAATAATAATTTGCTCCTCATTAGAGTGTTGCTTAAAGATTAGACAATTGTATTATAACTAGATAATGTAGACAATTGAAATGCAGAGGTATCACCTTAAAATCATCAAATCATAGAGAAGGATAGTTAGAAGAATTAGTGGATTTAGTAATGCCTAAAAGAGTGTCCATCCATTGAGTAAGGTTGGCAAAAGGTGTCTCTTGGCAACCCTTGAACGTCCCTTGGCAACCCCTTGAACGTCCCGGTAGCTCATTTGAAGCTCACCGTTCCTCCGTTTCACATCAAGTGATATCAGAGCCCTGGGAATCGGATTGTTCCATCAACCCGAGACCATGCGGTTTGAGATCGAACCTCCTCCAAGCAGAGGGATTTGACGCAATCGTCACGGGATCGACAAGCGGCAGCGGATGATCGTCAAAGTGGTGCCGGCAACTATCAAATTATATTTGCTATTTCTAAGTGTTTTATGTTAATGGGCCATATGAAATGATATGTGTTAAATGGGCCTAGTGTGAGTTTTATTTTGTTATTAGGAATAGATATATTAACTATAATCTATATATAAATATGCACTAATGTGCACTTACGAGGGACCCCTCGTAGGAACCCAAGTCTCTTGGGTTTCCTAGGAGTCCATTCCCCTCCCCATCTAATTGTGACCTCCCCCATTCCCCACTATTTCTATTTAAACATGTAAGCTCGCATTGGATATGTAATGAAAAGAAGAAAACCTTGTAGCCATGGCTGTCCAGTTCTTCCAATTTTAGGAACCCTCGGGTGAGAGGCCCTTATCCGAGCTGAGAGAGCTCATTCCATGGAGGTGGAGTGCGTGAGCTACGATTGCGTCGTCCCTACAAATGGGTCGAGCGAGAGGCCCCAATCGGAGCTCTGCATTCATCCTCCACCACCACCATCATCTCCGTCCATCTCCACCACCACCACCGCCGTCTCCAACTTCACATCCCGCCACCACTGCCACAGAGAAGGATCGAGGAGCGTGACTGCAAAGTCCCTGAGATGGGGACGGGTGTGATGCCACGGTTGAGTCCCTCCCTTCCTCAAGAATAGAGGAGAGGATGGAAATAGCACATATTTGACACATTTAAAAAATATTTTTTGCCGAATAATTTATGATGAATAGAGTGACTCAAAATCTCACTGGGTCATAAACTCTCCCACGGCTACGCGGGTTACCCTTATTATACTCTATCGAAGTGAGTGAGAAAAAATGAAGGGGGTGAAAATAATAAAGAATCGACGGGGTTGAAAATGCTATACATAGAAGAAGTTATGATAGAATGGGTGACTCTAAATATAAATGGGCCATCAATTTTCGTACGGTCGCACAAATGACTTTAATCATATGTGAGAGAGGATGTAAGAATAATTATTATAATAAAACTAATGGAAATGAGTAAGAATAGGGGAGAGGAAAGAAATAGCACAGATTTGACACATTTAAAAAATATTTTTCGTCGAATAATTTATGATGAATAGAGCGACTCAAAACCTCACGAGGTCATAAACTCTCCCATGGATACCCGGGTCACCCTTATTATATCCTATCAAAGGGATTGAGAATAAATGAAGGGGGATGAAAATAACAAAAAATCGGCGGGGTTGAAAATGATACACATAGAAGAAGTTATGATGGAATAGGTGAACCTAAATGTGAATGGGCCTTCAATTTTCGCACGGTCGCACAAATATGTTTAATCATATATGAGAGAAGGCGTAAGAACAATTATTATAATAAAACTGATGGGAAGGAGCAAGAATAGTGGAGAGGATGGAAATAGCACAGATTTGACACATTTAAAAAATATTTTTCGCCGAATAATTTATGATGAATAGAGCGACTCAAAATCTCATTGAGTCATAAACTCTGCCACGGCAAAACGGGTTACCCTTATTATACCCTATCGAAGGGAGTGAGAATAAATGAAGGGGGGTAAAAATAACAAATAATCTGTGTGGTTGAAAATACTATACATAAAAGAAGTTATGATAGAATGAGTGACTCTAAATGTGAATGGGCTTTCAATTTTTGCATGATCGCACAAATGACTTTAATCATATGTAAGAGAAGGCGTAAGAACAATTATTATAATAAAATTGATGGGAAGGAGAAAGAATAGAGGAGAAGATGGAAATAGTAAGATTTGACACATTCAAAAAATATTTTTTGCCATATAATTTATGATGAATAGAGTGACTCAAAATCTCATTTGGTCATAAAACTCTCCCACGGCTACGCAGGTTACCCTTATTATACCATATCGAAGGGAGTGAAAATAAATAAAGGGGGTGAAAATAACAAAGAATCGGCGGAGTTGAAAATATTATACATAGAAGAAGTTATGATGGAATGGGTGACCATAAATGTGAATGAGCCTTCAATTTTCACACGTCGCATAGATGACTTTAATCATATGTGAGAGAAGGCGTACGACCAATTATTATAATAAAATTGATGGGAAGGAGGAAGAATAGTTGAGAGGATGGAAATAGCACAGATTTGACACATTTAAAAAATATTTTTAGCCGAATAATTTATGATGAATAGAGCGACTCAAAACCTCACTCGGTCATAAACTCTCCCACTGTAACACGGGTTACCATTATTATACCATATCAAAGGGAGTGAGAATAAACGAAGGGGGGTGAAAATAACAAAGAATCGACGGGGTTGAAAATACTATATATAAAAGAAGTTATGATGAAATGAGTGACCTTAAATGTGAATGGGGACATTCAATTTTTGCACGGTCGCACAAATGACTTTAATCATATGTGAAAGAAGGCGTAAGAACAATTATTATAATAAAATTGATGTGAAGGAGCAAGAATAGAGGAGAGGATAGGATGGAAATAGCACAGATTTGACACATTTAAAAAATATTTTTCACTGAAGAATTTATGATAAATAGAGCGACTCAAAATCTCAATGGGTCAAAAACTCTCACACAGCTATGCGGGTTACCCTTATTACACCCTATCGAAGGGAGTGAGAATAAATGAAGGGGGTGAAAATAATAAAGAACCTACGAGGTTAAAAATACTATACATAGAAGAAGTTATGATGGAATGAGTGACCCTAAATGTGAATGGGCCTTCAATTCTTGCACGATCGCACAAATGACTTTAATCATATGTGAGAGAAGGCGTAAGAATAATTATTATAATAAACTGATGGGAAAGAACAAGAATAGAGATGAGGATGGAAATAGCACAAATTTGACACATTTAGAAAATATTCTTCGTTGAATAATTTATGATGAATAGAGCGACGTAAATTCTCACTGGGTCATAAACTCTCCCACGGCTACGCGGGTAACCCTTATTACA
The DNA here is from genome assembly GCA_022559845.1 of Amorphophallus konjac. NCBI lineage: Eukaryota > Viridiplantae > Streptophyta > Magnoliopsida > Alismatales > Araceae > Amorphophallus > Amorphophallus konjac. Next base: position 481,932,904 of record CM040118.1, read on the forward strand.
CCCTATCGAAGAGAGTGAGAATAAGTGAAGGAGGGTAAAAATACCAAAGAATCTGCGGGGTTGAAAATACTATACATAGAGGAAGTTATGATTGAATGGGTTGTTGTGCCCCTTAGGCACAAGCATGTGCTATGTTGATTTGATGATAGCAATGCTGTTTTGTTTTGATGATTGCAACACAGTGAGTGCATTATGATATTATGTTTTGTTTTGATGATGGCATGTTGATTTGAATGCTTGAGTGTGTTATATCTGATTTAGTCTGTGGAGATTGCATGAGTGTGCCATGTTTGATATCCTTGATGGGTCGACTCCCTCAGACTGTCTATCTTATTTAGTGTCTCATGCAGCGTCAACGCTGTGAGAGCATTCCCAAGTCTGCAGCGTCAACTCTATAAGTCTATTGTCTCAGCCACCGTCTCATTCAGCGTACGCTCACAAAGTCTATACATTCACTGTAGCTTGCTTAGCTGAAGTATGTATATCCATCATCTCATGAAGTGTGTACATTGCATCATATCATTAAAGTCTGCACATTGGCTAAGTGTATACATCGTGTCCGTCTCAGTCAGCGTCTCATTGGTGAAGTCTGTACACTCACCAACTGAACTTCAAAGTCCATACATTGGCATTCAGACTAGCAAGTCTATATAGCGTCCGTTGTCTAGACTCTTCAAGTCTGTACATCGGACTGCTTGCAAAGTCTGTACAATGACCGTTTTCCTTAGCGTCTTGATCCTCCAAGTCTATACAGGCTTCTGTTTTACAAAGTCTGTACATTGGTCTCAGACTCCAAAGTCTATACATCGCCTGTTGACTGCAAAGTCTATGCAGAGCTCAAGAGTTTGAAGTCTATACACTGGATTATAGCAGACCCGAAGCCAAGTCCATACATCGGACTGTTCATGATTTCATTGGTAGAGTCTGTACATCAGACGCGCATGCTCGCCTGTCCCTCCGGATGCTCTCCTGGGACCGAGTATGCCCTCCAGTGACTGCTAATGCTTCCCTAACTTTGAGGATGCTCCCCTGGAGCAGCGATTGCTCCCCAGAGACAGCATGTGCTCCACATGCTCCTCTGACGCTGGTGATGCTGTCCAGAGGCCATAGATGCTCCCCTGAGAATTCATATGCTCCCGTGCGAGAACGCACTAGTCTCTGGGTATTTAAAAGAATTGTATTACATGCATTCCCTTTCACTAAGTCTGTACATTGGCTTCATATGCTCCTAAGTCTATACATCGGTCCTCAAGCGTTACAAGTCTGTACATTGGTTCAAACTCTTCAAAGTCTGTACATTGGGCCTTCAAGCTTTTGAAGTCCATACACTGTCTCGCTCACATCTTCAAGTCTGATTGAGCATCGTGAAGTCTGATTGAGCATCGTGAAGTCTGATTGAGCACTGTGAAGTCTATTCAGTGGATGAGCATTGTAATGTCTATACATTGGTTATGCTCGATCATGCAGCGTTCATTTCATGTCTATACACTGCATTTTACAGTATGAGTTATAAAGTCTATACACTGTCTTCAGTTGATTTTGTTAATCGACTGAACTCCTAATTTGTCTTACAGGTGTTTGGCACGTGATCCAAGGAGCTGAGATGCTGACACGTGGCAGAGTCGATTGGGCGGGAAATGTGGAGGCCACACGCGCCCAGTGCTTCCCCTGCTCGAGCTGCTATAAAGGGTAGTCTCCATTGTCTGAAGGAGGTTGATCGAATTGGCGAGAGGTGAAGTCCATACAGAGAGCCACGATCCAGACAGAGAAGAGAAAAGAAGAGAAGAGCAGAGAGTGAAAGAGAAGGCAGAAGTGCAGAGACTTCGATCCAGCAGAAGAGCAGAAGAAGAGTAAAGAGAGCAGAAGAAGAAAGAAGAGAGCAGAAGAAGAGTAAAGAGAGCAGAAGTGAAAGAAGAAGAGAAGAGAAGAGAAAGAGAAGAAGAGCAGAAGATAGAGAAAGTGAGATTGAGAGAAGAAGAGTGAAGTCTGAAGATTTGTTTACTGGACCGTGGATCAAATCCAGGCCAGTCTGCTCTGTTGAGAGCTATATTGTGTATTTCATTTACAGCTTTCCGATTGCTGTCTTGTTCTGTTTTCGTTTTCCATTTTATCCCTTCTTCAAGCTGTTAGTCAGCGGATGCAGTGGAGGTCTCCACTGGACAGGTAAAGTTGTAATCCTCAGCTGGCGAGACTTGGTCTCGGACGGGTTAAGCTGTAATCCCCAGCGGGTTCAAGCTGTGAGTCAGCGATGGCTAAGCTGTATTGCCCAGTGGAAGCAAGCTGTGATACTCAGCGGATGGCAAGCTGTGAGGTCCAGCTGATGTAAGGCAAGCTGTGATGCCCAGCTGTTCAAGCTGTGAGTCAGCAGGAAGCCACACTCGGGTTGAGTGTGGGGTGGATGTAGGTCTGCTGGACCGAACCACCTAAAAACCCCTTGTGCAGTGGTTTGATGTTTCTATCTGTTTGCTTCCGCTAGATGATTGCATAGGGGCGCTCTAAGTATTTGGTTTCTGGTTGAGCAGAAGAGTTGATCAGTTTTCTTAGAGTGTTTTAATCTGTTCTGAGTGAGCGAAATCTTGTTTGAGCGAAATTCTATTTGGGGAAAGTTTTTAAAGGGCTATATTCACTCACCCCCCCTCTGAATACATAGCACCGAACCCAACACTTGGTATCAGAGTGGGTCTCTGATCTATCAGATCTAACAATCTGCAGAGGATCCTGCTAGTTTTGGTGCACATCAGAGTGGGCTTCTTGTGCTCGTTGAATTGTTTCACTATCTTACCGATTTACTTTGATCATCTGGTTTAGCGCATTTCTGTTTGGTGCATTTCATAGTGTGCTTTTTGTGTTAGTTATTTTGTTTCTCCGACTTAGTGCCTTACCTTTCTCATTTGGTCTAGGTCCTTCAGTTTTTCTGTGCTTTCAGATTGTTTGCAATGGAACCAATCGCGCTGAAGGATAGCTCCATCAAAGCAAACAGATCCAGCCACAGTGAATCATTAAGCGAGAAAAGCAGCCTCTCGCGGTCTGAAATTGATGGAGACATTGAAAGGGTGACCAGTGAATTCAGGAAATTTCTGAGAGAAAGAGAAGGAAAGCTTGGTGAAGGCAGAAAGCAAACAAGGTATAATTCTAATCCTGCCAAGAATATTGACGTTAACATCTGCTACAAATGCAGGAAGGCTGGCCACACGAAGGCTGACTGTCCAGAATTCTCAAAACTCAAAGGGAACACCGAAGACAGTGATGAAGAAGGAGAAGAGTCCATATGCTTAATGGCCAACCGGGGAAGTGATGATGAGGAAACCTCATCTCAGGTAAGCTCCGGATCAGATGGAGTTTCTTTTGATGAATTGATAGTGATGTATGAAAATCTGTTTAAAGTGTCCAAGAAATTGAAATCTGAGAATAAAAAGTTGAAAAAGAAATGTGATAGAATAAATCTGAAAGATTCCTGTGAAAACTGTCCAAATATGAAAAAGTCTTATGATGCATGCATGCTAGATGTTCAGAATCTTAAAAAATAAAATGATTCTCTAAAAATTGAAAAACAAACATGCTTGGATAAAATGTCAGAAATAGAGAATCAGCTGAATGATAAGAAAAAGGAGCATCTAAAAGGCATGCAGGAACTTACGGAAGTTAATACTGAAATGGACAAACTGAAACTGAAGAATAACGATCTTCAAAAGAAAAATAAAACTCTTATGGTCAAAATGAATGAAATCAATGAGGAGGTGTCACAGTCTTCTTCTGCTAAATCAAATTGTAAAATGTGCTCAGCTCTAAGAGAACGAAATGAGGATCTTTATAGTGAGAATGAATGGCTGAACAAACAGATAGTCTCACTTAAAGAGGATCACAAAAACATGGTTGCTGAGAAAATTAATGTGGAAGGAAGAGAAGAGGAACTAATTGAGAAACTGGAATTGATATCCACTAATGAAAAATGTGATGCTGAAGTTAAGAAGCTGACTAAAGAAAATATTGAATTAAAAGCTGAAATTGAAAAATTGAAATGGTTAAACACTGGCTTGTCTGAAAGACTTCTCACCATAGAAAAAGGAAAAGGTGTCCATGATGAAGAATCACAAACTTTGATCAATCTGGAACAAGAAGTTGAGAAGTATAAAATTGCAAATAAAGTCTTAAGTGAATGTGTAAATTATAGTGAACATGAGATAGCCAGTTATGAGCTTCATATAGCATCCTTGGAAAATAAAATTCATGACCTGGAAAACTCAGCATCCAAGTTTACAAAAATTGAAAGAAAAATAAAAACTGTTGTGAAAAGTGAGGATAAGGATTTAAAGGGGGGAACAAATTGTACTTCTGATGTCAAGAACATCACTAAAAGCCAGCTATACAACACCTTTGTGCAAGGTTCAGATGTAGCTAGTACTTCAATGCAATCCCCAAAACAAAATGAAAATCTGAAATCATCTTCATCTGTATTTCAGTTCAAAGCCCAGAAAAATGAAAAGCAAACAAAAATTGTGAAAGGGGGCAATAAATTGAAAAAGAATGGTAAATTGAATAAAGTCAAAATTGTCCCTGCATGTGATGTGAATTCTGCTAGCAGTGTGGAGTCTGATAGACTGACACATGTCACTCACAATTCATCCACTCACTCACATGCATCAGAGAAGAAATTATCATGCTATTATTGTGGCAAGAAAGGGCATATCATGGATGATTGCGGAATACTGAAAGAAGATGAGCATGCTAGTAAAACATTACATAGAAACCATGCCACTAAGAAATCTAATGCATCCTGTTATTATTGTGGTAGGCGTGGTCATTTAATGAATGCATGTTTCAAATTGAAAGAAGATAACAATGTGAATTCTAGATCTTTTGCACATGCTCATGACCCACATAGACACAGATCTACTTTAGGCCAGCATACTATCTGTTTCACTTGCAACAAGCCTGGGCATAAGGCTAATGATTGCTGGTCAGGAAATCATTGGGGTAAAAATGAATCAAGAAGCAAGCATTTTAAATGCTTCGAATGTGGTAAGTATGGGCATGCAGTCAATAACTGCTGGCATGTTCAGAGAAATAGATTGACTTCTAAATCTGTGAAATTCCCTGCTTTCTATGATTCTGATAGAAATAACTTGAGTGATAAAAAGAAAAACTTTGTATGTTTTGAATGTGGAAAACCTGGCCACCGAGCTTCTGAATGCTGGTGGGCAGGTAATGGTAAGTCAAAATTTCATGCATATAACAGAACATTTCATGCTCATAATCATAGGTCTCATGCTGCTGTTGACATGCACCATAGGACCAGAAAATCTGTTATATCATGTAGATATTGTGGAAAGATTGGTCATTTCATGAATAACTGTCACCTAATGGAATTTGATGATCACATTGCTAAAAGACTGTTTAGAACACCTGTTAGGGCTAATGCAGGACCCAAGGCTGCTTGGGTCCCTACAGGATCAAATTGATTGACATGCTGCAGGTGTGCCTTGGAAGCTGATGAATAAAGGGGTTAACCAAGGCACTCAACAAGAAAATCCCAGGATACTCATTTCAGGTCAGTTATGAACTTTGCTTTAAATTCATCATCTGAATTTGTGAGTATGAAAAATGTGAATTCCATGTTGATGTGCACGTTTGATGTCTGATGATCTCTTATTGCTTAGCTGATCAGTCTGCATTCCAGACTCAGCTATTGAATTCAATTCTGCATATCTGATGCTCTTCTCTTGCTATATGTTGAACTGAATTTGAATGCTTCTTTAGTGTATTCAGTTGATGCACTATATAGACTTTATGTCAATGCATGTGCTTTGTGTTAATGCATTGCATGCTTGTTGTTAAATGCATAACTTGCTGATTGTGAATGGTTCATTTAGTGTACACAGTCAATGCATGTGTCTTATGTCTGCATACATCATTTGCATGACTGTCATTGATGCTGTTCAATACATGTAGGACTGCTCTATGTTGCATTGTCCTTATTAACCCTGGTATGTCAAATGGTAAGTTATCAAAAGGCAGGGAAATCTGCCCGGAGGTTCCTACTATGTGTGAGATGGTCTTTGAGACCAGGTCCTCCGCCTAGTACCATGGGTCCTGTCTTCATGTAGAACAGTGTACTGCATCATATTTTTGAAAAATCTGAAAAAGGATAAAAATATTCATGACTTGGATGCATAAACTTGAATTGAGTGCATACTTGCCTCATATATCATTGGTGCATAGTCTGCATGTAGAACAGTGTGTTGCATAGCATAATCCTTACATCATGGTGTCAGGGGGAGCTGAGAGTTTTTCTGGTCAATTCATTGAATCCTTACTACTTCTCACTGTCCCCTTTTAGTTCTTTCATATCCTTTGACATCAAATGCTCCTGGAACTCAATGTCTATTGCTATCATTTCCCTAACCTTCACTGAACAGCAGTTCTGTTTCTGGTTTAGTACATTGAGTTGTGATTATTTCAATTGTTCTTTTATAAGAATCACTCTTACAAATTGAAAAGAACTAAAGGTTTAACCTTTATAAATTGGAGAGTTAAGTGTCTGCACTTCAGAATTTGAGATAAAAGAAAACTTTTATAGCTCTTAATCTTTGTCTCATGGCTAAAATAGAAAAAGATTTTTGTAATGCCTAAATGTGTTGAACTGGAAATGTCTAGAACATGTGAATAAGAGTATGTAATGATTTTTTAAATAATCACTCTAAAAGAAATAAGGGCAGCAGTAAATAAGATCATAAATGTAAAAGAGCTGAACATAGTGACAGAGCAATGGCTGATTGCACTGAGAAACTATGAACTCCTCCAAAGAAGCAGGAGAATTCACATGTCATGAGGTGCTTCAGAATATCTCTGTTCATAGGGTCAAATCTATAGGGGGAGTCCTCACCAAGTAACTGAGGGTACTGGCCACTAATTAAGGTGTACCCTTAATGTCAAAAGTGAAGACTATTCCTTGTAGGTCTTGATCTGAAATAGATCTAGTACTTTATGCCTAGTAACTGGGGGTACCTGCCTCTGATCAAGGTGTACACCTAATGTCAACAGCATAAATGCCACTGGTCTATTCACTTAGTTCAGGTTCAGAAATTGAAAAATAAAAATCAAACTGCTGTAACCCTTTGAAAATCAAAAGTCAATGAGTGAAAATTATTTTTATTAATACATATTCAAGTTGCCTTTCTTGAATTTCTTTGTTTAATCACAAAAGGGTATTATTTCAGACTTATCTATTAATACCATGTGCCCTAGATTCATTGCTATAAACGGAGTCTATAAACTCTTTTTCAAGGGTCAGGTGTTTTACTCTAGATTTATCACTGTTAAACCTGAATTTTTGTCAAAAGTGTATGTTGCTGATTCTTATACTTTAACTACTGTTTATAATCAGTCTTATTTTCTGAACCAATGATTTAGCTGTTGTCTATTGACCCTCCTACCTTCTCTACCTTAAATTTACCTATCTGCTCATATTCCTTCTCAAAGGGGGAGCAATTATTAAGGGGGAGAACCAGTTCAGAGGGAGTCATATCTTCAGGGGGAGTTTACTGCTCTAGAGGAATTTGCATGCATAATGCACTTTGCACTCTTATTTATACTATTTTTTCTCTTTTTGATTATGTCAAAGGGGGAGAAAATTTTGTGTGTGACTCACTGTCATAGTGTGTTGCCATCATCAAAAAGGGGGAGAATGTTGTGCCCCTTAGGCACAAGCATGTGCTATGTTGATTTGATGATAGCAATGCTGTTTTATTTTGATGATTGCAACATAGTGAGTGCATTATGATATTATGTTTTATTTTGATGATGTCATGTTGATTTGAATGCTTGAGTGTGTTATATCTGATTTAGTCTGTGGAGATTGCATGTGTGCCATGTTTGATATCCTTGATGGGTCGACTCCCTCAGACTGTCCATCTTATTTAGTGTCTCATGCAGCGTCAACGCTGTGAGAGCATTCTCAAGTCTGCAGCGTCAACTCTATAAGTCTATTGTCTCAGCCACCGTCTCATTCAGCGTACGCTCACAAAGTCTATACATTCACTGTATTTTGCTCAGCTGAAGTATGTATATCCATCATCTCATGAAGTGTGTACATTGCATCATATCATTAAAGTCTGCACATTGGCTAAGTGTATACATCGTGTCCGTCTCAGTCAGCGTCTCATTGGTGAAGTCTGTACACTCACCAACTGAACTTCAAAGTCCATACATTGGCATTCAGACTAGCAAGTCTATATAGCGTCCGTTCTCTAGAGTCTCTTGAAGTCTGTACATCGGACTGCTTGCAAAGTCTGTACAATGACCGTCTTCCTTAGCGTCTTGATCCTCCAAGTCTATACAGGCTTCTGTTTTACAAAGTCTGTACATTGGTCTCAGACTCCAAAGTCTATACATCGCCTGTTGACTGCAAAGTCTATGCAGAGCTCAAGAGTTTGAAGTCTATACACTGGACTATAGCAGACCTGAAGCCAAGTCCATACATCGGACTGTTCATGATTTCATTGGTAGAGTCTGTACATCAGACGCGCATGCTCGCCTGTCCCTCCGGATGCTCTCCTGGGACCGAGTATGCCCTTCAGTGACTGCTAATGCTTCCCTAACTTTGAGGATGCTCCCCTGGAGCAGCGATTGCTCTCCAGAGACAGCATGTGCTCCATATGCTTCCCTGACGCTGGTGATGCTGTCCAGAGGCCATAGATGCTCCCCTGAGAATTCATATGCTCCCGTGCGAGAACGCACTAGTCTCTGGGTATTTAAAAGAATTGTATTACATGCATTCCCTTTCACTAAGTCTGTACATTGGCTTCATATGCTCCTAAGTCTATACATCGGTCCTCAAGCGTTACAAGTCTGTACATTGGTTCAAACTCTTCAAAGTCTGTACATTGGGCCTTCAAGCTTTTGAAGTCCATACACTGTCTCGCTCACATCTTCAAGTCTGATTGAGCATCATGAAGTCTGATTGAGCATCGTGAAGTCTGATTGAGCACTGTGAAGTCTATTCAGTGGATGAGCATTGTAATGTCTATACATTGGTTATGCTCGATCATGCAGCGTTCATTTCATGTCTATACACTGCATTTTACAGTATGAGTTATAAAGTCTATACACTGTCTTCAATTGATTTTGTTAATCGACTGAACTCCTCATTTGTCTTGCAGGTGTCTGGCACGTGATCCAAGGAGCTGAGATGCTGACACGTGGCAGAGTCGATTGGGCGGGAAATGTGGAGGCCACACGCGCCCAGTGCTGCCCCTGCTCGAGCTGCTATAAAGGGTAGTCTCCGTTGTCTGAAGGAGGTTGATCGAATTGGCGAGAGGTGAAGTCCATACAGAGAGCCACGATCCTTACAGAGAAGAGATAAGAAGAGAAGAGCAGAGAGTGAAAGAAAAGGCAGAAGTGCAGAGACTTCGATCCAGCAGAAGAGCAGAAGAAGAGTAAAGAGAGCAGAAGAAGAAAGAAGAGAGCAGAAGAAGAGTAAAGAGAGCAGAAGTGAAAGAAGAAGAGAAGAGAAGAGAAAGAGAAGAAGAGCAGAAGATAGAGAAAGTGAGATCGAGAGAAGAAGAGGGAAGTCTGAATATTTGTTTACTGGACCGTGGATCAAATCCAGGCCAGTCTGCTCTGTTGAGAGCTATATTGTGTATTTCATTTACAGCTTTCCGATTGCTGTCTTGTTCTGTTTTCGTTTTCCATTTTATCCCTTCTTCAAGCTGTTAGTCAGCGGATGCAGTGGAGATCTCCACTGGACAGGTAAAGCTGTAATCCTCAGCTGGCGAGACTTGGTCTCGGACGGGTTAAGCTGTAATCCCCAGCGGGTTCAAGCTGTGAGTCAGCGATGGCTAAGCTGTATTGCCCAGCAGAAGCAAGCTGGGATGCTCAGCGGATGGCAAGCTGTGATGCCCAGCTGTTCAAGCTGTGAGTCAGCAGGAAGCCACACTCGGGTTGAGTGTGGGGTGGATGTAGGTCTGCTGGACCGAACCACCTAAAAACCCCTTGTGCAGTGGTTTGATGTTTCTATCTGTTTGCTTCCGCTAGATGATTGCATAGGGACGCTCTAAGTATTTAGTTTCTGGTTGAGCAGAAGAGTTGATCAGTTTTCTTAGAGTGTTTTAATCTGTTCTGAGTGAGCGAAATCTTGTTTGAGCGAAATTCTATTTGGGTGAAGGTTTTTAAAGGGCTATATTCATTCACCCCCCCTCTGAATACATAGCACCGAACCCAACATGGGTGACCCTAAATGTGAATGGGCCTTCAATTTTTGCACGATCGCTCAAATGACTTTAATCATAAATGAGAGAAGACGTAAGAACAATTATTATAATAAAACTGATGAGAAGGCATAAGAATAGAGGAGAGAATGGAAATAGCACAGATTAGATACATTTAAAAAATATTTTCTGTCGAATAATTTATGATGAATAGAGTGACTCAAAATCTCATTGGGTCATAAACTCTCCCACGGCTACGCGAGTTATCTTTATTATACCCTATCGATGGGAGTGATAATAAATGAAGGGGGTGAAAATAACAAAGAATCAGCGGAGTTAAAAATATTAAATATAGAAGAAGTTATGATGGAATGGGTGACCCTAAATGTGAATGTGCCTTTAATTTCCGCACTGTTGGACAAATGGCTTTAATCTTATGTGAGAGAAGGCGTAAGAATAATTATTATAATAAATTGATGGGAATGAGGAAGAATAGATGAGAGGATGAAAATAGAACAGATTTGACACATTTAAAAAATATTTTTTGTCAAATAATTTATGATGAATAGAGCGACTCAAAATCTCGCTGGGTCATAAACTCTCCCACGGCTACGCGGGTTACCCTTATTATACTCTATCGAAGGGAATGAGAATAAATGAAGGGGGTGAAAATAACAAAGAATCGGCGGGGTTGAAAATGCTATACAAAGAAGAAGTTATGATGGAATGGGTGACCCTAAATGTGAATGGGCCTTCAATTTTCGCACGATCGCACAAATGGCTTTAATCAAATGTGAGAGAAGGCGTAAGAATAATTATTATAATAAAACAGATGGGAAGGAGTAAGAATAGTGGAGAGGATGAAAATAGCACAGATTTGACACATTTAAAAAATATTTTTAGCCGAATAATTTATGATGAATAGAGCGACTCAAAACCTCATTGGGTCATGAACTCTCCCACTGCAACGCGGGTTAACCTTATTATACCCTATCAAAGGGAGTGAGAATAAATGAAGGGGGTGAAAATAATAAAGAATCGATGGGGTTGAAAATGCTATATATAGAAGAAGTTATGATGAAATGGGTGACCTTAATGTGAATGGGCCTTCAATTTTCGCACAGTCGCACAAATGACTTTAATCATATGTGAGAGATGGCGTAAGAACAATTATTATAATAAAACTGATGGGAAGGAGCAAGAATAGAGGAGAGGATGGAAATAGCACGGATTTGACACATTTAAAAAATATTTTTCACTGAAGAATTTATGATGAATAGAGCGACTCCAAATCTCACTGGGTCATAAACTCTCCCACGGCTATGCGGGTTACCCTTATTACACACTAAGGAACGGAGTGAGAATAAATGAAAGGGGATGAAAATAGCAAAGAATCTGCAGGGTTGAAAATACTATGCATAGAAGAAATTATGATGGAATGAGTGACCCTAAATGTGAATAGACCTTCAATTCTTGCACGATAGCACAAATAACTTTAATCATATGTGAGAGAAGGCATAAGAATGATTATTATAATAAACTGATGGGAAAGAGCAAGAATAGAGGAGATGATGGAAATAACATAGATTTGACACATTTTAAAAATAATTTTTACTAAATAATTTATGATGATTTGAGTGACGCAAAATCTCACTGGGTCATAAAGTCTCCCACGGCTACGCAGGTTGCCCTTATTATACCCTATCGAAGGGAGTGAGAATAAATGAACGGGGGGTGAAAATAACAAAGAATCGACGGAATTGAAAATACTATATATAGAAGAAGTTATGATGAATGGGTGATCTTAAATGTGAATAGGCCTTTAAATTTTGGACGGTCGCACAAATGGCTTTAATTATATGTGAGAGAAGACGTAAGAATAATTATTATAATAAAACGGATGGGAATGAGCAAGAATAGATGAGAGGATGAAAATAGCACAGATTTGGTACATTTAAAAATTATTTTTTGTCAAATAATTTATGATGAATAGAGCGACTCAAAACCTCACTCGATCCTAAACTCTCCCATGGCTACGCGGGTTACCTTTATTACACCCTATCGAAGAGAGTGAGGATAAATAAAGGGGGATGAAAATAACAAAAAATCGGCGGGGTTGAAAATGCTATACATAGAAGAATTTATGATGGAATGAGTGTCCCTAAATGTGAATGAGCCTTCAATTTTCATATGGTCGCACAAATGACTTTAATCATATGTGAGAGAAGGCGTAAGAATAATTATTATATTAAAATTGATGGAAAGGAGTAAGAATAGAGGAGAGGATAGAAATAGCACAGATTTGACACATTTAAAAAATATTTTTAGCTGAATAATTTATGATGAATAGAGCGACTCAAAACCTCACTGGGTCATGAACTCTCCCACTGTAACGACCCGAGAATCCGATTACCGGGAAGGCTCGATAACCCGAGACTCGTACCGCCACCCACAAGCCCGAAGACTCGGAAGGGTTAAAAGGATGGTGTGGAGACTACACAAGTATCACAAATAATTACAGAAATTAAACAGTTATAACATTAAGCAGGAAATAAATTAACATTTTACGTTATACATGGTCCACAAGAGGAAATAACAACAACAGCAACAGTAGTCCACGACTAGTACAGTGATAAGAAGAAAAGTACAGCTACACGGGACATACCCCGGCTCTGACCTCTGGCACTATCTCTGGGCACCCGCACCACGCTGCACCCCAGACGCGCTCCCCCGGGGCGGCGCCTCACCTGAAACACGGTGAAAACACGCAGGGAATGAGTCTCGGAACAAGACTCAGTAGGGATCACTCGAACCCTACCTCGAAAAACGAGAAACTACTACACTAGCGGTAGGAGAGTACCTCGGAAACGGAAGCCCCGTACTCTACAGAACAAAGATCCCATGGCACGCAACCCGACGCACGTGCCACGGTAAGAAGACCGAACTCAACGGTCAACCCGACAAAACCCGAAGGTCGAAGACACCTGACTGACAGACTGCCACTCCGTACTCGACAGGAGTACCACCCACTAGAAGCACAGCCGGTAGCGTCCCCTGACGTCTTACGCTGCGCCGCAGGTGAACTGCCTGGCGTGGTAGCTCCTACCAGAGGCGCGAACACCGTACAAGTAACCACAAACAAGTGACTAGCTGGGGTCACGCCCGTCGACGTGCGTCCACTGTCCCCAACCACGTGTGCACACACAGACCACGCGTCCTAGGTCTGGCCCTCTGACCGGTTTTCCCCTGGCACAGGACTCTGATGTGACGAGGGGCCCGACGGTAACCAGTCTAAAACCGTCCTCAGGGTAAGCCCGTACACCACTCCCTGGTGCGACCAGCACACGCGTACTGATAGGCTACGACTAGTGGAGGGTCACAAAGGAGTAGACTCTCGAGTCAACGGAAAACAACGTCCGAATCCGACAACGTGTGGGAATCACCCCACGCACCAGCCCCGTCGCACGGTGGCCACAGTCGGAGTAAAAATGGGGTTGCCACCCTCATGGGGCAACCAGGCATGTGACGGTCCACCCTAGGGCCGTCACAAGCAAGTAACGGTCTAGGCGAGACCGTTACATGCGCCTAACGGTTCAAAACAGACCGTCACACGGTCAGAGGGGAAAGGGATGTAACGGCCTGGTCCAGGCGCGTTACAAGAATGTAACGCGCTTGGCCCCATGCGTTATACACCCCCACCACGCTCCCAAAGCCAAAAGGGATGTAACGGCCCAGCCCCGGCGCGTTACACGCATGTAACGCGCCTGGCCCAGCGCGTTACATGGCCCTCACACTTCGGGTGAAAACAGGAAGTAACGCGCCTGCCCCAGCGCGTTGCACGCATGTAACGCGCCTAGCCCGGTGCGTTACATGGCCTGACCCCCAACGGTCACAAACCAACGGTCGAAAGCCCCTGACGGCCCTACCCAAGCGCGTCATAGGCAAATGGCGGTCTATCGTGGGGCCGTTACAGCCCCCGACCCCCAAAAACACTACTCAGGAATGTAACGCACCCCTCTAGGGGCGTCACAAGCATGTGACGGTCACTGGAGTGACCGTTACACACTCCCGAGCACGCTACGGCGGGAAAACCCCAAAAACTTCGACCACGCCCCCGTGCCTCCACCGGAGAGGGGGAAAACAAAGGGGAAGACCCCTGGGGACCCCTAGCATGCATCTAAGCCATCCAAACGTGAAATCTTTAGCCCATGGATCGGGCGAGCTCTCCCCAAATCATGGAAAATCCCAAACCCGCTCAATCAAGCCCCTCTCGGCCTCCCCGCGGCCTTCAAACCACGGAAATGAACGGCAAGAGGCTAAGGAACGTCACCCTACCTCAATGGAGCGAATGCTCCGCCGGATCGTTCGTGAATCGCGAAGAACGCCTTAGAAAACCCTCGTCCTTCAAGCTTCCCGCGAGCACCGCAAGCCCCCACAATCGCCTCGCCGCCGCCCACGTCACCGCGCCGTCGCCCCGCCGCCGTCTGTAGCCGGAGAGGGGTCCGCCGCGGTCAACCGGGAGGAAGAGAGGGAGGGAGAGGGTTATGGTGGAGGAGGAAGGAGGAAGAAGAAGAAGAAGAAGAAGGTGGGGGAGGAGAGAGAAATAGGGGGGTATTTATAGGAAATCCGAAAAATTCAAAAAATTCGAAAAATAGAAAATTACACCCCCGCGATCCTCGGAACGCACCGATCGCAACGGTACCACTCGTGCCCAGGTGACGGCCCGGTTCACCCGCAGCGAGCTTCCGAAGTAAAAGCCGAAACACACATCGGAAATTGGAAAACACACACGGAAAAGCCGCGGAACGCCTCCGGGCCTCCGAAACAACTCCGGATCGCGCCGATCTGAACACGAAAGATGTCCGAAACGAAATTTTGGACACAACGGGCCACCAGAACAGCTTTCTCAAATTTTGATACATCTTAGTGGTGTCTGGGTGAATAGCAAAGCGGGATCCATGGGCTTCACTCAGAACCGCATGTCTCAATGAATCATCAGCGGGAACATACATTCTGCCCTGAAAACTGACAACCAGCTCGTCATCAAATTCAACATCGAACCTTGATATAACACGAGCCAAATCAGGATCCGCTTGCTGAGCTTCTTTAATCTTCTGATATAAAGCTGAACCCAAAGTTAAGGTAGCACAAACTGCTGTCCTCGGATCGGCATGAATATCCATACTAAAAGCCTCACTCGGAAGCTGTTCCCCCAATTTCTATTCATGAAGCAACAGATGACTGACTTGTACTTTCCTGCTCAGAGCATCAGCCACAACATTCATTTTACCCGGTTGATAAGAGAGTGTAAAGTCATAATCTTTCATGTATTCCATCCAGCAACGCTGTCTGAGATTCAGATCTTTCTCGGAGAATATATACTGTAAACTCTGATGATCAGTAAAAATTTGAAACTTCTCACTATACAGATAATGTCTCCAGATCTTTAAGGCAAAAATAACTGCAGCTAACGCCAGATCATGCGTGGGATAATTTTCTTCATGCTGTTTCAATTGCCGAGATGCATAAGCAATAACATTTCCATGTTGCATCAGCATTGCACCCAAACCCACTCGAGAAGCATATGTGCAAACCACAAATCCACCCAAGCCGAACAGCAAAATCAACACTGGAGAAGAAGTCAAGAGCCTTTTCAATTCAACAAAGCTATCCTCACACTGATCCGACTAGACAAAAGGTACATTTTTACGAGTAAGTCTAGTCATTGGGGCTGCAATCTTCGCAAAATCCTGGATGAATCTTCGATAATACCCAGCCAAACCTAAGAAGCTTCTGACCTCTGTCACAGTTCTTGGTCTCTGCCAATTTAGAACAGCTCCAATCTTTGCAGGGTCTACTGCTACTCCGTCCCCAGAAATCACGTGGCCAAGAAAATGAATCTCTCGAAGTCAAAATTCACATTTACTAAATTTTACATAGAGCTCGTGATCTCTCAGAGTCTGCAGAACGATCCTCAAGTGCTGCACATGATCTTCCTCAGAAGTAGAGTAAATCAAAATATCATCGACAAAGATTACCACGAACTGGTCTAGATATGGACGGAAAACACGCTGCATTAGGTCCATGAAGGCTGTTGGAGCATTAGTCAAGCCAAATGGCATAACCAAAAATTCATAATGACCATAACAAGTGCTGAAAGCTGTCTTCTCCACATCAGATTCCCGGATCCGCAATTGAAAATAGCCAGACCGAAGGTCAATCCGCGAAAAGACAGTAGCAGACTGTAGCTGGTCAAACAAATCATCAATCCTGGGAAGCGGGTATTTATTCTTGATAGTCGCCTGATTCAGCTGTCTGTAATCAATACAAAGCCTCAGGCTTCCATCTTTCTTCTTCACAAATAATACTGGAGCACTGCACGGAGAAAAACTGGGGCGAATATAGCCTTTTTCCAACAATTCAAGCAACTGTGCTCGCATTTCTTTTAATTCAGCTGGAGCCATTCGGTACGATGCCTTTGCTAACGGGGCTGTACCTGGAATCAGATCAATCACCATTTCTATTTCTCGCTCTGGAGGCAAGCCTGACAAATCGTCAGGAAACACATCAGGGAACTCACAAACAACAGGAATATTACTGACGTCCTGTCGTGATTTCTCAACGGCAACCACAGAAGCTAAAAATCCCTAACAACCTGCACTAAGCAATCTACAGGCTCGAATAGCAGAAATAATCAAGCGAGAAGAGCGGGATCGATTACCTTGGAAATAAAATGATGATTTCCCCTGTGACTGAAAATAGACCTTCTTCGATCTACAGTCAACCACGGCTCCATAATGCTCCAACCAATCCATACCCAGAATGACGTCATAATCTGCCAGCTGTAATGCATACAATCTCGCCGGCAACTGATGATTATTAATCATAATAGGAGATTCTTCCAGACACAGAGGCGTGATCATAAAATCTCCAGAAGGCATTTCAACATACAACTCACAAGTCATTTTTGATGTCGGCTCCTCAATGCATACAATGAAATCCTCAGAGATAAAAGAGTGAGAAGCACCAGAATCAAATAAGACACGTGCAGAATGACCATAAAGCATAATCGTACCTTCAACCAGATGGGATGCAATTGCTTCAGCTCGAGAAATGTGAGAAACCTTACCCTTTTGCTTCTTGGATCCGGCTGAAGACTGCTGGGAAGACGCTGAAGCTTGAGAGTAGAATTGCTACTGAGGTTGAGGTAAAGGAGGAGGTCTAAATTGCGACTGCTGAGGCTTCGAAAACTGAGGAGTCTGCACCGGTTTCGGCCTCAACGGTCAATCTCGAACAACGTGACTAGACTGGTTACAATGAAAACAGACAATAGGAAGAGAACACTGATGACCCCTTATAGTTGCCACCATACCTCCTACAAGTCCACGGCTGACTGACATCAGAACTTTGACGACTTTGGGAAGAAGGCGCCGACTGCTGCTGAATAGTATCAGTACCAGATGACGGCTGCTGAAAGAACTTCTTCTTCTTCTTGAACCTTTTGAACTTGGGCTTGGAAGAGGAAGAAACACTGCTAACATCTGGCGGAACAGAGGGAACTCCTGACACTGGCGGTCGGTAAGTCTGCGGAAACTGAACCGTCGGCTGAACCGACCCAGCTTGAGAATATCCTCCTGGTCTCGCCATCTCTAGCTCAAGTGCCACAGCTGCCTGGCACGCACCATCAAGATCAGCAACACGACTAGCAATCAACGGCAACTTAAGTTCAGGCCTGAGTCCTCGCAAAAACTGCTGAGTCTTCAATGCCTCATTAGCAAGCACATTGGGCGCATACTGACCCAATTCCATAAATTTGTTCCGATATTGAAGCACAGTCATATCGCCCTGAATCAATTCCATGAACTGGCACATCTTCGCCATTTGCAAACAGGCAGGAGTATAGGCACGTTCGAAGGCTGCATCAAACTCTGCCCAAGTGATCTGCCGAAGGGGCCTGGAACGAAAAGCAATCTGCCACTCGGTTTTCCACCATGTAATAGCTGTACCTTGGAGTTGAAATGCTGCAAGCATTACCTTTTCATCCTCCGTGCACTCCATAGATAGGAACACACGCTCGATCGCATCCAGCCACTACCTTGCTACCTCTGGGTCTGCCTGACCGTCAAAAGTGGGCGGATTAAACAAGAGAAATTCTTTCAAGGCCTTGCCTCGGCTACCAGGCGCTTCAACTTGAGGAGTAACTTGAGGAGCAACAACTGGCGCTGGAGCAGGAACTGCAGGGACTGCAGGCGGCTGAGCAGAACCACTCTCTTCTCTAGGCGTATGTCTAGGGACTCGAGGAGGTCTTCCTCGACGAGGTGGCATTTTACAACTAGCAACATACACGAAGACAATAGAAAATCCAGTAATCATACGGAAAACATCCTAAGCCAGCAATAGACGACATAAAAGGACTAACTCTGGACAAGTGTAAATTCCAATTCCTTATACGAATCATCAACTTTGCTCTGATACCAACTGTGACGATCCAGAGCTCCGGATACCGATATACCGATAACATCGATACACCGATACCAGGAACTGGGGAAGCCACCCAAGAGGCTGATGAGGCCCCTGAAGGGTTAGTGAAGTTTGTCGAGGGGATGTATAATGAATCGCAATCACAAGCGCGCATATTAGATTTAAGCAATAAAATTTAACAAAAGTGCGGAAGCAATTTCAAAATAAACAGAGTGCTAAATATATAAACTAGTCCAGAGGCACAAGAGTGCTAGTCCAAAAGTACAACTACTCGGGGCATACCCCGACAAAAGTACACAAGAAAGCTAAAAAGGCTACCCGTCTACTGCTGGCAGCTAAGAACGGTCTCCGAGCACACGGGAAACACCAGGAGACGACGGGCGCGGCTCACCTGAAAGGAGAAGGGTGAGTCACAGCCAGACTCAGTAGGGGTCACGCGGATCCCTACCTCGTGCTAAACATGCAATCATGCGAAATTAAAGCAATTAGAGCATACATTTAAATAAATGAACAGGCAATGGCATGATAAGACTGAAAGCTGTAAATCTACTGAACAGGTATAACAGCTAATACATGCCAATAACATATAAGTCTAAACGACAAAAACTAAATCTACCAATAGAATGTACCTCAACTAACCAAGCCACAGGGAACAGGACAACCCCTGGGAGCAGAAACAAGATGCGTCCACTGACGGCTTACACTGCGTCTCTAGCACTCGCAGTCTGTAACACGACAAGCAGAGCGCGTAAACAATACCAAACCAAGTGAATAGTCAAAGTGACACTCGTCAGTGTCAGTCCAAAGCCTCCGACCACGTGTGCATACACTAACTCTCGCCTGAGCCAGGCCCTCTAGCTAGTTTTCTCCCTCGGCATGACGCTACCGCTGGCCGGGAGCCCACGAAACTAGCTTACAAACCGTGTGACGGGAACACCCCTCTGCCATCCCCAGGCGGGTCGGCAACTCAAAGGCCTTAGGGCTACCACAGTGGCTCCATCGCAAGGAAAGAAAAGCTACTCTATTGGGATCTAAAAACATGCCATGATTTCATAAAATAACTTAAACATGGCGTATAATCATTGTGGAAAGCATTAAAGAATGAACAGACGGCTTTTGGAAACTAACAAGGGTGTGACGGTCTACTGTCACCGCGTCACAGAGTGTGACGGTCGGGGGTTGGTACGTTACATCGACTGTGATGCATCCGCCCCTGGCCGTTAGAGCCACCCGACACTAAATAGAATCCACAGTTTTTAACGCCCTAGAAGGATGTAACGCGCACCCGGAGGCGCGTTACGGCGCCCTGACGGTCGCCCGACAGGCCGTCAGGCTAACCGCCATACCAGGCCAACTAAAGTCCAAAGACATGTAACGGTCGTGGGTCCGACCGTTACACACCCTGTGACGTACCTACTTAGGTCCGTCACAGGACTGTAACGGGTCCCATGAGGACCGTTACGCGTGTGACGGTTCCTGGTAGGACCGTCACACCGTCTGGGTTACGGACAGGTTACGTTTGAAACCAGCTTCCCTCCCGGGCGATCGAAATCGCCGGGTAGACAACAAAAACCTGTTTTCCTGCCAAACCACACGCCCACAACAACAATATACTACTAAAACATTCATTTATCATGCTCACAATGGATTAAACCTGAAGAACAAAACCTAAGCATGATAAACGAGAAATACACCACATGCACACTATAGGAGCTTAGCAAGAAAAACAAGCTATAGGGAAGGCTCCTAACGAGCTCAGGATTCCATCCCCCTACCTCATTCAAGCCGGAACGGCCGATTAGGCCACATGCAAGGGAAGGGAACCACCGAGCCTCCTCGCTCCGTCTCGCTCCCACGAGCCGCGAACCACGTCAAGGTGGGCGTCAACGCGCTCCACTCGATGCGAGGATTCCAACGGCGAGCTCCACACCCCGAACCGCCGCCGTTTCGCCTGAAACCCCAAGGAGAGAGGGAGAGGCGATCGGAGGGGGGAAAGAGAGGACGAGAGGGAGATCGACGAGGGGGGAGAGAGAGGGAGTGGGGAAAATGGGAAAAGAAAAAAGGGTTAATATATATATATAATATAAATAAAAACCTTATTTTCCCCTATAAAAACTCAAATAATTCCAATTAAATCCTGAAAAATGCCGAAAAAATTCCTAAAAAATCCAAGAAAATAGTCAAAAATTCCAGAATGAATTCTAGGTCCGAACCACTAAAGATCCGCTAAGGCACGGGCCTCACATTACTCCTTCCCATCCATTTTATTATAATAATTATTCTTACGTCTTCTCTCACATATAATTAAAGTCATTTGTTCGACCGTGCAAAAATTAAAGGCCTATTCACATTTAAGATCACCCATTCCATCATAACTTCTTCTATGTATAGTATTTGTAACCCCACCAATTCTTTGTTATTTTCACCCCCCGTTCATTTATTTTCACTCCCTTCGATAGGGTATAATAAGGGTAACTTGCGTAGCCGTGGGAGACTTTATGACCCAGTGAGATTTTACGTCACTCAAATCATCAAAAATTATTTAGTAAAAATTATTTTTTAAATATGTCAAATCTATGATATTTCCATCATCTCCTCTATTCTTGCTCTTTCCCATCAGTTTATTATAATAATTATTCTTACGCCTTCTCTCACATATGATTAAAGTTCTTTGTGCTATCGTGCAAGAATTGAAGGCATATTCACATTTAGGGTCACCCATTCTATCATAATTTCTTCTATGTATAGTATTTTCATCCCTGCAGATTCTTTGTTATTTTCATCCCCCTTCATTTATTCTCACTCCCTTCGATAGTGTGTAATAAGGGAAATCCGCATAGCCGTGAGAGAGTTTATGACCCAGTGAGTATTGAAGTCGCTCTATTCATCATAATTTTTTCAGCAAAAAATATTTTTTAAATATGTCAAATCCGTGCTATTTCCATCCTCTCCACTATTCTTGCTCTTTCCCATCAGTTTTATTATAATAATTGTTCTTACGCCATCTCTCACATATGATTAAAGTCATTTGTGCGACTGTGGGAAAATTGAAGGCTCATTCACATTTAAGGTCACCCATTTCATCATAACTTCTTCTATATATAGCATTTTAAACCCCATCGATTCTTTGTTATTTTCACCCTCCTTCATTTATTCCCACTCCCTTTGATAGGGTATGATAAGGGTAACCCGCGTTACAGTGGGAGAGTTCATGACCCAGTGAGGTTTTGAGTCGCTCTATTCATCATAAATTATTTGGCAAAAAATATTTTTTAAATGTGTCAAATCTGTGCTATTTTCTTCCTCTCCTATATTCTTGCTCCTTCCCATCAATTTTATTATAATAATTATTCTTACACCTTCTCTCACATATGATTAAAGCCATTTGTGCGACCGCGTAAAAATTGAAGACTCATTCTCATTTAGGGTCACCCATTCTGTCATAACTTCTTCTATATATAACATTTTCAACACCACCGATTCTTTGTTATTTTCACCCCCCTTCATTTATTCTTACACCCTTCGATAGGATATAATAAGGGTAACCCACGTAGCCGTAGGAGAGTTTATGACCCATTGAGATTTTGGGCCGCTCTATTCATCAGAAATTATTCGGCAGAAAATATTTTTTAAATGTGTCAAATTTGTGCTATTTTCATCCTCTCCTCTATTCTTTCTCCTTCCCATCAGTTTTATTATAATAATTGTTCTTGCGCCTTCTCTCACATATGATTATAGTCATTTGTGCGATCGTGCAAAAATTAAAGACCCATTCACATTTAAGGTCACCCATTCTATCATAACTTCTTCTATGTATTAGTATTTTTAACCCCGTGATTCTTTTTCATCTTCACCCCCCTTCATTTATTCTCACTCCCTTCGATAGGGTATAATAAGCACAACCCGCGTAGCCGTGGGAGAGTTTATGACCCAGTTAAGTTTTGAGTCGCTCTATTCTTCATAAATTATTCGATGAAAAATATTTTTTAAATGTATCAAATTTGTGCTATTTTCATCCTCTCCTCTATTCTTGCTCCTTCTCACCAGTTTTATTAAAATAATTATTCTTACGCCTTCTCTCACATATGATTAAAGTCATTTTTACAATCGTATGAAAATTGAAGGCCCATTCACATTTAGGGTCACACATTCCATCATAACTTCTTCAATGTGTAGCATTTTCAACCCTGCAGATTCTTTGTTATTTTCACCCCCTTCATTTATTCTTACTCCCTTCGATAGGGTGTAATAAGGGTAACCCGCGTAGCCGTGAGAGAGTTTATGACCGAGTGAGATATTGAGTCGCTCTATTTATTATTAATTCTTCAACAAAAAATAATTTTTAAATGTGTCAAATATGTGCTATTTCTATCCTCTCCTCTATTCTTGCTCCTTTCCATCAGTTTTATTATAAGAATTATTCTTACGCATTCTCACACGTATGATTAAAGTCATTTATGCGACCATGTGAAAATTGAAAGCTCATTCACATTTAGGGTCACACATTTCATCATAACTTCTTCTATATATACCATTTTTGACCCCGCAGATTCTTTGTTATTTTCACCTCCCTTCATTTATTCTCACTCCCTTCGATATGGTATAATAAGGGTAACCCGCGTAGCCATGGGAGAGTTTATGACCCAATTAGGTTTTGAGTAGCTCCATTCATCATAAATTATTCAGTGAATTTTTTTTAATATGTCAAATATGTGCTATTTCCATCCTCTCCTCTATTCTTGCTCCTGCTTATCAATTTTATTATAATATTTGTTCTTACGCCTTCTCTCACAAATGATTAAAGTCATTTATGTAGTCATGCGAAAATTGAAGGCTCATTCACATTTAGGGTCACCGTACCCATTCCATCATAACTTCTTCTATATATAGCATTTTCAACCCTGTAGATTCTTTGTTATTTTCACCCCCTTCATTTATTCTCACTCCCTTCGATAGCGTGTAATAAGGGTAACCCTCGTAGCCGTGAGAGAATTTTTGACAGAATGAGATTTTGAGTCGCTCTATTCATCTTAAATTCTTCAGCGAAAAATATTTTTTAAATGTATCAAATCTGTGTTATTTCAATCCTCTCCTCTATTTTTACTTATTTCCATTAGTTTTAATATTATAATTATTCGTTCACCTTCTCTCACATGTGATTAAAGCCATTTGTGCGACCGTGTAAAAATTGAAGGCTAATTCACATTTAGGGTCATCCTTTTCATCATAACTTCTTCTATATATACCATTTTTAACCCCGCAGATTCTTTATTATTTTCACCCCATTCATTTATTCTCACTCCTTTTGATAGGGTATAATAAGGGTAACCCTCGTTGCCATGGGAGAGTTTACGACCCAGTGAGATTTTGAGTCTCTCTATTAATCATAAATTATTCGGTAAAAAATATTTTTTAAATGTGTCTAATCTGTGCTATTTTTATCCTCTCCTCTATTCTTGCTTCTTCCAATCAATTTTATTATAACAATTGTTCTTTCGCATTCTCTCACATATGCCTAAAGCCATTTGTGCGACCGTACAAAATTTGAAAGCCCATTTACATTTAGGTCACCCGTTCCATCATAACTTCGTTTATGTATAATACTTTCAACCCCGCCGATTCTTTGTTATTTTCACCCCCTTTCATTTATTCTCACTCCCTTCGATAGGGTATAATAAGGGTAACCCGCGTAGCTGTGGGATACCTTATGACCCTGTGAGATTTTGAGTCGCTCTATTCATTATAAATTATTCGGCAAAAAATATTTTTTAAATGTGTCAAATCTGTGCTATTTTCATTCTCTCCTCTATTTTTTCTCCTTCCCATCAGTTTTATTATAATAATTGTTCTTACGCATTCTCTAACATATGATTAAAATCATTTGTGTGATCATGCAAAAAATGAAGGCCCATTCACATTTAGGGTCACTCATTCTATTATAACTTTTTTTTATCTATAGTATTTTTCACCCCGCAGATTATTTATTATTTTCACCCCCCTTCATTTATTCTCACTCCCTTCGATAGTGTATAATAAGAATAACCCGCGTTGTTGTTGGAGAGTTTATGACCCAGTGAGATTTTGAGCCGTTATATTCATCATAAATTCTTCAGCAAAAAATATTTTTAAAATGTTTCAAATCGGTGCTATTTTCATCCTCTCATCTATTCTTGCTCTTTCCTATCAGTTTTATTATAATAATTATTCTTACGTCCTCTCTGATATATGATTAAAGTCATTTGTGCGATCGTGCGAAAATTAAAGGCCCATCCACATTTAGGGTCACCCATTCCATCATAACTTCTTCTATGTATAGTATTTTCAACCCCGTAGATTCTTTGTTATTTTCACCCCCCTTCATTTATTCTAACTCCCTTCGATAGGGTGTAATAAGGGTAACCCGCGTAGCCGTGCGAGAGTTTATGACCCAGTGAGGTTTTGATTCACTCTATTCATCATAAATTCTTCTGTAAAAAATATTTTTCAAATATATCAAATCTGTATAATTTCCATCCTCTCCTCTATTTTTTCTCCTTCCTATCAGTTTTATTATAATAATTATTCTTACGCCTTCTCTCACATATGATTAAAGTCATTTGTCCGACCCTGTGAAAATTGAAGGCCCATTCACATTTAGGGTCACCCATTCCATCATAACTTCTTCGATATATAACATTTTTAACCCCGCAGATTCTTTGTTATATTCACCCCACTTCATTTATTCTCACTCCCTTTGATAGGGTATAATAAGGGTAACTCTTGTAGCCATGTGAGAGTTTATGACCCAGTGAGGTTTTGAGTCGCTCTATTCATCATAAATTATTAGGTGAAAAATATTTTCTAAATGTGTCAAATCTATATTATTTCCATCCACTCCACTATTATTGCTCCTTCCCATCATTTTTATTATAATAATTATTTTTACGCCTCCTCCCACATATGATTAAAGTCATTTGTGCAACCGTGTAAAAATTGAAGGCACATTCACATTTAGGGACACCCATTCCATCATAACTTCTTCTATGTATAGCATTTTCAATCCCGTCGATTTTTTGTTATTTTCATCCCCCTTTATTTATTCTCACTCCCTTCGATAGGGTATAATAAGGGTAACCCGCGTAGCCATGGGAGAGTTTAGGACCAAGTGAGGTTTTGAGTCGCTCTATTCATCATAAATTATTTGATAGATAATAATTTTTAAATGTATCAAATCTGTGCTATTTTCATCCTCTCCTGTATTCTTGCTCCTTCCCATCAGTTTTATTATAATAATTATTCTTACATCTTCTCTCACATATAATTAAAGTCATTTGTGCGACCGTGCAAAAATTAAAGGCCTATTCACATTTAAGATCACGCATTCCATCATAACTTCTTCTACATATAGTATTTTCAATCCCGTCGATTCTTTGTTATTCACCTCTCGTTCATTTATTCTCACTCCCTTCGATAGGGTATAATAAGGGTAACCTGCGTAGCCGTGGGAGACTTTATGACCCAGTGAGATTTCGCGTTGCTCAAATCATCATAAATTATTTAGTAAAAATTATTTTTTTAATGTGTCAAATCTATGATATTTTCATCCTCTCCTCTATTCTTGCTCTTTCCCATCAGTTTATTATAATAATTATTCTTACGCCTTCTCTCACATATGATTAAAGTTATTTGTGTTATCGTGCAAGAATTGAAGGCCTATTCACATTTAGGGTCACCCATTCCATCATAATTTCTTCTATGTATAGTATTTTCAACCCTGTAGATTCTTTGCTATTTTCATCCCCTTCATTTATTCTCACTCCCTTCGATAGTGTGTAATAAGGGTAACCCGCATAGCCGTGGGAGAGTTTATGACCCAGTGAGATTTGGAGTCGCTCTATTCATCATAAATTCTTTAGCAAAAAATAATTTTTAAATGTGTCAAATCCGTGTTATTTCTATCCTCTCCTCTATTCTTGCTCCTTCCCATCAGTTTTATTATAATAATTGTTCTTACGCCATCTCTCACATATGATTAAAACCATTTGTGCGACTATGCGAAAATTGAAGGCACATTCACATTTAAGGTCACCCATTTCATCATAACTTCTTCTATATATAGTATTTTTAACCCCATCGATTCTTTGTTATTTTTACCCCCCTTCATTTATTCTCACTCCCTTTGATAGGGTATAATAAGGGTAACCCGCGTTGCAGTGGGTGTAATATCCCGGACCTTTCGGATCCTTCTTCGTGGGTCCCGGATCTGGTTTTCGGAGTGTCCAGCTCCCACTACCAAAAAAAGTGGGATTTCAGACGGATATTTCAGACGGATATTTTTCTGTCTTAAAATCCGTCTGTATTTGTGACGGATTAGTTTCCGTCACAAATTCCGTTGTTATTAAGGACATACTAGACTCCCTCTGAAGATCCGTCTATAATTATAGACGGAATATATTCCGTCTTTATATACGTCGCAAATTTGGGACGGATATTCAGACGGAAATAATCCGTCTGAAATTGCAGACGGAAATAAGTTCCGTTCGTATTTCCGTCAGAAAATTCCGCCTTTCCCGCCCCTCCCTCCCACCTCTTCCACCCGGCCCCATTTCCACCCCCCCACTCTCCCTCTCACTCTCTCCTTCCTCTGCCCTCTGCTTGCGGTCGTCGCCGCAGGAGCCGTCTTCGCCGCCGGAGCCGCCGTCGCCGGAGGCCCCGCCATCCTCGCCTTCACCGGAGACCCCGCCGTCCTCGCCGTCGCCGCCATTCGCCAACCTCCCTCCCTCTCACGGTCGTGGTCGCCGTCGCCGCCATCATCCTCTTCCCACGGTCGCCGTCACCGCCGGCCGGTAAGTGGCCTCCCTCTCCCTCTCTCTCTCCTGATCATGTTCCCCTCCCTCAATCCCTCTCCCTCTCCCCTGTCCGGCTCCCTCACTCCCTCTCCCTCTCCCCTCTCGCGCTCCCTCACTCCCTCTGGCCGCCCTCCCCCACCCCCTCCACTGCCCTCTCTTCCCCTGTCCGTGGCCCCTCTCCCCCTCGCATTATGATGCTGTTCTTGTAAACTCTAGTTTGAACATTAGGTGGATGTATTTTAATTTGTAGAATCTATCTAAAAACTCGTTGGAGTGAGATATCGCAGATTCCAAAAATAGACTCAGTTTGAACATGTCTTATTCTCCTCCAAAAATCTATCAGGGCGCATAAGTCAAGATCTTAATACTACATTTGATTAAAATGATAGAGATGTCAGATATTTTAATGAGTAGAATTTTAAAACTCATCCCCACAAATCCAACCAAACTCCACCTAACGGAGTCATAGATAATTTGGACCCGTGGCCTAAGTGACCGTCTCACTCCCTGCCCAAATTGGCCACTGTGAACAATTTCACATCACTTGGGG
This sequence comes from Amorphophallus konjac, assembly GCA_022559845.1. Classification (NCBI taxonomy): domain Eukaryota; kingdom Viridiplantae; phylum Streptophyta; class Magnoliopsida; order Alismatales; family Araceae; genus Amorphophallus; species Amorphophallus konjac. Next base: position 481,960,968 of record CM040118.1, read on the forward strand.
TCTCCCTGGGTAGCTTCTTCCTGATTAATTTGGACTGAATTAGACTGGGGAGACTCGTCGGACCCACGGAGACTGATTTGGACTGAACAACCATGGGTTTAGTTTAACGATACACAGGTTATTTTTTTTAAAAAAATAAATCGCTTGTGTGAAATGCTACACATGTTCCTAGTCTTGCCCCGGACGGAACTTGATGATAGCTGCATTTTTCCTTTCCCGGGCATGTGGCATTCTAAACGCAATAAATAGCCAGAGTTTACAAGAACACCATCAAAGAACCTTCATTCAATCAACAATCATTAATTTTTAGTTCAGATGGTATGCAGGAAAGTGAAGTTCCAACTTCTGATCCGAGAAACAATGTCCTTTTTAGAGTTGACATTGATAACCCTCTTGGGATACCAATGCCTAGTGATCCTTTACTAGCAAAAAACATAAGCTCTGGCAAAGACTATCAGACTAATCTCACTTCAAACAACATTATTTCCAATTCCAGTGGCTCCAAGGAAACTCAAGCAGAATTCTCAACATCAATTGTTTCTCAATCTTTTGGGGTTCCAGATGTGGCATTTAATTCTAATGACTCCACTAATGATAGAAGCTTTTTGATTGGTAGATCAATAGATATCACTCGGTCTTCGGGCAATGATGAGTTGAAGCAGGATCTTGCTCGACTGTTCAGCATACAGAGGAGAGGGGGGAGCTCTGTGGGAGGGGGTGGAGCTTGGTGGGACGGGGAGCTCGGTGGGAGGGGGGAGGGGCATCCGAGAGGGTTCCAGTGGGGGGGGAGCTCGGTGGGAGGGGGGAGGGGCATCCGAGAGGGTTCCAGTGGGGGAGGAGCTCTGTGGGAGGGGGGGGGGAGCTCTGTGGGACGGGGAGCTCGGTGGGAGGGGGGAGGGGCATCCGAGAGGGTTCCAGTGGGGGGGGGGGGAGCTCAGTGGGAGCAGGAGGGCGGGTGGGAGGGGGGGGAGGAGGGGGAGCTTTGTGGGAGGGGGGTGTCATGTCTCGAGTGGCTCGACAGGCCGAGTCGCAGACCGTTGAACCAGCTCGGAAGCTATAACTCAGTTCTGAGCGGGGTTAGTTAAATTAGATATCCCTGTTGCATTTTATTAGTTAGTGGCTGATGGATTAGTTGTTAGTTAGTGGTTGATGGATTAGCTGGAGTCATGTCTAATCGGATGCAATCTTTGGTGTCCAACTTCGAGAAATTTGAATCCCAAAATTCTCTGTCTGCTGTGGCTGATATTCCTGGTTCTTTTCGCCATAAGTTGCACGAGTTCCCTAAATTTGATGGGAGTTCTGACCCAGCTGAATGGCGATTCAAAGCTAATCGCTACTTTTACTGTAATAATGTTCCGGATACGCAACGAGTTACTATAGCATCTTATTATTTGGATGGAGAGGCCTTACAGTGGTTTTGGCATTTCTCTAGCTCTAAAGAATCTGTTTCTTGGCATGAGTTTTTAGCTGGGTTAGAGTCACGGTTTGGTGCAGTTTCTTCTGTGGATTCTCATGGGCAACTGAGTAAACTCAGACAAGTGGGTACAGTAGCTGCGTATCAATGGCAATTTGAGACCATGTGCAATAGAATAACTGGACTTTCTGAGAAGCATTTGCTGGGTGTTTTTCTGAGTGGTTTACGAGAGGATCTTGCCTGTGAAGTTCGCTCCTTCATGCCCCATTCCTTATCACATGCTATGGAGTTGGCAAGAATTCAAGAACAAATGTTTACTGCCAGACGCCGAGCTTCACCACACTTTATCTTTTCAGCACCTCAGACACTGAAACCTTTTACTCCAAACTCTCAGCCAGCATTCTCCCCTAAAGGAGTAAACCCACCAGTTAAAAAGTTATCTACACAACAGTTGCAGGAACGAAAGGCTAAAGTCCTATGTTATAATTGTGATGATAAATGGCTTCCAGGCCACACATGCCAACCTCATAAACTTTTTTTACTGCATCTTATTCCGGATGATAGTGATTTTGCTCCTTCAGACAGTGTGGATCCGAAACCCTTCATTGAATTCTCTCCTGACATACAACCCTCTCTGTCAGCTCAATATGTTACTCACTTAGCATCACCGGGCACATTGAAAGTATTAGGGAAAATGGGTACCATGTCTGTCCTGGTTTTGATTGACAATGGGAGCACCCATAATTTTTTGGACCCCCATGTTGTAAAGAAGTTGGGATTATCTGTGACAAACTTTGATTCCCACCCTGTCAAAATAGCTGCAGGTCTCCAAATCTCTTCACAGGGTTGGTGTCCTGGAGTTAACCTTAAGATGCCTGGCATGTAATTTACTTTAGACTTTTTAATTCTTCCTCTTGGCAGTGTTGATGTGGTCTTGGGGAATACTTGGCTCTAGTTACTTGGAGATGTAACCCTAAACGTTTCTCAAATGTCCATGAAGTTTTCCTTGAATGGTCAGGATTTCATATTACAAGGGCTTCCTAACCCTTCCACAAGTATTGTTTCTGCTAAAACAATATCTGCTGACCTTCCTAAATCCCGAAGCATCTATTCTTTACACTTGTTTTCCTTGGAAGCTTCGGATATTTCATCTACTTCTTGTGGGTTTACTGGGACTTCTTATTCTCAAGACATTTCCAGCATTCTAGAACAGTATTCAGCAGTTTTTTCTGAACCTCATGGCTTACCCCCATCCAGACCTTATGACCATCGGATTCAACTACTAGATGAAACAAAGCCAGTTTGTCAACCTTCTTATAGACATTTACCTCTACAGAAGACATTTATTGAACATCAAGTCAAGGACCTACTCTCCCTCTCTCATGTGCAATCAAGCACATGCCCTTTTTCTGCTCCAGTGTTATTAGTTCAGAAAAGGGATGGCTCATGGAGAATGTGTGTAGACTACCGAGCTCTGAATCAAAACACTGTTAAAGACAAATATCCCATACCCTTAGTAGACGATTTGTTGGATGAATTACATGGGTCCAAGTACTTTTCCAAGCTGGATTTGAGATCGGGTTATCATCAAATTAGAATGCATCCTGATGATGTTTACAAAACTGCCTTTAGAACACATGAGGGACACTATGAGTTTTTAGTCCTACCATTTGGGCTTACAAAAATGCACCCTCTACCTTTCAGAACTTGATGAATGACATATTCAAAGGCTGTATGAGGAAGTCTGTCTTGGTTTTCTTTGATGATATCTTAGTTTACAATGTTGACTGGGACCTCCATTTAGTGCACTTGCGACAGGTTCTGCAGATCCTAGCAGACAACCAATTGTATGCTAAAATGTCTAAATGTGTGTTTGGGGTCAGAGAAATTGAGTATCTTGGCCACATTATTTCAGAAAAAGGGGTTGCTATGGACATGTCTAAACTACAAGCCATTTCTACTTGGCCTGTACCCCGGTCTGTGAGGGCTTTGAGAGGATTCTTAGGGCTTACAGGATACTACAGAAAATTTATTAAAAACTATGGTCTTATTGCTGCACCTCTGACCAGTCTTCTTAAGAAGGACAGTTATAGTTGGAGCCCATCTTCTCATCAAGCCTTCTTACAGCTTAAAGAGGCTATGTCAACTGCCCCAGTTCTTGCCTTGCCTGATTTTTCAGAAACTTTTGTAGTCGAGTGTGATGCTAGTGGAACTGGCATGGGAGCAATTCTCATGCAAAAGGCCGTCCTACCATTCTTGAGGCCGTAGATGCTCCACTGAGGTTGAAAGTGATCCCATTTGAACCTTGTCTTATGATGATAAGAAGATATAGAGAAATGGAATGACCACATATCTTAAGTAGTACATATATACAAAGATGTGGATAAATGCAAAGAAATCAGAATTCTCTATAGCAATAGGTAAATACCCAAAAAAGTTCGTTTTGTGATTTAAAACTTTGTGGATTTTAATTGCATGTAAATATAATTTTAAATCTGATTTAAATAGAAATTTGATGTTAATTTGACTCAAAAATGTAGATTGTTTAGCTTCGATGTTCTTCATTTGAAAATTTTTGTAATTTGGGTGTTATTTAATTTGATATGTGCATAATGATAATTGCGTTGTTATTTAATTTTATGTTATATAAATGCATGGGGTATTCCCTGTGAGTTGAGGTGCGTGGGTGCGACCTAACATTACACGCACCTCAGGAGAGCGTGTTAAAACCGTGTCAATGTGCCTTCCCGTTCAAGACTTTGGGATTGATGTGTATGTTCTCATTTGTTTATGAGAATGTATATATCTACCTCAAAGTCTTGAATTGTCCCGTTTGGACAGTCTGTGAATGTTTGATCGCACTTAGGCAGTCATTTACTATATATGTTTGTATGGTTTGTTGAGAATTTCGGTTGCGTCTCCTCACTCTTCTCTGATATACCATTATTGATTTTGAGTGTTTTCTTAACCACTTACTTGTAAGTGTTTAAGAAAATTTCAAAATCAATAAATATATTTGGTATATCGGAGAAGTGTGGGGAGATGATGCCGAAATTTTTAGCAAATAGTGCAGCACATATAGTAAGTGATTGTGCGATCAAACCTTCATGGATGGGTTAAAAAGTGATAATCTAATCAATATTCCTCTTCCAACTGCAAATGGTCTATGATGAACGATGTGAGGAAAGGGTCGGGTGTAATATTATGAGTAATGATTTGAAAGTTAGGATGTGTATTGTCATTTATTGGGTGCAGGCAAAATGTCGACAGATCGTTCATGGATGTATCGTAGAATAGTTGACCGGGTGGTGTCAGATGACTTTAAGCTTGGGGTTGAGAGTTTCATTCAATTTACATTGGGGAATCCAAATGCAGCAATAGATCGCGACGGTCACATTCGATGCCCTTGTTCAAGTTGTAGAAACTTGAGGTGGTGTTCAACATGGGATGTGTAACATCATTTGTACACGAAAGGGTTCGTGGATGGTTATACGAATTGGACGTGTCATGGTGAGCAATTCTTGAGGTATGAGCCCGACAATATTGCAGGCACAAGTGGGTACGTGGATATGGTTGTAGATGCTGCTGGTCCTAGTTTTAATATTCACGATGAAGCGCCGAATAAGACAGCCGGAAGATTTTATGAACTACTTAGGGATGCTGATGAGCCGCTGTGGGATGGTTGTGAAAATCACACTCGATTGTCTGCAGTGTCACAGTTGTTGAACTTGAAATCTGAATTTCACATCAGTGAGACTTGTTTTGACCGTCTCCTCCTCTTGATCAAGAGTATGTTGCCTCGAGACGAGAAGTTGCCAGAAACTTTTTACCGTGCAAAAAAGATGGTCAATGACTTAGGACTTGGATATGTGAAAATAAATGCATGTCCGAATCATTGTATGTTATATTACAAAGATGATGCAGATAAGATATCATGTTCCATTTGTGGCCATGACAGATTCAAACCTAAGGGGAGGGGGTCAATTCAAAGGCAAAAGATGTACCTTACAAGGCGTTGCGATACTTCCCTCTTGTGCCTAGGCTGCAGCGACTGTATATGTCCTCAAAGACGGCTCGACATATGACATGGCACACCGAAAGAGTACGTCGTGCCGATGATATAATCAGTCATCCTGCCGATGGTGAAGCTTGGACTCACTTTAGTCGTACTCATCTTGCCTTTTCAAGGGAGTCACGTAATGTTCGATTGGGTTTATGCACAGATGGCTTTAATCCATTCGGTGGTTCAGTGGCAGCTTATTCTTGTTGGCCAGTGTTCATGACACCGTACAACCTTCCGCCGCACATGTGCATGAAGCGAGAAAATCTATTTTTGTCCCTAGTAATTCCTGGTCCAAAAAGTCCCGGAAAAAATTTGGACATATATCTCAGGCCGTTGATTGATGAGCTCAAATTTTTATGGACTGATGGAGTTGTTACTTATGATGCATATAGGAAGAAAAATTTTATTATGAAGGCTGCACTGATGTGGACAATAAGTGACTTCCCTGCATATGGAATGCTATCTGGTTGGAGCACACATGGGAGGCTAGCATGTCCTTACTGTATGGAAGATACCAAATCATTTGTATTGAAACATGGGGGGAAAAGCTGCTGGTTTGATTGCCATCGGCGGTTGCTACCAAGTGACCATCCTTTTCGAAGGCAAAAAGACTCGTTTAAAAAAAATACTGTTGAAATGGATGAAGCTGACTTGCAACGGGTGTCGGGTCTACATATGGCGTCACGGGTGCACAATTTACCAGATGTAGTTCAATTGTCTGGTAGCACACGGCAACTCCCTAATTTTGGAAATGATCACAACTGGGTCAAGAAAAGCATTTTTTGGGAATTACCTTATTGGTCAACTCTTCTTGTACGACACAATCTGGATGTCATGCATACCGAGAAGAATTTTTTTGATAATGTGTTCAATACGATCATGAATGTTAAAGGGAAAATAAAGGACAACGCCAAAGCACGTATGGATTTAAAGATGCTTTGTAGACGTCCAGAACTGGAACTACAAAGTGTCAATGGCAAAACTGTGCAGCCTAAAGCAACTTATGTGCTTCATGATACACAGATCAAGGAAGTATGCAAGTGGTTGAAACAGCTGAGATTCCCAGATGGATATGCATCCAACATAGCCCGTTGTGTGAATGTTAATGAGGGGAAAATATATGGTATGAAAAGTCACGACTGTCATGTGTTCATGGAGAGGCTACTGCCCATTGCATTTCGTGATTTGTTGCCAAAGCAGATATGGGGAGCACTAGCTGAGATGAGTCAATTTTTCAAGATTTTATGTGCATCTGAACTCAGACTTCGGGATGTACAAACTATCGAACAAGAAGTTGTCACAACCATTTGCAAGCTAGAGAAGATATTTCCTCCGGCATTCTTTGATTCGATGGAGCACCTGGTCGTTCATTTGCCATATGAGGCTATCGTCGGAGGTCCAGTACAATTTCGATGGATGTATCCATTTGAGAGGTATGTGATAATTTTTGTTAACTTATAAGTCGTCCATAGCCGCTACATATTGTTGCCATCTGACTTGTTGTTGTAGGTGCATGCATGAATTAAAAATGAAAGTTCGCAACAAGGCACAGGTGGAGGGTTCGATTGCTGAGGCATACATTCTTGAAGAAATTTCGAACTTCTGTTCTATGTACTTTGAGCCAGAGATTCAAACTCGTCGTACTCGACCTCCACGTAATGATGATGGGGGAGTGGATGAATCGTCCGATCGGCTCTCCATATTTAAACATCCTGGACGTGCGTTCGGACGTTGCTTGACTCGCACGCTCGAAGATAGAGAGTTGCACGCCGCTGAGATATATATTCTTTTGAATTGCCTCGAGATTGAACCTTATGTTGAGTAAGATCTTAATTCACATTTCCAGCAACTCCATAAGTCTATACATCCTCAAAGTCTATACAACATTGACTTCACAAAGTCTATACATTGGCTTCCTCAAAGTCTATACATTCACTTCCTCAATGTCTATACATTGACTTCCTCAAAGTCTATACATTCACTTCCTCAAAGTCTATACATTGGCTTCCTCAAAGTCTATACATCCTCAAAGTTTATACATTGGCTTCCTCAAAGTCTATACATCCTTAAAGTCTATACATTGGCTTCCTCAAAGTCTATACATTGGCTTCCTCAAAGTTTATACTTCCTCAAAGTCTATACATTGGCTTCCTCAAAGTCTATACATTGACTTCCTCAAAGTCTATACATTGGCTTCCTCAAAGTCTATACAACATTGACTTCACAAAGTCTATACATTGGCTTCCTCAAAGTCTATACATTGGCTTCCTCAAAGTCTATACATTCACTTCCTCAAAGTCTATACATTGGCTTCCTCAAAGTCTATACAACATTGACTTCACAAAGTCTATACATTGGCTTCCTCAAAGTCTATACATCCTCAAAGTCTATACATTGGCTTCCTCAAAGTCTATACATCCTCAAAGTCTATACATTGACTTCCTCAAAGTCTATACATCCTCAAAGTCTATACATTGGCTTCCTCAAAGTCTATACTTCCTCAAAGTCTATACATTGGCTTCCTCAAAGTCTATACATTGACTTCCTCAAAGTCTATACATTGGCTTCCTCAAAGTCTATACAACATTGACTTCACAAAGTCTATACATTGGCTTCCTCAAAGTCTATACATCCTCAAAGTCTATACATTGGCTTCCTCAAAGTCTATACATTGGCTTCCTCAAAGTCTATACATTGACTTCCTCAAAGTCTATACATCCTCAAAGTCTATACATTGGCTTCCTCAAAGTCTATACATTGGCTTCCTCAAAGTCTATACATCCTCAAAGTCTATACATTGGCTTCCTCAAAGTCTATACAACTTTGACTTCACAAAGTATATACATTGTCTTTATCAAATAATAACAATCATTTTTTTTACGGGGTGCTACATTTATATTGCAGATAATTTGATTCAGAATTAGCTGAAAAATGTCCAAATATCCAGGATGTGGAGATTGAAAAAGAACGCGAGAAGTTTTTTTCCAAATGGCTAAGAAACTGAGTTAGTGTGAACTCTGAATATATATGTTTGTATTTACGTATGTTGAGGTAATTGTTATTATTTTAACTACTCTAATTTGAATATAAGTTGAACAAGGTCTCATTACTGATCAAAGAGTACAACAGATAAGTTATGGCCCCTCGAACCAGACACGTGCCTATCCGGGATATATTGTGAATGGATACAAATTTCATACAAGGGATTATGGGCGAAATAAGTCTACGATGAACAGCGGCGTATGTGTGAAGGGAAGTTTATACAATGAAATGGAATTGGACTACTATGGTATTCTTGAAGAAGTCTTAGAACTTCAGTATTTGGGACAAGACAATCATGTATACATATTTAAGTGTCAATGGTTTGATCCTAATTCTGTTCTACATGACACAAATTATGGGATTGTCAATGTCAAGCATAGGTCTAAACTTAAGACCTATGAACCGTTCATTTTAGCCGCACAAGCCCAGCAAGTGTACTATTCAAGCTATCCATCATCCAAGAATAGAGATTGGTGGGCAGTTTGCAGGGTTAATTCAAAACTCTTTCCCACTTATGAGTTAACTATGAGTGGAGATGTCTCAGAGGTTGCTCGTGCTGAATATTATCAATCAGACGAAGTTGGCGTTGTCGGTTCCTCTAGGTTTAATCTGGACGAATCTGATGAGCCACTGTCATTACGTACGCGAGATGGAGTGGAAGAAGTCGATCCGACGGAGCTAAATGTTGATGTTAGAGGGGAGGAAGAATCAGATGAAGACGAAGATTTTGAATCTCATGAGACTACTATGGATGACGAAGATGATGAAGTTGAGCTAGATATATCAACATGAGGGAGGCATGTTTTGATAATTTAGTAAGAAGATTCTTACTTTTAAGCATAATTTTAAATAACATTTGTCTAGCCTTATATAATTGTGGATTAATATGTATTAATTATTTTGTTATTAATAAGGAAATGGTGCGAGGAGGTCGTACTAGGGGTGGGAGGAGATCTAGCAGTGAGAGGGGCGCTACTCCCTCCTCGCTACCATCTTCTTCAGACACAGGTATATTTGATCAATAAGTTAGCTATATAAATATTTTAATTATTTACAAACTTAAAAGAATTTATTTATAGGTGCAAGTGTCGGCTCACCACCACTTGTACATACGCCACCACCTCCCGCTACAGGTATGTATATTTTAATTTAAATTCTAGAACATTTGTTCTACTTATGAAAATAAGTTCTTGCAGGTCTCAGTGGCCTCCCACCTGTTGTGCATACGCCACTCCCACCACCTCCCGCTGCAGGTATGTATATTTTAATTATATGTTCGCAATATTTGTATCACTCCACATGACAATAAATTCTTGCAGGTCTCAGTGACAAAAAGACTCGAGGATCATGTATGTATATTTTAATTTAAATTCTTCAATATTTGTTCTACTTATGACAATAAGTTCTTGCAGGTCTCAGTGGCCTCCCACCTGTTGTGCATACGCCACCCCCACCACCTCCCGCTGCAGGTATGTATATTTTAATTATATGTTCGCAGTATATGTATCACTCCACATGACAATAAATTCTTGCAGGTCTCAGTGGCCTCCCACCTGTTGTGCATACGCTACCCCCACCACCTCCCGCTGCAGGTATGTATATTTTAATTATATGTTCGCATTATATGTATAACTCCACATGACAATAAATTCTTGCAGGTCTCAGTGGCCTCCCACCTGTTGTGCATACGCCACCCCCACCACCTCCCGCTGCAGGTATGTATATTTTAATTATATGTTCGCATTATATGTATAACTCCACATGACAATAAATTCTTGCAGGTCTCAGTGGCCTCCCCCTGTTGTGCATACGCCACCCCCACCACCTCCCGCTGCAGGTATGTATATTTTAATTATATGTTCGCATTATATGTATAACTCCACATGACAATAAATTCTTGCAGGTCTCAGTGGCCTCCCACCTGTTGTGCATACGCCACCCCCACCACCTCCCGCTGTAGGTATGTATATTTTAATTATATGTTCGCATTATATGTATCACTCCACATGACAATAAATTCTTGCAGGTCTCAGTGGCCTCCTACCTGTTGTGCATACGCCACCCCCACCAACTCCCGCTGCAGGTATGTATATTTTAATTATATGTTCGCATTATATGTATCACTCCACATGACAATAAATTCTTGCAGGTCTCAGTGGCCTCCCACCTGTTGTGCATACGCCACCCCCACCACCTCCCGCTGCAGGTATGTATATTTTAATTATATGTTCGCAGTATATGTATCACTCCACATGACAATAAATTCTTGCAGGTCTCAGTGCCCTCCCACCACCTCCCACTTGTACAGGGCCCACCCCCACCAGTCAGCCCCTTGATGATGCCGGCAGTTGTCACGAGGGAGGCACGACCCATGATGGACGTCGCCCGTGTTGGGTATCCGGGTAAATCTATAAGGTTATATTACATTAATTAGCCATCAACTGTCTAATATGAATATTTTGACATTTGCAATTGCAGTATGAAATTTGAACCCCACAGCGCTGTCCATCATTCCACCGAACTCATGTTGGCACATGTGCCCGGGGCAGCTTCCACTTTCAGAGATTTTCCGATGTCCGTCCGCGATTCATTGTACAACATGTTCTTAGTAAGTAATTACGTCATTTCCAGCAAGCATTTCCCAAAGTCAATTTACAACTTTATACTAAGTGTGAAAAGTAATTGATTTACAGCGGTCTTTTCAATTCACATGTGGACATGACGCGGCGAGATGTCGTCGTGCCTGAGAGTCTACTATGCTCTCAAGTTACAAGAGGAAAATACATGAGGCCCGAGCACACGCTAAAAAATTGAGTGGGGGGAGTGAAGACCGACAATTGTGGAAGGCGCATCGCCCTCTATGGATGAGGCAGGAGGATTGGGAGATATCTTGTGACCATTTTGCCGACCCCAAGTGGATAGAAAAGTCCGAAAAAGCCAAAGCAAACAGGGCGTCAAAACCAGGTTCAAATTTGCATACGAGTGGGTCCATCTCTTATGCGGCTCATAAACAAAAATTGGTAAGTAATATACCAATTTATCTTCTTACAATTTATCCTAATATTTGACTTTTTTTTACTATGAATTGTATAACAGGCTGTGGAGCTTAATCGACCTCCGTCGTTCCTCGAGGTGTTCGACAGAACACACAAAAAGAAGGGGACTAATGATTTTGTGAGTGACATAGCTAAGTCAGCAGCGGTAAGTTTATCTACATATGTAACTTGTACCGTTCATTTAAATCGGCATGTAATTCATATAAAATTGACTAGTTATTTTATTCAATTTGTAGGAAACATATAGCAAAGCAGTGACAGAGAAGTACAGGGAGAGAGACACGCAGCAGCCAGAGTTCGATCCGGTGGAGTGGGTGGCAGCAGCTGGCGTACCGAAGAAAGGCCGACTATATGGTTTTGGGGAGAGCCTAGACGCAAGCGCGGTGACATCAGCGTGTGCGAGTTCTCGCTATACTTCTTCCAGTGGCAGTGCCTTCACTATACCTTCCGTTGCCCCCAGCGCTTCTGCCAGCGACATGATGGACATGGTCCGATCGTAGATTTCTGATATGCAGTGGCAGCAGCAGCATTTCCAGCAAGAGATCTCTAGCCAAGTGTCAGTATTCTTGCAGGCAATCAGTGGCCTCCTCTCCCAGAGCGGAATGGTCCCTCAGCAATCCACCACCACCACAGCACAGCCCGCACAGGTGAGTGTTTACTATGTTTTTATTTTGATGGAATTACTCAATTATGTTCATTATTAATTTTAAAACTCATTTACTTCAGAAGAATTGAGAAAATCCGGGGGCCGGGGGTCTAAAACTTGAAATACCGGCCGGATGCCCGTGCCGATCGTTCCAACACGACCGGGGAGATGAAAGTGACTTGTCAGAACTGACGGAATCCAAATCGGATGTCCGGTTTGAGCTCGGCGCTCAAACTTCATTTCTAAAATACACTTGGTTCAAGTGAACTGCCAGGTCGGAGGTGAGTGTTTACTATGTTTTTATTTTGATGGAATTACTCAATTATGTTCATTATTAATTTTAAAACTCATTTACTTCAGAAGAATTGAGAAAATCCGGGGGCCGGGGGTCTAAAACTTGAAATACCGGCCGGATGCCCGTGCCGATCGTTCCAACACGACCGGGGAGATGAAAGTGACTTGTCAGAACTGACGGAATCCAAATCGGATGTCCGGTTTGAGCTCGGCGCTCAAACTTCATTTCTAAAATACACTTGGTTCAAATGAACTGCCAGGTCGGGGCCGGGGGTCTAAAACTTGAAATACCGGCCGGATGCCCGTGCCGATCGTTCCAACACGACCGGGGAGATGAAAGTGACTTGGCAGAACTGACGGAATCCAAATCGGATGCCCGGTTTGAGCTCGGCGCTCAAACTTCATTTCTAAAATACAGTTGGTTCAAATGAACTGCCAGGTCGGGGCCGGGGTCTAAAACTTGAAATACCGGTCGGATGCCTGTGCCGATCGTTCCAACACGACCGGGGAGATGAAAGTGACTTGGCAGAACTGACAGAATCTAAATCGGATGCCCGGTTTGAGCTCGGCGCTCAAACTTCATTTCTAAAATACACTTGGTTCAAATGAACTGCCAGGTCGGGGCCGGGGTCTAAAACTTGAAATACCGGCCGGATGCCCGTGCCGATCGTTCCAACACGACCGGGGAGATGAAAGTGACTTGGCAGAACTGACGGAATCCAAATCGGATGCCCGGTTTGAGCTCGGCGCTCAAACTTCATTTCTAAAATACACTTGGTTCAAATGAACTGCCAGGTCGGGGCCGGGGGTCTAAAACTTGAAATACCGGCCGGATGCCCGTGCCGATCGTTCCAACACGACCGGGGAGATGAAAGTGACTTGTCAGAACTGACGGAATCCAAATCGGATGCCCGGTTTGAGCTCGGCGCTCAAACTTCATTTCTAAAATACACTTGGTTCAAATGAACTGCCAGGTCGGGGCCGGGGGTCTAAAACTTGAAATACCGGCCGGATGCCCGTGCCGATCATTCCAACACAACCGGGGATATGAAAGTGACTTGTCAGAACTGACGGAATCCAAATCGGATGCCCGGTTTGAGCTCGGCGCTCAAACTTCATTTCTAAAATACACTTGGTTCAAATGAACTGCCAGGTCGGGGCCGGGGTTCTAAAACTTGAAATACCGGCCGGATGCCCGTGCCGATCGTTCCAACACGACCGGGGAGATGAAAGTGACTTGGCAGAACTGACGGAATCCAAATCGGATGCCCGGTTTGAGCTCGGCGCTCAAACTTAATTTCTAAAATACACTTGGTTCAAATGAACTGCCAGGTCGGGGCCGGGGGTCTAAAACTTGAAATACCGGCCGGATGCATCTCCCCGGTTGTTCCAACACGACCGGGGAGATGAAAGTGACTTGTCAGAACTGACGGAATCCAAATCGGATGCCCGGTTTGAGCTCGGCGCTCAAACTTCATTTCTAAAATACACTTGGTTCAAATGAACTGCCAGGTCGGGGCCGGGGTCTAAAACTTGAAATACCGGCCGGATGCCTGTGCCGATCGTTCCAACACGACCGGGGAGATGAAAGTGACTTGGCAGAACTGACGGAATCCAAATCGGATGCCCGGTTTGAGCTCGGCGCTCAAACTTCATTTCTAAAATACACTTGGTTCAAATGAACTGCCAGGTCGGGGCCGGGGGTCTAAAACTTGAAATACCGGCCGGATGCCCGTGCCGATCGTTCCAACACGACCGGGGAGATGAAAGTGACTTGGCAGAACTGACGAAATCCAAATCGGATGCCCGGTTTGAGCTCGGCGCTCAAACTTAATTTCTAAAATATACTTGGTTCAAATGAACTGCCAGGTCGGGGCCGGGGGTCTAAAACTTGAAATACTGGCCGGATGCCCGTGCCGATCGTTCCAACACGATCGGGGAGATGAAAGTGACTTGGCAGAACTGACGGAATCCAAATCGGATGCCCGGTTTGAGCTCGGCGCTCAAACTTCATTTCTAAAATACACTTGGTTCAAATGAACTGCCAGGTCGGGGCCGGGGGTCTAAAACTTGAAATACCGGCCGGATGTCCGTGCCGATCGTTCCAACACGACCGGGGAGATGAAAGTGACTTGTCAGAACTGACGGAATCCAAATCGGATGCCCGGTTTGAGCTCGGCGCTCAAACTTCATTTCTAAAATACACTTGGTTCAAATGAACTGCCAGGTCGGGGCCGAGGGTCTAAAACTTGAAATACCGGCCGGATGCCCGTGCCGATCGTTCCAACACGACCGGGGAGATGAAAGTGACTTGTCAGAACTGACGGAATCCAAATCGGATGCCCGGTTTGAGCTCGGCGCTCAAACTTCATTTCTAAAATACACTTGGTTCAAATGAACTGCCAGGTTGGGGCCGGGGTTCTAAAACTTGAAATACCGGCCGGATGCCCGTGCCGATCGTTCCAACACGACCGGGGAGATGAAAGTGACTTGGCAGAACTGACGGAATCCAAATCGGATGCCCGGTTTGAGCTCGGCGCTCAAACTTCATTTCTAAAATACACTTGGTTCAAATGAACTGCCAGGTCGGGGCCGGGGGTCTAAAA
This sequence comes from Amorphophallus konjac, assembly GCA_022559845.1. Classification (NCBI taxonomy): domain Eukaryota; kingdom Viridiplantae; phylum Streptophyta; class Magnoliopsida; order Alismatales; family Araceae; genus Amorphophallus; species Amorphophallus konjac. Next base: position 481,976,089 of record CM040118.1, read on the forward strand.
CTTGAAATACCGGCCGGATGCCCGTGCCGATCGTTCCAACACGACCGGGGAGATGAAAGTGACTTGTCAGAACTAACGGAATCAAAATTCATTTCTAAAATACACTTAGTTTAAATACTGTTTCAGGCTAGTGGTTGATTTATAAAATATGCAGTTATCAATTTGATATGTTTGCTTTCAATTTATGCTAATTTCTTCGCACTAATTTTTTTATCTATGAATGAATGTTACTATTTTTTTAATATAGGGGGATCCTTCTGCGGGCGGCGACAGAGGAGATGAGCAGGGCGGTGAGGATACGGATGATGTGGATATGGACGATGTACCGGATATTTCTTGATATTCAGACGGATCAGCAGGGTTAATGTCTTTTTTTATGGTATTTATTTGATCAGAATTTTATTTTTCGGTGGTGTTTATTTGATTAGCAGGTTCCCAATATTTTTTTTCAACATGTAGAATTTCTTGATGTTTATTTATGATTAAACATGTTTTGTAAAATAATTTAAGATTTATAAAAAAAAACGTAGATTTCAGACGGATTTTCAGACGGGATGTGCGACGAAACTTATCCGTGTATGATCCGTCGTAAAATCCGTTTGGAATATAGACGGATTTCAAACTACATTTCGGACAGGAGATGAGTTGAATTTCAGACGGTTATTTTATCCGTCGTAATATCCGTTTGAAATAGCGACGGATTTCGGACGAGTTTTCATACGGTACATGATTTCAGACTAAGAGTTGCGCTTCATTTTAAGACGGGAACTATTTTCAGTCGTAATAGCCGTCTGAAATTTCAGACGGATTTTCAAACGGAAAATATGTCCGTCGTAAATTTCAGACGGAAAATTTCAAATTTCAGATGGAAACGTCTCGTATGAAAGTCAGACGGGATTTGTGACTGATTAAATTCTGTCTTATTTTCAGACGGAATTTCCGACGAAATATAAACTGTCACAAATTTGTGACTAAGAATTTCAGACGGTCGGTTTCAGTCTTAAATATGTCGCAAATCCGTCACAAACGTGGTTTGTGACGGATTTTCAGACGGATTTCAGACGGATACGGGCCGTCTGAAATCCCGCTTTTTCTGGTAGTGGAGAGAAGCAGAGAGATGGAGAGAGAGACGGTGGTGAGAGGGAATAAAAAAAAGAGAAAAGAAAAAAAAAGTGTGAGAGAGGGAAATCGAGAAAGGGAGAGAGGGGGAGAGAGAGAGAGTGAGAGGATGGTGGTGAGAAACAGAGAGAGGGAGAGAGAGACGGTGGTGAGAGGGAGAAAGGGAAATAAATAAAAAAAGAAAAGAAAGTGAGAGAGAGGGTTCGATGGAGGGGGAAGAGAAGACAGAGACGAGGGAGAGAGAAGAGAGGATGAGAGTGAGAGAGAGGAAGAGAGAGAGAAAGCGTGAGAGAGAGAGAGAAACTGGGAGAGAGAGAGAAAGAAACGGATGGGGAGAGAGAGAGAGAGGAAGGGAGAGAGAACGCGAGAGAGAGAGGGTGGGGGCTCGGTGTTCGCGGCGAGCGGCGGCCGGCAGGGGTGCTCGACGGGGGGGACAGCGGCAGCAGGGGGCGGCGTCGGGGCGCTGGGCGCAGGCGGCGGCGTCGCGGGGGCCGGGGGTGTCGCGGGGCGGCGTCGGGAATAGCTCGGTGCTGAGGTGGCCGGAAGGGGCAGAGGCGGCGTCGGGGCGGCCGGTGCAGAGGCGGGAGCGGCCGGTGCAGAGGCGGGAGGCTGCCGGAGGCGGGGGCCGGCAGTGGGGCTGGAGCGGCAGGGGCAGCTGGGAGCTCGGGCTCACGGCGGCTGCGGCGTGGGCGTGCGTGCTGGCGGGCTGCGGGAAGGCGGGCGGCGTCAGCGGCGGCGTCGGCGGTGAAGAAGAAGAGGCCGCAACGGCCTCTTCGTTCAAATGGGGGGCACGGGCGACGAGGCCCCCCCCTGCGAACTAAACAAAAACCCTTTTTTTTTTTTTAAACGCTAGAGAAGGGAAAGGGGAGAGAGGTTGAGGGAGAAGAAAAGAGAGGGAGTGGGGGAAAGAGGGAGGAGATCGAAGGGGGGAGGAGAAGAGAGGGAGAAGGCGTGAGAGTGAGAGAGAAAGGGAGAAAGCAGAGGGAGAGTGAGGGCCAGAGAAAGACAGAGGGAGAGACCAAGAGTGGAGAGGGTGAGAGAGAGAGAGAGAGAGCCAGACGGGGGAGAGGGGGGATGGCTGTCGTGGGGAGAAAGAGAAGGTCAGGAAGGAGGTGGAAGTGGCTGTGGGTTGTGTGTGAAGTGGAGAGGGGGGTGGCGATGGCTGCAGAGGAGAGAAAGAGAAAGGGAAGAGGGAGGTGGAGGTGGCAACGTGAGAGGTGGAGAGGGGGTCAGGATAGGTGGCCTCGTGGGTGCATGCAAAAAAGGGGGGGTATGTGTGTATGTTTTGATTGGGGACCAGATCCGAGAAGAATGGGGGGTAGCTAAAAAAATTTATTATATTCTTTCTTTTATTAAATGTTGGGCCCAAACTATTAAAATTTATTATTTTTATCAATATATATATATGTATTTATTTATAAGGAATAAATGCTGGGCCACACCTATTTAACATATATATACTTTTATTATTTTCTCTTGTTATTTATATATATAGGGGAGAATGGGCCAAGCCCATAAAAATTGATTTACTTTATTTGGACAAGAACGGGCCAAGCCCATTTAGAATCCTTATTTGTTCCCCCATTTGTTTTAGAGTTTAAGAGATGGGGCAAGCCCATTAACATTTTTTTTATCTTGTGCAGGAAAGAGATAGCCACAAGCCCATTAGCAGGAGTCTCATTAAGAAACGACAATTGAGGTTTATCAGATAAAAAAAAAGGGGGTCACTCGACTAACTTAACCGTGCGAGCCACTTTGGGCGTCTTAGTGTAATACGGGATCTGCTCAGCATAGTGCTAAAATGCTGAGTGTCTACAATTTTTTTCTCATGAATTTATGATGAATAGAGCGACTTAAATTCTCACTGGGTCATAAACTCTCCCACGGCTACGCAGGTTACCCTTATTTTACCCTATCGGAGGGAGTGAGAATAAATGAAGGAGTGTGAAAATAACAAAGAATCTGCAGGGTTAAAAATAATATACATAGAAGAAGTTATGATGGAATGGATAACTCTAAATGTGAATGGACCTTCAATTCTTGTACGATCGCACAAATGACTTTAATCATATATGAGAGAAGGCATAAGAATAATTATTATAATAAACTAATGGGAAAGAGCAAGAATAGAGGAAAGGATGTAAATAGCATAAATTTGACACATTTAAAAAATATTTTTCGCTGAATAATTTATGATGAATAGAGCGACGCAAAATCTCACTGGGTTATAAACTCTCCTACGGCTACACGGGTTACCCTTATTATACCCTATCGAAGGGAGTGAGAATAAATGAAGGGGGGTGAAAATAATCAAGAATTGACGGGGTTAAAAATACTATACATAGAAGAAGTTATGACGGAATGGATGACCTTAAATGTGAATGGGCCTTTAATTTTCGCACGGTCGCACAAATGGATTTAATCATATGTGAGAGAAGGCGTAAGAACAATTATTATAATAAAACTGATGGGAAGAAGCAAGAATGGTGAGAGGATGAAAATAGCACAGATTTGACACATTTAAAAAATATTTTTCGCCAAATAATTTATGATGAATAGAACGACTCAAAACCTCATTGGGTCGTAAACTCTCCCACTGCAACGCAGGGTTACCCTTATTATACCCTATCAAAGGGAGTGAGAATAAATGAAGGGGGGTGAAAATAACAAAGAATCGGCGGGGTTAAAAATACTATATATAGAAGAAGTTATGTTGAAATGGGTGACCTTATATGTGAATGAGCCTTCAATTTTCGCACAGTAGCACAAATGACTTTAATCAAATGTGAGAGATGGCGTAAGGACAATTATTATAATAAAACTGATGGAAATAAGCAAGAATAGAGGAGAGGATGGAAATAGCACAGATTTGAGACATTTAAAAAATATTTTCACTGATGAATTAATGATGAATAGAGCGACTTAAAATCTCACTGGTTCATAAACTCTCCCACGGCTATGCGGGTTACCCTTATTTCACTATATCGGAGGGAGTGAGAATAAATGAAGGGGGATGAAAATAACAAAGAATCGACGTGGTTGAAAATACTATACATAGAAGAAGTTATGATGGAATGGGTGACCTTAAATGTGAATGGGCCTTTAATTTTCGCACCGTCGCACAAATGACTTTAATCATATGTGAGAGAAGGCGTAAGAATAATTATTAAAATAAAACTGATGGGAAGGTGCAAGAATAGAGAGAGGATGAAAATAGCACTGATTTGACACATTTAAAAAATATTTTCTGATGTATAATTTATGATGAATAGAGTGACTCAAAATATTACGGGGTCATAAACTCTCCCGCGTCTACGCGGGTTACCCTTATTATACCCTATCGAAGGGTGTGAAAATAAATGAAGAGGGGTGAAATAATAAAGAATTGATGAGGTTGAAAATGTTATATATAGAAGAAGTTATGATAGAATGGGTGACCCTAAATGTGAATGAGTCTTCAATTTTCACACGGTCACACAAATGGTTTTAATCCTGTGTGAGAGAAGGTGTAAGAATAATTATTATAATAAAATTGATGGGAAGGAGCAAGAATAGAGGAGAGGATGAAAATAGCATAGATTTGACACATTTAAAAAATATTTTTTGTCAAATAATTTATGATGAATAGAGTGACTCAAAACCTCACTGGGTCATAAAATATCCCACAGCTATGCGGGTTACCCTTATTATACCCTATCGAAAGGAGTGAGAATAAATGAAAGGGGGTGAAAATAACAAAGAATCTGCGGTGTTGAAAATACTATACATAGAAGAAGTTATGATGGAATTGATGACCTAAATGTGAACTGGCCTTCAAATTTCGCACGGTCGTACAAATGACTTTAATCATATGTGAGAGAAGGCGAAAGAATAATTATTATAATAAAACTGATTGAAATGAGCAAGAATAGAGGAGAGGATAAAAATGGTACAGATTTGACATATTTAAAAAATATTTTACGTCGAATAATTTATGATGAATATATTGACTCAAAACTTTACTGGGTCATAAACTTTCCCACGGCAACGCGGGTTACCCTTATTATACCATATCAAATGGAGTGAGAATAAATGAAGGGGGGTAAAAATTACAAAAAGAATCTGCGGGGTTGAAAATGCTATATATAGATGAAGTTACGATGAAATGAGCGACCCTAAATGTGAATGAGCCTTCAATTTTTATACGGTCGCACAAATGCCTTTAATCATATGTGAGAGAAGACGTAAGAACAATTCTTATAATAAAACTGATGGAAAGGGGATGTAATAGAGGAGAGGATGGAAATAGCACATATTTGACATATTTAAAAAATATTTTTTACGGATGAATTTATGATGAATAGAGCGACTCAAAATCTCACTCGGTCATAAACTCTCTCACGGCTACACGGGTTACCCTTATTACACCCTATCGAAGGGAGTGCGAATACATGAAGGGGGTGAAAATAACAAAAAATCGACAGGGATGAAAATATTATACATAGAAGAAGTTATGATGGAATGGGTGACCTTAAATGTGAATGTGCCTTCAATTTTCACACGGTCGCACAAATGACTTTAATCATATGTGAGAGAAGGAGTAAGAATAATTATTATAATAAAATTGATGGGAAGGGACAGGAATAGTGGAGAGGATGAAAATTACATAGATTTGACATATTTAAAAAATATTTTTCATCGAATAATTTATGATGAATATAGCGACTCCAAATCTCACTGGGTCATAAACTCTCCCACGGCTACGCGGGTTACCCTTATTATACCCTATCAAAGGAGTGAGAATAAATGAAGGGGGGTAAAAATAACAAAGAATCGGCGGGGTTGAAAATGCTATATATAGAAGAAGTTATGATGGAATGGGTGACCGTAAATGTGATTGGGCCTTCGATTTTCACACGGTCGCACAAATGACTTTAATCATATGTGAGAGAAGGCGTAAGAATAATTATTATAATAAAACTGATGGGAAGGAGCAAGAAAAAAGAAGCAGATGAAAATTACACAGATTTGACACATTTAAATAATATTTTTCGTTGAAGAATTTATGATGGATAGAGGGACTCAAAACCTCACTAAGTCATAAACTCTCGCACGCCTACGCGGGTTACCCTTATTACACCCTATTGAAGGGAGTGAGAATAAATGATGGGGGGTGGAAATAACAAAGAATCTACGGGATTGAAAATACTATACATAGAAGAAGTTATGATGGAATGGATGACCCTAATTGTGAATGTGCCTTTAATTTTCGCACGATCACACAATTGGCTTTAATCATATGTGAGAGAAGACGTAAGAATAATTCTTATAATAAAACTGAAGGGAAGGAGCAAGAATAGAGGAGAGGATGGAAATAGCACAAATTTGACACATTCAAAAAAAATTCTTGTTGAAGAATTTATGATGAATAGAGCGGCTAAAAACCTCACTGGGTTATAAGCTCTCCAACGGCTACGCGGGTTACTCTTATTATACCCTATCGAATGACGTGAGAATAAATGAATGGAGGTGAAAATAACAAATAATCTGCGGGGTTTAAAATACTATAGATAAAAGAAGTTATGATAGAATGAGTGGTACTAAATATGAATGGGCCTTCAATTTTTATATGATCGCACAAATGACTTTAATCATTTGTGAGAGAAGGCGTAAGAATAATTATTATAATAAAACTGATGAGAATGAGAAAGAATAGAGGAGAGGATGGTAATAACACAGATTTGACACTTTTAAAAAATATTTTCTGTCGAATAATTTATGATGAATAGAGTGACTCAAAACTTCACTGGGTCATAAAGTATCCCACGGCTATGCGGGTTACCCTTATTATACCCTACCGAAGGGAGTGAGAATAAATGAAAGGGGGTGAAAATAACAAAGAATTGGCAGGGTTGAAAAATACTATACATAGAAGAAGTTATGATGGAATGGGTGACCTAAATGTGAATGGGCCTTTCAAATTTCGCATGGTCACACAAATGGCTTTAATCATATGTGAGAGACGACGAAAAAATAATTATTATAATAAAACTGATTGGAAGGAGGAAGAATAGAGGAGAGGATAAAAATAGCAAAGATTTGACACATTTAAAAAATATTTTAGGGTAAATAATTTATGATGAATAGAGCGACTCAAAACTTCACTACGTCATAAACTCTCCCACGACAACGCGGGTTACCTTTATTATACCCTATCAAAGGGAGCGAGAATAAATGAAGGGGGGTGAAAATAACAAAGAATCGGCGGGGTTGAAAATATTATATATAGAAGAAGTTATGATGAAATGGGTGACCCTAAATGTGAATGAGCCTTCAATTTTTATATGGTCGCACAAATGACATTAATCATATGTTAGAGAAGGAATACGAACAATTATTATAATAAAATTGATGGGAAGAAACAATAATAGAGGAGAGGATGAAATAACACAGATTTGACACATTTAAAACATATTTTTCGCTGAAGAATTTAAGATGAATACAACGACTCAAAATCTCACCCGGTCAAAAATTCTCCCACGGCTATGAGGGTTACCCTTATTACACCCTATTGAAGGGAGTGAGAATAAATGAATGGGGTGAAAATAACAAAGAATCTACAGGGTTGAAAATGCTATATATAGAAGAAGTTATGATGGAATGGGTGACCCAAAATGTGAATGGGCCTTCAATTTTCGCACGATTACATAAATGTCTTTAATCATATATATGTGGGAGAAGGCGTAAGAATAATTATTATAATAAAACTAGTGGGAAAGAGCAAGAATAGAGGGGAGGATGGAAATAGCACAGATTTGACACATTTAAATAAAAAATTTATCAAATAATTTATGATGAATGGAGCGACTCAAAATTTAAATAGATCATAAACTCTCCCATGGCTACGCGGGTTATCCTTATTATACCCTATCGAAGGGAGTGAGAATAAATGAATGGGGATGAAAATAACAAAGAATCGACGTGGTTGAAAATACTATACATAGAAGAAGTTATGATGGAATGAGTGACCTTAAATGTGAATGTGCCTTTAATTTTGGCACGATCGCACAAATGACTTTAATCATATGTGAGAGAAGGCGTAAGAATAATTATTATAATAAAACTGATGGACATGAGTAAGAATAGAGGAGAGGATGAAAATAGCACAGATTTGACACAATTAAAAAATATTTTCTGTCGAATAATTTTTGATGAATAGAGCGACCCAAAATCTCAATGGGTCATAAACTCTCCTACGGCTACGTGGGTTACCCTTATTATATCCTATCGAAGGGTGTGAGAATAAATGAAGGCGGGTGAAAATAACAAAGAATCGACGGTGTTGTAAATGCTATATATAGAAGAAGTTATGATAGAATGGGTGACCCTAAATGTGAATGAGTCTTCAATTTTCACACAGTCGCACAAATGGCTTTAATCATATGTGAGAGAAGGCGTAAGAATAATTAGTACAATAAAACTGATGGGAAGGAGCAAGAATAGAGGAGAGGAAGAAAATAGCACGGATTTGACACATTTAAAAAATATTTTTTGCTGAAGAATTTATGATGAATAGAGCGACTCAAAACCTCACTAGGTCATAAACTCTCCCACGGCTATGCGGGTTACCCTTATTACACCCTATCGAAGGGAGTGAGATAAATGAAGGAGGGTGAAAATAACAAAGAATCTGCGGGGTTGAAAATACTATACATAGATGAAGTTATGATGGAATGGATGACCCTAAATGTGATTGGACCTTTAATTTTCGTCCAATCGCACAATTACATAAATGACTTTAATCATATGTGAGAGAAGGTATAAGAACAATTATTATAATAAAACTGATGGAAAGGAGCAAGAATAGAGGAGAGGATGGAAATAACAAAGATTTGACATATTTAAAAAGTATTTTTCACCGAATAATTTATGATGAATAGAGCGACTCAAAACCTAAATGGGTCATAAACTCTCCCACGGCAACGCGGGTTACCCTATTATATCCTATCGAAGGAAGTGGAAGTAAATGAAGGGGGGTGAAAATAACAAAATATTTGCGGGATTAAAAATATTATATATAAAAAAGTTTTGATAGAATGAGTGACCCTAAATGTGAATGGGCCTTCAATTTTCGCATGATTGCACAACCGACTTTAATCATATGCGAGAGAAGGTTAAAGAATAATTATTATAATAAAATCTTTTGGAAGGAGCAAGAATAGAGGAGAGGATGAAAATAACACAAATTTGACATATTTAAAAAATATTTTTTGCGGAATAATTTTTGAGGAATAGAGCGACTTAAAATTTCACTGGGTCATAAACTCTCTCACGGCTACGCATGTTACCCTTATTATACCTTATCGAAGCAAGTGAGAATAAATGAAGGGAGGTTAAAATAACGAAGAATCGGCAGAGTTGAAAAAATTATACATAGAATAAGTTATGATGGAATGGGTGACATTAAATGTGAATGGGTCTTTAATTTTCGCACGGTCGCACAAATGGCTTTAATCATATGTGAGAGAAGGCGTAAGAATAATTATTATAATAAAACTGATGGAAAGAAGAAATAATAGTGGAGGATGAAAATAGCACAGATTTGACATATTTAAAAAATATTTTTCACCAAATAATTTATGATGAATAAAGTGACTCAAAATCTTACTGGGTTATAAATTCTCCCACGGCTACGCGGGTTACCCTAATGATACCCTATCGAAGGGAGTGAGAAGAATAAATGAAGGGGGCTTAAAATAACAAAGAATCGACGGGGTTGAAAATACTATATATAGAAAAAGTTATGATAGAATGGGTGACATTAAATGTGAATGGGCCTTCAATTTTTGAACGATCGCACAAATGACTTTCATCATATGTGAGAGAAGACGTAAAAATAATTATTATAATAAAACTGATGGGAATGCGCAAGAATAAAGGACAGGATGAAAATTGCACATATTTGACACATTAAAAAAATATTTTTTGCTAAAGAATTTATGATGAATAGAGCGACTCAAAACCTCACTAGGTCATAAACTCTCGCACGGCTACGCGGGTTATCCTTATTACACTCTAGTGAAGGGAGTGAGAATAAATGAAGGGGGGTGAAAATAACAAAGAATCAGCGGGGTTAAAAATACTTTACATAGAAAAAGTTATGATGGAATGGATGACCCTAAATGTGAATGGGCAATTAATTTTCGCACGATCGCACAAATGACTTTAATCATATGCGAGAGAAGGCGTAGAATAATAATTATAATAAAACTCATGGGAAGGAGAAAGAATAGAGGAGAAGATGAAAATAGCACAGATTTGACACATTAAAAAGAAATTTACTGAAGAATTTATGTTGAATAGAGCGTCTAAAAATCTCACTGGGTTATAAACTCTCCAACGGCTACGCGAGTTACTCTTATTATACCCTATCGAAGGGAGTGAGAATAAATGAAAGGAGATGAAAATAACAAATAATCTGCGGGGTTAAAAATACTATAGATAAAGGAAGTTATGATATGATGAGTGACCCTAAATGTGAATGGGCCTTCAATTTTTGGATGATCGCACAAATGACTTTAATCATATGTGAGAGAAGGAGTAAGAATAATTATTGTAATAAAACTGACGAGAAGGAGAAGGAATAGTGGAGATGATGAAAATTGCATAGATTTGACACATTTAAAAAATATATTTCGCCGAATAATTTATGATGAATATAGCGACTCAAAATCTCCCTAGGTCATAAACTCTCCCACGGCTACGCGGGTTACCCTTATTATACCCTATCAAAGGGAGTGAGAATAAATGAAGGGGGGTAAAAATAACAAAGAATCGGCGGGGTTGAAAATGCTATATATAGAAGAAGTTATGATGGAATGGGTGACCCTAAATGTGAATGGGCCTTCGATTTTCACACGGTGGCTCCAATGGCTTTAAATGTGAGAGAAGGCGAAAGAACAATTATTATAATAAAACTGATTGGAAGGAGCAACAATAGAGGAGAGGATAAAAATAGCATAGATTTGACATATTTAAAAAATATTTTACGCCGAATAATTTATGATGAGTAGACCGACTCAAAATCTCACTGGGTCATAAACTCTCCCACGGCAATGCGGGTTGCCCTTATTATACCCTATGAAAAGGAGTGAGAATAAATAAAGGGGGTGAAAATAATAAAGAATCGACGGAGTTGAAAATACTATACATAGAAGAATTTATGATGGAATGGGTGACCTTAAATGTGAATGGACCTTTAATTTTCGCACGGTCGCATAAATGACTTTAATCATATGTGAGAGAAGGCGTAAGAATAAATATTAAAATAAAACTGATGGGAAGGAGCAAGAATAGAGGAGATGATGAAAATATCAGAGATTTGACACATTTAAAAAATATTTTCTTCCGAATACTTTATGATGAATAAAGCAACTCAAATTATCACGGGGTCATAAACTCTCTCACGGCTACGCGGGTTACCCTTATTATACCCAATCGAAGAGTGTGAGAATAAATGAAGGGGAGTGAAAATAACAAAGAATCGGCGGGGTTTAAAATACTATATATCGAAGAAGTTATGATGAATGGGTGACCCTAAATGTGAATGGAGTTTCAATTTTCACACGGTCGCACAAATGACTTTATTCATATGTGAGAGAAGGCGTAAGAATAATTATTATAAAAAAACTGATGTGAAGGAGCAAGAATAGAGGAGAGTATGAAAATAGCACAGATTTGACACATTTAAAAAATAATTTTTATCGAATAATTTATGATGAATAGAGTGACTCAAAATCTCACTGGGTCATAAAGTATCCACGGCTACGCGGGTTACCCTTATTATACCCTATCGAGGGAGTGAGAATAAATGAAATGGAGTGAAAATAACAAAAAATCAGTGGGGTTGAAAATACTATACATAGATGAAGTTATGATGGAATGGGTGACCTAAATGTGAATGAGCCTTCAAATTTTACACGGTCGCACAAATCGTACAAATGACTTTAATCATATGCGAGGAAAGGCGTAGAATAATTATTATAATAAAACTGATGGGAATGAATAAGAATAGAGGATTTGACCCATAATTGCCGTTACACTATGTCTTTTGATTTTACTACGAATCAATATTTTAAGATTGGTTGTCGTATGTGTTTTTAACGGTAAACTTCACAGGACATCATTATGAAGCTTAGCATGTCATCTTAACTGCATCGTTGGCTTTCTAAAAAGATAGAAATTAGAGAGAAAAATGAGAGGAGTAAGCATCACATCATCTTCTCTCCTTTGTGTCACTGTTAACCCAGGCATTCTTGGTCAGTATTATGGGTATGTAGATATGTGAATATCACTACTAATAGTTTTTCCATGAGTATTAATTTTGGTAATAATAGTTTGCTCCTCATTAGAGTGTCGCTTAAAGATTAGACAATTATAATATAGCTTGGCAATGTAGACAATTGTAATGCAAAGGTATCAACTTAAAATCATCAAATCATAGAGAAGGTTAGTTAAAAGAATTAGTGGATTTAGTAATGCCTAAAAGAGTCCATCCATTGAGTAAGGCTGGCAAAAGTTGTCTCCTAGTGACAACTAAAAAGTGACAGTCAAAAAAGTAGTACGTAGGCGAAAGGTTGATAGTCGAAGTATTGCAGTTGAAGAGGATAGTCGAAGAATGTCAGTTGAAATTAATAGTCGAAGGTTTCTATCACCCGAGAAATGTTAGTTGAAAAGAAAGTAGATGCAGAGATTCACCTGACTAAAAACAACAGAAGAAATCAGTCGAAGGAGTCTCAGTTGGCAAAGACAGTCAAAAGAGCATCAGTTGAAAGGGGTATATCAGTACCTTGGGTGGAAGGTGAATTGTATCAGTTGAAAAATTGACATTTGTAAAAAGCCTTTGCTTAATTGATGTCGTCGACTAAATATGGTAGTCTAATGTCACTTATTTGCAAGGCTTTAGCTTATTAGTGAGACCCACAATTTTCTCTTACACATGTCTGTTATTCTACCTAGGCAGAGGTTAATCATACTTAAACGATGCTTATGCATTATTTGAATTGACATGTTGTTAATACATCTATAATAATAGTTTTTTTACAAATGCATCCTAGATAATAATTTTCATGTAAAAAATTTAATTAATAATTATACAGATATCAAATTAACGTTATTCTCATCTTCTTTTTTTAACATGTAAAGCACGTCGTACGATAGCATGCATGAGACTCACGTCAGACTATCAAATTATCACGTAGAGTGATAATTTGAGACCCACGTTAATATAACTTGACGTAGATTTTATGTTAAAAAATAAAATAAAAACTCACTTAAATCATTAACTCGTCATCCTGCCGACTATGACGACCAGCTACGACGGGCAGAGCTAGACTGACACTACGTTTCATTGTCGTACCATTCTGATACGATGTAACGTATTAGACTGCCCTTCCAAGGGACAGTCGAGGGTTCTAGATAAAATTTTAAATTAATAAAAAAATTACCCTTCCAACAGTAAATGCGGGGTTGGGTGGGCTGCGCATGCGATGCACACCCCGCTCCACGTACGAAGCCTCGCGTTATGTCCATTTAATAGAATATATATATATATATATATATTATAGTACACTTGGGCAAAATATTCATAAAATATATGGTTTGATGCCTACATTTATATAATGTGCTATATGATATTCGATATTTTCATACTAGCTATACATGTTTCTTTTATGGCAATACCGGCAGAAATCTGTGGGTAATTTTAAAAATATTTATATCGAAAATCAGATTCATTCAGTCATCTTCCAATTCCAAATGACAGTTCGACGTCAGCCAGACATTGTCATTCAATATTTTTATTTTATAACATTTTATATTTATAAATCAATCCTTCTGATTAGTAAATTCGAAGGACTACAGGGGTTTCCAGAAGATTGTCTCTCCACTCGAAAGATTGTTTGTTTTTTTTTTTTTTCCTGGTAGAGCCACCTAAAGATTGTTTATTTATCTAAGAGACGCTCGAGACAGATATAAGGGACCCGGGATGAACAGTGGATTTCAATGATTGAAATCTCACGTAAAATTTTAATCTCAGTTACATGTTACATATATAGACGTCGAGCAAGACATCTCAAAATCTCAAGAATAATCTCGCGAGGAATAATTCGAGTAGATTTTGAGAATATTTAATAATTAAATATTTGTTTCAAATCCATCAATTATTTAACCAACCTATTTAAATCTCTCAAAATCACAAGAATAATCTCATGAGGGACAATTCGACTAGATTTTGAGACTACTTAATTAATAATTAAATATTTATTTCAAACCCAACAATTATTTAACCAACCTATTTAAATCTCAAACTGATCATTTAAGCACAGTGTAAGAAGTACTTCACCGGCACTTTGATCTCACTAACGTGACCTAACAATCATTAACTACCACTGTGCGTGAAGGGAGCGCTGAACGACGAGAAGAGACGTGTACGTTCATGATTTTTCAGGTACCCTCACCTAAAATATGAAGATTAATTTGAACGGGCTCCGCCTGCCAAGAAAGAAGATAAGATCGAAGAACATGGGGGGGTGCAGGCCAGCTATGGCGGCCAGAGGGCGGACTCGCGCCGTCTATAAAAAGGGGCGAGGCTCCTCCTCAGTCTTCCACCACCAATCACATACACAATGGCGGCCAAACCTGCCAGCCTTGCCTTCCTCCTCCTCCTCGGCGTGGTATTGCGGCCTTCCGAAGCAGCCCAAGCCCTGTACGCGCCCGGCGCCCTCTTTTCTGGGCAGTCCCTCACCGTCGGCAACTACAGGTTCACCATGCAAGCAGACTGCAACCTGGTTCTCTACGACCGAGGCCGCGCCATATGGGCCTCCGGCACCGCCCGCCGGGGCATCAACTGCGTGCTGAGGATGCAGAGGGACGGCAACCTCGTCGTCTACACTCCCGGCGGCCGCGCCATCTGGGCCTCCGGCACCAACAGGGGCGCCGGCAACTACTACCTGACCCTGCAGAGTGACCGGAACGTCGTCATCTATGGCCCGGACGGCAGGGCCATCTGGGCGACCAACACCAAGGCATAGTCTAAGGGAATGCGGCGATGGGTGGGCTGCGCCATGCGACCCACAACCCGGTCCGCCCCCACCAGCTGATCCAGCACTCGCAATCTCCAACCATGCATCTGTGCATGCATGCCCTACTGTTGTAATAAGGAGGCTGGACGGCCGGTGATCGGAAGCTTTTACATGTTTATGTATAACAAGTACTCAAGTGTATGCGTTATGACGCGGGTGTCTGCCGGAGAAGGAGCTCTCCATTATGTGTGCTTTTACATGTTTATGAATAGCAAGTACTCCAGTGTATACGTTATGACGCGCGTGTTTGCCGGAGAAGGAGCTTCTTTCCATGATGTGTGCTTTTCACAAGCTGCTCTCTTGAGATTTTTAACATATCTAAGCTTTTGTTATATCAGCTCCCAAATTTTCCCGAACCTCCTTGTGATTAAGCCCATTTAATACGTTATAGTACAGTTTTACAAAAATATTAATTATTTTTATAGTGTAATTATATACATATTATAACTTTGCAAATCTTTGGTGATCTCGTGTGGGTCTAGTTTGGGTTACATCCTACGGGATATTGGTGTGCATATATATATATAAAATCTATCGTACAGAAGTCCTCCAGGCCAATTATTGATTTCAAAGGAGGGGAGGGAAGGGTCAAGGGTGGGAGAGGTTAACTATTTTTCACCCATGAAGCGATTAGAGCTGCATCCTCCTCTCTGTCGGATGTACTCCCTTCCGTAGTAGATTTACAGTTTGCCAGACACACCGGAGAGCTAGTTACGAGAGCCGCATGTCGTTCCTCCTTCGACAGTTGCACCAGGGTTTGCCTGAGAGAGCGAACAAGAGTAATTAAGAGGGTTGTGGAATAAAATGGGTTGGGGATGGAGATCACAAATGAGAGGAGTAGTAGACCACTCTTTCGATCATCGTATAGACACAAAGACGTCGGAGATGGAGTTGGTCGGGAGAGAGGGGGTGCGAATGAGACATTGCCCATGACTTAGGATAGTCTTGATCGAGGGCAGTAATATTGTCCCGTGTCTAGTTAACCCTAACTAGGGTTAGGTTGATGGGTGGTCACGGAGAGTTACGACGACGATGAATTTGAAAGTTTTGTTAAAAGTAGTGATACAAATACTAATATATTTTTAAGAATGATAAATTGGTAAGTATGTATCTAAATATTATTTTTTAAAAAATCTAAATAAGTTCGAATATTGTAGCATATGTAACATAGATGACGGAGAGTTACATGTCTCACAACACATAAGAAAAAAAATTGTCAATTTATTAGGAGACATAGTGACACAGGGAGGGAGGGAGAGACGGAGAGAACTGCACCCTCATGCCATCATATCAACATGGCAGTTCTAGTCTCTCTGTTGCTGGAATGAAGTGAAAAGCGCCTCCAAACAGCATGCAAATTGAAGGCATATAAGATATTAATCTTGCCATGGGATGTTTCGTGAACAATCGATAGTTGGAGACGTAGAAGTAAAAAGGAGGAGACGATGACTGTGCCAGAGAAATTGTTACTCACCTCTCACCCCTTCCCACTTTCAGAACAGAGTGATTAGAAGACAAACACTACAATAAAATGCGTGAATGGAGATGGCAAAAATTTGTTCCTATTCCGTCTTAAATATATTTTAAGGGATTTTGCATCGGATTGTAGACGAATTTAGGACGGATAATGACCGTCCTATGTTTCTGGACGTAAATTTCTGACGGAAAATATCTTCGTCTCAAATGCATCGTAAATTTACGATAGAATTATTTCTGTCCAAAATCCGTCCCTACCCCGTAAAGAATTTTATCAGCGACAGAAATAAAGAACCGTCGAAAAATCCGTCAGAATAGTTTGCGACGAAAATCCTAATCCATCGGAGATTCCGTCCCAAAATAAACAATTATTTAAAAAAATAATATTTTATGACGGAACTAAAAATCGTCAGAAAATCTATCCCTAAATCTTAAGACGTAATTCAAAATCATCGTAGATTCTGTCTCAAAATGGTGAATTATTTTTTATAAAAAACTAAAAACTCAATATTATGCGACAGAAGTTAAAACCAGAAAATTCATCCCTAGAACCTGCGACGAAATTAAAAAGTTGTCACAGATTCAGTCTATATTTTTTAAATTTTTTTTAAAAAAATTAAAAAATAAAAAATATGTTTAAATAGAAAACAATACACATTAAATAGAAAATAATACACAACATACACACATTACGATGCAAATAAAAATAATAATTATATTCTCCTATAAAATTTTTTAAATAAAATATTGTAAAAATATCAATTTATTATAATATAATAAAAAATAAAAAAATATCCTCAATGTCTTTATCCTTCCCGCCCTACTCGTCTCCTCCGTCGTCACTCGCTGGAGTATTTTATATTAAAAAAAATATTAGATATGTATGAATAAAAAATTAATTAAAACTTTTATTAAATAAATTATTTGAGTTTATAAATTCAAAACAAGCTGATATGTACGTAAAATTTTTAATTAAGTCGATCAGATCGATATTTCAGATTTTGAACTCTCAACGTGAGTTATTGGATTTAAAACTAAGTTAGTTCGGAAAAGGATAATTTGAGCACCGAGCCCAAACCTGATATTTGATTTGAATTTCGTGAGCTCTCTTATGTTACTCTCACCACTCAAGTCGTGTTGGAAAATTTTGAACGTCGATCCGACTAGTATTTCAGATTTTGGATCTTTAGTTTGTTTTAAATTAAGTTATAAGGGAGAACGCTACTTTGAGCGTTTTGCCCAAACCGAGTATATGATTTATATTTCGTCAGCTCTCCCAAGTTACTCTCACAACTAAGATCGTGCTAGAACAATCGGCACGATGATCAGGTCGATATTTCATATTTTATAATTGCCAATCCAATGTCTTTGATTTTAAACTAAGTTAGTACAGAAAAGAGTAATTTGAGCGCTGGTCCAAACCGGATATTAGATTTGAATTCCATCAGCTTTCTCAAGTCGCTCTCACCACCTAGGTCTTGTTGGAACAATCGACACACTGATCATATCAACATTTAAGAGTTTGGACCCCCAACTTGAGCTCTTTGGTATATTTTAAACTAAGTTACAGGGGAAAATGCTATTTTGAGTGCCGAGCTCAAACCGGATATCCGATTTACATTCCGTCGACTCTCACAGGTCACTCTTACCACCCAGGTTGTGTTTGGACCCCTAACCTGAGTTCTTTAATTTTTAACAAAGTTAGTTCGAAAAGGGTAATTTGAGCGTTGAGTCCAAACCATATATCCGATTTAGATTTCGTTTATGCTTACAGGTCACTCTCATCACCTAGATTATGTTGGAATAATCGACATACAACCCGAGTTCTTTGATTTTAAACTAAGTTAGTTCGAAAAAAGATAATTTGAGTGGCAAGCCTAAATCGAATATCTGATTTAGATTCTGTCTACTCTCACAAGTCACTCTCACCACTTAAATTGTGTTGGAATAATCGACACGTTGATTAGGTTGGTGTTTCAGGATTTGGACCCCCCGACCCAATGTCTTTGATTTTAAACTAAGTCAGTTCATAAAAAGGGTAATTTGAGCGTCGAGTCTAAACTGGGTATCCGATTTGGATTCCGCTATCTCTCTCAAGTCACTATCACCACTTAGGTAGCGTTGGAATAATCGTCACGCTGATCATACCGGTATTTTATATTTTGGACCCCTAACTTGAGCTCTTTGGTTTGTTTTAAACTAATTTATAAGGGAAAATACTATTATGAGCGCCGAGCCTAAGTCGGAAATTCGATTCGTATTTTTCAGATCTCCCAAGTCACTATCACCACCCAGATCATATTGAAATAATTGGCAGGCCGATCGGGCTGGTATTTTAGATTTTGGACCCCCCAACCCGAGTTCTTTGATTTTAAACTAAGTTAGTTTGGAAAGGGGTAATTTGAGCGTCGAGCCCAAATCAGGTATCCGATTTGTATTCCGCTAGGTCTCACGGGTCACTCGCATCACCTTGATCATGTTGGAACAATCGGCACGTTGATCAGGTATGTATTTCAGATTTTGGACTCCCAACCCGAGTTCTTTGATTTTAAACTAAGTTAGTTTGGAAAAATATAATTTGAGCGTCGAGCCCAAACCGAATATCCGATTTGGATTCCGTCAGCTCTCATAGGTCACTCTCACCACCTAGATCATGTTGGAAAATCGGCATGTCAATCAAGCTGAGATTTCAGATTTTGGATCCCCCAACCCGAGTTCTTTGATTTTAAATTTAGTTCGGAAAAGGATAATTTGAGTGTCAAGTCCAAACTGGGGATCCGATTTGAATTCCGTCAACTCTCCCAAGTTACTCTTGCCACCTAAGTTGTGTTGGAACAATGGTATTTCAGATTTTAGACTCCCAACTCAAGTTCAATCTCAGTACAATCTCAGTACTAAATAGCAATCTTATAACTCTAAATAGCAGTATTATAACTCTAAATTCTGTGACATTAAAAACTAGATCAAATGAGCGGGCTATGCTGCGGTCGAGGGTGCTTCATGAGGCAAAATCGCCACTTGGGAGAGGAGGGCGGTGACGACCTGTGTAAAGCGCGCCTCGTTGCTCGACATCTCTACCTGGATGCTCGACGTAATCTCTGCCTGGAAGCTCAACATAATCTGTGACACCAAATGCGACATCTCCTCTCGGATGATATCTCTGATGTCGCTCGAAGTACTGGGCCAATGGGGTGCATAGTGAAGTCACTGATACTGGTTGGGCCATAGCCTGAACTCGCACAAGATGGCATCACCCTGCTGGTGTCCATGCTCTACCCAAAATTGTACAATCGGCCTTTCCTTGGTGTGCTAGTTGCCGCCATCCATGCCACGGGATCTAGCTTCAGCTTCTGCGTGCCCTCACTCCAAGTTTGATCGCTCTGCTCTCATCCTCCTCTCTCTTCTCTATCCTCCCTTGATCCCCACATAACAAGGTCTTGACTTAAGCATCGGAGGGTTGTGCCCTTGGGTAACCCCCAGGGCTCCTTCTGACGTCGTTCTTCTGATGTTTGCAGACTTCCAGGGGTGGTTGGATGATCGTGTCCAACAAATAAATATTAAAACTGTGATACGTGTTTCGAGAGACCATTTTCTCGCCTGTACAAACACTAATAAGATAGGTAATATGGTCAATGAAGTAGAAGGGGGGTTGGGGAGGGAGGAGCCCGGTGGGCGGGGGACACAAAGACGAAGGTGGGGAATATATTGTGTGTGTGCGCGTGTTGCACAAGAGAGGTGCAGGGGAATGATGGTGCTGGGAAAGAAGGAGATCTTGTTATCATGCAGTGTTGGAGGATCCCGAGGGGAGGTAAGGCTTGCTTCCCCATGGGACATGGGGTTTTATTTATAGAAGTTTTTTCATACTAGGTGCTTCCTCTTTAAATGGGTCCCTGATAGTTAATTACGTGGATATCATGCAGTGTCGGAGGATCCCTGGGGCTGGGAAAGAAGGGGATCTTGATTAATTAGGGGGATGTCAATGGGTCGGGTCGGCCCGGTACAGGTCTGTGGGTCTAACCCGATTTCAGGTCAAGTCGTAAGATATTTTTGACTCGGGCATTCGGCCCATGGGTCAATCCGACCCGTTCTCTTTTTTTATTCTCATTTCAAATTTTAAAAATTAACTGACTAAAATTATATTATATTATTTAATTAAAAATTTTAAAATTATCTTTTTCACATAAATTATGTAATTAATATCAAAATTCTAATTAATTTAGTAAAATTACAAATTTTATATTATGAAATATATTATTTTTTATTATATATTATTTTTATTAAAAATTTTGGTCGGGTCAGACCTTAACTGGACTTTACATTCTTTTAATAGTGTCGGACTCGGTCCGACCCAGCATAGCTCGGGCTCGAGTAGAGCTCAGACTTTAATATTGATAAGTTGAACCCGAGTTGGGCCGACGTAAGTCTACCCGAGCTCGACCCATCGACAGTCCTACTTGCTCGTCAGCGGAAAAACCATTCTTAATTTGTTACGGTCAATGATACTGCATCTGATTCAACCAAATCTCACAAAGATTGTTTGATATTTGAAATAATCATTCATTTTAACCATCTAATCTGATAAAAGTGTACAAGTTATGACCTTGCCCATGGATATTTTTTATTAACATATATCCCCACCAAGATCTTCGTTCGGCTGCTGCAATTTGTTGGCGATCGATCCCAAGTTACGATCTCTTACAAGTTACAACAGGTGCTTAATTAATTCTCTGGGGGGCTTTTCACGTACGGGTCCCTTGTTACTTTCATGTAATTGGAAAACTATGAGACATGAGTGATCCACGGGATATATAACATGCGGCACCAATGTATTTGGTATAAGATCAGAACTATATATATTTTAATTAATTTGTGTATAGGAACCGGTCACCCAGCAGATGGTGTGAGCATGATATCATACGTTTGAAAATCTTCTTTTACACGCCAAGCCAAATGAATTTAAACTCGGGGTTTATATTAGCAGCCATGACATATTCATGGGTATAAATTAAATTTTCTCCTCTTTCAGTGTTTGCTATGGGCGAGTTTGATAACAGGATCGCTGAGGGCGAATTTGATAACAAGATAGGTTAAGGGTGGATGACTTATCCGAGATGATCCATCTGACCCTTAATTTTAATCGAGATCGGTTAACTCATTCCACCTATTTCTTAAGAATAAGTTAATCCACTTTTAAATCTAATCGATCTCTCTTAAGAAAAAAAATATTAAATAAGAATAATTCACCCGACCCCAATTAAATTATATTACTCAGACTTAAGCCGTTATCAAACATAGCCTAGAAAAATGAAGTCAGAAAAATCAGCAATCAGATACAAACTTTTGGTGGACTCATGCACGCTTGTGGGAACTTAGAAGACGATGGGGTTTCTAGCTTCTTTGAATATTGATATTAGATATATGACTTAATTTGTTAGATGATGCCTCGGCTTGTTCCTTGACACACACACACACACATATACACACACAATGACAGAGAGAGATTTCTGCAAAGGGGTTTATGTACAAAGACCACCCCCGAAGAAATTTGGTGCAACGAAGCTTCTGCCAAGCTTTACATTAGTGCAGAGCGGTCCTTTCATCACGTACACATGCATGCGTATGATATCACGCACACATGCATGCGATCGACACTGATCGATTTGTTTATGTGCTGCTATCATCATGAATTGGGTATTAATCTATGCCTTCCCAAGCGTTTACTTTACAACCAATTAATTAATTAATTGTTTGGTGTCTACTCTCTCCTTTAATTAATCTTCTTATACCCAATGCTGATATCAAGCGAGGATCAGCTAGCTATACCAAAGATAATTAAGCTGCCAAGTAAACCACTGTGGATAATTATGGTATATATGTGATGCGATGGAAGCCTTTCCTTTCTTTCTTTTTTTTTCATTTCTGCTGAGTGGTTCACCTTCTGTAGAGATCATCATCATCATTATCATCAGAGTCTTATCTCAATTATTTGGGGTCGACTACATGAATCATATTCCGCCAAAGATTTCTATCAAGTGTTATATTCATATTTAAACTCAAGAAACTAATGTCATTCCTAATAACATCGCACCATCTCATTTTAGACCTTCCCCGAACTCTTTTACTAGCATCCACTAAGATTCAGTCACATCTTTTAACCAGTTATGGCGACGAAACATATGATCAAACCACCTGAGTCTATTTTCTCTCATTTTACTATCAATTGGGCTATCCCTAAGTCCTTACAGATGCGCTCATTCTTAATCTTATCTTTCTTAGTCTTGCCACACATACATCTCAACATCATCACCTCTGCTACACACATTTTGTGAATGTGTTCCTTTCGTACTGCCCAACACTCGGTACCATATAACAAACAGGTCTCACTGCCGTTCTATAAAACCTCCCTTTGAGTTTCACAGGCATACGACGATCACAGAGGACTGCTGATGCGCTTCTTCATCTTAACCAGCCTGCCTTAATCTTATGTGTAACGTCGTCATAAATCTCCCCATTCTCTTGTATGATAGACCCTACATCTCGAAAGTCACTACTCTTCGGAATGTTATGCCCATCAATTAGAATCATGTCTTCCTGTACCACTCTCTCATTACTAAAATTACAATGCATAAACTCTGACTTATTCCTACTAATTTTAAAATATTTAGACTCCAAGACAAGTCTCTAACGCTCTAACTTAGCATTTAAAGCATCAATACTTTCATCAATTAAGACAATATTATCTGCAAATAACATACACAAGGGATATCCTCGTGTAATTATTTTTTTACTTCATCCATAACTAAGGCAAAGAGATACGGACTTAGTACAGAATCTTGATGTAAACCTATAGAAACAAAAAATTCACCAGTCTCTTCAGGAATAGTTCGAACACTAGTAATAGCACCGTCGTACATATCCTTAATCAAATCAACATATCCTTGAGAGATTCCTTTCTTTCTTAATGTCTACCAAATCAATTCTGTCGGTACTCGATCATACGCCTTCTCTAAATCAAGAAAAACCATATACAAATCTTTTCTCATCTCTCTATACTTCTCCATTAGCTGCCATAGTAAGAAAATAGCTTCTGTAGTAGATCTATTCGGCATAAAATCAAACTGATTTTCTGATACAGTAGTCATATATCGGAGGCGCTTTTCGATTACTCTTTCCCAAAGTTTCATAGTATGACTCATAAGTTTAATTCCACGATAATTATTGTAACTTTGAATATCTCCTTTGTTTTTATAGAAAGGAACTACAACACTTTTCCTCCAAATTTTTGGTATTCTCTGATCCTTTAAAATTTTATTAAAAAGTTTAGTTAGCTACTGAATGTCAATGTCTCCTAGGCCTTTCCATACTTCAATAGGTATGCCATCCGGTCCTAAGGCCTTGCCCACTTTCATTTCCTTAAAGCATCCTCCACTTCTGACATCTTAATACGCCTGAAATATTGATATTTATCAAATATTGTGGACTCTTGGGTACCTTCTAAAGAATAATCCTTGACGCAATCTCCATTAAGTAACTTCAGAAAATAACTATGCCACATCTCTTTAATCTCAAGATCCTTAGTTAAAACCCTTTGGTCTTCACCTTTAATGCAACGAACATGATCTAAATCTCTACTTTTCCTTTCTCTTAATTTAGCAAGTTTAAATGTGTCATTTTCACCCTCTCGGGTTCCTAATTTATTAT
The DNA here is from genome assembly GCA_022559845.1 of Amorphophallus konjac. NCBI lineage: Eukaryota > Viridiplantae > Streptophyta > Magnoliopsida > Alismatales > Araceae > Amorphophallus > Amorphophallus konjac. The sequence continues at coordinate 482,000,505 of CM040118.1, forward strand.
ATAAATCTTCATATGCCTTTGATTTAGCTTCGCTAACTATTTTCTTAGCCCTCTTTTTAGCAATTTTATAAGTTTCTAGAGTTTGATTATTTTTGTTACTTTGTCAGACTTTGAAGCACTCTTTTTTTACTCTAATGGTATTTTAGATTTTCTCATTCCACCACCAGGTCTCTTTTTCTAAATTCTTTTTATCTTTAGATTCGCCTAAGAGTTGTTTTGCTACGTACACTCGTTATATAATTTGTAACATTATTTCACGTTATATTAGTTTCTTGTTCTAAATTTCAAACATTTCACCTTATGTACAAATGAGATTCATTATTGTAATGGCATGCATGGTCATCATAGTTGAACCCACATAAATTAACTAATAAGGGAATTAATGATAGATGGCATATAAATATATAGCACCGGCCTTGTGGGGCACAAAGCAAATTAATTAATTAATTACTCACGGTTATCCACCATCCATCTACTCCCCCTAATTAATCAGCAAATTAATCAAGTTGAGAAAATTATCTGTATGTTCTTTTAGTCGTTACGATTTTGAGTTTTTCGATCTCCTTAATTTATTATTGGGCATTTATACACACGTCGCTATTAGTATAAAATGTGCCATGAAGCGTTGTGTCAGAGAATAGTCCCGTATTGAAAAACGGGTTAAAATATAATATTGTGATTATAATTGTGGTGTCATCTTCACACAACACCTTAAGATTTTGAGTTGGATGGCTCAATCTAATAAAATTTAACAAGGTATCAAAGTCCATGATTATGATCTGGGCCGCGCACCCCGTGTTTGCTGTGATCCACGTGACAGAGCCTAAAATCGACATACACGCGAGGGGTCGTGTTAGAGAATAGTCCTGTATTGAAAAACGAGATAAAATATAATGTGATTATAATTGTGGTACCCTCTCCACTCAACATCATAAGCATTTTAAGTTGGATGGTCCAATTTAATAATGTTCCACGGACATTTAACAGAAGTGATGATGGAGTATCTTAACAGTGTGTGTGAGAGAGAGTAATTACAATATCACTCAATATGTTTAAGTCGATATATTTTAATTTTATTTTTGCCACAATTGTGGTAGGATGAATGGGAGAATATACTGGTGCTGTCTGACAAGATTGCTCCGAAAGTGGGCCCCTGAAATCCTAGATAAATGATACGATGCGATCAGATGGGTCCCAGACAGCTATGGCGGCCGGAGCAAGGCTCGGGCCGCCTATAAAAACGGGCGGAGCTCCTCCGCGCAACCTACGAATAACAAACCACCACAGAGCCTTCCACGACCAATCACATACACAATGGCGGCCAAACCTGCCAGCCTTGCCTTCCTCCTCCTCGTCCTCGCCGGCGTGGTATTGCGGCCTTCCGAAGCAGCCCAAGCCCTGTACGCGCCCGGCGCCCTCTTTTCTGGGCAGTCCCTCACCGTCGGCAACTACAGGTTCACCATGCAAGCAGACTGCAACCTGGTTCTCTACGACCGAGGCCGCGCCATATGGGCCTCCGGCACCGCCCGCCGGGCCGTCAACTGCGTGCTGAGGATGCAGAGGGACGGCAACCTCGTCGTCTACACTCCCGGCGGCAGCGCCATCTGGGCCTCCGGCACCAACAGGGGCGCCGGCAACTACTTCCTGATCCTGCAGAGTGACCGGAACGTCGTCATCTATGGTCCGGACGGCAGGGCCATCTGGGCGACCAACACCAAGGCATTATCTAAGGGAATCCGGCGATGGGTGGGCGGCGCCATGCGACGCACAACCCGGTCCACCCCTACCAGCTGATCCATCACACGCAAACCTCCAACCATGCATCTGTGCATGCTTGCTTAGTCTTGTAATAAGCAGGCTGGACGGCCGGTGATCGAAAGCTTTTACATGTTTATGTATAGCAAGTGCTCAACTGTATGCGTTATGACGCGCGTGTCAGCCGGAGAAGGAGCTCTCCATCATGTGTGCTTTTACGTGTTTATGTATAACTAGTTCAATAAATGCGTTATGATGCGCGTGTGTGTGCCGGAGAAGGGGCTTCTTTCCATGACGTGTGCTTTTCACAAGCTGATCTCTTGAGATTTTCACATATATAAGCTTTTGTTATATCACCTCCCAATCCAAGTCTCCTTAATCCTCAGCCCATTTAATACGTATAGTACATTTTTATAAAAATATTAATTATTTTTAAAGTATAGTTTTATATATATTATAACTTTGCAAATCTTTGGTGACCTCGTGTGGGTCTAGTTGGGGTTCCATCCTACGGGATATTGGTGTGTGAGTCTAGTTGGGTTCCATTCCTACAGGATATATATGGGCGGTGTTCACGTGATGCCGGCACCATGTGAACACTCCCATGGGGGCCGACATCTCATCCGTTCAATTCCCGCTATATAAATCTCACCCTTCATTAAATCTCCCAGTTAACCAACTCTCCCACCCCCCTATTCCCCACGCTCTCGAGTTTCCCAACTAACTCCGCCGCCCCCTATATTCTTGGCCCTCCTCCTTAGATTCCCCTACCACGTGAGCACCACCACATCTCATCATGCAGCTGTGTATTCTCATCCGAAGTAATGTTTGGACCCGTTACATTGAATAACCGGTGTTATTGCATATATATCGACAGTGTTTTGTATTCAATAACCTGCACATAAATATGGAGTGCGTCTAATTTTCATCCTACAGCAGTGTTCTCTCGGGATGCAGCCTGTAAGAAAGAGTCGCATTCATCTCTTAGGTATTAGAATAAAAAATAATTTTTAATAAATTTAATAAAATAAAATTATTATCTAAATAATAAAAATTTTGATATATAAAATTCTTAATATTAATAATTAAAAATTAAAAATGAATCACAAAGATACTAATTAATTGTTCACTATCAAGTAATACTTTGATACATTATAATAACATTCTTTGTTCAATTTTTATTTCAAAATTATTTTTAATATCTTTTATAAAATAGATTTATGTTCTTACTCTATATTCAAGAGAGGTGAATTGGGATTATTTTTTTATCAAAATCAGATGGGTTGCTTTGTGACAAGAATAAGTCAGTCAACTCCAAACTCAAATAACATAAAAATAGATGCATATATAACTTGAAATATGTAAGAACAAATTCATGTCAAATGATTCTTAAATACACGGCCAGCTCTAACCTACTCTTTCATTATATGATTATCAAATTAAATAGTAAACCATCACGGTAAACCTTAATTACAACACAACACTTGAGTCATAATAATGATATCGATCATGACTGTACAGCTTAAAATGTATCTGCATGCCCATCCCAAAAAATCTTCACATGATAAAAGTACTTTAAACCCTCTGCATCATGTCTTCTACACGTATTCAAAGAGGTGTGGAAATGAATCAACATAATAAATCCATGAGAGCACCCCCATCCACCGGCTTACCTTGTTACTACAGTGTATTCTTTGTTTAGAGATGGTATTTCAATGCTGAAGGATGAAAATTAGACGCACTCCATATTTATGTGCAGGTTATTGAATACAAAACACTGCTGATATATATGCAATAACACCAGTTATTCAATGTAACGGTTCCAAACATTACTTCGGATGAGAATACACAGCTGTAGGATGAGATGTGGTGGTGCTCACGTCGTAGGGGAATCTTAGGAGGAGAGCCGGGAATACAGGGGGCGGCGGAGTTAGTTGGGAAACTCGGGAGCGTGGGGAATAGGGGGGTGGGGGAGTTGGTTAACCGGAAGATTTAATGAAGGGTGAGATTTATATAGCGGGAATTGAACGGATGAGATGTCGGCCCCATGAGAGTGTTCACATGGTGCCGGCACCATATGAACAATGCCCTATATATATATATATATATATATATATATATATATTCAAAAATATACTTTTTATCCTTATGATATTTATATATAATGTGTTATGTAATATTTTTCAAAATTTTCAAATTATCCTCTCTGTCAGATGTACCCCCTTCCATAGTAGATTAGCCCCTCTTTGGTATCAGTTTATCACTAGGTTAGTCCAAAGTTAACTCAGAGATAATCCTTTTTATACTTTGAACGAGAGTTATAGTTAACTAGGTTTAAATGAGTTAATCAGGGATTATCCCTGGGTTTCAAAACCCACCCCTGAGGTGGGTTAATCTAGGTTATACTCTGCTCTCCATTAATTAATATTATACTATACCTTTCTCCTCTCTCTCACCTAATTAATGTTACACCTCTCCCCATCTCTCTCTCTCTTTATTGTAATTAATGTCATTCTCGCTCTCGCTCGCTCTCTCTCTCTCAAGTTTATGTTTAATAACTTTTATTGTTAAATTTTTAGTTAGTAATATTAAAATATTTTTATTAAAAATTTTATTATTGTAAAAGTATATTTATCATATAGAATCTATTCAAAATATTTATATGATTTAAAAATAAAGATATTAAGATCAATAGTAACCTTTAAAAAGATTTATGATTTTTAAATTTTAATTAGTGATATTATTGATGATATTTATCAAACAAAATTAATTTTCATGGTATATTATATTTATAGCATATATTAAAAATATTTAAAAACTCAGATAAAATAAATTTTTAAAAGATAAATAGTAATATAAATCCGTAATCAATGTTGTTTTTGAATTTTAAATTTTAAATAGTGAGATTATTGGTGTTATTCATCAAACAAATTTTATTTTCATGGTATATTATATCTATAGATTATATTAAAAATATTTAAAAATTAAGATAAAATAAAAATTTTCACAAATGAACAGTAACATAAACCAATAATTAATACTTTTTTGACTTTTAAATTTTAATTAGTGAGATTCTTGATTTTATTTATCCAAAAAAATAATTTTATGATATATTATATTTATAGAATATATTAAACATATTTAAAAATTCAGATAAAATAAAAAAATTAAAGATGTACCTTAACATAAACCCGTAATTAATGCCAACTTTTACTTTTAAATTTTAATTAGTGAGATTATTGATGTTCTTTAAAAATTAAATTAATTTTCATGGTGTATTATATTTATAAAATATATTTAATATATTTAAAAAGTAAGATAAAATAATTTTTTTTAAAGATGAACAATAACATAAACCTGTAATTAATGCTATTTTTGACATTTAAATTTTAATTAGTGATATTATTGATGTTATTTATAAAATAAATTTTATGTTCATGGTATATTATATTTATAGAATATACTAAAAATATTTAAAAATTAAGATGAAAAGAAACATAAACCCATAATTATAGCCGTTTTTTGCTTTTAAATTCTAATTAGTGATATTATTGATTATATATATCAAACAACTTTTATTTTTATTGTATATTATATATATATAATATATAATAATATTTACAAATTAAGATAACTTTTTAAAAATGAACAGTAACATAAATCCAAATTAATGCCATTTTTTCTTTTACATTTTAAATAGTGAGATTATTGATGTTATTTATCAAATAAAATTTATTTTCATGGTATATTGTATTTATAGAATCTATTAAAAATATTTAAAAGTTAAGAAAAAATAATTTTTTTAAAGATGAAGAGTAAATAAACTCGTAATTAATGTCATTTTTGACATTTAAATTTTAATTAGTGAAATTATTGATGTTATTTATCAATAAAATTATTTCCATGGTATATTCAATATATATAAAATATTAGAATTATAAATTATAAAATAAAATAAATTTTATGATGAATAATAACATTGTCATGTAACTAATGAAGTTTATGTGTTTTGAATTTTAATTAGTAGGATTAAGTATGTTTTATATCAAAAAATATTTTTATTTTTATGATATATTTAATTTATAACATATATTAAAAATAATTTAAAGATGAATAGTAACCTAAACTAGTAATTAACGTGCGTGTGTGCGTGTGTGTGAGAGAGAGAGAGAGAGAGTGACGTGAGAGAGAGGGGAGAGGTAGAGAGAGAGAATGAGAGATATATTAAAAAATAAAAAATATATAAATATAATATTTTAATTATCATCATTATCGGATTGATTTACTACTTATCAAATCGCATTGGATTAAAAATAGATTTGCCCACCTCCTAACTCTCGTATTAACTCTCCTCCTATCAAATCAAAAATGAGTTAACTCCGAACTATTTTAATCAGGTTGAGTTAACTCACCCTTAACCTTACTCCGTACCAAAAGTAGCCTTACAGTTTGCCAGACACACCGGAGAGCTAGTTACGAGAGCCGCATGTCGTTCCCCTTTCGACAGTTGCACCAGGGTTTGCCCGAGAGAGCGAACAAGAGTAATTAAGAGGGTGGTGGAATAAAATGGGTTGGGATGGAGATCACGAACGAGAGGAGTAGTAGACCACTCTTGCGTCGTACAGGAACAAGACGTCGAAGATGGAGTTGGTCGGGAGAGAGAGGGGGGTGCGAATGAGACATTACCCATGACTTAGGGCAGTCCTGATCGGGGGCAGTATTGTCCCGTGTCTAGTTAACCCTAACTAGGGTTAGGTTGATGGGTGGTCACAGAGAGTCACGACGATGATGTACGTATTTGAAAGTGTTCGTAAAAGTAGTGATACAAATACTAATATATTTTTAAGAATGATAAATTTGTAAGTATGTATCTAAATATTATTTTTTAAAAAAATCTAAATAAGTTCGAATATTGTAGCATATGTAACATAGATGACGGAGAGTTACATGTCTCACAACACATAAGAAAAAAAATTGTCAATTTATTAGGAGACATAGTGACACAGGGAGGGAGGGAGAACTGCACCCTCATGCCATCATATCAACATGGCAGTTCTAGTGTCTCCGTTGCTGGAATGGGGTGGAAAGCGCCTCCAAACATCATGCAAATTAAAGGCATATAAGATATTAATTTTACTGTGGGATGTCTCCTGAACAATCGATAGTTGGAGACGTAGAAGGAAAAAGGAGGAGATGACCACTGTGCCAGATAAATTGTTACTCAACACTCAACCCTTCCCACTTTCAGAACAGAGTGATTAGAAGACAAACACTACAATAAAATGCGTGAATGGAGATGGCAAAAATTTGTTCCTATTCCGTCTTAAATATATTTTTAAGAGATTTTGTAACAGATTGCAGACGAATTTAAGACGGATAATGGCCGTCCTATGTTTCTGGTCGTAAATTTTTGACGGAAAATATCTTCGTCTTAAATTCATCGTAAATTTACGATAGAATTATTGCCGTCCAAAATCCGTCCCTAACTCGTAAAAGATTTTATCAGCGACGAAAATAAAGAACCGTCGAAAAATCCGTCAGAATGGTTTGCGACGGAAATCCTAATCTATGGGAGATTTCGTCCCAAAATAACTAATTATTTTAAAAAATAATATTTTACGACGGAACTAAAAAGCGTTAGAAAATCTATCCCAAAATCTGTGATGGAATTAAAAAATCGCCATAGATTATGTCTCAAAATGGCGAATTATTTTGTATAAAAAACTAAAGAGTCAATATTATGCGATAGAAGTTAAAATTCATCCCTAGAACCTCGACAAAATTAAAAAATTGTCTCAGATTCAGTCTAATTTTTTTAATATTTTTTAAATAAAATTAAAAAATATATATTTAAATAGAAAATAATACACATTAAATAGAAAACAATACACAACATACACGCATCACGATGCAAGTAAAATATATAATAATTATATTTGACTATAAAATAATGCAAATAAAATAATAATTATATTCGACTATAAAATTATTTAAATAAAATATTTTAAAATTCTCACTTTATTATAATATAATAAAAAATCAAAAATATCATCAATGTCTTTATCTTTCCCACCGTGCTCGTCTCCTCCATCGTCACATGCTAGAGTATTCTATATTTAAAAAAATAACATTTGATATATATATATATGAATAAAAATTAATTAAATTTTTTATTAAATAACTTATTTGAGTTTATAAATTCGAAACAAGATGATATGTACATAAATTTTTTAATTAAGCTGATTAGATCGATATTTCAGATTTTAAACCCTCAACTCAAGTTATTTGATTTTAAACTAGTTTATTCGGAAAAAGATAATTTGAGCACTGAGCCCAAACCTGATATTTGATTTGAATTTCGTCAACTCTCTTATGTTACTCTCAGCACTCAAGTCGTGTTAGAAAAATTCAAACGTCGATCCAACCTATATTTTAGATTTTGGACCCTCACCTTGAGCTCATTAGTTTGTTTTAAATTAAGTTATAAGGGAGAATGCTATTTTGAGCGTTGAGCCCAAATCAAGTATATGATTTACATTTTGTCAGCTCTCCCAAGTCACTCTCACAACTAAAGTCGTGCTGGAACAATCGGCACGATGATCAGGCCGATATTTCATATTTTAGAACCGCCAACCCAATGTCTTTGATTTTAAACTAGGTTAGTTCAGAAAAGAGTAATTTGAGCGTCGAGCCCAAATCAGATATCTGATTTGAATTTTATCAATTTTTCCAAATCTCTCTCACCACCTAGGTCGTGTTGGAACAATCGGCACACCGATCAGATCAACATTTCATATTTTGGACCCCCAACTTGAGCTCTTGGGTATGTTTTAAACTAAGTTACAGGGGAAAATGCTATTTTGAGTGTCGAGCTCAAATCGAGTATCCAATTTACATTCCGTTGGCTCTCCAAGGTCACTCTTATCACCCAAGTTGTGTTGGAACAATCGGCTAACTGATCAGGCTAATATTTTTAGATTTTGGACACCCTAGCCTGAGTTCTTTAATTTTTAACAAAGTTTGTTCGAAAAAGGGTAATTTGAGCGTTGAGTCAAAACCGAATATCCGATTTAGATTTAGTCAGTTCTCACAAGTCACTCTCATCACCTAGATCATGTTGGAATAATCAACATACTGATCAAGCTAGTATTTCAGATTTTGGACCCTCCAACCTGTGTTCTTTGATTTTAAACTAAGTTAGTTTGAAAAAAGATAATTTGAGTGGCATGCCCAAATCGAATATCTGATTTAGATTCTTTCTACTCTCACAAGTCACTCTCACCACTTAAATTATGTTGGAATAATCGGTACATTGATTAGGTTGGTATTTCAGGATTTGGACCCCCCCAAACCAATGTCTTTGATTTTAAACTAAGTTAGTTCATAGAAGGGTAATTTGAGAGTCGAGCCTAAACTCTCATCACCTAGGTAGTGTTGGAATAATCGACACGCTGATCATACTGATATTTTATATTTTAGACCCCTAACTTGAGCTCTTTGGTTTGTTTTAAACTAATTTATGAGGGAAAATACTATTTTGAGCGCCAAGCCCAAATCAGAAATCCGATTTGTATTTCGTCAGATCTCCCAGGTCACTCTCACCACGCAGATCATGTTGAAATAATTGGCAGGCCAATCAGGCTGGTATTTCATATTTTGCCCCCCCCCCCAAACCCGAGTTCTTTGATTTTAAACTAGTTAGTTTGGAAAAGAGTAATATGAGCGTCGAGCCCAAATCGGGTATCCGATTTATATTCGGTCAGCTCTTACATGTCTTTCTCATCACCTAGATCATGTTGGAACAATCGGCACGTTGATCAGATATGTATTTCAGATTTTGGACTCCCAACCCGAGTTCTTTGATTTTAAACTAAGTTAGTTCAGAAAAAGATAATTTGAGCGCCCAACCCAAACTTAATATATGATTTGGATTCCGTCAGCTCTCATAGGTCACTCTCACCACCAAGATCGTGTCGGACAATCGACATGTCAATCAAGCTGGTATTTCAGATTTTGGATCCCCCAACCCGAGTTCTTTTATTTTAAATTTAGTTCGAGAAAAGATAATTTGAGTGTCGAGTCTAAACTGGAGATCCAATTTGAATTCCGTCAACTCTCTCAAGTCACTCTCGCCACCTAAGTTGTGTTGGAACAATGGTATTTCAGATTTTGGACCCCCAACCCGAGTTCAATCTCAGTACCATCTCAATACTAAATAGCAATCTTATAACTCTAAATAGCAATCTTATAACTCTAAATTATGTGACATTAGAAACTAGACCAAATGAGGGGGCTATGTTGCGGTCGAGGGTGCTTCATGAGGCAAAATCGCCACTTGGGAGAGGAGGGCAGTGATGACCTGCGTAAAGCGCGCCTCAATGCTCGACGTCTCTACCTGGATGCTCGACATAACCTCTGCCTGGAAGCTCAGCATAATCTGTGACTCCAAATACGACATCTCCTCTCGGATGATATCTCTGATGTCGCTCGAAGTACTGGGGCCGGTGGGGGGCATAGTGAAGTCACTGATACTGATTGGGGCATAGCCTGAACTCGCACAAGAAGGCACCACCCTGCTGGTGTCCAGGCTCTACCCAAAATCGCACAATCGGCATTTTCTTGGTGCGATGGCTTCCGCCATCCATGTCACAGGATCTTCCGCTTCTGCGTGCCCTCCTCCCCATAGTTCTCAATCATCAGCCTGTCATATATATGCCTCCTGCAGAATCATCCCAAATCCATCGCTAAATTGGGATGAAATATTTTCGTCTAAAATCCGTCCCAAATTAGTGACAGAATTGTCTTATGTCTCAATTCCTATCACTAATTTGGGATGAATTTTTAACGAAAATATTCCCATCCCAAAGTAACGACGGATTTTAGACGAATTTGTAACAGAAAATGACTGACCAAATTTTTATCAAAACTTAAATAAAAGATGTTGTTGGCTGGGAAGCTCTCAAGTGGGCTGTCACGATGGGAGAAGTTGAATGGGGAAGAGTTTTCACGGAATTCACATGGGTAACAAGTGAGAGTTACATGGGTTCTCACGTTATGGGCAGGTAGGCTGTTCACATGGCGGACGGTACGGAGGAGGAGCCGCAAATGTTGAATGCGGTTGGACGCTGCTGTTCACATGAAGATGGCACGAGGGCTTTAGGATTTTCAATGGAGGTAGGTGTAGGAAATGGAGAAATGGAGGACGGCGGCGTTCGCATGCATGGCGCATGTGGGTGGCGAACGTGATAGCAGTGCGTGCGTGCGTGCGTGCGTGCAGTATGGGACTAACAATTTTGTTAGATTTTTTACCCTTTTTTAAAATATTGGCACTAAATATTACAATGAAATTTAAATCCACCCATCTTAAAATATGTCAAAAATTATGACATATTTTGAGACGAAAAATAATTTCATCCCAGTCGGATCGAGTCAACTAAAATTTTACCTGGTTACAGACTTACAGTCGGATTAAAATTTTAATTTTGACAACTAACATTGCGGGGAGAGAGAGATCATTATGTGCAATTATTGCTCTCATGATTCATCGCAGCCTGCCCAAAAATAGGAGAGTGTCTCGTTGTGCAAGAGCCGCCGTGTGACTGACGACTCTCATGATTCACTAAATAGAAAGACAAGATGTGTACCAGGCCAGCTATGGCCATCAGATGCGTGCTATGCAGCCTAGCTATCCCTCTTTTATATATAATCCACGTGACACATTTTTTTTACCTCTATTCCCATCTCTTTTACCTCTCGTCCCTCTCCTCTCTCCTAAGATGAGAGTCCCAAGGGGGCCTCTTAGAACTCTGTGAGACAGTGCGCACCTCACCCTGTAGCGCCCACTAGACCTCGGCGGCTCGTTGCTGCTCTGTTGAGGTGACAAAAAAACTGCACACAAAAAAGGAACCAGACCGACGAAGATGTGCACCTCGCTCCTTCGCCCTCTGATACCACTCTTCACTCTCTCGCAGCCTCTGCTCCACTGTACTCAGCCTATGCTCCGCAGTGACGAGACTCAGCCGGAGCTCCGTCATCTGGGTCTCTAGAGCCCTCCTCTCCTCTCTCTCTCTGCTCTCTCTCTCTCTCCCTCTCCTCTCTCTCCCTCGCTGCCTCTCTCCTCGACACCTCAAGGACAACCCTCAACTCCAGCACATCACAAGGCAGCTCCTTAGCATCATGTCACCGTCGCTCCTCATCTAGCTCGGCTATCAGGGCATGGCACTCTACCATGATGGCCGCCCGAGCGTCATGCTCCTCCTCAGCATGGACCGCCCAGGCTAGTGCATCCTGGATCTCCACTACCTATCAAGGACCAATCATCTCTCCAGGTCAATAAAAGAGTAGAAATGTGTAAGGAAGGTCCGAGGCAAGCAAACACTCACTTGAGCCGCGAGGTCGCGGTCGGCCTCCTTAGCGCGGGCCACCGCGTAGACCAACTGCTCCTGGAGAGAGCTGACCTCTACAGGAGGAGCCTGGGAGCTAGAAGACGCTCCACCTACCATCCCTGTTGTCGCTGGCTGCTGGGCACGCTGAAACACAGAACAAACGACAATCAATGACTAAGCAAAGGGAATCCAGGTATTAAAAAAATTGCATAAACTCACCAAGATGTCTAGCTCCTGTTGAATGGCAGCCACCTGCTACCTAGAGTCTGCCAACTGGGCCCGTAGATCAGTGATAATGGTGTCACGGGCATCCTGCATTCATAAGTATTTAGGTTAGTGTCACATGCATATGAACACATTCACAAACACAAACAGAAAAAGAAATAAGTACACATTTCATACTTACCCCTGCTGGCCTCCCGAGATAGAGATAGTCGGCATGCGTATCTCGGTAGCACCGCAAGTAGTCGGCACTATCCTGTACATGGGAACACCGCCCTGTTGCCAGTCTGGGAACTGCACAGGGAATCGTGTGCGCTAGTCAACGAGCTTCACCTTGCCCTAGGTCTTGCACCCGATGTAGCTCGGTGTGTCTACCTACAGCCACTCTTGGGCGAGCCCCTGGGTCCTCATGGCCAGCCTGAGTCAAAGCGGCTCAATCTCGTTCAGGCAGTGGACCCAAAGGTCCCTCCCGAAACGAGGTCAGCCCGCCACGACCCAAGACTGACCGGCATCGGCCATGCCTAAGTACGGCCTCCAGACCGCATGCATGACCATTCATACGTCATGTTAGTTTCCATATAATTTATATATATATATAAAATCATACCATGGCCTCGGGGTACTCCGTCAGCTCCCGTCAAAGCGACGTCAGCTGGTAGGTATGTGGAGCCACGATCATGATCGGCCTCCAGTGCCGCACCAAGGGTAGGACCATGGGATTCCATTGACGGGCCCTCCTTGTTAGGAAGTAGTAATAGATCCACACCTGCATCCATCACATTTCATTAGCATAATCAACTGCATGAACACAAAGTAAAACCAACTGCAGATAAATAAATAAATAAAATTACATTTACCTGGAGGAAAGGTGCAAACCCGCCAACTGTTGTCTCTCGATCTTCCCTCTGGGACAGATCAATGATCAAGTGGGCGAGTAGGGCATTACCCCACGCATAGTGCTCCACCCGTCTAAGTGCACCAGGATCCCAAGGAACCGACAGTGGATGTCATCCCCCTTCGTCCCCAGCAGCAGACGACCCAGCAAGAAGAAGAGGAACCTTCAATGGTCCCAGTCCACCCGCCCTTGGTCACTGGCGTCCTGGCAAAACACCTGACAAGCTGCTCCCTCTAGCGACGCCAGGAACTCGACCGTTGTAATGTCTCGGGTTTTTCAGAAATTTTTCGGATCTAGATCTGTGCGTTTCTGATCATTTTCGGGGGTCCCAGAGCGTGTTTTGTGGTTTACACTTATTTTTCCCTGACGAACCTACGGAATGCCATATCAAGCAAACCGTTGCACTCTCCACCTCTGGTCGAGCAAATCGTTGCACTCTCCACCTCTGGGACGGTGCCAGTGCGTCGAGCGTGTTCCGAGGATCGAGGAAATAATTTTTTCTAATTTTTTTATATTTTTGGCATTTTTTGGATTTTCTTTATACAACCCATTTTCTTTTTCTCATTTTCTTCTTTTCTTCTTCTTTCTTCTTCTCCTTCCCCCGTGAGCGCCGACCGTTGCCCCCTCTCTCCCCGTTCAAGCTCGCGGTGCCTCCTCCTCCTCCGGTGATAGGTGGCGGACCAAGGTGGCAACGCGGTGACGACTACGATGGTGAGGTGATCGTGAAGGTGGCACTCATGCGGCGTGGGGAGTGGAGATCATGTTCGGCCAAGATTCGAAGATCGGCGGTGATCTGGTGGATTTCGAGCTTCCTTGAGGTAGGAAGACGGATCCTTACCTCTTTTTTCCCTTTCCCCATGATTTCTAGACCATGGGGAGGTCGAGAGGGACTTGTTTCATGCCGAGAAGGAAAATTGCATGTGTGGGGTTTGAGCACTGGATCTCGCAATTTGTGTGACTTTTGATCGATTTTTGGGTTCCATTTGGTGCTAGAGGGGTAGGGGAAGGATTCCCCTTTTGTTTCCCCTTCACCTGTGGGTGAATGTGACGTGGGATCAAGTTTTCCGCGCAAGGTTCGTGAATCAGGCTCAGGCTGGTATTGCGGCGGTCGCAGGGGTCGCGTTCTTGAAGAATGTGACGCGTCGATTGGTCGCGTTCATCAGGGAAGATGAACAGTTAGGCAGTTAGGATCACGCCTACCCGACCGAGTGCGACGACGGAGATTGCGCCCGCCAAGGATACCACGTTTATGTCACAGTGGAGACGAGTAGAATGTTCGTCTGAGCATGTTTGGGTTGACCCAGATCGCTCCCTGTGGGGGCGTCGTGTCTCTTCAGATTGCGCTCTCAGTGTCGAGCACATTCTTTGTTTATCGTGCAAATAGGTTTGAGCGCGTTCTTGGAGATCATGCTCGTTTCCCTGAGCGTGTTCTCCCGTTATCGTGCCCCGACACCTGAGCACGTTGGTGTCGTGCCCAAGGGCTTTAGCGCATTAATGTCGCGACCCCTGTGATGGTCACGTCCCTGTTCCCTTTCGATCCGTGTTTCACTCCAGCAGTTTAGCCTCCGATTAGGCTAGTTTTTGGGTCCTATGTGGCGCATGGTCGAGGGTCACTAAGAGCGCCCAGTGAGAGCCATAGGCACCCCTAGGGGTCCCGGAGGTATGGTTGCCTCGATTTGCATGCTTGGGTGAGTTAAGGGTCGTGGGACACTGTGTGTGTCTCGGGTTTTCCAGTCTCGCCAGCCTTGTCACCGAACGTAGGTGTCAGTGCGGAGGGATATCTCTGTACCTCGTTAGTGGTTATCCGACGATTTCCGTGAGTCAGAGTCTTACCTCCAATGACATATCCACTAGTAGTACCCTTCTTACGGCACGCTTGTGATGACCCACCCGGGAGTGGTGGAGCGACTTACCCGTGAGAGAGTTTTTAGGATGGTTACCATAGGGCCCCCACGCGCGGCCGAGTCCGGGCTTCAGGGTAAGAACCAGCTAGATGATCTGACCTAGGACGCATCGTCTGTGTGTGCACACTAGGCTGGGGACGTCAGACCCACGCTGACAAGCGCGACCCCAGCTTGTCCTTGTTTGTGGTACTGGTTACTTGTTGCGTGTCTCAATTTTCGCCTGGGGGGTTGTAGGGAGACACTGAGGCGCTGTGTAAGAAGTCAGGGGATACATCCGGCTTTGCTTCTAGTGGGTGGTGCTCCTTTCTCCTAGTAGGAATGGACTCGTTTTCCCGTGCGTTTGAGGTCAGTTTGTTAGGTACGGTTAGTTTTAGAGAGCTTTTCCACTTATTTATTCTTGCTTGTTGTTACTACTGTACTCTTGTTGGGTGGTGTTACCTTTCGCATGTTGTTCGCACCTTGTCGTCCTATTTTCCGCGTTGTGTGGTGGGGGTCCGAGGGATCCCTATTGAGCCAATGAGATGAGACTCACCCCTGTGTTTTCAGTTGAGGCGGGGTCATCGAGAGGTGCGACAGAGTTTCAGCGTGGTTCCAGTAGCCAGGGTTAGTCGCCAGTCTGTCAGAGCCGGGGTATGCCCCATGTACTTGTACTTTTCTTTCTGTTGACTGTACTTATTTTGGACATGAGACACTGTGGACCTTGTAGCTGTTTAGTGTTTATTTATTTAAATTCCTACATTTATTCCAGATTATTATGCTATCTCTACAGTTGTTTTAGCTTCTCTTGTACTCTCCCACCATCCCTTTAACCCTTTCGAGTCTTCGGACTCATAGGTGGCGGGTCGTGATTCGAGACGCGCCAGTTCCATTCCGATACTCAGATCTCGGGTCGTTACAGCTGTGCTCTCACCGATGTGTTGACGCACGTCGACAAATCCAAGTGCTTCCATCAGAACCGCTGGGCTGACTGTCCTGCTCTCTTTGTTGGTCGCGCTGGCCTCCAACCCTAGCAACTCTAGGGTACTCTCTCTATAGTCAGGGTAGGTGATCCCACTCACTGCCTCCTCATCCACTCGTAGTCCGGTGATCCGGACTACATCCTCTAGTGACAGCACCATATGCCCCCAAGGGATCAGGAAAGCTCGGCTCGGCGCGTGCCACCTCTCCCTCAATGCCTGGACGAGGGGCAAGTCGAGTCAGAAGGGCTCGATCTACAGAAACGCCCCAAACCCCATGGCATCCACTCGGGCACACTAAAAGTCTGGTAACTCTCTATACACTGTTATCACCAAGTACCAGCTGATCCGGGTCCTCATCACACCCTTCACACCATAAAAAAAGAAGAAAAGAGTCACGTCAGTAAAAATGACAACAATAAATAAATAAAAAATACAACACACATAAAAAAAAGAATTAAACACGTCAACGTAGAAGGACGCTTTGATATTTTACTTATTTTTTAATTAAATAATAATAATAAATGTGTCAAGGCGGCAGGACGCCCAAATGATTTTCCTGATTTTTTTAATTATCAAACGATACTGAAGATGTTTACGCGTTAGGACGCCTCCACAATTTCTATAAATATTAATTAAAATAAAAATAAAAAATGTGTCACAACCACCTGATGCCTTTAAATTTTTCCTAAAAATTGTTTTATTTAAAAAAAGAAACTTAAATTTTAACGTGTCAACTGCCGTAGACACGTTTATCTTTTCAAACCCACCACCGCCGTGGGCATCCTTTTCCCCTCCTAAACTCATAAACAATTAAGGAAATGCATAAAAAAAGAAGAGTTTGGAGACCTACCGGATCATGATCGCCCTCTCCCGTGCCTCCAGGTCCCTCGGGGCCTTCAACGGCCAAGGGAAGCTCCTCCTCCTCCACGGCGCGCTCCACATGCTCCCGGGTCCTCCTCGGGCGACGGGCTGCTCGCTTATGCTTCTCTCCACCTTGGCTCAGGCCGTCGTGCTCCATGGATCGAGAAATAGAGGAGAAAAGATCAAAGAAGGAAGAAATATGGGAATATGGACAGTTGGGTGAGATGAAGAAGGAGGAGTGGAGAGGGTGGCCTTCGACCGTTTTTGTCAGAATTCAAATTTTAAAGGGATCTTGGCGCGCAGACGCCCCCAAAACAAAAAAAAATCTAACACGTCCTGCTATAAAGACGCTTCCAAAAAAATAAAACAAAACAATATATATATATATATATATATATATATATATATATATATTAATACATTATTCAAAACAAATAAAAAAATAAAAAAATAGAAAACAACTGCGTCTAGTGGATAAGACGCATTCAGTGAAGGCGTCCCCAACTTAGGACGCGGCCAAAAAAAAGGGAGACGTGCGACGGCAATAAAACTCCGCATTTATTGAAACAAAGTGAGCTACATCAGGGGTTTGGGCACTTCGGGCCTCAGTTTCCTCAATTCGATTACATAAGTTCTCCATAGCTCGCGTTCTTCCTCTATGTTCACCATTACCCTTCCCAGAATTCTCGTCTTCCATGATGCTTTGATAGTCTTCACATCCTTTGCATCTCCCTCCGTACTCAGCTCTCTCTTCCTCAGAGGAGGAAGGTCAGATAACATTGGGAACAAATGGCAAGGAAGCTCGATTTGAGTACAACACCGATGTGCATTGTAAAGGATGAATTTAGTCGCGCCAACTAGTTGGAGTTCAACTTTAGGAGAAGACCTCACAAGGAGTTAACGTTGGAGTAGGCATGCCGGTGCGCAAGTGAACATATTTTATGTCATGGTGCTGAAGTGAGCCCACCAGTCTTCACGTTTCTTAAGCCAGGGAATGCGATTAACCACACTGCCACCAAAGCCTAACACATTGGCCATGTGGTAGAGGGGGCTTTGTTGGAAGAGTTTCAAAGCAGTCGGCATCCCCTCACGATGGTCAAATTTGAAATGCAAGTCAATCCAGCAATTAAGAAGAAGCACGCAACCGAAAGGAGGCTTACCCATGCTAGAAGCCGTTAGATTGATTTAAAGATAAACAAGAACAGTGGGCCCCATTCTTTTGCCATTCCAAATTCCACAAATGACACTCAGTTGATCTTCCTCCACTATGTTATCGGTGTAAGGGAATAAGAGAGCACCTGCCAAGTAGATTGTGAATCCCTTCATGATTCCTTCTATGCGATCATCATCTGTGAATCCTCCCAGGGAATTCATGACCCATTTTGTAAGCTTTTGCAGATTGATTCCCTTTTGAGTCTAGACGCCTCTGATAGCTCCATAAGGCATGAAGCTTCCAATGACCTCTTGGAAGTTACCTTCTTCAGCATGGGCATGATCTTTATCTTGCCATCCTTCTTAAATTTCTTCAAACCAAGCATGAGTTCCAGTTCCTCAAAAAGAATAGTTGCCTCGAAAGTGGGAAAAATAAAGGTATGAGTCTAAAGATGCCAAATCTCTGCTAGTGCGTCGATAGCTGCCCAATCCATGTGAATCTTGTCATAGTGCTTGGCATGAACAACGAGCCCTTGGAGGTGTCATTTCATGATGAATGCCCTCATGTCGATAGTGATGTTGGAAGTAAGCTTCGAAACCCACGACAGTTTGGAGAATTTCCTCAGGCTCGAAAAAAGAGGGTTCAACTTGAAATAGGAAAGAAAAAGAATGAAAAGGCAACAGAGAAATCATGCAAGGGAAGTAAGAAAACGAGTCATCTCACTATCCGTGATTGAATTCTCTCACTCTGATGTCCTTCAAGGTCAGTGAGCCTTTTGAAATCGCTACAAGATCTTTTTCTCTTCACGGGATGGAAAGAATCACCTTCCATCTCGAAAAGCCAAGATCCTTCTCTTCCTCCTCTTCAGCTTTAAATTTCTTTGATTCCTTTGGCTAGGCCAAGTAAAGGGATACTTATAGGGAAGGAAGGAACCAAGAAATAATAAAAAATTGGAGCTGTCATTGATCCATGACGACCAATGTCGTTTAAAAATGTTGTGTCACACACAATTTCAAATTTTATATAACCGCAAGCACTCACTTAAATGGATTTAAAAATATGAGTAAAATAGTAAATAGCGGGTCGATCCCATGAGGAAATATTTTAAATTAAATGCGTCGAAAAATTCATGTATTTGAGAAAGAATTGATTTGGAGTGCGTTTGTACAAGGAGAAAATAGAAGTGCATGAAAAATAAAATGAATCTATCTAAAGAAAATGAGAGGGGTTTAGAAGAGAAGTGTGGAAGAGATAGAAAGCGACACAATGTGACAAAATGAATTTCATTGCTATGGAAATTAAAATTACAACTATACAAATCAAAATTACAACTTAAAATTAAAAGAATAAGAAAAGAAATATAGCCGAGAAATGGAAGAGTGACGCCGTCCACGCCGTGCCGAGCCTTTGATCGCCGCCCCGCTTAGGTGATGAACACCGCCTTGAGAGGATCGAAGGAGAAGCTCTGCCTTAGGGAGATGATAAAGACTTTGGGGGGTGGGAAAGAGATAGGGGAAGAGAGGGGACTTAAAAATAATAGAGAGAAGAAAAGGGGTTGAAGAAATGCTACGTGAAAGAAAATAGTAAAGTGAAAACTTGAGAATAGAGAGATAGAAGAATGAGAATAACTTGAAAACTAAGAAGAATTGGAGGACAAGGAAGAAGAGAAAGTTGAAGAGCATTAAAAATCCTACAACTAACCTAAAGACTAAAAATTAAGATGCAAAACAGAAAAGGAAGAAAAAGGCATGGAAGACTAGCTAAGAACTAACTTAGAAAAGTAACTAAGGACTCCACGGTCTCCTCTCAAGTGACTTTTATAGAGTTTACACGGGGGCCTTCACGTCGATTCCAGGCCAAATCTCGAGCATTCAAGTCTCAATCATCGAAAGAGTGCATCAAGGGACCGTTATGGAGGCTTCGGAGGTGTCAGTTACGCGTGCTGAAGAGGCGACTGGGCAGACGGTCGTCAATTCTAAATAGGCAACTAAGTAGACAGGCGCCCTTTCTTTATTGCCTTATTTTATTCTGGCCTCGAAATTTATGCCAAGAAGGTGGCGCCTGGGGTACTGGGCACCCTTTAAAGGGTGCCTGGACCTTTGGGCGCCTCTTAAGTAGATTTTTCACCACTTTCTACCTCGTTTCACGTGTCGAATTAAAGAGACGACTGCTCAGTAGGTCGCCTATTAAATATTTTTGTACTTTGACAGTACTGTCTCAAGTTGTGTGAAAAGTGCCTTGAACTGCGAGGTTTACTTAATTTGCGACTGATTGCTCTGTCGCGTCTTTGAAATTGGAGCCCTAGGGAAGGGGCGCATCCTTCTTTTCGTATTTCTGATCTTCTCTTCATTTTATTCTGCATCTGTGGAAGGGGAACCCAGCCTCCTAGGCGCCTTCTAAGGGGCTCCCAGGCAGCTGGGCGCCTCTTTTTTCTATTTTCTTCACCTTTTTTCCCTTTCTGCAGCTTCAAGTGGGCGACCATCTGGGCGCCTCCGTCAAAGGGGTGCCCGGTGGACAGGGTGCCTTCTTCATTCAACATCTCTTTTTTGTTTTTGAAATAGGTGCCCAGATGGCTGGGCACCTCCTCCTCTGGCCCTGTAAACATTAAAAATTCAACATATTATTGTTCTTTTATCTAAAAATAATTGTGCAACTTCTTGGATGATTCTCACATTGTCATTTTACTCGAAAATGATGATAAAATACATACAGACTCAAATTATGTGTGAGAGTGGAATTAACTATCTAGATTACACAATTATAGTCCTTTAATAGTAAAAGATGATGTGTGTGATGCAAGTTATGATATAAATTGTGATACTCATCACACACCCCAACTTACTCATTGTTAGTCCCCTAACAATGCAAATAAGTTAAAATTTTAGGACAAATATGAGTCTACACAATTCATACTTCTATCCCTAACTCTTCTTTCACAGAATCAACCAAAGATTAGGAATCCGGAAACCTTAATACATACTAGCCTTAGATCATGACCTAAGAATACATCCTGAAGTTCAATAGCACTTGTACATGTGTAATGATAAATCCATAGTTAAGAAAATTGTGTCCCCCAATTGTTATTCCAAATACGTGTCTTTGAACTCTGCACTTCCTAACTAAGAGCATTGAGCACACAAGCTTTTTGTCTACCTTATTTTATTGTTCCCTTGGGATCTTTTGTATATATATTTTTTTCTCACACATGATGCGGCACTACCCTTCACTGTTTAACACGAACGTTGACTCTTACCTTAGGAGAAGCAGGCCCGATTTCACAGATCAAGGTTCCCTTTTTCATTTGACGTGAACCTCAACACATTTTATGTGAAGTAGGCCCGGTTACTAAGATTAGGGGCATTTTTCATGACGTTTTTGCATTGATAGATAACTTGGCAAAGAGCTTGAAAAAAAAAATCTCCTTCTTGAGAAGTGCAGAGTGTCAAACACAATACTCAAAACAACAAAATGCTTATCTTATTTGTTTCATTAGCGTGCAAAGTGAATTTTATTTTTTCTAAAATGCACATGAACTTCAAGGAGCTTCTATTATCAATTTCCTTAGCTAGATTGTATAAATTTTTCCATCATCCTTTTCCCTAACCTTTTTCATTCCAGAATTGCTTTCAATAAAAGCGTAAATCAAGAAAACTCAATCGAGGATTTCATCTTTTCTCTTTCATGATATGTAGGAAATAAAGAACTCCTATCAAGTTGTACTAGATGCATCATGAAAAAAAATTCATATCCCCCCCAACTTGAATGACATTGTCCTCAATGGCATATAAAATTGAAATGGAAGAACAATGTAATAGAAAATATTACTGAGTAGGAAAGAGACAACCTGATATGCGAGGCGAAAGGCTCCTTTAAAGGAACAGCGATAGCTCCTTCTCCTCCGCCTGTTTATTGAAACATTCTAAACAAAAGCATCAAATAACAAAAAATCCTAGGTTGCCTCCCAGAAGCGTTAAGTTTTACGTCTTCAGCCAGACGCATGAATGCTCCATAACCAACGAGTTGATTTCAAAATGAGCCATCAAAGAATTTTATTTTTATTAAAATTTTCCTTTTCATGCCCTGAAGAAAGTGAATATGGCTGGTGAATGCAAGGGCAAGACAGATATCGGGGTAGAGGCAGTTCAAAAGAACCACCCCGATCATAGGATAAAGGAGGAACATTGGTAAAAATCATGTCGTCAATTATAAAGTATTCCTCCTGAAGGTCTATGAAAGGTGTGAATGAATTAAAGCAGACCTTATCATTTCTCAAAAAAATTTCTTCCACCTTAATTTTTGGATTTTCAAGAACTATCGTGAGGTGGGGAGAGAATGGAGGATGAGAGGCTCCCATGAATGGATTGGTGTTGGGGAGGTTATCGACATCAAGAGTCAAAGAAACATGTTCCTCAACACCATAGTCATGAAATTCAATGGGATCAGACAAATTAGCTAAATGTAGAGCAAGACTACACCAATCGGCTGGAAGATTTTCAAAAGAATCATTATGGTCACGAATTGGCAATAGCTCTATCCTCTCCTCTAGATTAAAATTATCATGTGGTAAATTTAATTCATTCAATTCCTCATTCACCCCGATTTCATTGTTCAAACAAATATTCAATTCTTGTTCCATATTCACTTCTTCCTCTTGCCCATCTTCAAAGAGAATTTTATCAAATTTGGGGAGAGACATTTGATTAAAGATTTGAGGTTCATTATACTCTTCCTCTCCCCCAAACTTGAGATCATCCACCTCTCTAGTAGTCTCCTTATAAGGATAATTAAGCACAAGCCGATCATTCAGTAATCCATCACCTTCATCTATTTCTTTTCCAACACATTCCTCAATCCCCTCAAATTCCTTAGACTTTTCATTTAAAATCTGCTGGCATGATCTCTCCATAATCCCTTCATCTTCTGAATTAAAATTGATTTGAGTGTTATGATAATGAGAAATCAAAGATTGATTACAATCAGTGCGAAGGACTTGATGAGTAGGATTGGACTCAAAATAGTCAAAGAATTGATCTCCCTCCATGCTTGTGACTTCCTCAGTTAGTCTGTTGATTCGCTCCTGGAGGGATTTACTTAGGAGAATTAATTGATTGAATTGATCATCTGGGATATTATCTAAGGGTGGAAGAGATGAATAGTAAGGAGAAGAATGATCTGTATATTAGGTTGGATCATCAGAGTTTGAGGCCCAAATTTGATCTTCATTATTCTCTTCTTCTCCCCCCAACTTAGACTCCTCATTATTTTCCTTGGCCATTATAAATGAAGTTTCAATAACTTCCCCCTAGTTCTCCTGATATGGCCGCTCCGTATTACCTTCATCATCAAAAATCATTTGAGAGTTACTGGATTGAGAAATTATGGATTGATCATTCAGGTCATAATTAGGAAATTAATTTTTAAAATTTTCAATAGGGAGGCTAGCATTTATGTCCATTTTGAACTCTCTATCAAGTCAGTCAAATTGAGATTGAATGGACTGTTGATTGGCCAAGATGAGTTGAGTCAACTGATTAAACTTGTGCTCAAAATTAGACTGTGTTTGAGCTAGATGTGTTGGGTTGTACTCAGAATGGGGTGAATAAAGATCAGAATAAGAATCAGTATGGTACTAAGGTGAATGCGAATAGATGGGTTGTCCTTGAGATTAGGTTTGATAAGGATCATTGGAATATGAAGCCCAATCTGAAAAGTGTAAGCTTGAAGGATTTTGCATGGGTCTTGGTAATGTGCCCAAGAAGATGATTGTTGATTTCCCACCTATGATATGGAATTGTGTGAGAAAAAGAGGTGAAAAAATCTGATGATAATTGATATGGCTCTTAGCTGAAAGATGAATTATGAACCCCAATGTGGAAGAGTGAAGGAGTTTTATGACAATAGACAAATGAAGGATTTGAATTCAAATAGCCCGCATGGTTGAACATGAAAGAATCCATTAATAGGCCTGAACAAAAGTGGATGTGGCAATGTAAAAGGCCCAAGAAAGAGTGATGATTTTTATATAATTTTTTTATTTTTTATTTTAGTTTGTAGGAAAATATTTTTTTACTCTTTTCTCTCTCTCTCACTCTTTTGTTTTGTTTGTTTTATTTTGTTGAAATAATCAATGAATTAATTTCTAAATGAATGGTTTATGCAACAATGATGATGATTTTTTTTTGAATTTTGAAGAATTCTGCGATGAATGAATTACTACATACAAATGTTATGAATTAATCACTCTATGAATGCCAACATGATAGTTTATTATTATTATTATTATTTTGAGAAGGGGAATTGACACTCACTATCAAAGTGGTCAATTGGCCAGGTAAGAGGGGGAGTTGTGGGAGGCTTCCCCTACTTTCGTAGGGTTTTAATTAAATAATCACAATCTCGCTTAAGCATTTGCCATTTAACCTCTGGCCTTAGACACCAATTTTTTAAAATGATAATAAATTTTAAAACTCCCTCTTTCTTATATGTGAAACCTTCTAAAGGTAATCTACCTCCGGGGTACTTCGTGATACAACCAGCCCGACTTCTGTGAGGGAATTCACGGGTGCGAAGACTTATGGAGGTCTTGGAGATGAAATTTCTACTACAAAGAGACGGAATGTTCAATGGAGAGTTCTTTCAAATCCAAGAAGGGTGTAAGTATCCTAATGCCCTTAAGAAGGGGAAATAGAAAGAAGAGATTTTTTTTTCAAATGAGAATGTAAGTGAATAGAAAATTAACTAAAATACATGAACAATATGCATCTATAATAAAACATGATAGTATGAGACCAATTTTTTTTTATGATTTCCTATTTTATGATTTTTTTTAGAGTTTTTTTAAGATTTTTCAATAAGAGATGAATGCAATAAGCTATAAACTAAAATTAACAAAGAAAATAAAAAATTATTATAAAATAAAGCTCAAAATGATGTTTTTATATTTTTATATTTTTATATATTTTTAAAAAAAAATTCAGAATTTTTTAGATTTTTTTCAGAAATAAACAGAACAAGACATTTACCTATGTGTACTGACCTTTAGCGACGCTTAAATTTTCTGAATTTTTTAAATTCTAACTTTTTACTACAGTGCTGGCTTTCAGCTACGCTTTCTGTGACAGTTTGTTTTTTGGGTTTTTCAGGTCCCATTTTTTTGTGATTTTTTTACAAAATAAAAATAAAAAAAATAGTATTTACATATGTACATCAAACACAGAAAATTCTAATCAAAAATTTTTATTTCCTAACAGGCAACGACGCCAAAAATTGATACATGATGACGAATGTCGTTTAAAAATACTGTGTCACATATAATTTTAAAATTTGTATAATCACACTCACTTAAATAGATTTAAAAATATGAGTAAAATAGTGAATAGCGGATCAATCCCACGAGGAAAAAATATTTTAAATTAAGCGCGTTGAAAAATTCATGTATTTGAGAAAGAATTGATTTGGAGTGCATTTGTACAAGGAGAAAATAGAAGTGCATGAAAAATAAAATGAATCTATCTAAAGAAAATGAGAGGGGTTGAGAAGAGAAGTGTGGAAGACATAGAAAGAGACGTAATGTGACAAAATGAATTTCATTGCTATGAAACTTGAAATTACAACTAGACAAATCAAAATTACAACTTGAAATTAAAAGAATAAGGGAAGAAATGTAGCCGAGAAATGGAAGAGTGACGCCGTCCACGCCGTGCCGAGCCTTTGATCGCCACTCCGCTTAGGTGATGAACGCCGCCTTGAGAGGATCGAAGGAGACGCTCCGCCTTAGAAAGATGAGAAAGACTTTGGAGGGTGGGCAAGAGATAGAGGAAGAGAGGAGACTTAAAAACAATAGAGAGAAGAAAAGGGGTTGAAGAAATACTACGTGAAAGAAAATAGTAAAGTGAAAACTTGAGAATAGAGAGATAGAAGAATGAGAATAACTTGAAACCTAACAAGAATTGGAGGACAAGGAAGAAGAGAAAGTTGAAGAGCATTGAAAATCCTACAACTAACCTAAAGACTAAAAATTAAGATGCAAAACAGAAATGGAAGAAAAAGGCATGGAAGACTAACTAAGAACTATCTTAGAAAACTAACTAAGGGCTCCATGGTCTCCTCTCAAGTGACTTTTATAGAGTTTACACGGGGGCCTTTACATAGATTCTAGGCCAAATCTCGAGTATTCAAGCCTCATTCATCGAAGGAGTGCATCAAGGGACCGTTATGGAGGCTTCGGAGGCGTCAGTTACGCATGTTGAAGAGGCAACTGGACAGACGGTCGTCAATTCTGAATAGGTGACTAAGCATATAGGTGCCCTTTCTTTATTGCCTTATTTTATTTTGGCCTCAAAATTTATGTGAAGAAGGTGGCGTCTGGGATACTGGGCACCCTTTAAGGGGCGGCTGGATCTTTGGGCGCCTCTTAAGTAGATTTCCCACCACTTTTTGTCTCATTTCACGTGCCAAATTAAAGAGGCGACTGCTCAATAGGTCACCTATTAAATATTTCCATACTTTGACAGTACTATCTCGAGTTGTGTAAAAAGTGCCTCAAACTACGACCTTTACTGAATTCACAACTAATTGCTCTGCCGCGTCTTTGAAATTGGCTTCCTAGGGAAGGGGAGCATCCTTCTTTTCCTATTTTTGTTCTTCCCTTTATTTTATTCTGCATCTGTGGAAGGGGCGCCCAACCCCATGGTCGCCTTCTAAGGGGCGCCCAGGTATTTGGGCGCCTCCTTTTTCTATTTTCTTCACCTTTTTTTTCTTTCTGTAGCTTCAAGTGGACGCCCATCTAACTGGGCGCCTCCTTCAAAGGGGCGCCCAATGGACTGGGTGCCTTCTTCATTCAACATCCTTTTTTTGTTTTTGAAATAGGTGCCCAGATGGTTGGGCGCCTTCTCCTCTAGCCCTACAAACATTGAAAATTTAACACATTATTGTTCTTTTATCTGAAAATAGTTGTGCAACTTCTTGGATGATTCTCACATTGTCATTTTTACTCGGAAATGATGTTAAAATGCATACAGACTCAAATTATGTGTGACAGTGGAATTAACTGTCTAGATTGCACAATTGTAGTCCTTTAATGGTAAAAGAAGATGTGTGTAATGCAAGTTATGATGCAAATTATGATACTCATCAGCCATCTTTGACTTTGTTAAGGTAGTTTCATCTTGTTATGATGCTTCTGTGTTATAATTATATTTTATTGTGTTGGCTGTTGAGTGCAGGATTCAAAAAAAAAAGAGGTGAGAAAGGGTGGGGCACCGCTGTCCCACCTTGTCCCACCATATGCCACCGTCACCACGGTGACTAGTCCCCCATGTCATGCATTGTATTATATGATATTTGCACTACTAGAACAATATGTCAAAGGCCTTGCGTCCTGAATGAATTTGGAATCTGAGTTCCCCTTCAATAAAAACAGTGATGATTTCAGAGGAATTTGGGTTGCATGGATAGGCCGTTAAGTTGTGATAGCGTGAGGACGATGGTTCCGTTCGATGAGTCGGTAAGTGGATAAATAGGCCCCCGGCTCATTATCAGCTTATCGAATTGGTATCATGACCCATTCTTAACTACTTGACATTATTATCCTTGGCTACCTTCTATTTTAGTTTGTTTTAATTTTTCCTTTAAACCCAGCACACATTCATGAAAGACTTTGATTTCATCGCGGAAGATCATTCAAGTAATTTGACTGCGAAAGCCGTTGCGCTTAAGTTCTTCTAATATGAGATATTCCGTTCTGAAACAGTATTGAGTTTCCTTGAGACTACCCAGGACTATTTTTCTAGAAGAGATCCTTGCTTGGACTAATCTTCAAATATTCCTTTACTTTTACTCCATTTGACCTATCCTTGCCGCAGTACTTCCACATTTGTTGGTAACCGGTTCCTAAAGGTGAAACCTGCAGGTTTACGACCCAGGTACTTCCGCACAGAGAAGTTGGTCCCTTTTTCTATTTGTGCATGCGTGCACATCTTCCCCTTGTTTGATTTCCACCCAAACAATCGTTGAATTTGGAAGACCTTCTTCAAGGTTGTCTCATTGACACTCTGAAAAGATTCCAAACCGTAATGTTGAGAGTGTGTCTCATCACACCTTGGAATCTACTTTTCTGTCCGGTCGCACTCCATTTCATTACACTTCTATTCCATGCCACTACGTGCCACTCTCTTACAAAGTAGACGTCAAGGCGGAGTAGCTGTAGACACGCCATTTTTGATATTACCATGAGTAAATCTCATATTGCACTATGATGCCCCAAAGTTGCCTTTATATTTTGAATTACTTGGGTGATTTTCTATGTTTCTGATTTTTTTCACATTTTTTTGAATTTTTCCGTGAAGAGTTTTAAAGGCGACAGGGGAGGGTGACGTCTCTTTTAAAGGCGTTTGGGACCTAAGACGCCTTCTTTAGACCCTCGTGCAGCACGCGGGCGACGCTGCTCTCACCGTTTAGTTTGACGTTTCAAAAAAATCTAAACACAGAGACATCTTCGTGCCCGGACGCGGTCTCAAAATTCAAGGTTAGGCACCAAAAACACTCACTTTCTCAGCTGTCGACGGCTTTTGACGTCGGTTTTGTGGAAAACATTGGATGCATCTTGTATCTGGGACGCTTTCTTTGAGCGCGTCTCATCTCTAAGACGCGTCCTTGCATTTAAAAAATAATAAAAAATATGAGAAGAATATTTTTATATTATTTGACACGTCTGGTCAACGGGACACATCAATATAAACGCGTCCCAAACCCCAGACGCGTCAATCAATTTTTTTTCAATAAATAGAGGACCCCCTCCCTCGAAACGAGAGAGCTGAGAAGAGAGGGGTTACCCTGCCAAAATCCTTTCCAAACCCGAGGGTTCTTAAGGGGAGGGAGTACTCTATCAGAATCCCTTCCGAGCTCGAGGGTTCTTAAGGGGAGGCTCTGCATGACTTTCGGGTGCCCGTGTGCTCGAGAAAAGTTGCTTCATCCCTCACGCTTCCACGTCATCCTCACGCTGCCAAACCTCTACCGAAGCTCCGCCGAATCTCGCCATCGACATCCCATACACTCTTCTTTACCCCTTGTTCTTTCCTTTTTAGTCTGCATGCACCATTTGTCATTTTTACACGAATCACGCTCCTCTCTTTCAGAGGGCATCGTCCCGTGCATTTCTGTACGTCATTTCATTCATCATCCTATTTTCCCACCCTTTCACGTTCAAGAGAGGTTTAAAAGCAACACCAACCAGGTGTGTGTCCGCTCATAATTTCATTACTTTTATCACAAATGATTGATACTACACCACTTTTATTCTGATCTATTTTGGTGTTGGTTTATTTCTTGCAAGGGTAACCATAGAAAGCCCTCTTCGTCGGTCGGCCGAAGGAAGAGGAAGAAGCAACCCACACCGCTTCCCGCTTTTGAGGTAAACGTGATCACCCTTCTCACTTTTGGGGTCTTCAGCCCCTGGCGATCACTTTCTTTTCATTTTGGGGCCCTCAGCCCCTACTGATCACATCACTCCTTATACACGTGCTCTTTTTATTCCTTTATTCTCATCATCTGTTAAAACCGCGCGGAGAGTCATTTCCCACGGCGGTCTCCATATTGCTCTTTTATCTCTGTCTCTTCTTTTATTTTCTACATAAATCCGTGCAGAGAGTTATTTCTCACTGCAGAATCCCTACGTAAACTCGCGTGGAGAGCCAATTCCCGCGGCAGTTTGTTTAATTTTGCCATTTAAATTATGCACTATTCCCATCCCTCCGAGGCCCGTGACGAGTCACTTCCCGTCATGGTCGTCTAATTTCTGCAATTTAATTTCTGCAATTTAAGTTCTGCACTATTCCCGTCCCTCCAAGGTTCGCGGTGAGTCACTTCCCGCCATGGCCGTTTAATTTCTGTCATTTAAATTTTACACTATTCCCATCCCTCGAGACCCGAGGCGAGTCACTTCCCACCAAGACCGTTTAATTTCTGTCATTTAAATTCTCCACCATTCCCATCCCCCCAAGGCACGCGGTGAATCGCTTCCCGCCATGGCCAATTAATTTCTGCACTTTAATTTCAACACCTCTCATCCTAAAATCCGCGGAGAGCAATATCTCGGTGTGGTCCAATGCTTTCTTCTTCCGTGTCTTTCTCGTCTTCTCATCGAGCACGTGTGTCACTTTTACTATCCCGACCATTTCATCAATACAAGAGGAACGCCTCCTCAATAGGCCGCTCCTTCTCTCCGCATGACGTCGTTCACACGCTACACTTCTATTACTGCTTCCATTGTTGTGGGGACCCGCGGGACCCCTACTGAGCCATTGAGATGAGGCTGACCCCCTACTTTTCAAGTGTGGCGTTCTCCTCGGAGTGGAGCGTTCCTATCGGAAGTTCTTTAGTTGCCAGCTAGCTAGGCGGAGTGTTCACTCGGTATCGTGTACGTTCTCTTTCCCTGACTATACTTGTGGATTGGACTCTGTAGTTATTTAATTGTTACAAAATGTAATTTTAATTCTGTTTGAACTGTAGATTTACTTTACTGCTATCATTTAAAATTTCTATGGATATCCACACCAACTCAATAGTCCTTTCGATCCTTCCAACTCATGGGTGGTGGGTCAAGATCTGAATAGTATCGGGTGTTTCTCGATATCTGGATCTTGGGTCGTTGTATAATATTTAAAAGATGATTAATAGCATATCGGTTACGTATCATTCACCTACCGTTCGGTCTTTGGCTGGTACGATTCAATATGTGTGGTATGTCATGTATCAGATCGGTACATCAAACCCTGCCACTAGCCACTATCAGCTTGGCCTACCACCCTGTCTCGTGACATCATCGACGAAGTCCACACTATAATCATGCACCGCCACTATCAATGTCGGATTTATTGGACCATACGCATATTGTCATGCTAGCGTGTTGGTTTTACCCTGACACAATTCAGCATGTGTGGTACACACCATGCCAGATCGATCTGACAAACCATATTTCTAATTGATATAAAGGACTAGGGGAAGTTTACAGTTAAAAATCTTTTAAGGTCTCGTTTGATTTGGAGATAAGTCTTGAGAAGAATATATGTAAGTCATTACGGGTTAATTTATCCTTATCTTAATTATCATGTACGTTTGGTATGCAAAGAATAAATATATTGATATTCTTATTACTTATTTAATTAAAGATAGGAACACAAATGAGAATAAGTTTGATAAAAATACTAATTTGCCCTTCTTATTGATTATGATTAGTTTGCCCTTCTTATTGATTATGATTAGTAATCATTTTTCTCTTCAATGATCATAATTAACACTAGTATTGTTAGTTCTTATTTATTCTTAATGATCATTATTAACACTAATATTGTTAATTCTAACATGATTAATTAGCATTAATAATATTAATTAGCATTAATAATATTAATTAGCATAATAAGATTAAGCAACACTATAATAATTAATTATTTAATGATAACTAAATAATATTTATGTTAATTATCATTAATAAGATTAATTAGCATGGTTAGTTAGCATTAATAAAATTAATTAGCACTAATAAGATTAATTTACATGATTAATTAACACTAATAACATTAATTAACATAATCAATTAGCATAACAAGATTAAAAACTAAAATATTAATTAATTAATTAATGTTAATTAAATAATATATTTATTAATTAACACTAATAAGATTAATTAACATGATTAGTTAGCACTAAGAATATTAATTAACACTAATAAGATTAGTTAATATGATTAACTAACACTAATAATATTAATTGTGAGATTATAAAAAATAACTTTAGACGATTACATCATTTGTAAATGTAATTTCTCCTCTTCACCTCGTAGAATCTGAATAAAAAGAAGAATTGTCAGATTTTAACATTTAAATATGGGTATTTTCTTCTTGCACTTGTGTAAACTGTTCTTGTGACTCAAGAAGTTCCTAGTCATGATAATTAAATAATATATATATTAGTTAATAATAATAAAATCAATTATCATGATTAGTTAGCACTAATAACATTAATGAACATTGAGAAGGGTAAAACCCATACAGTCCATGCGCGACCCGTTAATGCTAGGCCCATGCCAGCCCAAGGTCTATGAAACATGTAGCGGACCCCCGACATCTGACGCCCCACGCCAGGCGGCCCAATAGGGTCAACTATCGGAATCGCCAGCCCACGAGGGGCCTCGACCTAGGTATATCAGACGCCGGATGACCCTCCGATGACCGAATGTTATTCCCGCCATCCTCGGCGTCAACTCCAGTAAAGGCGAGCATGCCCCAAGGGTGCCATAAGACTCGCCTAAAGATCGCCCGGCTCCTGACGAACGGGCACAGAACGGGAAACTCCCCTCGATCGCGGGAGACGTTACCTCACGACTCACGCCCTTCCCTGTTAAGGGATAGGTCTCCACCGTTAGGACAACCCCTATAAATGGACCTTTGACGAGGACACACAGGGACACAAGGTGACATAGGCACACACATATAGAGATAGACCAATAGCTACAGACGCTTACGAACAAAGAGAGCCTTTTACAGAGGAGAGTCTCAACCCGCTTCTGAGCATGCCTCCAGTCTAGCGAGCACCCATTGGGTGTGGCGAGCAATTCTCCGAAAGTCTAATCCTCACTCTAGGCTTGATCGCTCTGCTCTCATCCTCCTCTCTCTTCTCTATCCTCCCTTGATCCCCACATGACAAGGTCTTGACTTAAGCATCGGAGGGTTGTCCCCTTGGGTAACGTCCAGGGATCCTTTTGACGTCGTTTTTCTGATATTTGCAGACATCCATAGGTGGCTAGATGATCTTACCCAACAGATAAATATTAAAAGTGTGATACGTCATTCGAGAGATCATTTTCTCGCCTGTACAAACACTAATAAGATAGGTAATATGGTCAATGGAAGTAGAAGGGGGGTTGGGGAGGGAGGAGACCGGTGGGCGGGGGACACAGAGATGAAGGTGAGGAATATATTGTGTGGGGGGGAGGGGGGTTGCAAAAGAGAGGTGAAGGGGAATGATGGTGCTCGGAAAGAAGGGGATCTTGTTATCATGCAGTGTTGGAGGATACCGATGGGGAGGTAAGGCTTGCTTCCCCACGAGGGGTTTTCCTCTTTAAATGGGTCCCTGATAGTTAAGTACGCGGATATCATGCAGTGTCGGAGCATCCCCGGGGCTGGGAAATTAAGAAGGGGATCTTGATTAATTAGGGGGATATCAATGGGTCGGGTCGGCTCGATACAGGTCCATAGGTCTAACCCGATTTCAGGTCAGGTCGTAAGATATTTTTGACTCAGGCGTTCGGCCCATGGGTCAATCCGATCCGTTCTCATTTTTTATTCTCAGTTTAAATTTTAAAAATTAATTGGTTAAAAGTATATTATTTTATTTAATTAAAATTTTAAAACTATCTTTTCACATAAATTATGTAATTAATATCAAAATTCTAATTAATTTACTAAGATTATAAATTTTATATTATTAAATATATTATTTGTTATTATATATTTTTTATTTAAATTATTTGGTCTAGCTAGTCAGACCTTAATTGGACTTTACATTCTTTTAATAGTGTGGGACTCGGCCCGACCCAATATAGCTCGGGCCCGGGTAGAGCTCGAACTTTAATATTGATAAGTTGAGCTCGAGTTAGACCAACGTAAGTCTGACCCGGGCCTGACCCATTGACCGTCCTACTTGCTCGTCAGTGGAAAAACCATTCTTAATTTGTTGCGGTCAACAATATTGCATCTGATTCAACCAAATCTCACAAAAATTGTTTGATAATTTAAATATTCATTCATTTTAACCATCTAATCTGATAAAAGTGTACAAGTTATGACCTTGCCCACAGGTATTTTTTATCTAACATATATCCGCACCAATATCTTTGTTCGGCTTCTCCAATTTGTTGGCGATCAATCCCAAGTTACAATATCTTAGGTCACGTTTGGTTCGAGGATAAATTTGGAGGAGAATAGACGTAAGTCATTCTAGATTAATTTATTCATATCCCTATATTCATGGTCATTTGGATTGCGAAAAATAAGTACGGTGATATCCCTATTACTCGTTTGGTAAAAAAGAAGGATACGAACAGGAATAAGTGTTGAAAAAGGACTAAATTACCCTTCTTATAAATTATTATTAGTGCTAATATTTCTCCTAAATGATCATAAGAAATACTAATATTGCTAATTCTAGTTAATATATTTATTCTTAATGATGATGATTATCACTAATATTGTTAATTATAACATGATTAATTCTTCATTAGTAATAACGAGATAGTTATAATTAATTATGTAACAATAATTATATAATATATTTAATAATTAGAATAAATAAGATTAATATGTATTATTAATTAGCACTAATAACATTAATTATCATAATTGATTAGTATTAATAATATTTATTATTATAATAAGATTAAACAACATTGTAATAATTAATTATTTAATGATAAACATATATTATATTTATTAATGAGTACAGATAAGATTAATTAACATGGTTAGTTAGTACTAATAATATTAATTACCACTAATAATATTAATTAATATCATTAATTAGCACTTATACTATTAATTCACATAATTAATTATCACTAATAATATTAATTAGCATAATAAGATTAAGTAACATTGTAATAATTAACTATTTAATAATATATTTATTCATTAGCACTAATAAGATTAATTAACATAATTAATTAGTATTAATAAAATTAATTAATATAGTTAATTAACACTAATAAGATTAAATAATATTATTATAATTATTTATTTAATGATAATTAAATAATATATTTATTAATAGATATTAATAAGCTTAATTAACATGATTAGTTAACAATAATAATATTTATTAATAATAATAGAATTAATTTTCACTAATATTTAAGGGAGAAAAAAGGATTAAGAATGTGGGAATAAGTCATTCCACCTAAGGGTGGAATGGGAATGACTTATCCCCAGTCTTAACCTCATTTTTGGAGACAATCCCATTCTCCTTAACCCCCTTATTCTTGTTAGTTCTAGTCGAACCAAACGATTAATAAGGTTAAGATAGGGATATCCCCCTCTTAACCCCCAACCAAACAGGTTACAAGTTACAACAAGTGCTTAATTAATTCTCCGGGGGCTTTTTACGTACGGGTCCCTTCTTACTAGGGCTGTCAATGGGCCGGGCCCGAGACAGATTTAGGTCGGCCCAGCCCGAGCCTTACTTATCAATGTTAAGGTCCAAGATTGGCCCGAGCCCGAACTATGTCGGGCCGGGCTGGGCCGGGCCAGGCCGGGCTCGATATTATTAAAAAATTATAAAGCTCGACTAAGGCCCGGACTCGATAACTAAAATAATAAATAATAAAATTAATATATTTAATAATAAAAAAATTATAATCTCACTAAATTAATAAAAAGTTTAATATTAATTATAATTTTTATGAAAATAGAGTTTAAAATTTTATAATTATTTAAAATAATATACTTTTAACTAAGTAGTTTCTAAAATTTGAAGGAAGGAAAAAAAGAGAATGGGCTGGGCCGTCCCGTGGGTTGACCTTAAAGCTCTAGCCCAGTCCTTGGGCCTAGTCGGGCAAGACTTTTAGGCCCGACTAAGAGTCCACAAGCTGAAAAAGGTGACCTGGCCCAAAATCAGGTCAAGCCCACGAGGCTACGGGCTAACCCGATCCATTGACAGCCCTACTTGTTACTTTCATGTAATTAGAAAACTATGAGACATGAGCGACCCATGGGATATACCATGGTTTGCCGTCCCGCCCCGACCCGCCTCGACCCGCACGACCCGACCCGACCAAGGCGGGCACCGGGTCGCACGGGCTGGGGGTCATGGACGGGACGCACTGGACCGCATGGTCCCGTGCGTCCCACCACGTACCGCTCCGGTGCGAGGCGGGACCCGGCTCGATACGAGCGGGTCGGGGCGGCTCGCCCATTTAACGGGCCGAAGGGGGAGGCTCTTCCTCCATCCCTCCCACCGACGAGCGGCGGTGCAGCGGTGGCAGACGGCGGCTTTGGGCGGCTCAGGGCGGCGATCGGAGGTAGGTGATTTTTTTAAAATGGTCTACGGCTGTGGGGGTGGGGAAGGGGAGGCGTCCACCGCCGGATCTGGCCGGAGGTGGGGGTGGGGGAGGGGGCGTCTGCTAGCCGGATCTGGCCGGAGGTGGGGGTGGGGGTGGGCGAGGGGGGCGTCCACCGCCGGATATGGCCGGAGGTGGGGGTGGGGGTGGGGGAGGGGGGCGTCTGCCACCGCCGCCGGTGGGGGTGGGGGAGGTTGAGGGGGCCGTCTGCCACCACCGCCGCCGCCGGTGGGGGGGAGGGAGGTGGGGGAGGGATGGGGGGCGTCTGCCACCGGGTGGGGGTGGGGGTGGGGGTGGGGGGGGCGTCTGCCAACGGGGGTTGGGGTGGTGGGGGTGGGGGTGGGGGGGGTGGGGCAGGGTCGGCCAGGGGTGGCGGTGGGGGGGGGGGGCGTCTGCCACCGGGGGTTGGGGTGGTGGGGGTGAGGCAGGGGCGGTGGCGGTGGGGGACGGCGGTGGTGGGGCTGGGCCAGGGGCGTTTGGGGGGGGGGGGGGGGAGAATAAAAAATAAATTAATTTTTATATTTTTATATTTTTTTTCTTAATTTAAAAAATATAAGAATAAAATTTCTTAAATTGTTTAATATTATTTTTTGATGTATTATTCAATTCATATTGTAGAAATAATATAATTTTTATTTAATTCATGTTGTAGAAATATTTTTTTGATGTATTGTTTAATTCATGTTGTAGAAATAATATGAATATTGTTTAATTCATCTTGTAGAAATAAATTTATTTTTGATGTATTATTTAATTCATGTTTAAATATTAGATTTAGTTGAGATGTATTAAATTTAAATTTTAGTCTTGCATGTCGTAGAATTAATGATATTATTTTCATTATTTGCTGTAGACGTAAAATAATATAATATTTTACTTTAAAAAGTTAAAGATGTTTTTCATTTAAATATATCTGAAGTGATAAATATTTTACAAAAAATTAAAGTTAATATTTATAATTTAAATTAAGTTGAGATGTTTTGAATTTAAATATAAATTTATTGATAAATATTTTTTAATTAATTTTAAATCTAATTTAGATGTATAATGTAATTTAAGTAGACATGTTTTTAATGTAAATATAAATTTAGTGTTGAATATTTTATAAATAATTATAAAGTTAATTTAGATCTATAATGTAATTTAATTAGAGATGTTTATAATTTAAATATATAATTAGTGATAAATATTTTACAAATAATTTTAAAGTTAATTTAGATGTATAATATAATTTAATTAGAGATGTTTATAATTTAAATATATAATTAGTGATAAATATTTTATAAATAATTTTAAACTAAATGTAGATGTATAATGTAATTTAATTAGAAATGTTTATAATTTAAATATATAATTAGTGATAAATATTTTATAAATAATTTTAAACTAAATGTAGATGTATTAAATAAAAAAATTTAGCATTATATCCATGTTTTCGAAATAATGATATTATTTTGAACTAAATTATATTGAGATGTATTAAATATTGAATTTAGTCTTGCATATTGTAGAAATAATGATATTATTTTCATTGTTAGTTGTAGACTTAAAATAATGTATTTTTTATAATTTATATTTCTTATATTTAGGAGATACAGTTAAGCACTCTATGGCTCCTAGGGAACGACCATATGATATTGGATGGTCACACGGAGTTATGTTGGATGGCAACCGACGGTGTTGGCGTTGCAACTATTGTAAAATAGAACTCCGGGGAGGAGGGGTGTCTCGGTTGAAGAAGCATTTGGCAGGAGGAGCCGGTGTAGGATACTCTGAGGTTGCTGGGTGTACCCATGTGCCTCGAGATGTGAAACTTGCAATGGCCAGGCACTTGCGGGAGAAGAGAGCTGAGACGTAAGAAAAGGAAAAAAGAAAAAAAGAGATCAAGCGCCAGAGAGCGGAAGAGCAAGCGGCAGCGACGAGGACGAATGTGCATGGACACTGGGAGAGAGTTTAGGTATTAGTGTCATTGATAGAGCCACTGTATGAGGTACTGTGATGTATGGATGGGGATAGAGTACCAACCATAGGGTTGGTATACAGCAAAATTGAAGCTGCCAAGCGGAAGATCCTTGCAACATCCAAAAAATATGAACCCACCATCTTAGAGATTGTGGAGGACAGATGTGACAGACAATTGAGCCGCAATCTTCACATGGCAGGTAAACAATTACATTCTCATCCAATAAATGAGCTGTGATCTTTAGCTGGTACTAATATGTAATTCATTGTCTTGCGATTGCAGCGTACTA
Source organism: Amorphophallus konjac (assembly GCA_022559845.1). Lineage (NCBI taxonomy): Eukaryota > Viridiplantae > Streptophyta > Magnoliopsida > Alismatales > Araceae > Amorphophallus > Amorphophallus konjac. The sequence goes on from CM040118.1 coordinate 482,038,997, forward strand.
TCTACATCTGGCATTCCAATATGCTCGGGGTCTTGCCTATGACAATACTTTGATAGAATCGGTCAACATTGTGGTAGACCGATTGTCTGTCACCCCAACAGATGCTGCTGATGTGTTGAATGAGGTATACTTTGATATTTTACCACTGAGATTATGAAATGAAATAAGTACTTAATATTTTTCGATAATTTTCTTCAATTGTTGTGAAGGAACCTGCGGTAGCAGGTGGGCCATTGTCTACTCGGTCTTTAAGGGCCAAGGAGATTGTCGACCTGTCGGTGCTTTATGAAGCTGGCAAAGTAGTGGCTGAAAGGGCACAAAACGACAACTCTCTTATACAGATCATGGGCTCAGGAAAGGAAGACTTAAACAGGCGGGTGGCCAATAAAGGTTGTATGGTGACAAGATCTAGAGGCCGATCTGCGGAGGACCCCAGACCTTTATCTCAATGATTAGTTCCATTTTAATTTGGAACATTAGAGGAGTGGGCAATTCAGGCTCCCGGGAATGCCTTAAGAGACTAGTGCATATAAATAAGCCTCTGATTGTGGCTATTAGTGAACCTATGCTCTCGGCCAGTAAAGCCCTGAAGCTAGGAAGATTTATCAACTTGCCCAACCATGCTGTTAATTCTGTAAATGACTCTAAAATCTGGTTGTTCTGGCATGACAGTAGTAACTTGGAATATATTTTTTCTTCTGCTCAGCAAGTCACTCTTGGTTTGAAGACTGGTAATGCTTACTCAGCCTACTTTTCTTTCGTATATGCCTCCTGTGATCCCCAGCTCAGATTGGAACTTTTCAATGAGCTAAGTTCTTTTGCAAACTCTGTTTTGGTTCCTTGGGTTGTTGGTGGAGATTTCAACTGTGTTATGAGACCTTCAGAAAAGATGGGGGGGACAGCTCCAGCTTTAGCTCCCATGGCTGAATTCCATGCTTTTGTTTGCTCGGTAGGTCTGTTAGATGCAGGATTTTCAGGGACTGGCATGACTTGGACTAATAATAGAACAGGTCAAGCCCATATCAGATCCAGACTGGATAGGATCTTTATTAACAACTACTGCCAGTCAGAATTGCCCCATCTTATTGTTAAGCATCTGCCTAGGGGCCCCTCCGACCATGCCCCTTTGTTGCTTCTTTGTGAAAACTTTTCCTCTGGGCCTTCCAGGTTTATTTTCCAAAAAATGTGGACATCCCATAGTACTTTCCAGCAGGTTGTTGCTCAGGTATGGGATCAGGATCAGGATCATCCTAATGCTATGGTCAGATTGTCTAACAAGCTTAAGGCTGTCAAGACTGCTCTAAAGACATGGAACAAGGAGGTGTTTGGAGATGTCACACAAAATGTCAGACAAGCAGAAATAGAAGTGGTCTCTAAGCAGTCTGCTTTTGACCTGGATCCCTCTTCTGATCACAGAAGTGCCTTAAATGCTGCAAATGCAGCCCTGCGACAGGTTCTCCACAGGGAAGAAGTCTTTTGGAACCAGAAGGCCCGAACCAACTGGATAGAGAGTGGTGACAGAAACACTGCTTTTTATCATACAATGGCTAAATGTAATAGAAGAAGAAGTCAAATTAGGAAACTTAAACTGGAGGATTCAAACTCTTGGTGTGAAGATCAGGATACCCTTCGAGTGCAAGCTGAAAAATACTTCAAGAACCTTTTCTCTTCTGAGGAACATACTGTAGACCCAGCTCTATTGGAATGCATTCCACAGTCCATATCTGAAGACCAGAATATTATGCTCTGTGCTATTCCGGATGGAGAGGAAATTAGGGCAGCTGTGTGGTCTCTTAAGGGGTCCAGCTCTCCTGGTCCGGATGGTTTCTCAGGCGACTTCTATACTGCAGTTTGGGAAATCATTGGAAAAGATGTTATTGCAGCAACCCAAAGTTTTTTCATGGGTTTTCCTATTCCAAGAAGTATCTCTTCCTCTATTATTGCACTAGTTCCTAAAGTGCAGGAGCCAAAGTCATTCAATGATTTCCGTCCCATAAGTCTCTGCAATTTCTCTTACAAAATTATATCCAACATCATCTCCAAGCGGCTGGCACCAATTCTTCCCAACATTATCTCACAGGAACAAGGGGCTTTTGTTAAGGGCCGTTTCATCTTGGACAATATTGCTTTGGCCAGACAAATGAGATGGATATTGATAGGAAGGTCAGGGGTCATAATGTTATTTTCAAGTTAGATATGGCCAAGGCATGTGATAGAATGGAATGGGATCTCATACTTGCTGTCTTAAAGAAATTGGGTTTCAACAACAGATTTACTTCCCTTATTGGTATGATTCTCTCAAATTGTTGGTTCTCAGTTAATTTCAATGGATCTATGGCAGGTTTTTTCAAGTCCAGCAGAGGGATACGGCAAGGTGACCCAATTGCTCCCTACCTTTTTATTATAGCCTCGGAGGTTCTAAGCAGAGGTCTTACTGCTTTATTTCAGTCAGGAGCTTTGAAGGGTTTTAATGGTCCTAGGACTGTGGTTCCTGTTTCTCATCTCCTCTATGCTGATGATACTCTCATCTTTCTAAATGGTAGCAAACAGAACATCAGTAGGCTCCAGCAGTTCATTAGAAGATATGAAAAGTGTTCTGGTCAGAAAGTTAACTCTGGTAAAAGTGGTTTCACTGTCTCTGTGAAAGCTCCAACTGAATTAAGGCAGTCCATTCACTTCATGACAGGTTTTCAGTTTCATGCTGGATTCAATTATCTTGGAATTCCCATTAAGAAAGGAAGATATATGTGCTCTGATTTTAAGTTTATAGTTGACAAAGTCCAACAGAAATTGGAAGGTTGGCAGTCAAAGTTTCTTTCTCAAGCTGGGAGAGCCATTCTTATTAATTCTGTTCTTCGCAGTATGCCTGTCTAACTGGCCTCTGCCTGTTTCCTGCCCAAAGCTATTCTCAAAACTATTGATAGCATCTGTGCAAATTTTTTCTGGCAGGGTTCTGAAGGCCAGAGGCCCGACACTGGGTGGCCTGGCATCACATTCTTAAGCCTCGGATTGAAGGAGGCCTGTCAATCAGAGATCTCCAGCAGGTCCAGACTGCTCTGGCTATCAAGACCTTGTGGAATATCATCCATGGCTCATCTCTATGGTCCTCTTATGCTCGTAGTAGATTCATCAAAACAAATTTCTATGACTGTGCTAAGGCTTTCCCTGCTGGATTGCCAGAGACCATTTTTCAGAAGGCAAAGGTAATTATCCTTTACAACTCAAGATGGCTCATTGGAGATGGGAAGGGAGTTAACTTTTGGAAAGACAACTGGACAGGTCAAGGTCCTCTTATCAATACAGTACAGCAGGCTGCCGACACTAGTAGCAGTTTGAGCCGGCCCAATATTACAGTTAGGGAGGTCATGATGGACCCCTATCATGAAGCAAGGAATCTGATTCATAATTGCCTTCCTAGTATTCAGCTTAGAGATGAGAAAGACTCCTGTGTATGGACAGCTACAGCAGGAGGGCTTTTTACTGTCAAATCAGCAAGCAAGCTTCTGAGGTCCTCGGGAATTTCTAGAAGCCCTTGGGTCAAGCTTTGGCACCCTAGCCTCGCTCCGAGGGCAGCTATTTTCTTTTGGAAGCTGCTCCACCGTGCTGTGCCTGTGGATAGTAGGGTGGCAGATTGTGGAATCTCTATGGCCTCCAAATGCAGCTGTTGTGCCCATCCTAATGATGAGGATCTCAATCACCTTTTTATTAATGGGGACTTGGCTGCGGAACTTTGGACATGGGTCAGGCCCCTAATAAACCCCAAGATCCACCTTAATGAGCAGATTACCATTCGATGCTGGAATGTTTTGGCAGGAACCAGGTTAACCTCAGCCACTAACTATGTTGGAATGTATGCTGTGGTACAAATGATTTGGGAAATATGGAAAGCCAGATGCGCAGCCAGATTTGATAATATCAGTCCATCTGCAAGGTCTATTAAGAGGAAAATCAGTGAAGCCATATCTTTCTCCTTGGATAAAATTTCTTTCCCTACTGCTTTATCAAGGTTGCAAAGAAACCAGCTGTCTCAGTTTCAATTTTTTCCTAAGTGTGTTCAGAAAATGCCTGTTCTTGTCCGGTGTAATCTGTCTCTATCTAAGGCCACTTTGAATGTGGATGGGGCTTCAAAGGGGAACCCAGGACTGTGTGGAGGAGGAGGATGCATTCGAGACCCTGCAGGTAATTTACTCTTTGGTTTTGCTTTTCATTATGGTCATGGACGTAGTCTACTGGCTGAGGCAAGGGCCTTGCATGATGGTTTATCCATTGCCTTGATAAGTGGCATCCAAGTGGAGGTTGTATATAGTGACTGTGCAGTGCTTGTTGAGGCAGTCTGGAAAAAGAAGTCTCCTAGTTGGATTCTCATTCCATGGTGGAAGGACATTCTTGAGCTTATATCCAAGAGTGGTTGTTCAGTGCAGCATATATATAGAGAGGGCAACCAAGTTGCAGATGCTTTGGCCTCTCATGCATGTGCCAATCACCATAACTCCATTTTTTCTCAAACTAGTGAGCTTCCTAGGCAGGCCAGGGGTGCTCTGAGGGTGGAAAAAGCGGGTCTACCTGCAATACGGCATTGTAAATAGTTTCCTTTTTTGGGGCTTATAGTTTCCTCTTCCTTTCTTGGCTGTTCTACAGATAGACAGGGGTATGCCCCGTTGATATTGTATTTTTTCAAAATATCAATAAAATTTCTTGGCCACAGGATTAGTCTGGGGGAGTGAGAACATTATCCCCTGCTGGGGGATGGTGCACTTGACTAGATCCTGATCCTGTTGGCTGGTGCTTATTAAAAAAAAATAAAAAAAATATTTTTCGATAGTGCGGATGAAATATTTAGAGAGGCAATTGGTTCATTTGCGACACCTAATGCCGTGGCCAGTCGTGACAGACTCGATCCAGGTATTGTGTCTTCACAATGTACATTCTATAGCTCAACATGTAATTTTTACATCTAACTATTATATTGTACGTGATCTGCCTTAATCACAGTTGAGTGGTGGCTAAATTACGGCATAAGTGCACCTGTATTAAAGAAGATCGCAATGGGAGTTCTATCGCAAACATCCTCGTCGAGTGGGTGTGAGCGGAATTGGTCGACGTTCTCCTTCTTACATACTAAGCTGAGGAATAGGCTAACACACCGCAGGCTAGACAAAATGGTGTATGTTCATTACAACATGAGGCTAAAGGTTCGGAATGTGCAGATTGATACAAGGAGAGGAGAGGGAGAATATGACTCAACGGATGCTGTGTACTTGCGAGACGATGATGACACTATGGTATCATAGGTTGCAAGAGCCACAATCGAGCGTGATGAGGCAGAACTGGACGAGGAGGCTGAAGAACCAGGCGAGACACCACGGCCTAATACTTTTCTCGCATCAGCTGTACAAGAGGCAGTGGGAGAGGGAGATGACATCTATGTGCAGTTGGGTGGTGACAAGTCAGCAACGGGACGTGATGATGAAGTTAATTTAGATGAATACCTCGTCATTGGGGGTGGAGACATATCGTATGCGTACGATGATACAACATGGGAGCGATTGATGCAACCTCCATTAATTGAGCGTCAAGAGCCACCTCAGGTGAATTAATACATGAAAATCAAATCGTAAATTTCATTAGATAGCGTAGTCATATATTGATGTATGATGATGTAAGAAATATATTGCATGTCGGTCCGACAAATGACAACATTGCGGGAGAACAATGGTCCCGAGTTGCTGCACCGCGGCATTCAATATCTACGGAACCCAGAATGTTATCCACTTCAAGAGAGGCTAGGGGGAGTTCCTCATTTAGAGAGGTGAAATTATATTGTCATTTTCACATTTATATGTTGTATTTCATTGGTAATTGAATATATTATTCTTTCAATTGTGTAGTCTTTGGTAGCATCGAAACAACCATCTCAGTCTGCTGCGCCACGACACTCAACATCTAAGGCACCCAGGCAGTCGTCTCAGGTATACGTACAGACTTGCACAGTAGAAAGTAAGTTGAAATATGATCTAGCCAGTATTCTGTTTCTCAGGCATCTAGAGGGACACAACATGCAGCAGGTAAGCCGCCCTCTGCTCCACAAAAGAAAAAATCATCATGGACCATATTATTCAGCAGCAAGAAGGACAAGGGACCACCATTAAATCTGATAGATATTGCAGATATGGAGACATGAGATCCCAATGCAGATGACGACACTCCCGAGCCCTCTGTTGAGCCCCTCATTAGTGGGAGTTATGACTCCGATGATGATAGTACACCGACAGGGTCTTCATCCCATGGAGGTGGCGGTTCTCAAGGTGGCCAATGGAGTCGTCGTGAGGATACTAGTGCTGGTGGCAGAGAGTACAGCAGTGGCCATAGTAGAGGTCGTGGGGGCCGTCAACATAGCGTATGGACAGAGGAGCAGCACTTCACATATGTCACGCAAGATGAGGACCACGGTACTCCACCGCCAGGGACAAGGCGGGCAGCTGATCATTGGGATCCCTACTATGGAAGTTCGGTTGCAGACAGTACCAGCTATCAAGGCATGTTGTCTGATTTTGAGAGGATGAGCACACATGACTCCCAGGGATCTGGAAGCTCGTATGGACGGTCATGGCCGCAGCAGCCGATGTATCATGGCGACTCAGATAGCAGTAGTTCATTTTTCCCATCGTATCCATATCCTTATGCCGCAGCTGTGCCAGTAGAGGTTGTGTATGCACAAGGTTCGCAGCAGTATGAATACTACGTACGCATGTACTGGGAGAACTATTCACGGTCAATGCCCTATGAAGACTATCTGTCCTATCTGCGGACCACATTTAATGTCAGATTGTTTGGAGATGGGCACTGGCCCAGTTTGGGTCCATAGTCTTAATGAGTATCTATCATTTCGTTATATTTATAACTAACTAATAATTAATTAAAAATTTCTTCATATCTTGAGTTTTGTACTTATCATTGAAATTACTATTGTAAACTTTTACATCATTTGCAGCTCATCATGGACGGACGGCGTCATCCTGCGTGGGAGCATGGATACTCTGTTGAGGGTGATGGACATGTGCACTGTAGATACTGCGAACATCGCGTCACCGGCATACACAGATTTGCTGAGCACCTTGCGGGAGTGGGACGCGATGTTCGTGCATGCGACCGAGTTCCGGGAGATGTCCGACATTCCTTTCGGACACAATTACAGGATAGATACGGTTCTCGTAGCACACCCAGGGCATCTTCTTCTACATCCCGGGTACCCCCACCACGAGCACAGGGCGGAGCAGGATCTTCCTCCACTTCCAGAGTTCGAGCAGCACCAGCACCAGTCGCACATGATAGAATTGAAGCTATAGATGTAGTGATGACTTTTTTTACAGATTTTCATGTACCCTCCACCGCAGTACACGACCCGTCATTTGTGCAGATGATTTCATATTTTCAGTTCTACCCACATGTACCTCCACCCACTAGGATAGAGTTAGATTTTACGGGTGATCCCTCTCATGTATCTGATGATGAGTTTTGGGATTCGGGTTTCAATGATGACGAGGATTAGTGAGTTTTGGGATTCAGGCATCACAGATGAGGAGGATGAGTGAGTTTTTATATTTTATACTTCATGAATGAATGTCATTATTATGTCACTGTTTACTTTAACATATTAAGTAATTTAAACGAATTTTTTATGGATTATATATAATATGATGTTTAATTAAGCGGTGTAATATGTTATTTTTATATAATTAGTATGGATCTATTATCATAAAAAAAATTCTACATTCTAATATTTTTAAATATATATCACATTTAATCTTTAAATAAAATTTTATTTAAAAATTTAAAAAAAATAAAAAATCGCGCGCCGAGAGCCCGAGTGAGCGGACCGGGTCACTATGCGACCCGGCCGACCCGACCCGTCCCGCGCCAAGATCGGGTCGGACGGGTCGGCAAACCCTGGGATATACAACATGCGGCACAAATATATTTGGTATAAGATCAGAACTATATTTTAATTAATTTGTGTATAGGAAAGGTGGCAGGAGCTGCATGTTCTTGTTTTTGCACGATGATGTGAGTGGACTCGACGAATGCCCCGTCTTAGGAACCGGTCACCCATCAGATGGTGTGAGCATCATATCATACGTTTGAAAATCTTCTTTTACACGCCAAGCCAAATGAATCTAAACTCGGGGTTTATATATAGCAGCCGTGACATATTCATGGCGTATAGATTAAATTTTCTCCTCTTTCAGTATTTGCTAAGGGCGAATTTGACAATAGAGTACGTCAAGGGTTAACCTATCTAAGATGATCTAACCGACCTCTAATCTTAATCGAGATCGGTTAACTCATTCTACTTATTTCTTAAGAATAAGTTAATCTATTTTGACTCTATTCGATCTCTCTTAAGAAAAAAAATATTAAATAAGAATAATATACCCGCCTCCAATTACATTGTCTTACTCGAACTTAATTAACCCGTTATCAAACAGACCTTAAAAAACGAAGTCAAAAAAAGCAGCAATCAGATACAAACTGTTGGTGGACTCGTGCACGCTTGTTGGAACTTAGAAGACGATGGGGTTTCTAGCTTCTTTGAATATTGATATTATATAATTTAAAGGGTTTAACGTATGATATCACGTACACACACGATGGGGTTTCTGGCTTCTTTGAATGTTGATATTAGACCATTTCTAGCTTCTAGCAAAGGGTTTAACGTACAAAGACCACCCCCAAAGGGTTTCTAGCTCCTTTCATCACAGTTGCATGCATGCGTATGATATCACGTACACATGCATGCGATCGACACTGATCGATTTGTTTACGTGCTGCTATCATCATGAATTGGGAATTGATCTATGCCTTCGATCCCAAGCGTGTACTTTACAACCAATTAATTAATTAATTGTTTGGTGTCTACTCTCTTCTTTAATTAATTTTCTTAACCCAATGCTGATATCAAGCGAGGATCAGCAAGCTATACCAAAGACAATTAAGCTGCCAAGTAAACCACCGTGGGTAATTATTGTATACATGTGATGCGAGGGAAGCCTTTCCCTTCCTTTCATTTTCTTTTCTTTTATTTTATTTTCTTTTTAATTTCTACTGACTGGTTCACCTTCTGCACAAATGAGATTCATTATTGTATGGGCATGCATGGTCATCATAGTTGAACCCACATAAATTAACTAATAAGGGAATTAACATTAGATGCCATATAAACATATAGCACCGGCCTTGTGGGGGCACAAGGCAAATTAATTAATTAATTACTCACGGTTATGCACCATACATCGACTCCCCCTAATAATTAATCAAGTTTAGATAATTATCTGTTCTTTTAGTCATTACGATTTTGAGTTTCTCGATCTCCTTAATTTATTATTGGGCATATATACACGTCACTATTAGTATAAAATGTGCCATGAAGCGTTGTGTCAGAGAACAGTACTCCGGTATTGAAAAACGGGCTAAAATATAATGTGATTATAATTATGGTGTCATCTTCGTTTAACACCCTAAAATTTTGAGTTGGATGGTCCAATCTAATAAAATTTAACATGGTATCAAAGTCTATGGTTATGATATGAGTCGCGCACCCCGTGTTTGTCATGGTTCATGTGAGAGAGCCTAAAATCGGTATGCACGTGAGGAGTCGTGTCAGAGAATAGTCGTGTATTGAAAAACGGGATAAAATATAATGCGATTATAATTGTTGTGTCCTCTCCACTCAACACCTTAACATTTTGAGTTAGATGGTCTAATCTAATAATGTTCCATGGATATTTAATAGAAGGTGATGATGGAGTATCTTAAGAGTGTGTGCGCGCACGAGAGAGAGAGAGAGAGAGAGAGAGAGAGAGTACAATATCACTTAATATGTTTAAGTCGATATATTTTTATTCTTATCACCCAATCAAACTAACCCTAATATTGTCTCTCCACTTACACTGGAACATTGTTTTTTTTTAAAGAGCCTCCTAAAAACTGTTTCTTTCCGTAATAATAGCTGTCTGAGAAGATTGTTCCGAAAGTGGGCCCCCGAAATCCTAGATATCATAGATGATACCATGCGATCAGATGGGTCCGAGGACAGCTATGGCGGCCGGAGCAAGGCTCGCGCCGCCTATAAAATCGGGCGGGAGCTCCTCCGCGCAACCTACGAATAACGAACCACCACAGAGCCTTCCACGACCAATCACATACACAATGGCGGCCAAACCTGCCAGCCTTGCCCTCCTCCTCCTCCTCCTCGCCGGCGTAGTATTGCGGCCTTCCGAAGCAGCCAACACCCTGTACGAGCCCGGCAGCCTCTCCGCCGGGGAGTCCCTCACCAATGGCAAATACGCGTTCACCATGCAAGCGGACTGCAACCTGGTCCTCTACGACCAAGGCCGCGCCATATGGGCCTCCGGGACCGCCGGCCAGGCCTCCAACTGCCAGCTGAGGATGCAGACGGACGGCAACCTCGTCGTCTACACTCCCGACGGCAGTCCCATCTGGGCCTCCGGCACCAACAGGGCCCTCGGCAACTACTACCTGACCCTGCAGAGTGACCGGAACGTCGTCATCTATGGCCCGGACGGCAGGGCCATCTGGGCCACCAACACCGTGGCAAAGTGAAACCTGCAAGGTTGCCGGCAGCGGACGAAACCAAAGACTTAGCAGCGCTGCCCGCCATGCACCCGTGCACCGTACCCTTACTCTTGTAATCATAAGAAGGCTGGACGTACGGCCGGTGATCGAAAGCTTGTACGTGTTTATGTATAACAAAGTACTCGAGTGTATGCGTTATGACGCGCGTGTCTGCCGGAGGAGGAGCCCTCCATGGTGTGTGGTTTTACGTGTTTATGTATAACAAGTAGTCGAGTGTATGCGTTAACGACGCGCGTGTCTGCCGGAGAAGGAGCTCTCCATTAATTATGTGTGTGCTTTTCACTAGTAGCTGCTCTCTTGTGAGATTTTCACATATTTATATAAGCTTTTGCTATATCAGTTCCCAAACTTTCCCAAGCCTCCTTATAATTAAGTCCATTTAATACGTGTAGTGCACTTTTATAAAAAACAGTCAATATTTTTAAAGTATAATTTTATATATATTATAACTTTGCAAATCTTTGGTGGCCTCGATATTTGTGTGCACATATATATATATATATATATATATATATATATATATATATATATATATATATATATATATATATATATATATATATATATATATATAATGTGTTATATAATAGTATTGTTACATGATGTGACCTTGGATGTACACTCGCTACATTCAAAAAGTGAACGACACATCGTACAAGAAAAAAGCACCATATATATGCACAGGACATGAAAATAATAGGCCAAACCAGTGTGGCTCACCACCTATTTCAATTTTCAAATAAAAAATTTGGCTCCACACCTATACCCAACAAATATATATATATATAGCATCTATCCTACAGAAATCCTCCAGCCCAATTATTGATTTCAAAGGACTAGAGTTGCATCCTCCTCTCTGTCGGATGTACCCCATTCCGTGGTAGATTAGCCCCTCTTTGATATCGTCTTATCCCTTGATTTAGTCTAAAGTTAACTCGGGATAATCTTATTTATACTTTGAACGAGAGTTATAGTTAACTATGTTTAAAAATGAGTTAATCAAGGATTATAGATCCTTGGGTTTCAAAACCCATCCTCTGAGGTGGGTTAATGTGGACACACTCTAAAATTCGTTAAAATATTATATTCCTTTATTCATTGGGGATGTTTTTGTTTCGGGATCATCTGTCCCACCGGACGTGCCAACTTGTTAGACGCACTAAAAATCTTGGTGGTGAAAATATCGGGTGTTCTTTTGATTTGGGATTATCTGTCCCACCGGACGTGCCAACTTGTTGAACGCACTAAAAATTCTAGTGGTGAAAATATCAGATGTTCTTTTGATTCGGGATTATTTGTCCCAGCGGGCGTGCCAACTTGTTGGACGCACTCTATTTTCGTATTATTTTGCATCGTTGTATCTTTTATCGGTTTATCATTTTATCAAGTGGGAGGGCGTGCTAGTCACCTAGGTGACGATGTGTTCGGACTTCGAGACTGGAGTAGTCCGAAGCCCGTAGTGCGCTCTATGTGACTAATCAGATGATTGTGGATATCGGTTCAAGACTGAAGACTCGCCGCACCATAAAGGTCACGACGTTAATTACATCCTCTCGGAGAGGGGAAAACCTTTGATTAATCGCCAAGATTTGGGGCCTTATGACCTCATCGATCATCATCATCATCATCAGAGCCTTATCTCAATTATTTGGGGTCGACTACAAGAATCATGTTCCGCCAAGGTTTCTATCAAGTGCCATATTCATATTTAAACTTAAAAAATTAATATCCTTCCTAATAACATCGCACCATCTCATTATAGGCTTTCCTCGAGCTCTTTTACTAGCATCAACTAAAATTCGGTCACATCTTTTAACCGACGCCGAGTTAGGGCGACGAAACACATGTCCAAACCACCTGAGTCTATTTTCTATCATTTTACTATCAATTGGGGCTATCCCTAAGTCCTTACGGATGCACTCATTTCTAATCATGTCTTTCTTAGTCTTACCACACATCCATCTCAACATCCTCATCTCTGCTACACACATTTTGTGAATGTGTTCATTTCGTACTGCCCAACACTTGATACCATATAACAAAGTTGGTCTCACAGCCGTTCTATAAAACCTCTCTTTGAGTTTCACAGACATACGATGATCACAAAGGACTCCTGATGCGCTTCTCCATCTTAACCAGCATGTCTTAATCCTATGTGTAACATCATCATAAATCTCACCATTCTCTTGTATGATAGAACCTAAGTATCGAAAACTACTACTCTTCGGAATGTTATGTCCATCAATTAGAACCATGTCTTCTGTACCACTCTTCTATTACTAAAATTACAATGCATAAACTCTGACTTGCTCCTACTACTTTAAAAACATTTAGACTCTAAGGCAAGTCTCCAACGCTCTAACTTAGCATTTAAAGCATCAATACTCTCATCAATTAAAATAATATCATCTGCAAATAGCATACACCAAGGGATATCCTCGTGTAATTATTTTATTACTTCATCTATAATTAAGCCGAAGCGATACGGACTTAGTATAGAACCTTGATGCAAACCTATAACTGGAAATTCACCAGTCTCCCCAGCAATAGTTCGAACACTAGTAATAGCACTGTCGTACATATCCTTAATCAACTCAACATATACTTGAGAGATTCCTTTCTTTCTTAATGTCCACCAAAACAATTCTCTCGGCACTCGATTATACGCTTTCTCTAAATCAAAAAAAACCATATACAAATCTTTTCTCATCTCTCTATACTTCTCTATTAGCTGCCGTAGTAAGAAAATAGCTTCTGTAGTAGATCTATTCGGCATAAAATCAAACTGATTTTCTGATATAGTAGTCATACATCAGAAGCGTTTTTCAATTACTCTTTCCTAAAGTTTCATAGTATGACTCATAAGCTTAATTCCACGATAATTATTGCAGCTCTGAATATCTCTTTTATTTTTATAGAAAGAAACTACAACACTTTTTCTCCAAACTTCTGGCATTCTCCGTTCCTTTAAAATTTTATTAAAAAGTTTAGTTAGCTACTGAATACTAATGTCACCTAGGCCTTTACATACTTCAATAGGTATGCCATCTGGTCTTAAGACCTTACCCACTTTTATTTTCCTTAAAGCATCCTCCACTTCTGACATCTTAATATGCCTGAAATATTGATATTTATCAAATATTGTGGACTCTTGGGTACCTTCTGAAGAAAAATTATTGACGCACTTTCCATTAAGTAATTTATGAAAACAACTAGGTCACCTCTCTTTAATCACAAGATCCTTAATTGAAACCCTTTGATCTTCACCTTTAATGCAACGAACATGATCTAAATCTCTAGTTTTCCTTTCTCTTAATTTAGCAAGTTCAAATGTGTCCTTTTTACCCTCTCAGGTTCCTAATTTATTATATAAATCTTCAAATACCTTTGATTTAGCTTCGCTAACTATTTTATTAGCCCTCTTTTTAGCAATTTTATAAGTTTCTAGGGTTTGATTACTTTTGTTAGTTTGTCAAACTTAAAGTACTCATTTTTTACTCTAATGGTATTTTGGATTTCCTCACTCCATAATTAAGTCTCTTTTTCTAAATTCTTTTTACCTTTAGATTCGCCTAAGAGTTATTTTGCTACACTCGTTATACAATTTGTAGCATTATTCCATATGCCATTAGTTTCTTATTCTAAATTCTAAATATTTTTCTTTAATAGATGATTTTTAAATATTTCTACACTTTTACTTTTTTAAATTCTACCCTTTAATTTTAGAATAATTATTTATAATGATTTATCTTTTGAATTTCGGGATAAAGATATCCATTACTAACAACCTATGTTGAGGGGCTAGACTCTCACCAGGAATAACTTTATAATCTTTACATAAAACTCTATCGACTTTCCTAATAAGAAAATAGTCAATTTGACTTATATGTTGGGGCCCTATGACCTAAACATCAATTTTTACGAAATAACTAGATAGCATGTTAAAAAATTATTAAATCCCCCGTAGTGGGGTGTAGAAGAATATTTGGAGTCATTTCGGTCATGAATCGACCATTTAATGTTCACACGAATGTCTTGTTTGAAAACATCACAATCATTGTTGGGAAACCAGAGCATATGTATACTGGGGCACGGTAAATTTATTGTTTGGAGAAAATGAAAACATTTGGTAAAATCCCGGTAGAGACAGTTCAAAATCAGCGGCTTATTGGCCCTATGCGAAGTCAGGCTATAACCACAATAGGGGTATCCCCCGGGGTCAAGCATGCTTCGCGAGGGCACCTTTGATATTCCCTTCTTGTAGGGTCAAGGGGGAGGAATCCCGGATAAACGCCATTAAGGATTTTTAACATTTATCCTTTTTATTGTTTTTATCGTCGTCTTATCATTATTTAGTTCTTTTATAATTTTTTTTTGTTATCATCATCATTTTATTTTTATTATTATTATTTATTTATTTATCATTATATTTTACCATGTTTTTATCATAGTTTATCTTTGTTTTGTTGTTTCTTCATTTTTTGTAATTTTTGTTATTGTTTATCTATTTATTTGTCTATTTTTTTGTTAAGTTATCTTTATTGTTTTGATTTTTTCCCCTTTTTGGGCGTTTGTTCTGTTTTCTTTCTTTTTTTTTCTTTTTTTTTTTGTATCCCCCAGGTGTTTATGAATTAAGTACCAGAATGGAGGATGGGCAGGGAACTGCCCACTGGTATGAAGGATCAGTAGATTTGAGGCCTGCCGACCTACTGTGCTTCAGCACACACAAGCCATCCTTTCTTCATTCTCTTGTCCATTTGATTCACTTTGTTCCCTTCCTTTCCTTTCTTTTTTGATATGCAACGTGTGTTTATGACAATGCCCAAGTGAGGAAGGACAGGACCATTCTCTGTAGGGCAATTCTTGTGACTCTTTATTTGCATCATGCCTTACATTGCATCACGGCTTTGATCGCATTTGTTAGACGCACATGCATCATTTGCAAGCAGATTGCAATTATTTGCATCATTATTCTCATCCATTTCCACAGAGCTCATGAATAAGCATATCATGTGACTCCATGCTCGGCTGAATCTTTTTGTGCAGCATCTCAGCATGGATATCAAGAGCTTCACCGAAAGCATTGCAAACAAGGAATCTCTGAAGGACAAAATTATGACTCTTTTCATCTGGAATATCACCCTTCTTCAACATTAAGTTAAGCATGTCGATCAGCCACTGTACTTACCCTCCCAATCCTACAGAAATGTTTGATTAAGGTGTCACAGCGTGCCTTATCAGGAATCAGATCTTTGTCTTCCGATCGACCCAAAGCTGTTCAGCTTCATGAAGCCTCCCATTCGACAGAAGGCTCTCAACTAGTATAGTTTGGATCACAGAACCATGCTTCCAGCCTTTACTTTCCATCATTCGAGACAATCCCATGGCTTCACTAAGTCTCAGATGGTTACATAAGTAACGCATTACTGTCCTCAGACTGCGATTATTTGGTTGCAGATTTTAGAGATCATGGTGTTCACTAGGTCGACTGATTTTTCAGCATCTCCACATTTATAGTACCAATGTATGAGGAAATTGAAAGAAGTTTGATCTGGACTACAGAATCGCTGTTGCATTTCATCTAAAACAGCATCCACCAAAGAACTACTTCCCCTCTGAAAAAGATAAGAATCATGATGTTGTATATGGTGTGAGGTGGAAATCCACATTCTTTCAACATCAGATCTTTAAGACTCAATCCAAGATATACACGGCCAATGGAGCAGGCGAGGCACACTAGATCTCGGTAGATTGATATGTCAATACACAAATGCATTTTGATCATGAGGCACAACAATTCACATCCTTTTCTGGAGTTATTTTCTTAGCAATATGTCTGCATCGCTATGTCTAAGATGCTTTTACAAGGTAACAGCCATCCCACCTGCAGCTTTTGCAGCATGGGACCGGCCGCCCTCGCAATCCTCCCTATTCTGTGTAACTCATTCAAAAGTGCTCCATGGAAGGGAAAGAGAACTTCTGATTCGTCACTCCACTTAGCCTGCTTTAAAGACTCATCCTTCTCTTCATTCTACTGGACCTAAATAGCATGTTTACAAGTATTTGATACAGGCCAGCAGATGGGGTCACACTTTTCTCAAGCATGACATCAAGTGCATGGAAAGCTTCAGTAACCTTCTTCTTCCTGCATAACCTTGTCATGAGATATTCATAAGTTGACCTTTCCAGGACAAAGCCCCTTTGCAGAACCTCATCGACAAAGACATAGCCAACAGTTGTATGACCAGTAGAGCAGAATTCCTTGACAAGAACATTGCAAATAGCAGGAATCAACTGAGGATACTTCAATGACATGCTCTCAAAAAAGATCAAACACTTCTTTAAACATCTCCCACTTAAGTAGATGACAGAGAAGAAATCTAATGTCTTTAACTCAAGTGTCCAGCTGCTCCTTAGTGGCCCATCCCAAAATTCCTGAAATGCATTCAAGTCTTCTCCTTTGCAAAGGACTGTGATCAAAGGGCCAGCGTCTACAGCACTGTGGCAGGCTCCAAGCAACCGCCGGCCTTGGGATTTTTTTTTTTAAATGCTTCACATGCTTTCCTTTTTTTTGAAAGTCTTTTTTTTAGAATTGTGTTGAGTACTGCGTTTTCTTTATGCTGCCAGCTTAGTGCCCCACTGCATATCGGTCTATGCTGAGTGGGTTCTTATTTTTTGTGTTCAGTAGCTTGTTCATGGCATGCCCTAACTCAGTCCATGGTGAATTTAGTGATCATCATTCGCCACCATTTTGTTCTTTCCTTTGAATTTTCCTTTCCCAAATCTTGTCATTAGTGTGAGTTACCCGACAAAAATTTGGCAGTATTTCCCCTTGTCCCGAAGGTGTCGGAGTGCAAATGGGGGCGCGCCCTATGGAGAGAACTCCGACGGCCCCCAACAAAAAGGGATACGCGCGAAGCGACGTGGTCCCCGGGGTATGCGCGAAAGCAACAACACCCCATCACCCATTATGGGGGTGGAGATCCTGAGAGCTAGTCTACAAGGGACCCCACCGATCCACGGGCCGTCACGAACTCGTCGTCGAGATGTGGACTTATTTTCCTTCCCTTTTTTATCGCCGTATAAGGATTTGGATATCCACCTTCAAAAAGAGGAGTCACTGGGGCACATGCTATCACGAAGCGGCCCCCGACGGTCCAAGAGTGGTTAAGAATCTGGAATCGAAAGAGACGAGTACATTGGGCTTCCGATAGTTGGCAACCCCGGGCCACACTCATAGAGGAGAATGAGCTCTGGCCGATGACTATCGTGATGAAAATCGCCGGATGGGTGGCTTGGAGAAAATAAAAGAAGGGTTCACCTTATCTACTGTGGGGAAGGATGGCAGTAAAAAAAAATTAATGCATGCATACGTATATATCTATCTACATATACATACGTACATATCTATACATATATGCTCCGACGGAAATATATGGACTTATGAAGGGGAAGGGATGAGCGAGCATCAAAATCGGGTTTCACGAAGGAGATGAGAAAAAATCAGGGTTGAAGGCCCCGTGCTTCATTTCCACTCAAACAGAAATAGCAACATCGGGGCTAAGCACAGCCAAGCAGAATATAAAGGAAGAAGAGGAGAACGACAGTGACCCACCCTCGATGGGCAGCTTCCACACTCTCTCTCTCTCTCTGCTTTTCTCCCCCCTTTTTTTAGCCTTTGGAACAGAGTTTCACCAATAGCAGCTTCCCTCTCTCTAGGTGGCCGAAGGAGCTGAAAGTTTAACCATCATGGGCCTTTTATAGGGGCACCGGCTCCCCTGTTCAAAGGAGGCTGCCTTCCACTTTCCCGCATGTTCCTGTCACAGTGGTTGCTGCTGCTCCATGCCGCTACTGCTTTGCTATCGTTGCTAGCGTTGACGTGGCTGCTGCGTTGTTGAGGCTTCCGCGACTGCTGCTGCGTTGTCGAGGCTTCTGCGACTGCTACTGCCGTTGCCTTGCAAGAGAACCGTGAGGGGCATGGAGAGGGCGGTATGGCTAGGCTGCGTGGGCAGACGGCGAAAAGGGTAGAGCGGGGAGAGGGAGCCCGGGCTTTAGGGACGAGCGACGGCCGATGGAGTGGGCAGCCGATGGGCATTCAATGCCGCTGGGAGAGGAACACGCGAAGGGGGGGAGGGAGATGAATAGTGCCGCTCTGGCTTGTAAAGGGCGTGACAAGCGACTTCAGTACATGGTTTGTCGACCCGGTGCGGCCCCGCACGACCTGACCCGACCCATGCTGGGACCGGGTCGGCCGGGCCGTGAGTCGTCACCGGGTCGACCTATTATTTTAATATTATGTTATATTATATTTTATATATAATGTATCTTTTTTTATTTTATTATATTATTTTATATTATATATATATATATAGTGGTTTTTTAGAACGGGACAGACCGGGTCGGACCGAGACGGGACCGACCCGACCCGACCCAAACCCAGACCGGGTCGGCCGAGTCGACCTGGCCGGCAAACCTTGCTTCAATGGCCGCTAATTTTCTCCTATTTTCTTTTTTTTCGAAAATCCCCTGTTTACATTTCTCCCCCTCTTTCTCTTCTATTTGTGCATATGCCCCCATCCCTTTTCCTCTTTGCATTGGGTTTGGCCCATTCATCTTCCTTCTCTCCTTTTTTATTTTCTTTTTTTTTGGTGCCAACAGTTAATCCAAGTTACATTCTCTCTCTACATTAATTAATACTATACCTTTCTCCTCCTTCTCTCCTAATTAATGTTACACCTCTCCCCCCTCTCTCTCTTTACTTTAATTAATGGTATTATCTCTCTCTCCCTCTCTCTCTCAAGTTTATGTTTAATAACTTTTATCATTGTTAAAATTTTAGTTAGTAGTATTAAAATATTTTTATTACAATTTTATTATTGTAAAAGTATATTTATCATAGAGAATCTATTCAAAATATTTATAAGATTAAAAAATAAAGATATTAAGACCAATAGTAACTTTTAAAAAGATTGTGACTTTTAAATTTAAATTAGTGAGATTATTGATATTATTTATCAAACAAAACTTATTTTCATGGTATATTATATTTACGGACTATATTAAAATATTTAAAATTAAGATAAAATAAAAGTTTTTAAAGATGAACAGTAATATAAACCCATAATTAATGCCATTTTTGAATTTTATATTTTAACTAGTGATATTATTGATGTTAATTATCAAATAAATTTTATTTTCATGGTATATTACATTTATAGATTATATTAAAAATATTTAAAATTTAAGATAAAAGAAAAATTTTCAAAGATGAACTATAACATAAACCCATGAATAATAATGTTTTTGACTTTTAAATTTTAATGAGTGAGATTATTGATTTTATTTATCAAAAAAATATTTTCATGATATATTATATTTATAGAATATCTTTAAAATATTAAAAATATAAGATAAAATAAAAAATTTAAAGATGAACCTTAACATAAACCTGTAATTAATGCCAAATTTTACTTTAAATTTTAATTACTGATATTATTAATGTTATTTATTAAAAAATATTTTCATGATGTATTATATTTATAGAATATATTGAAAATCTTTAAAATTAATGAAAAATAATTTTTTTAAAAGATGAACAGTAGCATAAACCCGTATTTAATACCATTTTGGACTTTTAAATTTTAATTAGTGAGATTATTGATATTATTTATCAAATAAATTATATGTTCATGGTATACTATATTTATATAATATATTAACAATATTTAAAAGTTAATATAAAATAAAAATCTTAAAGATGAAATGTAACATAAACTCATAATTAATGCCATTTTTTACTTTTAAATTTTAATTGGTGATATTATTGATTTTAATTATCAAAAAAATTATTTTCATTATATATTATATTTATAGAATATATTAATAATATTTAAAAATTAATATAATTTTTGTAAAGATGAACAGTAACATAAATCCACAATTAATGCTATTTTGATATTTTAAATTTTAATTAGTGAGATTTTTGATGTTATTTATCAAACAAAATTTATTTAAAGGGTATATTATATTTATAGAATATATTAAAAATATTTAAAAAATAAGATAAAATAATTTTTTAAAGATGAATAGTAATATAAACCTGTAATTAATACCATTTTTAATATTTAAATTTTAATTAGTGAGATTATTGATGTTCTTTATCAAAAAGATATTTTTATGGTATATTTAATTTATAAAAAATAAAATAAAATTTAAGCTGAATAATACCATTGTGTTGCAACTAATAAAGTTCCTGTGTTTTAAATTTTAATTAGTGATGTTGAGTATGTTTTATATCAAAACTACTTTTCTTTTTATGATATATTCAATTTAGAACACATATTAAAAATAATTTAAAATTAAAATAAAATAAAAAGTTTAAAGATGAATACTAACCTAAACTAGTAATTAATGTGTGTGTGAGAGAGAGTGACGTGAGAGAGAGGGAGAGGTAGAGAGAGAGAATGAGAGATATATTTAAAAATAAAAATATTTAAATATAATGTTTTAATTGTCATCATTATCGGATTAACTTATTACTTATCAAATCACATTGGATTAAAAATAGGTTAGCCCACCTCCTTACTCTCGGATTAACTCCCATTCCATCAAACCAAAAATGGGTTAACTCCGGGCTATTTTAATCGGGTTGAGTTAACCCACCCTTAGCCTAACTCCATCCCAAAGCCAGGCTTACAGTTTTTCAGACACATCGGAGAGCTAGTGTAATGTCTCGAATTTTTTGGATATTTTTTGATCTGGATCCATGAGTTTCGGATCACTTTCGGGGGTCCGGAAGCGTGTTTTGTGGTTTACACGTATTTTTCTCTGACAGACCTACAGAATGCTGTATCGGACGAACCATTGCGTTCTCCTCCTCTGGGACGGTGCCAGTGCGTCGAGCTTGTTCCGAGGATCGTGGAACTGAGTTTTCTTAATTTTTGATATTTTTGTCATTTTTTGTATTTTCTATAAATAACCCATTTTCTTTTTCTCTTTTTCTACTTTTCTTCTTCTCCCTGCTTCTTCTCCTTCCCCTGTGAGCGCCGACCGTTGCCCCCTCTCCCCGTTCGAAGCTTGCGGCGCCCCTCCTCCTCAAGCGATAGGCGGCGGACCAGGGCGGCGGCGACGGGGAGAGGAACGCAAAGGTGGCACTCTTGCGGCGTGGGGAGTGGAGATCGTACTTGGCCAAGATTTGAGATCGGCGGAGATTCGGCGGATTTAGAGCTTCCTTGAGGTAGGGGGACGGATCCTTACCTTATTTACAGCTTTCCCCGTAATTTCTAGGCCGTGGGGAGGTTGAGAGGGGCTCGTTTCATGCTGGGAGGGAAAATCGCATGTTTGGGGTTTGAGCGCTGGATCTCACGATTTGTGTGACTTTTGACCGATTTTTGGGTTCCATTTAGTGCTAGAGGGGTAGGGGAAGGATTCCCCTTTTGTTCCCCCTTCACCTGGGGGCAAATGGGGTGTGGGATCGAGTTTTATGCATGAACAACGCGAACCGAGCTTGGCATGATATCGTGCGGGTACTCAGGGTGGCGTTCTTGAAGAACGCGACGTGTCGATTAGACGCGTTCATCGTGGAAGATGAACAGTTTGGCGGTTGGGATCGCGCCCACCCGACCGAGCACGATGATGGGAGATCACGCCCATCGAGGATACCCCATTTATGTCAGGGTGGAGATGGGTAGCGCGTTCGTCTGAGCGTGTATCGCGCCCTGTGGGGGCTCCGTCTCTCTTTGGATCACGCTCACAGTATTGAGCGCGTTCTTCTTTTATCGTGCTAACAGGTTATTTGATATCGCGCTCGTTTCTCTGAGTGCATGTGGATGCACTTATTTATTAATTTCATTGGTTATCTGTTAATTGGGTTTATTAAGTGCGTGGGCGTGCCAGTCACAAAGTGAAAATTTATTCGGGATCTGAAGAGCCCATGATGCGCTCGATCTGACTCAGTCCGACGATTGTGTGGTTCGGGTCGGGACCAAAACCCGCCGCGCCATAAAGGTCACGACGTCATTTACATCCCCCATACGAGGGAACACCCTTGATTAATCGCCGGGAATCAGGACCTCATGGCCACAAAATTATATTGAGAGAAACAAGACGATAGCGATCTTGAATCAGTTGAAAAGCCCTATGTCTAGGGAAGCAAGCATTCGAAATATATCGGTCACTCAAGGGACCATTTTAATATCCGGACGAGCGTCTGGCTTCAGGAAATCAAAATCGTCACGGGCAAAACCGGAGCGTATGTATGCCGGGCATGGCAAATTTATTGTTCAGGGGAACGGGAAACGTTCGGCTAAATCCCGATTAGAATGGTCGGAAACCCGCGAGCTTGTCGGCCCGGTGCAAGATCAAACTGCGACCATGCTGCTGTGGGCCCCCCGCGGTCGAAGTCAGGCTTGCGTGGGCATCGTTAATATTTTCGGTGCCAAGGGGCAACGGGAGAATGTACCTTAAATCAGCTGGAAAGCCCCATGTCTAGGGAAGCAAACATTCGAAACGTGTCGGTCGTTCGGGGGACCGTTCAATATTCGGACGGGTGTCTGGCTTGAGAATATCATAATCGTCGCGGGCAGACACGGAACATATGTATGCCGGGGTACGGCAAATTTATTATTCTGAGAACTGAAAACATTCGATTAAATCCCGGTTAGTGCAGTAGGAAGCCAGTGAATTTATTGGCCCGGTGCGAGATCGAGTTAGGACCATTCCGGGGGTGTCTCCCGTGGTCCAAACGAGGCTTGCGTGGGCATCGTTAATATGTCCGGTGCCGAAGAGCAATGGGAAAGAGTCCCGGGACTACATTCTAAAACGAAGACGTGTACAGAGACAGCTGGCTATAGGCTGAGGATGTGGGTCAGACAATGACTATGATTAGGGCGAACCCGTGGTCTAAGCGTGACCTACGAAGGTCTTATTGATATTCCCATGCATAGGGCTCGTAGACGATGAGAACCGCCTCGTTCCATTCGATTTTTGTCGGTCATTCATGAACCACTTTATGTTCGGACCAAAGTCCGTATTGAAGGCACGACGTAAACGGAAATAAACTCGTACAAATGTATGCCGAGTTTACGGCAATCTCAATGAAAGAGCGGAAACGAATCCCAATGAGAACGAGTTCGGTTTGCCAAACTATCAGCCCAGAGCAATGTCGGATTACGGCCATATTAGAATGGCTCCCAACGTCCGAACCCAAATTGGGGAGGCGACGTTAATGTTCCATTTATACCGGGTCTCGAGGAGAACGAGGCTGCGGAGCTGGTCTCATCATTTTATTATTATTTAAATTTTTATCATTATTATTTGTTATTTTATATATATTTTTGGAGTGAATTTGTTGTTATTATTGCTTATTTAAATTTTATTATTATTGTTTATTCATTTATTATTCATTACTATTATATATATATATTGAGTTTATTACCGTTATTATTAAGCTCATCATTATTATTACTTACTTCTTTATTATTATTATTATTATTATTTATTGAGTTTGTCATCATTATTGTTCACCCCTTTTTATTATTATAATTTACTATTATTGGTATTATTTATCCCCTTTTATTATGAGTCCGTTATTATTAGTATTATTTGTTGCATTTGGCACGTGTGCGGAGAGGGTGGTGGGGAGTGTACCGCTGAAAGGTTATGGGGTGGCGTACCGCTGAAAGGTGATGCAGGTGAGCTAAGGTGTACCGTTGGAAGGCCTAGGAGTGTACCGCTGAACACAAGAGAGGAGATGGGGTGTACCGCTGGGGGTAAGAGGCGCAAAAGGGGCAGGGTCGGTGCAACATTTAGGCCATGAAGGAGACGAGGTCGGTACAATGCTAGGCATAGTCAGTGCAGTCTGGGGGCTGTATCGGTGCAATGTATGTTGTATCGGTGCAATGTGTGTTCATGCAAGGGGAAGGGGTCAGTGCAATGCTAGGCATAGTTAGTGCAGCCTAGGGGCTGTATCGGTGCAATGTATGTTGTATCGGTGCAATGTGTGTTCATGCAAGGGGACGAGGTCAGTGCAATGAGGCATAGTCAGTGCACATTTGAAATGCATGGAGGGCAAGGTCTGCCAAGGTCTATGCATACGAAGGCCAGGGAGTGTACTGGCTGGAGTTGACTTAGGGGGGGTGCACCGGCTAGAAGGTTGGGCGGTGTGCCACTGGAAGGTGATTTGGAGTGTGCCGCTCAGGGCTGGCCAAGGGAAGTTAGGGGCAGTGCCATCGGGCATCACCCTCATGAATGGGGTGAAATTTAAAGGGAGGTTTCTGGCTTGAGGAGTTCAGGTGGAGGGTTCTAAACGGTAGGCTTCCAATTTCTCCGTCGGATAATCGAGTCCCAAGGCATGTTTAATAGTCCAACTCTCTAAGTCCTGTTCAGTCCAGTTCCTTGAGCCTTGCATGGTTCCTTTATCTTGATTAGCATGTTTTATTGTTGCTTAGTTCATTTGTTTGCTGCTTCCTTTTATCTTTTAACTTGTTATTATTTCTGACAAAAAAATTCGACAGCATCTCCCCTTGACCAGAGATGGAAGGGGATAACAAGGGACATGCCCACAAGGAGTGGCACGAACCAACAATTGAGGTGTGTGCCTAAGCAGCCACCTTAGGGGAAACTTCAGAAAACTCGGAGGAAAATGCCGAACGAAGAACCAGTAGACTGAGGCAAGCTACGAGTACCGGAGAGATGATGGCCAAGGGGTGCCAGGCTGACAGTCCAAGGGTGTGCCGCTGGGCAGGCCAATAGTGGAGGTGTGCCGCTGAACAGGCTCGTAAAGGGGGTGTATCGATGAAGCAGCCAAGGAGAGTGTGCCGATAGGCGGCCAAGGAAGGTGTACGCACCCTGTAGACTTTAGAAGACAGGCTGAGGGGCTTCTTTGACCAGTGGATGGATCCTTACTACTGGGTAGGGGTAGTGGATGCCAACAAACCCATAGACGGAGGTAGTGGGAAGGAGAAGGGGGGGTTATACTACTGAACATCACCAAAAGGAGGAGGAGGCTAGCTTCGTATCACCAAGCCAGCAGCTCTAATCATCCGTCTAAGCAGGCCAATGACATGGGGAAGCTAACAAAGCAGAGAGTTAGGAGATTGAGGGAACATGCAAAAAGAAATCAAGGGCCAATCGATGGGAAGAAGATAGCAAAACACAACGAGGGTTAACACCCCCAAAAGGCACTCTTATTCATGAAAGGCTTCAAACGCTGGAGACCATGGCCCGGAGGCCACCTCCATTACAACATACTCCAAAACGAAGAAAAGAGAAGAGCAACTAAAAAAAGGGAAAAGAAGAGCAGAAAACAATCTTGGGGGAGAGTTGGAACGAGGGAGGGTGTTTTTTCTTTGCCCCCCCATTCCTTCTCTCCCCTCTACAGATGGCTCACTCTCTCTCTATCTCTCCACTCTTTTCTACCTTCTTCTTCTTCTCTTCTTCTCTGCTGGTGCTTTCTTCTTCATGGCTGCCTTTCGCATGCAGTCCTTTTCCTTTTCTTCTCTTCGTGGGGGCCTTTTATAGGTGTGTCATTGGCGGGGGGGACCTCATGATGGCACTGCCATCCGAGGTTGACCCGAGTCTTATCTTCGTCAGGTGGGGATCTTACTCATCCAACCAGAGGGGGACACGATGGCAGGGTGTTAGCTGGCATTGAGGTGGCCACGCTGCGCGCCAAGGGTCCCACCCAACGACCGCTGTGTATTCTGCCAGCTTGTGCCGTCCTGGGGGGTTTAACGCTGTGACGTTGGAAGACCTCAAGCGATGTGCCGTTGAAGGGGCAAAGATACTTTGCCGTTGGAGGGCACAACTATCGTGCCGTTAGGAGGGCAAAAAGACTAATGTGCCGCTGGGAGGCTATGTTAATGGCGTGCCACTGGCGGGCACAAGAGTGTGCCGCTGGGGGCCTCTGAAGAGTGTGCCGCTAGGGCACTTGAAAAGTGTGTCGTTGAAGGGCTGTCTGGCTGGTGTGCATTTGGAGCAGCACCAGGGGTGTGCCGCTAGAGCACCACCATAGAGTGTGCCGCTGGGGCTTCTGGGGGTGTGCCGCTGGAGGCTGCCCAGGGAGTGTGCCGTTGGAAGGGCATTTGGAGTGTGCCGCTGGGGCTTCGAGGAGTGCTTCCTTTTTCTTTTTTTTCTTCTTCTCACCTTTTCTTCCCTTTTCTCCTCTTCTTTATTCCCCTGCACGTAAACATGGGGTGAGAAATTTTTAGTGTCTGCAAATGCTCCCCACCTGTAGGCGGCGCAAGCGAGGGATGAGAGAGCGGGGCCTGCAGGTGCAGACCGATTGAGAGATCCGTCAACACGACGTGGAGAGTGGGGCTACAAGAGTCGAAGGATGTTGGAAGGCGGCTATAGAAGCCAAAGTTGTTGGAAGGCGAGCCACGAAGGTGGAGAGAAGGGTTTATCCCTCTAATGATCCGGACGGTAGGTCCAAATCAGAGGGGGATTCGTCACCCAAAGGGACGAAGAGGAGAGTTTGTTGATTCGGCAAGGATGTTCGTCACCCGAAGGGACGGAAAGATGAGCTTGTCTAGTCAATGATCTGGACGAGAAGTCCAAATCAAAGGGGCATTCGTCACCCGAAGGGACGGAGAGAAGAGTTTGTTTAGTCAATGATCTGGACGGGAAGTCCGAATCAAAGGGGCATTCGTCACCCGAAGGGACGGGGGGAAGAGTTTGTCTAGTCAATGATCCGGACGGGAGGTCCAAATCAAAGG
The DNA here is from genome assembly GCA_022559845.1 of Amorphophallus konjac. Lineage (NCBI taxonomy): Eukaryota > Viridiplantae > Streptophyta > Magnoliopsida > Alismatales > Araceae > Amorphophallus > Amorphophallus konjac. The sequence goes on from CM040118.1 coordinate 482,066,365, forward strand.
GGTATTCGTCACCTGGAGGGACGGAGGCTGAGTTTGATTGGTCAATGATCTGGACGGGAAGTCCAAATCAAAGGGATATTCGTCGCCCGAAGGGACGGAGAGAAGAGTTTGTTTAGTCAATGACCTGGACGGGAGGTCCAAATCAAAGGGGCATTCGTCACCCAAAGGGACAGAGAGAAAAGTTTATTTATTCAATGATCTGGACGGGAGGTCCAAATCAAAGGGATATTCGTCACCCGAAGGGACGGAGAGAAAAGTTTGTTCATTCAATGGTCTGGACGAAAGGTCCAAACCAAAGTGAAAGGAGTTATAAATTTATTCATCAACGCTGACGGACTACCGGGAGCTGACATGGTTCATTCATGGACACGGAGTGAGTGTCCAAGCAAGGGTCTTTTTGTTCTCTGGCTAGACGAAAGGTCCAAACCAGAGTGAAAGGAGTTACAAATTCATTCATCAACATCGACGGACTGCCGGGAGCTGACGTGGTTCCTTCATGGACACGGGGTGAGTGTCCAAGCAAGGATCTTTTTGTTCTCTGGCTAGACGAAAGGTCCAAACCAGAGTGAAAAGAGTTACAAATTTATTCATCAACGCCGACGAACTGTCGGGAGCTGACGTGGTTCATTCATGGACACGGGGTGAGTGTCCAAGCAAGGGTCTTTTTGTTCTCTGGCTAGACGAAAGGTCCAAACCAGAGTGAAAGGAGTTACAAATTTATTCATCAACGCCTACGGACTGTCGGGAGCTGACGTGGTTCATTCATGGACACGGGGTGAGTGTCCAAGCAAGGGTCTTTTTTGTTCTCTGGCTAGACAAAAGGTCCAAACCAGAGTGAAAGGAGTCTTTTATTCTCTAGCCGGACAGAAGGTCTGATCTAGAGTGGAGAGAATCTTTTTATTCTTCTGACTGGCGACAGGCCCGGATCAAAGTAAAAGGATTTTTTTTGTTCTTCAATGCGCCAGGAGTACCAGCTGTGAAATCTGAACCTGGGAAAGTAGGAGTCAAGGGCTAGAATCGGTGTTGCGGAAGTAGGCCATGAAGGCTGAAATCGGGGAAGCGGACTACGAGAGCCGCAATTAGGAAGCTAGCTACAAAAGCCGAAATTGGGGAGTAGGCTACGAGAGCCCAAATTGAGGAAGCGGGCTACGGAAGCCGAAGTTGGGAGATTAGCGAGCCGCAAGGGCAAGAAGTAGGCTGTGAGGGCTAAGATTGGGCTGTACGAGCCAGAACTAGGAAAGCAGGCTGCGATAGCCGAAATTGAGAAGCAGACTACAAAAGGCAAAATTGGAAAGTAGGTTGCAAGGAGCCAAAGTTGGGAAGCAGGCTACACGAGCCAAAATTGGGAATTAGGCATCGAAGGCCAAAGGGAAGCAGGCTGCAAGAGCCGGAATTAAGGAAAGTAGGCTACGAGAGCCAAAGATCGGGGAAGCAGGCTACGAGAGCAGAAATTGAGTCTATTTATTTATTATTATTATTTAAATATTACTATTTATTTCTTTATTCAAGCATGCAGGCATTCGTCAGTAGGCATAACACAAGTATGAATAAGGCAGCTCCCTCTATAGGGGATGGGATAGGGACATTGCCCATAATTCGTAGACACGGTGCGGGCCAGGAGGCACAAAAAAGGGGGTGGTGCACCCATCAAGAGGATATCGCATGTCTTGCATGCATAGCTTAAATTAACGTATTTCACCCGAGACAACCCTTTGTGGAGTGGGGGAGCAAACTTGTGAGCAAAAGGCCCTAAACATAGGGATATGCAGGTTTTCCAAGCAACACTCGAGGACTACTCTAGCGCCTACACATGGGTTTCAGGCTTTCGATTTTGTAGCTTCGCGCAGCCCCCATCTGTTTATTTTGATAGCGAGTTTCACCGTTCGGCGCGAGTCTTCTCATATGTCTCAATGGGGATTCCCGGCTACTAGGATTCGTCCTTATTGTAATTCCATTACGGATTCCACCGTTTGACGCGAGTCTCCTCATATGTTTCAATGGGGATTCCCGGCTACTAGGCTTTGTCCTTATTGAAATTCGCTTCACCATTTCGCGCGAGTCTCCTCATGTGTCTCAATGGGGATTCACGTTTCTCTTCTTTTTTTGCATCATTTTTCTCTCTTTTTTTTAAAAAGTGGGGGTAGGCAACTTTTTCCTCACGATTACCTTTCACGCGAGTGCAGGAATTCAAGTCTCCGTAGAGTGCTAAGAAGAAATTCGGGCAATCCCTATGGTCTAAGGCCATCGAACACATTAAGTGCAAAGTGTAGGGGCGTTGCCTCATGTTTATTTTGTGAATTTGACTTAGCAGTTCAGTCATGACTCTTCCCCTTGACTTAGCAGTTCAGAATATGAGTAACAAAAATTTAAACGACCATTGCGGGAAGTAACTCGCCGCGGCCTCGAGAATATAAGGTGATCGCCAGGGGTCAAGGACCCCAAAATGAAAGAGGGATCGCGCCTACCTCAAGAGCGGGAGATGGCGGGTTGCTTCTTCCTCTCCTTCCGGCCGGCCGACGGAGAGGGCTTTACTCGGTTACCCTTGTAAAACAACAGACAGTAAATAGATGGAATTAGAAAATGGCAGTGTTGTATCAATCTCGTGTTATAAAAAGTAATGAAATCATGACGAGAGACACACCTGGTTAGTGTTATTTTTAAACCCCTCTCGGACTCGAGTAGGAGGAAAATGATATGATGAATGAGATTATGCAAATGTATATCGACGAAGATTCCCTTATGAAGGGAGACGGAGAAGACGAGATGATGAATGTAAAAGAACTAAGAAGAAAAGGGGAGAGAGTTGGCTTATTGAGTGCGCCGACGGCGGGATCCGGAGGAGCTTCGGTAGCGTAGGGACGACGTGGAAGCGCGGTGGACGAAGACGACATTCCTCTCGCGAGCTTGGGCACCCAAGAAGCCGGCAGAACCTCCTCCTACAAAAGAATCCCACGGGTTAGAAATGACTCCGGCAGCCTCTGGGCTCCAGCAGCCTATCGGATCTCTTCCAAGCTCCCCCGAACTGAGGGGGGTGGGCCTCTATTTATAGGGCTCCGGAGGATGGAGGCGTCCAGGACCCTAGACACCTTCACCAGGGCCAAAATAATATTTTATTCTATTTTTATTTATTTTTTTTGAATATTTTCATAGAGGCGTCCAGGCACCTGGACGCCTCTATTAAGGCCCACCGAACTCCCGCCGAAAGTCGCACGCGGTTCGGCACAACGCGTGGTTTTGAACGGCGGCCGTGATTCATGAATGGGCGCGTCCAGTTGGCAGGACGCCCCCATAATTTAGATTTTTGGGATTGTGAAGGGAACTGGAACGAGGGCGGTTGTTGACTCGCTTGCCCTTGAAGCGAGGGAGATTGGATGGCTTGCGCCAGTGAAGGAGATGGAATGGCCTGCACCGACTCTTGGAGCGGTGCGATGGCCGGGGTTGATTCCTGGGGCGTGGGGGAAATAGATTTCCCCTACAGAATGGCCTGGAGGGCCCGGAGCTGTTCAGAGGTAAGCTCCGTGTTGGCAAGGATGCCCAGCAAAGAAGAGATGTCCTGTGGTGGGGACGTGTCCCCTGCAATAACCTGTACCTCATGCGAGGGCTCATAAGAAGGACCCGAGTCCATAGCATGGACACGCGGGTCGGCTGACAAACCACGACCAGGGTGGTTCTCCTCAAAAGACTCGTGAGACATGCTCACAGTTTTTCCGGAACGCAAAAACATACACTAGAAAGCAAATAGCAGAGATTATCAAACAAGTTGATGCCTTTACGCCCTTTTTGTGTTTTGATTCTGATGATTTTTTTTTGTGTTTTTTAACCAGATCCGAAGTCCACACAAAATAGGGACCCTAGTTTGTTTTTTGTTTCACCGCCGTGTCAGCTAGGGTCTCTCGTTTCACCACGAATGCGATGACTAACTCCGGGGAACTTCAATGGTACAACCAGCTCAGTGAACGAAGAGGAGATTCTTCGATGTCGGGGACTTACGGAGGTCCCAGTGGAGGAGATTCTAGTCCGTTGAGAGGAATTCTCAAACGGAGAGTCCTTCCTTTACCGGGAAAGGGTGATCCTTAGAAAAAAATGAAAAAGAATAGAAAAGAGGGATGGATGTATGCAATGGAATGCTGACAGATATATGGAGCACAAAAGAATAACAAAACAATCAAGATACAACAACACGCAAGAAATGATAAAGTAACTCACAAGAAACTGCAAGGGTAACCGAAAGAAAGCAACAGAAGTCCCACCGTGATCGCCAATCTGTAAGCGACGTCACGCGGTTTAGAAATGAAGATGCGGAGAGCGCGCGGGCTCGTTTTGTTTTACCTGGCTTTATGCTGCAACACAGAGAAATTAAGAGAGAAGAGAGAAGGGGCCACCACGGGAGATTGCTCCGACAGGGCTAGCGGGACAAACACGATGCAAAAATCAAATAACAAAAATGTGAAGGCTGCCTTGGGGTATCATAGTGTAATATGAGATTTACTCACGGTAATGTCAAGAATGGCGTGTCTACAGCTGTCCCGCCTTGGCGTCTGCTTTGTAAGGGAGTGACACGTAGTGGAATGGCATTGAAGTAAAGTGGAATGGACTGAAGAGTAGATGCCAAGGTGTGAGAGACACGCTTTCAACATTATGATTTTGGAATGTTTTCAGAGTTTTCAACGAGATGACCTTGAAGAAGGTCTTCCGAATTCAACATCTACTTGGACGGAAATCAAACAAGGAAGGGGAAAATGTGCGCTCAGGCACGAATAGAAAAGGGGACCAACTTCTATGTATGGAAGTACCTGGGTCGTAAACCTGCATGTTTCACCTTGGGGAGCGATTACCAGCCAATGTGGAAGTGCTGCGGCCAAGGTGGGTCAAATAGAGTAAAAATAAAGGAATATTTGAGGATCAATCCAAACAAGGGTCTCTTTTGGTAGAACAGCGCGGGACTGTCTCAAGGAAACTCAGTACTTCATTCAGAATGGAATATCTCATATTATAAGAATTTAAGCACAGCGACTTTCACAATCGAATCACTTTGAATGATCTTCCGCAATAAATTCAAAGTCCTATATGAATGCATGATGGGTCTAAAGAAAAATTTAAAATAAACTAAAATAGAAAATAGTCAATGATAATATTGTCAACTCGTTAAGAACGGGTCAGGATACCAATCCAGTGAGCCGATACTGAGCCGGGGCCCGTTTATCCACGCACCAATGCACTGAACAGAACCGTCGTCCCCATGCTATCACAAGTTAACGGCCGATCCGTACAACCCAAATTCTTCTGGAATCATCACCGTTTTTGTTGAAGGGGAACTCAAATCCCAGATTCGTTCGGGTCGCAAGGTCCTTGACATGCTCTAATAGCGTAGATATCGTGTAGTATGATGCATGACATGGTGGGACCAAACACCGAAAGACGGTACCCAAGATAGGACAAAGACGTCCGTTAGTAAAACCTGCACAGACCAGCATAGAATAATAACATCAGAAAGCAACGGAGTTACAACAGAATCGCAACACAGTACAAGGAGATCTAGACAAAACCCTGACGACTGACCATTGATGTGACGTGTTTCGTCCTGTAGCACCTTTCCTTTCCTACACTTTTTTCTCTTGCACCAAGTTGTTTCGAAGCATGCTTCACTAAGGCCTTGCTCTAAAAAGCAGGGAATTACGCTTTGCACGGAGGGATCCTGTTTCTTTTCTTCCCCTTTTGGGCGCGAGGACGCGTCTTAACTTTCGAATTCAAATTTAAAACGCCAGGCGGCCTTTCTTCTCCCGTGCCTTACCCGCAAGCGAGCCCACCTCCCGTCGAGATTTGCTTGCCCCTCTTCGTCTTCTTCCTCTCTCGATCGATGGAGTTTGGTGGGCCAGACCATGGTGAAGGTGGAGAGGGACGAGGGACTCCTCGCCCGAGGAGGGACACGCAGGAGCACGGAACGGCGTCCATGGAGGAGGAAGGGCCGCTTCGGGCCCCCGAGGGACCCGAGGGGCCCAACGGCATGAAGGGAGGTGAACACGGTTTGGTAGGTCCTCCGATCTCTTCCTCTTTGATCTATTTTGAGTTTTGAAGCAAGCCGTGAGAGGGGGGAAAGGGTTCGGCGAGTTTTGCACTCAAATGATGGACGCGTCCTAGACAGGAGACGCGTCTTTGTTATGACGCGAGGCCCTTCTTTCTTGGTGCAGGACATGGCGAGGACCCTGGGCCTGGCCGATGAGTGGGCGAGTGCAGATGAGCCGAGCCGCGTCAGGAAGGAGAGTCGCGGTAAGGCGAAGCTTGAAGACTGGCACATACGACTCCCTGGACAGCAAGGGAGCGTATTGGTGCAGGACAGTACCGACTTCCTGCGGCAGCAGAGAGAGAGTTATGCGGGGCTTCCCCGAGCCGGGGATACGCGCGACATCAATGGCTCGCGCGCCCAACTGGCAGAGGCCAGGCGACAGCTGGCCGCCACTCAACAGGAACTGTCGCTCCTGGTAAGTTAAGTGTTGTATTCTGTTTTCGAATTCGGAGCTTAGCTGATGGCCGTTGTTTGCTTGTTCCAGCGTGCCCAGCAGACAGCGATGGTGGGAATGGCCGGCGGCGCATCTTCTAGTTCTTCGGCCCCTTTTCTCGAGATCGCCTCCCTCCGGGAGCAACTCGTTGGTGCGGTGGCCCGTGCGGCCTGGGCAGAAGAGGAGCGTGATGCCTGGGTGACAGCGGTAGCAGAGCTGCGGTGTCGCGGTGAGAAGAGGCCTTCTCCAGACATCCTGGAGTTGAGGGTCCTTCTCCAGGTGACGAGGAGAGAGGCAGAGAGAGACAGAGAGGAGAGAAGGGCCGAGCGACAGCGAGATCAGACCGAGAGGAAGGCCTTGGAGGCCCAGGTGAGGGAGCTCCAGCTAGGCCTTCAGGTCATGGTGCAGATGCTAGGAGCGATGGAGACGCGCTACGAGAGAGCGCGAGAGTTCGGGGAGTGACTCCGCCAGTCTGGCCGCTTTTCTGTCGGTGGCTTCTTTCTCACGCCAGGGGAGGAGCAGCGGGCTACTGCTACGGAGCCGGTGCTACGAGGTGAGGCGGGTGCTGCTGCACGGGGATCCCGGAGGCTTCTGAGGGACCCTCACCTCAGGGGAGAGGAGAGGGACGCCTAGAGGGACGAGCATGAAGATAATGGCAAGAGTTGGCGAGCTAGTGGACCCGCCTGCTCTCTATGATTGTGATGTTCATGACAGCTTATGTAAAATTATAAATGGAGTGCTTTGAATTTCTGCTGCTTGTTTGTTCTCTTGTGCGTTGCTTCTCTCCTACACTTCTTCCCCTTTGCACTGTTCCCATGTGATGTGTCTGCCGAGACTCCGCCCTGAACGGAGAATCGCGTCTTGTTGTGACCATTTTCCACGGGAATCTATCATCGAAGTCAATAATGACGGCGCCCGTCCCTTCTCCTGGACGACGTTTCAAATTTTGCGAACGTCCTCCAAAACATGATAGGGTATCCCTAGACAACATAGGGGGTGGGTCGTCACATTATCACGTCCAATCAATCACCCTGCGCGAGCGGTGAAGTGACATATGGGACCACAGGGCAGGTGCCTCATCGCAAGGGCTATCGGAGTCAATGTTGTTCCGCATTCCTCCCATTTCTATAAATACCTGCTCTTTTGTTCTCCCAGGGTCATCGAGAGCCAACTCGAAGAGTACAAATTCCCACGGAAGAGGAAGAACTTAAAATCCTGAGGTCGAGATGGAGGGTGAGTCTTCTCATTCCTCGAAGCGGAGTAGGTCCAGCGGTAGCAGTTCCAGGAAGCTCTCGGATCTCGAAGGGCACTTCAGCGAAAGGACCCGATCGTAACTCGTAAGCTGAGCTTTCCTGCCCTTTTTCCATTCTTTCTTCCTTCCTTTCTTCTGACCAAACCTCCTCTCCATTCTTTGCGTGTATAGAGTGTGATGAAATCACAGATCTCATGGGAGTTAGTAGTGGCAGCATACAAGGGCCTCCCAGATTTTCAGAAGGCCAGGCTAGACGTGATGGGATTTGGCACCTTTCTTCGGATCGAGCCGATCCAACTCGACCTGGTCCTGATCCAAGCCTTGTGTGAGAGATGGGACCCAGTGAGTCGGGCATTCTTGATGCCTTGGGGGCACATGGTACCCAATCTGGACGATGTGGTCCGAATCACGAGCCTCAAGGTGGATGGCGAGGCAGTGACCGGAGTCACTTACGTGGACTACAGGGAAGGTGCCCAGAAACTACTGGGTTTGGACCTAGATGGTCAGAAGAATAGGTCGGTAGGCAGGGCGTCCCTCATGGATGCATTAGGGCTCACTGATACTCGTCGACGGGACGATGAATCCTCAGAAGAATTCATGCAAAGGATGGAAAGAGGATGTCGTGCTGTGTACTGCACAGATTTCGGCAATTGGGAAAGATGCAACATGGATTTGAGGAGATTTCTCCTCTTCCTATTGGGAAGATTGATACTGAGCTCGAAAGGGGACGGTATCCATTGTCACTTCCTGGAGCTGCTATCAGACCTTGAAATAGTAGGGTACTACGCCTGGGGAGCTGCCATGCTGGCGCACTTGTTTACAAGTCTGTTTCAAGAAGCGGACCGCGAGATGACTGTGAGTGGTTTCACACCATTCGTCCAAGTATTTTTGGTTTTGTTTATTTTATATTTTTTTTGTTTTTGTTTTTGTAAGATATTGACGACATGTGCCAAAGTAGTTGTGGAGCTATTATTACCTCCCCATGGGGAGAGCGCGGCATTGGCGACCTGCGATGGTGCCGCTAGCAAGGCGGTGGCAACCCATCTTGAGTGTAGCACCCCTAACCTACCAACTGCTGGTGCTAAGGCGGGAGCTACAGGAGTTCTCTGCAGCGATGGTGGGATTTTTTTAGAATTATTTTGTTTTTACCTTTGGTCTTGACTGACTAAACGGGTATGCACTATCTAACCTAGGTAAACTGGAGACCCTACTCAGACATGGTCGATGCCGACCAACCATGGGTGCTAACAAGTCGTGCCCGGTTCGGACGGGAATTATGGATGCACTGCCTGAATGAAATCGAGCCGCTTCGGCTGCGATTGGTTATGAGGACCTTGGGACTGGCTCAAGAATGGGTGGATACGGCTGCGCCACCTCGCGTCGGAAGAAAGACGCGGGGGCCGGCAACCTGCATTGACTGGCGCGTGCGGTTCCTTGAACAGTATGAAGACTGGCAACGGGGTGGCATGATTGTGGAATCACATGCGCGGGATAGCGAGGACTACCTGCGTCTATATAGGATAAAGTACGCAGAGCGGCTCCAACCCCGGGGACTTGTGGAGGTAGGTCTCCCCTTTTTCTCTTTTCTTCTTTCTCCTTTTTTTTGGTTTTCTGGTGGAAATGCTGACTCGTATGGCTGCAGGATGTCCGTGATGCCATGATAGCGAATTTGCGAACTCGCTTGGCAGAGATGGAGCAACAGTTGGGCGATGCCCGTGGAGCCTTGAGTGCTTCGGTAGGTGTACAGTGCACGTTCCTAATTGAAACCCTAGATTCCAGGTGTTGGCTGCTAACTCATGTGGTTATAGCATGCCCAGATTGATGCGGCTTCCTCAGCGATGGGAGTAGGCGGTGTCTCTTCCAGCTTGTGGATTCCTACCTCAGAACTCGACTTGCTTCACGGGCAACTTGCTCGTGCCACGCAGCGTGCCGCGGAGGCAGAAGGGATGCTCTCTATACAGGTAAGAGTCTCAGTGTTGAGTTCTCCTTGTTTATGCCTTGCCGCGTATCTTGCCACATATCTGAGATGGTACATCTGGCAGGAAAAGGAGACGGAAGAAGTGCTTGCCCAAGCTGCGCAGAGGGCGGCTAGAATAGCAGAGTTGGAGGGGGAACTGCAGCGTCGTCCAGATGACGACTCTTCCAGGGATGCTATGGAGTTGAGGATCACTCTCCAGTTGGAGAGGGAAGACCGTGAGAGAGAACGGGCAGAGAGAGAAAGAGACGCAGAGAGAGAAAGAGCCAACAGATTGACTGAAAGGGAGGAACGAAGGACCATGGAGGCCCAGTTGTTCGAACTCCGGACTAGCCTTGGTCTCGCCAAATAGTGGCTGAGAGATGGTGAGGAGCGCTGCCGAAGAGCACGAGAGCGTGGCTTTCGTGTTGGTAGCTTTCTGGCTGCTCCCACGGATCAACGTTAGGGTGTAGGAAGAGGAGGAGGAGTTCAGAGCGGTAGGAGTACCGCTTTTCGTAGCTGGGTAGCACCCTTGAGAGCGTTCTGCCCGGAGAATAGCGGGACGAGTAATGCAGAGAGAGAGGACGGAACTTGATGTAATTTTTTTTTATTTTTGGAATAAAATACAAGGTTCTGTTTGTTTGGTTTTCACCTTTGCTTTTGTTGCCTCGAACCCCTGCACACATCACTTGAAACAAACAAATCAGAATTTCTGCTCTGACTTGGCCCCTTGCTCAATAAGCAGATGGTCACTTTGACTGTCCTTGATAACTGGTCAAGGGGCCAAGCCTTTATTTAACGAAGGCAAGGGAAAGATGTGGTGATGATGAATGCAACAGACAAGCACACGAATGCAAGCGATATTAAAAGTGAAATGCTGCATACAAATGCAATCATGCAAAATTGATTTGTTTTTTCTTTTCAAATTTGACATTTTTTGTTGTTTTGTTATATTCAAAAGAATTTTTGTTTGCAAATATGTACATTTTCTCCTTTTCCATTTTTTTTGTTTTATCATTTCATTTTTATTTGTTTTTTGTCGCTAACGCCTGGCAAGCACCCAAATGGCACCTAACCTATATGATAACAGGGGTTTCTTACTAACCTCCTAGGTATCCTAAGTGTACATCTAGGTTGATTTGGGCCTCTAGACCCCTCGAATGATGATCCCGTCGGCTAAGACTTACCCTGATGACAATGCCGTCATGCCATGCTTAGGCTCCCAGTCGCTTCCGACCACAGGGATTCACCCAAAAGGTTTTCGAGGTAAATGATTTGCCCGACCCGGGTCTATTTTCTCACAACTCTAGATGGTATATGATGGAACTGTTGTGTAGTGAACAGCGGATCTAGAGGGGAGGGGTGAATAGATCTGCCCCTCTTTTCGCAATGTAACCCTCTATATAGCTAGATGAGATAAATTGCAGCGGAATATAACTAGGTAAGTGAAGGACACAACGATTTGCTTAGCAAGATGATTACTAATATATTGATTCGAACCTAAGCATGCATTTAGAACGAAACAATCATACGAACAAATCACAACACACGAGATTTTAAGGTGGTTCGGACTGAATCTCCAGTCCTACGTCCACCCCTCACCAAATCCGGTGAGGCTCCACTAGTGCCACGCACTGAACCGTAAATCGGAAAGACCACCAATTGCCTTCCTACTAACCACCTGGTAGGGACGTCAACAACGCAGATCGGACAACCTCCGATTGCCTTCCTACTAACCACCGGTAGGGACAATTCTCAATTTTGATTGTTCGAATGAAATGAAGAAGAAAGAACAAATATCAAGCTATTCAAACATGATATGAAATGAGCTCAAGAAGAAAGATCTTGTCTGAAATTGCTGGAGCTTGAATCAGATTCTTCGATGGATGTAGATCACCAATATAGATTTCTATCTTCTTCACAAAACACTCTTCTTGATTCAACAGCAATGGCTTCTTCTTCCTTGTGAGTTGTGCTTCCTTGAATCTGCTTGAGATGATGAAGAGATGTATGGATGTAGCTTTGATCACCTTTGAGAACCTTGAGTGCTTCTAGCTTTGTTGGAGGTTGCTTGCTTCAGATCTCACCTTGAAACACCTTGGAATGGATGAAGAACTTCCTCCCGAAACACTGTTCACGGAGGTGCTACAGTACCTCGAAAATGAGCTCCCTTGATCTCCCTTGAAGCCTTGAAGCCCTTTTTATTTCTAATCCCTCAAGTGAGAGTTTTATAGACCTTGAATGGTCTATAGACAAGCTTCAGACCAGATCCACAATTTGTGGGTGATTAGGTGACTTTTGGATTAAAGAAATCCATGTTGAATGGCCCTTTTCAAAGTTGGAAATAAAGTCAACATTGAAGGCTCGGGGCTGGCGGTCGACCTGCAGCTCCTGGCGGTCGACCGCTACTGTGAAATGGTGTAGACGAATGGCCCCTGGGATTTCCGGTCGACGGCCACTGGCTGGCGGTCGACCGCTACTGAAACATCTTCGGCCTGGCATTCCCTGGCTGGGGCGGTCGACCGCCCCTATGCTGGCGGTCGACCGCCAGCTGGGCAGAACCCGGATTTTCCCAGGTTGGTCCGTTAACTATCTTAGCTCCGTCGCTTAACTCCTTTAGTAGTCCGTTCATGTCTGTGGCAACAACTTTGAATGTCTTGAAGTTTTATTACTGAGTCTTCAACATGCGAGGGCACAACATTGAGCTTTCACTTGTCCATTCATTTGCATATCTGTCATGAACACAACAGCACATATGTCAGTCATATAAGAGTGAAAAATAACAATGACTAATAGTGTTTAGCCATTATCAAAACCAAGAATACCACAGAATTCATATGACCATAGAATGATGTCGAATGACCCAAGTGACCACAGAATGACTCAAATGACTTCAGGGACACAACATTCTCCCCCTTTTTGATGATGGCAACACTGTGATTCATTATGTGATATGAATGTCTAAAATGGCACAAGTTATAACAAATGCAATATATGCAGCTCAAGATTCATGATAGTAATAGCATGGGAATGTAATTATGAATGCAGATATGAATGCTATGCAATATGAATGCTAGCAGTTATGCAAGCCCCAAGCCCCATCACATACACATATGAGATGCAAAAATGAGCAATGGATTCTCCCCCTTGGACTCTCCCCGTACATCATTCACACATCCCCCATGACAACTCACAAAGCACATGAGCTCTCCCTATTGACAATGCGATAACGCATATAACTCGTACAAAGGACTCACACAAAGAATTCTCCCCCTTTGCCAACAGCAAAAAGAAGTGATAAAGTAAAATGTCTATGAGACCAGAGCTGAAAGGAGTGAAGAGCAAGCCATTATATGCAAACCTGAAACAGACCGTGAGCAACATATATGGTTCAAAGCTAATGAAATCCGAGATCATCAACAGAGTTCGAAAAGCAGCTACATCCAAGATTTAATAGAAATGAACCAAAGGTGCATATCATGGCAGTGTTTAACCTTCCCTTGTCTTATATATCCATATTCAATAACGACAAAGGTAATAACACAAAAGCATGTATTGAGGCTAAACAATCATGACTAAAGCATGGAATTTTAGGAATTCAACAAGTTTGATTATCAATATCTTTTGCATTTGAAGGCACAAGACTCATATTTTACGAGCAATCAAGTCTAGTACATGCCTCCAAGCCGTAAGAATACACGTTGTTTAGACGCCAGTATTCATAGGAATTTGGTAAGACTGACTGTCATGCTTCAAGATGAACAGAGATAGCAAAGTCACGTCATGACATATCCTGTCTCAATTCTTTGATGAGGGGATATATTTCTCAGCAATTATGACATTGCTCTGCCTAGAGTCCAAAAGTTTTAAGACGGAGATAACAGGGGCACATCATGACATATGCATTTGTCACTTGATTTGATGACATGACATGTTTCTCCGTGCAACAATATCATTGCTCTGTCAAATTGATTTTCAAGAATTCCAGCTCTTTAAGATGTTTAAAAATAATACTAAGCCTGAGTGTATCACCAAGATGGTCATGAACTTTGAATTTTCAGATATCAGGATAGTCATTCAAAGCACAATATGCAATCTCTAGTTAAGGTCTATTAAAATCATAGAACATAGATGATTTCATAACAGATATTTCAGAACGTCAAGAAAATCATTAAATCTGAACCATTTTCATTGGATGGACAATCATTGGGGCATATAATAGAAAGCTCTCACACTATCTGTTCGCCAGTCTCATGATCTCATATGCAGACTGTAAGCCATGGAAGCACAGATTGTAAGAGATTAAGAGACTCAACAAAACTCCCCCTAAGGATATGTAATGGATACGCGAAGGGGTTATGTTTGCAATCAAATAGAATGGCAAAGGAGGTTGACCTAGTCACTCATAAAGGTAGCAGAAATGAAATGTATGACCCAACGCATGGTTGTACACTTATTAAATGCCACAGAATGAATATGCATGAATGTTGCACAAGGACAACTCCCCCTTACTATATGGCCTATATGCGACATTGACACATGGTACTTGGCGGAGGTGAAATCTCACGCATATTGAGTGCTTCGAGATAAGCATAACCTGCCCTTCCATACATCAACATTTGATATACCATGGCCATGCAAGAATGATGCGACATAAACCATACAATGCATTATGAACATGAACCCAATTCATTATTATGCATCTACATGCAATGCAAAATGATATATTGACATATCAACAATGCATGAAACACCAATCTGCAAAACACACAACTAATTTAACATGATCATCATTTCAAATTCTTATTGGCCTGAGGTCGACAAAGACCAAGCTCTCTTCTGAGTGTTGAAAACCTGTCATTACACAAGGGCTTGGTGAAGATGTCAGTAATTTGATTTAGAGTATCAACAAAATGCAGCTCAAAAATTTTCTTACTGACCTCGTCTCTAATGAAGTGATGCCTAATCTCAATATGCTTAGTCCTAGAGTGCTGGACTGGATTTTTTGTAAGGTTGATAGCACTAGTGTTATCACACAGAATCGGGACACAACCAAGATCCACCAAGTAGTCTTGGAGTTGGTGTTTAATCCACAACACTTGGGTGCCACATCTCCCCGCATCAACATATTCTGCCTCCGCGGTTGAGAGGGCAACCGAGTGTTGTTTCTTGGAGGCCCAAGAAACTAAACACCCGCCTAGAAACTGGCAATAGCCACTAGTACTCTTACGATCCAGCTTGCATCCAGCGTAGTCCGCATCAGAATAAAATATAAGAGATAAATCACATGATGACGGATACCACAATCCCAAGTCTTGAGTGCCGGTAAGATATTGAAGGATACGTTTGACGGCAGTCAAGTGGGATTCTCTAGGACTAGCTTGAAATATAGCACAAAGGCATACACTAAACTGGATATCTGGTCGGGATGCAGTCAAATAAAGCAAAGAACCAATCATACCTCTATAGACTTTTGCATCCACCAATTTACCATTGTCATCCGAATCCAGTGAAGTTGAGGTGCTCATCGGAGTTGCAATGATTTTGCTGTTTACCATGTCAAATCTTTTTAGCAACTCCTTGATGTATTTGGCTTGGCTTATGAAGCAACCATCTTCTCCTTGGTTGACCTGCAAATCGAGAAAGAATTGAAGTTCTCCCATTAGGCTCATCTCAAATTCGCTAGTCATGAGGTTAGCAAATTCCTCACACATTTCAGATTTTGTAGAACCAAATACAATGTCATCAACATAAATTTGAACAATCAAGATGTTCTTACCTTGCTTCTTGGTGAAAAGTGTTTGATCTACCTTACCTCGTGTGTACCCTTTTTCAATGAGGAACGAGCTTAGTCTCTCATACCAAGCTCTTGGTGCTTGCTTAAGTCCATAAAGCGCCCTGTCTAGCTTGTATACAAAATATGCATTGTTAGAATTCTCAAAGCCAGGGGGCTGCTCAACATAGACTTCTTCTTTGATCAAGCCATTCAAGAAAGTACTTTTGACATCCATTTGATACAGCTTTATACTAAGGGAGCATGCAAAGGCTAGTAAAATTCTGATGGCTTCGAGTCTAGCAACTGGGGCATAAGATTCATCGAGTCTAGTAATAAGGTGAGGAATGATGCAATGTAATTACGTACCTTTTACAGAGGTCCTGTAGGTCCTGAGAAATGAACTGTGGCCGATTGTCGGTGACGATTGTGTTTGGGACGCCGAACCTGATGAGGATGTTCTTCATGATGAACTTGCAGACTGTTGACGCCTTGATTTTTGCGTAAACTTCGGCTTCGGCCCATTTGGTGAAGTATTCCGTCGTAGTAAGGATGAAAGATTTCTGCTTGGTGAGGGAATTGGGATCACCTAGGGGACCAATGATGTCGAATGCCCACATGGAGAAAGGCCATGGGGAGGATATTAGATGAAGTGAGGAAGAGGGTGAATGTATTTTATCGGTGTGAAGTTGACACTTGACACACCTACGAACATAGACAGAATAATCCTCTTCCATAGTGGGCCAGTAAAAGCCTTACAGAATGATCTTCTTGGCGAGCATCTGACTATTCACATGGCCGTCGCACACACCCGAATGTGTCTCCTCTACACATTTCCAGACCTCATCGTCATCAAGACATCTTAACAGAATGCCAGTAAGGCTCCTCCTATAGAGTAGACCTCCAACCAATGTGTATTTCTGAGCCACCCTTCTTATGGCTTTCTTATCTTCTGTGGTGGCTCCTTCAGGATAAGACTGATCTTTGCAGTATTTGACGATTTCGTAGAACCATGGTTTCTCCTCGTCGGCCAGTTCTTCTTCGGCTTCTGCCAACATGATTTCCCATTTCTCAAGGATTTCTTCCTATAGGATCTTCCTTGCTATCCTGTCTTTGATATTTACGTAGGAAGCATCATCAATTGCAGGGGCATGACGCTTATAGATGGTAATGGAATCAAACCATCTCCCTAGAGGGAAACTTAAAGATGATGCCAACGAAGAGAGGGCATCGGCCAGAATATTCTGATGACGAGGGACATGGACAAAGATGAGTTTGGTGAACAGTTTGGCAAAGGCAGCAGTGAGTTCTTGGTATGGCTTGAGTTTAGGATCGCGAGTGCGATATTTAGTGAGCACCTGGCGAAGAATGAGTTGACTATCACCTACGACTCCTAATTCGGTGATACGGAAAGAATGAGCGAGTTCCAGGCCAGCTAAAAGAGCTTCATATTCGGCTATATTGTTGGTAACTGGGAATTTGAGCTGGTATGCCAGTGGGTTGTGAGGCCTTCGGGCGACAGGAGGGCAACACCGATCCCTTTCCCTTAAGAATTCAGAGCTCCATCAAAATATAACGTCCACATTGGCTCATCAAATTGGGTGATGGACATTAGTTCCTCATCTGGAAATTCTGATTGGACAGGATCGAACTTGGGAAGAGGATGGTGAGCGAGATGCTCGGCTATGGCGTAGCCTTTAATCGCTTTTTGCTGGATATAGGTGATGTCGAACTGAGAGAGAAAGCTTTGTCAGCGTGCTAGCCTATCCATAAGGACGGATTTCTCCAGAAGGAACTTGATAGGATTCATGCGAGCAATCAAATGGACCTCATGAGCCAAGAAGTAGTGCTTCAATTTCTGCACTACCCAAACGAGGGCAGCACATGTTTTCTCCATAATTGTGTACTTCTGCTCACAGGGATTGAGAAGTTTGGACAAGTAATAGGTTGCTCGTTCCTTGTCTTCTTCATCAGCTTGTGCGAGGACGGCTCCCACGGAGTCATCCAAGACTGAGATGTAAAGGATCAGAGGTTTTTCTGGATTGGGTGGAATGAGAACAGGTGGACTGGCCAGATATTCCTTTAACCCTTCAAAAGTTTTTTGACATTTAGAATCCCAGTGGAATTCTACTCCTGGCTTGGTCAACTCATAGAGAGGTCTACACCTTTGTGAGTGTTGGGACACAAACCGACGAATAAACTGCAACCTCCCCGATTAAGTCTCGGACTTCCCTCAAATTCTTGGGAGGCGGCATATCCCTAATGGCCTTAGCTTTGTCAGGATCTATCTCGATCCCTCTTTTGCTCACAATGAAACCCAGTAGTTTGCCCGATGATACACCAAACACACACTTCTTCGGGTTCATCTTCAATTGGAGCTCCCTTGATCTCTGCAAAACCTTAGCCAAAACTTCTGGATGTTCCACCCTGGTCCTTGATTTCACCAATAAATCATCCACATACACCTCCAGATATATGTGCATCATGTCATGAAATATGGCCATCATAGCTCTTTGGTAAGTAGCTCCAGCATTCTTTAACCCGAACGGCATGACCACATAACAATATGTTCCCCAAGGGGTAGTGAATGACGTTTTCTCCTGATCCTATTCTGCCAAACGAATTTGATTGTATCCTGAAAATCCATCCATAAATGAGAGGGTTTCGTAGCCTGCCGTGTTATCAATCAACACATCAATGTGAGGTAAGGGAAAATCGTCTTTTGGACACGCGCGGTTAAGGTCCCGGAAGTCGATACAAATCCTGACTTTCCCGTCCTTCTTCATAACCGGGACAATGTTCGTCACCCATTGAGGATAAAGAACGACTCTAATGAACCTGACTTTGTGGAGCTTATCGAGCTCTTCTTTCATTTTCAAAGTCATCTGAGGGTGGAAACGCCTTAACCTTTGTTTTACCGAGACGGATCCTGGTTTTAGGGTTAAACGGTGTTCGACCAGGGTTGAATCCAGTCCCGGCATATCCTCGTAGCTCCATGCAAACGTGTCCTTATATTCCTTGAGAACCTCAATTAATGCCTCTTCTTCAGAGGGTGGTAGGTTATCACTTATGAGGATGATCCTAGGGTCTTCCTCAGTTCCCAAATTGACTTCTTTGGTGGATTCTTCTACGGCGGTTGACGGCTCGTCAAATCTCCTCATTCCACTGGCATATGCGCCAGCCGCATCCTCATATTCTTCACCCTCATCTTCAGTAGGGTATTCTTCATCTGTGATCTCGTAGACTCCATACCCCTCATCAATTGCACAGTTGCCCTCACATTCTATTTCCGGTAGCTGGATGGGATTTTCTAGCAACTGAGGGATGGCAAGAAGGGCCCGACACCTGGCGGCTAAATCCAGAAGGAACCGACGAGGGATTTGCCTACCCTTGGATTTCTTCCTAGGTACTACCTTGGACGTATTATCCCTACATTGACTGACATTATTTATAGAAGAAGAAAAAGATGAAGAGGATGGTGAAGAATGTACAAGAGAAGACCCCTCAGAGGAGGGGTAGAAAAGGTCGCTCATCGGACCTTGGACGGGTGGTCCGCAGGGCGGGACGCACCTATGGGAGATGTAGGAGGTTTCCTCAACGAAGATGTGTTGTTGAGGAGTTTGAAAATTGACATTTTTTTATCGTTTTCATTTTTGATGACAAAATAGTGAGAAGAGATCAGAGGAGAGAGAAAAGTGGTTATGGCTAGAGGATTGGGAGGCTCGTAGAGCAGATCATGGTTGAAGACCTGACGCGGGTTGAGAAACCCGCGTAGGTATGTAAGCAAAGAAGGGGACCTGGGAAGGTCATCAGAAAACCGTCTGGCCCAGGAAGAAGATATCAGCAAAGGCTGAGATGAGTGAATGGAGAGGATGGCGCCTAATGAGCCGTCGACGGCAATGTTGATGACGGAGTCCTTCTGGCGAGGACGAGGATAGTTTGGAACCTTGGCAACAGTGGTGATATTCTCTGGCATTCCAGATATCAATGGCGGTCCTTCAAGCTGGGAAGGCGAGAATATCCTTTCCAGTGCAACAGAAATGTCCCGTATATCGAACCATTTGTCCCACTCGCATTCCGGATCTTTGATCTTGCCTCTTTTGGTGACCCTCGGACATCTTTCAGCCGAATATACAGCATGTCATACCTCGTGTACTTCTCGCGGGTAATCTCCCATCTGAACAACGGGCCCTCTGTTGAAGTGGCTTGATAGGGTCCATGTGAGGGGCTTCCAATCCATCTTGAATGGTCCTTTGAAGCCTAGGCCAAACCTGCGGTTCGGCCTAATTTCCTTTGGCGGTTTGAGCCTATCCTGTAGCTGTGCGCCCAGACCTTGGACCTGTTGATAGCCGATGTTCCTCATAATCTCCCAACCTTTGGAGTGAAAAGGGGGATACGGCATGGTTGCCTTGACCGGCTTATTTGGTGCTAGTGGAATGTGAGATAAATCACGCACGTCCAGCAATGACAATATGGGCCAATGAGATGGCCAGACATAGGGTAGAGAGGTGTTGATAGCATCCACTGTGTGAAGGACAGGTGTACTGACCACTTTAATAATTCTTCCATTGTAAGGGAATTTCAGGCACTGATGGTTGGTGGAAGGCACAGCATCCATGGCTTCAATGTAGGGGCCACCCAGTATGGCCTTGAATGTGGGGTCCATATCGAGGACATGGAATTCTGTGGGGACTGACATAGGGCCTAGCTCTGCCCTCAGAATAATCATCCCTTGCGGCGGCCTTTTGCTATTGTCATAAGCCGTGATTGTGATCGAGGAAGGTCTTATTTGTTCCTCGTCGATCCCACACAACTGAAGGGTGCTCATGGAGATCACATTTATGGATGCACCCGTGTCTACAAGACACGGGTTTATGGATACCCCATTAATTTTTATTGAAATGCACAGTGCATATTTCCGAGCTTCTTTGTGAGTGAGTTCATAGTTGTGGAACATAATGGCCGGTTGTGTGTCCGTTGGCGTCAGGATGGCAGAGATCTTTTCTACAAAGAGGTCCTCATTCACCATGACCCTTTGAAGATATTCCATCAAAGCCGCCTGATGGGACGTGGATCTCTGAAGCAGCTCCAGGATGGAGATCCGAGCAGGCGTCTTGTCCAAGTGTTTCAATAGATCATACTGTGTCCCAGGGATAGCTCTTTCCGGTTGTTCTCCATCGTCCTTCTCTGGCTGAGACTGCTCGGGATTCTGACTGTTCTGGGGGAAAACCCTGTGGAAAATCCTTTCACTCCGGAGCACCATTGTCTGTGGCTTTTGCACCTCTATAGGGGTAGCAGTGGGTTTTATCAAAGGTTTGAGGGGTAGTGGTGGAGGAATGGTTGATGACGTAGGGGTGATAATAGGAGTGGGGATTCTGATGAGGGGTTTGTTAGGTGAAGGCATGGTGGAGGTAGAGGGGATATTACTGGGGTCGTGAAGGATAAGGGGTCTGGAAGGTGGAGGTATGTTAGAGGTGGAGGGGATATTACTGGGGTCATGAAGGATAAGGGGTCTGGAAGGTGGAGGCGGAGGCAAAGTGGAAGTGGGTAGGGCTTGAAGCGGGTGATGATTTTGAGATGGATGATGGATGATGAGTGGCTTTGAAGGCATTGGCGGTGGTGTAGTGGAGATAGACGGGATTATGTATGGTTGACGGATGATAAGGGGCTTAGAAGGCATAGGGGTAAATGCAGTAGAGGTGGGGGGTAAAGTGGGGGGACGAGAGAAGATGAGAGGGTGTGAAGGCGTAGTGGAGGGTGTCGGCTGGTAGGACATCGGGGTGCGAATGAGAGGGCGTAATAACAGTGGAAATGGTGAAGGCGGTACGTATGCGGATTGATGAGAGAGAGGTGCTACCCGGGCAAGAAGAGGGGGTTGCGTGGCGATAGGATTGGCGTTAGAAAGGATAGAGATACTTTCTGGGTGCCACACCTGCTCTCGCCCGACTTCCGGGAAGGAGGAGATGGGGTTGACCTGGTGATTAGGCTGTTGGTGCTCCGGTAATGGATTCTGGATTATGCCCATGTTGGGCTGTTGTGATTGGGCCTGCTGAGGTTGATGTTGTTGTTGAGGTTGTTGCTGTGGCTGCTGTTGTAACTGCTGCTGTGGCCTGGGAGGAGGTCTCCTAGCCTTGAGAGCGGCGACGTATCGCCTCATTTCATCCCAGTCGATCCCGCCTTCGTCATTCGTATCGTGGATGTAATCCTTGAACTGGAAGCAGTTGTCTACTGTGTGTCCTGGCTGCCTGTGGTAGACACAGTATCTGGAGGTATCGACATTTGGGGGCCACACCGGCCTTTCTCTGGGTAGGACGAGTGTGTTTGAGGCCATGAGGGCGTTTAAAATATCTACCAGTGTTTCTGGCAATGGTGGGTAATAGGCTCTCTTGGGGCCAATCGGCCTCCTTTGTTACTGTGGGGGTCCATAATTCCCTGGGGGTGGAACTTGGTTGTACTGAAGGGGTGGTTGTTGTTGCTGGGGTTGAGGTTGTTGTTGCTGGGGTTGAAGTAATGGAGGCATATTATCCTGGGGTGGATTGTTGTGGGATGGAGGACGAGAGGGGAAAGGACCTGGTTGGAGGGTAAGTCGGGGCATTTGTGGGGCCCTTGGGTTGACTACATAGTTTGCGTTGTTGACCGTACTCACTTGCTCATTTGTCACGACCCCTTCTGTTGCTCCGCCTGGGACACCAGCGCCCGTCTTTCTGACCACCTTGGGCTTCGGCGGCTCAAACATGTTCATAATGGGGGAGTCTTTTAACTGGGTCTGGATGTACCGTGCTCTTTCATAGAGTTCCTCCATTGTGGTAAGTTTATTCATGGCCAGGACGTGTCTGAACTGTGGGGTTACATTGGACACAATCATCTTCACTTGTTCGGGCTCGGAGAGGGTATCCCTTATCCTTTCCGCCAGAGACCTCCATCTATCAGCATAGCGGACAAAATCCTTGTCGGACTTCATCTTTTCGGCCACTAGGTCGGTAATGAAGAGAGAGGGACCGACCCTATCCCGGTACTTCTGCAAGAACCTTCTCTGGACTATTTCAAAATTCTCGGCCTCGCGGGGTTCCAAAGAATAGAACCATTCTAGCGCGGGACCGTCCAATGATCTCCGAAAGAGGTATGCCAGGGACCTCTGATCGTTTTGTCAATAGGAGGACTCATACATGAAATCCTTGAGGTGAATGAAGGGGTTGCCAGTACCATTGTACCTGCGGTACGTGGGCATTTCGGAGGGAGGAAGATGAATGACCGGAAGGATTGGCAAAGCAACCTCCGGGGTGGATTTCACGTACACCATTCTTTTCAGATTCTGAAACTGCTCGTCCATCCTATTGAACCTATTGAGAAGCGATTGGGCGAGTTCCTCGGGAGGTGAAGGTGGCACTTGCCACTGGGGGAGAAAATGTCTCCCGGAGGCTTGAGGGGGAAACCCCGAATGAGAGGGAGCTGCCGGACCGCCGACAGTTGGCCCCGGCTGAAGCGGTATGTGGGGAACAACGGGAGTTTGGGATTGTGAAGGGGACTGGAACGAGGGTGGTTGTTGACTCGCTTGTCCTTGAAGCGAGGGAGATTGGATGGCTTGCGCCAGTGAAGGAGATGGAATGGCCTGCACCGACTCTTGGAGCGGTGCGATGGCCGGGGTTGATTCCTGGGGCGTGGGGGAAATAGATTTCCCTTTCAGAATGGCCTGGAGGGTCCGGAGCTGTTCAGAGGTAAGCTCCGTGTTGGCAAGGACGCCCAGCAAAGAAGAGATGTCCTGTGGTGGAGACGTGTCCCCTGCAATAACCTGCACCTCATGCGAGGGCTTATAAGAAGGACCCGAGTCCATAGCATGGACACGCGGGTCGACTGACAAACCACGACCAGGGTGGTTCACCTCAAAAGACTCGTGAGGCATGCTCACAGTTTTCCCGGAACGTAAAAACATACACTAGCAAGCAAATAGCAGAGATTATCAAACAAGTGGATGCCTTTACGCCCTTTTTTGTGTGTTTTGATTCTGATGATTTTTTTTTGTGTTTTTTAACCAGATCCGAAGTTCACACAAAATAGGGACCCTAGTTTATTTTTTGTTTCACCGCCGTGTCAGCTAGGGTCTCTCGTTTCACAACAAATGCGATGACTAACTCCGGGGAACTTCAATGGTACAACCAGCCCAGTGAATGAAGAGGAGATTCTTCGATGTCGGGGACTTACGGAGGTCCCAATGGAGGAGATTCTAGTCCGTTGAGAGAAATTCTCAAACGGAGAGTCATTCCTTTACCGGGAAAGGGTGATCCTTAGAAAAAAATGAAAAAGAATAGAAAAGAGGGATGGATGTATGCAATGGAATACTGACAGAAATATGGAGCACAAAAGAATAACAAAACAATCAAGATACAACAACACGCAAGAAATGATAAAGTAACTCACAAGAAACTGCAAGGGTAACCGAAAGAAAGCAACAGAAGTCCCACCGTGATCGCCAATCTGTGAGCGACGTCACGCAGTTTAGAAATGAAGATGCGGAGAGCGCGCGGGCTCGTTTTGTTTTACCTGGCTTTATGCTGCAACACAGAAAAATTAAGAGAGAAGAGAGGAGGGGCCACCACGGGAGATTTCTCCGACGGGGCTAGCGGGATAAACACGATGCAAAAATCAAATAACAGAAATTGAAACGGCCATTATGGGAAGTGACTCGACGCGGCCTCGAGAGTATAACGAGAGGTAAGAATAACACATAATATAACGACAGAAATTTAAACGGCCATTGCGGGAGATGACCCTCCGCGGCCTCGAGAATATAGCAGATATAAGGGACAGATATGAGAATAATGCAGAGTATAAATAACAGAGATTCAAACGGCCATTGCGGGAAGTGACTCTCCGCGGCCTCAAGAATATAACAGTTATAAGAGATAGATATGAGAATAAGGCACAATATGAATAACAGAAATTTAAACGGCCATTGCGGGAGATGACCCTCCGCGGCCTCGAGAATATAGCAAATATAAGAGACAGATGTGAAAACAAGGCAGAATATGAGTAACAAAAATTTAAACAGCCATTGCGGGAAGTAACTCGCCGCGGCCTCGAGAATATAAGGTGATCGCCAGGGGTCGAGGACCCCAAAATGAAAGAGGGATCGCGCCTACCTCAAGAGCGGGAGATGGCGGGTTGCTTCTTCCTCTCCTTCTGGCTGGCCGACGGAGAGGGCTTTACTCGGTTACCCTTGCAAAATAACAGACAGTAAATAGATGGAATTAGAAAATGGCAATGTTGTATCAATCTGGTGTTATAAAAAGTAATGAAATCATGACGAGAGACACACCTGGTTGGTGTTATTTTTAAACTCCTCTCGGACTCGAGTAGGAAGAAAATGATATGATGAATGAGATTATGCAAATGTATATCGACGAAGATTCCCTTATGAAGGGAGACGGAGAAGACGAGATGATGAATGTAAAAGAACTAAAAAGAAAAGGGGAGAGAGTTGGCTTATTGAGTGCGCCAACGGCGGGATTCGGAGGAGCTTCGGTAGCGTAGGGACGACGTGGAAGCGCGGTGGACGAAGACGACCTTCCTCTCGCGAGCTTGGGCACCTGAGAAGTCGGCAGAACCTCCTCCTACAAAAGAACCCCTCGGGTTAGAAATGACTCTGGCAGTCTCTGGGCTCCGGCAGCCTATCGGATCTCTTCCAAGCTCCCCCGAACTGAGGGGGGTGGCCCTCTATTTATAGGGCTCCGGAGGATGGAGGCGTCCAGGACCCTGGTCACCTTCACCAGGGCCAAAATAATATTTTATTCTATTTTTATTTATTTTTTCTGAATATTTTCATAGAGACGTCCAGGCACCTGAACGCCTCTATTAAGGCCCACCGAACTCCCGCCGAAGCCGCAGGCGGTTCGGCACAACGCGTGGTTTTGAACGGCGGCCGTGATTCATGAATGGGCGCGTCCAGTTGGCAGGACGCCCCCATAATTTAGATTTTTTTCACACGCGACAAATCGACGTTCGGCGGATGGGGCCCCGTAGGTATGTTGATGGAGGCGTCCAGGCAAGTGGACGCCTCTATGTTATTATTTTTTTATTTTTTGTTCATTTTTATGGAGGCGTCCAGGCAATTGGACGCCTCCATGATGTTTTTGATTTTTTTTTAATTATTATATTTTTTATTTTTTTATATTCATGGAGACGTCCAGGAAAGGGGACGCCTCCATTATTTTTTGATTTTTTTTAATTATTTTATTTTTATTATTCATGGAGGCGTCCAGTCTCTTGGACACCTCCATGATTTTCCACGGAAAAAATCAAAAAAATTCATAAAAATAGGAAATCACCAGAGTAATTAAAAATGTGAAGGCCGCCTTGGGGTATCATAGTGTAATATGAGATTTACTCACGATAATGTCAAGAATGGCGTGTCTACAATGTGCACCCGCCATAATTGGGTTCTTTTCGAGCGTATGCCGTGACGCACGCGCATCCGGAATCGGGGCATTATTACTTAGCAAGGAAACATGGTCCTAGAAAATTTCAAGGAGGTGTATTATTCTATATTATAAGCAAGCACGCAAGCAGGGTAACCAAGCATTTTTTTTGTTCTCTTTTTTTCTTTTCTTTCTTTTTTTTTTACGTAAGAACATACTGTTGTTACGTATATGTCTCTTGTAAGTGGTAGTAGAAGTATTAGGAAAGCAGACCGCGAAAGGTCAAAAGGAAATTAGGGAAGCATGCCATAGAAGCCGGAGTGGGGAAAGCAGGCTACAAAGGCCAAAGGCTGGGGGGAGCAGGCTACCAGAGCCCGAAATTGTAGGAAGCATGCCGTGAAAGCCGAATTCAGGGAAGCAGGCTATAAAAGTTGAAATTGGGAAGCAGGCTGCAAAAGCCGAAGTTGTGGGAAGCATGCCGTGAAGGCCGAATTCTAAGAAGCGGGCTCCGAGAGCCGAAATTGGAAAGCATGCTGTGAAAGCCAAAGTTGTGGGAAGCGGGCCGTGAAGGCCGAATTCTGGGAAGCAGGCTATAAGAGCCGAAATTGGGAAGCGGGCTGCAAAAACCGAATTTATGGGAAGTAGGCCGTGAAGGCCGAATTCTAAGAAGCGGGCTCCGAGAGCCGAAATTGGGAAGCATGCTGTGAAAGCCAAAGTTGTGGGAAGCGGGCCGTGAAGGCCGAATTCTGGGAAGCAGGCTATAAGAGCCGAAATTGGGAAGCGAGCTGTAAAAAGTGAATTTATGGGAAGTAGGCCGTGAAGGCCGAATTCTGGGAAGCAGGCTATAAAAGCCGAAATTGGGGAGCATGCTGCAAAGAGCCGAAGTGGGGAAAGCGGGCTGCAAGAGCCGAAGAGAAGGGTTTCTTTTTTTTTATTCTCTGGCCGGGGAAGGATCCGAACCAAAGTGAAAGGTTGATTCTTTAATTCTCTGGACGGGAAAGATTCCGAGCCAAAGTGGAAGGTTGATTCTTTAATTCTCTGGCCGGGAAAGGATCCGAACCAAAGTGAAAGGTTGATTCTTTAATTCTCTGGTCGGGGAAGGATCCGAACCAGAGTGAAAGGTTGATTCTCTAATTCTCTGGTCGGATCCAAACCAGAGTGAAAGGTTGATTCTTTAATTCTCTGGTCGGGGAAGGATCCGAACCAAGGTGAAGAGTTGATTCTTTAATTCTCTAGCCGGGAAAGGATCCGAGCCAAAGTGAAAGGTTGATTCTTTTTCTTTTTTAGTGGCCCAAAGGCCGAAGGTGAGATATTTGTCAGCTTAGATGGCGAGAGTGCCACCGGCACTGGGTTTATGCGCCAACCTAGACGAAGGAGTCATGATGCTGGTAATGTGTTGATGCATCGGCCTAGATGGAAGGTCATGGTGTCGACAATGGGAAATGTCTTTTGGTTTTGTTGGGTGGCCAAAGGCCGAAGGTGGGGTAGCTGTCGACTAGGGGCCGGTAATTAGGAAGCTGTCGTCCAGGCAAGTGGATGCGTCCATGATATTATTTTTTTATTTTTTGTTCATTTTTATGGAGGCGTCCAGGCAATTGGACGCCTCCATGATGTTTTTGATTTTTTTAATTATTTTATTTTTCATTTTTTTATATTCATGGAGGCGTCCAGGAAAGTAGACGCCTCCATGATTTTTTGATTTTTTTTTAATTATTTTATTTTTATTATTCATGGAGGCGTCCAGTCTCCTGGACACCTCCATGATTTTCCACGGAAAAAATCAAAAAAATTCATAAAAATAAAAAATCACCAGAGTAATTAAAAATATGAAGGCTGTCTTGGGGTATCATACTGTAATATGAGATTTACTCACGGTAATGTCAAGAATGGCGTGTCTACAGTGTGCACCCGCCATAATTGGGTTCTTTTCGAGCGTATGCCGTGACGCGCACGCATCCGGAATCGGGGCATTATTACTTAGCAAGGAAACATGGTCCTAGAAAATTTCAAGGAGATGTATTATTCTATATTATAAGCAAGCATACAAGCAGGGTAAGCAAGCATTTTTTTGTTCTCTTTTTTTTCTTTTCTTTCTTTTTTTTTTACGTAAGAACATACTGTTGTTACGTATATGTCTCTTGTAAGTGGTAGTAGAAGTATTAGGGAAGCAGACCGCGAAGGGTCAAAAGGAAATTAGGGAAGCAGGCCATAGAAGCCGGAGTGGGGAAAGCAGGCTACAAAGGCCAAAGGCTGGGGGGAGCATGCTACCAGAGCCCGAAATTGTAGGAAGCAGGCCGTGAAAGTAGAATTCTGGGAAGCAGGCTATAAAAGCCGAAATTGGGAAGCGGGCTGCAAAGGCCGAACTTATGGGAAGCAGGCCGTGAAGGCCGAATTCTAAGAAGCGGGCTCCAAGAGCCGAAATTGGGAAGCATGCTGTGAAAGCCAAAGTTGTGGGAAGCGGGCCGTGAAGGCCGAATTCTGGGAAGCAGGCTATAAGAGTCGAAATTGGGAAGCGTGCTACAAAAGCCGAATTTATGGGAAGCAAGCCGTGAAGGCCGAATTCTGGGGAAGCAGACTATAAAAGCCAAAATTGGGGAGCATGCTGCAAAGAGCCGAAGTGGGGAAAGCGGGCTGCAAGAGCCGAAGAGAAGGGTTTCTTTTGTTTTTTATTCTCTGGCCGGGGAAGGATCCGAACCAAATTGAAAGGTTGATTCTTTAATTCTCTGGACGGGAAAGGATCCGAGCCAAAGTGGAAGGTTGATTCTTCAATTCTCTGGCCGGGAAAGGATCCGAACCAAAGTGAAAGGTTGATTCTTTAATTCTCTAGTCGGGGAAGGATCCGAACCAGAGTGAAAGGTTGATTCTTTAATTCTCTGGTCGGGGAAGGATCCGAACCAGAGTGAAAGGTTGATTCTTTAATTCTCTGGCCGGGAAAGGATCCGAACCAAGGTGAAGAGTTGATTCTTTAATTCTCTGGCCGGGAAAGGATCCGAACCTTGTGGGTAATAAGGCGAGGAATGATGCAATGCAATTGCGTACCTTTTGCAGAGGTCATGTAGGTCCTGAGAAATGAAGCCCATTGTCGGTGACGATTGTGCTTGGGACGCCGAACCTGGCGAGGATGTTCTTCATGATGAACTTGCAAACTGTTGACGCCTTGATTTCCGCGTAAGCTTCGGCTTCGGCCCATTTGGTGATGTATTCCGTCGCAGTAAGGATGAAAGATTTCTGCTTGGTGAGGGAATTGGGATCACCTAGGGGACCAATGATGTCGAATGCCCACATGGAGAAAGGCCATGGGGAGGATATTGGATGAAGTGAGGAAGAGAGTGAATGTATTTTATCGGCGTGAAGTTGACACATGACACACCTACAGACATAGACAGAACAATCATCTTCCATAGTGGGCCAGTAAAATCCTTGCCGAATGATCTTCTTGGCGAGCATCTGACTATTCACATGGCCGCCGCACACACCCAAGTGTGTCTCCTCTACACATTTCCAGACCTCATCGTCATCAAGACATCTTAACAGAATGCCAGTAAGGCTCCTCCTATAGAGTAGACCTCCAACCAATGTGTATTTCTGATCCACCCTTCTTATGGCTTTCTTATCTTCTGTGGTGGCTCCTTCAGGATAAGACTGATCTTTGCAGTATTTGACGATTTCATAGAACCATGGTTTCTCCTCATCGGCCAATTCTTCTTCGGCTTCTGCCAACATGATTTCCCTTTTCTCAAGGATTTCTTCCTGTAGGATCTTCCTTGCTATCCTATCTTTGATATTTACGTAGGAAGCGTCATCAATTACAGGGGCATGACGCTTGTAGATGGTAATGGAATCAAACCATCTCCCTTTAGAAAAACTTAAAGATGATGCCAACGAAGCGAGGGCATCGGCCAGAATATTCTGATGACGAGGGACATGGACAAAGATGAGTTTGGTGAACAGTTTGGCAAAGGCAGCAGTGAGTTCTTGGTATGGCTTGAGTTTAGGATCGCAAGTGCGATATTTAGTGAGCACCTGGCGAAGAATGAGTTGACTATCACCTACGACTCATAATTCGATGATACGGAAAGAATGAGCGAGTTCCAGGCCAGCTAAAAGAGCTTCATATTCGGCTATATTGTTGGTAACTGGGAATTTGAGCTGGTATGCCAGTGGGAATGTGAGGCCTTCGGGCGACAGGAGGGCAACGCCGATCCCTTTCCCTTGAGAATTCAGAGCTCACATCAAAATATAACGTCCACATTGGCTCATCAAATTGGGTGATGGACATTAGTTTCTCATCTGGAAATTCTGATTAGACAGGATCGAACTTGGGAAGAGGATGGTGAGCGAGATGCTCGGCTATGGCGTAGCCTTTAATCACTTTTTGCTGGATATAGGTGATGTCGAACTGAGAGAGAAAGCTTTGCCAGCGTGCTAGCCTATCCGTAAGGACGGATTTCTCCAGAAGGAACTTGATAGGATTCATGCGAGCAATCAAATGGAGCTCATGAGCCAAAAAGTAGTGCTTCAATTTCTGCACTACCCAAACGAGGGTAACACAGGTTTTCTCCATAACTATGTACTTCTGCTCACAGGGATTGAGAAGTTTGGACAAGTAATAGGTTGCTCGTTCCTTGCCTTCTTCATCAGCTTGTGCGAGGACGGCTCCCACGGAGTCATCCAAGACTGAGATGTAAAGGATCAGAGGTTTTTCTGGTTTGGGTGGAATGAGAACAGGTGGACTAGCCTGATATTCCTTTAACCCTTCAAAAGCTTTTTGACATTTAGAATCCCAGTGGAATTCTACTCCTGCCTTGGTCAACTCATAGAAAGGTCTACACCTTTGTGAGTGTTGGGACACAAATCGACGAATAAACTGCAACCTCCCCGATTAAGCCTCGGACTTCCCTCAAATTCTTGGGAGGCGGCATATCCCTAATGGCCTTAGCTTTGTCAGGATCTATCTCGATCCCTCTTTTATTCACAATGAAACCCAGTAGTTTACCCGATGATACACCAAACACACACTTCTTCGGGTTCATCTTCAATTGGAACTCCCTTGATCTCTGCAAAACCTTAGCCAAAACTTCTGGATGTTCCACCCTGGTCCTTGATTTCACCAATAAATCATCCACATGCACCTCCAGATATATGTGCATCATGTCATGAAATATGGCCATCATAGCTCTTTGGTAAGTAGCTCCAGCATTCTTTAACCCGAACGGCATGACCACGTAACAATATGTTCCCCAAGGGGTAGTGAATGACGTTTTCTCCTGATTCTCTTCTGCCAAACGAATTTGATTGTATCCTAAAAATCCATCCATAAATGAGAGGGTTTCGTAGCCTGCCGTGTTATCAATCAACACATCCATGTAAGGTAAGGGAAAATCATCTTTTGGACACGCGCGGTTAAGGTCCCGGAAGTCGATATAAATCATGACCTTCCCGTCCTTCTTCATAACCGGGACAATATTCGCCACCCATTGAGGATAAAGAACGACTCTAATGAACCTGGCTTTGTGGAGCTTATCGACCTCTTCTTTCATTTTCAAAGTCATCTGAGGGTGGAAACGCCTTAACCTTTGTTTTACCGAGACGGATCCTGGTTTTAGGGTTAAACGGTGTTCGACCAGGGTTTAATCCAGTCCCGACATATCCTCGTAGCTCCATGCAAACGTGTCCTTATATTCCTTGAGAACCTTAATTAATGCCTCTTCTTCAGAGGGTGGTAGGTTATCACTTATGAGGATGATCCTAGGGTCTTCCTCAGTTCCCAAGTTGACTTCTTTGGTGGATTCTTCTACGGCGGTTGACGGCTCGTCAAATCTCCTCATTCTACTAGCATATGCGCCAGCCGCATCCTAATATTCTTCACCATCATCTTCAGTAGGGTATTCTTCATCCGTGATCTCGTAGACTCCATACCCCTCATCAATTGCACAGTTGCCCTCACATTCTATTTCCGGTAGCTGGATGGGATTTTCTAGGAACTGAGGGATGGTAAGAAGGGCCTGACACCTAGCGGCTAAATCCAGAAGGAACCGACGAGGGATCTGCCTACCCTTAGATTTCTTCCTAGGTACTACCTTGGACGTATTATCCCTAGATTGACTGACATTATTTATAGAAGAAGAAAAAGATGAAGAGGATGGTGAAGAATGTACAGGAGAAGACCCCTCAGAGGAGGGGTAGAAAAGATCACTCATCGGACCTTGGACGGGTGGTCCGCAGGGCGGGACGCACCCATGGGAGATGTAGGAGGTTTCCTCAACGAAGATGTGTTGTTGAGGAGTTTGAAAATTGATGTTTTTTTTTCGTTTTCATTTTTGATGACAAAACAGTGAGAAGAGATCAGAGGAGAGAAAAAAGTGGTTATGGCTAGAGGATTGGGAGGCTCGTAGAGCAGATCATGGTTGAAGACCTGGCGCGGGTTGAGAAACCCGCGTATGTATGTAAGCAAAGAAGGGGACCTAGGAAGGTCATCAGACAACTGTCTGGCCCAGGAAGAAGATATCGGCAAAGGCTGAGATGAGTGAATGGAGAGGATGGCGGCTAATGAGCCGTCGACGGCAATGTTGAGGACGGATAAAGATCCATTGGTGACGGAATCCTTCTGGCGAGGACGAGGATAATTTGGAACCTTGGCAACAGTGGTGATATTCTCTGGCATTCCAGATATCAATGGTGGTCCTTCAAGCTGGGGAGGCGAGAACATCCTTTCCAGTGCAACGGAAATGTCCCGTATATCGAACCATTTGTCCCACTCGCATTCCGGATCTTTGATCTTGCCTCTTTTGGTGACCCTCGGACATCTTTCAGCCGAATATACAGCATGTGATACCTCGTGTGCTTCTCGCGGGTAATCTGCCATCTGAACAACGGGCCCTCTGTTGAAGTGGCTTGATAGGGTCCATGTGAGAGGCTTCCAATCCATCTTGAATGGTCCTTTGAAGCCTAGGCCAAACCTGCGGTTCGGCCTAATTTCCTTTGGCTGTTTGAGCCTACCCTGTAGCTATGCGCCCAGACCTTTGACCTGTTGATAGCCGATGTTCCTCATAATCTCCCAACCTTTGGAGTGAAAAGGGGGATACGGCATGGTTGCCTTGACCGGCTTCTTTGGTGCTAGTGGAATGTGAGATAAATCACGCACGTTCAGCAATGACAATATGGGCCAATGAGATGGCCAGACAGAGGGCAGAGAGGTGTTGATAGCATCCACTGTGTGAAGGACAGGTGTACTGACCACTTTCATAATTCTTCCATTGTAAGGGAATTTCAGGCACTGATGGTTGGTGGAAGGCACAGCATCCATGGCTTCAATGTAGGGGCGACTCAGTATGGCCTTGAATGTGGGATCCATATCGAGGACATGGAATTCTGTGGGGATTGACATAGGGCCTAGCTTTGCCCTCAGAATAATCATCCCTTGCGGCGGCCTTTTGCTATTGTCATAAGCCGTGACTGTGATCGAGGAAGGACTTATTTGTTCCTCGTCGATCCCACACAACTGAATGGTGCTCATGGAGATCACATTTATGGATGCACCCGTGTCTACAAGACACGGGTTTATGGATACCCCATTAATTTTTATTGAAATGCACAGTGCATATTTCCGAGCTTCTTTGGGAGTGAGTTCATAGTTGTGGAACATAATGGCCGGTTGTGTGTCCGTTGGCGTCAGGACGGTAGAGATCTTTTCTACAAAGAGGTCCTCATTCACCATGACCCTTTGAAGATATTCCATCAAAGCCGCCTGATGGGACGTGGATCTCTGAAGTAGCTCCAAGATGGAGATCCGAGCAGGCGTCTTGTCCAAGTGTTTCAATAGATCATACTGTGTCCCAGGGATAGCTCTTTCCGGTTGTTCTCCATCGTCCTTCTCTGGCTGAGATTGCTCGGGATTCTGACTGTTTTGGGGGAAAACCCTGTGGAAAATCCTTCCACTCCGGAGCACCATTGCATGTGGCTTTTGCACCTCTATAGGGGTAGCAGTGGGTTTTATCAAAGGTTTGAGGGGTAGTGGTGGAGGAATGGTTGATGACGCAGGGGTGATGATAGGAGTGGGGATTCTGATGAGGGGTTTATTAGGTGGAGGCATGGTGGAGGTAGAGGGGATATTACTGGGGTCGTGAAGGATAAGGGGTCTGGAAGGTGGAGGTATGTTAGAGGTGGAGGGGATATTACTGGGGTCATGAAGGATAAGGGGTCTGGAAGGTGGAGGCGGAGGTAAAGTGGAAGTGGGTAGGGCTTGAAGCGGGTGATGATTTTGAGATGGATGATGGATGATGAGCGGTTTTGAAGGCATTGGCGGTGGTGTAGTAGAGATAGACGGGATTATGTATGGTTGACGGATGATAAGGGGCTTAGAAGGCATAGGGGTAAATGCAGTAGAGGTGGGGGGTAAAGTGGGGGGACGAGAGAAGATGAGAGGGTGTGAAGACGTAGTGGAGGGTGTCGGCTGGTAGGACATCAGGGTGCGAATGAGAGGGCGTAATGGCAGTGGAAATGGTGAAGGCGGTACGTATGCGGATTGATGAGAGAGAGGTGCTACCCGGGCAAGAAGAGGGGGTTGCGTGGCGATAGGATTGGCGTTAGAAAGGATAGAGATACTTTCTGGGTGCCACACCTGCTCTCTCCCGACTTTCGGGAAGGAGGAGATGGGGTTGACCTGGTGATTAGGCTGTTGGTGCTCCGGCAATGGATTCTGGATTATGCCCATGTTGGGCTGTTGTGGTTGGGCCTGCTGAGGCTGATGTTGTTGTTGTGGTTGTTGCTATGGCTGCTGTTGTAACTGCTGCTGTGGCCTGGGAGGAGGTCTCCTAGCCTTGAGAGCGGCGACGTATCGCCTCATTTCATCCCAGTCGATCCCACCTTCGTCATTCGTATCGTGGATGTAATCCTTGAACTGGAAGCAGTTGTCTACTGTGTGTCCTGGCTGCCTGTGGTAGACACAGTATCTGGAGGTATCGACATTTGGGGGCCACACCGTCCTTTCTCTGGGTAGGACGAGTGTGTTTGAGGCCATGAGGGCGTTTAAAATATCTGCCAGAGTTTCTGGCAATGGTGGGTAATAGGCTCTCTTGGGGCCAATCGGCCTCCTTTGTTGCTGTGGGGGGCCATAATTCCCTGGGGGTGGAACTTGGTAGTACTGAAGGGGTGGTTCTTGTTGCTGGGGTTGAGGTTGTTGTTGCTGGGGTTGAAGTAATGGAGGCATATTATCCTGGGGTGGATTGTTGTGGGATGGAGGACGAGAGGGGAAAGGACCTGGTTGGAGGGTAAGTCGGGGCATTTGTGGGGGCCTTGGGTTGACTACATAGTTTGCGTTGTTGACCGTACTCACTTGCTCATTTGTCACGACCCCTTCTGTTGCTCCGCCTGGGACACCAGCGCCCGTCTTTCTGACCACCTTGGGCTTCGGCGGCTCAAACATGTTCATAATGGGGGAGTCTTTTAACTGGGTCTGGATGTACCGTGCTCTTTCATAGAGTTCCTCCATTGTGGTAAGTTTATTCATGGCCAGGACGTGTCTGAACTGTGGGGTTACATTGGACACAATCATCTTCACTTGTTCGGGCTCGGAGAGGGTATCCCTTATCCTTTCCGCCAGAGACCTCCATCTATCAGCATAGCGGACAAAATCCTTGTCGGACTTCATCTTTTCGGCCACTAGGTCGGTAATGAAGAGAGAGGGACCGACCCTATCCCGGTACTTCTGCAAGAACCTTCTCTGGACTATTTCAAAATTCTCGGCCTCGCGGGGTTCCAAAGAATAGAACCATTCTAGCGCGGGACCGTCCAATGATCTCCGAAAGAGGTATGCCAGGGACCTCTGATCGTTTTGTCAATAGGAGGACTCATACATGAAATCCTTGAGGTGAATGAAGGGGTTGCCAGTACCATTGTACCTGCGGTACGTGGGCATTTCGGAGGGAGGAAGATGAATGACCGGAAGGATTGGCAAAGCAACCTCCGGGGTGGATTTCACGTACACCATTCTTTTCAGATTCTGAAACTGCTCGTCCATCCTATTGAACCTATTGAGAAGCGATTGGGCGAGTTCCTCGGGAGGTGAAGGTGGCACTTGCCACTGGGGGAGAAAATGTCTCCCGGAGGCTTGAGGGGGAAACCCCGAATGAGAGGGAGCTGCCGGACCGCCGACAGTTGGCCCCGGCTGAAGCGGTATGTGGGGAACAACGGGAGTTTGGGATTGTGAAGGGGACTGGAACGAGGGTGGTTGTTGACTCGCTTGTCCTTGAAGCGAGGGAGATTGGATGGCTTGCGCCAGTGAAGGAGATGGAATGGCCTGCACCGACTCTTGGAGCGGTGCGATGGCCGGGGTTGATTCCTGGGGCGTGGGGGAAATAGATTTCCCTTTCAGAATGGCCTGGAGGGTCCGGAGCTGTTCAGAGGTAAGCTCCGTGTTGGCAAGGACGCCCAGCAAAGAAGAGATGTCCTGTGGTGGAGACGTGTCCCCTGCAATAACCTGCACCTCATGCGAGGGCTTATAAGAAGGACCCGAGTCCATAGCATGGACACGCGGGTCGACTGACAAACCACGACCAGGGTGGTTCACCTCAAAAGACTCGTGAGGCATGCTCACAGTTTTCCCGGAACGTAAAAACATACACTAGCAAGCAAATAGCAGAGATTATCAAACAAGTGGATGCCTTTACGCCCTTTTTTGTGTGTTTTGATTCTGATGATTTTTTTTTGTGTTTTTTAACCAGATCCGAAGTTCACACAAAATAGGGACCCTAGTTTATTTTTTGTTTCACCGCCGTGTCAGCTAGGGTCTCTCGTTTCACAACAAATGCGATGACTAACTCCGGGGAACTTCAATGGTACAACCAGCCCAGTGAATGAAGAGGAGATTCTTCGATGTCGGGGACTTACGGAGGTCCCAATGGAGGAGATTCTAGTCCGTTGAGAGAAATTCTCAAACGGAGAGTCATTCCTTTACCGGGAAAGGGTGATCCTTAGAAAAAAATGAAAAAGAATAGAAAAGAGGGATGGATGTATGCAATGGAATACTGACAGAAATATGGAGCACAAAAGAATAACAAAACAATCAAGATACAACAACACGCAAGAAATGATAAAGTAACTCACAAGAAACTGCAAGGGTAACCGAAAGAAAGCAACAGAAGTCCCACCGTGATCGCCAATCTGTGAGCGACGTCACGCAGTTTAGAAATGAAGATGCGGAGAGCGCGCGGGCTCGTTTTGTTTTACCTGGCTTTATGCTGCAACACAGAAAAATTAAGAGAGAAGAGAGGAGGGGCCACCACGGGAGATTTCTCCGACGGGGCTAGCGGGATAAACACGATGCAAAAATCAAATAACAGAAATTGAAACGGCCATTATGGGAAGTGACTCGACGCGGCCTCGAGAGTATAACGAGAGGTAAGAATAACACATAATATAACGACAGAAATTTAAACGGCCATTGCGGGAGATGACCCTCCGCGGCCTCGAGAATATAGCAGATATAAGGGACAGATATGAGAATAATGCAGAGTATAAATAACAGAGATTCAAACGGCCATTGCGGGAAGTGACTCTCCGCGGCCTCAAGAATATAACAGTTATAAGAGATAGATATGAGAATAAGGCACAATATGAATAACAGAAATTTAAACGGCCATTGCGGGAGATGACCCTCCGCGGCCTCGAGAATATAGCAGATATAAGAGACAGATGTGAAAACAAGGCAGAATATGAGTAACAAAAATTTAAACAGCCATTGCGGGAAGTAACTCGCCGCGGCCTCGAGAATATAAGGTGATCGCCAGGGGTCGAGGACCCCAAAATGAAAGAGGGATCGCGCCTACCTCAAGAGCGGGAGATGGCGGGTTGCTTCTTCCTCTCCTTCTGGCTGGCCGACGGAGAGGGCTTTACTCGGTTACCCTTGCAAAATAACAGACAGTAAATAGATGGAATTAGAAAATGGCAATGTTGTATCAATCTGGTGTTATAAAAAGTAATGAAATCATGACGAGAGACACACCTGGTTGGTGTTATTTTTAAACCCCTCTCGGACTCGAGTAGGAGGAAAATGATATGATGAATGAGATTATGCAAATGTATATCGACGAAGATTCCCTTATGAAGGGAGACGGAGAAGACGAGATGATGAATGTAAAAGAACTAAGAAGAAAAGGGGAGAGAGTTGGCTTATTGAGTGCGCCGACGGCGGGATCCGGAGGAGCTTCGGTAGCGTAGGGACGACGTGGAAGCGCGGTGGATGAAGACGACATTCCTCTCGCGAGCTTGGGCACTCGAGAAGCCGGCAGAACCTCCTCCTACAAAAGAACCCAACGGGTTAAAAATGACTCTGGCAGCCTCTGGGCTCCGGTAGCCTATCGGATCTCTTCCAAGCTCCCCCGAACTGAGGGGGGTGGGCCTCTATTTATAGGGCTCCAGAGGATGGAGGCGTCCAGGACCCTGGACACCTTCACCAGGGCCAAAATAATATTTTATTCTATTTTTATTTATTTTTTCTAAATTTTTTTATAGAGGCGTCCAGGCACCTGGACGCCTCTATTAAGGCCCACCGAACTCCCGCCGAAAGCCGCACGCGGTTCGGCACAACGCGTGGTTTTAAACGGCGGCCGTGATTCATGAATGGGCGCGTCCAGTTGGCAGGACGCCCCCATAATTTAGATTTTTTCACACGCGACAAACCGACGATCGGCGGACGGGGCCCCGTAGGTAAGTTGATGGAGGCGTCCAGGCAAGTGGACGCCTCCATGATATTATTTTTTTATTTTTTATTCATTTTTATGGAGGCGTCCAGGAAATTGGACGCCTCCATGATGTTTTTGATTTTTTTTAATTATTATATTTTTATTTTTTTATATTCATGGAGGCGTACAAAAAATTGGACGCCTCCATGATTTTTTTGATTTTTTTTAATTATTTTTTTTTATTATTCATGGAGGCGTCCAGTCTCCTGGACACCTCCATGATTTTCCACGGAAAAAATCAAAAAAATTCATAAAAATAGGAAATCACCATAGTAATTAAAAATGTAAAGGCCGCCTTGGGATATCATAGTGTAATATGAGATTTACTCACGGTAATGTCAAGAATGGCGTGTCTACAGTGTGCACCCGCCATAATTGGGTTCTTTTCGAGCGTATGCCGTGACGCGAGCGCATCCGGAATCGGGGCATTATTACTTAGCAAGGAAACATGGTCCTAGAAAATTTCAAGGAGGTGTATTATTTTATATTATAATTAAGCATGCAAGCAGGGTAACCAAGCATTTTTTTTGTTCTCTTTTTTTTTCTTTTCTTTCTTTTTTTTACGTAAGAACATACTATTGTTACGTGTATGTCTCTTGTAAGTGGTAGTAGAAGTATTAGGGAAGCAGACCGCGAAGGGTCAAAAGGAAATTAGGGAAGCAGGCCATAGAAGCCGGAGTGGGGAAAGCAGGCTACAAAGGC
This sequence comes from Amorphophallus konjac, assembly GCA_022559845.1. Lineage (NCBI taxonomy): Eukaryota > Viridiplantae > Streptophyta > Magnoliopsida > Alismatales > Araceae > Amorphophallus > Amorphophallus konjac. The sequence goes on from CM040118.1 coordinate 482,105,695, forward strand.
CAAAGGCTGGGGGGAGCAGGCTACCAGAGCCCGAAATTGTAGGAAGCAGGCCGTGAAAGCCGAATTCTGGGAAGCATGCTATAAAAGCCGAAATTGGGAAGCGGGCTGCAAAAGTCAAAGTTATGGGAAGTAGGCCGTGAAGGCCGAATTCTAAGAAGCGGGCTCCGAGAGCCGAAATTGGGAAGGATGTTGTGAAAGCCAAAGTTGTGGGAAGCGGGCCATGAAGGCCGAATTCTGGGAAGCAGGCTATAAGAGCCGAAATTGGGAAGCGGGCTGCAAAAGTCGAATTTATGGGAAGCAGGCGGTGAAGGCCGAATTCTGGGAAGCAGGCTATAAAAGCCGAAATTGGGGAGCATGCTGCAAAGAGCCGAAGTGGGGAAAGCGGGCTGAAAGAGCCGAAGAGAAGGGTTTCTTTTTTTTTATTCTCTGACCGGGGAAGGATCCGAACCAAAGTGAAAGGTTGATTCTTTAATTCTCTAGACGGGAAAGGATCCGAACCAAAGTGGAAGGTTGATTTTTTAATTCTCTGGCCGGGAAAGGATCCGAACCAAAGTGAAAGGTTGATTCTTTAATTCTCTGGTCGTGGAAGGATCCGAACCAGAGTGAAAGGTTGATTCTTTAATTCTATGGTCGGATCCAAACCAGAGTGAAAGGTTGATTCTTTAATTCTCTGGTCGGGGAAGGATCCGAACCAGAGTGAAAGGTTGATTCTTTAATTTTCTGGTCGGGAAAGGATCCGAACCAAGGTGAAGAGTTGATTCTTTAATTCTCTGGCCGGGAAAGGATCCGTGCCAAAGTGAAAGGTTGATTCTTTTTCTTTTTTAGTGGCCCAAAGGCCGAAGGTGAGATATTTGTCGGCTTAGATGGCGAGAGTGCCACCGGCAATGGGTTTATGCGCCAACCTAGACGAAGGAGTCATGATGGTGGTAATGTGTTGATGCATCGGCCTAGATGGAAGGTCATGGTGCCGACAATAGGAAAGGTCTTTTGGTTTTGTTGGGTGGCCAAAGGCCGAAGGTGGGGTAGCTGTCGACTAGGGGCCGGTAATTAGGAAGCTGTCGTCCAGGCAAGTGGACGCCTCCATGATATTATTTTTTTATTTTTTGTTCATTTTTATGGAGGCGTCCAGGCAATTGGACGCCTCCATGATGTTTTTGATTTTTTTAATTATTATATTTTTTTTATTTTTTTATATTCATGGAGGCGTCCACGAAATTGGACGCCTCCATAATTTTTTGATTTTTTTTTAATTATTTTATTTTTATTATTCATGGAGGCGTCCAGTCTCCTGGACACCTCCATGATTTTCCACGGAAAAAATCAAAAAAATTCATAAAAATAGGAAATCACCAGAGTAATTAAAAATGTGAAGGTCGCCTTGGGGTATCATAGTGTAATATGAGATTTACTCACGGTAATGTCAAGAATGACGTGTCTACAGTGTGCACCCGCCATAATTGGATTCTTTTCGAGCGTATGCCGTGACGCGCGCGCATCCGGAATCGGGGCATTATTACTTAGCAAGGAAACATGGTCCTAGAAAATTTTAAGGAGGTGTATTATTCTATATTATAAGCAAGCATGCAAGCAAGGTAACCAAGCATTTTTTTTGTTCTCTTTTTTTTTCTTTTCTTTCTTTTTTTTTTTACGTAAGAACATAATGTTGTTACGTATATGTCTCTTGTAAGTGGTAGTAGAAGCATTAGGGAAGCAGACTGCGAAGGGTCAAAAGGAAATTAGGGAAGCAGGCCATAGAAGCCGGAGTGGGGAAAGCAGGCTACAAAGGCCAAAGGCTGGGGGGAGCAGGCTACCAGAGCCCGAAATTGTAGGAAGCAGGCCGTGAAAGTCGAATTCTTGGAAGCAGGCTATAAAAGCCGAAATTGGGAAGCGGGCTGCAAAAGCCGAAGTTATGGGAAGCAGGCCGTGAAGGCCGAATTCTAAAAAGTGGGCTCCGTGAGCCGAAATTGGGAAGCATACTGTGAAAGCCAAAGTTGTGGGAAGCGGGCCGTGAAGGCCGAATTCTGGGAAGCAGGCTATAAGAGCCGAAATTGGGAAGCGGGCTGTAAAAGCCGAATTTATGGGAAACAGGCCGTGAAGGCCGAATTCTGGGAAGCAGGCTATAAAAGCCGAAATTGGGGAGCATGCTGCAAAGAGCCGAAGTGGGGAAAGCGGGCTGCAAGAGCCGAAGAGAAGGGTTTCTTTTTTTTTATTCTCTGGCCGGGGAAGGATCCGAACCAAAGTGAAAGGTTGATTCTTTAATTCTCTGGACGGGAAAGGATCCGAGCCAAAGTGGAAGGTTGATTCTTTAATTCTCTGGTCGGGAAAGGATCCGAACCAAAGTGAAAGGTTGATTCTTTAATTCTCTGGTCGGGGAAGGATCCGAACCAGAGTGAAAGGTTGATTCTTTAATTCTCTGGTCGGATCCAAACCAGAGTGAAAGGTTGATTCTTTAATTCTCTGGTCGGGGAAGGATCCGAACCAGAGTGAAAGGTTGATTCTTTAATTCTCTGGCCTGGAAAGGATCCGAACCAAGGTGAAGAGTTGATTCTTTAATTCTTTGGCCGGGAAAGGATCCGAGCCAAAGTGAAAGGTTGATTCTTTTTCTTTTTTAGTGGCCCAAAGGCCGAAGGTGAGATATTTGTCGGCTTAGATGGCGAGAGTGCCACCGGCAATGGGTTTATGCGCCAACCTAGACGAAGGAGTCATGATGCTGGTAATGTGTTGATGCATCGGCCTAGATGGAAGGTCATGGTGCCGACAATAGGAAAGGTCTTTTGGTTTTGTTGGGTGGCCAAAGGCCGAAGGTGGGGTAGCTGTCGACTAGGGGCCGGTAATTAGGAAGCTGTCGTCCAGGAGGCCGACGGCTGAGTATTTGGTCGGTTTAACGCCCCGTCGGCAAAGGTTTAGTCGGTTTAACGCCGCGTCGGCGGAAGGCTTAGTCGGCTTAACGCCCCGTCGGCGGAAGGCTTAGTCGGCTTAACGCCCCGTCTGCTGAATATCTGTCGGATTGAAGCCCCGATGACTGAACATCTGTCGGATTGAAGCCCCGATGGCTGAATATCTATCGACTTGAAGCCCCGATGGCTGGATATCTATCGGCTTGAAGCCCCGATGGCTGAACGTCTATCGGCTTGAAGCCCCCGATGGCTGAATATCTGTCGACTTGAAGCCCCGATGGCTGAACATATGTCGGATTGAAGCCGCCCCGATGGCTGAGTATCTGTCGGCTTGAAGCCCCGATGGCTGAACATCTGTCGGATTGAAGCCCCGATGGGTGAGTATCTGTTGGCTTGAAGCCTCGATGGCTGAACATCTGTCGGATTGAAGCCCCGATGGCTGAAGGTAAATGGTGATAGACCATGTCTATCTGACGACTGTTCTTTCTCTTCTGCTCTTCTTTTTCCTTTGTTTATTGTGAAGAGGCGGGTGTAAAGACAAAGTCTGTCTCATGGCTCACTTTCTTTTCTTTTCTTCTTCTTTTGTGTGGAGAGGTGAGTGGAAAGGCCACGTCTGCCTCACGACTGTTCTCTCTCTTCTGCTCTTCTTCTTCCCTTGTTTATTGTGAAGAGGTGATTGCAAAGACCACGTCCACCTCCTGACTGTTCTTCTTTTTTCTTTCTTTTCTTCTTCTCTTATGTAAAGAGGCGGGTTCGAAGACCACGTCTATCTCATGTCTCTTTTTTGTTCTGCTCTTCCTTTCTCATTATGCCCCCGGACTGGGGTGTTGTGGACGCACTTTTCGGCGTTGGTTTTATTAGGTGCGTGGGCGTGCCAGTCACAAAGTGACAATTTATTCGGGCTCCGAAGAGCCCATGGTGCGCTCGATCTGACTTCGTCAGACGATTGTGTGGTTTGTGTCGGGACCAAAACCCGCCGCGCCATAAAGGTCACGACGTCATTTACATCCCCCGTACGAGAGAACACCCTTCATTAATCGTCGGGAATCATGGCCTCATGGCCAGGAAATTAACTGCATGGAAAGGCCTACTAGGAAGCATTGAAATCCCCGTATGAGGGTGAGAAGAAAACATCCGCGGTCATGTCGGTCATGTGCTGACCATTTAATGTTCGGACAAATGTCCGGCTCGAGAAAAGCGCAATCGCCACGGGAAAACCAGAATATATGTATGCCGGGCTACGGCAGATTTATTGTTCGGAAGAACGGAAAACGTTCGGCTAAACCTCAGTTAGAGCGGTCAGAAACCTGTAAGTCTGTTGGCTCGGTGCAAGGGCAAGCTGCGACCATGCTGTGGTGGGCCCCCCCGCGGTAGAAGTTTGGCTCGCATGAGCGTCATTAATATTTCCGGTGCCAAGGGGCAACAGGGAAATATCCCTTGAATCAGCTGGAAAGCCCTGTGTCTAGGGAAGCAAACGTTCGAAATGTATCGGTCATTCGGGAGACCGTTTAATATTCGGACGGGTGTCCGGCTTGAGAATATCGTAATCGTCGCGGGAAGGCCTGGGACATATGTATACCGTGGTACGGCAAGTTTATTATTCCAAGGTACTGAAAACATTCGGTTAAATCTCGGTTAGCGTAGCAGGAAACTAGTGAGTTTATTGGCCCGGTGCGAGATCGAGTCAGGACCATACCGGGGGCGCCTCCCGTGGTCGGAACGAGGCTTGCACTGGCATTATTAATATTTCCGGTGCCGGAGGGCAACGAGGAAGAGTCCCGGGACTAGATTCCAAAACCGAAAACGTGTTCAAAGGGAGCGAGCTACAGGCCGGGGATATGGGTCAAACGATGACCATAATCGGGACGGACCCGAGGTCTAAGCGTGGCCCATGGGGGCCTTATTGATATTCCCATACAAAAGAGTCCAGGGATGACGGGAGCCATCCCGTTCTATTCCGATTTTTTTCGGCCACTTGCGGACCACTTGATATTCGGACAAAGGTCCATATTGAAGTTACGACGTAGATACAAACAACCCCGTATAAATGTATGTCGAGTTCGCGGCAACTTCAATGCAAGAGCGGGAACGAATCCCAATAGAATGAATCCGATTGGACGAGCTATCGGCCCAGAGCAATATCGGGTCACGACCACGTCGGGGTGGGAGCCGTCGGCCATGTTAGTCGCTCACAGGTCTTTTCATGTTCGGACACAGGTCCGTAATAGGAACGCGGCGGAAATCAAGGTGAACCCGTTCAAATGTCTGCCGACCGTGCGGCAATTTTGGTAGCGGCTCGGGAGGGATCTGGCCTGAGAAACGAGTCCGGTGTAATCGGAATGTCGGCCCGAGGCGAGGTCGGGTCATGACCATTTCGGGATAATTCTCAAGACTCAAGCCCGACCTGGAAGGGCGGCATTGTTGTTCCTTCAGCACCGGGTCACGGGAGAGACGGGGGGGGGGGGGGCTGCGATATAGATTTTATCATTTTTTTTATCTGGGTTTCAAATATATAGATACGTATTTTATCGGTTATTTCCCTTTTATGTATTTGTTCTGAATGATTTCTCCATTTTCGTTCATTATTATTATTATATTTTCTCTTTTCTTACTATTATTATTACTATTTCACACTTTTTGTTTATTTCATATATATATTCAGGTTTATTTATTTATCGTAATTTTTATTAATTTGTTATTATTATTATTATTATCATCATTATTACTATTATCATTATCATTATCTTTATATTATATATATATATATATTTTGGAGAGAGAATGGGCCGCTGGAGGGCTAAAAGGGGCGTACCGGGCGAGCTGGGGCTAGTGTGTCGGCGAAGGCGGGGAGAGCGTGCCGGAGAGGGGCTGGGAGTGTGCCGGATACGCCATGGCTGGGTGTACCGGGCTGAGGGAGCAAGGGTGTGCCGGCGAAGGTCTGGCCGAGTGTGCCGGGCTGGGGGCGAGCGGGTGTGCCGGGGAAGGGGCGCAGGCGGGTGTGTCGGCGAAGGACGCAAGTGGGCATGCCGACCAGGGGTATAGGGGAGTGTGTCGGCGAAGGGCCAAGCGGGTGTGCCGGCGAGGGGCCATGAAGGGTGTGCCGGGGAAGGCATGAATGGGGTGTACCGGTGGAGGGCGCGGCTAGGTGTGCCGGGCAAGGCTCCAAGAGGGCGTGCTGGGGAAGCACAGGCTGGGGTGTGTCGGCCAAGGGAGACCGGGAAGGCGTGCCGGTGAAGGGTTGAAGGCGTGTCGGGGAGGAGTTTCGGAAAGGGCCCACCCCTCCTTATATCTTCTTCCTTTTTATTTCTCTCTTGTTTTTTATTCAATTCGCATGAATTTCTTCTTTCTTTCCCTTGATTATCTTTCATTCTTTCTCCCCTAAGGACGGATGTTCAAGTTGCTTAGTCGTTGTTTGATTCGGCTCTCTTTGAGTTGATTACGGTTCCCTTGCCTCGGTTCAAGTATTTTACCGTTGTTCTTTTCGTTTGTTTCTTGCTTTCCTTTAGTCCTTTTTAACGTGTTATCGTTTCTAACAAAATTCGGTAGCATCTCCCCTTGACCCGAGCGTAAGGGAGATACAGGGAACGCGCCCACAAGGAGTGGTGGAACCCGACAACTGGAGGTGGGCGCCCGAGAGCGGCAACACCTTAATAAAGCCTCGGAAAACTCAGAAGGAACGGCGAGTGGAAGACTATTCTAGGATTGGCTAGGGGGTGTACCGGGCAAGAAGGAGGGACAGATGGCTAGTGTGCCGCCAGGAAGCCTCGAGGGCGTGCCGGACTAGGAGGAGCCCGGGTGTGCCGCTGAGGGGCTGTGCCGGTGAATGGGGGCCAAGGCGTACCGGGCAAGGCGCCCAGGGGCTGTGCCGGCGAACGGGGGGCCAAGGCGTGCCGGGCAAGGCGCCCAGGGGCTGTGCCGGCGAACGGGGGCCAAGGCGTGCCGGGCAAAGGAGCTGGGTGGTGTGCCGGCGAAGGGCCTGGCTAGGGCGTGCCGGGGAAGGCCCGTAGGGGCGTGCCGTTGGAGGCACAATTGGGGCGTGCCGTTGGAGGCATGGCTGGGGTGTGCCGCTGAGGGCGCCCAGGGGTGAACGAAGGCAAAAATGCCCGGGAGGAAGTAAACCCTAACAAAAGGAAAAAAAAAAAGAAAGGAAAGGGACGTGAAACACCGAAGGATGCAAACACGGAAGAAATGCTTTAGAAAGATGTCCAAAAATACTTGCAAGCCTTCCGCTTTTATTCTCACAAGAGGAGTGCCCCAAGGGGGCTAATACATCGCAACGACGGTAAAATGAGAAATGAAGGGAAATAAAGAGAAAAAGGAAATACAGTGGGGGGGGGGGGGGGGACGGAGCGTGGACTCCTCCCCTCCCGAACCTCACTCCCTCTCTCCACCCACTCTTCTTCTCTTCTTCTCTTCTATCTTCTTCTCTTTCTCTTCGCGCGGACGACGGTGGACGGAGCAGCAGGGAGGGGGGGACGCCAGAGCCTCCCCTCCTCCTCTTTCTTCTCTTCTCTTCTTCTTTCTCCTCGCTCAGGCGGTGGTGATCGAGGCGGCAGGCTCCTCTTCTTCTCTTCTTCTTCTTCTCTTTTCGCACAGACGGCGGCGGTGGGTGGAGCGGCAGGGCCTCTCCCCTCTCTTCCTCTCTTCCCTCTTCTTCTCTTCTCCTTCTTCTTCTGCTCTTCTCTTTCTCTTCTTCTCTTCTGCGTGTGTGTGTCTCTCCCCCTCCGTCTGTCCCCTTCCTCCTTTGTTCGCAGCGAAGATGAGGGGTTTTATACATCCTCCACGGCGGAAGCGTTCGAGCACGGTTGTCGGAGGCGGGAAGCGACCGGCCATGATGGGGTTTGACTTCCCCGTCCTTGGTGGCAGAGGAGTAGTCTGCGTGGCCCAATCCCCGGCCGACACCTCGGACAGCCCACTGCGTGCCAAGGATCCATATGGCATGGGCGCAAGATCTCGTTTGCCGGAACGTGTCGTTGAAGAGCTTGAATGGCGTGCCGCTGGCAGGCACAACAAGCGTGCCGCTGGGAGGCCGCCAACGCGTGCTATTGAAGGGCCGCGATGGTTGTTGCATCCCTACGGTTTTGATGATGTCTCACACTATAAATCAATCTGTTTCAATCTCTAGATCAACTCAGGCTTCATCACTTAGGCCAGTGCAGTTCTGTGGTTCTCATATAGACATGCATTACTTGATCAAGTCTATACACTGCCAGCATACACGTTCAAAGTCTCTGCATTGAAGTCTGTACATTGGCCATGTTTGTACAGAGTCTTTTGCATTCCTTCATATGAAGTCTATACACTGCATTGTCAAGTCTACACATCGGTTTCCAAGTCTGTACATCGCCTTCAAGTCTTCCAAAGTCTATACAGCCAAAGTCTGAACATCCACCGTCTCATGTAGTGTCTCATCCAAAGTATATACATTCACATGTAGGCAAAGTCTGCACATTGGCCAAGTCTGCACATCCATCGTCTCACTCAGCGTCTCACTCAAGTCTATACATTACAGCGTGTCTGTGCTTCAAGCGTTCCAAAGTCTGTACATCGCTTGCATCGTTAAGTCCATACATTGCACTGTAGCTTGCTTAGTCAAAGTCTATACATTGCATGCTACAAAGTCTACACATCCAGTTTGCATCAAGTCTGTACAGAGCCTTTTGCATCGTTCATCAAGTCCATACATTGCATTGTAGCTTGCGTAGCTGAAGTCTGTACATCCACCGTTGAACCCCAAGTCTGTACATCCTTTAGGCGCTCACCAAGTCTATACATTGCGTTGGTGGCAAGTCTATACATTGGCCTGTAGCTTGCACGAAGTGAAGTCTATACATTGTCTTTCGTCTCATGCATCATCTTCCAAAGTCTATACAGCCATTTCCAAGTCTGTACATTGGATCATCTTCCAAAGTCTATACATTGTCACCTTTACCTACGTTTAGAGCCCTAAGTCTATACATCACAAAGTCTGCTTATCGCAGTGTTCAAGCCTTTCAAGTCTATACATTGGTTCAGGGTTTCCAAGTCTATACATTGGCCTTCAAGATTCTCAAAGTCTGTACAGCCTGCTTTGTCATTCAGAGTACAAAGTCTATACATCGTTCAGACTCTGTACATTCTTCAAGGGCCAAGTGTATACATTGTCTCGCTCACATGTTCAAGGGGTAAGTCTATACATTGGATATGGGTGTGCATCGTGAAGTCTATACATTGCTTGTGTAACTCAAGCCTTTGCATCAAAGTCTATAGATTGGTTAGGCTTGTTCATGCATCGTTCTTCTCAAGTCTGTACACTGCCTTCCCATGCACGCATTCATCAAGTCTATACACTCCCTTGTTTGCAAGTCTATACACTCGATTGCTTCATGCATTACACAGAAGTCTACACATTCCCCTCTGTTATGTTAATGCATCATTCTGCAAGTCTGTACAGTGAGGTCGCATGAAGGCTTTAAAGTCTATACACTCTCACGTTGTACATACTTGCTTATTTGCTACTTCTAAAGTCTATACACTCAGTGTTAAAAGCATGAACTAATTCGATACATTCTTTTGTCTCTGCCTGCAGATGATTCAGGTTGATGATTGGGCATGTGATCCGAGGATGATGCTTGGCACGTGATCCGAGGATGCTCTGGAAAAGGAGGGAACGAGCCCCACTCATGTGAAGTCCTAGTATTCAGGTCGGATGCCATATAAAAGGTGTCTTCTGCGAACAGATGATTGAACTGGAGGAAAAAGCTGAGCATAAGAATCCCTGAGCAGAAGAAGAAAAGAGAGAGCCTCCACGTTCCAGAGAGAAGATAGAGAGAAAAGATTTGAGAGTATTGTTCTGAGAGAAAAGTCTGAGTGAGAGAGTAGTGTCTAATTTGCTTCTTCGGAAGCTACATTGTTTTGGTTTTCAGAAACGATTGTCTTCACCGATTGTCTTGTTTTCTGTTTCTTTCTTCATATTTCTGATTCCGAATTGTTACCCTCCAGTGTTTGGAGGAAGGGAGAGATACTCCGGTTTCCCTCTGGGCTGCAGAGGAAGAGAGATCTGTGATCTCTGGTTTTGCCAGTGACGGGTTGTCACTAGCAGGTTCCCTCCGGGTTGGAGGAAGGGAGATCTATCTCCGGTTCTGGTCTTGCGGGTAGCAGGTCCAGGTGTCAAGCTCTGTGGGTAGCAGAGTTTGGGTTGAGAGATTTATTTCCCTTGGTTGGTCAAGCTGTGTGGCAGCATTTTATTCGCAGACTGAGTCTGCAGTTTCTAGCCGTGGCTAGTGGAAGCCTCACTCTAGTTGGAGTGAGGGGTGGATGTAGATTGTGGACTACAATCGAACCACCTTAAAAATTCTTGTCTCCTCTGTGGTTTACTGTTATCATCTGTGCTTTCCATCTGCTTGGCATTTTGCTTGACTGTGAACAGCCTTTTCAATCGCACTTACTTATTCTATCTTGGTTATTCACTGCGTTAGGAATATTCTTTCGCTATAGCTGAAGGGTTGAAATTCGAAGTAGTGATTTTTCGCTGAAGTTTTTAAATCGGGAGTGATCTATTCATCCCCCCCTTCTATATCACTCTTCACTGCACATAACATTTGGTATCAGAGCAGGTTTGCATCATGTGGACAAATGGTCAGGGAAATGCTAATGGTCCTCGAAGTTTCATGCCTGAAGGTCAATCCATTAGTCGCCCTCCATACTTTGATGGCAATAACTATCTCTTCTGGAAAAATAGGATGGAGGTGTTCATCAGGGCACAGAGCCACAATCTGTGGAGGGTAATCACCACTGGGCCGTATGATCTGCCACCGAACGAGGACGCGTGGATAGATGATCATGTCAAGCTATCCTCACTCAACTGGACGGCGCTGAACATCATCCAGTGTGCTGTTCACCCAGATGAATACGCCCGCATATCAGCCTACAAGACTGCCAAGCGAATGTGGGATGAGCTACAACTAATCTACGAAGGTACAGCTCAAGTGAAAGCCTCGAAGGTAAATCTCTTCACCTATGAGTATGAATTGTTTAAAATGAAACCAGAGGAGACTATTACTAAAATGTATGACAGGTTGTCTTTGATCACGAACACTCTTAAGGGGCTAGGGAAAGAGATGGCTGAGGCAGATGTAGTCAGGAAGATACTTAGATCTCTTACCTCAGCATGGCACACTAAGGCCATCGTGATAGAAGAGTCAAAGGATTTGACGACTATGACAGTGACTGAACTCATAGGATCCCTCATGACCTATGAGATGAACTTTAAAAGGGGTGGTGAAGGAAGTGATAGGAAGGGCAAGAATGTTGCTCTCAAGGCATCCCGCAACAAGGGTAGCAGTAGCAGCAGCAGCAGCAGTAGTGGTGAGTCTGATGGTTTTGATCTCGACCAGAAGGAGGAGGCAATGCTCACTCGAGAGTTCAGTAAATTTTTAAGGAAAAAGGGGAAGATCTTTTGGAGGAAGAAGCCATACTCCTTCAGTAAGAATGTTGAATACATCAATAGCAAGGGCAGACATACTAAGAAAATGACTTGTTTTCATTGCAACAAACAGGGACACATGAAAGGGGAATGCCTAGATCTCCAGAGGAAGGGTCCCAACTTTCAGAAGAAAAGCTCAAAGGTGCAGAAAAAGAAGAAGCCACAGGCAATGGTCTGCACGTGGAGCGAGGAGGAAGAAGATCCCGAAGACACTTCCTCAGAGGAGTATGAAGAAGGAATTTGCCTAATGGCAAACAACGAAGAGGATGTATCAAATATTTTTGAAAATTTTTCTATTGATGACTGGGAAGATGCCTATGCTGAATTATTAGATAAGTTCAATTCACTTAGTAAAGAGCATAGGGTTCTGAAAAGAAAATTCAATACCACTATTGAAGAACAAACCTAAATCTGTGTAGAAAATCAGAAACTAAAAGAAGAATTGGAAGAAGTAACTTCCCTAAGAAAAGAAAATGAAAAGCTCAAGGGAGAAAACCAGGACAGTCAAAACCAGCTCAATGAACTCAAAATCAAAATTGAAGAAAGCCTAAATGAAAGTAGAGTGAACTCAGAAAAATATGAAGCTGTTAAGAAAGTCAATGCTGAACTTCTAAAAAACTCTGAGTCTCTTCAAAAAGAGCTGGAAGACAAACAGAAAGTTTTGAAGAAATTTGTCCAAGGAAAAACTAGTCTGGATGCTATACTAGGGACTAGGGTTAACTTCAATAAGGAGGGTCTAGGCTATGACCCAACTAACAAGAGACCCTTACAATTCAAAACCATTACCTTCTGCCCAGAGAAGGGAAAAGAGAAGTTGGACACACCATCCAGCTCAAATAGCAATCAAGGAGCTCAATGTCAGAAGGAAAGTTCTAAAAATAGTGCTGGTCAACCATTTAAAATGGGAATGAATTTTGTGAAGAACTTCACTAAGCTCACTCATCAGAACATAAATGGTAGATGGACCAAGCAAGTGGATCAGAAGAAAAGCTGGAATTACTACAATCAGATGGGTCCAAACATGACCTACTGGAGAAATAATTATCATCTTCAAAAATCTGTTAATCAACAAGCTTACAGGAGATATCCTAGGAATGGGAAGCCTAATGAATAGAATAGAACTTACTTCTCTAGACCAGCTGGACATAACCCCGGCTATAATTTAAATAAACCAGAAGTAAAGGTGCCAGAGAAAACCATGTTGAAGCAAATCTAGATTCCTAAACATTTGGTCAGAGATTTGAACAATATCTTTGGACCCAACTCATCTTGGGTTCCAAATCACTTTGCTTGATTTTGTTTGTGTAGGTCGGCCTGGCAGCTGAAGACAACAAGTGGTACCTCGACAGTGGCTGCTCCAAGCACATGACAGGAGACCGATCCAAGTTCAGCAAGATAGAAATGAAGGTAGGGGGTCTGGTCAAGTTCGGAGGAAAGAATATAGGTAAGATAATTGGAGTTGGCACAGTAGGTAAGTCTTCCACAAACTCCATTGAAAAAGTTCTACTTGTGGAAGGTCTTCAACACAACATGATCAGCATTAGTCAGTTATGTGACAAGGGTCACAGGGTTGTGTTTGATGATAATTCATGCAAAATCTTTGAAATAAATTCTGATGTGGTTAAATTTGTAGCCAACAGGATTAATAATGTCTACATGGTAGACTTAGATGCAGAATCTAAATCAAATCTTTATTTATCTGCTAATTCTGAAAATGATGCTTTTGAATGGCATAGACGTCTAGGCCATGCTAGCTTTTCCACTTTAAATAAATTGGTCAAGCATGATCTAGTTAGAGGCATGCCTAGAATTAAATTCAATTCTATTTCAAAATCATGTGATGCCTGTGCTCTAGGCAAACAGACCAGGAATTCTTTCAAGTTGAGATCTGAGCCATTGTCCTCTAGACCAATGGAACTTCTCCATATGGACCTCTTTGGTCCTACTAGAACTCAGAGTCTTAATGGGAATAGGTTTGGCTATGTGATTATTGATGACCATTCTAGATATTCATGGATATTTTTCTTAGCTAATAAAAGTGATGCATTTCAAAAGTTTAATCAATTTTTCAATAAGGTCAAACAAGAAGGAAAACACAAGATATGTTCTATTCAATCTGACCATGGAGGTGAGTTTGAAAACTCCATGTTTTCTGATCTTTGTGAAAGAGAGGGACTAACACACAGGTTTTCTTCTCCCAGGACACCTGAACAGAATGGAATTGTGGAGAGAAGAAATAGAATTATTGTGGAGATGGCCCGAACCATGCTGATTGAAAGTCAATTATCAAGGAGGTTTTGGGCAGAGGCGGCCAATACAGCAACTTACATAATCAACAGGGCCATGGTAAGACCTATCCACAAGAAAACACCCTATGAGCTACTAAAAGGTAAGAAACTAAACTTGTTTCATTTTAGAATTTTTGGAGCTAAATGCTTTATTCATAACAATGACAAGAAAGATTTAGACAAGTTTGAAGCTAAAAGCTCCCCTGGAATATTTTTAGGATACTCTGAAGTGTCAAGGGCATATAGGGTCTTTAACATAACAGACCAGAAAGTTGAAGAGTCTCCACACATCCTTTTTAGTGATAAGAAAGGTGTTTCTAACATTGAAAATTTTGACAGGGATTCCAATCATGATGGGGAATTCCTAGAAGACCAAGAAGAAGAAAAGACTCAGCCGAGTGGAACATCAAATCCTCCCAACCAGGAAGAGCCAAGAGAAACATGTGAGTCTTTAATAAATGTCAGATTTCTTAAAGATCATCCGCTAGATAATGTCATAGGCAATCCTGAAGATCCTCTTCAGACTAGGTCTCATTTTAGGAATATGAATAATGTAGATCTAATTGCTTTGGTCTCACAAATTGAACCCAAATCAGTAGAAGAGGCCTTGACTGATCAAACTTGGGTCAATGCTATGAGTGAGGAATTAGGTCAGTTCGAAAGAAATAATGTCTGGGAGCTTGTTCCAAGACTAGAAAATGTTAATATCATAGGAACTAAGTGGGTGTTCAAAAATAAAATGAATGAAGATGGAATCATATCTAGGAATAAGGCCAGACTAGTAGCCAAGGGCTACTGTCAGAAATTTATTGTGAATTTTGATGAATCCTATGCACCTGTTGCTAGGATGGAAGCAATAAGAATGTTGCTAGCTTTTGCATGTTCAAAGAATATAAAACTCCAACAAATGGATGTTAAAAGTGCCTTTTTAAATGGAGTCATTAAGGAAGAAGTTTTTGTTGAACAACCCCCTGGATTTCAATTCTCTCCTCAACCTAACCAAGTTTTCAGGTTAAACAAAGCCATGTATGGTCTAAAGCAGGCTCCTCGAGCATTGTATGAAAGATTGACTGAATTTCTGATCAGCAAGGGCTACAAAAGAGGTAAAGTTGATCAAACCTTATTTACCAAGGGTACAAATAAAGATCTCATCATAGTTCAGGTATATGTAGATGACATTGTGTTTGGATCAACTAAGCATGAACTATGTGATGAATTCTCTAAAATGATGCCTGTTGAATTTGAGATGAGTTTGGTTGGTGAACTAAAGTACTTTCTTGGCTTGCAGGTACAACAGTCAGAAGATGGATGCTTCATTAACCAGACCAAATACACAATGGAACTATTCAAGAGATTTGGTATGGAAAACCTGAAGCACATTACAACACCCATGAGTACCAATACCTCACTGGATGCAGATGAGACAGGTAAAGAAGTAAATGTCAAGCTCTATCGAGGTATGATTGGATCTCTTATTTACTTGACAGCTTCTAGACCTGATATACAGTTCAGTGTAGGAATGTGTGCAAGGTATCAGTCTAGACCCACTGAATTACACTTAGCTGCAGTGAAAAGAATTTTCAGATATTTGTCAGCTACTCACTCTCTTGGTTTATGGTTTCCTGCATCACACACACTTAACTTAGTTGCATACACAGATGCTGATTATGTAGGGTGTAAACTAGACAGGAAAAGCACTAGTGGTCACTGTGAATTTTTGGGTGGGTGTTTAGTGTCTTGGGGTTCCAAGAAACAACATTATGTGACTCTCTCCACTGCAGAAGCTGAATATGTGACAGCAGGGAGTTGTGGTACACAAGTCATTTAGATTAAACACCAGCTTCAGGACTACCAAGTAGACCTGGGGTGCACACCTATCTATTGTGATAATACCAGCGCCATCAATCTTGCCAAGAATCCTGTTTTGCATTCACGCACCAAACACATAGAGATAAGGCATCATTTCATAAGAGTTGAGGTTTCTAAGAACAATTTTGAACTGATTCATGTAGGCACTGATAATCAGATTGCAGGCATCTTCACTAAACCTCTGGATAATGAAAAATTCACTTCATTGAGAAGAGAGTTAGGCTTATACAAGTTGTCTTAATTGTGAAGTCTGTTCATTTTATGAGGGGGAGTTCTGTGTGTCTGCTGGTTAGCTTTCAGAAATGCTATGTTTGAGGGGGTGCTGGTTGAGCTATGAGAGGGAGAGTTCTTTGACAGATTCAAAAAAAATTGACCAGATGTGTGTCATTGCTGGTTTTCATGACTGATCTAGTGTGGTTCTCTCAGACAGTAGAATCTCACTCATCTCTTAAGTCTATAAGTCAGTGATACTAAAGTCCAGCTAGAATCTTTCCTCTGGTATTCCTTCAGAGATATGGATTAATTGTATAAAGTATATCTTCCTACATTGTCAATGATTCTGGTTCAGGCCAAAACCTGTATGTCTTGATATCTGACCCAATCAACTTGAAATCTAGACTTCAAGATTCACTTTAAGAAATAGTCCTTCTGGTATTGTTTTCAATCATTCCATCTCTTCAACACAAGGGCTTAACTGAATAAACATGTCTTGTTTTGGTCACTGAGAAACTGGGAGCTTCATCAATGAAATGAAGTTTTCTCCTATGTCATGAGGTGTCAAATGCTTAAAATGAATGAAAAAATATGACAGAGCAATGGTGGCTAGCTGGTGAGTAACTGGGGACTCTGGCCTCTAATCAAGGTGTTTCCTCATGTCAAAAGCCACAGTTACTAACTATGTTCCTTTAAAAAAAAAAAGGAGGTAATGAGGTACTCACACTGAGTAACTGGGGATTCAGGCCTCTAATCAAGGTGTCTCCCTAATGTCAAAAGAGTGAATTACCAACTTACTCATTGGTTTTCTTGAAAATCATCTCAAAAATCCCTTGTTGTTATGCACTAATAGATTGCTTGTCCTCAATACCTTGAGAACACCTTCTCTAACTTTGTCTCATGTTGTCTTTTGGGATAATTGCCTGTTCAGCTAAATCATGCCATACTTGTTAACTCTTGCTCTAAATCATACACTATGTATGTTGATAAACTTTTCTATCATTCTATTTCTCTATTGCTTACTGGAGTTCAAGAATCTGCACTTGAGTTTAGCACCTCACTTATTCTCTTAAGACTTGCTCGTGCCTTTCTGCACTAAGAAGTTACTGTACTTCTTCTTCATGTCTCCAGCACTTTCATATATTCTGCATTTCCTTTTGCTGATGTCAAAGGGGGAGAGAGGTTTTGCAATATCTGTAAGTCATGAATTATCATGAGTTTTGGGGGAGTTTTGTTCATGAGCTGTGGGGGAGAATTCATGTCATGGAAATATCTGAGAATGAGTTGTGGGGGAGCTGAGAGTGAGTTATGGGGAGTAGTTTTGGAGAAAGATGTGTTTCAGCAGTAGTGTTTAATTTGGCTCTGCATGCACTTGCTTTGAATTTGCCTTGATTGTTAAAGCTACTGTTAATTTCTTGTGAAGCCTTGATATTGCTTGATTCATAGTATTGCCATCATCAAAAAGGGGGAGATTATTGCATCCCTATGATTTTGATGATGTCTCACACTATAAATCAATCTGTTTCAATCACTAGATCAATTCATGCTTCATCACTTAGGCCAGTGCAGTTCTGTGGTTCTCATATAGACATGCATTACTTGATCAAGTCTATACACTGCCAGCATACACGTTCAAAGTCTCGACATTGAAGTCTGTACATTGGCCATGTCTGTACAGAGCCTTTTGCATTCTTTCATATGAAGTCTATACACTGCATTGTCAAGTCTACACATCGGTTTCCAAGTCTGTACATCGCCTTCAAGTCTTCCAAAGTCTGTACAGCCAAAGTTTGAACATCCACCGGCTCATGCAGTGTCTCATCCAAAGTCTATACATTCACATGTAGGCAAAGTCTGCACATTGGCCAAGTCTGCACATCCATCGTCTCACTCAGCGTCTCACTCAAGTCTATACATTGCAGCGTGTCTGTGCTTCAAGCGTTCCAAAGTCTGTACATCGCTTGCATCGTTAAGTCCATACATTGCACTGTAGCTTGCTTAGTCAAAGTCTATACATTGCATGCTACAAAGTCTGCACATCCAGTTTGCATCAAGTCTGTACATAGCCTTTTGCATCGTTCATCAAGTCCATACATTGCACTGTAGCTTGCTTAGCTGAAGTCTGTACATCCACCGTTGAACCCCAAGTCTGTACATCCTCTAGGCGCTCACCAAGTCTATACATTGCGTTGGTGGCAAGTCTATACATTGGCCTGTAGCTTGCACGAAGTGAAGTCTATACATTGTCCTTCGTCTCATGCATCATCTTCCAAAGTCTATACAGCCATTTCCAAGTCTGTACATTAGATCATCTTCCAAAGTCTATACATTGTCACCTTTACCTACGTTCAGAGCCCTAAGTCTATACATCGCAAAGTCTGCTCATCGCAGTGTTCAAGCCTTTCAAGTCTATACATTGGTTCAGGGTTTCCAAGTCTATACATTGGCCTTCAAGATTCTCAAAGTCTGTACAGCCTGCTTTGTCGTTCAGAGTACAAAGTCTATACATCGTTCAGACTCTGTACATTCTTCAAGGGCCAAGTGTATACATTGTCTCGCTCACATGTTCAAGGGGTAAGTCTATACATTGGATATGGGTGTGCATCGTGAAGTCTATACATTGCTTGTGTAACTCAAGCCTTTGCATCAAAGTCTATACATTGGTTAGGCTTGTTCATGCATCGTTCTTCTCAAGTCTGTACACTGCCTTCCCATGCACGCATTCATCAAGTCTATACACTCCCTTGTTTGCAAGTCTATACACTCGATTGCTTCATGCATTACACAGAAGTCTACACATTCCCCTCTGTTATGTTAATGCATCATTCTGCAAGTCTGTACAGTGAGGTCGCATGAAGGCTTTAAAGTCTATACACTCTCACGTTGTACATACTTGCTTATTTGCTGCTTCTAAAGTCTATACACTCAGTGTTAAAAGTATGAACTAATTCGATACATTCTTTTGTCTCTGCCTGCAGATGATTCAGGTTGATGGTTGGGCACGTGATCCGAGGATGATGCTTGGCACGTGATCCGAGGATGCTCTGGAAAAGGAGGGAACGAGCCCCACTCGTGTGAAGTCCTAGTATTCAGGTCGGATGCCATATAAAAGGTGTCTTTTGCGAACAAATGGATTGAACTGGAGGAAAAAGCTGAGCATAAGAATCCCTGAGCAGAAGAAGAAAAGAGAGAGCCTCCACGTTCCAGAGAGAAAATAGAGAGAAAAGATTTGAGAGTATTGTTCTGAGAGAAAAGTCTGAGTGAGAGAGTAGTGTCTAATTTGCTTCTTCGGAAGCTACATTGTTTTGGTTTTCAGAAACGATTGTCTTCACCGATTGTCTTGTTTTCTGTTTCTTTCTTCATATTTCTGATTCCGAATTGTTACCCTCCAGTGTTTGGAGGAAGGGAGAGATACTCTGGTTTCCCTCTGGGCTGCAGAGGAAGAGAGATCTGTGATCTCTGGTTTTGCCAGTGACGGGTTGTCACTAGCAGGTTCCCTCCGGGTTGGAGGAAGGGAGATCTATCTCCGGTTCTGGTCTTGCGAGTAGCAGGTCTAGGTGTCAAGCTCTGTGGGTAGCAGAGTTTGGGTTGAGGGATTTGTTTCCCTTGGTTGGTCAAGCTGTGTGGCAGCATTTTGTTCGCAGACTGAGTCTGCAGTTTCTAGCCGTGGCTAGTGGTAGCCTCACTCTAGTTGGAGTGAGGGGTGGATGTAGATTGTGGACTACAATCGAACCACCTTAAAAATTCTTGTCTCTTCTGTGGTTTGCTGTTATTATCTGTGCTTTCCATCTGCTTGGCATTTTGCTTGACTGTGAACAGCCTTTTCAATCGCACTTACTTATTCTATCTTGGTTATTCACTACGTTAGCAATATTCTTTCGCTGTAGCTGAAGGGTTGAAATTCGAAGTAGTGATTTTCCGCTGAAGTTTTTAAATCGGGAGTGATCTATTCATCCCCCCTTCTATATCACTCTTCACTGCACATAACAATGGTGTGTCACTGAAGAAGCTCGTAGGCGTGCCGCTGGAGCGCCAGGGGAGCGTGCCGTTGAAGGCTTCAGCCAGCGTGCCGCTGGAGGACTGGAAGAGGTGTGCCGCCGAAGAGCCACAAGGGCGTGTCGGCGAAGGGCCATGGGGCGTGCCGCTGAGTGCCTTGGGGCGTGCCGTTGAAGGCACGAGGAGCGCACCATTAAAGAGCAGCCTGCAGGTGTGCCGCTGAAGAGGGGCCCTAGGGAGTGTGCCGCTGAGGGGGCACAGGGAGTGTGCCGCTAAAGGGCTGCAGGGGCATGCCGCTGAAGGCCGTTAGGGGCGTGCCGCTGAAGGACATTGGGGCGTGCCGCTGAAGGCCGTTAGGGGCGTGCCGCTGAAGGCCTAAATGGGCGGTCTTGAGCCTGTTGAGAGCGCGAGTTGTGGCCCATTTGATTTTCTTCGAGGCCCATGGATTGTGAGCTCTCGATGGTTGACTTCTCTTCGCTGTCGTGACTCCGGAAACAGCTTCACGGCAGTGTGTGCGCGTTCGGGGAGTCCGGATGGCCCCTCTTCCACACATTTTCTTCAGTTTGGGGTTACTGTTGATGCTAGACTAGTTGGGACGTATGGGCGTGCAATTTTGTTTGTCCACATGTGTATTTCTCTTGATGTGCCCCCAGCTTAGGGTGTGATTTTTCTTTATCTGCCCCCCTAGGTCGGGAGGGTATGCCTCTTTGCTTCTGTGCCCCCGGGCAGGGTATATTCTTTATGGCTTCTATGCCCCCAAGCGGGGTGTGTGTTTCTTCTTCAAACGCCCCTTGAGCGGGGTGTATTCTACTCCTTATGCACCCAAGGCGGGATGTGTTTCTTCCTTACGTACCACCGAGTCAGGATGTAACTTCATGCTTCTTATGCCCCTAGGCCCGAGGGATATTTCTCGTCATGTGCCCCTAAGCTGGGTGTAGCTTTGTTTGTATGCCCCCATGTCGGGGTGTATGCCTCTTTGCTTCTATGTCCCGACGCGGGGTATATTCTTCGCTTCATACGCCCCCATGGCGGGGTGGAGTCTTTGCTTATGATGCCCCCATGGCGGGGGTACACTTCTTCGTCAAATGCCCCTAAGCCGGGGTGTAACTTTTGCTTCTTGTGCCCCTGGGTGGGGTGTAGTTCTTCCTCGAATACCCCTAAACCCGGGGTAGATTCTTCTGCTTCTGCTGCCCCAGGGTAGGGTATATTTATCCTTGTATCCCCCTAAGTCGGGGTGTATTTTGTTTCATATGCCCCCATACCGGGGTACATTTCTCCCTCAAAAATACCCCTAAACCGGGGTGTATTTTTTTGTCTCATATGTCCCCCGAGTCGGGGTGTGTTTTGCTTCTCGTGCACCTCGGGCGGAGTGTATTCTGCTTCTTCTACCCCTCAAGGCGGGGTGTGTGTCTTTTCATATATCTCCGGAGCGGGTGTAGTTTCTTCTTCAAATGCCCCAAGGCCGGGGTGTATTCCTTCTACTTTTTATGCCCCTGAGTCGGGATGGATTCTCTTCGTGTGCCCCCATGGCGGGGGTGTGTCTCTTTACGGCTTCTGGGCCCTCGAAGCCGGGTATGTTGTTTCTTCAAATGCCGCTTGGGCGGAGTATAAATTTCTTCATATGCTCCCAGATCGGGATGTATGTCTTTTCGCCTCTGTGCCCCTGGGTCGAGGTGTGCTTCTGCTTCGTATGCGCCACGGGCGGAGTGTATCTCTTTTTTTGTGCCCCCAGAGCGGGGTAGATGCTTCTGCTTCTTATGCGCCAAGGGCGGAGCGTATCTCTTTTTTGTGCCCCCAGAGCGGGGTAGATGCTTCTGCTTCTTATGCGCCAAGGGTGGAGTGTATCTCTTTTCATGTGTCCCTCAGAGCGGGGTAGATGCTTCTGCTTCTTATGCACCAAGGGCCGAGTGTATCTCTTTTCATGTGCCCCTCAGTCGGGGTGTATCTTCTGCTTCTATGCCCCCAGGCGGGGGTATGTTCTGCTTCTTTTACCCCCTCACGGTGGGGCGTGTTTCTCTTCATACGCCCCCGGAATGGGGGTGTAGCTTTTCTTCATCTGCCCCCTAGGTCCGGTGGGTATGCCTCTTCGCATCTGTGCCCCCGGAGGGGTATGTTTCTTCTTCAAATGCCCCTGAGCCGGGGTATAGCTTTGTTGTCTGTTGTGCCCCTGAGTCGGGGTGGATTCTCTTCACGTGCCCCTGGGAATGGGGTGTATATTTTTTTTCTGCCTCCTATGCCCCCATGGCGGGGTGGACTCTTCATCAAATGCCCCTAAGCCGGGGTGGATTCTTCGTCAAATGCCCCTAAGCCGGGGTGTAACTTTTGCTTGATGTGCCCCCGAGTCGGTGGATTCTCTGTTTTTTCTTATGCCCCCAGGTTGGGGTGCAACTCTGTTTCTTCTTATGCCCCCATGTCGGGGTAGATTCTTCTCACATGCCCCCGAGTCGGGGTGTATTCTCTTCATGTGCCCCCAGGAGCGGGGGTGTAGCTTCTTTCTTTATATTCCCCCTAGCTCGGGGTATATTTCTTCTTCTTATCCCCCAGGGCGGGGTATATGCATGCTCTCTTCGGGTGTGGTGGCCGTGATTGGCCTCATTGCTATAAAGTATCCCCTACAGTGGAAAGGAATTCGTCAAGCTACAGTTGCGGCTTGTTGGATCTTCCAACAGCCACTCGAGAGACCGTCTTGCGCCGGATAGAGGCAGAAGAAAGGTGGAATGGACCGGGGCATTGCACCACAGACTTGGACCTTCCTAGAGTCGGGCGGGATGCCGACCTTCTTCTTGTTCTTTTGGTCGGCGACGCTTGCCAACTTTTCTTTTCGTCCCTTCTTTTCTTCTCTCTTTTTTGTGTAATAGACCAAGGTAGGTGTGCAGAAGAGCGCTCACCCCCTCAGGGAGGGGATGAGTGGTTCGCTCCACCGCATCAACCCTACAATGGTAGTCCTTGTTCAGCACGGGTCTCGACGGACGCGGCCATACAACCCTCTCTTGCCAATTCTTTCTCCTCTTCTTCTTTTTTGTTTCTTTCTTTTCT
This sequence comes from Amorphophallus konjac, assembly GCA_022559845.1. Taxonomy (NCBI): domain Eukaryota; kingdom Viridiplantae; phylum Streptophyta; class Magnoliopsida; order Alismatales; family Araceae; genus Amorphophallus; species Amorphophallus konjac. Next base: position 482,128,458 of record CM040118.1, read on the forward strand.
TCTTTTCTTCTTTTCTTCTTTTCTTCTTTTTCTTCTTAGGGAAAGGGGGGTTTGATTTCTCCTCCCTTCTTCTCTCTTTCTCTCCTCCCTTTTTTAGCGGCCTTCATGATTCCCAGAAGCTGCCTGTGCCTCGGGGTAGCGTCTTCGAGGCCGCAAAGGTAATTTCGCCTAATCTGGCTTTTCTCTTCATAGGGCTGGCAAAGATAGCGCCCTGCAATTCATAAAATCGAGCAAATATTATTTATTAGGAGGCCATGAGGTCCTGAATCCCGGCGAAGAGATAAAGGGTGATTTTTATCCCACCGGGCGTGCCAGACTTGTGGACGCACTTATTTATTAATTTCGTTGGTTATCTGTTAATTGGGTTTATTAAGTGCGTGGGCGTGCCAGTCACAAAGTGACATTTTATTCGGGATCCGAAGAGCCCATGGTGCGCTCGATCTGACTCGGTCAGATGATTGTGTGGTTCGGGTCGGGACCAAAACCCACCGCGCCCTAAAGGTCACGACGTCATTTACATCCCCTATACGAGGGAACACCCTTGATTAATCGCCGGGAATCAGGGCCTCATGGCCAGAAAATTATATTGAGAGAAACAAGACGATAGCGATCTTGAATCGGTTGGAAAGCCCTATGTCTAGGGAAGCAAGCATTCGAAATATGTCGGTCACTCAAGGGACCATTTTAATATCCGGACGAGCGTCTGGCTTCAGGAAATCGTAATTGTCACGGGCAAAACCGGAGCGTATGTATGCCGGGGCACGGCAAATTTATTGTTCAGGGGAACGGGAAACGTTCGGCTAAATTCCGATTAGAATGGTCGGAAACCCGCGAGCTTGTCGGCCCGGTGCAAGATCAAACTGCGACCATCCTGCTGTGGGCCCCCCGCGGTCGAAGTCAGGCTTGCGTGGGCATCGTTAATATTTTCGGTGCCCAGGGGCAACGGGAGAATGTGCCTTAAATCAGGTGGAAAGCCCCATGTCTAGGGAAGCAAACATTCGAAACGTGTCGGTCGTTCGGGGGACCGTTCAATATTCGGACGGGTGTCGGCTTGAGAATATCGTAATCGTCGCGGGCAGACGCGGAACATTTGTATGCCGAGGTACGGCAAATTTATTATTCTGAGGAACTGAAAACATTCGGTTAAATCCCGATTAGTGTAGTAGGAGGCCAGTGAATTTATTGGCCCGGTGCGACTTCGAGTCAGGACCATTCCGGGGGTGCCTCCCGTGGTCCAAACGAGGCTTGCGTGGGCATCGTTAATATGTCCGGTGTCGAAGAGCAACGGGAAAGAGTCCCGGGACTAGATTCTAAAACGAAGACGTGTACAGAGACAGCTGGCTATAGGCCGAGGATGTGGGTCAGACAATGACCATGATTAGGGCGAACCCGTGGTCTAAGCGTGACCTACGAAGGTCTTATTGATATTCCCATGCGTAGGGCTCGGAGATGACGAGAACAGCCTCGTTCCATTCGGTTTTTGTCGGTCATTCATGGACCACTTTGTGTTCGGACCAAAGTCCATATTGAAGGCACGACGTAAACGGAAATAAACCCGTACAAATGTATGCCGAGTTTACGGCAATCTCAATGAAAGAGAGGAAACAAATCCCAATGAGAACGAGTTCGGTTTGCCAAACTATCCGCCCAGAGCAAGTCGGATTACGACCATATTGGAATGGCTCCCAAGGTCCGAACCCGAATTGGGGAGGCGGCGTTAATGTTCCTTTATACCGGATCTCGAGGAGAACGAGGCTGCGGAGCGGGTCTCATCATTTTATTATTATTTAAATTTTTATCATTATTATTTGTTATTTTATATATTTTTTGGAGTGAATTTGTTGTTATTATTACTTTTTTAATTTTTATTATTATTATTTATTCATTTATTATTCATTACTATTATATAATTTTTTTTGAGTTTATTACCGTTATTATTAAGCTCATCATTATTATTACTTATTTCTTTATTATTATTATTTATTTATTTATTTATTGAGTTTGTCATCATTATTGTTCACCCCTTTTTATTATTATAATTTACTATTATTGTTATTATTTATCCCCTTTTATTATGAGTCTGTTATTATTAATATTATTTGTTGCATTTGGCACGTGTGTGGAGAGGGTGGTGGGGAGTGTACCGCTGAAAGGTTATGGGGTGGCGTACCGCTGAAAGGTGATGTAGGTGAGATAGGGTGTACCGTTGGAAGGCCTAGGAGTGTACCGCTGAACACAAGAGAGGAGATGGGGTGTACCGCTGGGGGGTAAGAGGCGCAAAAGGGGCAGGGTCGGTGCAACATTCGGGCCATGAAGGAGACGAGGTCGGTACAATGCTAGGCATAGTCAGTGCAGTCTGGGGGCTATATCGGTGCAATGTATGTTGTATCAGTGCAATGTGTGTTCATGCAAGGGGAAGGGGTCAGTGCAATGCTAGGCATAGTCAGTGCAGCCTAGGGGCTGTATCGGTGCAATGTATGTTGTATCGGTGCAATGTGTGTTCATGCAAGGGGACGAGGTCAGTGCAATGCTAGGCATAGTCAGTGCACATTTGAAATGCATGGAGGGCAAGGTTTGCCAAGGTCTATGCATACGAAGGCCAGGGAGTGTACTGGCTGGAGTTGACTTAGGGGGGGTGCACCGGCTAGAAGGTTGGGCGGTGTGCCACTGGAAGGTGATTTGGAGTGTGCCGCTCAGGGTTGGCCAAGGGAAGTTAGGGGCAGTGCCATCGGGCATCACCCTCATGAATGGGGTGAAATTTAAAGGGAGGTTTCTGGCTTGAGGAGTTCAGGTGGAGGGTTCTAAACGGTAGGCTTCCAATTTCTCCGTCGGATAATCGAGTCCCAAGGCATGTTTAATAGTCCAACTCTCTGAGTCCTGTTCAGTCCAGTTCCTTGAGCCTTGCATGGCTCCTTTATCTTGATTAGCATGTTTTATTGTTGCTTAGTTCATTTGTTTGCTGCTTCCTTTTGTCTTTTAACTTGTTGTTATTTCTGACAAAAAATTCAGCAGCATCTCCCCTTGACCATAGATGGAGAGGGATAACAAGGAACATGCCCACAAGGAGTGGCACGAACCAACAATTGAGGTGTGTGCCTAAGCAGCCACCTTTGGGGCAACTTCAGAAACTCGGAGGAAAATGCCGAACGAAGAACCAGTAGACTGAGGCAAGCTACGAGTACCGGAGAGATGATGGCCAAGGGGTGCCAGGCTGACAGTCCAAGGGTGTGCCGCTGGGCAGGCCAATAGTGGAGGTGTGCCGCTGAACAGGCCCGTAAAGGGGGTGTACCGCTAAAGCAGCCAAGGAGAGTGTGCCGCTAGGCGGCCAAGGAAGGTGTACGCACCCTGTAGACTTTAGAAGACAGGTTGAGGGGCTTCTTTGACCAGTGGATGGATCCTTATTGCTGGGTAGGGGTAGTGGATGCCAACAAACCCATAGACGGAGGTAGTGGGAAGGAGAAGGGGGGTTATACTACTGAACATCACCAAAAGGAGGAGGAGGCTAGCTTCGTATCACCAAGCCAGCAGCTCTAATCATCCGTCTAAGCAGGCCAATGACATGGGGAAGCTAACAAAGCAGAGAGTTAGGAGATTGAGGGAACATGCAAAAAGAAATCATGGGCCAATCGGTGGGAAGACGATAGCAAAACACAACGAGGGTTAACACCCCCAAAAGGCACTCTTATTCATGAAAGGCTTCAAACGCCGGAGACCATGGCCCGGAGGCCAACTCCGTTACAACATACTCCAAAATGAAGAAAAGAGAAGAGCAACTAAAAACAGGGAAAAGAAGAGTAGAAAACAATATTGGGGGAGAGTTGGATTGAGGGAGGGTGTTTTTTCTTTCCCCCCCATTCCTTCTCTCCCCTCTACAGATGGCTCACTCTCTCTCTATCTCTCCACTCTTTTCTACCTTCTTCTTCTTCTCTTCTTCTTTGCTGGTGCTTTCTTCTTCGTGGATGCCTTTCGCATGCAGTCCTTTTCCTTTTCTTCTCTTCGTGGGGGCCTTTTATAGGTGTGCCATTGGCAGGGGGGACCTCATGATGGCACTGCCATCTGGGGTTGACCCGAGTCTTATCTTTGTCAGGTGGGGATCTTACTCATCCAACCAGAGGGGGACACGATGGCAGGGTGTTATCTGGCGTTGAGGTGGCCACGCTGCGCGCCAAGCGTCCCACCCAACGACCGCTGTGTATTCTGCCAGCTTGTGCCGTCCTGGGGGGTTTAACGTTGTGCCATTGGAAGACCTCAAGCGATGTGCCGTTGAAGGGGCAAAGATACTTTGCCGTTGGAGGGCACAACTATCGTGCTATTAGGAGGGCAAAAGGACTACTGTGCCGCTGGGAGGCTACGTTAGTGGCGTGCCGCTGGCGGGCACAAGAGTGTGCCGCTGGGGCACTTGAAAAGTGTGTCGTTGAAGGGCTGTCTGGCTGGTGTGTCGTTGGAGCAGCACCAGGGGTGTGCCGCTAGAGCACCACCATAGAGTGTGCCGCTGGGGCTTCTGGGGGTGTGCCGCTGGAGGCTGCCCTGGGAGTGTGCCGTTGGAAGGGCATTTGGAGTGTGCCGCTGGGGCTTCGAGGAGTGCTTCCTTTTTCTTCTTTTTCTTCTTCTCACCTTTTCTTCCTTTTTCTCCTCTTCTTTATTCCCCTGCACGTAAGCATGGGGTGAGAAATTTTTAGTGTCCACAGTGCATTCTCTGGTTGTCGCGCCCCAGCACCCGAGTGCGTTAGTGTCGCACCCTGGGCTCTAAGCGTGTTAATGTCGTGACCCCAGTGATTGTCACGTCTTGGTTCCCTTTCGATTCGTGTTTCACTCTGGCAGTTTAGCCTCTGGTTAAGCCAGTTTTTGGGTCCTATGTAGCGCATGGCCCGAGGGTCGCCTTGAGCACCTAGTGAGAGCCATAGGTGTGCCCGGGGATCCCCGCGGTGTGGTTGCCTTGGTTTGTGTGCTTGGGTGAGTTAAGGGTCATGGGACCCTGTGTGTGCGTCCCGGGCTTTTTGGTCTCACTTGCCTTGTCACTGAGAGTCGGTGTCGGTACGGAGGGCTGTCTCCGTACCTCGTCAGTGATTACCCGGTAGTTTCCGTGAGTCGGAGTCTTACATCCAGTGACATGTCCACTAGTCGTAGCCTTCTTACGTCACGCATGTACTGACTCACCCGGGAGTGGTGGAGCGGCTTATCCGAGAGAGACGATTGTTAGGCTGGTTACCGTAGGGCCCCCACGCGCAACCGAGTCTGGGCTTCAGGGGAAGAACCAGCTAGAGGATCTGACCTAGGGCGCATAGTCTGTGTGTGCACACTGGGCTGGGGACGTCGGACCCACGCTGATGAGCGCGATCTCAGCTTGTCCTTGTTTGTGGTACTGGTTACTTGTTGTGTGTCTCAGTTTCTGCCTGGGACGTCGCAGGGAGACATTGAGGCGCGATGTAAGAGGTCAAGGGACGCATCCGACTTTACTTCTAGTGGGTGGTGTTCCTGTCTACTGGTAGGTACGGACTCGTTTTTCGGCCAGTTTGAGGTACGGTTAGTTGTGGAGAGATTTCCCGTTTATTTATTCTTACCTGTCGTTACTACCGTGCTCCCATTAGGTTGTGTTACCTTCCTGTTTTGTGCACCTTTTGCCCTATTTTACCTCGTTGCGCGGTGGGGGTTCCGAGGGATCCCTACTGAGCTAATGAAATGAGACTCACCCATGTGTTTTCATGTGAGGCGGGGTCGTCGAGAGGCGTTGCGGAGTTTCAGTGCAGTTCCAGTAGCCAGGGTTAGTTGCCAGTTACCAGAGCCGGGGTATGCCCCGTGTACTTGCACTTTTCTTTCTATAGACTGTACTTTTATTGGACATGAGACACTTTGGACCCGTATAGCTGTTTAGTGTTTATTTATATTATTTCCTGCATTTATTTCTGATTATTGTGTTATCTCTGCATTTATTTCAGCTTCTCTTGTACTCTCATGTACATCATCTCTTTAATCCTTCTGAGTCTTCGGGCTCGTGAGTGGCGGGCCGAGGTTCGAGACACGCTGGTTCTTTTCTGATACTCAGATCTCGAGTCGCTACAACTAGTTGTGAGACCCTCATGTCATCCCCCCTTCGACGGTTACACCAGAGTTTGCCTTAGAGCACGAACAAGGGTAAGAAGGTGGTAGAATAAAATGGGTTGAGGATGGAGATCACGGATGAGAGTAGTAGAGCACTCTTTCATAGTACAGGCACAAGACGTCGGACATGGAGTTGGTCGGGAGAGATCGAGGGGGTGCGAATGAGCCATTGCCCTTGACTTAGGGTAGTCTTGATCGGGGACAGTATTGTCTTTTCTCGTGTCTAGTTAAACCTAACTAGGGTTAGGTTGATGGGTGGTCATAGAGAGTTACCACGATGATGTATTTGAAAGTTTTGGTAAAAGTAGTGATACAAATACTAATATAATTTTAAGAATGATAAATTTGTAAATATGTGTATAAATATTATTTTTAAAATAATAAACAAATTCAAATATTGTGACATATGTAACAGAGCTGACAGAGAGTTACATGTCTCACAGCACATAAGAAAAAATTGTCAATTTATTGGGAGACATAGTGACACAGGGAGGGAGGGAGAGACAGAGGGAACTGCACCCTCATGCCATTATATCAACATGGCAGTTCTAGTGTCTCCGTTGCTGGAATGGAGTGAAAAGCGCCTCCAAACATCATGCAAATTAAAGGCATATAAGATATTAATCTTACCATGGGATGTTTCGTGGACAATCGATAGTTGGAGACGTAGAAGGAAAAAGGAGGAGATGACCACTGTGCCAGATAAATTGTTACTCACCCCTCCCCACTTTCAGAACAGAGTGATTAGAAGACAAACACTACAATAAAATGCGTCATTAGAGATGGCAAAAATTTGTTCTTATTTCGTCTTAAATATATTTTTAAGGGATTTTGCATCGGATTGTTGACGAATTTAGGACAGATAATGACTGTCTGATGTTTCTAGTCGTAAATTTCTAACGGAAAATATCTGTCTCAAATCCATCTTAAATCTATGATAGAATTATTTCCGTCTAAAATTTGTCCCTAACCCGTAAATGATTTTATCAGCGACGGAAATAAAGAACCGTCGAAAAATTCGTCAGAGTGATCTGCGACGGAAATCCTAATCCATCGGAGATTCCGACCCAAAATAACCAATTATTTGGAAAAATAATATTTTATGACGAAACTAAAAACCGTCAAAAAATCTATCCCTAAATCTGCGACGGAATTAAAAAAATATCATAGATTATGTCTCAAAATGGTGAATTATTTTTTATAAAAAACTAAAAATCAATATTATGCAACGGAAGTTAAAATCCGTCAAAAAATTCATCCCTAGAACCTACGACGAAATTAAAAAATTGTCACATATTCAGTCTATTTTTTAATGTTTTTAAATAAAATTTACAAAATAAAAAAATGTTTAAATAGAAAATAATACACATTAAATAGAAAACAATACACAACATACACACGTCACGATGCAAATAAACAATAATTATATTCCACTATAAAATTATTTAAATAAAATACTTTAAAATTCTTCATTTATTATAATATAATAAAAAATCAAGAAATATCCTCAACGTCCTTATCCTTCTCGCCTTGCTCCTCTCCTCCGTCGTCACCCGCGGGAGTATTCTATATTAAAACTAATAATATTAGATATGTATGAATAAAAAATTAATTAAAAATTAAATAAATAAATTATTTGAGTTTATAAATTCGACTCAAGATGATATGTACTTAAATTTTTTAATTAAGTTGATCAGATCGGTATTTCAGATTTTGAACCCTCAACTCGAGTTATTTGATTTTAAACTTAGTTAGTTCAGAAAAAGATAATTTGAGCACCGAGCCTAAACCTGATATTTGATTTGAATTTCGTCAGCTCTCTTATGTTACTCTCACCACTCAAGTCGTGTTGAAAAAAATCGAACGTCGATCCGACCAGTATTTCATCAGATTTCGGACCCTCATCTTGAGCTCTTTACTTTGGTTTAAATTAAGTTATAAGGAAGAATGTTATTTTGAGCGTCGAGCCCAAACCGAGTATACGATTTATATTTCATCAGCTCTCCTAAGTCACTCTCACAACTAAGGTCGTGCTGAAAAAATCGGCACGATGATCAGGCCGATATTTCATATTTTAGAACCGTCGACCCAATGTCTTTGATTTTAAACTAAGTTAGTTCAAAAAATAGTAATTTAAGCGCCGAGCCCAAACTGGATATCCGATTTTAATTCCATCACCTTTTCCAAGTCACTCTCACCACCTAGGTTGTGTTGGAACAATCGGCACACCGATCAGATCAATATTTCAGATTTTGGACCCCCAACGAACTAAGTTACGGGGGAAAATGTTATTTTGAGTGCCCAGCTCAAACCGGATATCCGATTTACATTCTGTCGACTCTCCCAGGTCACTCTTACGTACCATCCAGGTTGTGTTGGAACAATCGGCTGACCGATCAGGCTGGTATTTTGGATTTTGGACCCCCTACCCCGAGTTCTTTAATTTTTAACAAAGTTAGTTCAAAAGAGGGTAATTTGAGCGTTGAGTCCAAACTAGATATCCGATTTGGATTTCGTCAATTCTCACATGTCACTCTCATCACCTAAATCATGTTGGAATAATCGACATACTAATCAAGCTAGTATTTCAGATTTTGCACCCTCCAACCTGAGTTCTTTGATTTTAAACTAAGTTAGTTCGAAAAAAGATAATTTGAGTGCCAAGTCCAAATCGAATATCTGATTTGAATTCTGTCTACTCTCATAAGTCACTCTCACCACTTAAATTGTGTTCGAATAATCGGCACATTGATTAGGTTGGTATTTTAGGATTTGGATCCCCCCAACCCAATGTCTTTGATTTTAAACTAAGTTAGTTCATTAAAGGGTAATTTGAGCGTCGTGCCCAAATTGGGTATCCGATTTAGATTCTGATATCTCTCTCGAGTCACTCTCACCACCTAGGTAGTGTTGGAATAATCGACATGATGATCATACTGGTATTTTATATTTTGGATCCCTAACTTGAGCTCTTTGGTTTGTTTTAAGCTAATTTATAAGGGAAAATACTATTTTGAGCGCCGAGCCCAAATCAGAAATCCGATTTGTATTTCGTGAGATCTCCTAAGTCACTTTCACCACCCAGATCATGTTGAAATAATTAGTATGCCGATCAGGCTGGTATTTCAGATTTTGGACCCCCCAACCCGAGTTCTTTGATTTAAACTAAGTTAGATTGGAAAAGGGTAATTTGACCGTCGAGCCCAAATCGGGTATCCGATTTGTATTCCGTCAACTCTCACATGTCATCTCATCACCTGGATCATGTTGGAACAATCGACACGTTGATCAGGTATATATTTCATATTTTGGACCCCCCAACCCGAGTTCTTTGATTATAAACTAAGTTAGTTCGGAAAAAGATAATTTGGGCGCCGAGCCCAAATCGAATATCCGATTTAGATTCCGTCAGCTCTCATAAGTCACTCTCATCAGCTAGATCATGTTGGACAATCGACACATCAATCATGATGGTATTTCAGATTTTGGATCCCCCAACCCGAGTTCTTTGATTTTAAATTTGGTTTGGAAAAGGATTATTTGAGTGTCAAGTCCAAACTCGGGATCCGATTTGAATTCCGTCGACTCTCCCAAGTCACTCTCGCCACCTAAGTTGTGTTGGAACAATGGTATTTCAGATTTTGGACCCCCAACCCGAGTTCAATCTCAGTACAATCTCAGTACTAAATAACAATCTTATAACTCTAAATAGCAGTATTATAACTCTAAATTCTGTGACATTAAAAACTAGACCAAATGAGGGGGCAATGCTGTCGATGGGGGTGCTTCATGAGGCAAAATCGCCACTTAGGAGAGGAGGGCGGTGACGACGTGCATAAAGCGCACCTCGATGCTCGACATAATCTCTGCATGGAAGCTCAACATAATCCGTGACTCCAAATGCGACATCTGCTCTCTGATCATATCTCTGATGTCGCTCGAACTACTGGGGCCGGTGGGGGGAATAGTGAAGTCACTAATACTAGTTGGGGCATAGCCTGAACTCGCACAAGATGGCATCACCCTGTTGGTGTCCAGGCTCTACCCAAAATCGTACAATCGGCCTTTCCTTGGTGTGCTAGCTTTCGCCATCCATGCCACATGATCTAGCTTCAGCTTCTGTGTGCCCTCCTCCCCGTAGTTCTCAATCATCAGCCTGTCATATATATGACTCCAGCAAAACCATCTCAAATCCATCGCTAAATTGGGATGAAATATTTGCGTCTAAAGTCCGTCCCAAATGAATGACAGAATTGTCTTCCGTCTGAATTCCAGTCATAAATTTGGGATGAATTTTTGACGAAAATATTTCTGTCCCAAACTAGCGACGGATTTGGGACCGATTTGTAACAGAAAATAACGACCAAATTTTTATCAAAACTTAAATCAAAGATGCTCGTGGCTGGTAGATGCTATTGACTCCCATCCTAGAGGGAGTCAAGTTTTTATCAAAACTTACCAAAACTTAAGTAGGTTAGACTAAGGGCTAACCTTGGGTTATTAAAGATATTAAAATCAATAGTAACTTTTAAAAATATTTGTGATTTTTAAATTTGAATTAGTGAGATTAATGATGTTATTTATCAGAAAAATATTTTGATAGTATATATAATTTATTGAATATATTAAAAATATTTAGAAAGTATTATAAAATATAAAATTTTAAAGATGAACGGTAACATGAACCATGAAAAAAAATTAATGTCATTTTTGACTTTTGAATTTTAATTAGTGAGATTATTGATGTTATTTTACAAAATTAAATTATTTTCTTGGTATATTCAATTTATATAATAGATTAAAATATTAAAAATTAAAGTAAAATAATTTTTTAAAGACGAACAGTAATATAAATCCGTAATTAATATCATTTTTGACATTTATATTTTAATTAGTGATATTATTGATGTTATTTATCAAACAAAATTTATGTTCATAGTATATTATATTTACATAATATAATAAAGATATTTAAAAATTAAGATAAAATAAAAAATTTTAAGATGAACGGTAACATAAACCCATAATTAATGTCGTTTTTGACTTTTATATTTTAATCAGTCAGATTTATTGATGTTATTTATCAAACAAAATTTATTTCATGGTATTTTATATTTACACAATATAATAAAAATATTTAAAAATTAATATAAAATAAAAAAATTTAAGATGAACAGTAACATAAACCCATAATTAATGTCATTTTTTACTTTTAAATTTTAATTAGTGAGACTATTGATGTTGGTTATCAAAAAATATTAATGATGTTATTTATTTAAAAAAAATTATTTTATGATATATTTAATATGTAATATATTTTAATAAATTAAAGTTTTTGAAGATGAATCGCAACTTAAACTAGTAATTAATATGTGTTAGAGATGGAGGGTGACCGGTGAGAGAGGAGAGGGGAGGGGAGAGAGAGGGAATGAGAGATATATTAAAAAAAATTTAAGAGGTCTATAAATATAATATTTTATTTGTCATCATTATTGAGTTAACTACTGCTTATCAAATTACACTAAATTAAAAGTAGGTTAGTTCACTTATTTACTCCCAGATTAATTACTCTCTTATCAAACTAAAAATAAATTAACTCCGGACTATTTTAAGTAAATTTAATTAGATCACCATTCATCTAACTTCGTATCAAATTGAAACTTATGATGTAGGCACGAAGAAAATGGGAGGCTCTCAAGTGGGCTGTCACGATGGGAGAAGTTGAATGGGGAAGAGTTTTCACGGAAGTGAGAGTTACATGGATTTTCAATGGAGGTAGGTGCAGAGAATGGAGGACGGCGGTGTTCGCGTGCATGGCGTCTGTGGGTGGCGAACGCGATAGCAGTGCGTGCGTGCGTGCGTGCGTGAGGGCAGTGAGGGACTAAAATTTCGTCAGATTTTTTAGCTTTTTTAAAAAACATTGTCACTAAAATTTACGATGAAATTTAAATCCATCAATCTTAAAATCTGTCAAAAATTATGACAGATTTTAAGATGAAAATATTTTCATCCCGATCGGATTCGAATAAATTGACGACTAATCAGTGTTATCAGAATCGGATCGGATCGGTACGACTGTGAACCGGTGCGATTAAGATCGGTCCGGTCTAATGTTAACGAATCGGACGAACCGCGGTTCGACCGGTGAACCGATCCGACTTGATTCATCTTTTAAAATAAAAAAAATAAATGTAAAAATATTTAGATATTCAAAATGATATTTACATGTGAATATAATTATCTTATTATTATTGATTTGAAATATTATAAAATTTTAAGATCAATTTATTTAACTACGCTATTGTTGTTTTTTCACCTGTATAGTTACATAATCATGACTAATAATTATACATGTATATTTTTTTATTTTGATCATTATATCTTATTTCTTATTGTCTTAAATTATAGAATCGGGTCGGGTAGGACTATGTATCAATATTATGATGATATTACGGTTCAAACCGATTTGATTGAACGATCGAACTGGTTCTAATCGAACTAACTCGTTGGTAGATTTCGACACCGATTCGATTATGATATCATTATAACTAACCATGCACACATAGAGAGAGAGAGAGAGAGAGTTGTCTCTTTGCGGAAGAGCCGCCATGTGGGTGACGATTGTCTTGCGGAAGATGCTATCCCTCTCTTAAATTCCACGTAACACATTTTTTCTTTACCTCTCCAAAACCACTCCCATCTCTTTTATCGCAGCAGAATCTTGAGGGTAATTTTGAAAATAGACAGAACGAACATCAGATTTAATTGGGTCATCTTTCAAATGAGATATTAATGTAGACTACCACCGAAAACAATTTTGTTTTATTGAATCCCAAAAGGCAACAAACTGTCTTCATTGGGATTCTTGTATAAAATTAAAAATATCCTTATTCTTTAGTCCCGTTTGGTTTGGGGATAACTTTTTGAGGAGAATAGATGTGAGGTTTTGACCGGGAACGCAGTGGAAAAATATCAAAATCTTAAAATTGTATATCGTTGCCGATTTTTCAAAATCAAATTAGAACGGTAAATCCCGTGGTGCGAAGAATAATTCTTTACCCTTGCGGGTCGAGAATCTCTCAAAATCTCGAAGACGAACGAGAGGAGAATATCAGAGTCGCAAGCTGTCCAACAACTAACGGCTTAAATCCAACCGCTTAAGTCTCATAGTTGGATCATCATCTGACGGCTTAAATCTATAGGTCATATTTAGATCGGGAGCAGTTTCTACAATCGCAACTTCGTCAAACTTAAATCTAACGGCCAAATCTTGATCAAAGTTAAAACGTATGGTTGGATGTTACTTGGGAGCAAATCTAACGATTGGATCTTCGTAATGCTGAGTTGGGTATCGTTTGTTAACAGTGAAAACTTTAAATATATAAATGTAAAATATTGAAAAAAGATTTTGTGACAGATTTACGACTAGTATAAATTAGGGTAGTTAATCAGTTGTGCTAACCTAACAGGGCCGCGATCTTGACCTGATTTCCGGTTGGGTTTTAAGGCTCTTTTTGGCCCACGAGCCCTTGGTCGGGCGTAAAAGTCTGGCTCGACTAGGTCCACCAGTTAAACTCGGGCTTTGAGTTCGGCCTGCTCACCGGCCCCACCGATTGGATATAAGCCATTTGAAGATGATCCAACTATTAGATTAATATGTTAAAATTATCAATGGTGTATGAAAAATTGATAGAACTTTCAGAATCATGATACCTGATGATATAAACTTTCTGCACAAATTTTCATGTCTAATTAAATTTATTTTCACGTTTATAGATTTTTTGGTATTCTCCTAAATGTGTTTAAAGTACACAAAAATATCAAAGGAGTATATTAAATCACAATAAATTGTGGGAAGGTATCTTACTATGAGTTTCACTTGTAGAAAAATTTTCATACTTTCTAGATCATGATATTCATTTTTTAACGAATTTTCATACATGATAAAATGTATAAATAATTGTATAGAAATTATAGAAATTAGAAATCGTGTTCACAAATGTCTGAAAATTTTACAGTATGATCCTGATATTTCGTATGATGAATTATGATAATAGCAACAATTATTGATACCTGCAAGAAATATTAGATACTTTTTGATATTTTAATAGAAGTGTAAAATTTTGATAAAAATATAAATAATTCATGAAAAATATTACAACTTTACCATAAGACTCAAATACTTATTAGAACTAATTGATGAAAATTTCATCTCATTATGATAACAGAATCACCACTGGTATAATTATCAATGTTTAAACAATTAATTAGAAAATTTAGATAAATATAAATATTCTGTGAAAAATCAACGAAAATCACAGAAGTGATGTTGTGACATCTGTAAATTAAGGTTTAGTATAGTTTGATCATTTTAGATATTCTGTATAATTTTATCTATTTAAAAGTTATTATTGTAAATTATTATACATTTTAGAAACTGATATAAAAATTTATAAAATTGACATACTGAATGAAAAATAATGAAATTTTCTACATATGATATCTATGATTGAAAAAATATTCTGTAAATTTTTGGAAGTTACCTGATCATTTTAGATATATTTAATTGATTTATTATTCATGATATCTTTTTCTCACTTATTATGAAAAATAGTAACATAGTGTGAAAAATAGTAATACAGCATGAAAAATAATAACAAATTTGAAGAATAATAATTCTGTTATGAATGATAGTTTGAAAAATTATTGTAAATTTTAAAGTGATGTAGATATATTTAGTTAATTGTTCATGTATTGTATAATTAAAATAATTCTGTAAAAATTGTTATTCTTGCATGAAAAATTATGAAACTTTTTCTATGCGGTATTAAAGACAATTTTAAGTTTCTGTAAAAGTTTCATGATCTTATGAATTTATTAGCTAAATTTAGTTAATTATGTTATATTTTAGAGTATAAGTAATTTCAGAAAAAAAATATAATTGCTATCTGAAAGAAAATAAAAATTTGTTGTTCTAATCTTTACTGTAAATGTATTAGATTCCTGAAATTTCACTCTATTCTGAGTTTTGATAACTGAATTATGAATTTTTGATGTATAAATAGACTATAGATAATTCTATAAAAATATTAAATACTTCCTGAAAAATTTTAAAAATTTACGGTTTTGATCATTTCTGAAAATATATTGATTTCCTGAAATTTCAAGGTATTCTGATATCTGTAAATAGATTTAGTGATTTTTGATATATAAATATGTCATTATAATTAAATAACTTGAAATTTCAGAAAAAGAAAAATGATTTCAGTATTGGAAAATTAATATTCACAGTATGAATTTTTAGTGGCATGTGTCCATTTCATTTATGTCATATTTATATTTTTACCGTACCGTTAGTAATGCCAAATGGACACTGCCACCATAGGGGGAGACTGGAGCCAAACTGTAGAAATGCCCCTATGGGGAGGTTCATACTATACTGGCCCCGAGGGTAACGGGGATTGAAATCCTGGAGGTGGACAAGTACCACTGGTTAAGGTGGAGAGGACTTCTCCCGGTTCTGCGCAGTAACCAAGACTCATCACTATTTACCTAGGTGATCGAGTACCGACTGACTGTCCTTCTAGTGGTGGTTTGGGCACTGTGTCTGGCTATTTATACCACTGTTTACTGTTTACTGAACTGAAATTGAATGACTGTCACTGCCTACTGAATTGATATTGAACAACTTTTACTGTTCATTGAGTCGTTAGTTATACGACTATTACTGTTTACTGAATCAATATTGGAACTATTTTACTGTTCACTGAAACTATTGTTACTGCTCATTTAACTGATATTGAATTTACTATTGTTACATTTTTACTGTTACTGCATGGTAAATATTTACTGCTGATGAATCTCCAGTATATCGAATGGTGATTTGGAAAAGGGCAGATTACGTCTGTCTGGATCCTTTCACTATGCGTGAGACTACTCCGCCTAGTACTGGAATCATTAATTAATGTTTATAAATGATGAATCCTTATTTACTTTGTCACTGGTATGATAAATTTTAATGTACATGCTTTCTTTGTCAAATGATAATAGAATGACCTTATGAAATATATTACTGTAAATCATTTTGAATATGTTGATACATGTTTTGACCGGGGACTATGCTTAGTCTCTTACTGGGTCTATTCGTAGACTTACCCCGTTGAACAATTACAGGAGAAGCGGTAGAAGAAAGCGAGGAGTGATCTCGCAGTGTTCTGACCGCGGCTCGGATTTTACTACTAGTCTTTATCTTAGGTGGTTATGTTATGAATTATGTTTTATGTAAAAGAAAAAAAAGTGTGTGAAATTTAGATTTGTAATAAAAGACTTGTGAAATTGTTATCTTTATTTTTATCTATGGGGATGTAGTCATTTGACTGTAAGCTAATGAATTGAGCATTTTCATTTCCGCTGCAATGATATCTCAGTGTTTATGTGAAATTCTCAATCGCAATTGTACCGCTTGGGTTGTTCCCACTGTGACATTCCGACCGGGATCCGACGGGAGTCTTTACGGCTGGACCGGGTCTCCGAGTCGGGGCGTCACAAAGTGTGAGTCATTCTGGGTTAATTTATCTTTATTCGTATTCTCACGTACGGTTGATGTGCGAGGGATAAATACGGTGATATCCTTATTATTCGTTTGGTAAAAAAATGAGATACAAATAAAAATAAATATCAAAAAAAGACTATTTTACCCTTCTTATTAATTATAATTAGTACTAATATTTCTCTTTAATCATCATAATTAGACTACTAATGTTAATTTTATTTAATATATTATTCTTAATGATCATGTGGAGATAGAACAGATTAATTCGAATCAACTTGGGTTAATTCTCGTTTAACTTGATTATTTAAATTCAATCATGTTAAATTAAAAATAATAATAATAATTCTGGACTGAAAATAGAGTAACTCATGTTAACCCCTACACAAAGAGGGGCCAAGAGCGACAGAACGTGAGCTTTCCCTCCCAAAAGGGCTTCACTTTGTGAGAATTACTACCCTAACAATGCAGGAAGGGGGAGAGAGAGAGAGAGAGAGATCTCAGCATGCGCAATTATTAGTTTCTGTGCATAGCTCCTCATGTTCTTCATCGCAGGCGTATGTTCAAATTTTTTCTCTGCCCATAAAGAGAAGATTGTCTCTTTGTGGAAGAGCAGCCATGTGGCTGACGATTGTCTTCAAAGGGACCACCCCTCACGTTTGCTGACCCCATGCGGGTCGTCTCCAGCCGCACGACCTGACCTGACTAAGGTTGTGGGCAAGACGCCCGGGTCGTGGGTCGTCACTGAATCGTCTTATTATTTTATTATTATATTATATTATATTTTATATATAATATGTCTTTTTTTATTTTATTCTATTATTTTATATATATTATATATATATACATAGTCTTTTTTTAGAACGAGACAGACCGAGACGGACCAAGACGGGACCGACTCGACCTGACCCAAGTCGTGATCGGGACTGACAAGTCAGTAGAGATGACAAACCCTGGGCAAGATGCATATCAGGCCAACTGTGGCTGTCAGATCCGTGCTATCCCTCTTTTATATATAATCCACGTGACACTTTTTTTTTACCTCTATTCCCATCTCTTTTATCGCACTTCTTGCATAATCTTGAGGGTAATTTTGAAAATAGACAGAACGAATATCAGATTTAATTCGGTCATCTTTCAAATGAGATAGTGTACACTACCACCGCAAACAATTTTGTTTTATTGAATCCCAAAAGGCAACAAATTATCATTATTGAGATTCTTTTATAAAATATCCTTATTCTTTATTCCCACCCCCGACCCCTCTCTTCCCTCTTCCTCCTTCGTTATTCCTCTTTCTCCTTCTTCTGTAGTTACGCAGGGGCCTCGGCCTGACTGCCCACTAGTTTGTAGCAATGTTTATTGACTCGGTGATCCGTATTGGATCGGATCTTCTCTGATCCGGTATGGTACACCCGAGTCGCAATCAACTCGGCCCGACTCGGCGTGCATCATCTCTCCCCTCTTCCTCTCCCTCTCACTCTCTCACTGTGACTCGGCCCGACTCGGCCGATCTTGGGGGTGATCCGTAATATATCGGGTTTTTCCAGATACGGTACGGCACGCCCGAGTCGGACCGAGTCGGCAAACCATGATTTGTAGGGGCCGGAAGTTATCCCGCAGTAGGTTGGATGGGGGTCACTCACACCCTCGCAACCGTCGGTTGGCCTGCCCACGTACCACTAGTGAGGGTTTGATGGTACGATCATATCATACTTTTTCAGTACTATATGTTACGGTATCGTATCGTATTATATTAGTATGTGTCAAGAAGAAATTACTACATTATATATATTTATTATAATAAAATAAAATAAAAAATTATGTGTAACTCGATTAGTTAAAGAGTGTGTGGTTTAAATATGAGATTGGGGTTTTAATCTAAAAAATATCATTAATTTTTAGTTTCAATTTCTAAAGAATAATAATAATAAACTAAGAAAATTATGCTCTCGCAAGTTTCGAACGCGAAACCTCATGTTTTAAAGAAGGGTTTTTTGCATATTAGTCCCTACAAATATATATGACGAATTACTTTTTAGTCCTTACAATCTCTCTATTGTTTAAAAAGTCCTTGGAAATCTTACCGTTAAACTAAAAAGTCCCTATCGTTTTTACTGTCGACGATATTAAACGCAAGGTGAGTTAACTTGACCGTAGTTGGTGAAAAGACCAACCCACCCTCGATTAATCGAGGTTCATGGCCGTAGTAACCCTTCTGCCGTGCCACCCTCCTGTTTAGGGTTCCCCCCGTACACAATCGCCACCCTCCTCTTTCCCTTCCCCCCGTACACAGTCGCCATTGCCGTCGATTTCACTCTTTGGTCGTCGTGACAACAACGATCGCCGGCCACTGCTAGGGTCGATTAGGCACCATCGCCATTGCCCAAACCTGCACGTAACAACCGCGGCGCTTCACGGCACCCCATCTGCCGCCGCAGACGTACGACCGCCCTCGTTCAGACGCCGCATCACCGGAGTCACCACCCCACGTCCAGGTCTGGGCCACACACCTCCGTCTCCACTCCGGTACGCGTAAGGCGCTCCTGCCACCTCACACTCAGTATGATCTGCAAATATAAATGTTTACTCATGTATTTTATATGTTTACAGAGTCGAAATATTAAGGACATCAATTTTTATTTTCTTTCTATATGGTTTAGGGATAAGATTGTTGTTACGTCGTTTTTTGCTATAATGTTGTTAGATTATTTAATGCTCTAAAAAGTTTTGTTATTAATTGTACATGTCTGAATTCACGGATGCAGTTTCTTTATGGTTCTGTCAAAAATGTTTACTTTAATGTTTTTCAGTCACTCAATTCATATTAGTTAAGAATGTTATTATTGTACTCAGATTATTGGGTATGCGTGCTGATTTTGTAATGTGGATAACTGTTCTAGAGTGTTTATTTTTGTCTTCAGATTGTTAGATTGTGAAAATGGGGGAACGAGAGCCATCATTAAAGTTGACATATAAGTTTGGTGGTTATTGGAAAACTCTTCAGTCTGGGAGGAGGGCATATGCACTAGGTCAGAGCAAGACAGTCGTGGCACATCCTGATTACTACAGTAGATGTATATTAATTGAGGATATGGGACATCTATCTAAGTGGGCAAGTACACATTGTTTAGAATTTCATTATGAATTACCTAATAGCAGACCTGTTCAGTACGAGGAAATTGTTTCAGATGCTCAATTATATGAGGTGATGAAAGCCCATTTGCCTGTAGGGAAGATGACCATATATGTTAGCACATTGGACAGTCGGGCATTAGACTTACAGCCAACCAATATTCCACAGAAAGGTATGGCCAGCCAGTCTACTCAGGCCCATTCCCAGACATTTGTTGACATTGATGAGATGGATGATGATGCTGAGGTTGGTCAACATCCTGAGTTTGTTCATGATGCTGCAGTTGTTCATCGTGACGAGGTTATTCATGATGTCCCTGCCCCTGCCCCTGCCCCTGCCCCTGTAGTTGATGAGGATTATCATATTTTAAAGAAGAGGATATGTTCTGAAGCTGAGCACAGTGACTCAGAATATGTTGCATATGAAGATGAGTACAGCGAATCTGACGAGAGTGTGGCTGATTCTGATGAGGTACACACTGAGGACAGCTATCATTCAAGGCCATGTCCCTCAGATGAATCTGATATTGATAGAGGAGTTTCAGATGATGATGGAGATTTGTTGGAGGCTGATGAAGAGACCCCAGATATATCAGTTGGTTCTCTATTTGCAAATAGTCAGGAGTATAGGATTGCTCTACGTCAGCATGCTATTAAAAATCAATTTGAGTTCAAGCAAGTGAAAAATGACAGCATGAGAATTACTGTTGTATGTGCAAATGTTAATTGCAAATGGAGAGTGCATGCCTCAAGACTGCAAGATGGAGTTACTTTTGCAGTCAAAACAATGCAGGAAAAGTACACATGTTCAAAAGACCACCCAGGTTCATAAGTGGTAGGGCTACTCAGGCTCAAACTAGTGATGGTGGTGAAGGGCCACAAGTTACAACTTCGGTTGGTCCAGGTCAGACCCACGGGAGGGCTAGGAGAGGTACCAGCAGGGGCAGTACTGAAGGAAGCAGTCGGGGGAGAGGTAAGTTAGCACACATGTTAAATTTCTAAATTGAAATAAGAATTAGACTGATATTAATACAAGTATAACTCATGTAGGTCGCACAATTTCGGTGGAGGCACCGGGCTCCAGTAGCACTAGCGGAGGAGACATTCGTGTGCACACGGTGATAAATATGGACAGTCAAGCATCCATTAACTTTGATCAGCATTCCTCCATGTTCAACTTCCAATAACTCCCGCCAAATTGTGAGTTTAAATTATACTTTTTAACTTGTAGGTAAAGATTATGTTATTTCTAATAGTTAACATCCCCTCTTTGTCACACCTACAGGACATTGGCTGATGTGAAGAATATTGTTGCCGACCGGATGTGAAGAATGATATTGAAGAATAATATTTCATATCCGTTTTATGTGTTGTTGTCCTCAATGTAAACTCTTATGGATTGTGAAGTTTTGATGTAACTGATACAAGTATCTGTTTATTTGTTGGTGATATGAATGATATTTGTAGTTTTGTGCTGGGCTTAAACTAGGTTTGAATGATAGATGGTTTGTGTTGGTTTGAAATAAATGATACATGGGTTGTGATGATTTATATGCAAAAATCCCTAATGAGAATTAGCCAAGAAGTAATTATGTGATCTGCAAATAATGTTATTGACAGCAGCTGGTGTCATGCCAAAATCCAAACCCTCCATGAGAGGTCGACACTTCAAGCAAGAGAGGTCGACACTGTTGGGGATATAGAACCGGAGTACCCAGACGAGGAGGACAAATAGCAGAGGAGGAAGAAGAGAAAAAAAATAATCACACAAGAACACACAGGGATTTTTACGTGGTTCGGAGGCAAGATGCCTTCCTACGTCCACGGCCGCAACAGGATTCCACTAGATAATCACAGACTTGTTACAATGCAAAGAGACAACCCACCCTTTTATACTAGGAGATTATGGCGTCATTAGTCAGGGCATTAAGGACAATAATACCCCTGATAAATAGAAAACCTCTTCCGGGATACATCAGACGCGCATGCTCGCCTGTCCCCCCGGATGCTCTCCTGAGACCGAGTATGCCCTTCAGCGACTGCAGATGCTCCCCCACCATCAGTCAGAACAATGCATTGCCAAGACAGGGTCGACGCATTGCCAAGACAAGGTCGACGCATCCAACCCAGACAGCATATGCTCCCCTGGAGCAGTGGTTGCTCCCCTGGCACTGAAGGATGCTCCCCTGGAGCAGCGATTGCTCCTCAGAGATAGCGCATGTGCTCGCCATACTCCCATGACGCTGGTGATGCTGCCCAGAGGCCATAGATGCTCCCTTGAGACTTCATATGCTCCCAGGCGAGAACGCACAAAGACATGACTACATGCTCTCCTTAAGTAGCGATTGATCCCTTGACGCTGAGAATGCTCCCCTGAGGCAGCGATTGCTCCCCTGGAGACAGCATGTGCACGCCATGCTCCCCTAATGTTGAGAATGCTCCCATGGAGCAGTGTCTGCGCTCCTGAGTCAGAGTGTGATCCCGTGCAAGGGCGCATGAGTTCTAACTCCACACTCTAACATACACTTCCTATGTACAGACTTTGCAATGTATAGACTTTGCTCAGTTCAGCAAGAAATGTATAGACTTTTGGAATGATGAAAATAATGCATTTTCAATGAAGATGCCCTGCATCTTTTGGAATGATGAAAATAATGACTTTGTAATGTATAGACTTTGCCAATGTATAGACTTGGCGTTATGAAGCACAGACTTCACCGATGTATAGACTTTGTCTGATGTACAGACTTGACCGATGTACAGACTTGGTCCGATGTACAGACTTGACCGATGTACAGACTTCACCGATGTATAGAGTTGCTCAGTTCAGCAAGAAATGTATAGACTTTTGTGTATAGACTTAGAGTGAGTGTGCATGCATAACGATGTACAGACTTGTGTGTGCGTGCATGCAACAATGTGTAGACTTAGTGTTTGTGCAGCTAGCCAATGTAACAAAGCTTCTGTTACATGTCAAGAGGTCGACACTTCAAGGAAGAGAGGTCGACACTTCAAGAGGTTTTTACTTTATTGTATGTTAAAACATGTGAAAGTATGCCTCCCCAAAATAGTTATACATGTGATGTCTGGATGCTTTACGAAAAAGAGAACTCTACCCTATGCTGGTGCCTTGACTGCTGTGTTCATCAAGGTTGGAATTCCATTGGAAGATGAACCTGTTCAGATAATTCCAAGGACCAATGTCTACTGTCAGAAATTCATTGGCACGTTTATGCATTACAAGAAGAAAGGAAACAGGATAGTAAGAGATCTTCCAGGCTATGAGACATTACAAGGTCCAACAGTTCCCTCAACCGAACCTCAGGCTACTCCAGACACACACATTGGAGCTATAGTTCCTTTTGGAACTTCTCCACCCTCTTCACCTCCTTAGATGTTCAGAGAGTCAGATGCACCTCCAGAGTTCCATACACAAACATCTGCACCAGATCAAGCTGGCACAAGCTCCAATCATTCTCTTCATTCCCATATGATGAAATATATGCAGGAGCAATTTACTGTCATGAAAAGTGAAATTTTTAAGTTGAACTCCAATCAAGAGCTTATTCATACCCAACTAGTATATGTCAGTGCACAGCTGCTTCCTATTATGAATGAACTTAAGGAATTCCGTGCAGACACTCAGATGAAAAACACTGAACTTCAACAACAAATTCAAGAGCTTTCTGTTCAACATTCACAGTTCCAGGATGCAGTAGTTCACTGTTGGGGGATAGAACCAGAGTACCCAGAACATGAGGACAAACAGCAGAGGAGGAAGACGAGAAAAAACCAATCACACAAGAACACACAGGGATTTTTACGTGGTTCGGAGGCAAGATGCCTTCCTACGTCCACGGCCGCAACAGGATTCCACTAGATAATCACATACTTGTTGTTGTTCCAATACAATGAGAGAGCCCATCCTTTTATACTAGGAGATTAGGGCGTCATTAGTCAGGGTATTAAAGACAAAAATACCCCGGTTAAACAGAAACCCTCTTCCGGGATACATCAGTCGCGCATGCTCGTCTGTCCCCCCGGATGCTCTCCTGGGACCGAGTATGCCCTCCAGCGACTGTAGATGCTCCCCCACCACCAGTCAGGTTAATGCATTGCCAAGACAAGTGTCGACACCTCTTCATGCATTACTACAAGAAAAATCGCGGATAGCGACCGACCTAGCGGTCGCTATTCAGTCGTAGATCGGTCGCAAATATGCATTGCCAAGACAAGTGTCGACACCTCTTCATGCATTACTACAAGAAAAATCGCGGATAGCGACCGACCTAGCGGTCGCTATTCAGTCGTAGATCGGTCGCAAATATGCATTGCGACCGAACAGATACTATCTAGCGACCGAATATGTCGGTCGCTATATAATATATAGTCGCTATATCGCGACCGACATAATTCGGTCGCAGTATCAGTCGTTCTCAGAGACCGATTATAATCGGTCGCCTGACCGGTCGCTAATAATTCGGTCGCCATTCAGTCTCTATTCGGTCGCTACATTTGTTGTATTTTTAAAAATAAAATTAACCTATCGGATTTATTCGGTCTCAATTCGGTCGCCAGTCGGTCGCTAAATTTGTTGTATTTTTAAAAATAAAATTAACCTATCGGATTGATTCGGTGGCTAGTCGGTCGCCAGTCGGTCGCCAAGTATAATTATTTAATAAAAGAAATATAACATATAGTCGCTATTCGGTCGCAATTCAGTCTCCATGCGGTCGCTAATTTTGCATTATTTTTTTTTTAAAAATTTATTTAAACTGATAAATAAATTACCTGATAAATAACAAATTCATAACATAAATATAAAATCAACTACACAGACAACAATATCGACAAATCTCAAATTCATCACATACAAACACCTGATAAATAACAATTTCATAAAACAATAATAAATCAACTACACGGATCACAATCTCCACGAACCTCAAATTACACACAATTAAAATAAAATCACAAATTAATCATACATCCATAATAATAAAATGACAACATACACAACTAAAATAAAATCACAAATCCTCCACATATGTCTCATCCTGGTCGTCGTCTCGTCCAACATCATCCTGGTCGTCGTCTCGTCCAACATCTCGCGACGGATGATCCTGTATATCATTTAAAAAAATTATAATCAAATCCTTAATAAAGAAATCAAGCATTAACAAGACTTAATAAAGAAATCAAGCATTAACAAGAGTATGCCAATAGTTTAAGCCAGCTCATTTTCATATATATAAATACACACACACAATATAAGTTCAAATTTCATCTTGTATTTTAAAAATGAAGTTTGAGCGCCGAGCTCAAACCGGGCATCCGATTTGGATTCCGTCAGTTCTGACAAGTCACTTTCATCTCCCCGGTCGTATTGGAATGATCGGCACGGCCATCCGACCGGTATTTCGAATTTTAGACCCCCGGACCCGTCCTAACAGTTCATTTGAACTAAGTGTATTTTAAAAATGAAGTTTGAGCGCCGAGCTCAAACCGGGCATCCGATTTGGATTCCGTCAGTTCTGACAAGTCACTTTCATCTCCCCGGTCGTATTGGAATGATCGGCACGGCCATCCGACCGGTATTTCAGATTTTAGAACCAAATGCCCCGTCCTAACAGTTCATTTGAACTAAGTGTATTTTAAAAATGAAGTTTGAGCGCCGAGCTCAAACCGGGCATCCGATTTGGATTCCGTCAGTTCTGACAAGTCACTTTCATCTCCCCGGTCGTATTGGAATGACCGGCACGGCCATCCGACCGGTATTTCAGATTTTAGACCCCCGGACCCGTCCTAACAGTTCATTTGAAATAAGTGTATTTTAAAAATGAAGTTTGAGCGCCGAGCTCAAACCGGGCATCCGATTTGGATTCCGTCAGTTCTGACAAGTCACTTTCATTATAATAGAAACAGAATTAATAGAAATTGGGTAGACGATCAAGAAAAACTAGAAATTGGGTAGGGCTTTAAATGGAGGACAATGGAAATAAAAAAAAAATGAATTCTGGAAACTAATAACATGAGTTAGCAGAGAGTAAGAGATGAAATATAATTGGAAATGAACAAAAAATGGTGTTTTCCAAGGAAAATGAGGTAAAAATAAAAACTCTAAGCAGGTAAATATAAAGGGTCGCGGCAAGTAATCGAAGAGTCCTAGCTCGATCACCGGTCTCATAGCTCGGCATAGTCTAAGAGATGGTTTCCAAACTCGGGCTGCCACAACCCCAACATGGAGGTATTAGCTCAGGCGCCATACCAGATGATGCAGAACTAGCAAGGCAGTTACGGTGAAGGCCACAAGATGGGGGAATCTAGTCTGCACAGTCAAATCTCCTTTGGAAGGTTATGAGTTATCACATTGAAAGCAGAAGTCCTGTCATTCACTTATCCCTCGAGAATCTCCGCCACCGCCTTGCATATCAATGCCTATGGTTCGAAGCGCATGGGGATATGGATGTTGCACTGATGTCAACCACATGACCTCCATTCCGCCAAATTCAGACCAAACCATTAAGTTATGAGAAGCCAAAGCGTCGTTATCACATGCCAATGTCACTCGATGCCGTGATATGTTTCATATCTCTTAACCCACGTCACTCCGAAAGACGAGCCACTCTTTGTAGTTCTGTCAAATTTGCATGTCTCCTTAACCTAGAAGTCTGGGATCTTTCGACTCACAGTGTTCCGGTGCGAATCATATACCGTACCTAGAACAACAAACTCGGGTCAACAGGCCTCCGATATGAGACTGATTGTGACAGAGGTGGCGATAGAGGGGGGACGTTGGCTGAGTGGGAGGCCGCGGCGGTGAGGGTGGAGACCGGTAGAGGAGCTCCGACGTAAATTCGACCGCACGATCCCCCTCAAATCAATCCTCTACGAGATGGACGGTGAGCTCGTGGAGTGACCCGACAGTATATGTCCAATCTCGCTAGTTTTAAATCCGACTTTATCATAAATGCAACATCTTGCTAATTTTTAATCACCAGTAACTTAATTTTAATTATTATTCTAAATGAAAATTTGGGTTCCTCGTTATTTTTTGTCTCCTTAATGTCGTTTCTAGGTTAAGGACTGCCTTAGAACTGGTCTAACTTAATTAACAGGTAAATCCGTAGTTATTCTCGTGTGATCAAAGTACATAAATAAGTGTTTTTTAGAAGAATGGTAGTACAATAATCTCTTTTATAATATTAGAAATATGCAAGTGTTTGCCTCTTGATTGCCATTGCTTCACAAACTGGACTGTTTTGCAAATACAAAGTCACTAAATAGAGGCATAAACTTGCAGGAGTTAGAATTCTTAAAAACATATCAATTTAAATAATCATGTTAGACAAAATTATTGCACTCTCCCTCGGCTCAGACGACCGATAGTAACTGGAGGAGGAGCTGCGATGGTCTGCAGGGGGAGGGGTTCCAGCACTGCAGAGGGAGGGGGAGGGGATTCCTGCAACCTACAAGGGGGAGGGGGGTCTAACACCCAGCAGCACATGGGGATTGGGAGGGGGGTTTTCACTCGACAAGGAGATGGGGGGTTGCATTGGCCCGCAGTACTGGGGGGATGGGGAGGGGGCTTCCGATGGCATTGGGAGGGTGAGACGATTCTGGTGGTGCAGCACAAAGGGGAGTTGGTGGGGGGTTTCCAGAGGTGGAGGGGGACGGGAAGGGGAGGGGGAGGCAGAGGGGGACACGGGAAGGGGAGGAAGGGAGGAGACCGTCGGAGGCAGAGGGGGAGGCGGAGTGGGACGGGAAGGGGAGGGGGATCAGAGGGGTCAGGCCGGAGGGGGAGGGGCATGGGGATGGGAAGGAGATCTGAGGGGGACGGGGGCGCAGGCCGCAGGGGGGAGGGGAGGGGAGCAAGCCGGCGACGGGGCCGCAGGGGGGAGGGGAGTAGGCCGGCGGGGGAGGGGAGCAGGCCGGTGACGGAGGGGGAAGGGAGAGAGAGAGAGAGAGAGAGAGAGAGAGAGAGAGAGAGGTACCTGCGGAGGGCGACGACGGCAGGGCGAGCGGCGACGGCGACTCGACGCGAGCGGCGCGGCGACGGGCTCCGGCGGAGGGGGGCTCGGGCGGGAGGCAGCACGGGGAGGGGGGCTCCGGCGGAGGAGGGGGGCTCGGGCGGGAGGGCTCGGGCGGAGGGGGGGCTCCGGCGGAGGGGGCTCGGGCGGGAGCGGGGAGGGGGGCTAGGGCGGAGAGGGGGCCGCAGGGGAAGGGGGCTCGGGAGGGGGGGCTCGGGCGGGAGGGGGGGGGCTCGGGCGGGAGGGCTCGGGCGGGCGGGGGTCGTAGTAGGAAGTATAACGGCATCAGCGACCGACTGGAGACCGAAGTTAATTTGGTCGCAATAATAGCGACCGATTAGAGACCGATATACATGCGGTCGCTGAAACGGTCTCGGTTATGCGACCGATTATTTCGGTCTCCGAATTGGTCTCTATTTGGGACCGACTAGCGACCGATTTAATCGGTCGCTAATTCGGTCGCTATAGCCACTTTTTCTTGTAGTTACCAAGACAAGAGTCGACACTTCTTCATGCAGGTCGGTCTGCTCCAAGTGACATCGAAATGCCTTGAGCCCGCAATACATGCTTCCCTGACGCCAGTGATGCTCTCCTGGGACAATGAATGCCCTCCAGAGACAGCATGTGCTTCCCTGCTAGACCCGGACAGCATATGCTCCCCTGGAGTAACGAATGCTTCCCTGGTACTGAAAGGATGCTCCCCTGGAGCAGCGATTGCTCTCCAGCGACTGAAGGATGCTCCCTTGGACCAGCGAATGCTCCCCTGGAGATGCGATATGCTCGCCATGCTCCCCTGAGCTGAGGAAGCTCCCCTGGAGCAGTGGATGCTCCCCTGGGGCAGCGATTGCTCCCCTGGAGCAGCGAATGCTCGCCATGCTTCCCTGATGCTGTGAATGCTCCCCTGAAGCAATGGATGCGCTCCTGAGGCAGAGTGTGATCCCGTGCAGAGGCGCACGAGTGAAAGAGTTCTGACTCCACACTCTAACAGTTCACATCTCCTCGCAGCTTAGTTCCCAGCATCCAGTCGGCTCCAGCATACAGTCACAGTTCATGCATTCTTCCATCGCCTTCAGTTGATATTTGACATCCACAACATTATATGTAGTATCATCAACCCACTCAAAGAAACCGCAATCCCCGTCAGTATTTGCATACGGACAACAATAGAAACGCTTGCCTTTCGACCTCTCACGATTTGAGACGTAAACCCGACAATTATCCCTTCTACAGTTGCATTCCATCGGCGGCACACGAGATGAGACGACAGCTCCTCAAGACAACTGCATTCCACTAACATTTGATGACTGCATACGACACGAACAAGTTATTATCACTGTAAACATAGATGTGGAGAATAATCTAGCCATCAAAATAGCATACCATTTCAGACATGAGGAGAATAACAAGGGTCGATTTGTCGTGTTGGGCGTGATGGCAAGGGCCGGCGGTGGTCGGTGGGCCGTCGGCGGTAGGCCGTCAGCGTCGACCGGTGGGGCTTCTGCGGCTAGGGCCTTGCGGTGGGGCGTCTGCGGCGACCGGTGGGGGTAGTCCGCAGCTTGCAACGGCGGTGGGGCGTCTGCGGGGGTGAAGGGTTTCACTGGGAAAGGGTCATGAGTAAGGGTAGTTTAGGATTTTCAACTTTTTTTAATGGAAGGATGGAATATTCCATCGAATATCCAATTGTTTTAACGTCGATGAACTACACGGGCCTTTCTGTAAGAGTTACATGATTTTAAGGACTTTTTAAACAATAGAGAGATTGTAGGGACTAAAAAGTAATTCGTCATATTTGTAGGGACTAATATGCAGAAAACCCTTTAAAGAAACACCCCAAACCAAATTATCTATGAAGAGAAATCTAACATAAAATATAATATAATATTAAAAAAGATATGGAACATATCGATTGAATATCATACACTGGTCGTACCGGTCTCTGACTGGTACAATCCGACATGTGCGGTACGTCACGTACCGGACCGGTACGTCACGTATCGGACCGGTACGTCAAATCCTGTCAGTAGCCACTGTCAGCCTTGCCTACCACCCCGCCCCGCGACATCGTTGACGAATCCCACACCACAGTCGTGGCCGCTGTCGACGGATTTGTTGGACCACACGCTTACCGCCGTGCCGGTGTGCTGATTTTACCAATTTAGAGATAGAATTATTTTTCATCTCAAGATTCGTCGTAATTTTCGACAGATTTTGCCATGGACTAAAATTTCGTCGGATTTTTTTTTCTTTTTTAAAAAATATCGTCACTAAATTTTAGTGACGAAATTTAAATCTATCTCTATAAGTTATGTCAAAAATGACAACAGATTTTCAGACTGAAAATAATTCCATCCTACTCGGATTCAAATAAAATTTTACATGGTTACAGTAGGATTCAAATTTTACATTTAACAGCCAACAATGCAGGAGGGGAGTGAGAGATCTCATTATGCGCAAATTATTGGTTTCATCACGGGCATATTATGTTCAATTTTTTCCTCTGCCCATAAAGAGGAGATTGTCTTCAAAGCGACCACCCCTCCCCACCCCCTCATCACTGAATAGAAGACAAGATGCGTACCAGGACAGCTGTGGCTGTCAGATGCGTGCCATGCTATCCCTCTTTTATATAATAATCCACGTGACACTTCTTTTTTTCTTCACCTCTCCAAAACCATTCCCATCTCTTTCATCGCACTTCTCGCAGAATCCTGAGGGTAATTTTGAAAGTAGACGGAACGAACATCAGATTTAATTCGGTCATCTTTCAAATGAGATGTTGTACACCAGCTACCACCGAAAACAATTTTATTTTATTGAATCCCAAAATGCAACAAACTATCTTTATAGGGATTTTAAAATAAAATATCCTTATTCTTCCTTCCCGCCCCCGACCCCTCCGTTCCCTCTCCTTCCTCCGTTATTCCTCTTTCTCCTCTGTCCTCCCCCTCCCACTGCCCGACCACCCATTGGTTTATTGGGAGTAGGGATGTCAATGGATCGGCTCAATCTAGACCCGACTCATCGATATTAAAACTTAAGCTCGATCCACACCCGAGTTATGTCAGGCCAAGTCGAGCCGGACCTGACACTAATAAAACATGTAAAACCTGACTAATTAAGCTCTAACTCGGCCCAAAAACTTAGATAATAATAATATATTTAATAATATAAAATTTATAATCTCACTAAATTATTTAGAATTTTGATATTAATTACTTAGTTTAGTTTAAAAGAGAATTTTTAATTTTATAGTTAAATAAAATAACATAATTTTAACTAAACAATTTTTAAAATTTAAAGGGAGAAAAAAAGAGGGAATGGGCATGGTCGGCCAGTGGGCCAAACTCAAAGCCCGTGTCCGACCCGTGAACCTAATCGGGCAGAGCTTTTAGGCCCAACTAAGGATCCGCAGGCCGAAAAAGGTCTTGCAACTGCCCTAAAACTGGGCCAGGCCCGCAGGCCTGACCTATTGACAGCCCTAGTTGGGGCTGGAAGCTATCCTGTCAGAAGTTGGACGAGGTCACTCACACCCTCGTAACTAACCGTTAGCCCGCCCACCTCTCCCTACGACACCACTAGTCAGGGTTTGCCGACTTGATCATACCGGACTTTTAGCGATGTCGCACCATATTGTACTAGTGTGTGCCAAAAAGGAAGCCCTAATTAATTTATAAATATCTATTATAGTAGAATATAATAAAAAGGTGTGCCTAGCTCGGTTGGATTGAGAGTACGTGATTTAAATGAGGTTGAAGGTTTGAATCTCAAAAATATTATAATTTTTTGGTTTCAATTTATAAAGAATAATGAAAGAACTAAGAAAATTGTGCTCCGATAAATTTTGAACTCGAAGCCTCGTGATTTAAAGAAACATTCTGAACCAAATTACTTATGAAAAAAACCTGACATAAAATAAAACATATAATATTTAAAAGAAGACGATCGAGTAGCGTACCGGTTGTCTACCGCACACTCGCCATATCGATCTCCGACTACTACGGTTCGATATGTGCTCCCGTAAGTTTTGAATTCAAAATCTCATGCTTTAAAGAGTAACGAAAGAACTAAGAAAATTGTGCTCTCATAAATTTTGAACTCGAAACCTCATATTTTAAGGAAATGCTCCGAACTGCATTATTTATGAAAAAAATATAATATAATATAATATAAAATATATATTATTTAAAAATAGGTTAACTCTGGACTACTTTAATCGAGTTGAGTTAGTCCACCTTTGACCTAACTCCGTATCAAAGTGAGGCTCGAGATTTTTACATAAGGGCTGTTCCACCTAGCTCCCAAACTTTCCCAAGCCTCCTCACAATTAATACATGTAACACATTTTTACAAAGATATTAGTATTTTAAAGTATAGTCTTATATTATAACTCTGCAAAGGTTTCCACGGCCTCCTTCAACTAGGAGGCACTGTTAGAGAAAGGAAGTGAATAGCTATCCTAGTAATATTGGTGCTTCATCTCCTCCTCTTGCGTCAGGCTACTGCCGCACACTTTTGTGGCCTCAAGTCCTTTAACTCCTGAGAGGATTATCTAGAGACATCTCTAGCCGGGTGAGAGTTTTTGTCTTGTAGGACAAAGCTCGACAAGTTCCTCTCCAAGGGTTAGCAACATCGGTTGGCCCTGGGGAGAAACTCACAAGGTCCTATGGCCCCACTTTGATAAAGACTTCACTAGAGATTAGCCTAGAGTTAACCCTGCGCGTGCTTTGATAGCATGAATCAAGTAATCCGGAAAAAAAAATGGGTTAATGTAGGGTTAACCCAAGGTTTTGAAACACACCTCCGTAGGTGTGTTAATTAATTTATCCCTCCAAACATTAGTGCGGATGCATCATTTGTAAATGTAATTTCCCCTTTTCGTCTGCTGTACGTGGAATCTGAATAAAAAGAAGAATTGTCGGATTCTAACACGTAAATTTGGATGTTTTCTTCTTTTTACGCTCGTGTAAACCGTTCTTGTGACTCGAGAAGTTCCTAGTCATAATAATTAAATAATATATTAATTAATAATAATAATAATAAAATTAATTAGAATGATTAGTTAACACTAATAACATTAATGAACACTAATAAGATTAGGTAATATGATTAATTAGTGCCAATAATATTACTTTGCATAATTAATGAGCACTAGTACGGTTAATTAGCATAATAAGTTTAAGTAGCACTGTAATAAATAATTATGTAATTATAATTAAATAATATATTTATTAATTAACACTAATATGATTAATTACAATGATAAGTTAGCACTAATAATATTAATTAGCACTAATGATATCGATTAGCACTATTAATAATTAGTACTAATAACATTAAGTGGCATTATTATAATTAATTATTTAATGATAACTAAATAATAAATTTATCAATTAGCACTAATTAGATTAATTAACATGATTAGTTAATCATAATAATATTAATTAACACAAATAGAATTAATTATTCCTAATGATAGAGTGAGAAAAATAAGAATAAGAAGATGGGAATAAATTATCTGATCTTAATCCCATTTTTGAGATATCTTTGTTAACTTTAATTTTTTATTTTAATATTATTAAATAAAGAATGAAGCTGTGACGGAGATAACCCCACCTTATCTCCCGACCAAACTAACCATAAGATTGTCTCTCCACTTTCACTTGGGGTGACTTTGGTACGGAGTTAAGTTAAAGATGGGCTAAATCAACCGGATTAAAGTAGTCCGGAATTAATCTATTTTTGATTTGGTAGGAGGGTAGTTAATCTGAAGTAAGGATGTCGGTTAATCTAATTAATTTTAATCTAGTATGAGTTGGTAAATAGTAGGTTAACCTAGTAATAATGAGAGAGAGAAATAGCATTTATTATGAGAGAGAGAGACACATTTAATTGAGCATTTATTGAGGTAGGAGGTTAACCCACTTTAACCCACCTTTGGGTGTGGGTTTCAAAACTCAGGAATATCTATGGGTTAGCCCTTAACCTAACCCGACTAACAGTAACTCCTTACCAAAGCACAAAAAAATTTATCCCGAAATTAACTTAGAGTTAACCCCGGGATAAATCAATACCAAAGAGAGGCCAGATATTTTTTTTTAAGAGCCGCCTACTAGTTGTCTGACTCTGACAAGATCGTTCTGAAAGTGGGCCCCTGAAATCCTGAACAGTTGATAAGATGCGATAAGATGGTCCCAGGACAGCTATGCCGGCCGGAGCAAGGCTCGCGCCGCCTATAAAAACGGGCGGAGCTCCTCCGCACAACCTGCAAATATAAACCACCCCAGAGCCTTCCACGGCCAATCACATACATAATGGCGGCCAAACCTGCCAGCCTTGCCCTCCTCCTCCTCCTGGTCGGCGTAGTATTGCGGCCTTCCGAAGCAGCCCAAGCCCTGTACGCGCCCGGCGCCCTCTTTTCTGGGCAGTCCCTCACCGTCGGCAACTACAGGTTCACCATGCAATCGGACTGCAACCTGGTTCTCTACGACCGAGGCCGCGCCATATGGGCCTCCGGCACCGCCCGCCGGGGCATCAACTGCGTGATGAGGATGCAGAGGGACGGCAACCTCGTCGTCTACAGACCCGACGGCACTCCCATCTGGGCCTCCGGCACCAACAGGACCCCCGGCAACTACCACCTGACCATGCAGATTGACCGGAACGTCGTCATCTATGGCCCGGACGGCAGGGCCATCTGGGCGACCAACACCAACGTATAGTGAAACCTGCAAGCTAGGTTGCCGGCAGCGGACGAAACCAAAATACTTAGCAGCGCTGCCCGCCATGCATCCGTGCACGCTTACTCTTGTAATCATAAGAAGGCTGGACGGCCGGTGACCGAAAGCTTTTACGTGTTTATGTATAACAAGTACTCAAGTGTATGCGTTATGACGCGCCTGTCTGCCGGAGAAGGAGCTCTCCATAATGTGTGGTTTTACATGTTTATGTATGTAACAAGTTAAATAAATGAGTTATGACGCGCGTGTCTGCCGGAGGAGGAGCTCTCCATTAATTATATGTGTGCTTTTCACTACCTGCTCTCTCTCTCTCTCTTGAGATTTTCACATATATATATATATATATATATATATATATATATATATAAAAGCTTTTGTTAGACCAGCTAGCTCCCAAACTTTCCCAAGCCTCCTTATAAATTACAATTAAGTCATGGAGTAGATTTTTACAAAGATATTAGTATTTTAAAGCATAGTCTTATATTATAACTTTGCAAATCTTTGCTGACCTCGCGGGTGTAGTTGGGGTTAAGATCCAGAAGCACTTTATGGACACTCTGGTAGGCTGAGGGCAAACCCTAATCCAGTATGTACAATGCCTCATCCTGCAAAGACAACTATTCGAAAGTGCCATCACCCACCGACACGAGCAGATCGACCCCCTTGCACGATACAGAGACCATCATCCTTTTACTGTTTTGACAGTTGTGTGATCACTCCGTGCGAGCTTAATTTTTAGGTCTGTACGTAGGCCTTATAGTCATCAGAAGTACACTTCATCGGTTATAAAAGGAGGCATCCACAGCCGCCTTCGACTATGAGGCACTGTTAGAGAAAGGAAGTGAAGAGCTATCCTACCAATATCGGTGCTTCATCTCCTCCTCTTGCGTCAGGTTACTCCTGCACACTTTTGTGGCCTCAAGTCCTCGACTCCTGAGAGGTCTTCCTTTCTCTTCTATTACTAACTTAAACATCGGAAGATTATCCCGAGACATCTCTAGTCGGGTGAGAGCTTTTTGTCTTGAAGGACGTACAAAGCTCGACAAGTTACTCTCCCAAGAGTTAGCTACTTCGGTTGGCCTTGGGGAGAAACTCACAAGGTCCTCTAGCCCCACTTTGATGGAGACTTCACTCGAGATTAGCCTACCCGGCGCGTGCTTTGATAGCATGAATAAGGTAATCGAGAAAAAATGGGTTAATGTAGGGTTAACCCCAGGTTTTGAGTTTAGACCTCCATAGGTGTGTTAATTTATCCCTCCAAACATTAGTGCGGATGCTAATTTTTTGCCACTTTTAAATAGTAACAGTAAATTGTGATTAGTAAACTATTAAAGCATTTTGTCACTTTTAAATTATAGTTAGTAATATTAATGATATTTTTATCAAAAAAATTAGTATATTAACTATATAGTGTTGGAAAAATACCTTTTCATAAAGTTTATTATTTTAATTCATGGTAAAATAAATAAATATTTATTTCGCTAATTTAAGTTATAGGTTTAACCTAAATACATGTCTCCTCTAAATATCTAGGATAATCACTAACATCGCCTGAGCATGAAGTGCTCAATATAAAGGCGAAAGGAACAATAAAAAGAATGAAACATAATTTAGCCTTCAAAGATAAGACGTCTTAAAAAGTTGGAAGGCAAAGTATTGACATTTAAAA
This sequence comes from Amorphophallus konjac, assembly GCA_022559845.1. Taxonomy (NCBI): domain Eukaryota; kingdom Viridiplantae; phylum Streptophyta; class Magnoliopsida; order Alismatales; family Araceae; genus Amorphophallus; species Amorphophallus konjac. The sequence goes on from CM040118.1 coordinate 482,164,677, forward strand.
GGCTTAAAATCTAAGAAGTCGAAACATTGTCGCCTTTCATCTTAGCATCTGTCTTGTCACAAAAAGATAAAAATTCTTTTACAAGGCGGAGCATTCACCTAAGGTCCCTAAGAGGTGAAGTATTTATCTTAGTCAATATTTTTGTCTCAATAGCGACAAAACAGTCGACGAGATGAAGCATTCACATTATGACTCATAAAAAGTGAAGTATTTGCCTTATCACATAAGAGAAGGTGAAATATTCACGTTAGTTAAAAGGTTCTGCCTTATCACAAAAAGATAACAACCTTTGACAAGGCAAAGCTTTACTTGAAATATCTGAAAGGCGAAGCACTCGCCTCAGCAGGAATAAAAGACGAAATATTCATCTTCGCTGAAGCACTCTCCCACAATGTTAAATGACAAAACTTCATGAGGTGAAGTATGAGAAGGCGAAATATTCGCCTTAACTCGGCACCTTGATAAGATAAATCTATTTCACCTCAAAGGAAAATGACAAACTAACTCGATTAGACGAAACGAAGTTGAAACATTCGTCTCAACACAACACGACAAAAATCTTGACAAGACGAAACAAACTCTTTCATTTCCGTGAAAAGGTGAATTAATGAATCTCGACACTCCGTATGAACATAAAATGACGAAACAAAGGTATAATGTACTTTACTACAAGAAAAGGCTATAATTTGCCTCTTCTTTTTAATTAAATACTATTCCTAAAAATAATAACGTACAAAAGTAGTGATCCACGAATATCAAGTTTTACTCCATATTCGCACACAAATTATGAATCTGATCTAACAAAGTTCTAATACCGGTTGATGGGAAAGAAAAATAACTTGCATACGAATAGATCTCGATAGGCCATATCACATAGTGAAAAAATTAAATGGAACACACAATCGCAGGAAACATAAAGATTTACGTGAAAAATCCCTCCGAGAGAAAGAAAAAAAATCACGAACAAATCAAGGAAGAAACTCCACTATAAAAATAACGAAGGTATAAAAACTTGGGGTCTCTTACCAAGGCTAGAGTCATTACAAAGACAAGAGAATAATATGTAAGGATAAAATAATATCTAAATTCTCTCGCACGATCACAACACTGGCACGCTGCAAATCGCACCGTACCCATGGCAAAAATCCTATTCGAGTGGAGGAGAACAGTCCCTTCTCTTCTTCTCTTTATCTTCTCCTCTCTAAGCACACACCTCTCACAGCCAGCACTCTGCTGCTTCCGCTACACACGAACTTATGCACAGCTGTATGTTTTGCACATCAACCCCCCCAAAAAAAGAACAACAGCCGCCGAGCCTTGTCCTTTCGTCCCCTTTTATTTTAACCAACAACACCTGATCTCCACCGTCGATCAAGATACGGTAAATAACCCTTTAAAGACTGTGGGTTATAAATACTCGATGAGCTGAACTAATGTACCATGAGACCCAACAGTGCTTAACGTCGTCCCAGCTCACTGGTTTTATCTCGACACAATTCAACATACGCGGTGCACACGTGCCAGATCGATCCGACAAATCTTCCTTCCTATTAATATAAAAGATTAGGGGTTTTACAGTTAAAAATCGGACCAGTAAATTGTCCCTCTACTTCCACCGAAAGATTATCCGATTGCGTAAGTCCCGCTTCGAAAATGGATTTGTCTTGGGTTAATCGGGAGTTAGCCTAGAGTTAACTTTTTTGGTGCTTTATTTGCCATTTTAACTTAAGCTAGTGAGACTAAGACTACGTTTGAAAATCATTGGTTAAAAGCACATTTAAAAAAAATCCATCTACCGAACTAATTGACAAGTGTCGGTGATTACAATTATTTAAAATCTTCAAGAATATACTGTGAGACCACTTCGATGGATTAAGAGAAATCGATACTTTTGTGTCTAGTTCTCTTTCCTCTGTAATTTTTTTTCATGTTCTACCTATTTGAAATAAATTAAAATTTATCGGAGTTATATCTCGAAAGTCATGTCCTAATGATTTTTCACTTAACCTTTAGATTATTCATGGGTTTTAAAATCGACCCCCGGAGGTGAATTAACCTGATGACCCAGTGTAATAAATGCCCCCTCCCCATCTCTCTCTATCCTCCCCATCTCTCTCTGTCGGTCTCTCTCACTCCCCCTCTCTCTTTATTATAATTAATGATATTCTCTCTCTCTCTCTCTCTCTCTCTCTCTGTGGCCACGTTTCCATGTCTGGGCAGAATGATGGTGCCATCACATGAGGGCTCTCTCTCTCTCTCTCTCTCTCTCTCTCTCTCTCTCTCTCTCTCTCTCTCTCTCTCTCTCCGACCCCAACGAGAGATGGAACGATCACCCACCCCCTGGACCTCCCAACTACTTGTCTTCCTCCACGTCTCCCCCCTGCCGCCAATGCACCGTGGGAAATAACGAAGGAGAAACACACAGACTTTGATCGGAGATTAACTTGAACTCGGATTAAGTAATTAAGAGGGTTAAGTTAATCTAGTTTTATTCTTACTTGCTTTGGTTGTGCATGGGATTAACTTAACTCATCTGTGGAGATCGACGAGGTAAATTAACCCGAGTCAACCCGAGTTAGCTCACTCACTTTTGAACCAGATTAAAAAAAGAATCGCATTTACTAACATGTGTATCCGTCTTGGTACTTACGTGCCCTGCTCTCGATTGGAATGCCTGGAACACACATACTTTGGTTGGAGATTAATTAACTTTAAGCCGGATTAAGTTAAGTAGACTAAGTTAACTTATTTTTATTCTTACTTGCTTTGGTCGTGCATCGGATTAACTTAACTCATCTGTGGAGATCGATGAGGTAAATTAACCCGAGTTAACCCGAGTTAGCTCCCTCACTTTTGACCCAGATTAAAAAAAGAATCCCATTTACTAACATGTGTACCCCCTCTTAGCAAGTGCCTAGAACACACAGCCGGCTTCTTCACTAACTAGAACGCTTCATAGTCGGACAGATAAAATCACCTCAATCAGCCGTTTTCCACCTCCTGCTTGATCGGGGTTTATCCGAAGAACAGTTGAATTAAGAACATGTTGAGTAAATAGAGGAGGGATGGTACCACGAGGTACATATGGAGACAATTTTTTTTTTCGATAGGTAAGTTTTTTTTATTATTTTTTACGGAGAGGGTGAACTTAGTATTGCAAAGGGGGAAGGTGTCCGCTCTGCCAACGGGGACATTTCGCATGAGGGCAATAATTGTGCAGTGTTAATTGAAGGCAGAATAGCTTTTTATCATTGTTACATTTTTAGTTGGTAATATTAAACATTATTTTATTAAAAAACGTATTATTGTAAAGGTAAATTTATCATGTAGAATCTATTCAAAAGATTTATAAGATTTAAAAAATAAAGATATTAAAATTAACAGTAACAGTAACTTTTAAAAATATTTGTGATTTTTAAATTTTAATTAGTGAGATTAATGATGTTATTTATCAGAAAAAATTATTTTCATGTTATGTTTAATTTATAAAATATATTAAAATTATTTAGAAGGTAAGATAAAACATAAAATTTTAAAGATGAACAGTAATATAAACCTATAATTAATGTCATTTTTTACTTTTGAATTTTAATTAGTGAGATTATTGATGTTATTTATCAAACAAATTTTATTTTCATGATATATTATATTTATAAAATATATTCAAAATATTTAAAAATTAAGACATAATAAAACTTTTAAAGATAAATAGCAGTGTTATCAGAACCGGACCGGACCGGTCGGTCGGACCGGTTCGACCGTGAACCGGTCCGATTAGGCCCGGTCCGGTCAATTGGCTAAAAATCGTCCGAACCGCGGTTCGACCGTTGAACCGGTTCGGGCCGGTTCGACCCTATTCCCCCGCCAAAAAAAAATAAAAATAAAAATGGTTCGGTACCCGCCCCCGTCAACCCAACCCAACCCAACCCGGCGCGGCACAAATAAATAAATAAATAAATATATTATTTACTTATATTCAATCAAACCATTTAATTCGACACACAACTCAAGCTTCGACACACAACTCAAGCCCACATCCTATGTCCCTTGGGTCCTGACCCAAGGGTGAGCTTTCCAACATATAAAGTCAAGTAAGTTTTTCTAACTTCTAATATGGGACTTAACATAAAGACTATATTTCCAGCATATAAATGAGGATATTTGAATCAACATAAAGGCTCTATTTCCAACAAGTAGTTACAAGTTATTCTCTATATACATGTATGTTTACTTATTTTGATCACTATATCTTATTTGAGTTATTTCTTATTGTATTAGGTTATGGAATCGGGTCGGACCATATATCAATATTATAATGACATTACGGTTCAAACCGGTTCGAACCAACGGTCAAACCGGTTCGAACCGAACCAGCTCATTGTCCGGTTCAGGCACCGGTCCGGTTCTGATAACATTGATAAATAGTAACACAAAAATCGTAATTAATACCATTTTTTTACTTTCAAAATTTAATTAGTGACATTGTCGATGTTATTTATCAAACAAAATTTATTTTTATGGTCTATTATATTTATAAAATATATTAAAAATATTTAAAAATTAGGATAAAATAAAAACTTTCAAAGATGAACAGTAGCATAAACTCGTATTAATGTTATTTTTGACTTTTAAATTTTAATTACTGGGATTATTGATGTTATTTATCAAACAAAATTTATTTTCATGGTATATTATATTTGTAAATTATATTAAAAATATTTAAAAATTAAGATAAAATAAAAAAAATTAAAGATTAATAGTAACATAAACTCGTATTAATGTCGCTTTTGGCTTTTAAATTTTAATTCGCAAAATTATTGATGGTATTTATCAAAAATATTAAAGATGTTATTTATCAAAAATATTTTTATTTTTATGATATATTTAATTTATAACATACTTAAAATAATTTAAAATTACAATAAATTAATTTTGTTAAATGAGTAGTAACGTAAACTAGCGTGTGTGAGAGATAGAGATGACTAGAGAGAGAGAGGGGAGAGGAGAGAGATAGAGATAGAGAATAAGAGATAAATTAAAAAATTTAAAAGATATATAAATATCATATTTTATTTATCATCATTATCAGATTAATTTAGTATTTACCAAATCACACTATATTAAAAATAGATTAATTCATCTTATTATTCTCAGATTAATTACTCTCTTATCAAATTAAAAATAGATTATCTCTGAATTACTTTAACAAAGTTGAGTTAGCTCATCTTTATTTAACTCCATATCAAATTGAGACTAATAGCCGCCGAAAAATTGTTTCTTTCCGTCGTAAATGTCCGACAAGATTGTTGTGCAAGATGGCACCCTGAATCGACGATAAGATGCGATAAGATGGGTCCCAGGCCAGGTATGGCGGCCGGAGCAAGACTCTCGCCGCCGATAGAAACGGGCGGAGCTCCTCCGCACAACCTGCAAATAATAAACCACAACAGAGCCATCCACGACCAATTACATACATAATGAAACGCCAAACCGACCAACCTCCTCCTCCTCCTCCTCGTCGGTGTAGTATTGCGGCCTTCGGAAGCAGCCGACACCCTGAACGCGCCCGGCGCGCTCTTTTCTGGGCAGTCCCTCACCACCGGCAGCTACGTGTTCACCATGCAAACAGACCGCAACCTGGTTCTGTACGACCGAGGCCGCGCCATATGGGCCTCCAACACCGCCCGCAAGGCTTTCAGCTGCGTGCTGAGGATGCAGAGGGACGGTAACCTTGTCGTCTACACTCACGGCGGCAGTGCCATCTGGTCCTCCGGCACCTACAGGAGTACCCCCGGCAACTACTACCTCCGCCTGCAGAGCGACCGGAACGTCGTCATCTATAGCCCAGGCGGCAGGGCCATCTGGGCCACCAACACGTACGTACGTGGCAAAGTGAAGCGAATGCGGCGATGGACCTGATCCAGCACACGCAATGTGCAGCCATGCATGCATCTGTGCATGTCTACTGTTGTAATAATTAAGCTGGACGGCCGGTGAAATCCTATACACTAAGGTGTCACTACATAAATAAATGCGTTATCACGCGTGTTTGCCGGAGAAGGAGCTTTCTTTCCATGACGTGTGCTTTTCACTAGCTGATCTCTTGAGATTTTCACATATATAAGCTTTTGTTATATCAGCTCCCAAACATTCCCAAGCCTCCTTATAATTAAGTCCATTTAACACATGTAGTGCATTTTTACAAGAATATTAATTATTTTTAAAGTATAGTCTTGTATTGTAACTTTGCAAATCCTTGTTGACCTCGTGTGAGTGTAGTTGGGGTTAGATCTTCCAGGATGGTGTGCATATATATATATATATATATATATATATATATATGCTACCATACATATTTGAGGATGGTCTATCTCGTCCGCCCATTAAACACCCACCATTTGGCCCATCACAGGAGCTCAACTCTCTCTCAGGCCCATTACGTTGCCTCGATGGCCCGGTACGCCATCTATCTTGGTGCAGGCCCAACGCAGAGTCTGTATATACATATGTCTTCTCCGACAGCGGTACAGATGTATAATTGTTGTTGCGCATTAATGGCAAACGACGCTCCAGCCCAGTAATAAAGTCAGGATGCCGCCCACACCACTCCCCCTATCCGCACAGGCTCAAGCCCTCTCTGGCAAGATCTGTCTCATTAATGACTGACGTTTCTATCGTATTAATGGCGGAGCTATCTCTCCATCGAGAAACAACGAGTCAGCGCCCATGCCTCTTTCTCTCATCAGACATGCGAGAGTGGGTGACTCACGTCTCCCTCGATCACGATATATAACCCAACGGTCAACTCTCCCAACGATGGTATAAATACGACCCTGGCCCAATAGCCAGGAGGGGCGCACATGCAAAAATCCTAATTCGGCCCATAGAGCTCTCCCGTCCTCTATCACTCCCTCTCTCAAACACGCTCCTCCCTCTTCGCCATTGCCTGACTTGATCGCCAGAGGGTGGTCTCCTAGGGTAACTCCCAGAGATCCTTCTGACCATCCACCGGTGAATGCAGGCCCCTCTCCTAAGAGAATCACAATGCCAGTCAAATAAATTGTTGGAGATATGGATCGAGGAGTGGGCTATCATTTTCCGACCCCTACAATATTCCTAATATGTATGGTCTGATCCTTAATTATGATATTTATATAACATGTTACATGCTATTCTTTTTTAAGATATCTCATACTATTCTTTATTTTAAGATATTTTTATTTCACCCACAATCATGTCTTCTAACCAACCGACGTTATGTAATTCACAATTGAAAATTGAATATTTACCATGGACTGCAAGAGAATAAATATGATGATGCATGATGAAATAAGAATTAAATTAAGATACCATAATCTTGAGGTCATGAGTCTCTCCCCTGTTCAGTTTAACGAGATTAGCAGTGCATTGTTATAATTTTTATCCTATTTAAATATTACTTAGTAATATTAATGATAGTTATTATCAAATTGTTTATTATTATAATAATATATTTATAATATTGAATCGATTAAAAATATTTTTATGAGTTAAAAAATAAAGATATTAAGATAACTAGTACTTTTTATAAACAATTGTGACTTTAAAATTTTAAAGTGAGATTAATGATGTTTTATCAAAAATTTATTTTCATGATATATTCAATTTATAGAATATATTAAAAATATTTAAATATAAAAATTAGGAAAATCTTCAATTCAATTCATTGATGTTATTCATAAAAATTTTTCCATGAATATTCAATTCATAGAATATAATAAAAATATTTATAAATTTAGGAAAATAAAATTAATGAAAGATGAACCGTAATTTCAACCCATAATTAATGTCATTTTTATATTTTTATTTTTAATTAGTGACATTATTGATATTATTTATTTAAAAAAATATTTTCATTGTATATTCAATTTATAGAATATAATAAAAATTTAAAGATTAAAATAAAATATTTTTTAAAATGAATAGTAACCTTGGCTGATAATTAATAAAGTTTATGTGTTTTGAATTTTAATTAGTGAGATTAAGTATGTTTTATATCAAAAATATTTTTTTATTTTTATGATGTATTCAATTTGTAGTATATATTAAAAATGTTTAAATAGAAAATAAAATAGAAATTTTTGAAGATAAATAATAACCTAAACTAGTAATTAATGTGCATGTGAGAGAGGGAGATAGAGAGTGACATGAGAGAGAGAGGAGAGGAGAGAGATAGAGAGAGGAAGAGAGATATATAATAAAATATATATAAAGATATATAAATATAATATTTTATTTGTCATCATTACCGGATTAACCTCCTATTAATCAAATCACACTAGATTAAAAGTATGTTAGCCCACTTCTTTATTCTCATATAAATTACCCTCTTATCAAACTAAAAATGAGTTAACTCCGGGTTATTTTAATCGGGTTGAGTTAGTCTATCTTTAACCTAACTCCGTATCAAAGTGAAACTTAGGCCTGATCTGATAACCGATCAAAATAAGGGTGATTTGGATAAACTCTGATATGCCATGAGAGTAGAATCTCATTTTTTGAACTATTTTTTTTTGCTAACAAATCATGTTAAGAGTTGAAATGAGTCACTCTTGACTCTTCACTTGAATCATTTGCATCCGAATAAGCGGCTTTCACCCTGTCCGCGGACGAACACCTTGGCCGCGTACCAAAACCAGTTTTTGGAGACGTGGTCGAACGTCTCACCCTAACCACCATCATGTTAGATTTTCAAATCAGACTTTCGGTTGGAATTATTCAGGTGAATTTTTTTAAAAATTCTCTACGTATAACAAATCTCAAAGATTTTGGATGTCCAAATTCACCCCGAAACTCTACTAGAGGAGTTTTTGTAGACTATTTAACACCCTTCTTTTTGTATCTTTCTCTTTTAGTTTTAAAAAATCTACTCAGTATAAAAATCGAAATAACTTTAGACCATTTGATTGGGATGAAATTATTAAGAAAATTTTAATGATTAAAATCTCTTGATGATCCAATCAAAGGGGGGCGATTGTCCCTACACTCCCACCGGAAGATTGTCCGGTTCCGTAAGAGCCGCCGGGAAATTGTTTCTTTCCGTCATAACTGTCTGACAAGTTTGTCCTGCAAGAGGACTCCATGAATAGAAGATAAGATGTGATAAGATGGGTCCCAGGGCAGCTATGGCGGCCGGAGCAGGACTCCGCCGCCTATAAAAAGGGGCGGGGCTCCTCCGCACAACCTGCAAATAATAAACCACCCCAGAGCCTTCCACGATCAATTAGATACATAATGGCGGCCAAAACGACCAACAACCTCCTCCTCCTCCTCCTCCTCCTCCTTGGTGTAGCATTGCGGCCTTCCGAAGCAGTCGACACCATATACGCGCCCGGCGCCCTCTTTTCTGGGCAGTCTATGACCTACGGCAACTACCGGTTCACCATGCAATCAGACTGCAACCTGGTTCTGTACGACGGAGGCCGCGCCATATGGGCCTCCAACACCGCCGGCAGGGCCTTCAGCTGCGTGATGAGGATGCAGAGGGACGGCAACCTTGTCGTCTACAGTCACGGCGGCAGTGCCATCTGGTCCTCCGGCACCTACAGGACCCCCGGCAACTTCTCCCTCCGCCTGCAGAGCGACCGGAACGTCGTCATCTATAGCCCAGACGGCAAGGCCATCTGGGCCACCAACACGTACATACGTGGCAAAGTGAAGTGAATGCGGCGATGGACCTGATCCAGCACACGCAAGGTGCAGCCATGCATCTGTGCATGCCTACTGTTGTAATAAGTAAGAAGGCTGGACGGCCGGTGAAATCCTATCCTATATATTAAGGTGTAACTACGTGAATAAATGCGTTATGATGCGCGCGTGTGTGCCGGAGAAGGAGCTTTCTTTCCATGATGTGTGCTTTTCACTAGCTGCTCTCTTGAGATTTTCACACATATATATAAGCTTTTGTTATATCAGCTCCCAAACTTTCCCATGCAAGCCTCCTTATAATTAAGTCCACTTAACACATGTAGTGCATTTTTACAAGAATATTAATTATTTTTAAAGTATAGTCTTGTATTGTAACTTTGCAAATCCTTGGTGACCTCGTGTGAGTGTAGTTGGGGTTAGATCTTCGAGGATGGTGTGCATATATATGCTACCATACATATTTGAGGAGCGTCTATCTCATCAGCTCATTAAACACCCACTATTCGGCTCATCACAGGAGCTCAACTCTCTCTAAGGCCCATTACTGGATGCCCCGCGGGTATGCCATCTGTCCTGGTGCAGGCCCAACGCAGAGTCTGTATAGGCATTTGTCTTCTCCGACAGCGGTACAGATGTATAATTGTTGTTGCGCATTAATGACAAACGACGCTCCAGCCCAGTAATAAAGTCGGGATGCCGCCCACACCACTCCCCCTATCCGCCGGCTCAGGCCATCTCTGGCGAGCTATGTCTCATTAATAATCGACATTTCTATTGTATTAATGGCGAAGCTACCTCCCCAACGGGAAACAGTGAGTCAGCACCCATGTCTCCCTGTCTCATCATAGGCTCACGTCCCCCTCGATCACTACAGCCTAACGGCCAACTCCCCCAACGATGGTATAAATAGGACTCTAGCCCAACGGCCAGGAGGGACGCACATGCAAAAATCCTCCGGCCCATGGATCTCTCACGTCCTCTCTCTCTCCCTCTCTCAAACACTCCTCCCTCTTCGCCATTGCCTCACTCGATCACCAGATGGTGGTCCCTTGGCCGGGTAACTCCCAGGGATCCTTCTGACCATCCACCGGTGGTTGCAAGCCCCTCTACTGCGAGAATCACAATCCCAGTCAAACAAATTATTGGAAGTGTGGATCGAGGAGTGGGCTATCATTTTTTGACCACTATAATATTCCTAAGATGTATGGTATGATCCTTAATTATGATTTTATTTTACATGTTATATGATGTTCTTTTTTTAAGATATCTCGTACTATTCTTTATTTTAAGATATTTTTATCTCACCCACAATCATGTCTTCTGACCAATCGACGTTATGTAATTCACAATCGAAGACTGAATATTTACTCTGGACTGCAAGAGAATAAATATGATGATGCATGATGAAATAAGAATTAAATTAAGATACCATAATCTTGAGGTCACGAGTCTCACGTGCATCAGTGTTAGTCTTACAATTTTTTCCTTTTTTATATTTAATTAAATAAATATTAAAAAAACACATGTGAGAAGCACGTAAACTATTCTGTCAAACACTTCGTCGACCCAACGAGTGCGGTGTGGCCCAATAACCCTAGAAGGCCGGCATGGCCCGATAACGCCAAGGGGTCTACCCATGTGTGGTCCCCCTCCGTAACGTGGATATTGAGGTCGGAACTCCATGCCCTTGCACCAGGATGGAAGGCGGGAAGAAGGCGCCAATTGGTTTATCTCGGGCTGCCTGGGGCGCGGACACAATCTCGAGCCTTCCCCGGAGGCCTAGAGCGCTGACTTAGTCCCGGAAGTCTCGAGAGGTAACTCGACCCCATCCTCAAAAGATCTGGAGCAATAACTCCACCTCAGACGTTACATGGAGATTTGGAGCTCTAGCTCGATCTCGAGCCTTCCTAGAACGTCTAGAGCACCGACTCGGTCCCGGAGGTCTCAAGAGATAGCTTGACCGCAGCTCGATTCCAAACGTTACCTAGAGGCCTGTGGTGCTAACTTGATCCCGACTCTCGAATCTAGGCTCACAAAAGGCCTTGGCACATCGAAGGCCGCCCTCATGGATGATCCTCATGAACATCGTCCGAGATTCATGACTGCCAACAGACGCAGTCAACCTCCCTCACCTGTTCATGAGGTGACGCCTTCAAAAATAGAATCTCAATCACGCGGATATCCCTCGAGAAGTGCAACTATCGCCCAACTGGCAATCACCAAGGCTGCATGCATGCAAGCACCCTGCGAGACTGCCACGTCACCCCTGTCCCGCCAAATCCAACCAATATCACTGGGCACCTGTGGGATAATTTATTTATTTATTTATTATTCATTTATTTTATATGCATGCGTGCCCGTCACGAGGTGACAGTTCAATCAGACTCTAAAGACCGAAAGGTTTGGATTCACTTATGTGTGCACGCCGTATGACTGACTAGACGATAGTGGAAATTGAGTCGGGACCCAAACTCGCCATGCCGTAGAGGCTACGACATTAATTACATCTCCCTAATGAGAGAAAACCATAGATTAATCGTAAGGAGAAAGGGGTCAATAACCTTAAAATTGTATTAATGCATACATAGAAATGCAAGATATTTTTTATTATTTGAGACGAGGAATGAACATTGTCCGTAACAAGTTACCTTGTCGATTTGGCGAGGAATAAACTATGTGCCGTTTATAACTATTTTATTATGATCATTATTATTATTACTTTATCAATTTTGCAGGCAAATCATGCTAACCGAGGTGAAATGGGCCACTCTGGGCTCTCAACTTGCACCATTTACACCCGAACAAGCAGCCTCAAAACTGTCCGAGGACGAAAACCCTAACCACGTACCAAGACCAGGCTTCGGAGACGTAGCCGAACGGCTCTCACCCTAACCCAATCATGTTCGATTTTCAAATCAGACTTGTGGATTGTCCCTCCACTCCCACCGGAAGATTGTCCGGATCTGTAGGAGCCGCCGGAAAATTGTTTCTTTCCGTCATAACTGTCTGACAAGATTGTTCTGAAAGTGGGCTCTGAAATCCTGAATAGACGATAAGATGCGATAAGATGGGATCCAGGCCAGCTATGGCGGCCGGAGCAGGGGCTCCTCCGCACAACCTGCAAATAATAAACCACCCCAGAGCCTTCCACGATCAATTACATACATAATGGCGGCCAAAACGACCAACCATCTCCTCCTCCTCCTCCTCCTCCTCCTCCTCCTCCTCCTCGGTGTAGCATTGCGGCCTTCCGAAGCAGTCGACACCATATACGCGCCCGGCGCCCTCTTTTCTGGCAGTCTATGACCAACGGCAACTACGTGTTCACCATGCAAACAGACTGCAACCTGGTTCTGTACGACCGAGGCCGCGCCATATGGGCCTCCAACACCGCCGGCAGGGCCTTCAGCTGCGTGATGAGGATGCAGAGGGACGGCAGCCTTGTCGTCTACAGTCACGGCGGCAGTGCCATCTGGTCCTTCGGCACCTACAGGAGTACCCCCGGCAACTACTACCTCCGCCTGCAGAGTGACCGGAACGTCGCCATCTATGCCCCAGGCGGCAGGACCATCTGGGCCACCAACACGTTCGTACGTGGCAAAGTGAAGTGAATGCGGCGATGGACCTGATCCAGCGCTACACGCAGTGTGCAGCCATGCATGCATCTGTGCATGCCTACTGTTGTAATAATTAAGAAGGCTGGACGGCCGGTGAAAGCCTACATATATATTAACGTGTAACTATAGATAAATAAATGCGTTATGATGCGCGTGTGTGTGCCGGAGAAGGAGCTTCTTTCCATGATGTGTGCTTTTCACAGGCTGCTCTCTTGAGATTTTCACATATATAAGCTTTTGTTATATCAGCTCCCAAACTTTCCCATGCAAGCCTCCTTCTAATTAAGTCCATTTAACACATGTAGTGCATTTTTACAAGAATATTAATTATTTTTAAAGTATAGTATTGTGTTGTAGCTTTGCAAATCCTCGTTGACCTCGTGTGAGTGTAGTTGGGGTTAGATCTTTCAGGATGGTGTGCATATATATATATATATATGCTACCATACATATTTGAGGAGGGTCTATCTCGTCAGCCCATTAAACACCCACCATTCGGCCCATCACAAGAGCTCAACTCTCCCTGGCCCATTACGCTGCCTGGATGGCCCAGTACGTCATCTATCCTGGTGTAGGCCCAACGCAGAGTCTGTATCCGCATGCGTCTTCTCCGACAACGGTACTAATGTACAACTGCTGTTGCGCATTAATGGCAAACGGCGCTCCAGCCCAGTAATAAAGTCAGGATGCCACCCACACCACTCCCCCTATCAACGTAGGCTCACGTCCTCTCCGGCGAGCTCTGTCTCATTAATGACCGGCATTTCTATCGTATTAATGGCGGAGCTACCTCTCCAGCGGGAAACAACGAGTCGGTGCCCATGCCTCCTTGTCTCGTTAGACATGCGAGTGGGTGGCTCACGTCTCCCTCGGTCATGACAACCCAATAGTCAACTCTCCCAACGATGGTATAAATAGGACCATGCATTTTTCGTCTGAATATCCATCGCCAATTGCGACAGATATTTAGCCGTCAAAAATACCGATGGCATTTGCGACGTAATTTTATCCGTCGTAATTACTGACATATATTCCGACGAAAATTAGTCCGTAGTTAAAACCGCCTTCTCTTGTAGTGATGACCCAACGGCCATGAGGGACCCATCCTGTCTCTCCCTCTCTCAAACACTCTCCTCCCTCTTCGTCATTGCCTGACTTGATCGCCATAGGGTGGTCCCCTGGGGTAACTCCGAGAGATCCTTCTGACCATAGACCGGTGGTTACAAGCCCCTCTCCTGCGAGAATCACAATCCCAGTCAAACAAATTATTGGAGGTGTGGATCGAGGAGTGGGTTATCATTTTCTGACCACTACAATATTCCTAATATGTATGGTCTGATCCTTAATTATGGTATTTATATAACATGTTATATTATATTCTTTTTTAAGATATCTCATACTATTCTTTATTTTAAGATATTTTTATTTCACCCACAATCATGTCTTCTGACCAAACGACGTTATGTAATTCACAATCGAAGATTGAATATTTACTATGGACAGCAAGAGAATAAATATGATGATGCATGATGAAATAAGAATTAAATTAAGATACCATAATCTTGAGGTCATGAGTCTCACATGCATCAATTTTAGTCTTACAATTTTTCTTTTTTATATTTAATTAAATAAATATTAAAAAAACACATGTGAGAAGCACGAAAACTATTCCCTTAAACACTTTGTTGACCCAACAAGTGCGACACAGCCCAATAATCCCAGAAGGCCGGCATGGCCCAATATAGTCAAGGGGTCGACTCATGTGTGGTCCACCTCCGTAATGTGGAAGTCTGATTTATATTTTTTCTGATTTTTGCGCTCTGTTTTTTCTGATTTTTGGAATTCTTTTGTGTACTCTTTACCTACACTTCTAGCTTTCTGCTACACTTTTTTATTTTTTGAGTTTTTCTGTAATTTTTTTTTTATTTTTTTGCACAAGTTTCTTATTTCAGGTCTGATTTTTCCATTTTTTTTCTGCGAAACAAGAAAAAGGAGTAGTGTTAGTGATCATATATATACAAAAAACATAAAATTTTTAACTAAAAAATCATCAATTTATCCGACAACGACGCCATAAATTGATAACGTGGAAGTATATACCGTTACTACATGCTCGTTACACAATCTTAAATTCTAACTTGTACAAATAAAAAAGGACGTGAAATAATGGCAAGATCGAGTCAAATTCACAAGGGGTTAGAGAGTTTTAAGTTAAAAACTTTGAGTTCTATTAGATCAAAAGGTGATGACGATTGCTTTTAGGATTTTGAAGTTGAGAAAGTTAGAACCAAAACGGATCTTTGAAAACACCTATGACTAATGCCTAAACCTCTTTTTTATAAATTAACGTGTCATATCATGAGCAAATGAATGAAGAAAAAAAGAGATGGAGGAGCGAGATCAAGATAGAATTAACACTATTTCTAATGCCAAATTAAGATAAAGGTATACAAGATGAAAATCTAAAACAAAAGTTACAATGAAGCACTCTAAACGAAACAATCAAACTAGAAATGAATAAAGCAGCCATGGCGAAGATGATGGTGCCCTTCTCCTTGAGTCTTCAATCACATGTTGCTTCTTGCACCATGTGTGGTTGCCGTTCACACCAGAGTCAAGGAAGCGTCACTTCTTCTTTGGTGCCCTTGGAAGAAATATGGAGTGGAAGGGACGGAGATGGCAATGGGTGAGAGGAAGAAAAAGAAAGGGGATGAGATCTATCCTAGCCCTATGCCTAAGAGAGGGGATGGAGAGGAATTGGAGGGGAAGGAAGGGAAGAAGAAGAGAGGGTGAAGAAGAGAAAGGAGAAGAAAGGGGGTGGAGAATCTACCCTAACTAGCCACCTATGCCTACTCCTAAGAGGGAATGAGAGATAATGGGGGCGGCCTCTCATTGTGATATTATATAGATGTGGGAGGATGTTGAGGGTTCCCTCTAAGGTTTAGGTAAATGGAGGGCTATGATTGAATCTTGGAAGAAGGGTGGATGAGGGAAAGGGCGCAGCCATGAGGAAGGGGGCGCAGTCAAGATAGAAAGGGCGGCTAGGGCTTATGGGCTTCTTCTATTCTTGTTGGACTCTCTTCACCTCTTGCTAGTTTTTAGGAGATCTCTTGATCCCTCAAATCCCCTTATTTGAGGAAGGTGGCTGCACGGAGGATGTTTTACTATATCTTGATGGACAGGGGGCACCCTAGGGCATCTTTTCCTGGGGCTTGTTTGACCATTTTGCCCTTGGCTCATGCCGCAATTGTCTTGAGTGTCATGCACACACAAATTTACAATTTAGTCCAAAGAAATGATAAAATTGTGCATGTGGATCAAGAATTCTTGTAATTATGCAATGACAAATTTATGCAAATACCCCTTAAATTCTCTTTATTTCTTGACAATATCAAATTAATTTAATTTTTCGTGCAAGGCCCAATTTATGTGTGAGACTGAGGTTAGATATAAAAGTTATATAATTACCTAATTAAATGCACTTAAAATGGTGTGTGACATAAATAATCATGCAAGAATGGACACTTATCAATTGGCGGCACCGAAGGTCATGAAGGGTTAGTGACTAGGCTAAGGTCGTTGATTGGCTACACCATGAAAAGTAGGTGACTGGCTAGGCTAAGGCTATTGACTAGCCACGTCGAAGGTCACGAAAGGTCAATGATGAGGCTAAGGCTATAGATCGGCCGCACCGAAGGTCATGAAGGGTAGGTGACTAGGCTAGGGCCATTCATGGGCCACACCGAAGGTCACAAAGGATAGGTGACTAGACTAAGGCCGTTGATTAGCTACACCAAAGGTCACAAAAATCTAACGATGCATTTGGAAGAATTGGTGCATTTCATAATAAACCCAAAAATGTGAGTATAAAGGATTAGGGGGTTTCCATGTTTCAAGTTCATGGGAGGATTGTACCTCTAAGTGTTTTGAGGTGGTAGTCTTCTCGAAGAAGGGCCTCCATGGCCTAATAAGGGTCTTCTTAGTTCGGGGCGAGCTTGCCGGAGACTGTCATTATGGTGCCTTTGAGTTTTTGCTAATGGGGTTCGTCAGCTTTCTAACTCGTGCTTGGGTTTTCCAGGAAGGTGCCATGACTTCTTGTCGGTTCTCATAGATGGCACCAAATTGTTATGTAACACTTAGAATTTGTAGTCAGGACCGAGCAAGAGAGCTTGAACGGTGGCTGGTGGAGTTCTCTAGAGACGAGCCAAGCGTTGAACAGAGCGTTAGGTGATGATCCTTCTTCAAGTCCAGGGAGGAAAGGATCTCGGGATGGAAGGAGGCGAGGGGAGTCAATTGGTGATGCCAGATGTTGAAACCAATTGTTGTTCTACGAAGAAAAAGTTCTCGACCTAGGGTGGGGTAGATCATCCGATGCTTAAGCCAGTGATAGATGGAGGAGAAAGGAATTGCTAGAGTAGAAGGAGCAATTCTTATGTACTATTCCTTTTATAGGCCCAACGATCAAAGATGTATAATTCTGGGAGGATTGCCCCAGTCATGATAGCGAGCAAAACAGAAGGTTAGTCCTGGGTGGACTCAAAAGTGGTTATGAAAACATAGAGTTACATAGAGTTTGAGGTGGTTAAGAAGGCAAGCGAAACTCGGAGCGGGATCCGAGACGATCACAAAAGGAAGGTTATGTCGGATTTGACCATGTGTGGATCTTGCGCCCAATTAGGTTTGGACTTAAAGTGAGAATGCAGTGGGAAGCACCCATGTCAGCGCAAATGATCTTATTATTGTTATTATCTGATTAAAGGAGAAAAGCATCGTGCTCTCCAATTCCTTTAAAGTTGTCTTATTGTTTTATGAATTTTATATCTTTAAAATTCATATTATTATCGTAAAATCAATTTTCTCAAGTTTTAACATGTGCAAGGTGCATTATATGAGCTATATTGTGTATTAAGGGCAGAATCCGTAGTGTGTAAAAGTCATTTACACACTTTTTTTGGTTAGAATCAAGATTTGACATCTCGGTCCGGGACGTCCTGACCCGCACATCCCGATCTGACCCAGGCAGTGGGGGGGATGCCCGGGTCGTGGGTCGTGATCGGGACACTTCATTAATTTAATATTTTATTATATATATATATATATTATATATATAGTCTTTATTATTTTGTTGTATTATTATATATATATTATATATAAAGAGTATTTTTTTATTTTGACATTTTAGGAGAGGATCGAGATAGAGCAGGACGAGACCGTTCCGTCCCGTCCCAGGCCATGACCGAGACAGTCGAGACGCCCGTGACAGCAAACCTTTGGTAGAATCATAAATGCTTGTTAATCTCAATATCTCGTTTGATTAACTTTACGTATATGTCAAACTAATATTTCGGTCATTGGAATTTGAGAGTATTAAAAAGACTTTTTGTATGAAAATTATTGTTATAAGTGAATTTATAAAAAAATAATTATAAAAATAATTATCAAATATATCACTTTGTTAATTTAAATAGTATAAAAATATCATTTAAATATAGTTTTTAATTTTTTAACAAAAAATAGTGTATTTGTAAATAAATATGATATTTTTACTTATTTTAGATTTACACAGTGATATATATATATATTAATATATTTTTAAAACTATTTTTATAACTTTTAATTTAACAATAGTTTTTATGTAAAAAAACTCTAAAATAAATTAGATACAAGGTAGAGAAACAAGAGTTATTAAACAACTTTGGGGAATCGAGGTAATTTAACCCTTCCCGGTAAAGTACGCATCCACTATCGTTAATACCCACCATTACCATTATCATTACCAATACCTCGGGTCCTCCACTGTTGTGTTCGCCTACCCGGGAAGCCCGTGGGGGGGTGTCTTCTTCCTCGCAGTTTCCATCTTTTCTTCTCCTCGGAGTTGTGCTTCCCCTTCTTCTTCTTCCTCCCCGTTAATTCTTCCTCTGGTGGCCGGGGGGAGGGTGGTGGGAATGAGAGGGAGGGAGAAGAGATGGGGAACCTGCTCGTGAAGAAGCCCAAGATCACTGAGGTGGACAAGGCCATCCTCTCCCTCAAGACCCAGCGCCGCAGGCTCGGCCAGTACCAGCAGCAGGTGCTCGGCGTTCTTAGATCTTCTCACCTTGCGATTTGTTTTCTGTTCCGTTTCTCATGTTGTTTGTGTAGGTTCGTCTGCTTAGTTTGATGACTTGCCGGGTCAGCCAATATGTTGCCCTCTGTTGTTGTTGCTGTCGCCGCGATCGAATTCTCGGATTCTTAGGGTTGAAATTGAGAAAAAAACAAGTTTTGCGTTTCGTTTAAAGTTCTGATGCGGAAGGAGTGATGCGGAAGGAGTTCGTCGTTCTCTCTCTCTCTTTCTTTGGGATCAAATACATGCCTAATTTTATTTTGGTTTCCTTTCTTGTTGACGAGTTATTTATTGTCTTTCCAAAGTCAGGAATGTGTTTGATTCTGTCTCGTATTCTTCCTTGTTAGATGAATTTTTGCACCGTGTTTCTATCTTCCTGAGCTCCTTGGGAAGGATAATCCTCTATTTATCTGCTCTTTGACAAAATTCTTGGTTATCTACTGTTGATGGTGAAGATAATATGACAAGAGTTTGGGAAGGTGTTTAATGGAACGTAAGGTGTTGAGGTGTTGTCACAGAGAGAACCATGGTGTGATGGATGGGTGGACATATGTGATGGAGGGGCATTGAAATCGGCAAAATGGGAGCAAAGAAATGAGTGTGATAATGTGATTAGATATCTTATTGGTTACGTTTAAAGGGCAGTACTAGGGATGAATATGTTCAAGTTGGGATTGGTATGGCATTGAAAGACTTAAAGATGCAAGAAGCCCAACTGAGATGACTTGTGAATGCCCAAGGTAGACCATCTGTAATCTAGACTGCCAACCTTGGAATCAGGATTTGCTCATTTTGCCATCAACCCCTCTCCCAGAAGCCCTTCTACTCCAGAAAGAAGCATTGGTTTCTAAACTAGAAGACCTTCCTTGCCCCCCCTCTCCCATCTCATTCCCATTGCCACTTCCATTCCTTCTCCATGCATTTAAGCTACCAACTATAGTTAGGACTTAGAACACAGTTGAAGAATGTATTAGGAGACAAGTGTGAAAGATGGCCTTGGATTTGTTCTGCAACTTGACAGAGTAGAGAAAGAGATGGAGCAGAGAAGAGAAAGCGAGAACAGAGTGGAGAGAAGATGGGGCCATGAGTCCCTTTTTCAGTGGGACACCCCCTTTATATGTGCTAATACATAAAGTACAAATATGCCCTTATACAACCTCTTAATTACAGTCTTAAATTAAAATACAACATATCCTTAACATGCCCCTCAAACTGTACATGGCCATTGAAGGAACATGGACAGTTTGCTTTTTAAATGCCAACACCTTGAACATGTGAGAGGCTTAGCGCATAAATGAGACACTTGATCATCACCCTTCACGAACAAGGGTTGAATTTCTTCATTTTTGATTCTTTCATGCACAAAATATTAATCCAATTCCACATGTTTTATCTTCCCATCCTGTACAGGCTTAGTGGCAATGGCTATAACATTTTTATTATCACAAAACATTAAGGATCTATCAATATGCTGTTGTAATGCCGTAAGAAGATGCCCTATCCACAAAATCTCTGCGGTAACTGCTGCTAGAGCCTGATATCCTACTTCTATACTTGAATGTGCTACAATTCTTTGTTTTCTACTCAATTATGAGGTCAAATGAGTACCCAAAAATACACCATAAGCAGTCACAGATCTCCTAGTTGAAGGATCTCTTGCCCAATCTGCATCTGCATATGCCATTACAGTTAATGGAATGAGTGAAGGCCTCATTTGGACACTTTTTCATATTCCATGCCATCCATTAGAGTCCCTTTTATGTATTTGAGGATTCTGTTAGCTGCTTCCACGTGACTATTCTTTGGTGCATGCATGAATTTTGATACTTGACTCACTGCAAAAACTATATTTGGCCTTGTAAATGTCAAGTACTGTAAAGCTTCAACTAGACTATGAAAAATTTGCTGGTTCTTCAATTGGTTTATCTTTTGGCTGATCATCCAAGAATGTAGTGTTCAATGCAATGGGAGGTAAAGCAGGTTTATACTCCGTCGTACGAAAATGGTTAAGTGGATCAAAGAGCATATTTATGCTGTGTCAAAACTAACCTCTCTTTTGTTTGATCAACCTCCACTCCAAAAACATATCTCAAGGAACTTAAGTCTTTCGTCTGTAACTTGGTATTAAGGACACCTTTTAGTGTTGTTACTCTTCCATAATCACTCCTTGTTACAATTATATCATCTGCATAGACCAAAACAATGGTGATATGTGACCCATCATGGGAAATAAATAGTGAATAATCAATGACTCCATATAAAACCAAGAGAACACAACACTGTGCTGAAAGTCTCAAACCATGCACGTGAAGCTCGCTTTAGGCCATAGATAGCCTTCTTAAAGTGAAGCAGAGTAGAATGAACATCTCTTTCTGGATAGCCAAGAGGATGCTTCATGTACATCTCATGTAAATCCCCACGTAGAAAGTCATTTTTGACGTCCATTTGACTTAATTCCCAACTATAGGTATCAGCTAGTGAGAGAACCAACTAGTCTGATAGTTCCCATTCTAATCACAGGGCTAGATGTCTCGTCAAAATTCACAACATTGTGTCCCTTAAACCTTTCTGTGCTGCCATCCGCCTTGTATTTAATCTTGTATACCCAACGACGACCAACCACATGCTTATCAGTTGGTCTTGGAATAACCTCCCATGTGTCACATTCGTGTAATGCAGAAATCTCATTATTCATGGCTTCACCCATCGCAGATCATGACTTGTTTCATTGTGGAACTTAGGCTCTAGCTCTTTTTCATTAACCAAACTTGCTGTAAAAACTTGAAAATCAGCTGATAGATATCATAACTTGGCAAATGTGATGGTGAATGCCTCTCCCGACTTGATCTTCTTAGGTGGATGGGTTGTAACATGTTAGATAATCTGGGGGTGATATGAACATTGAGGGCAAATATCATATATACATATATACCCTTCTTACAGGAAAAATAAAAAATTTCTCATTCTTAATTACCAAATATCATATATACCATCGTTCTTAACCAAAAGTTAAAAAATGCCACTAAATGATGAAAATATCCCCAGAGTTTGTGTGGGGAGATATGGGGCTGATGTGAAGATTGAGGGCATTTTTGTCACTTAGTGACATTTTAAAAAAAATTAATTAAATAATGATGTTACATATGGTATTTGACAGCTAAGGATGGTAAGTTTGTTACTTTGCATGTAAGGAGGGTATATGAAATTAGCCCAATGAAATTTTGGGAGGATGGTTGGGGGAAGCTATGTTTCTGTGACTTTCCCAAGGCCGTATGAAATCTCAGTTGGAATATCGATATATTATGTCAATAAAGTGGAAGACAAGCTTTTTACAGGGAAATGGGACTGTAAGAGTTCATTGCATTGTCAGATATTCTGGGGAGGGTCAACAATGGAGATGGGAATGAGGGGGAACTTTTTCTGTCTAGTCTGCAACTAGAGTTCTTTTTAGGAGGAAGGAAAGTGACATGGAATAAACATGTGTGGGAAAACAAATGACCCTTGAACATCAAAATGTGTATGTGGAGAGTAGCCTGGATAAGGGTTTCAAGGGGTGACAGACTGCAAATTGACTGGACACATTAAGGGTACATCTGCGTTCTGTGGGTTGACTGAAGAAAGCACTGATCATCTCCTTATTACATGTGCCTTAATGGACACGGTATGTGTAGTGTTTCTTCAAGGTGGAGGAGGCTAGCCTGTTTAATGGGGAAGTATCCTGATCAGGTGGTAACAGCATAACCCTATGTGGAAGAAAAAGGATATATGAATATGCGCCTACCAGCCATGTGGCTGGTGATTTAGAAGGAGAAGTCCCAGAATCTTCCAAGATGAATTCAGACATCCTGTTAAGATCATCAAGAGCTGTATTTTTCTTCTTTTTCCTTCATGAGTGGAACCTCAGACATGGTGCTAGCAAAATTAGGGTCTCTGTGACTATCTTCAGACTATGTAAATGCAGAACCTTCATTTTATAAGGATTCCTAGGGTGTAAAGGGCTTTGGGGGTTTGCTTCCTCTCCCTCCCACTTTACCTGCTTGGTAAAGTGATCATTGTAAAGTGATCAGTGTTTCTTCTCATGTCCTGTGCTGTCAGGTTTGTAACTTGCTTTAATGGGTTGTGTTCCCTTGACCACCTTCCAAAAAAATGACAACGAGGATTTTAACCCTTTTGCTGTTATTGGAACTGAATCTCAATGGCTTGAAGTATTCCCACATGCCCTAGATGGAATAAAAAGCCACTTGAGATTGAAATATGTTGCTTAAAGCCCTCCATTCCTTCCTGGTAATAAAAAGGGGGGCACAAAGTATCACAATCTTAAGCCCATTTCTTTCTATAAACTTTGGTGACTATTTTCTTTTGAAAAGTTAACAACGTAGAAGCTCTCATTTTCAATGCAGATTTGATGCTCCATATCTTCTTATATTGCTGAAGAGCTGAAGGTGTGCTCTCAAGTAAATTGTGGTGAGGACACCAGAGTGCGGATCTGGTTCGGCCCAACCCGCGTTTACCACTGTCGGAGGCCTCCAGCAGCAACATCGGCATCCCTCTGGCTTGATGATCCATTAGCATATTGATGTATTTTCTTTTGATTAGTTGACTATTTATTTGATAGAGAGGTCCATTAGGGCCCCACATGCTCCCCCGATTCCCCACGCCACCACCTTCCTTCCCCACGTCGCCTTCTTCCTCTACTTCATTTGCCCCTACTGTGTGGCCCCTTTGCGAACTCAGGAACTCACGGTGACAGCCCACCACGGGCCAAGCAACCAGGTGGTCACCAGCACCTTCGGCAGCCCTGTCACGCTTCACCTTCCCAGCGGCCAGCATCTAGCGGCTGCCGGCTTCCTTCTGCTGCTGCTGGCCAAGGCCGTTTCCCAAAGCATCACCGCGACTGCCTGCTGACACCGTCGGCAGCCCGCTACAACCGTCGCCACCGCCGCTTGTGGCCAGAGGACGGCCACCCCGCGTGCCCACATTCCAGCCCCACAGCTCCTTCCTCTTCCGGTTGTGCTAGGCCCTGTGTAGTCACGCCCGAACGCCCTCCAGCCGGACCTCCACCTAGCCGCGGTTGTCCGCCACCGCAGGCCGTCCAGCAGCCGCCAACGCTGCTGCCTGTGCGCAGCCCCAGGCCGCACTAGGTCGGCTATCAGCCGCCCTCGCCAGCGGTGACAGCGGCGGTTGACGCCGCCATCCCTAGCAGGTGGTCGCCATCACCCGTGGCCGCTCACACCCCTTTGTCCCGGCAGCCTGCAACCCATCCCTGTCTGTGCACCTTCTGTGAGCGGCAAGAAGCCCTTGCACCCCACGTCGCCTGGGTCACCCGCCCCTTTAGCGGCTAACCAGCACCACCCAGTGGCCACCCGCCTTCTCTACCTTACGATTTATGTGGCCTCAATTTTCGCGCCTTACTCTTCAGCGAGTAGGTTAGTGTTGGAATCCCGCTCATTTAATTTGCTTATCTAGTATCTCTCTCATATTTGCCGCCGTGAGTTAGGACGCCTAGCCCGATATATTATTTCCTTGCCAGTTGTAGTTTGTGCATATTTACCTACCCTTGAGAGCGCCGATTTAAGTACGTTTTATGTGCGTGATTGATACTCTAGGCCATGGTAGTCCTACTTACCGTTCGGTTCGACATTTCTTGCTGCGAGGGACAGTTTTCTAGAGCGTAGTTATTGTTATTTTGTGTATTATGTCTCTTGGCATCTGTGTACGCGTTGGTTTAGTTGTCGATTTATTGTAGCGTGTTTGTTGATCTCATTAGTCGCCAGTTGGAGTCGTTTAGGTACACCGTCCCGCATCATTTTTGGTATCAGAGCCAGGTTGGCAGTCTAGGGTAGTCATTACATGGTCATTCCATGTCTTGCATTTATTGTTAAACCATTTGCATCATATTAAAAAAATCATTTATATCCCTTTCATATCATAGTGTCGATGCATCGTAGTTAAGTCCAATCCTGTGTCGTATGCCAACACGTAGCAGTGTTGAGTACCACTTGTCAGTGCCGAAGTCGGGTTCACACCCAGACATGTCAGGATCACGCCCGAACATGTCGGGTGCACATGCGGACCCTCAGGGAGGTCCCGACTTGACCGAGTTAGTGTACCAACTCAGGGTCGAGATACAGAGGATGGTCCAACGCCTTGGTGAGGGCCTGACAGACATAGAGGATAGGGTCACAGAGTTTGACCGTATCGTCCTGAGGATGGTTGGTCGCATCACTGCTCTAGAGGGAGTCATCCAGGGTCATGGGCATGATCGGGCAATAGATCGCCCTCGGCTACAACATCCACATCCCTAGGCCGCGACTCAGCAACCACCCCCTAGAGTTGTCTGCACTGATGACCGGGGTGGTCATGTTGAGGATTTTGATAGAGTCTTTTGAGGAGGAGGTGGATGAGACTCCTAGGGCCCCCACTGCCTGAAGATACAGGAGGTTTCATAGGAGGCATGATCAGGAGTTTGATGATAAGTGAAGGGCGTACCGAGACCGGGATCAGGATATTCGGAACGTCCACATCGAGGCTCCCAACTTTGGCGGTTCCTTGGAACTGCATGTTTTTCTTGATTGGGAAGCCAGGATGAACCGCTACTTTGATTGGATGGGGATATTCGACCTTAGGCGAGCTTTCTTCGCCAAGACGATGAGAGGTCGAGGCCAGGCCTATTGGACGAACCTTGAGGATCATCTTGAGCAGAGGTACGAGGAGCCTATTGACTCATAGGAGGAGATGAAGGCGAGGCTCCAGGAGAAGTACATCCCCGTGATGTACCGACACCGGTTGATTGATAGATGGCAGAACATCACTCAAGGTACCTGATTTGTTTCGGAGTATATTGATGAGTTTGACGAGCTCCTATTGAGGTGTGGAGCTTGGGAGGAGGGCGCGTTGACCCTTTCCCGGTTTCAGAGGAGACTTTGTCGAGCTTATTAGTAGGAATTTTTCCGTCAATGTGTGATGGCCATTGATCATGCCTACCAGGTCGTACGTGAGATGGAGCAATTCGAGATGGACATGGATTCTCCCCCTCGGGCGAGACCCACATATCAGCGCCCCTTCGAGTAGCGTGCTGCACGCGTACCATCCTAGAGGAGTCCTGCCTTCAGACTCCCCAAGGCCCCTCGCCAGGATCTACCCCCTTGCCCTCGTCCTTTTTTCCAGAGAGAGCCTGTGTTGGCCTTACCTGCCGCTCCCACTCGCCCTCAGATTAGTTCACCACTTGTCAGGCGAGATGAGAAGTGGAAAGCCCCTATGGTGGGAGATTTGTCTCAGGACGGCGGTTCCCGTAACTGTTGCTATCGATGTTAGGGGCTTGGTCACTATGCCTCTTCTTGTCCTACAAGGGCCCTAGCCATTGAGAGTGCTGATCAGGGAGATCCTCCACCAGCCCCAATGGAGGTTAGTTATAAGGCTGGAGTTGACTTGGCCGATGAGTTTAGTTGTAGAAGGGAGCAGTCGGCTATATCCGGGCGGTTGGCACTGAGGACGTGCCAGGTGATGACAGGATTGGGGTCGTTCGCTGCATTTTGACCTAGCCAAAGGAAATCAACGATTGGTGTCATACTGCGATCTTCCACACCTACAGCCGCCTAGGTGGTAAGGTGTGCAAGGTCATCATTAATTGTAGGAGTTGCATTAACGCAATCTCAACTAGTACACTCACACGCCTTGGATTGACACCTATGGATCACTCTCCCTCCTACCATGTGTATTGGGTGGACACAACTTCCATTCCCGTTCGGTCGAGATGTCTTGTACCGATACATTTCACCCATATGAGAACCAGATTTGGTGCGATGTCTTGCTTATGGAGGTTGGGAGTATTATCTTGGGCAGAGCATAAATTTTTGATGTGGATGTGACTCTCTATGGTCAGTCCAACACCTGTGTCTTCGAGCATGGTGGCCAACATATCACCGTACATCCCTCTCGACCATGAGCTTCTACTCCACAGGAGAGCACCCCACCCAGTGCCACAGCTATTGCTAACTCATCACAGCCACGCACCACTGTTGTATCCAGTACTACGCAGCAGGGCACCACCTTCATCCCCAGAGTTTCCTGGTCTAGTAGCATCCCTACACCTCGTGCTTCTATCTTAGGTGCCCTAGATTCCAGGACCTTACAGCTGATCACCACTCGGGATTTTGACCAGCAGCTTCTCGGGTGTGATACCATTTATGCCTCATTGGGGAGAGAGGTTACGAAGATTGCGGAGGAGGCCCCAAGCGAGAACCCCGTTGAGGTTGCCTCACTCCTCCATGAGTTTGTAGATGTCTTGCTCGAGGACCTTCCCGATGGATTGCCTTTAATGCGTGATATCTAACACGTCATTGATTTGATTTTGTGGTCCACGTTACCCAACCTGTCACACTATCGCATGAACCCGACTGAGCATGCTGAGTTACAGAGGCAGGTTGAGAAGTATCTAAAGAGGGGCTTCGTGAGGGAGAGTATGAGCCCTTGCGCCATTCCCACACTGTTAGCTCCAAAGAAATATGGTACTTGGAGAATGTGCGTGGATAGTCGCGTAATAAATCGCATCACAGTGAAGTATCATTTTCCCATTCCCCGCTTGAATGACATGTTAGATATGATATCGGGAGTCAGTATTCTCGAAGATCGATTTGAATAGTGGTTATCATCAAGTTTGGATCCAACCTGGAGATGAATGGAAGACGACCTTCAAAACGAAGGATGGGCTTTATGAGTGGTTGGGCGTGCCGTTTGGACTACCCAACACCCCTAATACTTTCATGCAACTGATGACCCAGGTGTTGCGACCATTCATTGGGGTGTTCCTGGTCGTATATTTTAATGACATTCTTATCTACAGCCGCACTAGGGACGATCATATGGGTCACCTGCACCAGGTGTGTCTCACCCTTCGTTGGGAGAGTTGTATGGCAACCTCAAGAAATGCGCCTTCATGACACATCACTTTACTTTCTTGGGGTTCATTGTATCTAGTGAGGGTGTCTCCCCGAAAAAGATCAGGGCGATTGTAAAGTGGCTTGAACTGCAGACTATCCATGATGTGTGCAACTTCCATGTCTTGGCCACCTTCTACTGTCGATTCATACGCGGGTTCAACACAGTTATTGCTTTGATTACATGCTGCATTCGGAAGGGAGCCTTTGTTTGGACGAAGGCCGCTGATTAGGCCTTTTGCGACATCAAGGAGCGGATGATTCGGGCACCTATACTTCGACTGTCCGATTTTTCGAAGGTGTTTGAGGTCTCATGTGATGCTTCTGATATCGGCATAGGTGGAGTGTTGTGTCAAGGGGGCCACCCCATTGCTTACTTCAGCGAGAAATTGAATGCTGCGAAGTTGAAGTACTCCACCTATGACAAAGAGTTTTATGTGGTAGTGCAGGCTTTGAGACATTGGAGACACTATCTACTGCCACAGAAGTTTGTGTTATATTTGGACTATGAGGCCTTCATATTTCTCCATGCTCAGAAGAGGCTCAACTCCCGACACAGTTGATGGGTAGAGTATCTTCAGGCCTATACATTCATCCTCAGGCATCAGGCGGGTGTGGAGAATCGCGTGGTAGACACTGAGCCGTCGATCCTTGCTCTTATCTGTTGTCTACACAGAGGTCACGGGGTTTGAGAAACTTCGAGAGGAGTATCCTGATTGCCTAGATTTTGGTCCGATCCACACTGCGCTCCAGTTAGGACCCTTCAGAGATTACAATGATTATATCCTTCAGGAGGGTTATCTTTTTTGCAGGGATAGGTTGTACGTCCCGCGGACCTCTGTACGCGAGTTTTTGATTTGGGAGGTTCATGTAGGAGGTCTCGTCGGTCACTTTGGCCAGAACAAGACCATTGAGTTGATGGAGTATTGGTTCTTTTAGCCTAACCTGAAGCACGATGTGACCCGCATCGTGGCCCAGTGCCGCACTTGCGCTATGGCTAAGCAGCGAAGGCAGAATACTGGTTTGCACACTCCCCTCCCTGTACTAGATCATTTGTGGCAAGATGTTACCATGGATTTTGTTCTAAGGTTGTTATGTATGGTCTGTTGGCACGATTCCATCATGGTGGTGGTCGATAGGTTCTCCAAGATGGCTCACTTTATCCCCTATGCTAGGACCTTCGATGCGTTGAAGGTAGCCCATCTCTTTCTAGTTGAGATTATCCGTTTGCATGGGCTACCCAAGACTATTATTTCAGACACGGATGTGCGATTTGCGAGCTATTTTTAGAAGACCCTATGGCACCTTATTGGCATCAAGCTCAAGTTCTCCACAGTTGATCACCCCCACACCGATGGGCGGACTGAGGTAGTTAATAGGAGTCTGGGTGACCTCTTGCGATGTCTAGTTGGAAAGCATGAGCGAGGTTGGGATCTGATCTTACCTTTAGCAGAGTTTACGTACAACAACTCGGTCAATAGATCTACTAGCATGAGTCCCTTTGAGATAGTTATCGGTTATAGACCTAGGAGCCCCATAGATCTTGCCCCCATGCCCATTCAGGCCTGTGTTTCAGAGTCAGCCGAGTCGCTAGGTGAGCATATTAGGAGTCTACATGATAGCATCTATCGTCACATTGAGATCAAAAATGAAAACTACAAGAAGTCGGTAGATGTACACTGTCAGTTACAGGAGTTCTAGGAGGGTGATTACGTGATGATTAGTGTTAGACCTGAACGGTTTCCCTCGAGAACCATGAAGAAGCTACAAGCTCAGGGAGCAGGTCCATTCAAAGTGTTGAAGCGTGTCGGGTCCAATGCGTATGTTGTAGATCTACCACCATACTATGGTATTAGTTCCACATTTAATGTCTCAGATATAGTGACTCATTGGGATCCAACAGTGATTCCCAGTGATCTTTTCGAGCCTTCTCCTGCCATTGTGAGTGACCTCACCCTTGAGTGTCCACCAGCAGCCTCAGTTATAGCATGGCGTGAGCAGATTGACCAGATACTAAATGAGTAGGTTGTTACCTCACGAAGCGGAGCTTTTCAGCGCTACCTGGTTCGTTGGAGAGATCGGCCACCTACTGAGGATGCGTGGTTCATAGCGAGGAGCTACAACAGATCAACCCCAATCTCTTGGAATGGTACTAGAGAGGTCAGGACCCTTACTCGATGGGGTTGAGTTTCTCTCAAGCGGAGAGGATTGGTGAGAACACCAAAGCGCGAATCCGGTTCAACCCGATCTGCGTTTACTGCCAACAGAGGCCTCCAGCAGCGACATCGACATTCCTCTGGCTTGATGATGATCCATTAGCATATTGATGTATTTTCTTTTGATTAGTTGACTATTTATTTGATAGATAGGCCCATTATGGGCTCATTTGAGATCTTTTTCATTTATTGTGTATTTTCGGGTGTGATTTTCGCACTATTTTAGGTCCCAGGGATATTTTGGTCATTAGGCATGAGAGGAAGACCGCTACTGTTTTCTTCCCCTATAAATAATGTTGTAATCCCACTTTTTAGAACTAATGAAGTATTAAAAGTTTGAGATTGGAGCCATCTTTTCTTTTTCCTGTGAAGGGATTTTGGTGGAGTGCGAAGCCCTAGGGCGTGAAGCCCCTTCTCTCCGTTTTCCCCCTCCCCTCCCCTCCCCTCTCTTCCAGGTACAGACGCAGCAGGTCTTCTCTGCCTTGTTTGTGGCCCCACATGCTCCCCCAATTCCCTACACCACCACCCTCCTTCCCCACGTCGCCTTCTTCCTCTACTTCATTTGCCCTGCTGCGCAGCCCCTTTATGAACCTGGGAACCCACGGTGACAACCCACCGCGGACCAAGCAACCCGGTGGTCACTGGCACCTCCGGCAGCCCTGCCGTGTTCCACCTTCCCAGCGGCCGCCGGCTTCCCTCCGCTGCTGCCAGCCAAGGCCGTTTCCCGGAGTATCATTGCGACCGCCTGCTGACATCGCCAACAGCCCACTACAACCGTTGCCACCGCCACCTGCGGCCAGAGGACGGCCACCCTGCGCGCCCACATTCCAGCCCCACAGCTCCTCCCTCTTCCGGTTGTGCTAGGCCTTACGTAGTCACGCCCGACCGCCCTACAGCCAGACCTCCACCCAGCCGCGGTCGTCCGCCACCGCTGGCCGTCCAGCGGCCGCCAACGCCGCCGCCTGCGTGCAGCCCCAGGCTGCACCAGCGCTGCTACCAGCCTCCCTTGCCAGCGGTGACAGCAGCAGTCGACGCCACCATCCCTAGCGGTCCGATCGCCACCACCCGTGGCCGCTCACAGCCCTCTGTCGTGGCAGCCCGCAACCGGTCCCTGCCTGTGCACCTTCTGCGAGCAGCCAGAAGCCCCTGCACCCCACGTCGCCTGGGTCGGTGACCCCTTTAGCGGCTGACCAGCACCACCCAGCGGCCACCCTCCTTCTCTACCTTACGGTTTACGTGGCCTCAGTTTGCGCGCCTCGCTTTTCAGCGAGTAGGTTAGTGTTGGAAGCCCGCTCATTTACTTTGCTTATCTAATATCTATGTCTATTTGCCGCCGTGAGTCAATTAGGATGCCTAGCCCGATATATTATTTCACTGTCGGTTTGAGAGTTTGTGATCATTTCCCTACCCCTGAGAGCGCCGATTTGAGTAGGTTATCTATGCATGATTGATACCCTAGGCCGTGGTAGTTTTACCTACCGTTCGGTTCGACGTTTCTCGTTGCGAGAGATGGTTTTCTAGAGTATAGCTACTGTTATTTCGTGTATTGTGTCTCTTGGCATTTGTGTGCGCGTCGGTTTAGTTGTCGATTTATTGTAGCATGTTTGCTGATCTCATTAGTCACCAGTCGGAGTCGTTTAGGTACACCGTCCCGCATCAAATTGTAAACAGATTTAACAGAGAAGATTCTGTTATTTTGCTCCACAAACTTGTCCTGCACGGTGACCTGAAGTTGGCATTGGGAAAGCTGCTGCTGTAGTGACAAATAATCTTTTAGCTCTAAATCTTTTAGACCATGGCGGAGGAGGACATGCCAATGGGATCTATTATCAACAATTCTCTGACAATGCGCCACTTAATCTCCTGTTTGACTTGAATGATGTCTTGTCCTTGGTGGGCCTTTTGCAAGATAAAGGACAGGAAGGGGGAGACTATAGTGATAAGTTCAGCAAGTATACAACATATATGTGTGCTTCCAGCAGGAAATATTACTACCACTGAGGGCCTCAGTGGATGACCTTGGCTTTGACAGCCTGAGAGCCTCTAAGAGCTTGGGCAACAGCTCACAGGTGTTAATCAAGGTGTCCTGGGGATCTGGAAGGAGTATGCCCAGCTGATGATGGGCAAGGGTTTTGGGGCCACCACTCAAGCCATGTACGGGGCAACCCTGACCTGCTATTAAAACCATAGGTATTGTGAGGAGCTCACTGCAGCTTGAGGAGTTAACCTCACTTGCTCTATGGCTGATCAATAGTTGAGCAATTGTTGTCACCTTTTCCTCCTCCCTCCCCCCCAGCCCCCAGCCCCCCAAACCAAAAGAAGAAAATTGACAAATGATCAACAACGATGTAATATTAAAAGTGAGAATGAATACTGTGATGTGTCACTATTAAACCAATAGATTCATTTGGATGATGGTTATGCAAAGGTGAAAGCAATCATTGCTGAGCGTAGTTGTTGTCTTGGCCTTTACTCATCTTCTTATGAGTCTTTGACCCAACAATTTCTTTCCCAAATACCACCTGAGTTCCAAATTCTCCTGTGTTCTCATCAATGGGATAATGATGCTAGAAATTAACAAATGAGATGATAGAACCCATTTATTTTTTTTATTTTTTAAATTACAATAGTTTTAATTTATTGATTACCGTAAAAGTGAGACTACAACATTCATCTGAGGCTTCCCTGTTAGACTGTATGACTGCCCTTCCACAGGGTGAGGTAGAGGATTTGGATTCCCTTAAAATTCTCCTGTCAAGAGATTCCAAAGTTGTACAATGTCAAGAGTAACAGGGAAAATGATGAATGAGACGCACCTCTGCACACTCATTAGGAAGTATTCCTAATAGAATTGGGAAACGTTTTTTATTTAGGAGGAAAATGACTGGTCCTCAGTTTTTCTTTGAGTTCATAACGAGGAGATAATACATGAAATGTTGAATTTATTTGTGATATAATCTTTCCTTAACTTTTATTAAAAAAAATGAAGTGGACTGTAACAGGCCGGATAGTTTTATTGGGGTCTTCAATTCAGGTCAATTCTCTGACAAAGCAATTTATAATTCCCTTGAGGGTAGTGGTTCAGCTTATGACAGATTTCATGAAATTTGGGAGATTAAATCTCTTTTGAAGTCAAAGCATTCCTGTGGTTACTGTTTGAGAAAAGGATCATTACTAAGCATATCGGAGTAAATGGAGGTCTGATGGTGATTTATCCTGTGTCTTCTGTAATGGTGCATAGGAGGACGTTGATGATCTTATGTGTTCCTGCCCTCTTTCTGGAAGGTTTGGAGGATTTTTGGGAATATTTTTTCGGTCAACTTCAACTTTCAAACAGTTCAACAGATGTGGGAATTCTTCAAAGGCTGCGAAACTTTGTCACCTAGAAATCCAAGAGCAAAGATTTTTAGCATTATACCGCATGCTGTGTGCTGGAGCATTTGGTGGGAACTAAACAAGTGACATTTTTTGGGGAAGTAGAATTTACATTGAAAACATCTCCTTTAGAGTTGTTTCATTTCTGTATAATTGGAGTCGGTTTCTTTTGCATTTGTCCATTTAGGAGTGGAAGAGGGAGATGCATTTATTGTATTACAGAAGTCTGTTTTGGATTTTTATTTGGTGAGGTAGAGGGACCTCGCCTCTCCTCTTGATTGTACTACCACTGCTTGTTTTATAAAATTGGTGGTACAGTCCACTTTTCTTCAAAAAAACAAAACTTCTATTAAAAGAATAGTTGTTTTGCAAGCTTCATTTATGCCAAACCTAATGCCTCTCAATGTGCATTTGTGTGTGCATTTTAACTCAGTGTAAATCATTATTGTGATGGAAAGATTGCAACAATGTTGTTCATCAGTAAGATTCTCTTGTTTTTAGTAACATAACACGTATGATTTGACGAAATAGATGAATCTGAGGGGAGGAAGTAATCTCCTAAGAGTGAGTATCTAACTGACTGTTTTTTAAATTGTTGCCTGCTGCATCAAAGTGACGTGTTCTATTGAGTAGTTCTCACTCTTTTAGGTGCCATGTGTTTTGGATGTGGCATCTAGAGAATGTATTGGAGGAAATTATTATACAGCCTGTTTTGAGTCTAAATTTGACTTCATGCGTTAATTCTGCTTTCCCTTTTCTATTTTCAGCTTGATGCTGTGATTGAAGCTGAGAAGAAAGCTGCTAAGGATTTGATTCGAGAAAAGAAGAAAGACAGGGCTTTGCTTGCCCTGAAAAAGAAAAAAGCCCAAGAAGAATTACTAAAACAAGTTGATGCCTGGCTAATTAATGTTGAGCAGCAAGTATGTATTTAAATCCTAGAAAACTTCTTTTGAAACAATTGTTTTACTTCTGTATTCTTTTTTTGGTTTCTTTATGTAGAAGGATACTCATGTCTCAAATCTTTTGTGTCTTAATATTTTGTGGAAGGAGTTTGTGCTGCTCATAGATTTTCTTTCATTTTAGTTGGCAGATATTGAATTGGCAAGCAAGCAGAAGGCTGTATTTGAAAGTTTAAAGGCAGGGAATAATGCTATTAAAGCTCTTCAAAGTGAGATCAATCTGGAGGATGTCCAGAAATTGATGGATGATACGGCTGAGGCAAAGGCCTACCAAGATGTGAGTTTTACATGTGTATATAGTTTTGTATATTTTTTATATAAAGGTGACAGGAACTGGTATACAACAGATTCATGCATTCACTTTTTTTGTATCTCTAGGGGAATTTAGCCGTTCACTTAGTAAGTACTACATGCATATGCCTGACAGAAAAATCATTTTTATTCTTGTCTGGCAATTATGCCTTTAGAAAACAAAATCTGTAGAGGATCTTTACTATTGCTGGTACTCATTGGTGGTCTATAAGCAGCCCATTTATTGATGTTACACTTTTTCAGCTCTAAGGACATGGCCTGGATGTATCACTTTCAAATTTTGCAATATCATCAATGGACATGCAGCAGTGTTTTTGCTTTCTTTATTATGACAATCTATGAAGCTACAATAAACCTTTGGATAGATTTTTAGACATCTTGTGCTATTTAATATATGATAGATGACCCAGAGTTATATGGCAGCTGGTCATTTTATATTGTTACATGTCTGAAGATGATTCCATTGGTTGTTTAGTTATTATATTGACATCTTTGATGCAAATGTTCCATTACTGGTGCCTAGAAACTGAGCAAGTTTACATCATACAAGTGAGACACCAAGTATTTCCATTAACATTTTTATGAATGATGTGGAGCCATGTATAAATTCACTCAGCTGCAATTCAAGTCCTGTCTACTTGAATTTGGAAGTAATCAGCTTTACCAGAGATGACCTTGCTCCCTTCTGGGCTGGTGGTTTATGTTTTAAGATACTAGGACACACTGAACGATCTGTGTATTTTTTGTATGAATGACATGTATACTGGTCCTTAATGAAGAGGATGCAGGGGCATCAAAAATCGAAAAGAAGCAAGGTACATTATAAATTTGAACTAAATTGCAGGTTTCTTATGCAGTATGTGTACTTACGTATCTGAATGAAGGGACCACATATCAGATGTTCGAATTACTCGTGACAATTATGCATCAACCCAGGGTTTATCCACTAAGGTGGCATTTGGAAATGCTGCAAAGATAGGTGATTTTGTGAAAATCTAACCTTAGGTGCATAGGTGAGAAGGCAGGAGATTTTTCATGATTAAAATCCTTAGGAAGCAGCCCAATCCTTGCTTTTGGAGAGAAGAGAGACTTGTGTCTTTCTCTCACCTCTTATGGGTCTCTGGATGGCCCACAATTCCAAGGCTTGTCCGGTTGGCCCCCTGTGGGAACGAAGTTGACCTCATCGGGGACTCCAATGATTGGAATTGCTACCACCTTTACCTCCAAATGGGGTATATGAACTGCCAGA
Organism: Amorphophallus konjac; assembly: GCA_022559845.1. Taxonomy (NCBI): domain Eukaryota; kingdom Viridiplantae; phylum Streptophyta; class Magnoliopsida; order Alismatales; family Araceae; genus Amorphophallus; species Amorphophallus konjac. Next base: position 482,201,128 of record CM040118.1, read on the forward strand.
TTCCCTCTGGTTGGAAAGTGTCATGGCGAGGACAACATTTCTTTCTCCATGCTCTCTTTTAGTAAAAAACTTGATGACTTTTAGATGAATAGGGTACTTGGAACTGTTAACTTGTGAATTCTACTTCCTCAAGTGCCTTTAATGTGAAGTTCATTGCAGGAAGTGTACCTTATGGAGAAGTGTGTAAGTCACAATTTTGGAAGAGGGAACATGGTGGAGAACGGAGTTTGTCTTGTAGGGCTCCATTTGGCATCTAGAATATTGGAGGGGTGGAGGGTTCAGTGCAAGGCCAAAATAGCCAAGTGATTTTGATTTCAGTACTTTTGGATAGAAGAAAAGGATTTAGAGATTCCACCAATTATTTGAAATTTTTATTTATTCCAAAGGCATTTTGCCCAACAGATTGAACAGAAGATTGGTGGATGATGGAATTACCTCACAAGATTCAATGTTCTTCCCCATGTTTATCTGGTTGTGAAATGGGGGCTAAAATATACAGTAAAAAATTACAATGTAATGATTGTTCAAAATTTGTAACCACCGACTTATCTCTGGGGAGATGCATTTTATATTTTTTCACTTTTGCTTCTGAGATTTTGATAGTCTTCTAGGGACTGGTGGAGACTAAAACTACCGGCTTGGTGTAAGGCAGTAAGGTTCTGTTTGATAACCCTTAATTGGGCCATTATAGCTTAAGCAGTCAGACATAGCACAAAGAAGAGTGTTTGATAAAACAAATTAACCCCATTTCTTAATTACCTTTAAATGGACCGTCATGGACTGAATTGTTAAGCTAACAAAAGTGGCTTATCTCTTAATTGGACATTATGAGAAATCTGTATGCCCCGCATCCTTTGGGCTTCCCCCGACGCAATGCCCCTGGAGTCCTCCCATGAAATGGCACTAGAGTCCCTTTTTCCCCTCGAATATAAACACCGCAAATATGCTCTCGCATTCCAGCACTTTCATCCATGTCAAAGAAAACCACAACACAAGATGCTGGTTCCCAAGCAACTTTTGCCTGCATGTGGAAAAACTGGTATGCATTCCCTTCTATTCATCTTTTTTACTTTACATCTAAAGTTATATGTTTTATTTTAATTCATTTCAAAACCAATACTGTATAACTTTATTAAGTGCATATGTTTTATGTATTATATAATAATATTTTTATTATTATATATAATTTATAGATATCTTACATCTATGATGAATATGCTATATATAATATATCATTTTATTTACATACTTTTATTTTAAGTAATAATATTTTTATTAGTTATTATTAACTTATCAAATAAAATAAAGATTCTATATTATTATCATCAGCAAGGGTAAAAGAGTAAACTTGCCGTTCATTCACACATCATCCCTGTAGTTATCAGTCTGCTTCATTCAGCATTTCAGGACCTTTTCGTTACATACTCAGATCTAAGATGTGAATCTCAGATTTTATACTTAAAGCTTTTAATGTTATCAAACACAACATAAGGCTTGAAGAAATGCTTGGCTTTTATTTATCCTCAAATTTCTTAAGATCCTGTTTACCACTTGGTTTTATGAATGAAATTATACGGTGAATGTCACCCATGATTCTTGTTGAATTGCAAGCACATATCAATGTCAAATCCAAGGTTGGCTAGCTATGTGGACTGGATTGACTTGGTCCGGCCCAGATCTGGTACGAGTTTGTCTGACTCAGGCCAGCCGACTCGGACTGATTCAAAGCTGACTTGGGCCAATTTGGCCTTCTCGGTCTGGCCCAGATATGGAACTAGTCGGCCAAGTTGGCCCGAGTCAGAGTCAGCAAAACCTTGGTCAAACCTTCAAGATTCAAGGTTCCATTCAGCTAACAAGAAATTGTGATGGCCTTAGCCTTGAAAAGATAAGTAATTTGATTTGTTACAGATCTATTCCATTCTTTCATTAAATTTGAATTTTGATTTAGTTCATGGTGTGCACAATTGCTTTCTTGATAAAAACCTGTGTATCTAATCTTAAAGAAGCGTGACTTGCTGCTATTCATTATCATGTGTTTCAGGTTCATTTTATTATGTGGTATTTCTACTCTCAAGCTTATTTTCTTTTTGGGTGTTCAATTGCATTTGGATTTTCTGCTAGCAGATTTTGCAGTAATTAATTTAATCATTTGTTTGTTGCTAGGTTGGTGCTTTTATTTCCCTTCTGTGCAATTTTATCTCTAATGTTTTTCTAAAATTCGTATTTCTTATGATTTTATTTCTCCACTAAATTTTTTTATTTGCTTTATTCTATTACAGGAAATAAATGCTATCTTAGGAGAACGTCTGTCTGCAGAAGATGAAGAAGATGTCTTGGCAGAATTTGAGAACTTGGAGGCTGAGGTATGCTCGTGGACCACTTCATACATATGATAGTTTTTCCCAAAGGAAATGGATGAAGGAAGGCTTTGCTTTCCAATTTTTATTATTTTTGTAATGGCTTCTTCCTGGATCATTTTTATTACACTGATTCTTGTTTCCTTCTATGACTCTCAAAATTGGTTCTGGTTTGCCAATTGTTGTAGGCTTAGACAAATTTTAATGCCTATCTTTAGTTTTACTTTGGTGTTTAGGTTTTTCTTTATTCTACTTCTGTTTGCTGGAATTTTATTCTGTTACTCTTAGCATTAATCAAGGTTTCTGGAGGTTTCTTCTATGGGTCATGCATTTGAAACATCTAAAGTTTTGGATCTGTTTTTATTTGATAAGTATTACTGAATTTTGCATATCTGAATGCTTTTAGATGACCTGTTACTTCTATCTGTTACTTATGTTGGCCTTTTTATGTACACCCCTGATTGGTTATTTATACTGGCATTTCATTTATGCCCCTTTGGGTTTTCTAAATTCCATCTACTTTTCTCAACCTGTTCCCCCCCCTCTAGACTCCTATGGATGGTTAAATGATTCATATATACTGCTTCAGGGAGGGATACATAGAATTTTGGAATTCTGTACGTATGCATAAGAAACCTGTTCGATATTATTTTGGAAGGATAGGTGTCTTGCAAGGATTTTCAAATTGCCGGTGTAGCACTGAATGCAGTTTTTGTATTCTTATGTGCACTGTCTATTTGTATTACTTGTGTAAACTGAACTATGACATATACCCAACTGTACATTCTGTGGTTTGTCCAACTTTTCAATGTGATTTTTGAGGCCTAAACCACCTTGAAAGAGGCATTATTTTGCATATTTTTCCTTTGCGATGCCAGCAATGCTAAAAAGGCATTATACTAACAGGTAAGTTTTATATTTTCCAATAAACATAATCTTGGATTGTCTGAGCTAAGGTTTTTTATTATTTTGTGGATGCTTGTGGCAAGTTAAAGTTGTATTACAGTTCCTGAGTTTGAGGTTGGCTAACTATTCTTTATCTGATGCAAATCTACATTCTTCTCATTATAGATTACTCTTCAAGCTCTGCCAACTGCCCCTGCTCCAGCAGTAGTTTCCCCAGAAGTTGTTAAAGATACTAAACTGCCAGAGCCAGTAACTGAAGGAGAAGTTTTGGGACAAAAAATGGGAGATGGGGAGCAAGAGATAGTTCAAGAGGGTGATGATGACCTCACACTCCCTGATGTTCCTACCACGCTCCCTGTGGCTGAGCCAAATAACGCATCCAAGACTGCAAGAGGTTGGTTTCTGAACATTTTTTGGATTACGTAGGCATCCATGGCGTTGATTCATTTGTTGCCAAACATGCATCTGGATAAATGGATAACATACTAAGTTCGGTAGTTGGATATTTCCTCTGGACAACATCATATCCTAGAACACTTGTACATAAGCTGCTCACTATCTATCAAATGCCTATCATTGTGTTCTCTTATCAATATTAGAGATTCCTGGGCAAACTTTATCCGAATTATCCTTGAATTTACTTGGTTGTTGGATTGGCAAAAGATTGATTAGCCAGTTGCTTCTGTTCTTGACACATTGACCATCCAAGGGTTATCTTCTGCTGCATGTGCAGCTTGGACTTTGGCTGGCAACTATTGGTTTAATCATATGGTCAAGACATTTTTTTTTAATTGTTCAGACATTCCATTTTTTTTTGAGTTTTTTGGGCCCTTGGATGGGGTGTGTCATGTACGGCAAGTAAAAGGGAGGTGGGCCCCACCTCCCATTTTTTTTAAAAAAGAAAACTTGTTGCACACCCCGGGGGTGTAATTAGTTTGGGGGGCGGGGGGGTCCAGCAAGCATTGCTCAACATTTTCATTACAACTGTGTAAACTTTCTCTGCATAGATTACAAGGGGTTGGTTTAAAATGTTTGTGCCTGTTTTCATGCCACTTGTGCTGTCGGATAATCGCTGATTCTTTTGCCTCTGGTGAAAATTGCAGTCTTGGAGGAGCCTTTACCAGCTTGATGGAGACAAATACATGTGGTCTTTCCTATTCCTACTTCAGTATTTATTTTCTTTTGTACAAATTATTCATGGTGTCATTTTCACAGTAATCAGGGATTGGCGAAAGTTGTTTTCTTTTCATTTACTAGGCGACTGTTATCAAACGTGATATGGTCAAATGTTTGCTGTACTTATAGCCAGAGGGAAATTTGTTTCCCTGGGAAAAAGTTTTAAAAAATGTACCTTTCCATTTATGGGTTTTTTTAAACCATAATTAGATCAACTGTAATCCATTTATTGTGCAACCTCACCTCTCGTCCACCCTTGTTACAGAGGAACTGCAACTTCTTTGCAGTGTGTGATCTATTGCCCTTGTATAAATGTTGCACATGGGCCTTGAAGCTAGGGCTGCTGGTTATTTGTATCAATTTGAGAAGACAATGTTTAAAGACAATGGCATAAATGCCCTTTATTTTTTTAATTGAGGTGTATTTATATTTTTTTTTAAAGTGAAAATGATGCAGTCTTTTGCAGCAATCAGTGTTATCAGGATCGGACCGGTGCTTGAATCGGACAATGAGTTGGTTCGGTTCGAATCGGTTTGAACCGTGATGTCATTATAATATTGATATATGATCCGACCCGATTTTATAACCTAAGACAATAAGAAATAAGATATAATGATCAAAATAAATAAACATACATGTATAATTATTAGTCCTGATTATGTAACTATTAACTATACAAGTAAAAAAATAACAATAACATGGTTAAATAAATTGAGCTTAAAATTTTGTAATATTTTATTGGTGTTCACTCTTCACAATTGACATTTATACTCTTTTAAATATTTAAATTTTAAATATATCTAAAATAAAATGTTAAATAATAACTAATCAATAATAATAAGATATTTTTGTTTACACCTATATATCATTTTGAATATTTAAATATTTTTATATTTTTTTGAAGGGTGAATCTGGTCGAACCGGTTCGGACCGGTTCACCGGTCGAATTGCAGTTCGTCCGGTTCTTTAACATTAGATCGGATCGGGTCTAATTGGACCGGTTCTTAGATCGGTTCATAGTAATCGATTCGACCAGTCGATCCGATTCTGATAACACTGACAGTAATTGATAATTTTGAGAGATTTAGGGGTTGCTGGTTACCTTGTGATGTTATGTGCATCTTTTAGTGGTCTTACAGGGACACAAGACGTGGACTATTATGCTCTGTTGGTTTGGAGTATTCGTTTTGATATAGTATTGATTTTGATATTAATATTTTCAGAGTATAGAATATCATTATTGATATTGACATACGAGGAGTATCGAGCATTGTTTTAAAACCCGGCCCGACCCGACCGGTCCAACCAACTGTCCCCCAATCCGGTTTTAAAATCGGATTGAAATTTTACAGATTGGTCAAGACTTAAAACCCGACTAAATCTGGTTAAGTCGGTTCAATTCAGTTAATCTAGTTTAACCCGGTAAAATTAATATGGCCTGGTTGGATTCTAGACTTATTTTATATTTTTAAAATTTCTCTCATTATGTTAAATTTTAATTTAGCATGTAAATAAATATGAAAGATGATGAACCATCTTTAAAATTATATCCTTTATGATCTTAAGAGTAAAAGCAGAAGGCGACATGGTAGGTACTCCCAGAGACTTTTTCTCCTTTTTTTCTATTTTTGGTTAGGGGATTTATAAGGCGTCTGGGAGCACTTTTTTAAAAAAATCTATTTTTATCTAAAATCATGTTATGTCAATTTTTTACTTAAATTTTAAAATTGATGAAACTGAACACTACATGTTTGACAGAAGTGTCATTATTTTTAAAGTTTATGTAAATCTGTTTGGCATACACTTTATAATTCTTTCGACTATGGCTGCAGCCGTTTCTGCTCGCAACGCGTCCTCCATAAAGATCAGTTGCTGGCGATCTCGGAGTGGGTGAACAACATCGACACCAGCCACACGGCCAATGCCGTCAAGGCAGATATGAACAGGACCTCCGAGGTGGCTCCCCTCGTCGCCCTCGCGAGGGCAGAGAGCGTCCAGAGGAAGGACGAGAACGTGGTGGCGAGGAGCTCGACGTAGAGTAGGGTGGCCGCGAGCCGCTTCCACGTCTGTCGGGCCCTCGAGAACGTCTCCTCGAGCGCCCGACCGTCTCCGCAGCATGCGACCGCGGACAAGTAAGCCATTGCCACCGTGGACACCCTCGATAGGAGGAACCCGACGGGGCCCACCCAAGGACGCACGTCTCTATGGAAGGTCGCCGGGGTAGGCTGCTTCACCGCCCACGGGTCGGCGGAGAGGTGGCAGTGGGCCTTGGTGAGCGCCAGCACGAGGTTGCAAGAGACGAAGACGAACAGCACCCGGAGGGTCTTCTTCCCGTCTCTCCATGGGTTGGATCCAAGGGCCTCTTCCTGTGTCCGGGGGATGCTCGAACCCTTCATCGCCGCCTACAGGCCTCTGGTCCTCGGGTCCCTGGCCGTGACTCGAAAACCTCTCCTCTGTTCTTCTCCTCCGTCTCGCACTCGTGATGGGGACGGCGAGCACGAGAGGGGGGGTGAGGTGGATGATGATAGGGTAGAGGGATGACTTAAGCAGCGTAGGGCCCGATGGTTGCTGAAGATTATTTTTGCTAGGGATGTCAATGGACCGGGCCAGCCAGACAGGTCCGCAGACCTGACCCGATTTCAGGCCGGACTGCAAGGTCTTTTTCAGTCCGCGAACTTTTAGTCGGGTCTAAAAGTCCGACCTCACTAGGCCTGCGAGCCGAGCTCGAGCTTTGAATTCCGCCCGCAGGTCGACCCTATCCGTTATCTTTTTTTATTTTGACTTCAAATTTTAAAAATTACTTAGTTAAAATTATATTCTTTTACTTAATTAAAAAAATTTAAAACTCTCTTTTCACATAAATTATGTAATTGATATCAAAATTTTAATTAATTTAATAAAATTATAATTTTTATATTATTAAATAAATTAATTATTATTATTATTATTTTATTTAAATTGTCAAACCAAACCGGGTCTCAGTCGAACTTTATATTTTTAAAATAATGTAAGACCCGAGCCGGACTCAAATTTTAATATTGATAAGTTAGACCCAGACCTGACCCGACCCATTGACAACCCTAACTACCGACTTTAATTTAGTCTAATTAATCAAATTCGATGGCTGGTGACGATTATTTCTACTAGGTACATCATCAAAATTTTATCTCAATTATTTAAAATCGACTACATAAGTTCTATTCCGTCAAAGACTTCTATCAAATACTACATACATATTTAAACTTAAGAAACCAATATCATTCCTAATAACATCACATCATCTCATTTTAAATCTTCTCCGAACTCTTTTACTAACATCCATTAAAATTTCAATCACATCTTTTAACCGACGCTGAATTAGAACGACGAAACACGTCTAAACTACACGAGTTTATCTTCTATTAATTTACTACTATCTCCAAATCCTTTGGAAACAGTTGACAACTAAAATTCCATACGCAACTATAATTAATGACATTTAGAAAGGCAATAAGTCACATCTCCCCATCAAATGTTCATATACGCAGCTATAAAATTTCATTCACCCCACTGCTAAGAAGATGCCTTACTCAGTTACTCGTAGGAACAGGACGATGTAGAAACAAAAACTCCGCCAAAAAGGGCAGGACGACACTGTGTCATGTCATGTCATGTCGCCGGTGCTTCCGCAAACTTTGATCGCATGCAACAGTTTTAGGATATTATGAGAGTTCAGGGAATTCCATTCCACAGCCCACATAAATCAACATGGCGAGCAAGTCACACTTTGTTCCTTTCATTTCATCCCCCATTTGCATCTTATTACTTCCTTTCCCTCTAAACGATACAACAACAAGATAGGGTTGGGGGCTGGGCAGAGTGAGAGGGAAGGGTGAGTGGAGAAGAAACCCCGTGTAACATGATGCTGGTGTAACATTTACAGAGGCTGCATTCATTTACTGGAGTTGCCCCGGTTCTACACAACGTGACGGACGACACTGGGAGTGGGAACCACAAAATCCTCTTTTCCCCGTGATTAAAAAATATTTACAAATCCTATCTTTCCAGCAACTTGGTTAGAACGGTTTTTCTTACTGGAGTTCCATCACCATCTTCTTTCTCTGCTCTGACGACTGTTTTGAGAGCATGACGAGTAACAGAATTTACCTGCTTTCTTAGCCTGGCATTGTCTATGAATACGTCAGTCAGCATTTTTCTCATCGCGTCATCTGCTACGCTGGGATCCTCGCCGTTCATCGTCGATTGGTTTCCAAGGTGTTCCTTGCTCTGAAACTTTCCTGGAGTAAGAACAGCATTTTCATCATCTTGAGCCAGGAGTTGTGCCTGTGAACAAAAAGATAACACTAGTAGCTTATTTGAATAATCGATGTGTAAGAATAAATATCGACGACTAAAAAAATGGACAAACAAGTCATTTGATTTAAGTCAGTCGCATCCTCTTCGGGCAGGAAAGCCGTAGATGAACCAATAGGAGGGCATCATTCAAGACCACCTAATGTTTTTCTGATGATAATATTTGTTTCTCCAAGGTGTCAAGAAACTAAGAACTTAAACTGGAAACAAGGTTGCGATGTCACATTTTAGGATAATTTAACAGTGAAACTTCGATCCCATCACCTTCTAGAATATCCTCTAGAAGCCACACCCATACATAACCTTAGGAAATGTGAAATGCATCCTCATACAAAACTAAATCAAATGCCACATTCTCCAATAACATTATTCTAGTGGATCAATCAACCATTACACAACCTGCTTGCTAGATGACTGTCTGATAGCCTTCACAGAAGTTGGACCACAGGGAGAGAGTAGTGTTCATATGGGCAAGCAGATTGAACTGGAAATTGGGTTGTCTGGGCATATTTACAATGCAGTGTCAGAAATTCCTCTTTCGGGACCCCAATAGTCTGACCACATCAAGTTATTCATTTATATTTAATTACCCATCTATCTTGTACACAAGCCATTGTCCAAGATGTCAAAAAAATAGCATCGACCTGCAAGGATCCTGATCTGCCTTTCTGATCATCAGGAACAGATTGCACTAATTGGCATGAATCGACAGATCCAGTCAAGGATCGAGCCGATCCAAGCTCCAATGGCTAGTTTTACTAGTTAATGGAAATCAACCGTATATAGATTTAACTGAAAATATGTCATCATATCACGTGGACAAGGATTGTGAAAATGTATCTGAGTCCTAGGATTAGCCATCCAACCCAAATCAAAGTCCGACTCAGCTCATAATCAGATCCAAGTCAACCAATTTTTAGACCATTTTTGACCAATCTGAGCCAGACAGTTCCTCTTCCTTCTTTTTTCAAATTGAAACAGGGATTGGATTTCCATGAAATCAGATCGGCGTTGGCCAGTCCTGAATGGAACCAGCTAATCTAGATCAGGATCAGCTGATTCCACAAACAATGCATATGCACTCACCCTGGACAATCTGAGCCAGACAGTTGACCAATCTGAGCCAGACAGTTCCTCTTCCTTCTTTTTTCAAATTGAAACAGGGATTGGATTTCCATGAAATCAGATCGGCGTTGGCCAGTCCTGAATGGAACCAGCTAATCTAGATCAGGATCAGCTGATTCCACAAACAATGCATATGCACTCACCCTGGACAATCTGAGCCAGACAGTTCCTCTTCTTTCTTTTTTCAAATTGAAATAGGGATTTTGGATTTCCCCAATGAAATTAGATCGGTGTTGGCCAGTCCTGAATGGATCCAGCCAATCTGGATCAGGATCAGCTGATTGCAGAAACCATACATATAGCACTCGCCCTCTTTATCTGTTTGAATATGCACTAATCCTCTTTACCTCTTTTGAATATTAACATGAGCACGCATCTGCACCAGAACAATGTAGACATGATATGCACTGTCTTTAAGACCTTAATATATACAACACTATGTTCCACTGTCTTCCGGTTGATGGCGGTTCTCAAGCTTCTGCCACCAATTTGTGGCCAAGACACAAAGATTAGACTAATTTTGAAATTCCCAATCCACTTGTCCTTCCATTTCCAGAAATAAGTACTAGCCCCATTCCCCTATTTTACTGACCCCTTCTCAATGTATTTGGCTGATGTCAAAATGCTCTTCCAGAGAGTTAGATCAAGATCTCATTCTCTGTTTGCAGGCAAAATCTGTCACAATTTCGGTAGTTCTTGAACATGATCAACCTCATTCAAAGAACGTTATGATCAGCTGATGTTTCCGAATACCATTTTCCTAGCACAGAAAGATTCAAAATATGCAGATTTTTGCCCCTAAACCACCTTTTTATGGGGTCTGCAGACTTAATCCCATTGTACTAGAGGGATGCTTCTAGAGCCTTCACTGGTACACATAAGAAGTTTCTGCTGGTCTCATCCAATTTCTTTCTAGCACTTGGCAGCATGTAAAAGGCTGACAATGTTGAGGGATACCTGAAAAGACAGAATATACCAGTCCTATCCTGCCACCTGAAGTTGAGTTCCTCACCTTCCATATGGCAAGCCTTTTCAGCCTTCTTTAAATTATGTTAACAATACGTGAGAATCAAAAAGTTCCAACATCATGTGCAAGTTCATCATTTCAACCCATATATCTCTGGTGTTCGTGAAGTTTTAGCCTACAAGATCACGTGCCATGTATGCTAGAGGATCACTTAATAGTCAAATAGACAATTAATCATCAGAAGTCACTAATTCACGAAGTAAAACAAATCCTATGTAAGAAGAAATAGCCAAGAGATCAATCACACTTCATCAGTCCATTACTGCATACTACAGGTTATAACTGAATGGACTGATAAAAAAAGGGCAGCCCAGTCAGTGTCATGTGACTCCTACCAATCTGAGGTGTGAGGAGGGCCTATCCTCTGCAACTTTCCTTCCTGCTTCATGCAGAGAGGCTGTTTTCAGTTTTCAACCCCTGATCTTCAGGTCACAATGAAACATCATTACCGTCACATGAAGGCTCCCCCCGGCCCCCACCCCCCACCCACAAAAAAGAAGACACCCCTCCCCCGTCCACCTGCAAGAAGACTAGACTGATGGTAGGCCTGTTTCTCTAGAGAACTTTTATGATGCAAATTAAACTATATGAAAAGAATTGACCAAAAAAATCAAAACAATGTGAAGAAGATCAAAGTAAAAATGGAAAGTGTTTTTTTGAAGTGGATGGCCTCTGATATATAATACCACTGATATTATAAGAGGGAAGATGAGGGATTTACAAGTGTAGAGGGAGAAACTCAACAAAAACTCCCCTACACGAAAGCATACCTCTGCAAGGAGAAAGCCAATCCGATTATCGGAAGTTGTTAGAAGATCTAAAGCATCTGATAGAGATGAGGAATTAACAGTGAATTTATCTTCCTCTTCTGCAAAAAAATTGGCACTACAGTCTTCAAGACGATGACGAAGAATTCCACATTCATGGAGGATCTTCTTCTTTGCCACTTTTGCATGTTCCCATCTTTGCTTTTCCTTTTGAAGAGCTCTCTGAAGACACAAAAATCGGAGATGAAGAGACCTATGTAATCAACCAAAAAAGGTGTCTGCCAAAGCAAAGTTCACTCATGGAATTTTCCTTTAAGAATTAGAAATTTCTGATTAAATGCACTTATGATACTAGCTATTGGTTATCCATGTGATCAAATAAGAACAAATGAAGTGATATGTCAGAGATAACAAAGAAACTAGACAAAAATGAAATGAACACAATCAACTAACTTATTGCATGAAGAATGACAACGGATGGCAAGAGCAAACCAACCCATGTAAACTATGGGTATTTGAATAATGAATTCAAAATTAACTTCTTGAATGTTCAGTAGCATTTCATCTTTTGCAACTATAGTGATAGGCAATCTGATGATTAAGCATCTCTTCAACAGAGAATAAGGGGAAGAAATGACAGTTGAATATTCTATGAATTTAAATTAGAAAGCCTACCAAGAGACTGTTTACAGTGAGAAGAAAATTTTAATGTCATTTTATATCTACATATCATTGAAAACATCAAATTGAAAGTCCCCAGCATAATTTGATAGCATAGCAGATAGCTGAAGTAGCTTTATTTTTCTAAAATTTGATAGTACCATGTATTCACTGAAGTACAAAAAAAATGATATACAGCACTAGATCAGTACACTAAGAGGAGTCCCTAAGTACAAGAAATAAATAAATAAATAAATAAACAACAACAACACCAATATGGTGAACCAAAATCAGAGAGCTGAAATAAATGAATAATGAAAATCAACAAACAAATTGTTTCCAACTCCACAACTGAAAGAATTCAGAGGAAAATAGAGAGAGTAGGGCCATTCACATTACTCTAGGTCGTCATCATCATCAACAACAAAGCCTTATGCCATTTATTTAGGGTCAGTTACAATAATATCACTTTAATTTATCAAAAGCCATGTTTGTTGTTAAATTTAGGAAGGTCATGCCCTTTCAACCCTGACCAAAGATACAGAGGTGCACTGAATCACCAACTTTGATCATAACACCACATGGAAGCTCCCAAAAATCTTCACTATGAGCATTAATGGAAGATTTCAAGTTCCTTCAACACTTCTCTCCGCATCACATGCCACAAGATGACACCAATTGAACATCAACATTTACTAAAATCAAAACAATAGTTGGCAGGTGTCAAGGGTGGAAGGGCGATGACAAAGAAGTCAGAACAAACCCATATTAAGGTTTCATGCTCTCCGTAAAAAACCATTCCTTCCGCATTCAGCAACTCATTTACATTCAAAACCTTACTCAGCCAGCTCTTTCCTACCAGAATTTTTTCGTCACCATGGGGAACTGAACGGCATCCCCAATCACCATCTCAACATCAGACAACTGACAGTGACACCACAATCCTCTAAGCAGTCCCAATTTAAAATGAATGTCTAAACCAAAACCCTTCCATCTCAGAAATTTTCCTAGTCCATTTAGTTTCCAACTCATGTGAGTCCACTCTGGTCAACACAACTAAACAATCAGGGTTCCAAAATTTCCCATCTCCACCTATATGCAATCATGAGATTCCTTTCCAGAATCTCCAAGCAGAAGGAACATTTAAGAACTGCCTACATCCTTCACCATCAAACCAGAAGATGAATCTTGCCATCAATGGAATGCCCGATCAGGCAATTGTCAACAATCTTTGGATTGTCAGAGCAGAAGTGGAGATGAATGGTTGGAACCCAGAAGTAATCCTAGAAGCATCAGCAAGTTCATCTGCTTCCCAATGCTCTAATTATTTGCTAAACCGTCATATTGTTGTTGATCAATCTAGAAGAAGTTCAAAAAACTTGAATCTTGTCCATTAATGACAAATACTTCATTTAGCTGCCAGCTTAAGTCCTTCAGCAGCTTATTCATTCCCCTTACAACCAGTGGCAGTTGAGCTACTTTCTCCACTTATCCTGTCATAGAATCTTGCTCACCAATACCTGAAACTTCATTTAAGCCACTTGCTTCAATCTTGAAGCTCTCAGGTAAGTCAATTTACAATTCCGAACATCAGTAGTATGTGCCTGTTCAGCCAAAATCCTGTCCCTATTGTCTTTTTTTTTCATTCAACCTCTGACAATCCTTGAGAGATAAACTGTATCACTTTTTCCCCTCATTAGATCTAGACAGTCATCAACCTGTTAGCAGCATAGCCTAAATGCTTCTCCCCATAAATCATGTGAAAAAATTCCTCTTTAAACCTCATTTCTATCTCCATATGATGTTCATCCACTTCACTTACTTTGGCCAGCCTTGGTTCCCCACAAATTATTAAACAAGATCACTTTCAAGATGGTCTTCCCTCTCCCATATATAACAAGGAACTAGGAGCCCAGCCGTCATCATTCTCTCGTGGAAAATGCCTTGACCCATTTGACAATCTCAAGTTTCACCATGTCTTACAGCACCATATGCCTTTGACATGTCCAATACTGTTCCACGTGGACTGCAATGACTATTTGCCACCACAATGAACACAGTGCCTCCTCCCCCCAAACCCCCCTCAACAAAGAGGCTAGAATGAGATTGGCACCCTGAATCAGCAGGTCACAATCTGACACAGACCAAGATTTGGCCAATCCAAAGAAAGAAAACCGATCGCTGGATCCGCTTAATTTTTTATTTTTAAAATTTAAAAAAATCATAAAATCCATGAAAATCAAAAAGATAAGAAAAAAATGAATATGGCAATAATATTCACAGGGGAGTTGGAAGTGGCACAGGTTCAGGGTTGGATCTCAGTTTTTTGGCCAGCAAGCTAGGGATCAGGCAGTCTTCAGGCAATCCTGGCCAATTCTAGTCTGATTCGGCCTGATCTTGGACTGATCAATCCTGAATTTTCCTTTTCCCCTCAGAGGGAATCGAGTCCCCCCATCTCCCCAACTCTGAAAACATGCCTCTTGATCTTTCACTTATCAGACTCATTACTTTAAGCCATCACGTCCTCAGCCAGAGTCCAGTTAATTTCTGAATATTACCTTCCTTTTACAGTCAATATTTTCTAGTTCCACAAATAATTGAACAAAGAAACATCTGCCGAATTGAATTGTCCAGAACATTAATGATGTCATCACTTTCTACCTGCACCTAGGGACTTGAGAACTTTCCCTCCCATCAAAACTCCAATAATGCCTCCAAACATACCAAGCTCCACTTTTCATGGCCTAAATGTTTCAATTCCCATAAAGTATTGGAACAGACTCAGCCCCCTCTTTTCAATTTCCTCGTATTGAGGCAGTGGACAACCAGTGATTAATTCCTACACCACATTCCACTACTGCCTATTCAAACTTCTGCTAACCTGGAAAATGAATCAAAAAAAGGTCCATCTTCCAGTCCGCAGTGATGCCAGCCAAGCAATGGCCACTCTGATGAAGAACTGAGATCACATCATCTTAAGAATGTATGACCCCTTTCATCTTTTCAAGCAAATGAGCTTCAGCCTCTGACCACCTGCTGTGGACGTCATTCTAAAGGAAACTGAACATCCTCGTGCAGAATGGGACCCCAATAAACAATCAATTCTATTTTCTTCTCCACAAGGACTCCCCCCCCCCAACAAAAATTTCTTCGGTGTTCAAATCATGAACTTTCACATATGACTGGTTTCCTGTGGATTTCAACCTTGTGATAAATGAAGCCCACTCAGGCAGTTAACAATTAATCAGCTCAATGAAAATCCTCTTTCTTTCATTCCTTAGACTATAAAGGGCATTAAACAAAAATCCTCTTCCTCCATCTTCCATGACGTTCCCACATATTCCCACCATCAAGCCACCTCATATTTGCAGAATTGAGAATAATTACAATATATCCTCTGAAAGAATGAGCAGGACTATCTGGGACAGCTACTAGCACATCTAATGACAACCAAACGACAGATCAAGATATGACTACATGCTACAACAAATAATTACAGGCAAGCAATACATCAAGATATCCCCACATAAAAACCAGATCAGTTAGTGCATCCCTCTACAAATCTAACATTCATCTATGCCTTTGAAAGAAAAAGGCAACATAGATATTGTCATCAAATTCAATTTGCAAGCCTTGGGCAGAGTGACATGCCTGAGACAGCTTTGTACATGACAGTCAAGCCCTATGTTATCAAAGGCGATGGAGGCGGCCACAAGTCGCCCCGCCTCCGCCTCAATCACCTCAATCCGGCCTCGTGGGCCCAGCCCCACCTCTGCATGCCCCGGCCCGTTTGATTTTTTGTTTAAATTTGTATAGATTTGTTGTTCATTTTATTTAAATTTGTTTGACTTTAGGAATCAATGAATTTAGGAAGTTTATTGATTTTATGTATGCATTTTTGTGATATTTAGATTTAGATTTATATTTATGAATTATATATATTATTTAACAAAATATCGCCTCAAACGCCTAGGCCATCGCCTAGGCATTCGAGGCATGAGGCGACCCCTTGGTTGCCTCAGTCGCCTCTCGCCTCTGACTACATAGGTCAAGCCTGCAATATCAGAGATACTTAGTTTACATCATTATGGCAATCAGTCAGGAGATTGACATGCAAGGATGCCTTGGCTGTATGGATATGAACATTTAGACACCACAAAACATGTTCCATCCCCAATGACTATATACTCAGAGTGGAAAAAGATTCAGTTCAGTTCATTTTCCTTCTGGTGGAGTTGGTGGGGGTGGGGGTGGAGAGGGGGTGTGTTTGTTCACCATGGTTAACTGTCTATTTGCCATTTAAGTCATTTATTAGCATCAGTTATCCATTGCTTCCACAGATTTGTAGCTAACTTGAGAGACATCATTCCAAAAAGAAGGGTTTGAACCCATGCATGGAAGAGGGAGGGAGTTTGGTGGGCAGGAGTGTTTGGGAAGGGAACAACAGATGATCAACTCACTAAAGGAACATATTTAGACAAACTCAAAGCTAACAATACCTCTAATTCTGTTTTCTCTTTCACAGATTGATTGAGCATTTCCTTCAGATCCGCTTGAGAATTTCTAAGAGACTTAACTTCTCTGACTAGAACTTTAATGTCACCCTTTGATTTTATCTCCACCTCTTCTAAATGCTTTTGCAAACTCGCCAGTTGCTCTTTTTTGGCATCAAAGTCACGCATCAACATTTCCTTCTCGCTAATGGCAGACAGCTTTTCTGACTCTGCATGAATCCTTTCACTCTGAAATAACGAAAAGCAACAAGGAAAAATCAGCACGACTGTTTTTCTGTTGAGTAGGAAGATATGGCTACTGTTGCAATACCTGTTCCAAGTTGAGTCTGGACTCCATCTCCAGGGTCTTCCTTCGAAGCTCATCCATATCCCATTGCATTTGTGTAACCCTTTCTCTTTCAACCAAAAGAGCTTGCTGCAGATTTTCTTTGCTTTTTTGCCTAGTGCTTTCAAGTTCCCCCTCCAGATCCTTGACCTAGACAAGAATGAGAACAAAGATTGTAAGCTTGACATGATAAAATCAACTTACAGAAAAAACCACAAACATGTCCTTGGACATTTCAGACCGATATTTTACAAAGAGCAACGCATAAAATCTGAACACAAGATAAGTCCACAACAGTTTTAAGTCCATAGTCCCAAAAAACATAGTGGACTAAGTGGAAAGCTGAAAAAGGAATGTACTGAAGCCATCTTGATGGAAACAAGTATTTAAAACAAATAAACCATCAAGAAGGAAGTTTAAGAAAATGAAACAGAAGGTGGATCACCTTTGTTGCAAGGTACTCTTTCACAGCTATTTCTTGATTTAATCTAGCTATTAGATCTTCCATGTCTGTTTTTGCTGTAACTAAACGCCGTTGCATAGTGAGAAGAATTCTGTTCAATTTGTGTCGCTGATCAACTGGAAGAATAACAGTAACATCACCAACAGACAGGGGATCCAAGCTGTTCAAAGCTTCCAGTGTGGCTGGAGCTTCTCCTCCAGAAAAATCAACAAAGCTATCGCCCAGTAAATTAGTTACACCAGTATTTGATAGCGCATTACCTCTTACAGAGCTAATATCACTGCCAATACTCTCAGAAGAGTTTCTTCGAGCATGACTAGAGAGCTTCTCATGTTGCAGTTCATTTGTACAGTCCACCCTATCACCGGAGAACAATGGTTCTTTTAAAACAATTCCTGACTGCACTATGGACTTACACAACTCTTCTGGACTGTGTGAAAGAACTTCACCAGCATGAGAACAATTATCATGATCCCATATGTTACGTTTCATAACCGTTCCTGGTTGAGAACCAAACTGGACCGATGGTTGATCTTCATTACACGTTTCATAATTAGAAATACTCTCATGCCTTGGACTTTCAGCCTCAGATGTCTCACAGGCATTATCACTGCCACAATCTGATGCCAGTGATTGACTTGTGGAAGCAACTAATGAACCGACAGAAGTGCCCGAACTGGCCCGAATGCGCAAAGAGGAAGATAAACCAATATTGTCAGAGGGACTTTTTTCTGAATTGATCACATTTACATCTTGAAAGGCTGAAAAACAAACAATTGCATGACAATATTTAGGATGCTGGTCCAAAAAATGTGTGAAATGTGATCTCTAACAGACCAAGCAGAGTAATACAATAATATAAATATAACATGTCAAAAAAAATCTCTTTTACTAAGTGAAGGTGCAAAAACAAAACAAAAGAGCTTTGTATCTGTAACTTCAGAGAGAGGCTCTGTGTTGCTATGGTTGGTCAAATATCCACATTGTAGAACATGGGATCAATCCAGCCAAACAAATCCAACAAGGCCGATCACATACACAAGACCAAGTGTCAGCTGGTTGTGCATGTATTTGACACCAAAAGTAGCATGAAATAGGGCAATTGGCTGATTCAGCATTGCCATCAGTGAGTTCAATCAGTCAATACTTTGTCTATGATGACATCATAACAGCTGTTATATCTTCATCTTGCACTTGCAGTGAGATGAGACAACTTCAAAAATTCACATGGTAAATTGATAATGAGACACAACTTCAAAAAATTCATGTGATAAATTGGTAATTTGTTGTATGTATTGCCAAGCACCAGCAAACACATAACCTCGCATATACTGGAATATAAACGATAACTGGCATACAAGAAACCATCCTTTTGAAGCATAAAGAACATAATTAAAGCTTCCCTTTTTTCTACCATTTCAGATGGGGAAAAGGATAGTACAAACATCCTATTAATATGCAGAAGAACCCTTTCAGACCCAAATTATGCTATTATTTTAAACATATGTTTATGTATGTGTACCCTATCAAACAGGAAATTTATAATCAGATTGAGTGCCTTTATCAGATATGCCAATTTTCAACCCATTCAGACTGGATTAGCCTGGAGTGGTCAAGTCACAGGGAATACAACTCTTAATACAAATATGATTAGGAGTCAATTGATTCCGGACTGATCCCAGCCAATCTCTGACTGGTTGGCCGATCCCCAATGATCCAAGACAATTCCCTCAAAATTGGATTGGCTAGTGCAAATTCCAATCCCAATTGACTGAATAGGATCCTGATCAGCTGATTCTGTAAAACATGATATCATATATTTCAGTTGCATCACCCCTGTTTCGCACTTCAAACAAAGAAAAGCATAAAATACTAACAAAAATTGTCCATAAAGAAACCTTAATCAAATAGCTCTCCCTATCACTTCACCAACCCAAACTGCAGCCAATTACCCCCCTCAAAACTAGCAAGGTCAATAACTTAACCCTCAATGCTCATGTTTGATTTAAGGATAAAGAAAAGGTTATAGATACACGAGGACGAGGATGTGATTGAAGATTTTAAGTCTTTTAAGGACAAGGAATAGGATTGAGCTACTGAGCTACAATTTGAACCAACGGATAACCTTGTTACATTCATATATAGCACACACCAAGAGAATTATATTTATTGGCCAGCTGTTTGCGGCTAGGAATTTGGCACCCTCCCTAAGGTTCTCCTGCTGCCTGCTAACTGACATTTGGAACCTTCCTTAGGAAGTTCTCACTACGGAAAGCTGCATTTGCACAGCCATCCCTTTTCTTTTCTGTGGAAACAGGTATAAGGCATGTTCTTCATCTCTGTTGTACCCGGACAAACCCCCGCGACAATCTCCAAACAAGATAGGGGTCAACCAAGCATGACACAGTCAACATATGAGGAATCCTTTGTCTCCAAACTCACTCAAGAGGGTTCAACCAAGCTTGACACTGTCGACGTACAAGATGTCCTCCATCTTCAAAAAAGATAAGGGTCAACTGAGCTTGACACTGTCAACATAGGCATGACATCTTTAATGATGATACAGTCCCATATCAAAAAACATATGCATTAGTACTTTATCCAACAAAGTCTGTAATGTTACACACATGATCGAGAATGTAAATGCAGCTTATAGAACACACAAAGACCTGATATCATGTTCAAAATGCGAGAGACATATGTCCAAGTATATGATCATTACTAAAAGATACTCACATGACCTTGCAGCAGCCTCTAACTCAAGAAAGGATGCAACATGAACACTCCTAGACAAATCAATGTCAGAGAGCAGCTTTCCCATCCATTCCTCCAAAGCATATCTTCTCTGCAACGGAACTAATCATTTTGAGAAACATCAATAACCACTTATGACTATGCACAGTACTTTGCTTCAGAGCTAATCAAAAGCTTGAATACATTCTCTACACATTATGATTTTTTCTTCTGTTTCTGTTTAAATACCTTGAAAGAGAAAAATTAATAATTTGGCTTAGATCCATTCAGAAAAAAAGGCAAAAAGCACCACATTTGGCCGTGTTGCAAGGAAGATTGTTTTGAAGATGAAATAGGAAGGATTGTGGAATATATGCTACCAAGAAAATAAAAGCAACCAAGATGTGACAAGATAACTAAATTTACAATTCTTCCTGCAAAGAACATTTTCACTTTTTAGAAATGCTGTCACAT
Organism: Amorphophallus konjac; assembly: GCA_022559845.1. Taxonomy (NCBI): domain Eukaryota; kingdom Viridiplantae; phylum Streptophyta; class Magnoliopsida; order Alismatales; family Araceae; genus Amorphophallus; species Amorphophallus konjac. Next base: position 482,222,008 of record CM040118.1, read on the forward strand.
AATCCAAGAAAGTCATGAGTGCTTGTTCACCTCTTTGTTCATAAATTTAATGCAACATTGACAAAGTTGGTTTTATGGTAAAATTTCAGTTTACTATGAAATAATCAAATGACAAGCTAGAAGATATTATCATTCGAAACAAATCCAATTCCACAAGAAATAAGAAAAATGTTACCCATGGCTGTTGATTGTCATTTTTACAAATTAGTATAGCTAAGAGAAGTTGCATGCGATTGTTTTTCAATTATGAAGATAGCTCATTTGGGTTTTATGTTAATCTACAAGTACGCTTGCAATACTTATACATGACACACAGAGATGATGATTGGCATTAGTCATGTACACTTGTTATACTTACACATGACACACATGAGAAACTGATGATTAGCATGGAGGACAAATAACTATAAGGAAGAGATTGGTAAAAAGTCTAATTGGTGAGAAAATTGTTGTATTGAGTGGTTGGACGCTTGGGAAAGTACCACTGGGCATTTGAGTGCAGGAATGCTTGCCAACGTCTACAGTGCAATGGATTTGGACATAAAAGGATGTTTTTTGTTCAAGGGGAAAAAAGGATAGAGAGACATAGAGGAATATGGGTTGAGGGGATCATGCAGAAGCAAAATATAGGGAAAGCCACCCAATTGCATGTTGTGGAAACCCCATGTCTCATGTGAAGAATTGGGAAAAAAGGTGGACGCCTTTGCAGCGGCAGAAGCTCAAGGAGGGAAAAGGAAGAGAACAATGCATGGACGCTTGATAGAATGAACCGTGGCCCACTTTTAGTTCGGTTTACAAAGTCGAATGCAGGGAGGATGTTTAAGGTCATCTTCCTTCCAGGTGGGAAAGATGGTTTAGGAGTTCACATCATAGACACCAGATGTCATTAGAGATGCTGTACAAGTGAAGAAGCTAACTTGGTGCTGGTTTGGGGATGCAGTATATAGATGCTTCCCAAAATCATGTGGCTAAGTTTGAAACTAATAATATCCCGGAGACGTTAAAAAAAAATCAGGAATCTGGCAAGAAAAACCAGTGTACAAAGCAATTTGATAAAAAATAAGAATATCCAATACCATTACTTATCCAATAAAAATATCTGGTCAAACAAGATAATGGATAATCCGACGATATACAATTATTTGTTATCTTTAATACTAAATATCCAATTTCAATCTCATAATGGCTAGATATGTAACAATATAAATGAAGCACATACATATTTTCATCTATGTAAGTTTCCCTTTTATCCTACTCTTAAGATGGGAGGGATCTACATGGTAACAAATATTCTGATAATTCACACTTTCCGGAAGGTTCAACGAAGGATAAAAGAATCACGTATGTTCCAACCCACATATTTTTCATCTTTCCTTACATAAAAAACATATATTGTACGTAAATATAACTGATAACATCATATGTTCCATCAATCTATCATAAATTATTGATGAGATTAATCAATAGTTGTAATTTTGAATAAAAGTCTTAAGTAGAAATGTCTTGCATTAATTACCAAGGAGTTACAAGAAGAATTAAGTCAAAGTGCATTGTATTCTAACAATATAGCCCTTTACTCCTCATGGGGAGAGCTGCTGACTTAAGTCAGAGTTCAAGTACAGACAGAACACCTGGTTAACAATAGCATGTAAAACAGAATCATGAGACACTTGCGTGGGATAAATTATTATGTAAAGTTCCCTGTCAAACTGCCAGTATCTTCAACAGGGAAGCAAAAGATTCAAAGACCCAACATGTTCTACTTTATCAGGAGTTCAACAGGTTTTGTTAAATGCTGAATATAAGAAATACAGGAAAAGTACAAGGTTTGATGGCTGCCAAGAAGCCAGAAAAATTAGGACAGTAGATGGTGGATTGTGGTCAAGTCAAACAAGAAAAATCAGAAGCAGGGCAGCCAAGACAGAGGGTGGGTCAATGGGTGCCCTCCAGGAATATGACAGATTGAGAAGGGCAAGAATGAGAAGGGCTACAAATTTTCATTCCAAGGAGAAGGAAGAGAAGGCACAGCTGCTTGCACACCATCTGAAGCACAGTCAAGGGTCAAGGGTCAATCTCCAACATCCAATCTTCTTATTTTCAGAACGGAAACTCTTGTCCGTGAGGTTTGGTGGATTAGCTCTGTAAGTGCTAGAAGAATATCTACAGCCATGTTCCAGATGCAGGAAGGCAGAGGTGTTATTAGCTAGATGAGAATTGACGAAGCTGAATGCAGATTTTGAATCAGAATCTAGTACCCGAGTCAAATACAAGTTCAATTTTGTATAAAATTCTGGATCATTCTGAGTTTCCTACAACTGTATTGAGTTCTCACCGACATAAGTTTGTTCTAGTTTTAGGTATCAGTCTCCAACTCTGATCCACATTTGTTATTGGTTCCCTTGGCAGTTCAAGATATGGGGCCAAGTCTGTGGAGACAAACATTGGACCTAGTCACTGGAGAGGTCTCCTTAACCAGACAGTAGGCCCTGCCCTCAACATGTTAGTATCAAAGGGAGACATCACAGTGGCTTAGGATTCCTTCAAAAGCCATAGGCATATGCAATGGAGTGGCATCTCTGATACAGTCATCAGACTCATCACCGTCCCATTCTCACATGGCACAGCCACTTGAGCTCCTTCGAAGTTGGAGGACAGGGCCAAGGTTTTCTGTCTTGAATATCGGTTGTCCCGGAAAGGTGGAAGAGATCTCAGAGAGATCCCAGAAAAATCTCAAGAGATCGGGTTCGGTGACTTCAAAAAGTCTTTCATATATATAGCTTATTTCTAAAAAAATGCTATTTTTTTCTACTAACCACTCAATTTCACAACATATTTTTCTAATTGACAACTCAATTTTACAAAATAAAGAGTAATGATAACAATAACAAATCCATTCACATGCACCAATGTCAATATACATCAAAAGTTACACCAAAAAGAGATACATAAAATGGTGCATGAATCACAAACTGAAGAATACATCAAAATCATCAAAAATGGTACATGTATCTCTATCTCCCCCCCCCCGGCTCTGTCTCCCTCTCTCTCAGATAGAGAGAAGGGGAAGATGAGGGGAGAGAGAGAGAGAGAGAGGGTGGAAGAAAGAGAGAGAGAGTCCGAGAGAGAGTGCCATGGAGGGAGAGACAGAGAGAGTCCGGGGGAGGAGAGACAGAGAGAGAGACTGGGGAAAGAGAGAGCTCAAGGGGGGCGAGGCAGAGAGAGACAAGGGGAGAGGAAGGAGGAAACCGGGGGGAGGGAGAGAGAAGATCTTGGTCTTGGGGGCTCCATTTCTCGCAACCTTTGGAGAGAGATCTCGGACATCTCGTAGGAGATGAAAAACCATGGACAGGGCACACCTCTCCCCCAGCTACAAACAGAGCCCTAGACCCAGCACTCCCCACCTGCAAAACATCAATGGGTCAAGGATTCAAATGGTTAAGGGAATAAAAAACCAGACTACTATTCCTAGCCAGGTACAAGCCAGTTTTTGGATCCATTCTGCCTCCACCTGCTGGCCAGCCAGGCTGCCTACCCAGGCCTGAAATGTTTGGCCCAACCTACCTGCAGAACCCCTGAAACTTCAAGTTCAAATTTGAAAGCAGCATTGGGGCCTGTTGGACCGCGAAAATAAACATATTAAAAATATATATGATTTTTTGTGTGCACGCTTTTTGCTAATAAGAGGAAATAAATTGTTCCTTTTATTTTATATTTTTATTAGCATGTGCATCATTCTTTCCGCACTTTTGGGTTTATCAGACAATCAGAGTTCAGGTGTTGGACCTTTTCCCACCAACCGCAATTGGTGTTAATTCACATCAGTATAAAATCCAAACACCTTTGATTAACTAACAAAGAAAACCCCTTAACCTCGAACAATATCCGTTGTGATATTGTGACCTTTGTCTAATAGACATGATCGTGAAGATCACTTATCTAGGGCATACACTTGCAGGAAAATTGAGAACTTTCATTTATTAAATATGTCTAGTATTAATTACAATTGGTTTTTTAAGACCAATACTTCTGGTCCTGATCTCTTGTTGGACCTTTAAATTTGCATCCAGTCCCTATCAGACCGCTGGATTAACTTTAAGTCCAGATTCGACCGTCGGATTTGTTCTAGATCGAAATCTGACCATTGGATTGACTTTAAGTCAAGACTCGACCGTTGAATTTGTTCCAGATCAAAATCTGACCGTTGAATTGACTTTATCACGATAGTCCGTCGGATCGCCATATGATCATGATCAGACGGCTGGACTTGAATTTGATCAAAGATCGGCTGTTGGATCGGCTTATGATCATGATCCGACCGCTGGATTGGAATATCATCATGATCCGACCGTTGGATCAGAGTATCATTACGATATGCATATGCCTTGCACATTAAGATTTAGGAAAATACACATAGGGGCATATGTGCAACTTCCATTTTCTGGTTGTTGTTTTATCCAACACACATGATGGGGATATCCGGATATGTACGCAATCTCTGATTTTTATAAAAAAAATACCCAGAACAGGGACATTTTTACAATATCTGATTTTTAGAAAATACCCTACACAATGACGGGGGTATATTTATAATTTTTCATTTTTCTGATCACACTGCACATGGACGGGTATGTTTATCATTTCTGAATTTTGATCACACTGCACATGGATGGGTATATTTATAATTTCTGATTTTTCTGATCACACATGATGCAGGGATTGATACACAATCTTCGATTTCCTTGGAAACGAATACAGAGCTTTCTGTTTTTTCATAATTACGTACTGCACACAGGCAGGGGTGTTTTTATAATACCTCTTCTTCTTCCCCTTTTAAAACAAAACACAAGTCTTCTTTTTCTTCTTCTTCTTCTTCTTCTTCTTCTTCTTATTCTCCTCCTTCAGTGCCATGAATCTTCAAAAATCTGTCTTTTTCTTCTTCACAAGTCTTCCTATTTATAGGATTTGAGGGGCCTTAACCGGAGGGGATTAGGGCCCAAATCCGGTCAGTTAACCTTAATTACCCCTCCTACCCAGTCGGTTAAGAGAGGATCGGATAAGGGGGGAGAGAGAGAGGTTCGCAGCCTTCCCTCTCATTCCGGTCAGGTAAGAGGCTGCACACCTCTTCCCTCTCACCCCGGTTGGGTAAGGGAGAGAGAAGGCTACACAGCTGGCAGGTGGGGCCCACGGACCCCTTGCTTGGGTTGGGCAATGAGAGAGAGAGACACCTTCCCCCCCCCAGTCAGTTAAGAGAGAGGAGAGAGGCCGACCTCTTCACCCGGTCAGTTAAGAGAGAGGAGAGAGGCCGACCCCCCATCAGTTAAGAGAGAGGAGCGATGAGGCGGGTCCCACCCTTCAACCCAGTTGGTTAAGAGGGAGAAGAGAGAAGGCTGGCCACTGGATTCCCCCCAGAGTCCAGTCAGTTAAGGAGCCCTCAGTCCGGTCGGTTAAGGAAACCTCACCTCGGTCGGTTAAGGGAAGAGAGAGAAGGAGACACAGCCTTCTCTTACCCAACTGGCCATGGTGGCTATAAAAAGGTGGTGTTTGGTCCGTTTCAGCCTATTTTTTTACTCTGACTCTTCCACTGACCAAGCTGCCGCCCCATGTGTGTTTTGTGCCTTTCTTCGTTCTTGTTTGACATGGCCAACTTACTGCCGAACGATTCTGTCTCGCCGGGACCACAATCCAGAGCGCGCCAAGTGACTTCCAGGTGTGCAGAAAATTATTTTTCTTTGCAGAAATGTAGAAACTAGTGTGTTATTTTTCATGCACACCACATGTTTGATGAAATTCCACTGTGTTAAACATGCAGATTTCACCCTTGTAATTCCGTCCGTCGAAATTCCTCAAACACATGTATGATCTGCAAACACAATGGCACTGGTTTTTGTACCAGTTTGATGCCAATGTTGGATCAAATTACTTTTTATTTTCTCTGATTAAATGAGAAAATTTTACAGGTTCAACAAGGACATATGCAAGTAACTGAGTCTGCAGATCCCAAAATCCCAATTTTGCCCCTCCAACTCGATTTTCATTTTCTTCTTCTAAAGTTCACTGTCTGTTATGCTTTCCAATCCTCCACAGCCAGCCAGCCCCCTGAGGTCCCTGTGACACTGAATCAACCCAAGACCTGTAATTTTTCCCCAACTACTCCCACCTATCTCTGTTATCCTAGCCCAAACTTCAAAGGAAAATCCTGCCATGTTTCACCTCCACCTTCAATGGCAATAGGGCCTTGCCTTGTAACATCAGCAAGTGCCTTGCTTCCACCATCCGGATGTCCTGCAGGCCTGTTCACCTAGGCCTCATGGAATGGACTACCTCCTGTACCAACCTCAAGCACGACCTCCCTTCTCCAAAGGCACAAAGGTGCTGATGTCAACACACATCATCATCATCATCATCAGAACCTTATCCCAATTATTTGGGGTCGGCTACATGAATCCTGTTCCGCCAAAGATTTCTATCAAGTGCAATATTCATATTTAAACCCAAGAAACTAATGTCCTTCCTAATAATATCGCACCATCTCATTTTAGGCCTTCCTCGAGCTCTTTTACTAGCATCCACTAAGATTCGGTCACATCAATGATGTCAACACACATCAATGGTGGTTTTTCTCAGAACATGTGTACCCCCTGGCTTCCATTTATCTACCATGACCCTTCTTCCATCACTATCTTTGTTGGCCCGGTGTCACAAGCATAGCACAACAATCTTCCTCTTCAATAACCCTTCCACCAATTCTCTACTTGGACGGCAACGAAGAGAAGAGCCATTCTCCACCTTCCATACAGCCCAATCTCCATCATCCCACATGCCCAACCCACAAGGCCCTAGCGAACACCTCTGGAAGCACCTGCACTAGCATGTCCCTGCCTATGGATTCCAGCACCAGATGAAGCACAGAATCTCCCATTCTCTCTTTCTATCTCCTCTCCATTGAGAGAAACCAAGCCTGCCTTAGTTGCCTGAGTGAGCCTGCTAGTGTCACGTTGTCTGATAGCCAACCACTTTTCTACTCTGCATCTCATGTACCAGTGAAAAGATCTGAACAAGGTGGCTGCTTCCTGCACAAACCTAGCACACCATTGCACTGTGCTGTCCTGTGAACTCAAAGGGAACAGTAGTGCCACATATCTTTCTCCCATCGCCCCCACAATCCAACTTTCCTCTTTCTCCCATCCATAGTTCACAATCTCTTATGGTTTCTCCAAGATCTCTCGTATATCCCTATAGGTCTGAGGTTCTGAGATAGGAGCTCTACTGAGATCAAGAATAAGAGGGAGATGGAAGAGTGAGGAGGAGAAGTAGAATGAAAGGAAGACGAGGTGAAGAAGAAAAGGACAGAGGAGCAAGAAAAAAGAAGACAAGATGAGGATGACGATAGAAGAGGATGAACTCTCCAACATCCTAAGATGGCATTGAGATCCTAGAGAGTAATCCTTATGTATACAAATATATTTATACTTGTATTGTCATCAATATTATGTTCATTTAATTATGCTAATCACTAAGCATTTCCTGATAAGTATAAGATTATCATTAATTTGCTCATGTTGAATGGTTAAACACATAAAATTTAAAGGATTCTCTAAAAAGTACAAGATTATCATGATCTTTGTCCACTACCTATTTCCAAGATCTCTTCTCTTCAGCCTTCCAAGATGTTGGCAGAGATCCAATACAGCATTCATTGCTCCCACCTCTCTCATGCCCTACCATCTCTTAGCCCAAAGGACTCACCTTAGGTGAAACTTCCTCTCAATTCTGACCTTAATACCTTATGTTCACCTTTCCAGAAAAGAAAAAGGAAAAGATGTTCCTAAGAATCCATAGAAGAACCAGGATCAGTTCAAGACCAAAAACAATCAAACAAGTTAAAGATAATTTGTTGGGTGGCATGAAATCCATGCCATATCAGATATCATCTAAGATTGCAATCAACTAGAGGATGTCATCTGGGAGTAGAGTATATTGGAAGACAGTACTATCCACTCTCAGAAAAAGAAAAGTGAACTAGAAAACATGCATAAAAGAAAGTGTACTAGAAAACATGCATGTAGCATTTTGCTTTGCAAATTTATACACTAATCTAGATACCTCTTCCAACAGGAGCCGGCTGGAATTGATTCGTAGTAAAGCATGCTTTGGTGGAGCAGGAGGAATATTTTTCTTTGGAAATGACTTCTTCAGCTACAGAATGTAGGAAAGTCATGTCAAGGGAATACCTTTAAGAAACATTTACAAATGCTAAGAACTGCACATATAAGATCTCAGCAAGTCAATTACAAAAGGTTTTCATTTTCCACCCGAAGAAACAATGCAAAACATCTTCTCCAAAAATAGCAGGATTGAGGAAAAACATCAGTATGACAAGATGACATCTAAAATGGATATACATGAACAAGTGAAGCATATATGGGCACGACTGATCTGAGAAAAAAGAAAAATAAAAACAAAAGCTATGTGAAGAATGATACTGAGTATGCGCAAATGCAACCAAAGACACCAAAACTATGCAGTTCTCGTGTCAATAGTACAAGCGTTGGACTTTTGGTCCATTCAAGTCTTCAATTCTCCCATTTCTCATATCAAAGATAAACTTTATGCTCCTTCACCAATCTATTTCTCACAAAGGAAGAACAAAGAACTGAAGAAGAAGAAGAAGAAGAAGAACCGAAGATGGTGGAAGACCCAGATAAGAGATGGGGAAATCTCCTATCTGACATCCCAAGATGAAAGTTGCTCTCCTAAGGTTCTATCCTCCATATTCACCCCCACTATCTAGCTTTCATTGATATTCACCTTGAGCCCACTGACTTTCTCTAGCAACTGTAGCATGAGTCTGGTGAACATACAGTTGGCTCTCATTCTCTGCTAGGAACAGAATGGTATCATCCACATACTGGGTGATGTGGATTCTGCCTGCTCTGACGCCTTTCATCAGTCCACATGTTTTAGCTCTCAACCACATCCTGTTGAGGATATGTGCAACTAGAACAAAGAGTAGGGGGGCGTTGGGTCTCCTTGTCGCAATCCTCTCTCAATGTGAAAATAGGCCGAAGGCTCGCCATTGACTAAGACTGCAAGTCTGGTTGTCATGACACAAGCTTGGATCCATCCAATCCACCTTTCATCAAAACCCATCTTCTCAGGCACCACAATAAACTTTGCCAGTTGACACTATCATAGGCTTTCTCAAAATCCCGCTTGAGAACCAGTTCTCTCTTTCTCTGAATCTTCATGGCATGCAGACATTCGTGAACTACCAAGAAATTTTCCTGAATGTGATAGCCGCCCCTGATAAAAATCCCTTGATAGCCGCTAATCAATCTGTCCATGACCGTGTCGAGCCTCATGGCCAAGAGCTTGAAATGATTTTATAAATCCCATTCAAAAGGCTAATGGTTTGGAAATCTCAAAGACACTAAGCCCCTTGTTCAAAAGGCTAATGGGTCGGAAGTCCCATTCAAAAGTCTCTCTCCATTCCTATGGAAGAGACTTTGATCTTCTTAAGCAGATGCTCTCTGATTTTCATTGATTTTCTCTAAATTTTACAATTTTTATTACACCTGGGCCATTTTAGTCATTTCATATCTTAGAGGTGTGGAAGTTGACTTGTCATGACAAAGGGATTGAAATTTCATTCCACGTTTGTATTATTAATGACATTCAATAATGTAGATCAGAAGTCCAATCACCCACTTGACTTAAATGGCTCATGGTTTACATATATATGGTTTTAAATCTTCAGAATATGAGGTATGAGTGGGTGCTAAGATGAGAGGTACATTTTAAGGACACCTTTGGGTCATGATATAGGGCATGCTTTTGGTTGCATGATTCTTCGCCAAATTTAAAATGAAAACCTGCACAATGAGTCTGCTTTGTAAATTTAAGTATTAAAAGACATCATTAATGGGTGAAAGGAAGGATTATAAGCCCACCAACAATATCATTTAAGCCACATCAATTAAACATTACCCATTACCTATTAAAGATCCAATTAGGATCCAATAAGGATCCAGTGATAATGGGTCCAGGATATGACCAACAAGGATCCATTAAGAATCTATAAACACCACATGCTCAATCTATATAATCATTTTAAAAGCAAACAGCAAACTTGAAGAGACCAAATATGACAGTCTAATGATATCTTTTTATTGAATTTCTCCTTCATCTTACAATAGGTTCTTTAAGAACCTTAAGGATCAGCCCAATTGAGGCTTTGATGCCTCTTTTCTTCCCCTCCTTTCTTCTCCAAATTCCTCTCCTCTTTGGAGCTCTCTCTCCAAAGCCCAGAAAATTTCCTCCTTGGTGGCTGGCTGAATGGAGGTATTCATAGAGTTTTATTAGTGCCAGTGAGAGGGTTTTGAGTCACTGTTTACATGTAGAAAATTAATTTAATATCTATTTATTGAATAAATATGGATATATTTTAGCTAATTGATTAGCATACATATTATGAATTATGCGGGTTTTGGTTCATCAGGCCATTTAGGATTTGTATGTTAGATCTTTCTCCACCAACCGTAGTTGGCGTTTATTTATATTGGTGCAAAGTCCGAACACCTTTCATTAACTGACAAAGAACATCTTTTGCCTAGACATCTGTTGTGATGCTTAGGGTTTTATCAAAAGATCATGATCTTAATGATCGCCCACTAAAGATGTATACTCTTGCAAAGAACTTTGAAGACTTTCATTCCTTGAACGTATGTAATCGGTCTTTTAAGGCCTTTACATTTGATTTCAATTATACAATCGGGTCTTCGTGTTTACATCCGTTTGCAATCGGACCATTAAATATGTTTCAGTCTGTAGCTGGACCTTTGGTTCTACTTTTGTCCACATCAAGGATGACAGTTTCGGTTTCGGTTTCGGCCGGTTCCGAAACTGAAACAATATCGGTTTCTGTTTCGGTCCGAAATCAAATAAAATACTATTTTTTGCAGGGGAGTTGGCATCCGATTTCGCCATGTTTCGCCCGATTGGTTTCGATCGTCCAGGGCCAAAACCGATGTGTTTCGCCCGAAACGTAGCGATTTCGGCCGAAACTATCATCCATAGTCTACATTCGAACAACTAAATTTGAATCCCATCACGATCGAACCGTTGAGTCGCCAAGATGATCACTATCGGTCCATTAGATCTATCACGATCTAACCATCAGATTTATTTCTGGTGGAGATCTGACCGTTAAATTTGCTTTGGATAAAGATCTGACTATTGAAGTGATTCCCGATCCGTTGAATTTAAATATGGTCAAGATTTGACGTTGGATTTGCTCCAGATAGACATCTGACTGTTGATTTCAAATTTCATCACAATCGGTCTATTGGATCGCCAATATGATCACTAACAAACCGTCGGATTGACCTGTGGTCATGATCACTCTTTTAATCGCGATCAGACCATTGAGTTGATGTCTTTAACGAACATTTGTGCACATGGCACAGGGCATATTTGTAATTTTTAATCGTTTCTACGTACGTCTATAATTTCAGACCCTTTCTCGATATAGTTGTCATCTCTTGGTAGCTTCGAACAATTCTGCCCTCTCTTGACTCTCTCAAGACATTTATGTCATTTTTCTACTTTTCTAGATATTTTTGTCATTTCTTGACTATCCCATACATTTCCGTCATTTCCCCGAGACGTTTCCGTCATTTCTTGACATTTTGGGACATTTCGTCATTTCTTGATTCTCTTGGGTATATTTGCAATTAACATACTTTTCTGATCACAAGGTGCATGCACCGATCTTCGTGCTTGGATCTCCTTGGCTGCCCCTTGATGTTTGATATGTATTTATTTTCTTGAATATGTGTCCTAAAATATCCATTAGGACTTATGAACAATGCACGATGGGGCATATATGCAACATATCCCCTTTCTCATATTTTTATAAATGTACAAGCACAAGCCTTCGTAAGACAAAGAACGTCTTGGGCGATTCTTCCTTGGGTGCTTGGTCCTTGGTGGATGCCATCCGAGGGTACTTGGCCCTTGGTGGATACCTTCCAACGACTTTTCTGCAATTTTTCCACAAATAGGGATGATTCTACAATTTTCCCACAAATATGCATTTCCATAATTTCTGGGTCTTTAAGGGTTTTTCCTATAATTTCCCACCAGCAGGGGATATTTCTATAATTTCCTGACACTTCAGGGCTTTTCTGAATTTTTTGGACAGCAGAAGGTATTTCTGCAATTTTCACCTTTCAAGGGTTTTTCTGAAATTTTAGGATAGTAGAGGGTATTTCTATAGTTTTCTGACAGATCAGGACATTTCTATAATTTCTGATCTTTTAAGGGTTTTTCTTACAATTTCTAATCTTTTAAGAATTTTCATGCAATTTGCCACCAGCAAGGGCCTTTTTGGAATTCTCCCAACAACAGGAGGTAATTACGTAATTTTCTGACCTTCCCTGCAAATACCTGTGCAGGGGCATCTTTATAATTTTAGAACTTCAAAGAATACCCTGTGCAGGGGTATCTATGCACTTTCCAATCTTCAGAGAATACCCTGTGCAGGTGTATGTCTGGGATTTCCAAATTTCAGAGAACATCTTCCCAAGGGCATATTTGACAAGTGTCCAGAAAATATCTTGAACAAGAACAAGTTTTCACATAAGTTTCTGATCTCCAAAATACACCCAACATAAGGGCATATGCAGGGTTTGACAACCAGGTCCGGGTCGGCCCGACCGCACAACCCGGACTGACCCAGGCGCTGGGCGGGACGGCCGGGCCGTGGGTCGCTACCAGGTCACTTTATATATTATATATATTATTTTAAATATAAAATATTTAATAGGTAAGTTGGTTAATTGATTTCACGCGCTCAAGGGTGGTTTGAGTTCGAATCCCGCCGGTTACATGCATTTTTTGAGTTTTTTTTTAAATTTGAATCAAAAAAACTCAAATGTGAAGGCGCTGGCAAGACTCGAACCGGAGACCTGTTGAAGAAGCGCTCGCAAACAACTTAACCAACTATGCTACGAATTTTATTCAATTATTTTATATTATATATATATATATATACGAGATGGAGTGGGACGGAGCGGGACGGTACTGTCCCGTCCCGTCCCGGCAGAAAATCGGGACGGCCGATCCGGCAAACCCTGGGCATATGCATGATTTCTATCCTATGATGACGGGAGTATTTATGTAAAGCCTTTTTTTCTGATTTCTTTTATGCATACACAAACAAGAGAACACTTGAGCAGTCCCTCCTTCTTGGGCTTCAAGCTTCATGCTTCATACTTAATGTCCAAGGTTTTTCCAAGGGGCAGAGGCGCAAACTCCGATTCCCTCAAGGGTTTTTCTGCAATTTTTTTATCTTTCACGGATTTTTTCACAATATTCTACATGTTTTCAGAATCTTGAACATTTCTGAGACCTTGATCATTTTTTTTTGTAATTTACAAGAATTTTGCCAAGGCACAAGACATTTTCTTCCTCATAGGGGTATTTATGTAAACATACCCTTGATTGAGGGTCTTCTTTACAAAAAGATCAAGGTCTTCAAGGAACAAAAAAGAAATCAAGTCTTCAAGCTCCTACGCCAAGATCTGCTCCTTTCCTTGCTCCAAGCTTCTAAGTGGAGAAATGCTAGTGAGGAAGCCCCCTCCCCCAATGGCCAAGCCCTCTATTTATAGGAGTTGGAGGTGACAAATGTGGAGGTCCCTCCTGGTTTTGGATGGAGGAGGTGAAAACAATTTTGGACATTTTAGCCCCTCCTGGTTTGAAAGGAGTAGGAGTATAAAAGGAAAAGGGGAAAAAAGGATTAAATTTGGACATTTTAGCCCCTCCGGGTTTGAAAGGAGGAGGGGCATAAATGGAAAAGAGAAGAGAGTAATCGAGAGAGAGAAAGGGAACTCGGAGGGGCTCCATTCTAGTTTGGAAACTCAGAGGTATTCCCTCCGAGTTGCAGATTGAGAGAGAAAGAGAGGAGAGAAAAGAGAAGGGAACCCAAACCCGGAGGTGGTCCGTCCGGGTATTCCTCCCTTCCCTTTTTTTTTAATTTGAGAGAGAGGAGAGGAGGGACCCTTTTTTAATTTGAGAGAGAGAAGAGAGAAGGAAACCCGGTGGGGTTCCCTCCAGGTTTGTTTTGCTTTTTAATATAGTTTAGCAATGCCCGGAGAGGGGTCCCTCCAAGTTTGAAATACCCTAAGGGAGTCCCTCTGGGTTTAGGATTTTTTTTTCCTAAGGTTCAACAAATGCCCCCCACAGGTCAAGTGTCGGAGCCGAAGATGAAGGCAGACAACCCATGCGCTTCATAATTTCTATCCCTTAGTCTTGATGACATGATGGGGAGTCTTATTTAGACTCTTCCTTGGATGGATATTTTTTGAGATTGGTGTTGGAAGATATTGCATTTTGTTCCGGCGCACGTACCAAGTCTTCGCAAAGTTTGCCATTAAAATTTAGGTTGACATCTGGTGTTATCACGCTTTTTGTGTCGGGTCATCTGACTTTTACCGGCAATTTGATTGAAGAAATTATTTCTTAACTCGGCAGTGGGTTTTCTTTTCTCTTCTCTCTCTTTTTTTCTCTTTTTTTTTTGCACATATTCCCAGAGGAGTACTTAGGAGGGCGCGCACCACTTCAGAAAAGTGACATAGATCCACTCCACCAAGCCAACTCTACGGTTGAATTACAAATCATATCACCAGGGTTGAGAATGAGGGCTACAACCGGATTTTTTTTTGTTTTGGGGCCCGAAATATTTTTGTTCTTCATCCCCCCTTTTTTTGTTGCATTTATTTCTCATGTACATCAGCGGGCTCTAGAATACTAGTGTCTTTTGCTTCCCTCCTCCTTGATCTTACCTTTTTGGCTTTACCTGGAGTTCAATTTGGGATACTCCCTTTTTTTCGTCTCGTCTTTCTAGACTTGGGTGAAGTTAGGTTTGATGTTCTTCACTTGGATCTTGCCTTTCTGACTTTGTTCGGAACTTCGTTTGAAGTTCTTCACCTGGATCTTACTTTTCTGGCATTGCCCGGAACTTTGTCTTCAGCGTTTCTTCTAAGCCAAAGGACTCGCCGGGTAATCATTTATTGCTGCTTGAGTTATATTTTCCATGCCAACATTGCTTGTAAGATTTGACCTTTGTTGTATACTGATGAGTTTTTTTCCTTTTTTTGCAAGTTCTCCCAGATTATCATGTCAAGATCGTGTATTAGGAGAACTTCAGAGCTTCCACAGCTTCCAAGTTGAGTGGCTTAATGCTCCACAGATGTGGCCCTTTGTGGGATCTAGGACAATTGTCATGCTCGTTAAGGGTTTGCAGGCTTTCATAATTTGTAACTAAAGGTTTGGAATTTAGGTTGGCTGACCTTTGTGGTTTGAAATTTAGGTTGGTTGTCCTCTATGGTTTGGAGATCAAGTATTTGAAATTTAGGGATGGCTAACATTTGTAGTTTGGAAGCCAAAGATTTGAAGATGAGGGATGGCTAACCTTTGTGATTTGAAAACCAATGATTCGGAGCTTAGAGTTTTGTGAGCTAGTGATGTATTGGCTGCGGTAGAACAAGGGGGATTTGAGGTTCGGATTAGGAACAACATGAAATTGGGGGTTTGGATTTGAGTCTTTAAGATAACTGACTCTTATGGTTTGAGGCAAAGATTGAAAATTGATGGTTTGTCCTTTGTAGCACCTGCCGAAGGTGTAAAATCGATGGCTTCACCTTTGCGGTGGTATGGGCTAAAGGTTTCAGGTACTCAGATCTCCTGAAGGATAACACCTTCATATACTTAATCACCAACCGTCATTATCTTCTACCAAACAATCCTAAGTCCACAATCCATAAGATACAAGATCTAAAACAATCCACAACTTGGATGGTTTCATCCCTGAGACAGACATCATTGTTAGACTCCCATTTATTTGGGGTTGTCTATGTGAATACTGTCTCGCCAATCTAATCTATATATTGTCATGTCCGTAGTTAAACTTAGAAAGACCATGTCTCTTCTAACTACATCAGACAATCTTATTTTAGGTATTCACCAAGTCCTTTTGTCATCCCCTACTTAAATTTGATTGCACCTTCGAATCAGCAACAACCTTGGGCAACAGTGCACATGCTAAATCCATCCAAGCCTATTTTCCCTCAACTTGACATGAATATGTGCTAACCGGTCTCCATATATACATGTATTCTAAACATTATCCTTTGTAATATCTTTGCACATCCATCTGAACATCCTCATCTCTACCATTCTAATTTTCTATATATGTTCTGACCTTGCTGCCTAGCAGTCAGTCTCATATAATATAGGAGGTCTCGCGGTGGCTCTATAAAACATCCTGTTCAGTTCTACAGGGTACCCGCTCCGCTGATCACAAAGGAGTCTGCATGTGCTGCTTCACTTAAACCAACCTGCCTTAACCGTATGTATAACATCCTCTTAGATCTCATTTTCTTGAGTAAGGTTCTTCAATACCAAAAGATAATGCTTTTTTATTAAAAAAAATAAGTTCCCAGCCCTGTCCAAAAGCATGGACCCATTTAGAGCATACTGGTTATTTGATTTTAAGATATTGAAAAAAGAAAATCTGGAATGCCATTCTTCAGAAAAATGTCATCTCCATTACTGTTATCTAATTGACAGAACAGAAAGTATGCAAGCTGGAGTTAGAAAAGATGATGAAACTACATAGGAAAATGCGTTTGTAACACAAAAATTAAATGGAAGAAGGAACAATTTTCTAAACACCTGCAATTGAAGGTAGGTATAGATGGCATCGAAGTAAGCCCATTTTCACGATACAGCAAATATATTAAGAGATTTACATTCTCCAACATTTGAGAAACTTAAAACGTATCAACTTATTGCTACACTAAAAATCACCGGAAGGAGCTTGCTTACAGCGGAAAATAACTTCAAAAAATCACTGAATCGTCTGAGTATTCCACGAGCAGAACTTATTCCATCAGGAGATTGTATGCCAACTTGAACCCTGTAAAACTGTCCTTTAAAGATTTAAAAAAATGAGTAATGCAGGGGGGAAAACATTATACTAACAGGAATAACAATTTAGGAAGCTGGTCGTAGTTTCAGTAACCAAAAACAGAAGAATAAGATGAGGAAAGCATCACCACTATAGGATTGATCAAGTTGTCATTTGAAGCTCCTGACTCCGGCTGCACAATCCAAGAAGGAATTGTGACGCAGTAACTCCAGCCTGTGTGAGGGTCATGGGGCCACATAGTGTCTCTACCAGTCTAGAAATAAAAATGAGGCAGCCATAAGTATAAACCACTATGGATTACACAGAATACAGAAAACTTCAAGCAAGAAATGATTAGGGCATGTAAACGTGCCCAAGGAATTCAACTAGCAAATGAAAAACTTGTTAGACTTGTGACATTTACAGATTGTGTATCAGATTCTTTAATTATTGTCAAAGTTATTAGACTGGACCATCCAACTCAAAACCTTAAGGTGTTGAGTGGAGAGGGCTCCACTATTATAAGCACATCTTATTTTGTCCCTTTTCCAATACGGGACCAGGTCGATTTAAGCTATGTCACGTGGACTATAACAAAAAGGGGTGCTTGGCCTCGGTCATTACCATGGGACCTAATACCATGTTAAAGTTAATAGATTGGACCAAGAGTGAAGAGGGCTCCACTATTATAAGTACATCTTATTTTGTCCCTTTTCCAATAAAAGAATATTCTAACAATTATAAATGAATTACTTTATCTTGTTTTCCTTTAAAAATAGCTTTGGATTAAGGATGTGCTTGCAATTGGTACAACTTCCAGTCTTCCTTCCTTTTTGCCTTTCTTGATATTTATATGTAACTCTCCACAATCTCAAATTATTTGATTAATGCCCAAGAAAATTAAGAATAAACCCTCCGGAGGAAAAAGTTGAAAAGGGATTTTTATCAAATAAATGTGTCTGTCCAATGGTAAAAATAAATGAATACTGAGATTTGAGGGTCTAATCCTTAAATATGACAGATTATAGGGGCTAATCCCTAACTTTGATATTGCAATGTAGAACTCATTTGTAACAGCAAGTCAGATAAAAATTCGGAGTCACCTCACTGGGCAATATAGAGATGTCAATCTCATTTTCTTCAGCATGTTGTACAACCACTTGCAATGCAGAATTGGACTTGGTAGCAACTGAATTCAATCCTTCCCTTGTTCTGCATATTTAAGCTTTGTGTTGCACAAAACCTGGGTGAAAGCAGGCTCTCTGGCTGGATAGCCAAGGCGCTCAGTTCCTTCCTGTTCCCAGAGCTGAGGCATAGTAGCACACTCGCTGAGGAGTGGCAAAGAGCTAGAAGGAAGATTGATTAACTCGGTTTTGAGAACTAAGATTTAGACCTTTCATTCCATTGTTTCATCATGGCACAACCGTACTGATTCTTCAATACCCACTATTGTAGAATCTTCATGTTGTACTTTCCAGATTTTGCACATATTCTGAGTAGAATGTCATTGTACTATCATTTCATTTATATGAAGTGCTTTCAGACATTTACACCAACGGTTGGCGATGGCAGAGCTCGAGGATTTTCTGTTTTTCAGTCAGGAGTACATTTGTTCTTTACACAATGTAATATACCCACTCCTTCAGAGAAGAAATCTATTTTGCATACAGAGGAGTCCCACCTTTGACTTTCCGACCTGTGACTGACTAGCTCCTGTTAAGGATAGACTTCAAACCATGCAATGTAGAATCTTTGAAGAATTTATTCTTTTCATCCCCTTTCCTTGGTACTTAGGAGGTGGGTTGGGACAGCTAAAGCCCACCAGAGATTTTGGAGAACTTACTTTCTGATAGGCAAAGGAAGCATATCCCTCAAAATGTACCAGAAAATTTGATGGATGGTTCTTCACATGACTCGTGACCCACTTAGGTGAAAAGAAACTACAATCTTTCAGCTAGTCATCTGAATATAGTCATAAACTGTTCCTGCTAATATGCGAAGAAGTGATGAAGTGGGCAAAATTACATGTACTGGTTGAGAAGCTCAATTCATGAATATTTGCTAGGATGGGGAGTTAAAATAATGTATTTTTTTCATTATCTCAACAGAGATAATCTTGGGGTACATGTAGTAGGTCTTTTGTGTGTACACAGACACTATACTTCCATATCCTATTTGAATTTTGATATTATGAATGACATACTGCAAGGTAACAATGGCCACAAATACCATAATTATCCTTTGAATCTGTTGTAGTCTTAAATCAGGAGTTCAGAAAATTGTAAATATATATATTTATCCCACCTACACACATTTAGAGATACACTGCCCAAAAGCCGACAGCCACCTTTACAAGACCAAGTTTTCATGTTTGCGATACAGACAAGAAACATAGTGACCACTTCATTTGCAAGTGAGGATAAGTAAGGCAGGCCTTGAAAGAAAATTTTCTTTGCAACAGAAACAGAGTTGGCATAGACATCCTCAGATCCTAACCAGAGTGAGCATTGGAAACTCCATAAGAAGTACTTATTCCACACGAAGAACTACAACTACCAGGCTTGCATATACTAACCTTAAATTCCCAGATTTATATGAACATTTTCCTGAAAAATCCTCATTTATACTGACACTGACATGAGTGATTACCGCAAAGTATTGACTGGAAGGATGTTGCACATGAATTAGGGGTTTTCAGCACATAACTTCATGGCAGTCCTTGAGCTGGTCCTTCTCCCGCTGTGTACTCTCTTTGGCAAGGTGGTTCTCTAAGGAAGACAGATGTTTTTTTTTGTTCCCCCTATCCGTAACAGCCTCACATAGTTCCTGTTAAAGCCCTCTCCTGAAAGACTTACCTGTGGATATTGAGAAGTTACTTTGACTGTAACACCGTATCAAGTTTCTTTCATACCCATTTCTTGGGAGACTCCTCATGGGACTCCAGAGCTTACACGTGCCTTTACACACGTTTTTTTTTTCTTTGAGGAAATAAACCGTGGACTTGCTAGCATATTTAATCAGCTCAACAGAATTAACCACAAACAACACGTGCAGGCACCAAAGGGGAAATAAATGCTCGATTCCTATCACTAAAGCAGCGTCCATTCCCCGCGATGACCTATAATCCATTTATCAAAAAGATAGACAGCTCTCACGGGAAGAAATCTTGTGCCATGGAGAACCAATAACATAAATCTTTGAGAAACAAAGAGCACATTTACCTTCCAACTTCCAGTGACGCAAAATACCACAAAAACTATACATAATCAGATCCCCAATCCTAAAAAAGAAATTCAAAGGAAACAACCAAAATCTTAAACAGAATAAGGAGCAGAAAACAAGGGCGCAAGTGGAGTAAGCGCGTGCTCAGCAAGTAGTTTCCGAGTCAATCCCAAGCGCACTCACGTTTCCAATAAACCCGATGCCCCACCAGTGGCAGAAGATACCAGCACGGATCGCATGCTGACGACAAATCGCAGAATCAAAGTACAAACGGCGCACTGCAAACAATGCCGACAATTCTGATTCCTCGGAGACATCTTCACAGACAATTCAGTCAAATTCTTCGCAATCGCAACGCGATCGAGATCTAAAACTCAGAAACTAGCACCATCGCAGACAACGGTTGACCAGCGCACGCCAGGAACATCCTCTAGAACTAGAAGTGACGCCGGCAGTCTCACCGCAGAGGAGCAGAGGAAGATGACGAGAAGGGAGAAGAAGCCGTACCCATCGCTTGGGGGGAGGGCTCCAGTCCATGCCCAGCGGCAGTGGGGACGTCCCATCGTGGCGGTGCTTCGGCGGGCTCGTCCTGGGCGGCATCGTCCACCCTCCCCCTTCTCCCCTCCACGGTCCACGAGGGCTCCCGGCGCCTCACGGGAGAGAGGGATTGGGAGACCAGGAGAGGGACGGCAGCTGCGGCGGATGGCGCTGCCGCCGGCGTTTGATCCGATCAGGGGAGGCTGCGGGGGGAGGAATCAGAGAAGCAAGTTCTGTTCCTCAGGTGCACGCGGAGAGAGAGAGAGGGGGGGGGAGGTGCTCGGGGAGAGACGAAGACGCCGGTGTGTGGGGGAAAGGGGTGGGGGGGTACCTAACCGTCCTCCCCCGGTCAGTGGCGGTCGGCGTCGCCGCGTGTGAGTATGCAGATGGAACAAACAGAAAGTTGACACGTGTAAGATGACGTGGTTCTGATTACTTGTCACCCAGTTTCACGCTGCGGTAATAGGAGGTGCATCAGAGGAGACGTGTTGGGCATCTGTCATGTGATGCACGAGGGGACGAATGATGTTGCGCTCCGGGTTGATGCGTCGTCCTAACCCTTAGCGGTTAAGCACTTTCGATGATGTCACGGTCGCGTGGAAGGCGCCAACCTGATGGGCTTTGCGGTTTTAGCTTATGTTATGGGAAATAATAATAATTAGGCCTTGGTTTGGGAGAGGAGATTTTAATACTATGCTAGCTCTGTGGGAGAGGTTGGGAGATTTTACTCTTCCTAGGGACATAGAAGATTTCAATGACTTTATCTAGGCGGCGACTCTGATAGATATTGACATAGTACATGGTTACTTGGTCCAATATGAGAATTTAGACTTCTTGTTCGAGATTGGATAGATTTCTTATTTCTATAGATAGGGAGAACCACTTTCCGCATGCTCGGGTCCTACTATTGGGTAGATCCACTTCAAATCATAAGTCAATTCTTCTGAAGACCAGTTGTCAACGGGATAAGAGGTCTATCTTTAGGTTGAAGAGGTGTTGGTTAAAGGAGCAGGACTTCATAAATACGATCAAGGAAGCTTGGTCTGCTCAGGTTACCAATAACTTTGCTATGGCTACTCTTGTTTCTAAATTGAGGCACATTACTCAGACTCTCAAGACCTTGGGGGAACCCTCTCGGGAAGGGCGGCCAAGGACAGAATTCTTCAGTGGAATAACGGTCTAGATAAGCTGGAGGAGGCAGGCCTCATGGACGCAGAGGACAAAAGGCTCCGAAATACTCTAAGATTACAGTTTGATGATATCCTCTCCAAAGTAAATATCTATTAGAGACAGTGAACGAGAGACAGATGGATCAAAGAGGCAGACAGAAATACAACTTACTTTCAATGTATAGCATCTGGAAGGAGGAGGGTCAACACCATTACTTGTATTCGGGAGAGTGACCTCTCCATCTCTTTAGAGGAGCAGATCAGTGGGTTTATGGGGGATTACTGTTCCATACTTTTTTTTAGGAGCACCGCTTCAGATCGAAGATTGGAGACAGTCTTCTTCCTCTGCTGTCTCTAGAGGAGAGGAAGGCTATCTCGCATACCTTCACTGAGGAGGAGGTCAAACAGGTTCTCTTCGCTCTCGCAGAGGATAGAGCTCTAGAGTCAGATGAATTCTTTTTGTTATTCTTTCAGCATTGTTGGGATGTTATCAAATCTGATCTTCTGGCTACAATTAAGAAAATCTAGGAGGGGAGAGTCCACTTGAGAAGCATTAATAAAACTCTCATTATTCCTATCCCCGAGAAGCAAGGGACACAAGACTTTCGTGATTTCAGGCCTATCAACTTGTTGAATGGGATGTATATGATCATTACTAAATTGTTGGCAGGGAGATTGGAAAGAGTCATGGATAAGTTGGTTAGTTGCTCTCGGGGGACTTTTATCAAAGGACGCTATATTTATGATAATTTGTTGGTGGCTCATGAGTGTTTGCATGTTAACCGACTCATAGGAGGAAAGGGGTGGTCTTGAAGCTAGATTTTAAAAGACTTATAATAAAGTCAACTGGTCTTGTCTTATTGATGTGTTGGAGTTCATGGGTTTTGGGGACACTTGGATCTGATAGACCATAGCTTGCATTTCTTCTATCTCCTTTGCGGATCTTATTAATGGAAATTCATTTTCTTTCTTCCACAGTGGTAGGGGTCTCAAGTAGGATCTTATGTCTCCCCTCCTCTTTGTGCTAGTTGCTAGTGTTCTTAGCAAGATATGGCAAAGAGCAGAGACAACATATTTGATCATAGGATTCTAGGTTGGGAGTGGTCATCTTTCGGTCACTCACTTATAATATGTCGATGATATTATACTTTTCATGGCAAAGAATGAGAGGCAGATGTATGTGACTAGGATTCTACTAGAGCTACTGGACGAGACTACTAGTTTGAAGGTTAATTTCTTCGAAAGTGTGGTTGTTGGGGTTAACTTGGATGACATGCCACTTTACAGGACTGCTCGAATCCTAAGTTGTCAGAGAGAGAGAGTTTCCCTATTTCTTGTTTGGGACTCCCCCTCACACCAGGAGCTCTTAGGTATGTGAATTGACTTCTTATTATTAGGAGACATAAGATTAGGTTGGCGGGCTAGAAGGTGAGGCTCCTATCTTATGGGGGTGGACTAGCACTGTGCAATTGGTTGCGACGTTTTTTTTTTATCGACTGTCTTGTCTCTTTTTATCTCATGTATATATATATATGTATATGTATACATGTCTTATTTCACGTATCGATCAGCCATTTGACTAACTGGTAGTCAGCTGACCGATTGACAACGCGGGCGTGCCAGTCACATGAGTGACGATTTTGTTATGCGCTCGTTCTGACCCGTGTCGGGCGAATGTGAGGTTCGGTCGGGACCAGCAGTCCGCCATACCATAAAGGCTATGGCGTTAATTACATCCCCCACGAGGAGGGAACACCTTTGATTAATTGCCGAGATAGCGGGTTGTCAAAGCCAGAATGAAAAGAGCTACGTGGTGATCGTGACGAAGGCATGCAGGATGCATTTGTTTATCATACAGGGGATGCATAGTTCATCGAAATATGGACCCTTGGTACGTGGCGGAGGACGTGGGTCAGAGGACCACTATCGCGCATAATGAAGACTTCTGGTTGGGCATAACCCGACCTTCCGTCAACACCATTTAATATACCCGAGGGTCGATGCAGGCATGCACGGGGAATCGCGATATGCGAGGTGCAATAACGATGTTATAGCACAAATTCGGCAGCATGTCCCCTCCCTTTGGACTGTGCCAAATGAGAATATAGGACATCCATCCACAGAGAGCCGAAGTGGAAACCAAAAAGAGAATCGGGCGTAGCCCTGGGTCCAAGAAGGATCCAAATCTGACGGGGCAGTGTGCACCATTGCGCCGTTCATTAATATTCCCCTTAAAGGACCATTGGAGGACATGCAATGGCAGAACTCCGAGGGTCAGCGGGGTGACCGAAGAAATGTTGGGTTCGGTATAATGTAGGGGGGGTGAAACCTCCCATTAATATATCTCCCATGGACCTGGGTGAAGAACCATAGTTTCCTCGTAAGGTAACGAAGACTAACCCGGAAGTTGATAGTGATGGAACAATGAATTTAGGCTATGTTTGGGTTTGATGAAGTGGGGAAGGCATCAGACACTCAGATGATAACTATCATTGAGGTGAAACGGCACGGCACTGGAGTCGGCGCGAAGATCAAACGACACGGCATGCTCCCGGCGCGAAGAAAGGTTAAGAGGTAATCGGCACGAAGGGTCCCGGCGCGCCATGGCAAGGGCACTCGGCCCCCCCCCCCCAATCTGGCGCGGGTTGGTCTCGGCGCGCCCCCCACCCGGCGCGAGTTTGGCACCGGGAGGCAGTGGCGCCGGGAGGCCTTGGCGCCGAGAGGATTGTGCCGCCGAGAAGGGTTTTATTGATTTCAACAGAGGGTCTTATGAAGGTTTCTTCAGGGCATTCAATGGGGATGATGGGAGATGAGGATGGATTCATTCCCAGAGAGGGTCCAAAGAGCTCATTAGCACGGAAATATGTCCTCTGCGATGGAAAGATGCCATGAGATGATATAGCTCAGGCTCCCGCCACATTGAGGGGTTAAATATGCAATTCTGATGGAACAGTATGATAGGGTAAAGCTCTGGGCGAATTTTGGCAGCATCTCCCCTTATTTTGGGAGTATGCCAAGAGAATATTATGGGCTATCCACTCACGAGTGCCGGAGTGGAAACCTTAAACGAGAGCCGGGCGTAGCCCGTGATTCAAGGGTCTGAGTCATATAAGACCTCACCCCCCTTTATTGCAATATCCCCAATGCAATCCATCGGAAAGCCTGCAATGGCAGGACTCCGTGGTTTAAGGGGCTACATGATGTAGGGGGAGAATTAACCCCTTTGATATAGCTCCCGTAAGGCCAAAAGGAAGGGCAATGCACACCCACGAGGAGAGTATATGGTGGACGAGGTCTGTATGGCTTGCTGTGATGACGAAGGCATCAGGATGGCCAGACGACGTAAGGGTATCGACGCAGAGAAGGGGGGTGGTTTCGGCACGGAAGCTAGATAGACTCGGCACGACAGGGAGGTCCAAACGGTGTGGGGAGTTCCCGGCGCGAAACTCGCGCCGGGAGACACCGGCGTCGGGAGGCTTTCAGCAAGGGTTTTAAGGAGGTCTTAGAACAGGGTTTTGGGAGTTGTTCAGAGAGAGGTTTAATCCCGACTGTTTTGGATGATCGGAGGGGGAAGACTTTGTGGGAACACCCTTCCTCTGGGCCTCATTGGGAGCAGAACCACGGACAGAAATCCATGAACCACGTCCCCCTTTTCACATACGAGGAACCATGAGATAGACTGTCTCAGGCCCTCGAAATGTGACTGGAGGGGGAGATGATAAATAATAGTAGCGAGGATGCTTCAGCAGAATTAGAAAACCAAACGATAAACCACGCCTAGTTATCAATATCCTTAGCATATATCGAACCTCGGATGCAGAGACAGAAAGAAGAAGATAATGAAAGGGCGGAATTCAACCAATTCTCTCATTCTTCATTTCATCCAGACGACTTACACGCCTGCTAATTAAGAGAAAGAAATCTGACTCAACGGAGAAAGAAATCTAGGCCTAATCCCTCAAAGCAGGGTTACATTGGCATTCGATGCTATTGAAGCAAAGATGCTAGAAATCAGAAATACAAAAGAAATTCAAATAGATAGGGAGGGGAAGGAGAAAGAGCTGCAGGCGCCCGGCACTCCCACCTGGATCCCTCTTCGAGCCTCTGCCTCTCTCCTTTTTCTTTCTTTCTTCAGCTTCTTTCAAGGGCTCGCGAACTCCCTCTTTCTCTCCGGTGGCTAAGCACTCCCCTTTCTTTCTTCTTTTTTTTTCCTTCTCCTGCTCTGCCTCTTTTTTCTTCTTCTGTCCCTCTCCTCTCTTTTTTTGTTCGAAGGGCAGGCCTCTTATAGAGGCCAGGCCCTCATCCTTTCGGCGTGCACTTCCCGGCGCGCCAGGCTCATCCTCCCGGCGCGGCAGTCATCGGCGCGTCGGGTCTCATATTTGGGCTTGGCCCATTCTCTTGTCGTTAGGCCCATTCGGTCCAGGATCCACTTGGTGGACTCCTTTCGACAGTGGGGCTTTTGGCATATGCATATCAAGACTCCGTGGGGCTTGTTTGCACCTTGCATTCACAACACGTGCGAGACATTGTGCGTCCCTTCTTCGAAGAATCAGAGATGTCTGAACATCTATTTCAGCAGGCGGATGGTCGCCTGAATGTTGGTATAGTTTTATCAGCCTGACTATCTGAATGACAGCAGTACTGGACAGCGACCTAGCCACAAACGGCTTTAGTCGAACAACATGATAGGGGTAGTGGGTTTCTTCTGTTCAGACTCTCAGATCTTCCAGGGATAGTACGTGAGCCGTGCCCTCGACTGATCTTCAGAATTGTGAATCTGCTATGATCTCTTCTGACATATTTTAGGTGTCAACAACAATTCAATGCTGGATAGTTTACCTATCTACTTTCTCTCGATGTTGCGCATTCCAGAGTTAGTGTAGAAGAAAAATAAATCCATTCAAGGATGGTTCTTTTGCCATGGCAGTGGGGAGAGGTGTAAGGGTCCGCATGGCATCTAGTGAGGTAGGGTGGCTACCTCTAAGGAGCAAGGGGGCATTGGCATCAACAATGTGGGGGATTTCAATATGGCTTTTCTCAGTAAGTAGATATGGAGGCTGGGAGAAGGGGATGAGGGTCTTTGGGCACAGCTCATCAGACATAGGTACTTTGGCATGAGGAGAATCTGGGACCTGGATTTTCCTGGTCCAGCCCAGTCTTCTCGATCCCATTTGGCACGACATCTTCTCTCGTAAGAATTGCATTTCTTCCGAGGTCTAAGTCTATTTAAGGAAAGACAGTCATTGGGTTTCCTGGAAGGATAGATAGTGTGATGACTTCACTTTATAGGTCTCTTTTTCTAGCCTATTCGAGATCTTGGGGGATCCTCTAGGGACGGCAACCAGGCTTTTGACCAGCACCTTTTAGGGGGCACCTAGGTGTCAACTTTTAGGAGGAACCTTAGTGTTGTCGAGCAAGAATGGTTTTAGGACTTCCTTTTCTTCCTCCTCAACTTCGGACCGCACCCCTCAAGGAGAATGCATGGACGTGGAGGTGGGACAAGGAGGGGACCTTCTCTATTAGGTCGGCTTACATCATCATTTCAGACGGTGGGTTGCGGCACGACTTTGCTCCCTGCATTTGGAGCCTGGGGAGTCGACTGAGGATGAAACTTCTAATCTAGAGGATTTCCCATAGGAGCCTTCCCACTAGAGATAGACTCATCATTTCCTTCTGGACATCCTGGCAACCTGTTGTTTATGTGGCCTAGAGGACGAGTCACTAGACCGCCTCTTTGTAGGTTGTCAGTACTCACAGACTGTGTAGGAGGGGATGGCTTCGAGAACCCGATGTGTCTTTGCCTAGCAGTCAGAGATGCGGTCCTTTATCAGGTCGTGGGACAGGTATTAGCCCCTTAAAGGTGATCGTGTGGTTTGGTGGTTTATTTGCATGCCAATACTCTATAGTCCCTTTGGTGTGAAAGGAACAACAGGATTTTCAGAGGGTTGGGTCGAGTGGAAGATTTTTATTTTTTTCATTTGTACTATTGTTATGGAATGGGCAAAGTGATTTGTATTGTGAATGCCCTTAATTCACCTCTTTTTATTTTATTGGGAGGATATACGACCCACATCGCCTTAGTGTGTCTTTTGTATAAGGTCTCTTTTTGGGAGCTTTGTCACATTTGTACACTTCTCTTCGTTTAACACGAATAATGGTATTACTCACTTTCAAAATAATAATAATAATAATTTATAATTTAAAGCATATAATAAAATAATATCAACATATTATCATTATATTCCATCTATCCAAAATAAATAGTAGCGATCAAAGATTGTTATTTATCCTTCACTGTTAGATACCTTAGACTTTCTCTCTTCCCCACATTGCCATGTCTTACCTCCCCATGAATAAGCGAAAGAATGTTACCTTCTACACGCTTAATTGGAATATTTCTTTTATAGTTCTCACCCTATGGTGTAACATACATCCCGTGTGTTAAATACACAAAGTTACAACTCTTATTCTTACCGAATCACCTCACCCCTCTTCTTGATGAGATCAATAAAAAGTTTTTTTACATAAAAAATATTGTTAAATAAAAATTATTCTTGTAAATATATCAGCAGACATATCACTATGAAAATTTAAATTATATAAAAAGATCATATTTATTTACATATATATCATTTATTTTTATTAAAAATTTAAAATATATGTTAAATGATATTTATTATTATTTAAGTTAACTTAATAATGTATATGCTACTATATTTTAAAAAAAATTATAAATTCATTTCTAACAATAATTTTTGTACAAAGGTCAAAAAAATATAACTTTTTCCATTGGGCTCTGCGGTTGCCGCCGTTGTGCTCCCCTTTTGTTCCAGTTAACCTTTGAACGAGCATGTGTCAGAAATTCTAATCCATGTGATTAGGGTCGGCCATCTTTATTTTTTCTTTCTTTATTTTCGTCGATGGAGAGTTGAGAGTCTCCTCTCCTGCATTTTTTCTTCTTCCTTTTCTTTTCTTATTTTGACGTTGGGTGATTATTTCTTACTTCGTTATATGTATATCATAAATCTGCTATCTTTTTTTTCTTTTGGTGGGCTCTCAAGTATGAAAAATGACTCTACGTTCTTTCTTAAGCTATATCTTATTTTTCTGGCTAACAGAAATTTTAGGTTTTCTGATTAAGCTTCAAAGGCTACATCCTTTTAAGTATAGGTACAAAATCTTGAATCTTGACGTGGAGATTTGTAGATTAAAGGTGTTGTGTAACACTTGAATTTATATGCCGGGATAGAGTGAGAGAATTAATTTAGGCAATTATGAACGGAAGCCGTACAGGGAGTCGAGTGCCGAGGGCATACGTAATTGGACTCCTCGTGCGGGA
Source organism: Amorphophallus konjac (assembly GCA_022559845.1). Lineage (NCBI taxonomy): Eukaryota > Viridiplantae > Streptophyta > Magnoliopsida > Alismatales > Araceae > Amorphophallus > Amorphophallus konjac. Next base: position 482,251,244 of record CM040118.1, read on the forward strand.
GGTGGAGTGTCGAGTATCTGGAGCGGAATCGCTTCCAGCTAGGGTAAAGATGCCTCAGTGGAGAGAGGGGCTTCGGATAAGGAGCCAAGCGTCGACGACTGAGCTCTCCTACACAAGAAAGGAAGTTCTCAACGGAGGGTGTTATGTCTCGAGAGAACCCTTCGATAGTTAAGTCAGTGCTGAGAGGAGAACCAGAGAGGAGACTAGAGAAACAAGAAATAGAGAGAGAATTAAGGGGAGTAAATATTGGGGTTGAATATCCGAAGGATGTCATTGTGACCTACCTTTATAGTGCCTTAGGTCGAGGGGATCATTAATGACAGCCTTATCGAGACAAGCGTGCCTATAGGGGTTGTGCTCCACCATTCTTGCCCTACTGCGTGGCCGGTCAAGTGCGATGTGTAAGGGGAGGCGGCCGTAGGGAGCGGCGTCACTCTAGTCACCCGAGCGTGCCAGGGAGGGTTGCACCTCACTGCATATTCTGTCGGGCAGGAAGTGTCAAGCGAGATGGGTGTTGGGTGCCATGCAAGGTGCAGCGGCAAATGGGATGTGATAGATGGGAAGCTGCAGAGCATCATACAACGTATATCACATCTCGTAAGGAAGCGGCGACGATATGGCACGACATTAGCTCACCTGCCCTCGGGCCGTACTTATATGACAGTGTGAGGCTATTCATATTTTTTAGTTTTGAAAAAGGGTGGGACTACTGCCCACGTCACTTGCCCCACAGCCTACAATAGAAGATGCGACATGTGGCACCTATCGAATGCAATTCACTAGAGGGCGACGTACGTTCTGGTATCCGAGTGAGGCGGATACATTCACATCCTTTCGCCATGATGGCCCACTCTCGATCAATGCCTTAATGGTCTGGCCAGTAGTTATATAAGATAGGGTGGGGTCTCTCTGCCCTTAGTTCTAGAGTCTCGTAGCTTGAAGGCAATCGATCGGAGAGGGAGGCTCGGCAGAAGGTTCCAGGGTGGTCGATATTGGAATTTGGACATAGTCCCTGGACAATAGTCCCGTATTGGTTAAATGAGTTGTGGTTCATGTGCTTATGACCCTGGGCCCTTGTATCTCAACACTGTGGTTTTGTGGATTCAACATGGTATCAGAGCAGGCCAAATGACCCAACTCCTCTTGTCACCTCCACCCAATTAATATTCACGGACCATCTTGGTCGTGAGGGGGAGTGTTGGAATTTGGGCATAGTCCCTGGGCAATAGTCCCGTATTGGTTAATGAGTTGTGGTTCATGTGCTTATGACCATGGGCCCTTGTATCTCAATTACACCGCGGTTTTGTGGATTCAACAGTCGCAAGGAGTGCTCGCCAAAGGTCCATAAAGACCTTGTCGGGTTTCCGACGCCGAGAATGCCTGAAGGCTCATCGCTCGGTAAGTAGCATGATTTTGTATAACATCTAGAAATTTTAAAATATTAATTATAATAAAATTTCATGACAAAAAGTTTAAGATATTAATAACATGATTTCGAACAAATTATCTAAGTGAGAGGAACTACCTTCTCTCATCATGTTTTTAATTAGCATGACCGTTTACTATTTTTCCATGAAATAAAACTCAGAGAAATTTCATGCTATATAAATGATTTAAAATCATAAACTCATCATGAATATCTCTCATAAATATTTCTTACATAAAGAAATAAGGAGAAGGAATTAATCCCAGGCATTAATTTTCCTATGCATGCTTTTTCTAGCTCGTTTATCATGGAAATCAATGCAACATATCATATCACCAACAAACCAGTTATGCTCCGTATACAAATGAACTCAATATGAATTTATTTGAAGCCCATTTAATTAATACGTAATTAAAAACATGATGATAAGCACAACTTAAACGTATTAGGCTCATTTCTATAATTTTGAATCTGTTCAGATATATATATGCAAAATAGAAAAATAATTTACAATTTTCTATTTTTGTGGAGTCCATTTTTGCAAATTTAAAAAGTTTAGGCATATTTTCAAAATAAAAACAACGACTCACAACATTCTATTTTTGCAGGTCCCTATTCTGCAAGTTTTAAAATCTATTCAGGCATATTTGCAAAATAGAAATTAACAATAACGTATACTTTTCTATTTTTGCGGAGCCCTATTCTGCAAACTTTAAAAATTGTCCTGATATATTTGCAAAACAAATACATTTATTTTCTTATTTCCAATTTTACATAATGCCCTGGTCTAATTGCAAAATAGAGTTTTTTAATGATTGGTTTTCTAGTTTACAAGATGGAGATAGAGATATTTATGCAAACTAAGATTAATTTCATAAACATAAATACAAACTGTTTCTTAACTACAGATCAGGGATTTAAACATAAATATTTATCATGAGTGAATTATGTAATAACAACACGGCATAATCATAATTTTGAATTATCCTACATATCCTCTAATCACTATCTCTAGACCACTGTTCATTAACAAGGTCAAATAAGGAGGATTACGTCAGATCACCATTGTGGGACGACGACGGACACACTGCGAACGAGGACACTGGATGCCCAACATGGCGCTGTCGCTTACGGCACGACACTACACGACATGAACTTTGTGCAACCACCATAGATGTGTTGCTCAAGCAGGAGGTTGTCATGCTACGGGGTCCAGACTGATGCTGCGTGCCATTATCTTGAGTATGACATGAACCAGTGGGAAGGTTCGCTAGATAAACCAGGAGGACCTAGTAAGATCAGTTGTGAGCTAGGCCCTTGAAAACTAACGGGTGTAACTTGGTTGAAGAGGTTAGTGAAATCCTTTGTGAGTTGCAAAGGGACTGAACATAAGTTTGTAAGGAGGACAGATCGAATAAGTATAAAATCTTTGTGCCCTTATGGTTGCTTGCGATTCTACGATCTCATTTGCGTCGTGTTTCAACATTTAAATTTTAATACGTCATAATTTTTATCTAGCACATTTATTCATCTCACTCTAGGGTGTGCCTAACTTCTAACACCGTCCTCATTGATGATGAGCCCTTAGAGTAACACTGAGAAGAATATTGCGTGCTCTTCTTACTCTCACCATTCAACACCAATTGTGAATAGAGATCGAATAAGTATAAAATCTCTATGTCCTTATGGTTGCTTGCGATTCTATGATCTCATTTGCGTTGTGTTTCAACATTTAAATTTTAATACGTCATAATTTTTATCTGGCACACTTATTCATCTCTCTCTAGGGTGTGCCCAACTATTAACACCGTCCTCATTGATGATGAGCCCTTAGAGTAACACGAAGAAGAACATTTCGTGCTCTTCTTACTCTCACCATTCAACATCAATTGTGAATAGAGAGAGAGTGTGTGTGTGTGTGAGAGAGAGAGAGAGCTTACGTGCTCGTGAATGGGATGTCATGCATGTCTTTTATAGGCACTTGGGAGGCTAGTGTGTCCCACCCGTATGCATGCGAACGGACGTGCGCATATGCTTTTTATGCATTGTCATTCGTAGATGTTGTTTCTACGGGCACACCCTCATCTATCTACGAAGAGAATACTTAAATATATATTTTTTTGTTGCTTGCACTACAATAACAATGTGGTACACTTCTAGTTATGTAGCGAGCTCAAAATATGAAAAGTTGTACTTTCCTCGCACTAGGGCCGAACTAATGATATAATGTATCGCTCCATGTCACTCTCCCTTGCCCATGTCATAATAGTTAATACTTGAGATATGAGGTTCATACCTTATTAATTATTTCACATGTATCTTTTCATTTCGTAGCTCATGAATTAGATGGAAATAATAAATAATTTTAATTTTAAAATCTCACTTGATAAGTAATGGATTTTGAGACCCATGTTTAATGAACCTATTATCATCATGACGTGGTATGGAGGTGATGCATACTAACATTTCCCTTATAATAGGTCGAGCTCAGGTTTTTTGAGACATGCTATTAAGATATATATTGACTTTTGGGGAAAAGTAACCCTATAAATGTGTATAAAAAGCCCATATATTATTATCCTTATTTCATCTACGTGTAAACCCCTAAGACTTTTAAAAATAAATCAATAATAAAATGACCAACTTAATTTCAACAAAAAAACTCATGAAGTGTAATATAGAATACAACTAAACATTTAGCTATGTAGGACTCTAGAGATGGCTCCTACAGACTCAAGAGGTGGCTCCTGCTATGTACTATTTTGCGTCATTCTGGCCTCGAGAGGTGACTCCCATAACATAGCACTTTACCTTTTAAGACACTTAGCTCCTACACCTCCGAAAGGTAATTTATGGCTAAAATATAGATCTAGCAAATTTTTCTATTTAAGGATATGTAGTATAAGAAGTACTACAAGTGAAGTTTATAATAGAAGTTCATGGATGATTTAAAGGATCATGTTCAATGATATTAAAAAAATAAAGAGAATGAGTTACTAGTCAAGGCATGATTAGATTTCGTAGAAAATTTTACAAAACAGGTTTAGATCAAGTTTTTCACAGTCATGTGCTTAGCAGAAAATCAAGAAAAATCACGGTCAGGTAAGAGGTGGGACAGTGGGAGGCTCTCTTCGCATTCACAAGGTCCTAATTAAGCAACCACCTATCCGCTTAGACGTTTACTTGTTAACCTCTAGTCTTAGACACCGATTTTTCTTGATCAATTGTTAGGCATCTACAAAGCTTGCCGGAAACACGTAATCACATAAAACAAATAGAAACCATTATTGCATAATCTAATTTATTTATGTCCGACGAAATTTAAAAGAGAATCAAGCTAACATGGATAGTTCATGTCAAGCATATAGGGTCAATCATGTACATGATTGTGAGACTTAAAGCATAATTGTTTGAACAAGTTAAATATAACTTCACGAGTTCATTACCTAGTCAAATTCATCATCGATATCATTTTTAAGACAAGAACATGAATTTAAAATTTAAAAATTAAAGTTTTAAAATAACACGTAAAATGAGATAAATCAGACACATGGGTCTGAACTGGTTGCCTAGGGAACTACGTTCAAGTCATAGTCCTTGTGTGATCCGCATTCTCGGATAGAAAATTGAAATTGTTCTTACAGTGAAAGCTCCATTTTTCGACTTTAGATGTCAAAATAAGCCATGAATATATGATCATGATGAATAAAATTTACATAAAATTGAAGTAAAGATGCAAAGGAATAAGTATAAAGCTCTAATTTTTTTTAGTTTGAGAGAAAACTTACCTATTTGAAGATCTCAAAGGAAGAAGAGGAAAAATGATGAATACTCCTCAAACTTCGATTTTTTATGTTCTCCACGCCCATCAATCTTTCAGCTTAGTTTGTGTTTAGACAAGGGCAGAATCATACTATATTTATAGACTCAAATCTCTCATGAAACTATTAACCATCTAATCAAAGTCAAATTTTATACCTAATTTTGCCAACCTTTGTTGAAAATAAATTATAACATGTGAATGTTGAAATAAATCTCCCATCTATGATTTAAGTAATGACCCCATCCACTCTATGATATAAGCAATGACCTCATCCACTCTATAATGTAAACAACGACCTCATCTATTCTATGATGTAAACAATTACCACATCCACTCTATGATGTAAGTAATGACTTCATCAACCAATTAGGATTAGGTTAGGGCTAATAATCCTCTCCTTAATCTAATTGCTATAGTGATGCTACAGGAGCGTTACAATAATGACAACTTCATCTTCTCCGAATCAAGCCGCGGTTCACGCTGTATTCGGCCCTTGATTTGACTGTAATTTATGCCATGAAAAGGGAATGTGATATTTATTCAATATTCTATTTTATAGATTTTAATTGCGAAGAGGAATTATTTACAATAGAAAATACGTAAAGATTTTATGTATTTTCATCTTTCATCATTTAGTGTATATATATATATATATATATATATATATATATATATATATATATATATATATATATATATATATATATATAGGAGATGTTCACATGGTGCCGGCACCATGACTATTTACCATGGTGCCGGCATCTGGGCCCTTAAATACATGGGAGATGATCTCTTTCAATGATGGCCTCATGCATTTAAG